>CM062818.1:1239516768-1240965577 GCA_031772625.1 Pinus tabuliformis
AATGGAGAGAGAGGGCTCAGATTTTAAGGTAACTACCTACCCTAATTTTGCCTTTTGGTCTCATTTAGTTGTCACCATTAGGCTTTGGCTCTACAACATGCGAGGGTTTCATGGTGATTCTGAGAAACAATACCTCATTGGTTCTAGGAAATTAAGCAATATTATCCCTCATGTAGTACTACTACCCAGCTACCTCAGGCTATAACAATAGCAACCTTGAATTTCTTAACTAAATTTGCATATGTAATTCCTTCTTTTTCCCAAATGTGCACGACTTTTAGGGGTTTAATTTTTGTAGAGTTTAAGAACATTTATTCTTATAGGAGGGCCTTGGCTCCATCATATCTTCCCATAGATGTCAACTATCTCCACGAGTCCATCTGCTCTTGGTAACCCCAAGCTCCCATCACTCAATAATTTAGGTTCCATAATTTTTCCCTCTGGTTGGTATTCAGGAACTCAGTATGATAATTCATTGTTCTATCTTCTTTCATGCTACCAAGGTGCTAGAAGAAGAATGACTTTGACTCAAGTGGGATTTCTTCACTTCCCCACATTTCCTCTATTTTATGTGTTTGTGTTTTGTTGTAGGGTTTTCATGCATTATAGATGATGCTCTATCTCTTGCTCAGAGGTACCTAAGTTTTCTAATAGCATTTATTACAATTTCCAATATGGAAAGTATACTAAGGTCCACTTCTTCACTTCTCTAGGTATAGCTGCAATTCTCTCGCTTGTACGATAATGGGATTTTCTCCTTTTGTAAATATGGTTCAAGGGTTGTTTCTTGGAGAACTATGATATATATAACTAGGAGTCTGGAAATAGAATTGTTTTCATTTTTATTCTGATCAGCTAATAGGAAGCTTGTAATAGCCATTTAGGGTTTTGCCAGAGGTTCATCTTATTCTTAGCTCGACTACCTCAGAGAGGATAATTAGTAAACAACTGTATAAATTTTGGCTACGGTTCACGTTGGTTCATATGAATGTTACCAAACTATACTTGAATATTTTATTTGTATTCTATGATTACTTGCAAACATTCTTAAATATTTAATGGTAGAATTTTTATTAATTTGATTCCAAGATTATTATAAGAATATTTCTAGTTTTCGTATAATATTTGTTTTCTTTTCGAAGGTTATGTTTAGAGTGGATGATCTTGGTAACTCTAGCTATATGTAGGTGTTGGATTTTTTATGTTATGAGTGAATTAAATACATTTTATCTTATTTATTCCACTTCAACTATACTTTCATTTGCCTAGTTCTTTATAAGATTTGTAAGACACTTTTAATTTTCAGGGTTTCAATTATTTAGGTTCTTGTACAATTTTTTGTTTATTTAACTGATTAGATAAATACCTAGAGGAAAAGGACCATCTCTAGGCTATTGTAATGGCTTGGTCAGGAGAGTAACCTCGAAATCCTACTAGATAAATGAAGTTTTAGAGCATTTCAGTCTATCTTAATGATATGTCTTTGTAGATTTCCCCTTATTCACTTAGATTACTACAATATATATGTAGACTTCCTTGATTGGTCATTGGGCTAACCATTCGAACAGGCACACCTGTCAATAGATCTTTTTCCAACTATTTCATAGAAACAAAAGGTCTAACATTAATTATTTAAAATAGTACATCTAACTTATCATGAATAACTACTTTGTTCATCATTTACCAGTGAGATTGGGTTAAAGAAAGTAACAATAATCAACATAATATACCACTAATCTATTTCCTTAAACAACTTCCACAAGGATAAAATTACCATCTAGAAAGTAATATTTCTCCACCCAATGAGTTGAGACGAGTCTCATTACTGTGTCTCCCCCAACCTATCTTCACAGCAGGGTTTTCTGGTGTTGGTGTCTAAGTGTGAATGCTATGATTCAACCCTTTACCACATTAATATGTCAATCAGAGTGCATACACTTTCCAAGGTAACACACAAGGTATATGCAGGAGCAAGATTACAATCTTATATTGACCAAGGGTTCTTGACTAAGAAATTGAAGCATCATTGTAACAATATGGAAATTAAATTGCATAAAAAAGCGTTCACAACAATCTATGGAAGTCTGTAAGAACAATAAAGAAAATACAACAAGTAAAAAAATATACATAAAGGGACACACACACAAAACCTTATCAGAATAGTGGGCCCAACTCCCTGCTCAGGGCTGTGCTTAACTCACATATTGATAAAAGTATTAGAAGTCTAGAAATTTCATTAACAAGAGTTTGATTGTTACAAGGCTCAATTCTTACATCAGCTAGTTCCCCTCTCTGTTTGAATTGTGTCTTTTAAATATACAGACATCCAAAGGAAACTTGCAAAAACATGATCTCAATATCCAATATGAGATGTGAGAGATCTATCCATCATGATTTAGATGGAACAGATCGAATTTGGTTATCGCAATTGGGCAATTCTGGAAAACAGAAGTAACAACAAATCTGCAAATATGTCATTCGAAGAACCTTGATTTTCTCCCAATACAAACCAAATTTCTGAAAACTGCTCACAGGGAAATTGATTTGGTCTGTTCTAATAGAAGCCCATGTCTCAGATTTTCCAGATTCTCTTTCATTTGCCCAAAATGTCCAAAGAAAAACTGTTGCTTCTTATGCCGTTGAATTCCTGTGTTGGAATATCTAATTATCTGTTCAAGATCAAATCTACAACCTGGAAGAGATCTTGGAGTCTAAAATCATGATTGAGGTCATAATGAATGAATAAATCAAATTCATGCATAATAATCATTAATTACTAAAAATAAATGAGATCATATATTATTTATCCACAAGACCATAAATGATGATGAAATGGAATTATATAATAAATTATCGTAAATAATTTGATAAAAGAATAATGGAAATAGATGAAATGAATGTTAAGAAGTGGTAATAATAATGAAAAATTAAGAGCCCAACATCTGGTAGACAATATTGCACTTAGAAATACTTCAGTGACTATCTGGTCCCAACCAGAGTTAGTTGTAAGTGATTTTATTGTTGACACATATCCACCTAACCAACAAGCATGAATTATGTACTCTATTTTTCCATTATATTGCAATTCTTCTCCTTTAGATTACCTTCGGTCCATTCTACCCTCTCGGATTCCCTTTCTATGAGAACTTTCTTTTCTCAAGGAGAAGTTATGTGTAGGTAATCACCTCTCCCATACTGTCTAACCACCTTGACATGTGAGACTCTGTCAACATTACTTTCTGATATGACATATTCATAATCCTTGCATAACTTTAATATATTTCATAGAAAAGAATAATTATTTTCCTAATTATTGTTTAACCTTCCCAAGGTTTATAAAGTACCATAATGTTTTTAGCTGTAATAGTTAAATATTTATAGGTTACCAGGGAATGCTACAATTTTTTTTTATTAGCAACATTATTGTCATATCACTTATAAATAAATATGTTATTTAAAAGTCAACAACTATTGTAGGTATCTGCTACATATCATTAGAAGATTTATAAATATTTCGGGCATGCTAGAGATAGAAAAATACATAATCCACATGATAATAACAACATTGTTTTGGATAATATGCATTGTCAACCATGTAGAGCTCCCAAATTACTTAAATATTTTTAATGAATTACTTGTCTTATTAAAGCTATGATTTAATGTGAGATGTTAAATCTTCTATTAGAATTGTGGATTAGCAACATGATTGTTCATAGCTTATAAATAATGCTATCTGCAAAATCAACACAACTGTTGTAACTCTATTCTAGTCATTGCAGACTTTATAAATATGTGTAACATGTTAATCCTTACCAATTTTATTATTATAATAAATTATTTTTCCAATTTGTTTATTAACATTACATATATTTTAGAGATAAAGCTAACAAAGATTAAAAAGAATGGCAATCACATTTTATTAAATAACACCATAACTATAGTCTGTAAATATGATAAAAAAAATAAGATATTTAAGAAATAGCCATATTCAAAAATATTCTAAGCTATAAAATTACATAAAAATAAAAAATTATTTGCAAGCACAAAGCATAAAAATTATAAAGGCAATTTATAGCAAAGAATGATGATAATTATTAAAACACATCCAGAAAATGAATTTTATATCTAAGAATGTCCATCAACGATTGTTACAAAGTGTTCAACTATTGTTAAATATATGTAACCCACAAAATGTTCAACTATTGTTAAATATATGTAACCCCTATTTACCATATTTGTTCATCAAAGGTCTTTAAAAAGACTGATCAGACTATTACAAATTATTAAATCTCTAAAATCACACAACTTGATTATCTTATTAATTAAACAAACCCTTATATATTTACAGAGGAATACAGTTGAAATTGTTATCTTTTAAAATAATATAACTTGATTGATTGCCATTGTAACTTTAAAATCATCTAATAAAAAGATACTCCTTTCATTTCTCATAATGAAATATTTTGTTTCAACTCTTAATAAAATATGTATTAAATTTCTTATAAAGTGTAGATTTAACATAATAAACTATATCTTTAATTTATTGTAAGAAAAATTATGTTTCAAATTAACCACAATACAAATTCTTTTATGATATAAAACTTAAATATGTGATATTATCAATTTCAATGAAAAATATAATAATAATTTCACCACGATTCAATTTAATATAAACCATCTACTCCATAAAAATACGAATACAACACTAAAAGAAAATATATGTTTATGAAAAGAGAATATAATTGGATCAAACGTATATTTAAAACTTTTAAATTTTCCAATAACCTACTTTTTGAATTTTCTAGTTATCAACCAAAATTTCATGTGGGAAAAGAAATTTGAAAAATCAAATTTTATTTTAAATATATTTAAATTTTGAAATAACCTCCGCAATGAAAGATGCATTTTCAAATAAAAAGTGAGAAAGTTTATTTGAAAAATAAATAATTATCGTTAGGATATTTATTGCAAGTACAAAATCAATATATTAGGAATATATATAATTTAATTAAAAATATATTTAATTCAATTATTTGAAGATTAACATTGTTTTTAATCTTTTCAATATTTCTCTTATTTCTATTTTTCCGAATCATGTTTAAATCTAAATTATTGTTCCATTAATCCTAAAAGATAACTAAGTTTAAATACAAATGAATTTTAAACTCCAAAATTTATATTCTTACTGCCTATTTTATATTTTCATTTTTAATTATTCAAATATATTTTAAACTTACTTTTCTTATTTTTTAAGCCTAAAAACTATTATTTATATTTATATATATATATATATATATATATATATATATATATATATATATATATATAACTTTCTATAATTAAAAGTTCCACAAATTAAATATTAAAAATATACATATATATTTATTTGCAAATGTAAGTTTGTTGTGACTATTAACTCGGTTGTATTCCGATCTTTATTTTTACTAATCCCAAAATTATTCTTCCCTTCCTTGTTCTTACCGTTAAACTGAAACCATTCTATTGTTAAAAGCACAGAGGGCATAGATGAGCCAAATCGGATGGACAATCATATATTTCCATCAATAAAAGCCAAACTCAAAGTCTAATATTTAGAAATAGTATTGCATTTTCCACGAACAAACAATTTTAAGAAACTTGCGAGAATTCTTCATTCTAATTCCCTATTCTCCAAGGCCATAGGGTAGCTTCACATGAACCCTTGTCTGTTCAAAGTCGAAACCCTAAATTTGCTACTATTATTCTGAACTTGGGAAAATAAATTTATATACTGCGTTACTCCCACAGACTCTTCTCTTCTTTGGTAGGTCCATCGCTTATCAGACCTTGTGCAGAAGAATTTCTTGAGTTGTGTTATTAGAAAAACGGGATCTTCGTTTTCCTTCCTATCCACTGCAAAAAAAACCTACCCCTCCATTAAAATATTGTGTTTAAAAAACCAAGTGAATGGTAAAAGTATATTTTTGGCAATCGCTTTATTGAATGAATTTTACCTTCAATTCTTACAATTTTCAAGCTCTTCTCTTGCCTTCCTCTTTCTCCGTTGCCAATAATTTTAGCACTATTTTCTACAAATGGGTTATCATAAGTGATTAATCTTAAGAGTGTTACAAACTACTCACTATTTGGGATGAGAGAATAAAAAACGAAAGATTGGGACTAAGGCAAGCCCTATTTCGACCTCTATAAAAATATAAATACTTAAATCATCCCATATTCCATCTCACTACCCAACCATGCATCCATCTCAACCTCCGGGGATTACACATCGGTATGTATGTGCATATATAACCCATCATTTTCCGATCAGCGCTCTCTCGAAAGGCTACACCATTCCGACTTATGCCTGTCATGTAGTTAATGCAGACTATCCACCTATATCCATTGAATGCCACAAGATTTCAAACTCAAGAAGTTGAGCGGTAAATTTTCAAAATTCAAATGAAATGGTGGGTGGGTGGCTATTGATGGTGGTGGGGAAGAAGAGGGAAAATAATGGAAGGGCTTATGGAATTCTCTGCCCCCAATTTATTCAGCTCTGCTCCCGCTTGCACCTCGCCGAAGGAAACCAGGGAAGCAATCAACCTGGAATGTCCGTCTCTAGACGAGAAAAGTCTCACTTACGAACCCTGCCTACCGCTGATAAGGACGCTGGAGAGCCCAAAGAGCAGGGACTGCAGTGAATTAATGTCATTGAATCAGGCTGCAATGAAGGGTATCCAGACGCAGGCTTTCTGATTCGCATCCCATGGAGGCTGATGCCTGGGAAAATCTCTAGAGGTCGCTATTGTATTTCGCAGCAAGCCTGTGGGCACCATTTCTGCATTGGATTCCAACGAAGAGGCACTGAATTATAACCAGGTAGGTCTTCTGAATTTCTTCATATTTTTGTGTTCTTTAATGGGATTCGAACCCACTGACTGGGCGATGGTGCCTTCAGGTATATCGCTGATCGATCTTGCCTTAGCGCTAGCTTTGGTGATGGATCGAGATTGTTTCAATCTTTGGAACTCTAGCTGTGCCTTCAGCGGAGCGGAAATTCCATAGTCAAGTCAAATAGGAAGACAGGAACAACGAGAACAAGTTTGCCCCATTGGATTGAGCAAAGGAGGGTCACAATTTACCGTGAAAAAAGCAAAGGGAACTGTTGTAAAGTCATTCTCACTGTAGATATGAATATCATTAACATTGCTAAGTCACGTTGAAGTGTAGCTAAACTCGTTTGAAAAATGCTGTGGATTTTTGTTATAAATATTAAAGTAAAAATATATATTAAGTCTACATGTGTGTATGTTTTCGCAGCAATTAAAACGATGGAATGGGAATGGTAAACAAGAGGAACCCTGAGCTTGTATTAATTAATTAATTAATCGATCTTGGACTATGTTTACTGGATCTTATGTTTGAAATAAATTTTGGAGATCTGCTATTCTTGGAAGACCAATTTAAAGCATATAGATAGAGTGTCAAGGGGAGAGTCTTCTTAAACAAAGATGATAAACGAAATTTTCGCAAGTGCCATCACACATTCATTTGGTAATCAGAGTTTTAAGATGTAATATTTTTGGGTTTGTTGACTGAGAAGAATCTGCCGATCAAACTATGAAAAATATTAACATATGAATATTTTCTATTTGGGGTTTTATGTTTAGATTATGTGGACTATATTAGTGTAGTTTTTATTTATATTGTGTTATTTTATTTAAGTCCGGTAAGAATTTGGCAAATGTAAAATTGTTCAAAAATACAAAGTTAATTCATGACTTATTTTAAAATGAAAATCTGGATATTTTTTTTATGTTTATTCAAATATAGAACTAGTTTATTATTTATTTAAAAAAAATTGTCAAATTTAATGAAATATTTTATTATTATAATTTAATTTGTTTAAAATAAACTAGGCTTTTATTATTTAATTTGTTTAAAGTAAGCTCAACCTCATTATTTTTTTCAAAATAAAAAATCTAAAAATGTTTTTTTATTATTATTTATTTCAAAATGAATAATCTAAAATGTTTTCCTAATAGTCCACTATTATAATTGGATTTGTTTAAAGTTTTATTTAATTAGCTAAATTTTCATTATAAAAAATTTAGATTTTAGAATTTTAAACCATTTCAAAAATTAGATAATTGAAATTAAATTCATACACTTAATAACAAGTAGAGAAAGAAAATATTCTTTCTAGATGTGCTTAGTATGAAGCACTTGTAATATATTACAAGTTTTTAAATAGTAAATTTTAGATGATTTCTTATAATAATCTTTAGGAATAAGTTGTCTATAGTATGTAATGGTTAAATACTATCACTTTTTATTAGTATTACAATATTATTTGAACTTTAATAACAAATGAAATAGGCTAATTTCAATTGACCTAGTTAACCTTAGGAATAAAGATAATAAATAAATGCTTCAGCGATAGATTTTTCCACTTCTTAATGAAGTAATGTCATTCAACTATTTATTGTGATACACAAAAATATAATAAATAAGTGATTTAGTGGTAGATTTTTCCACTTGGTAATGAAGTAATGCTATTCAACTATTTATTGTGATACACATAAATATAATTATAGCAAGTAAATGTCAAAAGCTGGATGAGATAATTGGGAATTGGGTCCATAAAAGGTTTATTTTTTCCCAAAAAACCATTTAAATATGTGATTAGCAATTGTTTTATGTGCAATAATTGAAATATTTTGTTATTGAAATTATTAAAATATTCATTTTAAACAATATCTAAATATTATTTAAAAACTATAAGAGTGGCCTTTTTTCAATGATGAAAACAAATTTTCAAAATATAAAATTAAATTATTCAACTAGGTTTCCAGGCCATTTAGAATTTCTTTCCCATTTTCATGATTTTTTTAATAATGAGCTAGATAAACTAATTTTGAAACATAGTCATAAATGTGAGTGTTAAAAAACTACTTTTAGAAACACAATTGCTAATGGAATTGTAAAACAACCTGAAATTTCTTAAAACTTTAACATATGGGTATTCAGGATATGTCTATCCTTTACACAAGGAAATCACATAATACTTGATGTATTTAATTTGATATTAACAATAATGTGGATTTAAAATTATTTTATAATTTTCTTGAGTAATTAAATATTTCTTTTACTTGAAGATTTATATGATATAGTGAATATTACTTATAACAACTAGAAGACTCTCTCTCACACACACACACTTTTAATTTGTTAGTTGATATTTCACATAAATGTTTTATGTATAGTAAAAAAATCTTTTAAATTTGAATTCTAACTATTAAATATAATAAAAAAAGGAGAATTTCATTTCATATATATAAACCATATAATCCATTTTAACCGTTAATTTTGTTAGTATGCCCTGCTAAAGATTATGAATATGAATATGTATCCAAAACACAGTAAACTATACAGTAATAAACTTATTTGTATTTATTACATTTAATTACTGAAAATATTTTAGATAATTAAAATATAAAGGTTTAGATACATAAAGTATTTTTAATTAAGATATATGCATATTATTATGTCACCATGTATCCAAAACCCAGTGAACTATATATAATAAATTTATTTGTATTTATTACATTTAATTATTGAAATTTTTTTAGATAATTAAAATATAAATGTTCAGATATATAGAATACTTTTAATTAAGATATATGCATATTACTATGTTTTATATACATTAATTAAATGTTTGATATTATGTTAATTGTTAATAATACTGTATATTAATTGATTAAAAATAAGTAGATAAGAGGTATATGGTTACTATATGTAGAATTCAATAGTTACATTGTGTGTGAGGCCTATGGTTACTATAGTCTCCCTTCAATCTTTGGATATTTTTCCTCATATCTTCAATTATCATAGTTTGGTTATTGGATGTGCCAAGATACATGATCTTTTTAGATTTTAGATAAAGTTTTAGTTATGCTTAGTGTAACCACTTTGGTGACAAAGATAGAGAAATTTTGGGTTGTTATCATTAGGTGTTATAGAGAGTTTTAGCTTACAAGAAAAGAGATTCCCTACAACAGAGAGGAGAGAGGAAGAAGAAAACGAGTTTCCTAAGAATGACCTTCCTCCTTTACTCATCCCTCTCATCATTCTTCATAGGAAGAGAAACACTAGCATAGCTAGTGTTCTATGGAAACATAAGGAAAAATGGAAGAATTAGAGAGTTGGTAGAGGGAAAGAGAACAAAATTGGAAAAATGGAAAAATTGAGTAACAAGTAGAGGAAAAGAGAAAAAATTCAAGAGGACCATATTTTGGAGGAGGTGAAGTGCACCCAATTTGATGATACAAGTGGGAAAAAATCTTTAATATTGTTGAAACCTATTATTGAAAAAAACAAAGTGTCTAGGGTCATGGAAAAACTGACAGTGCAAGATGAGGCCAACCATCCTTGAGGATGAAGACCAACTCCCAAGGCTAAAGAGATACTAACCTCAAAAGAAGTTAAAGAAAGTGTAACCATCGCTTCTTAATTAAATTAATTTAAATACCTTTATTTAATGAGAAGTTTTAAATAATATTAATAGCTACATAGCAATGCTTTATTTTTCAGTAATTAAATTAATTTAAATACTTATTTTTTAATAAGAGGTATTGAATAATATTAATAGCTACATAGCAATGCTTTATTTTTTCCGAAACCTTTTGTAACTTATGGTTTGCTGACTCACACCTAGTACTAATCAAATTACTAATGTTAAGTGCTGATCTATTTCGTTTGAAAGATTTACCCAATATCAAAGTAGTTATATTTTTCATTTTTGTTTACAATATTTGTCATAACATACAGATGTGGTTACACACACACACACACACACATATATATCATGTATTTTAGATTAACATCTATAAAAATAAATAAATACATTTAACATTCATACATTATGACTTACATTAATAAAATTCATGTATATATTGTATGCATTGCAAAAATTTCAAAGACTTTCGAGAGGAAATCTTCTAAGAAAATTAGTATACACTGTGATTATTCTATATATATGATAGTGAAAGATGGAGAAACTATTTTATTTAATGTAACCTTCCCTGTGGTGTATTGAATCAATTTCAACAAAAAAATTAAATTCCAATAATAACGACAAAGGTTTTCATCACTGCAACAAGAATTAATTCGTTGCATAGTAGTACAAATTCTTAATGAGATTACGTGTCAGTTTTCATTGGGAACTTCAATTTAAATATCCGAAATCACATTATAAAAAATGGATTGCCCAAAGTAATGTAGATGTTGGATATCTATTGCTGTGAAATTGTTTCTAGAAGGTATGTTTTTATGTTTGCATCTCACTTCTGGGAGATTACACCAACCAATGTTTAGGAAGAACTCTCTTGATTTGAGGGAGAGGCATCCTCTCATAGAACTACTCTCTCAGACACTAAGATTACGATAGAATGGGCTTATTGCATCCCAGATATAGGACACACAATTAGACGATTCGACCAATACATGCAAACTATAGAACTTTACTGGAATATTAAGTTTTTACTGGGATAGACTATCTTAGACTGACATGAGAACCGTATGGGCATCCTGGACCAGAGAATGGAGAGGATTGAATGACACCTCGACATTTCTCCAGCGGCGGGTGGTATCATATGCATATACAGAAGATATGTGATACAAAATATGTGCATATATAGAAGTTGTGTGACTTCCATATATGCACTTCTTCTGTATATGTGGATATACGGGAGCTATACATATAGGGAATATAAGCACATATATGGAAGTTGTGCACATACAAAAGTTGTACATATACGGAAGATATGTGCATATACGGAAGATGCGCATATACAGAAGATACGCATATACGGAAGCTGCACATACACGGAAGATATGCACATATACAGAAGATACACATATACTCATATATACACAGTTTCTGTATATGTGCATATCTTCCGTACATGCACACCTCTCATGTTTAACTTTGGCAATGGAATCTATACTTCCTAGGAAGTAGGTGAATCCTGGTATTACTTTGAGCATGGATGTGTCAGCCTTTGGACTCCCTTGTTGTGGATGCAAGCATCATATCCTTTTATTTGTTGGTTAGAGAAAATGTGCATATGTATATATGTGTATATTATTATAAATATTGTATCGAGATATATTTATAAAGCTCCATAGATGGTATGGTTATTTTTTGGTTGAAGAAAATGTGCATAAGTATATGTGGTTGTTATTGTAAATATCTTCATAAGTTGTGTTATAAAGCTTCAGGAAGCGGTAGTTTTTCATGTTGTTAGGAGTGGTTTTTGTAAATACTGCAACAAGCTATGTTATAAAGCTCTATGAGCAGTATGTTTTGGTTGTCAGTGGTGTTGTGTTGAAAATGGCACCAAGAAATATTCTAATTTAATTTTCCCTTAAATTAAATTAGAAGAAAATTGTAATTCCACATCACATGACAACTTGTACGAGTTAACTAAGTTAGTTTGAATTAGTTGGTTCAATTAATTCTAGTTGATTGTCTAACTTGAGTCATGTAGAGTGGATCTTACTTTATAGGAGCCCTAATTGAGTTTATTTTGAGTTGTAATTAATTAATTCAGTTTAACTGAGTTAATGTCAGTTAAACTATTTCCAACTGTTGGAGGAACTAGTAGGGGGTCTAGCAATGGAGAGAAAATTTAGTGTTCAACCAATTAATTGATGATTCAGCCATAAATAATGCATGCATGTGTGATCTATGAGTTTCCATGTTGAGATTGGAGTTCAAGGGTAGTGTACTATCAGTTGTATAATTATCCAAATTGTACAGGTGGTGCATGCAGTCAGAAGAAGGCCTATAATGTATTGTGTATTTGTGGATGAAGAATTTCCATAATTAATAGGGGTTATTTCACAAGGAAACAACGCAAGGAAATAGGGACTTGGGAAAACCAAAATTTGGTTAAGTACTGGCCTAGGCTTGTTTAGGAAGTAGTGAGATAGATAGAGATAGTTCAGAGGTTGCTCGGGCTTGAGCAAAGCATTGTAATCTTCTCATATTTTCTAACCAATGAAATATACAGATAACATGGGTTTTTAGTTGTGGACTTCCCCAAGAAATCATTGTGTAATGTGTTGATTGAATTACTTCTCTTGTACGCTTCGTGATTTCGTGATCGTTAATTGTTTTCGCAATTAGTAGAGTAGATTCAAGTCTATTGTTTTAGTAAATTACAATTAACAGTTTGAATCTATAAAGAATTTCTACATGGTATCAGATTTAAAATCACAATAGAAGAGATGAATATGAGTTTGTCGTTGCAGGAGGAACGAGTTTTTCATATCTATTCTCCAAAGCTAGCAGCAGGATCAAGATGGCGTCTTATGGTTTGAGGCTTGAGTATTCCCTTGAGGGTAGCTCAAATTTCATTGCTTGGAAGGACCAAATGGAAGAAGTCATGGAAGATAATGGATTAAAGGAAAACATTGATAAAAATGCTCTGAAACCAACAATTGTAGATGCACATAATCTAGCAGAGTGGAAGAAGAATGTAGCCAAGGAAAGAAGGAACTTACTAGAAGGAGTTCAAGATCATATTTTCTTGAACCTCCATAGGAAGGAGACTCCATATGCAATGTGGAAGGTCTTGACAGACTTGTTTCAGAACAATAGCCAAATGCATAATTAATAGTAGAATAATTGGATGATAAATTACAGCCATAGCCAAAGCCTTGAGAGCTTGAATTGATCCTTGAAGATAGTGGGTTCTGAGACCCCTTAATTATGTATAGTCTACATATAAGATTCCCTGCGGGGCAGAGTCAGTATTTGTTTACAATTTATGTCTTATGTTACATGTTGTTGTGATGCTAGGAAAGAAATAGATGAGTGTCGAGGTTAGCTATCCTGGGGGTCATTCGAACCCTGCATCTTTCCCTAAGTGTCCTTACCCTTTATCTATATGCCTTACAACCTTGTATTTCAAGCAGGCATGAAGAACGTGCTGGCCTTGAAGGCTTTGTTATTAAGTAAAAGTTCCAAGACACATGTATACAATGAACATCACTAGCTTCAATAGTGGAGCGTGGGATCCACTCCTTGCTCCACAAAAGAACTAGCTTATCTCTCTAATGCTTTGTTGGTGGAGCCAAGGTGAAAAGTCCTTTGCTCATACAATGAGGGAGTATATATAACCCAGGGTGACTCTTTGACTACCCTCATGACTATTTGACTTCCTATGACTTTTCAACTTATATGACTCTTTACAATACATTTTGAATACAATATACATGATCCGCACTAGTTATGTGGCATATGACCACTCATGACATGACATGACACTGCTGACATGGACTGCTTGATGATGTGGCAATGTTAAGCCAGTGTTGTTGCTGAGAGTTGAGTGTCTTCATGAAGAATCTTTCCTTTTCACCTTTACATGCCTTGGTGATAAGGAGTATTCAATGATCTTAAGTCTTGGATAATGGTCGCAAACTAGTGTCCTTTTACTTTCTCCTGATTGATTAGCTTGCAAGTTCAACTGCAAGAGTGTCTTTGAGCATGCTTCCCTCCTTCTCCTTCTCCATAATCTTTCCATGACATGATAGGGTACCTATTCCTGCAATTCAATCATGATGAGACAACATCAATTCAAAAATTCCTAGCCTAAGATGATGCATTATGATTCATAAACTAAGCCTAGAACAAGGATAGGATGGGAAGACGGGCTCAGTTACTATGCAACTGCATAGCTCAGACATGGAAGGAGAACCCTTGAGCCTTCGAATTGTGCACTACATAGTTCAAGCAGCAATGAGGAACAATATTGTGCAGTTTCAGGAGCCAGTCGGATAGGTTGAGGGGATGGACCTTGGGAGAGCATATACGGAAGCTACGCATATACGAAAGATATGCACATATACGAAATATATGCATATATCAAATCTGCACATATACAGAAGATATGCACATATACAGAAGTTGCGCATATACAAAAGATACACATATACATGAGAGGTGTGCATGTATGGAAGATATGTGCATATATGGAAGTTGTACATATATGAATATATGTGTATCTTCTGTATATGTGCATATCTTTCATATATGCGCAACTTCTATATATGCGTATCTTCCATATATGCACAGCTTTTGTATATGCGCATATCTTCCATATATGTACAACTTTTGTATATGTGTAACTTCTATATATGTGCATCTATTGTATATGTGCAACCTCTTGATATGCACATATATGGAAGAAGCACATAAATGAAAGTTGTGCATATACAAAAAGCATGTGCATATATGAAAGATTCGCATATATGGAAGTTACGCAGCTTCTTTATATGCACAACTTTTGTATCGCATATCTTCTGTATATGCATATGGTACCACCCACCGCTGGAATCTAGAATCTTTCGTATATGCATATGTCGAAGCTACGCATATACAAAAGATATGCACATATATAGAAACTACATGATGCAGGTCTAACCATAGGTCCTACACTTATAAATAAGCACATACCATAAAAAATTGGATTGAAACCCAATATCAAAATGGACATAAAATCTCAAATATAATTTATTAAAGACATAAAATATTTACAGGAGAAATTCTCATACTTCACTCTCACACCTACTTACACACCTCTACATACTTACATGCCTCATGGGCTCACCTAGATTTATACAAATGGATTAGAACCCATGTAGGTTCTAGATCCTAAACTAACTCCCAAAATATCTCTCATGATCCATAAAATCTCTCATCTAATCCCTTATCCCTAGATAAGAGCTAACTAATCCAAAATTTTCTCAAACCTTCCAAAATAATCTCGAACCTTCTCCTATTTAAAAGAGTTATCATTTTCTCCTAAAACTATAGAAAAAATAAATTAATTAATTAAATCCTAACTTTGTAAACCAACTCCCTTAGTAAACATTTGACCTAGGTTATATGCATTTGCATCACTACACATACACATAAGTTGTGCATATACGAAAGTTGCACATATACGAAAGATATGCGCATATACAGAAGATACGCATATATAGAATATGTGTGCATGTACAGAAGATATGCGCATATATGT
Organism: Pinus tabuliformis; assembly: GCA_031772625.1. NCBI lineage: Eukaryota > Viridiplantae > Streptophyta > Pinopsida > Pinales > Pinaceae > Pinus > Pinus tabuliformis. The sequence goes on from CM062818.1 coordinate 1,239,532,845, forward strand.
TTATCTTCCGTATATGCACAATTCTGTATATGCATATCTTCCATATATGTGCAGCTTCTGTATATGCTTACCTTCTGTATATGTGCAACTTCCATATATGCGCATATCTTCTGTATATGTGCATCTATTGTATATGCACAACTTATTGTGTAAGACACATTTTGAGAAGGAGTTGTTATCATTAGGACAACCAGGCCTAGTAAGTTAAGAGAATGTTGAAACTATCCTGGTTGTCCTAATGATAGATATGTACTCTACTAATCAAGCATTCCTCTCCATGATCTAGTCTTCTAGAGATATGATTCAGCTCTTTAAAGGCATGATTTCATACTTGATCTATGAATTCACATCCAAAGAATAGATGTTGAACCATTTCAACTTCCAAATGGAAAAATGTACATATAGAGGGATCTTGTATTCCTTTTTTGTGCAATATGAATTTGGTGAATGATTTAACTATGAATTTGGAATGATTCATTTCAATTAATAACGATTATAATAACAAAATAATATAAAAATTTACCTTTTGTCTTTGTGAGGGTTACAAGAATGATCAATGTTGAAGGGTTTGGAAATCTAGGGTTTGCAATGATCTAAAACTCAGATCTCGAGAGTTTCCTGATAGTGGAGTTTCCCTATTTGGGGAGTTTATGTATACATGGAAGCTACGAATATACAAAATTCACATAGTTTATATATATACACACCTTCTACATGACATATCTTTCGTATATGCACAACTTCCATATATGTGCAACTTTTTTATATACACATATATAGAAGTTACACATATAATGAATATATGCACATATATGGAAGTTGTGTATATACGAAACATATGCGCATATATGGAAGATAAACTATCCCTTATTCTTGATGGTTCAATTTTTTGTATATTTAAGAAATAAGTTGATATATCCCTAGCTCTCTTGGATTTATGGAGAAAGGAAGTCATAGGGGACAAATTCAAAAAGTGGTTAGATAGGGGAAACTTAAAATGACCTACAATGATTCTATATCTCATAATATGGCGATCTAGCGTGCTAGGAATGCTTACCTTTATGAAAGTCAAGATATGCTAACATTTTAGTTGCACCATATACAATTAATGCTCATATACAAAAGTTTCACATATACAGAAGACATGTGCATATACGGAAGTTACGCATATACATAAGATCTATAAACAGTAAGGGTTTTTAATATTCATATTGTATAGACCACACGGCTCAAACTTCTGATAGAAAAAACTTATTAATAGTTTAAGAAAAAAATAGATTAATGGTCCAAAACCTATTAATAATTTAAGGAAGAAATAGATTAGTGGTCCAAAACTTATTAGTATCTAGCCAATAAAATCTCACTTCCTATTTCTTTAGATATTGGTAACAAGTAATGTGAAGTGACTAATAATACCAAGTAAAATGGTGCAGAATGGTTGAGTTAATAGTTAAATAGACCACTTAATATCAAGTAAGTGAAATGATTATGATTTCTTTAAATAGTGATGACTCAACTTGCATTCAACTTTCTACTTCCTTAGATACTGGTAACAAGTAATGTCAAGTGACTAATAATACCAAGTAAAAATGGTGTGGAATAGTTTAATTAAATAAACCATCATAATATAAGTAAGTACAATAATTTCTTTAAATAATAACAATAAATCAACTTACATTCAATATAATAAATAATACTAACAAATAATACCCAATAATACTATTTCATTGATGTGCAATTCCATTGATTTCCAGACTCAGTACTAATCAATTTTCCTTTACTTAAAAAAACGGTGACCCTGATAAAATGACTCTGAGCAGTTGCATATGCGCCGCCTGAAATGGAAGAGTGACTGAGCAGTAACCAGCGTAGGAAGGACACGAAAACATACGATATAAATACATACAGTCATTACCAAGATACGTAGGCCACGCACATGGGGATGCACATGCAGGTTCAGAGCAGAGGATATGGCTTTAAAACCTAATAATGACAACAAAGGTATATACACAGGAAATATAAAGATATATATATATATATATATATATATATATATATATATGAAAAAAATCGGAGCACAATATATGAATGGTGTTCAAACCAATGCATATCACATTGTGTTCTTTATATTCTTGCCACCATCTCATGAAACCATCACCTATGTCTATCTCTTGTATGCTAGCAAGTGGTTTTGGAATGAATTTGAATTTGGTTATAAATGGAGAAAACTTGGAAGGGGAATCATTTCCAAAGCAATAAGTGGCTATTGCACTGAGTTACTAGAGAATTCAAGCCTTGCATTGCAGAAAAATTCAAAAACAAGCAACCAAATATATTTTATTACTATATTATGCTTCTAAGTTCTCAGTCTTGAAATTACCTACAGAAATTGCAGCAGATTGTAAATTGTTCAGATATTTGTGTTGGTGAAATGGACAGGCTATAAGTCACAGAACAATTTTTGGCTATTAAAAACATTGTTGTTTAATTGTTGGAGGAGAAATAAATAAATTTTTCACTTTCTTTTTTCAATCTATATTATATTATAATAAAAATAAAAAATAAAAATCAGTCTGTAGTGGATTTGAGTTGCATGAAATTTATGTCTTTTTCTATTCAATATATTGGAGTTGTGTTGAGTTTTTATCATCTACAGAAAAAGTTGAGCTGCAACAAATAGATATATTTTCTATCTAGTAACATATTATATATAACTTTTTAAATAATCCAAAGATTTAAGAACATTTTATTCTATTAGATATTTTAAAATTTTAGTGTTTAAAATGGATTTTAGTGTTTATTCTATTATTATGTTGTCTCTTTAGATTATGGTATATGGAGAGCATCACTGTCTTGGAAAAAATATGTCCTGTAAATAAATGGCATCCTATTTTGCCTTTGTTGAAGTGTCCAGAGAGCCCTCCCCCATGTTGTGTGCGGGTTACGAGCAATATGTGCATCTCCCCAAGCTCAGTGCCATGTGAAAATTCAAGGAATGGCCTGGTTGGTCTAAAGAGGTGTTGGTAAAGGCTACCTTACAATCATTAGAGATTACTTTTCGGTTTGTTTCATCTATCCTCTATGACACAAGGACTTGCATTGACAAAGAGGAATGGAAGAGAAGGCTTGAATCCTTAATTAGTTCCCAAATTGAGTTGATTTCAATGATTTGTGAAAATGACAAGAAGGTTGCCATTGTTCAGTTGTGAGTAAGTAGTGGTGTTCTTGCTACGAAAGTTTTGCATGAGGTATGACAGAGACCTAGTGCTTTACCTGTGGTTAGTAGAACAAGTGAAGAGAGCTTACTTCCTTGTTTGGGTACATGGAAAAGAGGTGAAGCTATGGTTTCTAGAATATGGCTTGCCATTGAAGGTCATATGTAGAGGACTCCCTTGACTTTGGGTCTGGGGGAACGAAATATGTCAGGTGAGACTATTCTTGAATATGATAGAATCTACAAGCCAAGATATTTGCATTCTTTAAAACAACATAAACAGTTCCATAATCCAGAAGATGCAAAATTTTGCAATGTCCTCCAGATCTTTGAGGCCTAGGTATTTGCAGTCCAAGAATTGTTGCACAGAATATATCAAAGAATAGACTCCGGGGATTTCGTAGGAGCATCCACAATCTATTGGATGGTTGAAAGGATATGGAAGATGCTCATAGAAATTGTGAATTTTCTTCTAGTGATGGACCCAGATGATTTCCTTTGCCTTAAACACCAGTTGGCAATTAGCACCACTAGTACACTTACATGCACATATTTCCTTCAGTCTGCCCCCCTTAAAGACCTTACAAATTCATGCAAGGAACTAAGGCATCTGGTGCCCAAACTCATGGGTGTTGAGGTTGATCCAAATGGTGGACGAAGGCTCGAGGAGGCACTTATGCATTTGTTTCATTCACATGGACTTCCTGGTTGTTACTGGTAGCTGGTAGTAACAACCATGCGTAGTGTTAGAGCCTAGATTTTCCTTAGGCTCAAAAGGCAAGGTTCTAGGTCCACATCAAACCACGCTCAACCTTGTAGCTAGTCCTACGAGGACAGGAGAGGGCTCTCTCCCGGTCAATCTCAGCGAAAGATAATCGATGGGGCTTGGGATGACTGATTTAACAACTGATCTTAGGCTAGGTATGAAGTGCAAAGTTTTGATTTGAGTTTTTGCGGGTTTTGTTGGAAAAAGGGACAGGAAAATTTTGGGTCTGGGGATGAGGCTAGATTTTTGGAGAGTTCTGATTGGGGCAAGGAAGGTAATCGATTTGATGCTTTGAATTGAAGGAATGGGTGGATCAGACTGGTGAGGTGAAAAGGAGGGAAAGAGGGTCTCAAGAGTCCTCCTCAAATAGATGAAAACATGAAGAATTAAACAAAATATCTAGGAAGAGCATAGTAGTCCATGAATTCTACCTTAATTACTCATTTGTTTAATTGCAGAAGACAAAAGAAGGGAAAATGATACACGATAACATCAATTAACTTACAAATACATATATAAACACACCTTCAAAACATAGAGCCACATGGATCCCAACAAGTGCTGCAAAACCTTTGTCTTTCCTTTGCCAAAATTACAGAGATGAAATGTACAATAGAGTGCTAAGCAATCCCAAGTATCCAACCCTGAAAATGACTCAGAAAATACATGATATAGACTAGCCCAAACCATTCCCTTGCCTCTAGTAGTCGAGCTCATCATTCTAGGAGCTGTTTGAACTAATTATAAACAAGGAACTGAAATCTAGGTAGTCAAACAACCTACCCCTATATGCTAGGAAACTGATTCATTCATTAAATTTTCACCTTTTAGTGAATAAATATTCTAGAACAAGTAAATATGTGCCAAAATTACGTCATAGTCATTAAATTACATCAAGATAGATCAATAATTACATCAAAAGGTAAAACTGGTCAAAATTGGGCGTAATTCTGAGCTGCTGAGTGAAAAACAGGCCAAAATTCTCTGTGCGCCATGCCAAAATCTGTGTGTGTCATGCCACTTTGGAGCTAATTTTGAGGTACTTCTTGAAGTTAAAATTGAGCCCAAGTGTGCTTGTTGGAAAGCCCTACCTGTCTACTTTCTAATACAAGTAGAATTTCTGAATTTAGATGTCATTTACCCCTCCAAAATTTCAATCTCCCAAGACTGCTTCCTGTGTGTCAAAATAGGGGCAGTGAGGTCATTTTTAGGGTGTTTTTGAACCTTTAGGCAACCGAGAACTTGATGAAATCCTTAGGTAATCCATGAGCATGCATAACGTTTGATGAAAAATTTAAAAATGTAAACTTTTCCTCCTGGAGATCTCCCAATTATAAGCGTGTTCCATGTGGCGCGGTGCACAGGGCAGAAAACCTTGTTTTTAAAGCCAAAAAATTTAAAATTGGCAATTTTTTTCCAAATTCCTTGAAATTTTGGCTTAAGGTGCCTCATCAAGTGCTATTCTCAGCCAAAGAAGCTTCAGCCAAGATCTAAAGATGATCATGTTCTCTTTGCCTCCTTTGCTTCTTTGTCGCCTTATTTAATTCTTCCTTCAGATTCCTTATCTGTGCCTTGGAACTCATATGTCGCGGCCTGTAGTGGAAAGCCATGTGTCTTAGCAATGCAAGGTCCTTATCAGCCTTGTCCAATAGTCTCTCTAGGTGGATGTTAACTCTCTCGATATTAGATTCCCGATCCTCATTAATCTCTTGCTTCAACGAAGTGAGCTCAACCCTTCTCCTTTGTGCAACTTGGTGATTCTCGCGAATGTTTTCTAAGTCCATGATAGCTTGCTGATCTTCAAGCTATTTGTTTCTCTGATCCAAGTATTTCATAGTCCACTTAGCCCTCTCCAAGTCAAGGGATAAGGTTTTGATCTATGTTTGCTTCTCCTGGATGATCTCTCTAAGATGTGCACTTTATGGGCCCGTATCTGTATCACCATCATGAATGAGAATGAAGTTGTTATCTCGTTCACCTGAAGGCCCCTCTTCTTGCATTGGCCTCTTGCCTTTGTCCTGTACCTGTGGTGCTGATGGAGGAAGCGAGGCCCCTTCCACCTTGGGTCGAGATAACACTTGCTTTGCTGCTACAAACAAATGTCTAGTGCCCCTCTGATATGTGATGAATACCAGCACACTAGTGGTCTCATGGCGCTCATACTGATGAGAAGGTACACCTATCTCATGCCCCTGTGAAGCTCTAAAAAAATCACGGGAAATTAAATCATCCCATGTGATACCCTACAAACTAGGCTGATGCACAACAATAATCTTGAGGAGAGCATAGTGGTAAATGCTGTTGTGCTGCTGTTCTGGAGTTTTCTTCCACACAAGAGTGGTCATCCTCTTGATGTTTTGGTACATGAAATATGGAATGTTCATGAATCTCACTCTTGTGAAATGCATCAATAACCTGATATGGTATGCATAGAGACGTGAGAAGCGACCTTCACAACTGAAGTGTCTGATAATGAGTCTCATCAACGACGCATAAGATTCCTTCAGAAACTGAAATGTGAATACTCTCCTGAGTTGTTTCATATAGGTAGGTCTGATGTAAGGTTCATAATATGATCTATCTAGCTACTGCCCTTTGTTCCACTCTTCCCCTGTATTCGGTATCCCGATGGCCTGAGAGATGGTTTCTGGTGTCAAGTTAAAGTTTACTCTAGCAAGAATAACATGACTATCATGCAAATGTAAAACAAACAAGCGAACTAACTCCTGATGATGATAGATCTGAGCGATCAGCTCACAATATTGAAAACATGACATTTGTTGAAAGCATGTCATTGCAAGCGGGTAGGCCTGCAATTGAGCTAAGGAAGTAGGTTCTTCTCTGACATGTCTGCCACCTTTTCAAGGCCTTCTCGGTACATTAAGCTCAGTGGTTGAGTCATTGCCTTGCTCATATGATGAATTTGTCTCTGTCATAATGCTGCAATGTGTATGTTGAGTAGGTGTTTGGTTTGGAAAAAAGAAATATGTGATGTGTTTTCAATGCCAATGTGCCAAAGGGAAACAGGACTATGAGGAAGAATATGGTACAATGAGAAAAGTGAATGATGGAGCTTGCCAAGTGAAATTTTAAATGTGCAATAGTCACTTTGAGGGATGTGGGAATTTTGGGATTTTGAAAGTGATAGGGAAAAGAGAGAATGATTAGGAATGATAGGATCTTAGGATATGGAAAATGGGAAGCAGGGATGGGAGGTTAGAGGATAAGGGATTAATTACAATGACAGGGTTATGAGAAGGGAAGGGATCACGAATAGGAAAATAAACTTGGCACCAAAATTATAATCTGAAAACACCAATTTATCAACACCAAAGGAGAAACTTTTAACATATAGGGTTTATATTCTCACACCTTGAACCTTCAAATCTTCCCTCTAAACAACACCCCACACAAGTTAAATTCACTAGAAGAGCTCTTGAACTTACTTTGAGTAGAAGAAATTTGAGTTTTGATGACTGAAGTGGCATGAAACTGGCCTATAGGTTCCATGTGCCGCGCACAAACCTAGTGTGCCGCACCTTGAGGATGTGCCACAACAGTGTAATTTTACACTGTCTGTGCCATGCCTTCTGGATGCGCCACAACCTCCTCTGATGCGCTGTGTGGCCCTTCAAACACAAAGTTTTCTCTTCAACCCTCAAATCAGAATCCTTGACCTATTTGCACAGCAAGTGATGTTTCAAACGATGAACATGGCTAATGGAGTAATAGGTTTAATTTTCATTGAGGGCACATCGATTTTTTTTGTTGGAGGTTATGGGTGCCACATGGCCTAGATTCGCCGTGCCCTTTGAAAAATACACTATTTATTTCGGCTTTATGCGCTGCGCTCTGTGGGTGCGTCGCGACCTATCCGAGTGTGCCGTGCATAGTCTTCAGCACAAAGTTCGAGCTTTAGTCTTCTCTACATCGGATCATCTTCACTACCAGCCTCTTGGAGAAGTTTGACTATTGGGGCTGTAAGAGAGGTAGGAAACACTGTATCAACTCCATAAACTAGCTCAAAAGGGGACATACCAATGGATTTATTTTGACTCACTCGATCAACCCAAAGTGCATGGAACAATTTCTTATGCCAACTCTTCTTGTTTATTTCTAGCATCTTCTTAATGATATTGACCAAAGATTTGTTGGAAGACTCCGTCAATCCATTGCCTTGTGGATGATAGGAGGTTGAGTGCCCTAAAGTGATGTGATATTTATTACAAAACTCAACCATCCTTTTTGACTTGAAAACTGTTGTGTTACCAGTGATTAGCTTATTCGGGCAACCAAAACGAGACAAAATATTATTCTCAAGGAATGAAATTATTACCACATTTGTAGCTTGTCTAGTGGGAATTGCTTCGATCCACTTCGCGAAATAATCTGTAGCCACGAGTATGCATCTATGTTGACCTGAAGAAACAGGATGAATTTCACTAATGAAATCCAACCCCCCATTGCTGAAAAGGGGCACTCACCTCAGTGGGCTTAAGCGGAAAAGCCTGTAATTTATGCTTTCCTTCAAAAATCTGATAGTTATGACAACGCTTGACAGCCTTAAACACATCAACAAACAATGTTGGCCAGTAGTATTCGGCTCTTAGAATTTTATTTGCTGTTGTTTTCCAAAAAAGGTGACCTCCACAATATCCTTTATGGAAATCCTCCATTACCTGCTTCGCTTCTTCTTCCACCAAACAATTTAACAAAACACCACCAGGATCTTTCCAATAAAGTGTAGAATTCAAAATAAAAAAATTTGCAGCCTTTAACTTAAGAGTTTTAGCTTTGTTTCTTGCCATACCAGGTGGTGAGCACATATTCTGAAGCACATATGTGATATTTGAATACCATGGAGAAAAAACAAATATTTCAGCTACCTAAGTTGACGAACCTTGCTCATTTTCATCGGACATAGCAGCAATCAGATTTATGTCTAAGATGTGCAGATTTGATTCAGCGATTAACTTTGCCAATCCATGTCCTTTAACAAGCTTTGTGGGCCTTATCTCCACATCATACTCCAACAAAGCTGCAATCCACTTGCCACGTCTTCCTTCTGGATCTGTTTGCACCAAAACATCTGTGATAGCACTGTTAGGAACATAAGCTAAAATATGGGAATGCAGAATATACACGCGGAAATATTTCAGTGCTTTTACAAGTGCAAGGGCTTTCTTCTCAATAATTTTGTATTTCAAAGCAGCATCTCTTATAGTCGAGTTGAAGAAAGCAATTGGTATTTCATGCTCATCTTTTTTCTGCATTAATACAGCTGCCATAGTATGCTCCAAAGCAAATGAAAACAATATAAAATCCTGAGTATAATCTGGGCTGATTAGAACTGGGGCCGAAGAAAGAGTTAATTTTACTAGATTGAAAGATTTTATAGCCTCTTCGATCCATTTCTCTTGGCTGTCCTTCTTAAGCATGTTTGTAATCTCTCTTAGATGTTCAACAAGATTAGGTACAAAGCGGCATAAAAAATTCATCTTACCATTAAAAGACTGAATTTCTTTCTTATTCTGGGGAAGACCAATTTGCTGAAACGCTTCTACATGTACTGGATGAATAAAAATTCCATCTTTTGATACGATTTGTCCAAGTAGTTTGGCTTCATCCATGGTGAACAAGCTCTTCTTCGGATTCAATGAGACACCATATTTTCTACACTTCTAAAAAATAGTTTTTAAATGATACATGTGCTCTTCATCTGAATTAGAAAACACCATCAAATCATCAAGGTACACAACCAAAAAGACATATTTCTCATTTGTGAAAGCCATATCCATTGCCCACTGAAATGTGGCACCTACGTTCTTCAAACCGAAAGGCATTTTAGCGTAATGAAAAGTCCCCCACGGAGTGGTGAACGTTGTTTTGTCTCGGTCATCTTCATGAACTAAAATTTGGTTATATCTAGAATAACCATCGAGTAGTGAGATACGAGATGCTCCAACTACTCGCTGAAGTATGTGATCCATTTTTGGAAATGGATAATTGTCCTTCAATGAAACTTTGTTGAGATTCCTAAAATCAATGCACAAATGAGTCTCACCTGTCTTCTTTCGTACGGGCACCAGATTAGATATCCAATCGGAAAATATAATGGGAAAAATGATCCCTGATTTGTACAACCTGCTTACCTCCTTTTCAATCGATGGTAGCAATTTTTTATTAAGCCTTCTTAACTTCTATTTGAAAGGTTTTTTATTAGGCTTAATAGGAATTGTGTGCTAAATTATATTGGTATCATATGTATTCAAATCAGAATAGTCCCAAGCAAACACATCAGCAAAAGATGACAACAAACTGATATATTTGGCTTTTAACTTTTGTGGCAATGCTTTGGACAACTTTACCATCTTCGGATGTTCGTCTGTTCCAATATTCACCTCTTCGAATCCCTTCTCTATTGGCTGCAATGTTGGCTTGCGGGCTATGTTATCATGATCAAAGAGTTCTTCTAAAGGTATCAAGCCTTTAGGAATCACATTATCCTTGAGCTGCAACACTTCCATTTGATTGATCTCCACATCACATTCTCCATCATCATTTTCTACATCAATTGAGGTATCTTTGAACTTACCTTTGTTTGGAGAAAATTATTAATCTTCTCATAATCTTGAAAAACTTGCCAATATTTTTGATTGTCTAGGACAGTTGGCCAATCCTTCACATGGATTTCAAATTTATTACTTGAGTTCATAGGAATCTTCAAATTAATCGCTGCCTTAGCAAGTGCATCAACAATACTATTTTGAATACGAGGCACACACGTCAAACTATAATCTAAAAACAACTTCAAAATGTCTAGAACATCATTCCAGTATGCCCGCATCTGAGGATGCTTTGCTTGATATTCGCCTTTTACTTGCTTAATCACCAATTCAGAGTCGCCATATACAAAAATCCTCTTAGAATTCAACTTTCTTAGGATTTTTAGGCCAGCAATCAAAGCCTCATACTCAGCTTCATTGTTTGAGTAATCAAAAGCAAGTTTATAAGAACATACTCGCACATTACTAGGAACTTTGTTTGGAGTAGAAAAAGGACTGCGTACCCAAATTCCAATTCCAGCACCATCATTTCCCACTGCTCCATCAAAATCCATAGTCCACAGGCCATCCTCCTCTTCTTCTAAGTGCTGAAACTCTGCTTGTTGTATTTTTTCTGCTTGCTGTCCATTATCCTTTTCTGATCGCTGAATGGTATTGTCATGTTCTTGACTTTCTTTCTTAAAAAGTTCTCTAAAATTCTCTGCTATTTATGGAATATCATCTGCTGCAACTAAGTAACTATCAATATCATTGAAACTATCTGAATACAAAACAAAATACTCTAAATCTGTATGTACATAATTAATTGGTTTCTCCTTGCTTGTAATCATGTATTTCATTTTCTGCTCCCGATAAAGTTTTCTCATTTGGCCAAACACAGGAATCGTTGCATAGGAGAAATCAAGTTGCATAGTTCCTTTAATCTTTGCTCCCCAAGATCTGGAAAGAAGCATTCCAAACCTAGGAGATATATCCACCACCACCACATCCATCAAAATGTTTTTTGCCGGAATCTGATCCAAACTGACCACCAAGTATTTAATAAGCCCAATACATCTCACCCTGCTAGAATCAAATGAATAAAGATCATGCTATTTCCTAGTGATGTCCAAACCCAACTTCTCCATGATAGCCTTCGGCATAAGATTGTGGGAGGCGCCAGAATCAAACATAGCATTATGCAACACAAACTCATGCACTCTCAAATTGATATAAAAAGTAGGCACATCACTGTTTGGAGACTCAACATTCAATGCTGGTCCAAAAATCAGCTCAGGTTGATCATCTTCCACACTCACCATATCAAATGTTGGATCAAAGTTCAAAATTTTGGAAACCTGACCGCTATAACTGCAATTCCTCATCAGCTCAGTCAAGGGAATGGATACCTTTAATTTGGAAATTTCATTTTCTAAACTAAAACAAAAGTCTTCTCTACCTCTTTGGCTGGAACCTCTTTCTTCTCAGCTTTATATTTTGATACAATTGGTTGATTGACTCTTTCATTTGTTGGCGAAGATTTTCTAGGAGTAGGATTAGCAACTTCTTTTCCTTTATTTGGTGCAACAGATGGCTCATTATTAGATGTTGGAACTTCCTTTCTTTTCTAGATTGGATTTACGGGTACATTTCTATTTCTTAGTGAATACTGACGCTGTTGGGCGGACAAAGCATGCATATAACCTCTCTTCTGACTCCTCTTCAAGAGTTGTATCATTCGCCAAGATAAAATCTACATCCTGTTGTACAGCTGAAATTTCTGCATACTCATCGTCGTCAGCGATAAAGGTGGGCATATCATCAGGAGTAAAGAAGTGATTCTCTTCTACTGTTACATGGTCTTCATCATCAAATTTGGGACCAACAAAATTCTGCTGAAGAGGTGTCTTTACTTGCTGCTATTGTGATGTCGTTTCTTGTGTTCACTGCTCATGCTGTTTGATCCTGAATTGAGGTTGCTGTTGTCCATGGAAATTAGGATTCTAGATCTGCGGTTCAGGCTTATCAAGTGCTAACCTTTCAATCATCTTTTCTACCTTGCGGAGCACCTGATCTGAGGTAGAAGCTTCTTCCTTTATTGAGACTCTCTTCTCGGTTTTCAATCTAGCCCTCTTGTCATTCAAATTTGCCTCTACACTAACAGCAATTTTCTGCATTTCTTCTAAGGTAGTTGGATCTCTCTCTCTTAATTGATAAGCCATGTCCGGATCAAAGCCATCCGGGAACTTTAGCAAAGCTGACTTTCTAGTTGGCCTTAAATCATCAGGAATTGCATTATAAACCGCATTAAATCTAATACAATAGTCTTGCACAGACTCACCAGCATTCCGCTTGATCTTGGTATATTCAGAAGTGATCTGAAGAGGATCTTTCTTGACTTCCTAGCGATCCAAGAACTATCTTTGAAGCTCTTCCAATGTGGGAATACTTCTAGCTGTCAAAGCTCTGAACCATTTTCTCACCTCACCTGCAAACGTCTGCACGAATAATCTAATGGTCACGTTTTCTGCATCAATCTCATGAAGCTCAAAGAAATTCGTCATTTTGTCCACATGTTGCTGAGCCATGGTAGTTTTAGGAGTGCCATCAAACAAAGGAATTTTACTATGATAATCTACGGGTATGTCACCCAAAAATTGAGGCAGCGCGAGAGGTGGAAATCGAGCAACCATTACTCTTGGTGGATTTGAAATCGGCCTTGGAGATGTTGGGGGAGAAGGTGCAACTGATGTGTGAGGTGTGTGAGAAGGTGTATGCAGAGGTGAAGCAATTTTGGATGTAGAAGGAGTAGATGGAGGTGAATTTACAACAGAATTTTGATCAGAAATAGTAGGCTACAGGGGAAGGGTGGGAATGAAGGGAGGTTGAGTAGGGAGTTTTGAGGTGGATGCCATTACGGAAGATCTGAGGGATGTAGATGCAGCTTCTAGAAAATCTGCGATATTTGAAGCGTGAATTTCACTTTGGAGGTGCTTCAAGATAAAATTCTCAATTGATTTATTTTTTATTTCAACTTCAAGAGCTGCAGGAAACTCAGGATTTGGGACTATAGAACCAAGGGAACTTTTGGATTTGGTTTCAAACAATGACAATTCAAATTTCTCATCAAGTGGATTAGATCTGGTATATCTCTTTGAAGCCAACATGTTATTTTCAAGAAATTAAAGGGACATAAACAACTATGTTCAGCCTTTCAAATTCTAAACTTATCATCCAAAAGCTTAGAATTCTCAAATGTGCCGGGGCAATTTATAGCTCAAGTGTGATGATTAGAAGCTAGACCAGAGATTGACTGAAGCAGCGTTTATCAACTTGCGCTAATGCAAAGCAAAAGCGCTTCAAAGGCTACCTGGCATAACTTCAGGCTCCGTCTGTAGCTTATAAAACAAATGACATCAAAAAGAAAACCATTTTCTTCCCCAGTATGGTCGACACTATGTTAGAGCCTAGATTTGCCTCAGGCTGGAAAGACAAGGTTCTGGGTGCACATCAAACCACGCTCAGCCTCGTAGCTAGCCCTATGAGGATAGGAGAGGGCTCTCTCGAGGTCAATATCAGCGAAAGATAATCGATGGGGCTTGAGATGACTGATTTAACAACTGATCTTAGGCTAGGTATGAAGTGCAAAGTTTGATTTGAGTTTTTGGGGGTTTTGTTGGAAAAAAGGGACAGACAAATTTTGGGTCTGGGGATGAGGCCAGATTTTTGCAAAGTTTTGATTGGGGCAAGGAAGGAAATCAATTTGATGCTTTCAATTGAATGAATGGGTGGATCAGACCAGTGAGGCACCAAGGAGGACAAGAGGGTCTCAAGAGTCCTCCTAAAACAGATGAAAACATGAAGAATTAAACAAAATATCCAGGCAGAGCATAGCAGTCCATGAATTCTACCTTAATTACTCATTTGTTTAATTTCAGAAGACGAAAGAAGGGAAAATGATACACAATAACATCAATTAACTTACAAATACATAGAGAAACACACCATCAAAACATAGAGCCACATGGATCCCAACAAGTGCTGCAAAACCCTGGTCTTTCCTTTGCCAAAATTGCAGAAATGAAATGTACAATAGAGTGCTAAGCAATCCCAAGTATCCAACCATGAAAATGATTCAGAAAATACATGATATAGACTATCCCAACCCATTCCCTTGCCTCTAGGGGTCGAGCTCATCATTCTAGGAGCTGTTTGAACTAATTCTAAACAAGGAACTGAAATCTAGATAGCCAAACTTGTACCTACCCCTATATGTTAGGAAACTGATTCATTTATTAAATTTTCACCTTGTACTGAATGAATCTTCTAGAACAAGTAAATATGTGCCAAAATTACATCATAGTCATCTATTTACATCAATATAGATCAATAATTACATCAAAAGGTAAAACAGGTCAAAAGTGGCTGAAATTTTGAGCTACTGAGTGAAAAACAGGCCAAAATTCTTTGTGCTCCACGCCAAAATAAGTGTGCATTACGCCACTTTGGAGCTGATTTTGAGGCACTTCCTGAACTCCAAATTGAGCCCAAGTGTGTGTGCTGGAAAGCCCTGCCTGTCTACTTTTCAACTCAAGTGGAATTTCTGAATTTGAATGTCATTTGCCCCTCCAAAAATTTAATCTCCCAAGTCTGCTTCCTGTGTGTCAAAATAGGGGCAGTGAGGAACAATGTAAACTTTGAAATGAGAACTGATACTGTTACCCGTTTTGCAGAGATAGCAAAAAAGTGACCCGACTTTGAAAATTGGTGATGCAGAACACACATGTTTTTTTTAGAGCATAGCTTTTTTCACTTTCATTTTTTTAATGTACATTATGTTTTAGATTGGTAGTGATTTTCATGCTAATTTAAAAAATGGTTATTCTGCATCAGACCCTTTTTTTAAAAGACCTATTTTTTAACTTTAAATTTTCTAATGTATGAAATGTAAATAATTATTTCGTAACCCTTTTTTTAAAAGACCTATTTTTTGACTTTAAATTTTCTAATGTATGAAATGTAAATAATTATTTCGTAAATTTAATAATTTTTGAAGTGGTCTTCTTCATATTATCTAGTTTTTATATTTTTTTTTAGTGGGGTTTTTATTGATTTTCATATTTAAAGAAGAAGGTCGATATTTTGCATTTTCGATATTCTACATATTTATACATCGTTAATTAAATTTTCAATCCACATGAAATAATTGTCTCTAAAAAACAAATATAAAAATATATATAAAAAAGACAAAAATAAAAAATAAAAAATGTTAAAATTTTTTATCTCATAAAGCATAAAAGAATTTGGAAAAAAAATAAAATTATATATATATATATATATATATATATATATATATATATATATATATAAGTAGGTAAATATTGAGAAATTTAAAAAAAAATAACGACAAAAATTTAAAAAACTAGTAAAATTAATATTAAAAAAAAACAAAAAAAATGTAAAAAAAAAAATAATCTCACAAACCATAAAAGAATTTGGAAAAAAGAAACTATATATATATATATATATATATATATATATATATATATATATATATATATATATATATAAGTAGAAATAGAGAAATTAAAAAGAAATATTAGAAAAAACGGGGAAAAGAATAAAATAAAAACAAACTAGTTTATAAAAAATATAGAAAATTAACGAAAAAGATTAAAAAACTAATAAAATTAATGTTAAAAGAAACAAAAATAAATTTAAATTATAAAAAGAAAACCAAAAAAGGTTATTTTTTATTAAAAAAACAAAAATGCAATTATTTTTTATTAAATATGCATATTTTATTTAAAAATACTTAAATAATTTTTTTTTTAAACAAACCTTTCTTTTATTAAAAAAATTAATTTTTTAAACAATTTTTATTATTATTATTTTTTAATTTGAAAATACACATTATTAGAACTACATTTTATATTTTCAAAAAAAATAAAAAATTAAACCTACATTTTATGTTTAAAAATAAAATAAAATAAAATTTACATTTTTTTAAACAATCTTCTTTTTTTATAAATTATAATTTTTTTTTAAACAATTATTTATTTATTTCAAAATACAACTCATAAAAAGCATTTTAATTTTCTTAAAACAAATTTAATTTTTTAATTTAAATTTAAAAAATTATTAATTTTTTTTTTTAAATTAATGTACCAAAAAAAAATTAATTCTAAATGTGTTTATTAAAAAATTTTAAAAAATATTATTAAACAATTTATTTATTTATTAAACGAATATTTTAAGAAATTATTAAAACATTTTAATAAAAATTATGTTTTTATTAAAAAATAAATAAAAAAATAGTGGGGGGCCGCAGGCCCTGGGTCCATCGCCCCCACGCCCTCCTGTTGTCCGATGGTGGCGCGGCCAGGGGCCTAGGGCCTGCTTGAGGCCCTAGGCCCCCGGCCGCGCCACCACGGGGCGGCGGGAGGGCGTGGGGGTGATTCCGGGAATTGCCCCCACACCCTCCCGCCGCCCCGTGGTGGCGCGGCCGGGGGCCCAGGGCCTGCGTGAGGCCCTGGGCCCCCGACCGCGCCACCACCGGGGTGCAGGAGGGCGTGGGGGTGATTCCGGGAATCGCCCCCATGCCCTCCCCCCACCCGGTGGTGGCACGGCCGGGGGCCCAAGGGCTGCGTGCAGGCGCTGGGCCCCTGGCTGCGCCACCACCGGGCGGCAGGAGGGCGTGGCAGCGATGGGCCCATGGCCTACATGAGGCCCTAGGCCCCCCTGCCGCGCCACCAGCGAGTGATGGGAGGGAGTGGGGGCGATTCCTGGAATCACCCCCAGACCCTCCTGCCACCCGATGGTGGCGCGACCGGGGTGCCCAGGGCCTCACGCAAGCCATGGGCCCCCGGCCGCGCCACCACTGGGCAGCGGGAGGGTGTGGGGGCGATTCCCAGAATTGCCCCGACGCCCTCCTGCCGCCCGGTGGTGGCGCAGCGGGGGGCCCATTGCCTGCGTGAGGCGCTCGGCCCCTGGACGCGCCACCACCGGGCAGCGGGAGGCCGTGGGGGTGATTCTGGGAATCGTCCCCATGCCCTCCTGCCACTCGGTGGTGACACGACCGAGGGCCCAACGCCTACACGTAGCCCCTGGACCCTCGGCCGTGCCACCAACGGGCGACGGGAGGGCATGGGGGCGATTCTCGAAATCGCCCCCACGCCCTCCTACCACCCGGTGGTGGCACAGCTGGGGCCCCAACGCGTGCACGCACGCCCTGGGCCCTGGCCGTGCCACCACTAGGCGGTGGGAGGGCATGGGGGCGATTCTCGGAATCGCCCCCACGCCCTCCCGCCGCTCGGTGGTGGCGTGGTCGGGGGCCCACTATTTTTTTTATTTTTTTAATAAAAACAATATTAAATTGTTTAATAATATTTTTTAAATTTTTTTAATAAATGATGTTCATGAAATAGGAAAAGAACGAGGATGAGGGTTCCGGTTATAGAAGGATTCGAACCAGGGCAGCCTAGGCCGACAGCCTAGGGTGCTGTAGACTAGATCCCATGTCGGATGATGAAGGCAAGGAGGTACGAGGTGGGTTAGTTGGATTCCACATCGAGGGTTTCATGATTACAAGATTTAGGTCATCAGAAAAAGGGGTTCCATTTGACTGAAAAACCCTTCGGCTCTCAAGTAAGTAAGGAAAAACCCCTCTTTAATGCGCCTTTCTTTTCTGGAGGGCTTGAAGATATTATTAACTAAAAAGCAAATCAAGGAATTTGGAGGTCTGTGGGAGGAGGTCTTAAAGCCGATATAGCAGTGACGGAGGGGGGTGGTTCGCCGGCAATCACCAGATCAATAATAGCAAAAGGGACATTCAGGCCCAGCCTGGGAGCTGGAGTGATTGGTGTAGGATCGGGTGAACCCTCGGAGCAAAGAAGGGAACGTCACAGACCAAACTCTGGATTGCCGGAAGAGAGCATTGGGTTGGCTTTAGGCATAGAGAAAGGACTTGAAGGTGGAACCTCCGCATATTACCCAGGCAAGGGTAGACAAACCCCAGACATAAACGAGCTTGGACAACAAGCAGAAGCGGTTAAGAGTGGCCCAAAGCAACATAGGGAGGAGGACTCTGGGCATGAAAAGACTGGGGGGAAAAGGAAAAACTGAAACCCCTAAAGAAGAAAAAGTTTGAAGGAAATTTAGTCCTGGGCATGGATGTACAGGTAGAGGACACCCTAGAGGTGGCGGAATGCACTCTAGTAGGGAGGGCTAGAGGTAAGAGCTACTGAGGTAAATTTATAAAACATTGGGCTGAGCAACAGTGGAAGACGGCCCCGGTTAAAAATTTCAGGGTAGCAGTCCTTGTGAAAGGGTGGTTTATGGTGAGATTTGAAAGCAAGGAAGCGACGGACTGGGTAGTAAGGAGGAATTGGGCATTTGGTAACCTCCCAGTTCTATTCAAACAATGGACTCCTTTATTTGATGCGAAAAGGGAGAAGGTAGATGAGTTTCCTGTTTATGTTAGGGCACCTAGTCTACCCCTTTCCTCTGGGTAGAATCGGTATTCAGATCGATAGGAAAACTCCTTGGCACATTCCTAGAGGCGGACATGTCATTTCTTCATACCTACAATAGAGCCATGGCCCGGATCGTGGTCAACTTAAACCCAAAAGAAGGCATTGTGGAATCCATCAACCTTCAGTACAAAGAGTATGTTTTTGAGCAATCGCTGGATTATGAACATCTACCTTTTAGATGTCATAGATGCCACAAATATGGGCATCTAGCAAGAGACTGTCCGCTGGGTAACCGCAGAAGAAGACTCAGAAGAAAGTTGAGCAGCGGGAGAAGATAACGGAGATGGAAAAGGATACTGGAACAGAAATAATATCATAGGAGGACTCTATGGAGGCGGAATTTAACCATGAAGGAGACTGAGAGGAACAGGTTGGATTAGACCCACCAGAAGCAAATGAGGACCAACGCGGATAAGAGAACTTATCAAAGGAGTTTGTCCATGAAACAACAGTCAACCCGGTCAAAGACTCAAAGGATATGCAACTAGACTCAAGTAATCCATCTTTATCTTCAGAAATTAAAGATGCTTGCTTGATATCTGGCTCACAACTAAATAATTGTTTCAATAATGAACACCTTAATGTTGAAAATATCACTGCCGCTATTCCCTCACTAGACTTGAACTGTGAAGATGCTCCTTCCGGTATGAAGGATCCTGTTTCTTTCTCCCCTGCATGTCATTATAATCTAAGATCCCTTGACAAAAAGCATGTAAACATAGAACCGGTTGGTGGTTTAGGCCCATCCTTGTCTCAGGCCTTCAAAAGGAAGGCGAGAGGCAAGAAATTAAACCTATCTAAAGCACAGGTTAAGGCGAAGTATGATGTGGCTGACAGGAAGCAAATGTCTATTCCTGGGGTGCTTAGAGCAGCAAATCCCCATGAAAATGTTATCAAATGATATTTCTATCCTGGAACTGCAGGGGTTTAGCCAGTAAACCCAAAAAACTGGCCCTTAAGGAGATAGTTATGCATTATAACTTGGATGTTCTTCTTCTTCAAGAGACCGTAGGCAAAAGATTGGATTTGGAGTCGACACTTAGAGCTCTTCTCCCATGATGGCATTTCTTAGTAGTAGAATCTATTGGAAATTAGGGCGGATTGACCATAGGCTTCAGGGAAGGAAGAATGCAGCTAATCAACCATTAGGGAATGGCTCATGTGCTAGGGATGGAGTTTCAATCCCCAGAGTTTGGTTACCCCCTATTGATTTTAAATATCTATGGGCCTGCAAGGGAAGGGTAAAATTTTGGACCGATCTTCTGTCAAAATCTCTGCTGAAAAATCAAAACCTGATTACAGGAGGAGATTTAAATTTCTTGTTGGGAAATGTTGAAGCCTGGGGTCCTTCAGCCATAGAAGACTCGCTCTCGGATTTTTTCTTGAACGCCCTTTGCTCCCAAAACTTGATTGATGTAAACTTAATCAAATTAAAGCCTACCTGGAGGAATAGAAAAGAAAGGGATGATAGAGTAGCAAAGAGACTAGACTGGTTCCTATTATGCGAAGATTTGGCAGCCAGAATTCCAATGTTTAGACAATGGGTGGGTGAGGGAGGGAACTCAGTTCACTTCACTGTTCTCATGGAGCTCTCCAAACCTCCCCATAAACCAGCGACTCCCTTTAACTTCAATGCTTCCTAGTTGCAAGAGGAATCCTTCCATAGACTCTTCAAGGAAACATGGAGACACCCCGATAGAACCTCATTGGAAAGAAAAGGTGTTAGGCCCCTATACTACTAGTGTAACCCCTTATTGTTATTAGTATAACCCACTTATTATATTTATGTACCCATGTAGTGCCCATATTGTTACTATTGTGCCCCATAGAAGCCCACTATTGTTATTATTGTGCCCTTACATTATTATTGTTATGTCGGCTTTTATTATGTTATAACCCCTTAGACTCCTATATAGAGAAAGGAGGTCTTTTCATTTGTATCATCCAAGAATTGTTCATTTATGTAACGTAAAGGAGGTTTCCCCTCGAAGAGGCTGAATTCTAAGGCGTTGATCTATCTTTTCTATCTTTTCTTGAGCTGGTTTCATAACATTTGGTATCAGAGCTTTGGATTCTAGGGTTTCGCTGCTCCAAACAGGTCATCGTGGCATTTTCGCTATAACTTTTTTCTGTGCCATTTCCGAAGTCGCAAAAAAAAAACCCATTTGATAAGAAATCACGCTGAACCTTGGGTCCGAATTTCAGAGCGTTTCACGCGATATTTGCAGAGATATGATCTGAGGAAGTTGGTCTTTTGGAAGACTCCTGAATTACATTCCAAAGAGGTGACCTGGGAAAAATTGTCATAACTTTCCATCTGGGGATCAGATTGAAATTTCGTAAGAAGGTAAAGAAAGAGAATGGACTGTAGTTTCTTGTATGCATTTTTTAGATCCAAATGTTGAAACAGTCACTCGTGGCACATTGTACAAATTCGCTCTACTGAACTAGTCTATAATCAAGTCATCGTGGAAGATTGTGCACAACTATTTCTTGGAGAATCCAATTTGGATCAGACTGGTGGCATTGGAAAGAGGACGCAGAGGGCTACTACAGATCAAAATTTCACAACTTAAAGATCCAAAAGTACAGAGTTACAGTCGTTTCAAGATTGAGCTCATAAAATCAAGAAAAATCAAGATGAGGAAGTTTAATGGCAAGGATCCGGTAAATTGGATACTTCAGATGGAGCAATATTTTGATCTACATGGTGTACAACTGTTACAAAAGGTATGTATTGCATCTTCGTATTTAGAACCAAATCAATTTTTATGGTATAAAGGGCTTTTTTCTCGTAAAAACTTGTTACGTGGTCAACTTTCACGGAGGAAATGATAGCACATTATGAGGATACAAAGAGCAACACCTTCTTTAGAGCAACACCACAACAATTGGAAAGAGTAAAAGGACTTTATGACATAGTGGAAAGAAAAATTATGGAAACCAAAAAGTGTACCTCTCACAACTATAAAGATGGAAGTGTTGTTTGTCCTAGACTTCCACCACCTACAAGGGTTACACCACAACAATTGGAAGAAAAAAGAGAAAAAGGGCTTTGTTACAATTGTGATAGCAAATTCACTAAAGGTCATAAGTGTGCTGAGAAGAAATTGTTTTACATAGAATATGAAGAGGAGGAAGAAAAGGATCAAGAAACAACAAAAGAAGAAGATATACGCCAGGACCCCACCCCAGAGAAAGAAGAAATGAATCAGACCATATCTTGTAAAGCATTGACAAGAATTACCACTCCTCAAACTCTCAATATAGAAGGACATACCAAGAAGAAAAAGGTGCAAGAAGTGAAAGATCACATCGAGAAAGAAGAAATGAATCCAACCATATCTTGTAATTCAATTGACGAAATTACCACTCCTCAAACTATCAAGATAGAAGGACACATCAAGAAGAAAAATGTTCAAGTGAAAGATCACATCGAGCATCAAGAAATGAATCCGACCATATCTTGTAAAGGACTTGAAGAAATTACCACTCCTCAAAAGATAGAAGGACATATCAAGAAGAAAAAGGTTCAAGCAGAGAAATATCACATCGAGCATCAACAACAAGTTCTCCAACTTTTAAAGGATAACATCACTTCTGTGCAAAATCAAACAAAACAACAGGTAGATCAACATCGTAGTGAAAAATGTTTTGATGTAGGTGATTGGGTATTTTTACTGCTACATCTCAAGCAAGCTATTTATGAGAAGGAAATGTTGGCAATATTACATGCACTTAAAAAATGGTGACCTTACCGAATGGGAAGACTCTTCAAGGATGAGGATGTGGAAGCATTGCTTTGTTCTATTTATATTATCCAACCAGATTGAATAAACGAAGCCATGGATAAATGGAAGAAGGACGAAGAAGTATGGCCACTTATTCAAAAGTCGCAAAAGATCGCAATTCAAGCAATATTGCCAGAAATTGAATAGGAAGGAAAAATCATATTGGAACCTGGAGCAACCACAGAAACAAGAACCTGACAGCTACGAAATCGATCAATTTCAGAGTATCTAATAAAGTGGAAGAACTTACTCACTGAATATTCCACATGGGAGGATAATAATTTTATACAGAAGCATCAAGAACTACTCAAGCGTTGAGGACAATGCTTTTTGAAGGAGAGGGGCATGTTAGACCCCTATACTACTAGTGTAACCCCTTATTGTTATTAGTATAACCCACTTATTATATTGATGTACCCATGTAGTGCCCATATTGTTACTATTGTGCCCCATAGAAGCTCACTATTGTTATTATTGTGCCCTTACATTATTATTGTTATGTCGGCTTTGATTATGTTATAACTCCTTAGACTCCTATATATAGAAAGGAGGTCTTTTCATTTGTCATCCAAGAATTGTTCATTTATGTAATGTAAAGGAGGTTTCCCCCTCGAAGAGGCTGAATTCTAAGGCGTTGATCTATATTTTCTTGAGTTGGTTTCATAACAAAAGGTTTCCTCTTCATGGAAAACTTAAAAAGACTTAAAAAGGCCGCCATGGAATGGGCAAAATCAAGGAAGCAAAAGCAGAATGAGGAAATCACCAAAATTGATACAGAATTGCGGGAACTGGAAGACCCTTAGGTGGATGGTTATGCAACTCAAGAATCCAAAGAAAGAATTCTGCTTCTTGAAAAACACAGGAGCCAAATCTTGCTAGCGAGAGAGGAGGAATGGAGGCTGAAGAGCAGGGTGATTTGGCTAAAAGCTGGGGACGAAAATACAAATTTTTTCCATAACTATGCAAAATGGATGAAAAATGCGAACACGATATGGAAGCTAAAGGATAATAAGAGTAGAGAGGCCAACTCATTTGAGTCTCTATCCAATATGGGAAGAAATCGCTTTTAGAACCTGTTCACTGACCAAGCAGGGGTAACGTTAGTAGAAGTGATTAGAACTGCCCAATGTTTTCTCCAGTATGTAGAGGAGGAGGAAGCAAAGGATTTAATCAGAGAAGTTTCCAAGGAGGAGGTGGAAGGTATTATAAAATCAATGGCCAAAGGTAAGAGCTTGGGTCTGGACGGGTGGACCATAGAACTCTTCCAACATTTTTTTGAACATATTGGAGCAGAACTAACTGAGGTGGTGGAAGACTCGAGAAGGAAAGGAGAGATTTACTCCCCCTTTAACTCAACTTTTATAGCCTTTATCCCTAAAAAGGCGGATCCAGAATCCTTTGAAGATTTCAGGCCTATCTCAATGTGTAACTGTATATACAAAATCATTGCAAAACTGATAGCTGTCTGGTTAAAAAAAATTCTATCTGAATGCATTTCATGCGAACAATTTAGGTTCCTAGATGGTCGACAAATCCATGAAGCCATAGGAGTGGCACAGGAGACATTACATAGTATCAGACAGACAAACAAGAAAGGAGTTGTGATTAAAATTGATTTGTCAAAAGGCTATGACAGGATCAGTTGGACATATCTAAGGATGTTGTTAACTCATCTAGGATTTAAAGTGGACTTCATCAACTGGGTAATGGGATGCATCACTAGTGCCAGTTTTGCAGTTTTAATCAATGGGGCCTCATCCCGTTTTTTCAAAGGACAAAGAGGCCTAAGACAGGGATGCCCTCTGTCACCTCTGCTTTTTCTTCTAGTGGCTGAGGGGCTAAGTCAGCTGATTCTGGAAGCCAGAAGAGTAGGTTTGGTAAAAGGTTTGGAAGTTGCTGTAAATATGTTCATCTCACACCTCCTTTTTGTAGATGATATTTTATTATTTACAAATGGGAATTTGAATGAAATTAAAGAGCTAAAAAACATTCTTGATTTTTTCATGAAAGCTACAGGGATGCAAGTAAATCACAGGAAATCTCAACTCATTATGGAAGGTTTCAATAGACATGAGAAAGACTAGATCTCCTCTATCCTGCCCTTTGAAGTATACAACATGGATAATCCCTTCAAGTATTTGGGCTTCCGGCTGAAACCAAATGCATACAAAAAACAGGATTGGAACTGGCTAGTGGCTAAAATAGAAGCAAAAATCACACATTGGAGCTTCAAGTGGCTATCCAGAGCTGGTAGATTGACCCTAGTCAACTTTGTACTGCAAGCCATGTTGGTTTTTTGGGCAACTTTGACATGGATTCCTAAAGGGATACTTTATAAGATTAGGAGGATCTGCAGCAGATTCCTTTGGTCTGGCTCAAAGGAGGACTTCGTCCTCCCCTGGGTTGCTTGGCAGAATGTGGCAAGGCCAAAAGAATGGGGAGGATGGGGAATCAAAAATCTTTATGATTTTAGCCTATCCTTGGCAGCAAATCTGGGTGGAAAATCATCAATTCTAAAAATATGTGGACGATAGTGGTTAAACGGAAATATGTAGATCCTGTCCCACTGGAAGAATGGATCAGAAACCCAAATAACAAAGGAAGGAATTCTTCGGTGGTATGGAAAGCTACTATAGAGGCGTTTAAATTATTGAACAAGGTTTGGCATGGCAGGTAGGAAATGGTGACAATTTGAGAATAGGGAAAGATTTGTGGGTTGGTTGTAATAGACAGTTCGCTCTCTCCCCAGGACTGATCAGACACCTAGAATCAAGGGGCATTATCTATCTGAATCAGATTTAGAAAATCGGCTAGTCCATAATCTGGGGGCAAGCTTGGAAAACAGGTGAAGAATTAGATCTCAGACCTCACTGGTGGAACGAATGGAAGGCCTTCATTCAAGAACTAAGCAGATTAAATGTAAGACTGAAAGACAGCCTAGACCTTTTGGTATGGGCTCACGCAGAATCTGGAGCTTACTCTCTAAAGTTTGGTTATAAATTTTTAGTGTCAAAAAAGGGATGGGAAGAACCGGAATGGTGGGACAAACTGTTATGGAAACTTAAATGCCCAAAAAAAGCTAGGCTTTTCTTCTCGTGTACACTAAGAAGGAAAATTGCAACATGGGACATTCTCCAGTCCAGATATAAGCAAGAGCCGGGGAGATGCCCCTTATGTACAGCTGACTCTGAGACCATCAATCATTTTTTTTTAAATGTCCTTTTGTCAAAAGAATATGGGGAGAGGTGCAAAATCTTTTACAAAAGGCGCTAAGTTGGGCAGGGGATATTTTATCCGTGGTTTGGGAAAAATGGTGGACGCAGTTTACAGAAGGGAACTTGTGGAACCTACCCCCCATCATTTGCTAGGGCATTTGGATAGCAAGGAATAGGTGTATTTTTACAGAAAAAGTTACTCCGGCTGAAATTATTGCAACCCATTGTACTGCAATTCTATCCAATATCCTAGAAACAGAGGAGGCAAGGAATCCTAATTAGAGCAGAGAAGAACAAATCAAAGCAGGAATCCCATGGGCCTACTTCGATGGGGATCTCAGAATAACTCAGCAGGAGCAGGGATAATCATACATCTAAGTGAAAACCACATCTTAAAAGCATCAGTGGGCCTTGGCACCAGAACAAACAATTTCGCTGAACTTTCCACTTTAAAACTCCTTCTTTGTTGGCTTATTCACAGGAACATCTTCACAGTTCAGATCTTTGGGGACTCCTTAAATGTTGTAAAATGGGTTAACGGACAAAGTAGATGCCATAATTACATGCTGCGACCACTATTAGAAGAAATTTTGAATCTGAAGCTTTCTTTTATTTTTTTTTCAATTGGCCATATTTACAAGGACCGAAATGAAGCCACAAACAGGCTTTTTAAAGATGGTTTGCAGCAAATTATGGGCAGTTGGAAATTAGCAGAACAAGTTCATGATTAGATCCATGTGTTGGATTAACCTCCCTATGTTTAGACTCTATTTTTATTTTTTGTTTTTGATATTACATATGCTATATAAAAATGATGTAAACTGGATGATTGTACAGTCTGTCTCTTGGCAAACTGTTGGTTATTTTTTCTGATCTCCATGGCATCTAGCTTCCATATGTGGGTTGTTTTCCTCTATGAGGAGACCCAGGAATAGATACACAACCTAGAACTTCGTCTTTTTTTGTTTCTAAACGGCTGATTGTAGAAAGTATCTAGAATGGGTGATGAATCTTTTGACCCAGGTGTCGAGAGTCTTTTCCTACCCAGTTTTTGTACAGAGAAGGTAGACTTTTTTCTGGAGTAGCTGTAGGACTTGCTCATACAGCAAACTGCATGCTTTTGCATATACTTGTAACTTTTTATTGTTTATATAAAAAGTTCAATTTTTTCTTTGGAAAAAAAATAAAAAAATTTATAAACATATTTATAATTAATTATTTTTTTTTAGTTTCTGTTAATGATTTTTTTATCTTCATATTTTTACTTACTTAAATTTATATATATAATTTTTTTAATTTTTAATTTTTTTTTTCCAAATTCTTTTATGGTTAAACAATTACTTATTTATTTTTTTCTCATATATATGTACTTTTACATTTATTTTTTAAGCAATCATCATTTTAATCTTAATTTCACTAGTTTTTAATTTTCTTTTTGGTTAATTTTCCATTTTTTTTAAATATAGTTTTTTTTTTAATTTTCATTTCTTTAGTTTTTTGTTAATGTTTTTTTTTATTTTTCTATTGTTACCTACTTAATTTTATAGCTTTTTTTTAATGTGTTTTTTTTTCTTTTCCCAAAATTTTTTATGGTTTACATATTTGTTTTTTTTTCCATTTTTTTTAGATATGTTTTTTTTACTATTTATTTTTTTATAATTTGTAATTTTTTTCTAGTTTTTTAATTGTTATTTTTTATAGGTTAATTTTGTTTTTTGTTTTGTTTTGTTTTTTTTTTTTTTTTTTTTTTTTTCTTTAAGTATATATTTTTATTTATGTTTTGTTATTTTTATTTTTTATTTTTTTGTTTTGTGTTTTTTCATTGATTTAATTTTTATTTTTATTATTTTTTTTTGAAATTTTAATGTTTTTTGGGGACATGATAAAATATTTTATGCTATTATTTTGAAATGTTGAAATTTCACCCTTCAAAAAAAAATTGTTATCCCAACATCAACACTTTTCGTTTTGAGGGTGTCTTTTGCACAAAATTTACCATTGAGAAAAAAAAATGTTATTCGAACATCAACACTTTGTTTTAAGGGTGTTTTTTGGACAATTTTTGCACCAAAAATTGGTTTTCACCGCCATTTTTAAAACATGTTGACAATTTAATCTAGAAAAAAAGAGGTGTTATTCCAGCATCAATAGTTTTCGTTTTTAGCATTGTTTTGATGTTTTTTCGGGGTTTTTGGGCAAAGTTCCTGTTTTGAGTTTATAGTTTCCGTTTCAAAGTTTACATTCTTGAGGTCATTTTTAGGGTGTTTTTGACCCATTAGGCAACCCAGAACTTGATGAAATCCTTAGGTAATCCATGATCATGCATAACTTTTGACTACAAATCCAAAAATGTAAAGTTTTCCTCCTCGAGATCTCCCAATTATAAGCGCGCGCAATGTGGCACGACGCACAGGGTAGAAAAACCTATTTTTAAAACCAAAAAATTCAAAATTAACAAATTTTTTTCCAAATTCCTTGAAATTTGGGCTGAAGGTGCCTCATCAAGTGCCATGCTCAGCCAAATAAGCTTTGGCCAAGATCTGAAGACGATCATGCTCTCTTTGCCTCTTTTGCTTCTTTGTTGCCTTCTTCAATTTTGCCTTCAGATTCCTTATTCATGCCTTAGAACTCATATGTCGCGCCCTGTAGTGGAAAGCCATGTGTCTCAGCAATGCAAGGTCCTTATCAGCCTTGTCCAATAGTCTCTCTAAGTGGATGTTAACTCCTTCGAGATTAGACTCCCAATCGTCATTAATCTCTTGCTCCAACGAAGTGAGCTCAACCCTTCTTCTTTGTGCAGCTTAGCGATTCTCACAAATGTTTTTTAACTCCATGATAGCTTGCTAATCTTCAAGCTATTTTTTTCTCTGCTTCAAGTATTTCATAGTCCACTTACCCCTCTCCAAGTCAACGGAAAAGGCTTTGATCTCTGTTTGCTACTCCTGGATGATCTTTCTGAGATGTGCTCCTTGTGGGCCCGTATATGTATCATAATCATGAAAGAGAATGAAGTCGGTCTCTCGTTCACCTGAAATCCCCTCATCCTGCATTAGCCTCTTGCCTTTGTCCTGTACCTGTGGTGCTGATGGAGGAAGCGAGGCCCCTTCCACCCTGGGTGGAGATAACACTCGCTTTGCTATTGCAAACAAATGTCTAGTGCCCCTTTGATATGTGATGAATATCGACACACTAGCGGTCTCATGGCTCTCATACCGATGAGAAGGTACGCCTATCTCATGCCCCTTTGAAGCTCTTAAAAAATTACGGGAAATGAAATCATCCCATGTGATACCCTGCAAACCAAGCTGATGTACAACAATAATCTTGATGAGAGAATAGTGGTAAATGTTGTTGTGCTGCTGTTCTGGAGTTTTCTTCCGTACAAGAGTGGTCATCCTCTTGATGTTTTGGTACATGAAATATGGAATGTTCATGAATCTAACTCTTATGAAATGAATCAATAACCTGATATGGTATGCATAGAAGCGTGTGAAGCGACCTTCACAACTGAAGTATCTGATAATGAGTCTCATCAACGGCGCATAAGATTCCTTCAGAAACTGAAATGGGAATACTCTCTTGAGCTGCTTCAAATACCTAGGTCTGATGTAAGGTTCAGAATATGATCTATCCAGCTGTTGCCCTTTGTTCCACTCTTCCCCTATATTCGGTATCCTGGTGGCCTGAGAGATGGTTTCTGGTGTCAATGTAAAGTTTACTCCAGCAAGAGTAACATGACTATCATGAAAATGTAAAACAAACAACCGAACTAACTCCTGATGATGTTGGATCTGAGTGATCATCTCACAATACTAAAAACATGACATTTGTTGAAAGCATGTCATTGCAAGCGGGCAGGCCTGCAATTGAGTTAAGGAAGTAGGCTCTTCTCTGACATGTCTGCCACCTTTTCGAGGCCTTCTCGGCACATTAAGCTCAGTGGTTGAGTCACGACCTTGCTCATATGATTAATCTGTCTCTGTCATAATGTTGCAATGTGTATGTTGAGTAGGTGTTTGGTTTGGCAAAAATAAATATGTGATGTGTTTTTAGTGCCAATGTGCCAAAGGGAAACGAGACTGTGAGGAAGAATATGGGACAATGAGAAAAGTGAATCATGGAGCTTACCAAGTGAAATTTTAAATGTGCAACAGTCACTTTGAGGGATGTGAGAATTTAGGGATTTTGAAAGTGATAGGGAAAAGAGAGAATGATTGGGAATGATAGGATATTAGGATATGGAAAATGGGAAGCAGGGATGGGAGGTTAGAGGATAAGGGATTAATTACAATGACGGGGTTATGAGAATGGAATGGATCACGAATAGGAAAATAAACTTGGCACCAAAATTATAATCTGAAAACACCAATTTATCAACACCAAAGGAGCAACTTTTAACATATAGGGTTTATATTCTCACACCTTGAACCTTCGAATCTTCCCTCTAAAAAACACTCCACACAAGTTAAATTCACTAGAAGAGCTCTTGAACTTACTTAGAGAAAAAGAAATTTGAGTTTTGATGACTGAAGTGGCATGAAACTGGCCTGTAGGTTCCGTGCGCCGCGCAAAAAACTAGTGCGTTGTGCCTCTTGGATGCGCCACGACAGTGTAATTTTACATTGTGGAATTTCGCCCGGTTCGCCGCACCTTTTGGATGTGCCACAACCTCCTCTGATGCATCGCATGGCCCTTCAAACACAAAGTTTTCTCTTCAAACCCTCAAATCAGAATCCTTGACCTCTTTGCACAACAAGTGATTTTTCAAACAATGAACATGGGTAATGGAGTAATAGGTTTAATTTTCATTGAGGCCACATCGATTTTTTGTGTTGGAGGTTCTATGCGCTGTGCGCAAACCCAGTGTGCCGCACAGCCTGGATGCTCCGTGCCCTTTGAAAAATACACTGTGTATTTCGGCTCTATGCACCGTGCTTTGTGGGTGCGTCACGACCTATCCCACTGCGTCGCACACAGTCTTTAGCACAAAGTTCTAGCTTTAACCTACAATTTCACCCTCCCACAATTGCAATTGACTTCTCTGATGTTTTCTTGAATGCAAATGGATTAATAACTTGAGAAATATCTTATATAGAGATGGATTAAATTTTTACTTCTCAATAACCCATTTTGTAATGTTTTTAACTTTAGCACTTTTTGCATTTAATACAACTTCCGTCTTTTCAAATGTCCTTCTGATTTCTGACTTGAACAATGAATCTTTTGGCAATCTTTGCAGGGATAATAACATGTTTTGACAAAGGAAGACCAAGGCTGTGCCTGGAGATTTCAAAAACTGAAAAATTCTGAAAATTACATGGCAATTTACTACGAAAATGAAATGACGAATTTTCTTCAAAACAGAGTTTTGAAGAAAAGTCATAGTCGAACAGATGATGATGAAAATATTGAAACTAAAAACTTATTAAGGATCTCCCTCATGAGTTATGCTGACATTATTGGACACTTTGAAGATGCAATTTGTGAAACCCTAGACCTAGTGACTAAAATGACTATGCTGATCAGAAGACTAAAACAGGGTTGTAAGTTATTTTAAAACTTGATTTTAATGGATAGACCTGAGCTAGCAATGATAAGGCAATGAGGGGTAATGAATGAGAAAACCCTTCCGTTAGATTTATGGCATGCTCCTAGCGGAATGCAACTGAGTGAATCAAGCGAAACACCTAAAAATGAAATGCAAAAAGAGAAATGATCTCTAACGAAGAGATGTAAAGACTGACTTTAACACATAGCATTGAAATGAAGGTTCCATCATATCTAGGTGCTTGTGATGCCCTGCATCAGATATATTTTGAACCACCTTGTTTCCCTAGTGTGGATGGTGCAAAGACATTTTTGTGTTAGTATTGGCACTAAAAGTCTATAACTATGGTGGATGGTACACTGGAAGATCTATAGACAACTCAAGTGAAGTTTATAAAACATGTATGAAGATATGTACATGAACAAAGATATGTACAAATTCCATATACAAAAATTGCATATATACATAAATTGTTCATATACGGAAGATATGTGCATATATAGAAATTGTGCATATATGGAAGATATGTGCATATCCTCCATATATCCCTAATTTTCTTATATGTGCATATCTTTTGTATATGCACGTCGTTTATGTATCTGCATTGTATATGCATAAATTCCATATACATAAATTGTGCATATACACAAATTGTGCATATACGGAAGATATCCGCATATCTTACGGATATGCACAATTTCTGTATATGTGCAATTTTTGTATGTGGAATTTACGCATATACGATGCCGATACATAAACGACGTGCATATATGGAAGATATGCACATATAAGAAAGTTAAGGATATACAAAAGATATGCACAATTTCTGTATATGCGCATATCTTCTGTATATCTCTAACTTTTCTATATACGCAGATCTTCCGTATATGCACGTTGTTTATGTATCTGCATTGTATATGCGCAAATTCCATATACAGAAATTGTGCATATATGGAAGATATGCGCATATCATCCGTATATGCGCAATTTCTATATATGGAATTTCTGTATATACGATATAGATACATGAACGAAGATATGCACAAATTCCATATACGGAAATTGCGCATATACAGAAATTGTGCATATACAGAAGATATGCGCATATACGGAAATTGTGCATATACGTAAGATATGGGCATATCTTCTGTATATCCCTAAATTTTCTATATCTGCATATCTTCCGTATATACACGTCGTTTATGTATCTCCATCGTATATGTGCAAATTCCATATACAAAAATTGCATATATACCGAAATTGTGCGAATACGGAAGATAGGCACATATCTTACGTATATGTACAATTTTTGTATATCGAATTTGCACATATATGATGCAGATACATAAATAATGTGTATATACAGAAGATATGTGCATATCTTCCGTATATTGGCAATTTCTGTATATGCGGATATCTTTTGTATATGCACAATTTCCGTATATGCGAAATTTATTTATATGGAAATTGTTTATATACGATGTAGAACATGAACGAAGATATGTAAAGATTCCATATACAGAAATTGCTCATATACGGAAGATATGTGCATATAAGGAACTTGTGCATATATGGAAGATATGCGCATATTTTTCGTATATCCATAACTTTCCTATATGTGCATATCTTCGATATATGCATGTCGTTCATGTATCTACATCGCATATGCACAAATTCCATATACAAGAATTGTGTATATACGAAAGATATGCGCATATCTTCGATATATACGGAAATTGTGCATATACGAAAGATATGTGCATATCTTCCGTATATGCGCAATTTCTATATATGGAATTTGCACATATATGATGCAAATACATAAACGACGTGCATATACGAAAGATATACACATATAGAAAATTTAGGGATATATGGAATATCTTTCGTATACGCACAATTTCCGTATATGCAGAGATCTTTCGTATATGCACAATTTTCGTATATGTGAAATTTCTGTATATGGAATTTGCACATATGTGATGTAGATACATGAATGAAGATATGTACAAATTCCAAATACAAAAATTGTGCATATACTGAAATTGTGCTTATACGGAAGCTATGCGCATATACAAAAATTGCGCATATACAGAAAATATGCGCATATCTTCCATATATCCCTAACTTTTCTATATGTGCATACCTTCCGTATAAGCATGTCGTTCATGTATCTGCATCGTATATGCGCAAATTCCATATACAAAAATTGTGCACATACGGAAATTGTGCATATATAGAAGATATCCACATATCTTCCGTATATGCACAATTTCTGGAAATTATGCATATATGGAAGATATCCGCATATCTTTCGTATATGCACAATCTCCGTATATGCACAATTTTTGTATATGGAATTTGCGCATATACGATGCAGATACATACACGACATGCATATACAGAAGATATGCACATACAGGTAAGTTAGGGATATACAGAAGATATGCGCATATTCTCCGTATATGCGCAATTTCAGTATATGCGCAATTTCCGTATATGAAAATATCTTCCATATATGCATAGTTTCCATATATTCGAAATTTCTTTATATGGAATTTGCGCATATACGATGTAGATACATGAACAATGATGTATACAAATTCCATATACAGAAATTGCGCATATACAGACATTGTGCATATACGGAAGATGTGCGCATATCTTCTATATATCCCTAACATTCCTATATATGCATCTCTTCCGTATATGCACATTGTTTATGTATCAGCATCGTATATGCCCAAATTCCATATACAGAAATTGCGCATATGCGCAATTTCTGTATATAGAATTTGCTTATATATGATGTAGATATATAAACGACGTGCATATACGAAAGATATACATATAGGAAAGTTAAGGATATGCGGAAGATATGCACATATCTTCCTTATATACAAAATTCTCGTATATGCACAATTTTCATATATATGAAATTTCTGTACATGGAATTTGTACATATCTTCATTTATGTATCTACATCATATATGTGAAAATTCCATATACACAAATTTCACATATATGGAAATTGGGCATATACGGAAGATATGCACATACACGGGAATTGTGCATATACGAAAGATATGCACATATCTTCCGTATATCCCTCTTTCCATTATGTGCATATTTTCCGTATACGCAGGTCGTTTATGTATCTACATCGTATATGCACAAATTTCATATACAAAAATTACGCATATACGTAAATTGTGCATATACGGAAGATATGCGCATATCTTCCATATATGGACAATTTCTGTATATGTGAAATTTCTGTATATGAAATTTGCACATATACGATGCAGATACATAAACGAAAATATGTACAAATTCCATATAAAGAAATTTCACATATACAGAAATTGTCCATATATGGAAGATATGTGCATACACGGAAATTGCGCATATATGGAAGATATGCACATATATTCTGTATATCCCTAACTTTCCTATATGTGCATATCTTCCGTATATGCACGTCTTTTATGTATGTACATCGTATATGCGAAAATTCAATATACATATATGCATGTCATTTATGTATCTACATTGTATATGCACAAATTCCATATACAAAAATTGCGCATATATGGAAATTGTGCATATACGGAAGATATGCGCATATCTTCATTATATGCGCAATTTCCGTATATACGCATACCTTTCATATATGCAGAATTTTCATATATGCAAAATTTCTGTATATGAAATTTGTGCATATACCATGTAGATACATGAACGAAGATATGTACAAATTCCATATACGAAAATTGCGAATATACGTAAAAGTTAGGGATATACTTGTATGAATGATATGCATATATAGAAAAGTTAGGGATATACAAAAGATATGTACATATCTTCCGTATGTACAGAAATTTCGTATATTCAAAAATTGTGCATATACGGAAGATATGCGCATATACGGAAATTACGCATATACGAAACATATGCACATATCTTCTCCATATCCCTTACATTCCATTATATGCATATCTTCCGTATATGCACATTGTTTATGTATCTGCATCGTATATGAACAAATTCTATATACAGAAATTCCGGATATACGGAAACTGTGCATATACGGAAGATATGCGCATATACGGAAATTGCGCATATACAGAAGATATGTGCATATCTTCCGTATATCTGTAACTTTCCTATATGTGCACATCTTGCGTATATGCACATCATTTATGTATCTACATCGTATATGCGCAAATTTCATATACATAAATTGTGCACATACAGAAGATATGCACATATCTTCATATTTTCCGTATAATCACAATCTTCATATATGCACAATTTCCGGATGTGGAATTTGCGAATATACGATACAAATACATAAACGACGTGAATATATGGAAGATGTGCAGATATAGGAAAGTTAGGTATATATGGAAGATATGCACATATCTTCTGTATACGCGCAATTTCCGTATATGCGCATATCTTCCGTATATGCACAATTTCTGTATATGGGAAATTTCTGCATATGGAATTTGCACATATACGATGTAGATACATGAACGAAGATAGGTATAAAATACATATACAGAAATTGCTCATATACGGAAATTGTGCATATACGGAAAATATGCGCATATACAGAAGATATGCGCATATCTTTCGAATATTCCTAACTTTTCTATATGTGCATATCTTCCTTATCTGCATGTCGTTTATGTATCTGCATCGTATATGCACAAATTCTCTATACAGACATTGCGAATATATGGAGATTGTGCATATACGAAAAATATAATGTGCATATACGGAAGATATCCGCATATCTTCATATCTTCCGTATATGCACAATTTCCTTATATACGCAATTTCTGTATATGAGATTCCCACATATATGATGCAAATATATAAATGATGTGCATATATGGAAGATATAGACATATAGGAAAGTTAGTGATATACAAAAGATATGCGCATATATTCCGTATATGCGCAATTTCCATATATGCGCATATCTTCCGTATATGCACAATTTCCGTATATGCGGAATTTTCGTATAAGGAATTTGCACATATACGATGTAGATATATGAACGAAAATATGTACAAATTCCATATACATAAATCAGATATATACGGAAATTGTGCATATATGGAAGATATGCGCATATATGAAAATTGTGCATATACGGAAGATATGCGCATATTTTTTGTATATGCATAATTTCCGTATATGCGCAATTTCTTTATATGGAATTTGCTCACATACAATGCAGATACATGAATGACGTGCATATACAGAAAATATGCACATATAGGAAAGTTAGGGATATGCACATATCTTCCGAATATGCGCAATTTCCATATACGCGAATATCTTCCGTATATTCACAATTTCCATATATGCGACATTTCTGTATATCAAATTTGTGCATATACGATGTAGATACATGATTGAAGATATGTACAAATTTCATATATAGAAATTGCGCATATACGTAAATTGTCCATATAAGAAAGATATATGCATATGCAGAAATTGTCCATAAACGGAAGATATGCGCATATCGTATTCACAAATTCCATATACAGAAATTGCGCATATATAGAAATTGTGGATATACGGAAGATATTATGAAACCAACTCAAGAAAAGATAGAAAAGATAGATCAACGCCTTAGAATTCAGCCTCTTCGAGGGGGCAACCTCCTTTACATTACATAAATGAACAATTCTTGGATGATTAAAATGACAAAACCTCATTTCTATATATAAGAGTTTAAGGAGTCACAATATAATCCAGCCGACCTAAAAATAATAATATAAAGCCACAAAAATCAATAGAGGGATTCTATGGGGCACAGTAATAACAATATGGGGGTAATAGGGGCACAACAATATTAATAAGGGGTAAACTACAATAGTAATGGGGTAATCAATAGTATTATATCCACATATCTTCTGTAAATGCACAATTTTTGTATATGCGCAATCTTTGTATATGGAATTTTCGCATATACGATGCAGATACATAAATGATGTGCATATACAGAAGATACAAACATATAGGAAAGTTAGGGATATACGAAAGATATCCGCATATCTTCCGTATATGCGTAATTTCCGTATATGCTCATATTTTCCGTATTTGCACATATCTTCCGTATATGCACAATTTCCGTATATGCGAAATTTATGTATATGGAATTTGTACATATCTTCATTCATGTATCTACATCATGTACGTGAAAATTCCATATACAGAAATTTCGCATATACAAAAATTGGGCATATACGGAAGACATGCGCATATACGGAAATTGGGCATATACAAAAGATATGCGCATATCTTCCGTATATCCCTGACTTTCCTATATGTGCATATCTTCCATATATGCACGTCATTTATTTATCTGCATCGTATATGCACAAATTCCATATACAAAAATTACGCATATATGGAAATTGTGCATATATGGAAGATATGCGGATATCTTTTGTATATGCACAATTTCTGTATAGGAATTTTGTGCATATACGATGCAGATACATGAACGAAGATATGTACAAAGTCCATATACAGAAATTTTACATATACGGAAATTTGGTATATACGGAAGATATGTGCATATACGGAAATTGCGCATATATGGAAGATATACGCATATCTTACGTATATCTCTAACTTTCCTATATGTGCATATCTTCCGTATATGTACGTCATTTATGTATGTACATCATATATGCACAAATTCCATATACATATATGTACGTTGTTTATGTAAATACATCGTATATGCGCAAATTCCATATACGGAAATTTTGCATATACGGAAGATATGCGTATATCTTCCGCATATGCGCAATTTCTGTATATGCGCATATCTTCCGTATATGCACAATTTCCGTATATGCGAGACTTCTGTGTATGGAATTTGTGCATATACAATGTAGATACATGAACGAAGATATGTACAAATTTCATATACAAAAATTGCGCATATACAGAAATTGTGCATATACGAAATATATGCGCATATCTTCTGTATATCTCTAACTTTCCTATATGTGCATATCTTCCGTATATGCACATCGTTTATATATCTGCATCATATATGTGCAAATTCTATATACAAAAATTTCGGATATACGGAAATTGTGCATATATGGAAGATATGCGCATATCTTCCGTATATGCACAATTTCCGTATATGCGCAATTTTTGGATATGGAATTATATATTCCGTATATGTACAATTTCTGTATATGGAATTTGCATATATATGAGGCAGATACATAAACGAAGTGCATATACGGAAGATATGCACATATCTTCCGTATATGTGTATATATTCCGTATATGAACAATTTCCGTATATGCGCAATTTCTGTATATGGAATTTGTACATATCTTCTTTCATGTATCTGCATCATATATGCACAAATTCCCTATACAGAAATTTTTCATATACGAAAATTGTGCATATACAGAAGATATGCGCATATATGAATATTTCGCATATACGGATAATATGCACATATCTTCCGCATATCCCTAACTTCTATATGTGCATATCTTCCATATATGCACATCATTTATGTATCTGTATCGTATATGCATAAATTCCAGCTACAGAAATTTCAGATATACTAAAATTATGCATATACAAAAGATATGCGCATATACGAAAAATATGAGCCATATCTTCCATATAAGCACAATTTCCGTATATGCACAATTTCTGGATATG
Source organism: Pinus tabuliformis (assembly GCA_031772625.1). Lineage (NCBI taxonomy): Eukaryota > Viridiplantae > Streptophyta > Pinopsida > Pinales > Pinaceae > Pinus > Pinus tabuliformis. The sequence continues at coordinate 1,239,572,184 of CM062818.1, forward strand.
GAATTTGCGCATATACGATGTAGATATATAAACGATGTGCATATATGGAAGATGTGCACATATAGAAAAGTTACGGATATATGGAAAATATGCGCATATCTTCCGTATATGCGCAATTTCCGTATATGAAAATTTTTTGTATATAGTATTTGCGCATATACAATGTAGATACATGAATAAAAATATGTACAAATTCCATATACTTAAATTGCACATATACGAAAATTGTGCGTATACGGAAGATATGCGCATATATGGAAATTGCGCATATACGGAAGATATGTGCATATATTTCGTATATCCCTAACTTTCCTATATGTGCTATATTTCGTATATGCAAGTCGTTTATATATCTGCATCGTATATGTGCAAATTCTATATACAGAAATTGCACATATACAGTAATTGTGCATATACGGAAGATATCCGCATATCTTCCGTATATGCACAATTTCTGTATATGGAATTTCAGCATATACGATGCAGATACATAAACGTTGTGCATATACTAAAGAAATGCACATATAAGAATGTTAGGGATATATGGAAGATACGCGCATATCTTCCGTATATGCGCAATCTCCGTATATGCGCATATCTTCCAGATATGCGCAATTTCTGTATATGTGCAATTTTTGTATATGGAATTTGTGCATATACTATGTAGATACATGAACGAAAATATGTACAAATTCCATATACATAAATCGCACATATACGAAAGATATGCGCATATATGCAAATTGCACATATACGGAAAATATGCACATATCTTTAAGATATCCTTAACTTTGCTATATGTGCATATCTTCTGTATATACATGTCGTTTATGTATCTGCATCGTATATGCACAAATTTCATTTACAGAAATTGCGCAGATATGAAAATTGTGCATATACAGAAAATATGCGCATATCAATAGCCTGCAATGGCAACTCCCTTCCATTGGGTATAATTTTAAACCATGTGAATTACATGGTTTGGATGATACGAGGTTGAGGCCTCAAACTTGGAACCATATTTTCCCTGCATCGATACTTGAATTTGAGCCAATATGACACAAATTTTGACCACTACAATATTTTTTAGGAATTTATTTGTAGATCATTATTATTAATAGTCAAATTTAACTAGAACATTATTTGAGGACCAAAATATGTAAAGAAGAAAAGAGAAACAAAAATATGAATTCACATTGATAGTAAATGATAACATAAAACCTAGGACAACTAAATACTAGGTAACACCAAACAATAATGCTACTTTCATTTTAATGCATGGTTCTTGTCAAATCTTAAATTCCAGATAGGTCAAATCAAATGAAAATCCGTATAACTACTGTTATATGACATTTAGAATTTCAAGTTGAAAAATAATATTAAGTTCCTCACCATGAAGACTCTCCTTGCTCAAAAAAGCATCAACAGATCTCAATGGAATATGCGTAAGAGTTCCTAGTCTAATGATCAATTGGGAGAAAGATCTACTAACAAGAGATCCCAATCCTTTGCCTTCAATGCCCAATACTACTATTATTGGAATGCCTAAAATAACCTCATTCAAAGGCACTACATCTTTAGATACAAAAGCATCTATAACCTGAAATCTATTGCTCATAGAGGATTTCAGTTCTTCAAATTTCATAGCTATTAAAGTTACCATTGAATTGAGCTTTAGCATAGAAAAATCATGACAAGAAAATTGGGAAATAAGATACAAAAAATCAAAGAAACCAGCAAATATTGTACTATATTAAATTTCCAACCACCAATAAACAATATTAATAAACATTGTATTAAATAACATTGTACTTATTGACATTAGTATTTTCACCGACTAACAAGAATATAAACTGGTTTAATTACAACATTTATTCAACCTCACTTAGCGAGAGGATTGGCTTTCTCCACTTTGAAACAACCACCAATACATTGTACTAATAATAAAAATTATATTAAACAATGTTGTACTAATTGACATTGGTATTATTTCATTGACTAATAAAAATAGAAAAAGAATAAAATTCATGAACTTTATCACACTTAAAAAATACTGATTTAATTGTAATATTAATTCATCTCACTTTGTGGGAGGATTCCCTTACTTTTCTTTAAAACAATAACCCCACTCATATGGGTCCTCTTGCATTGTCAAACATTGGCCCAAACTCATGTTGAGACATAAATTTTACATAACACATTTGTAACCATTCAAATCCCCAATGAAAACTAGGCAATCTCGAGGGAGGACGAAAACCCTGAATCACAAGCTCTACGTGACACTGAATTAGGAAACTTAGAGGAAGGAATAAAACCATAAATCATAAGCCTAAGCAACGATGAAGAAGAAGTCATTGACTAATACAAATATATATGTATTTATATATATATATATATATATATATATATATGAAAAAAACATTCATGAAATTTTTTGTACTAAAGAAACGGTTTTAATTGCAACATTTGTTCAACCTCACTCGATGTGAGGATTCCCTTTCTCCGCTTCCAAATAATAACCCCACGCCTACGGGCTCTCTACGGTCATCAACCATCAACCTGAAGTCATGTTGAGATAGAAAGTTTACAGAATGAATGCATCCCCAACCATTCAAATCTGCAAGGAAAACCGAAAAATCTCAAGGGAGGATAGAAAACCTGAATCACAATCTCTAATTGATGTTTAATTAGGCAACTTTGAGAAAGGACAAAATCCCTGAATCACAAGCCTAATCAACAATGGGGAGAAGAAATTATGCTTCTATGGAACATGTTCACCACAATTGGCTCCTATGGCTTTTCTTTTTCGGTGGCCCATAGAACTGACGTACCTTTAAGTTCCACTAATGATTTCACCCTTCCATACATAGGAATCTTGAATATTAGTGGATAAACCCCACCCTAAAACAAGAAAAGATCCTTACCACAACCTATACAACTGAAAACTAATACCAATCAACCCCTAAAAGAAACCCTGAAAAATCATTGATTCCACATATACTCCATAGAACATTTCCATCAATTGATGAAAGGAATATAGCCATAAAGCTATCGCAAAATGCCAAAATTTCAAATAATATGTTGTAACCCTAACAAAAAAATAAGAAAAATAAAAACCAAATTCCAACACAAGCTTTTTCTTTCAAAATAAATTACATAAAAAACAACAAAAATTGGAAAAGAAAACTGAAGGAGTCAAAAGTGTACTTCGCACCGGCTTCCTTGCTCTCAACATAGACAATAACCTTGGCAACAACAAAAATCAAATGGGCAGGAAGCATGAGAAGGAGCTCTTGCTGAACCTTACGCATGTAGTGATGAAACTTTGCAATTTCTTAAGCCCCAAACAAGCGCTTGTAAAAACCTAAGGTGTCGCTAACATCCGACACCTCCATAATCAAATGGGGTTTTAGGATAGAAAACATCGGCCATGATTGTCACATTCTCCTGACCAATTTTCTTACCCGCACTTAGAAGTACAAAACACGCACCTTACTCAGAAATAAAGCAGAACAAAAATTGCCAACAATGGCTCCTTCACCTGCAAAATTCGTGCAAAATTTAAACACTCCATTAAAGTCCCTCCCCATCCCCACTTCCCACCCCATCCATAGCTCCCTACATATTCATAGCCCGTGATGGACAAACGAATGCACAATAATACTAACAATTCACGGCACAATTAAAAACAAAATAATAGTCCCTGGCATCACTTCATCACCCCATCAAGGGCACAAATTTTCAACCGGATGCTAGCCTCCACATATCCAATAAAAAATAGTTTTCTTTTTTCTTTTTTAATAAATAAATAAATTAAATTTTTTTTTTCTTTTTTAAATAAGTAAATAAATCCTTATACCAAATGTCAACATAACACTTTTTTTTTTAAGTTGTGTACAGTCAAACTAATAAAATCAAATGGATCATATATGTCCCCACAAAGATATAACAAATATATATATATATATATATATATATTTCAATTAATTTTATAGATAAAATTTAATATATGAATTTGAAATTAATGTTAAAGTGAAACTAATGCATGAGTTGGCAATGCATTGATATAACCATTCGTTGCATTTGAAACTCATGCGTTTGAAACTAATCCATGCTTTAACAAATTCCTAATGTAATTTAGATAATTCTTGATTGATAAACTTTGAAAAATTTGTAACTTCATAGTAGAGGTATCATTTTTCTTTCTCATATTGTTACTTCTAAGGATTTCCCACTTAATTTACAGTCCTGGTATAGAGCAGCTGAAATTGGTCTCACTGGTTGTATGGCCTGGGCATGACAATCACAGAAGAATCAAATTTTTGTCAGAGAACTATACAAGAGTATCTTACACTCTCTCTCCACTGTGGAGGATCACATCTGGTTACAAAAGCATTGGTCATGGGAGTTGCCTATGAAACTTAAGTGTTTTGGATGGCTGTCCTTGTACAATAAAATCCTCACTTGGGAGAATCTTACCCATAGAGGATTCATTGGACCTAGCATTTTCTCCCCCTATATGCAGAATTTGGAGGATTTTCTTCACTTATTTATGAGGTGTGCTATAGCCATTAATATGTGGAATTCAGTTCTATTCACTTTATGGATTGTGGCTACTTGGAATACTAATTCACTAGAGTCATGCCTTAAATAGTGGTTTGAGTCTCATAACAATTATTACACTTTACCATTCTACATTTTCTGGGGCATCTAGTGATGTAGGAAACAACATGTTTTTGAGAAAAGAAGGGTGGATGTTAGGACTGCAATTTGGGGATCATGCCTTACTTATCAAAATTGGACCAAGGAAAAAAGTACATAATCTAAGAAAGGCACAAGAATTGGATTTTTGGAAAAGGTTCCTGATTGGATTTTTCAATGGTGCTAGCTATAATAGTAATTGTGGTTGCAGTGCTCTTATTATTTCTGAACGAGACATCTACTATCAATTCTGGTGGGAGGGAGGCAGGGGCTCCAATAATGGAGCAAAAATCATAGCTTTATGGGGCACTCTTTTCACTACAAAATGGCTCAACATCAATGAATTACAGGTATACGTGGAGTCCAAGAGCTCTATTGAATAGGCTGAGAGTATCTCCCAATTCCATCATCAATCGTTAATAAATTGGATGAAGCTCATATGTTTAGTTGAACGTACTTTCTAGCAAATCACATACAGCCACATCCACAGGGAGCATAATCACATCGCAGACAAGCTTTCAAGAAGAGTAGGAAAGACTCTTGCAGTCATTTTTATGTTGCATACAAACATGATTCCAATATTGACACAGACAATATTTCCATTGCTTAACCTCTACTATCTTCCGCATATCGAGTTTACAAACACTAATACATTTTAACAGCTTTTACATATTGTTTAGAAATTGTTAAGAATAAATAACAAGTGTTTGCAAGTTTTGTTAGCCTTCTAAGGACTATCTTTCATGTATATTTTGACAAAAAAATCATTATGTATCTCTTGGAACTGTATATATAGATTAGCCTTTTTTTTCCTAGAAAAAAATTCGCTGATAAATTATAAATTTATTGAGACTAACTTTTTTTGATAATAAGTTAATAAATTTTAATATATTATCTAGACTTCTATTTTGAATATATAATGTGATATGTTCATATGAATGTAAGGTTAAACTATTTACATTTGAAATTATTTGTTGATATATGCATTAGTTTATCGTGCGCTCGCACATGCATGTTCCGATAATGGATTTCGGCACCACCGTATTCATTAATGATGTAATCTTAGATAATGCATTAATTTTTTTGAAAATTTTAATAAAATTGGTTTGGAAAAATCATATTGTTAGTAGGAGATGGATAGGTTTGATTGAGGAAATCAATTTTCTTATTATTGGATTTTATGTGAAAAATAGTTAAGTGTCTTTTCCTTATAAGTTAAACATAATTAAGTTTATGAAATCTTTGAAATATATATCAATTAGATTTTATCTATTTATTATTATGTATGGTATAAAAGATGCTATAATTCAATATTTTTGTATAATGAGTTAGTTCTATAATTTTAATTATCATATTATAATTAGATATTAGATAAAAATTAGATAGTTGTGGTTGAGTCAAGTATTTATTTTTCTTTCATGTTTTGTTTATGTTTAATCGTTTATTTATTGCTAAGGCATAGTGGCTTTTATCTAGAATTATGATCATTTTGGTGGATATATTGACCATGGAATTGTCATTAAATTCCTTTATTTACTAACTATTATTAGAGTAGAGTTAATATCCAATGTAGAGGCATCTCCAATAGAGAATTCCACATAGATGTAATTCCAATAGAGAAAATCAATGGACAAAACTACAAGTCCTTTAAAGAATTGACAAGATCAAATTGCAGAGACTATAAACATTGTAGGCACAAAGGAGAGATTCTCATGTTTGAGAATTTACGAAGATGCTAAACATTTAACGCACTGAGGATGAGAGATTAACATCTCTTAGTGAAGAAATAGATAGCATGTCATCCCAAATGGGTAATGGGTAATGGATACGACAAAATAGGACATGGTAGAGGTTTTGCAAAAACCTATTTTAAATGTGGATACTATGAGAATTTGAGCATATGAGTGTTTCAATTTTCTTAGTTAAATTTTATAAATTTAATTAGTAAATCATTTAAAATTATTTTCATACTGCATTTTTAACTCACTTATAGCTAAAATCTTCTTCAAATTTATCAGTTCATTTTAATATAAAAATATAATTGAAATTTTAAAATATAAATATAATAATTCAAATAACTGTGTTTCTAACTCAAGTATAGCTAAAAGCTTTAACAATTTTATCAATTTATTTTAATATAAAAATATAATTTAAATTTAAATACATAACTTTTTAATAAAAAAAAATTTATTTCAAATAATTTTATACACACAATTCATTTATACAAATAAAAAAATGACATGTTGCAATATGAATTTTATTAAATATATAGCTTACTAAACAATTCAAACCCATTATTATTTTTTAATAATCATTAAAAATACCAAAACATCACAACTTAACTTAAATGAGTTATAAAATTATTTAGTTAATGATTTAGTTTATATAATTAAAAAAAATATCTAATATAACTTCAATAATAATATGAATACTATTACTGAAAATGATCAAAATAGTCTCCTTTCAGCATTCATAGTTGTTTACCTTTATTAAGCATATGATTTAATACAGGATCCATGGAAAATTTTAGGGGCTAATGTTCGCCCAGTGGGCTAATTTTCCTTGATTTTTCCAAAAAAAGATTCGCCAATTACCAATTTTTATAAAAGATGATTCGCCCAAATTTTATAATATAAAATTATTTTACCTCAAAAATCGCCAACATTATATAGAGACTATATATAAAATCATTATAGATTTGAATAATTTTACAAATATATCAATACACATTTTATAGTTTGCATATTAGGGATTAGTGAGATTCGCCAATGTTTTTAAACTTCAAGAAAATTTTCCATCCTTAAAATTTTCCTTGGTCATCCAATGCAATGGATGTTCTTTAATCAATGATTAAACATGCTAAGGTGCTGGCAACGAACGGATGAGCGATAAAGATGCTATAACCATGAACAAAAATAACGGAGATAACAAGCAAGATGATAGTGCATTTCAATTTATTCTATATAATTTTTAGAAATAAAATTGGTTATGCATTTTGACATTAAAAGGATATAGGATTCTAGTTCAGGAAATGGTGATGATAACATATTTTATAGTAAAAAATTATTGATTAAAAATTTTGTGGATAAATATTTAACCATATTAAATAGTAATCATATTAAAATTAATAATTAAAATGACTCAAATCATATTAAAATTAAGTAATTTTAATAATTTAAATATTTTTTATTCAAAACTTTTAAATTAAAATTAATCAATATAAATTACTACCAGTGATCTCATATTCACATTACCTAACAAAACATATTCTTATAATTAAACCGGTTTCTCAGAGCTATAGAGTAATAAATATTTACCTTTGTTTTATTTACATGTGAAAATGTATAGAAAAAACAATAAACATTTAATATAATTCATTGAAAAACGTGACAGAATCACAAAAGAAAACTAAGTGCGCACAGAAATCCAAGGGGACTGGCAACTTTAATATTCACGATGCAAGTTATCTACAAAAATGGAACCTTCCAGTACCCAAAAAATAAACCAAAAGATAGTAATTCTTCGGTCTTCGAAAAATATTATTTACGAAAAACGCGTCTCAATCACAACAGAAAAGAAAATGGCAGCCTCCATTTTTAGAGAAAATTCCTAACCATTAAAGAAAGATATAGAATTCTTGAAACAATATATCTAATAGACTTGCCTACAATATGTAATGATTAAGTTTATTTTTATTTAACACACATTTGAAAAAGTTAATCTTACGGGTAACTAATCTCCACTTCTGCCGCAGGACTTTAGTAACTAATCTCCACTTCTGCCCAGGACTTTCACTAAGTGTTATCATTAACTTTCATTATTCCAATCTTAACCAAAGTACTAATCTCCACTTCTGCTCCATGACTTTCACTAAGTGCTATCGCTAACTTTCATTATTCTGATCTTAACTCTGTGCTCATTTTTTTCTTACAACAATCTCACCATCCCACTTCAAGAATTATGTGATTAATCTTTTCTAAAAATAAAACTTCATTGTGTTTATGATTTTCCTTCATAATTCACCAACCTAGCTTTTCAAAAGAGAAGAATCAAACTTTATTGTATTCTCTGATTTGCCATCATAACCCACTTTCATCTCAAAACCAAAAATGTCCATTTCTCCCATTAAAACCTGATCAAACACCATATCCGTTAATGAAATAAATTTAGTCGTCGTTCCTTGCATCTCACTTTGCAGAAAGCTAAATATGTTTCTATATTAATAAAACAGGCAAAAAGCAAAATCTGTTTCTATATTAATAAAACAGTCTTAGTGACAAACTGCAATCACTAAAAGAAGTGTATCCTTGGTTGAAGACATATATAATGTGTTTATTTCAATGGAATCCTTATGCACTTCTCCCAATGTGCCTCTCATACATGATATCTAAGGATGTTTGGTAACTGCCAGTTCTAAGTTTTATTTTATGTTGTTTGATTGCACTATTATATGTGATCAAGTACAAATTTGACAACTTTGAAAATTTATAGATAAATTCCATTTGCAGACAAATTTTAAAGTTATAGATTTGAATTGATATTCATTTGATGAACACATGAGGTAGATTGATGGTTTCTTATAGATGAGGACAGACATGAGCTCTCTAAAATTTCATTCTTAGGGATATTGTGAGAAATTGCCCCAAATAAGCAGCAACATGCAGGGACAATGTTTTGATATCGATGATGACTATCCTGAATCTCTTGATACAATGTTTCTCAAGCCAAAAGTAAATGTGGGGAGTGATTCATCTAATTGTAGTGTAGTGCAATGGCTAGACCAACTAATGAATTACACAACTATTCAAAATATTAAGCTTCAGTAGTTGAAGAGCAATGTTCAAAAGTGTGTGATTCAGAATATCAGTGGTATTTCAATGGTAGCTATAAAGTACAGTTTGAAATAATTTCAAACTATACTTCTAGAAGCCATGAAAATCTTTCTCAAAACATTTGTTATAAAACAAATTTTACTTAACCCAAGATCAAATTTAGCAAGATTTTTTCAAAACTTTTGATTTTAAAAAATGATAAAGGTATATGCCTCGTTGGAGGGAGCACATGTAATATTCCACAAACAAAAAGTCATACTTTATATATATATATAAAATGAGTTCTCATTAAACAAAATATATCTTTCGTGTTTTGGGTGCCAAAATATTTGGATTCAAAACATTTAAAACAAAATAAAAGAAAGTTAATATATTGAAACTGTCCATGTAGCCCCGTTATAGACAAAATAATGGCTAAAGTTCTATTATTGTAGCCTAAGTCATTTAAACTTGTTGGAATGTTTAGCCTTCAAAGTAGCAAACCTAGTGGGTTTAGTGAGAGTAATGCTAGTTGAGCATATATGCTCTATGTATTGTTTGCGTGACTTGAACCCACGTGCTTTCAAGTCCTTTGGCATGATTTTGGTCCTTCTAACCATAGCATCAACATTTATCTTTTTTGTTTTATGTGGAAATTAAAACATTATCAATAAATATCAAAATCCACATAGATATAATGAAAATATGTGGACCATGTAACGAATATGAAAAGACAATGCATTGACTAGCTATCAATAAATATCAAAATCTATATAGATATAATGAAAATATGGGGAACATGTAACGAATATGAAAAGAAAATGCATTAACTAGTCATAAAAAAATATGTCAATGTTATTATGAGCTAAGATATATAGTATATAACTTACCTCTCTTAATTTATCTTGAAGTCTAGGTGAATGTTGCAATGGTTGAGGAGAATGTGATTTTTGCTGAGTACCATGTCGACCATCATACATGTGAAAAGGTGTTTTAGGAGATGTATATTCATTACTCTGAACATTAGATTATACATAGATATAAGTATGTGACTCAAATAGAATTAAATGTAAAAATATGATAAAATTATAAGAGTATAACTAAATATAATCTTACCTTACATTGTGACATTGGACGTGAAGATGGTTGTAGCATTTGAACCATTTCATTTCCATTCTTCTTAAGGCTTCGACAATCTTCAGGGGTTTTCATTGATTGTGATGGTTCCAAAGGGAACACCTACACCATAAATAAGAAATAACACACACACACACAATCAAAACAAATCAAGGATAACGATATAGAATACACAACATCCATTTCTCATCCCATCATTATGGTAAAACATAAAAAATTATATATTAATGTTTTTTGTGGAATAGCTTATATGGATTAAAAGCTTACTGGCCCAATAACCCCTTGAAAACCTTGAAATATAGGCGAGCGTCATAATAGTTGGTGGCTTGAATTTAGGGAATTTTGTTGATTAGGCTATGCATATCAACAACAATGAGAAATTAGTATACAATTATAATAAATATAAATATTATTTAATGTTAAAATGTCTAAAAAATTAATATATGAAAAAAATGGACTCAACTATGTTGCCATTGTCATGATTAGTTTCACAAAAGTTTAATATATGGTCATGCCCATCTAATCCTTCTTCCCCCACATGACCAGGAACCTCAGTCCTTGCTTTCTCTTTTAAAGCAATATCTATGCACTTCATTGTCTCCATACGTCTACGAGGTAGACTCTGATCCCAACGTTGAATTTTTTCACAATTTTTTTGCTTTGAAGTATCATTAAGCTGATCAAATGTAACAACTGACTGTGAAAACAAGTTTCAATGAATTTAGTCCACAACAATAAATTCATATTAATAAAAAACATATATATATAAATACTAATAAATACTTACAACTGAAAGAATTTCTTCATTGAAAATATTAATAAAAAACATATACAAATAAATACTAATAAATACTTACAGCTGAAAGAATTTCTTCATTGAAAAATCTTTTGTATGCTTGTTTTCATGCACAACATAGCCTTGCATCTAAATCGTATTGTATTTTTGCATTTTTCCTTTCAACTGCACTTGTTGATTTGACCGCCCATGTAGAATTTGCATCCCTTACTCGACCTCTTTGACGTGGAGGAATTGGTGGGAGATTTGCATGGTATCCCGATGATGATTAAGGCCAAAAAGCTTAGATCGACTCAAGTTCCTTGCACAGCCACCAACAAGACAAGTGAACACTTTCTTGGTGCCTTTGATAGTTACCTCCCATTCATATCTATTTTCCTCCATTTTCTTACTTCCTTATAAATGAATATGTAAACAATAGTGTTGTTAAAAACATCATAAAAAAACTTTAAAGTAAAAATCAATATTCATATCTATTTTTTTGTGGTTACCATAACTATCAACTTTTATAAAATATAGGCCAAAATATTTAAAACAACTCTTCAAGATTCTTGCTATATCAATTTGCTTGATTTGTAAATGTTACAGTTTTAAGTTCTTGTTAGATCAATTTACATGCTTTGTAAATCTGACAGTCTTAAGTGAACACAGGTTGGGATAAGTGGACTCATTGGATTTCCTCCATCAAATGGTGTCCTACCTCAATCCATGATATATTTAAAAAGTTATATATAATACATTATTGGATAGAAAATATATCTATTTGTTGCAACTCAAATTTTTCTGTAGATGATAAAAACTCAACACATATCCAATATATTGAATAGAAAAAGACATAAATTTCATGCAACTCAAATCCACTGCAGACTGATTTTTATTTTTTATTTTTATTATGAAATAAGCTTGTAAAATAAGCTTGTATATTTTGTATATTATTAAGTATATAATATAAGCTTGTAAAATAAGTTGCTTATTATTTTTATTATTGATTTTTTTTTGGGTCACAAGCTTGTAAGGATGCAAGACAATGCTATGGCTAAGAATTGTTGGCAAAATGCTTGAGAAAATTTCTCCACGAGAAAAATAGGAGTATGTCTAGTGACTAATTTGGGTGTGCTTTGTATGAGAAACAAGAGTGCTGATATTGATGTCAGTTGGAATGATCTTCTCAAGATGATTATATGCTTTAAAACTGGTCTTCCAACAATAGCAGATCTCCAAAATTTATTTCAAACATAAGATCCAGCAAACATAGTCCAATATCAATTAATTAATTAATGAATACAAGGTCAAGGTTCCTCTTATTTACCTTTCCCATTCCATCATTGTAATCACTGCAAAAACATACACATGTAGACTTCATATATATTTTTACTTTAATATTGATAACAAAAATTCACAACATTTTTCAAATGAGTTTAGCTACACTTCAACATGAATTAGCAAGGTTAATGATACTCATATCTATGGTGAGAATAACTTTGACTTTACAACAATTCCCTTTGTTTTTTCCACGGTAAATCGTGACCCTCCTTTGCTCAATCTAATGGGGAAAACTCTTTCTTGTTGTTCCTGTCTTCCTATTTGACTTGACTATGGAATTTCCGCTCCGCTGAAGGCGCAGCTAAAGTTCCAAATACTGAAAACATCTCGATCCATCACCAAAGCTAGCGCTAAGGCGAGATTAGTCAGCTATATACCTGAAGGCACCATCGCCCAGTTAGTTTGGCCCATGTTCGGATCCAATTAAAGAGCACAAAACTATGAAGAAATTCATAAGACCTACCTGATTATAATTCAGTGCCTCTTCGTTGGAATCCAATGCAAAAATGGTGCCCACAGGCTTGCTGCGAAATGCAATAGCAACCTCTGGAGATTTTCCCAGGCATCAGCCTCCATGGGATGCAAATTAGAAGGCTTGCGTCTCGATACCCTTCATTGCAAAGTAATTCAATGACATTAACTCACTCCATTCCGTGCTCTTTGGGCTGTCCAACATCCTTATCAGCGGTAGGCAGTGTTCGTAACTGAGACTTTTCTCGTCTAGAGACGGACATTCCAGCTTGATTTCTTCCCTGGTTTCCTTTGGCGAGGTGCAAGCGAGAGCAGAGCTGAATAAATTGGGGGCAAAGAATTCCATAAGCCCTTCCATTATTTTCCCTCTTCTTCCGCCACCACCATCAATAGCCACCAAGCCACCATTTCATTTGAAGTTTGAAAATTTACCGCTCAACTTCTTGAGTTTGAAATCTTGTGGCATTCAATGGATATAGGTGGATAGTCTGCATTAACTACATGAAAGGCATAAGTCGGAATGGTATAGCCTTTAGAGAGAGTGCCTGTCGGAAAATGATGGGTTATATATGCACATACATACCCATGTGTAATTGCCGGAGGTTGGAGATGGATGCATGGTCGGGTCGTGAGATGTAACATGTAACATGCGATCGATGCATGGTCATGTCGCGAGATGGAACATGCGATGACATAAGCAGGGCTGTAATGTCGTAGCATTTATGTTTCTATGGAGGTGGAAATAGCGCTCGCCTTGGACTAATGGGCAAGTCAGGCGATGGGCATGCTTAACCAAATGCACATGTGGAGGGTGAGTCGGTGGGCACGTTCTTGCACGAAGGCGCAACGCCTAAACGTGTTCAACCGAAGATGTGCAATGAGTGTGTGACGAGTCATAACACTGGGCACCTCCCCAACTTGTGGAATGCATGCATGTAGTGACTGTGAAGGGCCAGTGACCATGCAAACACTGAACATGACATGAAAAGGCGAGTGTGTGCGGACTCGGTGAAAGGCATCCACCTAAATGCAAGGCAAAGGTCGGCTCGTAGCAAAAAATGAAGGGACATGTTCAGGACGAGTTGACAAATCTGTTATGCATGCAGGAAAATGAAAAGCTAGCTCACATGGTGAAGAGTCACGATGGTTAGGTAAGCCGATGGGAAAGAGAGTGTCTAAGTAAAAGAAGTATGTCATTCGTTCAAAGGCATCAAGCAAGTTCATTCAAGCTATCTCAAAGCGAATGCAAACAAGAAAATTATAGGAAGGGTCGAACCAAAGGTGCAGGAAGAACATGGGAAAGGGTGAGGATCATTCAACGAGCCGCAAGTCTAGCAAGTTAAGTTCTGGGTGAAGGTTGGGGTTTCTTGTAGGATATAGTGTGAGCATTTCAGGTTTGATGCACGATGCACAAAGGACATGGATCGCTGCTGCACAAGGGTCACTGCTACATGACAGTTGTTGTTGCAAGATAGTTGGGCATGAGATGAAAAATGGAGTTAGGCCACTTCTACATGATGGCATTAAACATGCAGAAGTGAAAAGCATTGCATGAGTTGTTAAAGATTGGGCAGGGCTGTGTGGCAAGTTACACAAATTGTAAAAATAAATTGCAAAAGTTATATTTGGGTGAATTGTTGGGATTTGACCCTCATGTTTATGAATGTTTTGTACATGTTATTTCCATTACACATTGAATATGAATTGAAGTATTATTTATTCCACTACACACATAAGAAATAAAGTGATACCTTGAGAAAATTTAACTAAGTATGGAGCATATAAGAAAGAAAATTACACCTTGACAATATTTAACTATGTGTTGGAAGGTAGGCATACTTTGTAAACATGAATAGTGGTGAAAGGAAAAAGTTAGGCAGTGACACACGAGTTCCCACAATGGATTTATAGTCGCCAGAAGTGTGGGGCATGAAAATGGGTATCAAAGCCTATTTTGAAGAAAGTAGGCTTTGTAAAAGTATATTAATTAGTTGGTTGTAGTCTGACATAAGAGCAAATTGGTAGGGGAAAGGTAGCAGAGTTAGGGTTGCATTGAACAAAGGCACAGTTTATGGTCGTGACATATTCTCAAAGTAAAAGTAAATTGATGGCAAGTGTTGGAGAAAAACCACATGTCACAGTTGAATCTAGCATGGATGTCAAGGAAATTTTCATAAACAAGGTGTTGGATCGAATGAATGAGTTGAACATAAAGATGAGTGCAATTGAAGGAGAAAATGTGGAACTCAGAGGGAAGATTAACGAGCAAAAGGAGGGTCATGATGAACTCAAGATGTGGTATGAGTATCTTGAATGGAGATATGATCAAACCATGTACGAATTCCATGTACTTGAACTTGCAAAAAATAAAGGCATGGATGAGATCAAAAAGATGTAGAAGAGCCCTTCCAAAGCTCTAAATGAGATTGTGATTTTGAAGAAAGAATTGGGGAAAATTTTGATTGGAGAAGCTTCCCACATCAAGATTAATGAATAAGACTCATATTATGGAATGAGAAGCACAAAAACACTTGGAAACATTATGTGGGATATGAAGCAGTATCTTGAATTCTTAGGGCTTACATCAGAAGAGGCTAAGGTGAAGGTTGCTACGTAGTTCTTTAAGAAGGATGTCAAGTTGTGGTGGAGACGAAGAGTGGATTAGATTGCCCATGGCAATGCTCAAGACATCTCTAATTGGGAGGAAATCAGGGAAGTGATATTGGCTCATTTCGTTCCTCAATATGAGATGTGGGATGCATGAACAAAGAGTGAGTACATGAATAAAATCAGAAGTTTGCAATCTTATCAATGGGAATTTGCGAGTGTGGTCTTGGAGCTACCTGACATGGTAGAGAAATATAAGGTTTTAAACTTCATCATTAGATTGAAACCTTGGGCACACAATGAGGTGAAGTGGAAAAATATTAAAACATTTGAGAGGCATTTGCTGCAATTGATAGGTTGGTGTACTGTTGCAATGAAGGGACCGGGGAGAAAAAAATAAAGTCTGTTAAACCAAAGGAGAAAACTTCAATGGAAGATGAAGAAAGGATAAGTGGTAAACCAAAGGAAAATAACCTTTGAAGTGTTGGTTGTGTGAAGGTGATCACACATTGAAGAATTGTCCTTCAAGATTTAAGATTACAATTGTTGCAGTTAAATGGAAATATGAAAGAGGAACCAATGATTGGGATGATTCAAATTTTGGGTGCTACAGCAGCAACACATGCTATCTCAAAGCATGATCCTAAGAGGAATAAGTTGGAGTATTCTAAGATGAAGGTTGGGTAGGGCACATTTCTCACCATGTTCAACACTGGTGCAACCCATAACTTGATGAGAGAAGAGGCAGTAAGGAAAGTTGGACTGAAGTTTGTTCAAACTCAAGATCGTCTCAAGGCAATGAACTCTCCACCAGACCAAGTGATTTGAGTGGCAGATGTTGTGGAAGTGAAGATTTTTGAATGGCTAGGAAACATTGACTTCACAATCGTGTGGAAGGATGATTATGAATTAATTTTGGGCATAGAGTTCATGAAGCAGTATGAGGCTATGATCATGCCACACTTGAGGAAGTTGTATATTTACAATGGAAGGGGAGATATACCTTTGAGTATCACTATCATGGTAGTTGCGAGGGGTGAATGTAAGATAACAACAATGGGTGTGGAAGAGGTCAAGCAAAACAAGGAAGTCTATGAGAGGTTGAATCAAATGGATCCAAAACACATGGAGAAAGAAAATATTACTAGAGCATTGTCTGCTAGGGTTCTAGACTTCGTAGGCAGACTAGAAGCAATGGAAGAGTGAAAAAATGTGAAACAGGAGACCTTATGAAAGGAGGACTGAGAGGAATACATGTAGAGAGTATAGGAGGAAGAGGTTGACACTTAGATCGAGATGTTGGAGCTCTATGAGGATGTATATGGAAGGACACCAACCTTCCCATACCCACCATGTTTCTGAACTTAGCATGGAGGATGGGCCCATTTTCATCTTCCCATAACATTGAGAACCCTTGAAGTGATGAGCAAGATATGGAGGTAAGATGGATAGGAGGTTCATATGACAACATGATGCGATGAAAATCATTATGATGTGAGATGCATGCATTCTTGTGGAGGAGAAGTTATAGTCGAATTAACTACTTGATTAGTCACCATCATGAGGGGTACTAGTACATGATGTTCTTGTAGAGTTGTGACAAGATTTGCATGGAGCAGGTCATAGGCAGAGAGATCTGTTTGTTGACATGATGGTCTTGGAAATGGAGTTTGTTGGGATGGCATTGCCAATGGTGATAACCTTTTTAGAGTGGTAGAGGATGTTTGGACCTAGAGTTGGCTTCGTGACCAATTGGTGCTCGAGACGACCTACAAGGACGAGAGAGTAAAAGCACTGAAGGTTGGACTGACATGTGCATCGGGCAATGGGAACTTTACTTTAATATGATTGATACAAAATATATGTTTAATATTTTACAACCAATTATGTTTTTTTATTAATTTAGATACTTTCTTAAATATAATACAATGGGGTCATATTTAAGAAACTAAGTAAGATGGAAGGGAGAATAGAGTGTGGGAGAGAGACATAGAGGTGAGAGACAGAGTGAGAGAGAGGAAGGAATAGAGAGAGGAGGGGGAGAGAGGGAGGGAGTGACAAGGGAGTGTTGAAGATGGAATGAGGGAGAGAGGAGACAAGGGAAGAGGGAGAAAAGGAGAGGATAAATATAGGGAAACAAGGGGAGATAGCCAGGGAGACATGGATATGGAGGGGGGGAGGGCAGGAGGAAAGTGATAAGGAGAGAGGGAGGGAGAGAGTGATAGAGTTGGAGGGTGGCGAGAGAGTGTGTGTATGATGGGGGCAGAGATAGAGGGCAGTGGAAAATAAGGAGAGAGAGATGAAGGTAAAAGAGAGAGGACTTGAGAGAGGTGAGAGAGAGAGGGGACGAAGAGAGATGGAGTTGGTAGAGGAAAAAATACATCGATAGAGAAAGGTGGATGTGGAGTGGCAAGGGAGAGATGGAGTGTCTGTGAGAGAGAGAGAGAGAGAGAGAAGGTGGAGAGATAGAGGGAGAGGAAGAAGGATGGAGAGAGAGACAAAGAGAGAGAAGGTGGAGAGATAGAGGGAGAGGAAGAAGGAGGGAGAGAGAGAGAGAGAGTGAGATAGACATGGAGAGAAAGTGTGTATGTTTTGTGGGTGAGAAGGGGATACAAGGGGATATATAAATATAAATCGGGTGGGGGAAGGGGTAGAAGAGAGAGGCAAAGAAAGGGAGGGAGGAAGAGCGATAGATGGGAGATATAGATATAGAGGGAAAAAGAGAGAGGGAGAGAGAGAGAGAGAGAGAGAGAGAGAGAGAGAGAGAGAGAAGGGGAAAAGATAGAGAGGGAAAGGAATAGGGAGAGATAGATAGATATGAGGAGAGAGAGAGAGCGTGACATATGTTCAAGGGGTTGAGATAGAGAGACAAACAAGGAGAGCTAGAGGGAGGTATAAATGTAGATGATAGGGGTTGAGAGGAAAGAAGAGAAAGATAGAGTGAGATGGGGGAGAGAGGGAGGGGAAGAGAGAGAAGGAGAGAGGAAGAGAGATAGACACAGAATGGAAGGTGGAGAGAGAGGGAATAAGAAAAATTCTCACAGAGAGAAATCCAAACATATTAGATATACCTAGAAAGTCATAAATATTTTAGATTTTCACTAAAATAGATGCACTGATTTCAATGTACTTTTTTATTTCTACTCATATTTGATTTCTTGCACATGATTCATTAGTTTTAGTTTAGATATTGATTTCTAATCCTTTTTTATCGCTTGAACTATATGCATTGATTTCAATGTAGATGTCGATTTCTAAGCATATTTAATACCTTACACTAGATGCATTGATTTGAACATAGATTTTGATTTGTATTCATATTTTATTGCTTGCATTAGATGTAACAGTTTTAGTCTAGATATTGATTTCTAATTCTATTTGATTTCTTGCACTAGATGCACTAATTTTAGTATACATGTTGATTTCTAATCCTATTTGATTGTTTTCATTAGATGCATTGCTTTTAGTGTAGATGTTGACTTTTGATTTGATGCAACAAGATGTATGATTTACATTAATTTCAAAGTAATTAAATTATATAATGTGTATTGATTTCAGTGTAAGCACATTTCTACCTCCTCCATCTATATCTCTATCTCCCATTGTCTTTCCTTCTTTATCTCTCTATCTCAACCCCTAAATATACACACACTCTCTCCATATCTATCTATCTCTCTCTACCTCCCTCCCTTCCCCTTCTCTCTCTCTCTAACATTTCTCTCTCCATATATGTATCTCTTCCTCCCTCCCTATATTTGCATATATCTTCTTCCCTCTTCCCTCCCCCAATCTATATCTCTATCTCCCCTTGTCTCTCCTTATCACGCCTAAAACATACACACACTCTCTTAGTGTAAGCACATAAAAATTATTCAACCATAAATACAATACTTGAATTTTCATTCTAAATAAAATTTTGGCTTAGCCCAAATGTTTCCTTCTTGAAACTACAAACTATTTATAAATAAGTACATTCTTATTATTCCCATTTTCCATCATTCAACATTGTTAGGAAATATCTACAATTGAAAAATATTTCGGGTTTAACACTTCATAAGTCACAATGACTGAACTTGGTTAAAACTACTATCAATATTGCAGAGCAACATAGATAAGGTATGTTGTTTACTACAATAGCTCGAGTTAAATATTTGAATGTTCTATGGTTCCAACTATTCTTTTCATATGATCGATATGAGAAAATGGAAAAACTAATAAGTGTGAAAATAAGAATAGTAGAACAAAATAGTTTTTAGTTGACTGTAATGAAAATTGTTTGTAATTGACTATACTCTTAGTATTCACATTTTATATCTATCAAAATTGTCACTTTGACACTTTGCACTCAAAATTTGTATTTCATCATTTTTCATCATTCAAGTTACTAACAGTCTCTCTCATCTCAACAAACTGAAGTATCTAAGCAAATTTTAAATTAAGCTGACCAAATTAATATTAGACATATTTAGCATATTTAAAATGATCAAAATAATTAGATGTTCAACAATATTTTTATGACTGCACATGATTGAAACCAACCTACATCGATCTTAACACCGGATCTATTAAGCGTCAAGATGGTTCAAATCTCTCGAAGTGCAAAACTTTCCTCATGTTTTGCACTCAAAAAAGAGGTTTTCACCTCAAGAGATTTGATCCATCTTGGTGCTTGATAGATACAATGTTAATATGGATCTAGGTTGATTTTATATAGAGTTATGATGAATCTAAGCACGTATTCTTGCATCGTATTCCCCATACCTTTAAATAGGCTTCATAACATGGAAAATCAGTAAACCCATCTAATGACTAACTCAAACTTATATATAATTATTATTTTTCGTTATAATTTTATTAATTTGAGGGTCCAACAATTATATAAATAAATGAAACTAATAAGACACACACACACACACACACACACACACACACACACACACACAGATATATACATACACACACACACACACACTAGTGGAATTAACAACTCGGTCATTCTCTTACTTGAGTGACATGGGGTTAACTTTAGCTAGAACTACTATACCTGGGGCCTACCAACTGTCCTCTCCGTAGACCAGGCTACTCTAGCGGATTTGAACCTTTTGTCTCTTGGTTTACATAATAATTCATATCCCAGAAATAACTAATTAAATTTCACCCTGCAAACATTTTAGGCAATAAATATAAAACTCATTTAACTCATATAATTATAAATTACATTTACACAAATAATTGAAAACTATTTAAAAATTCAAAAAAATACTATATTATTAAATTAATTTAATAAAATAAATATTAGAAATAATTGCCTATTGTGATCATAAATTTCCATTATATATGCAAATAAATAAAATAAGTACTTTGTAGATGGAGAAATTTCCTCACTTGATATTTAAGATCCATCTTAACCCCTAATCTATGAAGTACTAAGAGGGATCAAATCTCTCAAGGTTAATTTGGATTGAATATGAACACTTGATAGATCCTAGGATAAGTTGGATCTATGTTGGTTATGCAATACTATATAATATCTATATTTGTATCTATGTGTCTCATTATTATTCCATTTCTCTATCTCAACCCCAAAACATATACACTCTATCTCCATATCTATCTATCTCTTTCACCCTTCGTCTTCCTCTTCCTCTCCCTCTCTCTCTCTTCCCCTTCTCTCCCTCTTTTTCTCTCTTTCTCTCTCTCTTCCCTCCTCTCTTTATCTCACTCTTTCCATCTTTCCCTTCTCACTCCATTTCTCTCTCCACCTTTCTCCCTCTACCTCGTTATTCTTCCCTCCCACTCTCTCCCCCTCAAACTCCACCTCTCTCCCCTTCTCTCTTTCAATTCTTCTCTTCCATCCTCTCCCTCCCTTTCTCTCTCACATCCGTATGTCTCTACCCCCATCACTCGCTCTCTCCCTCTTCCCTCCAACTCTTTCACTATCTCCCTCCCTCTCTCCTTATCACTCACCCTCCATTTTTGTGACTCCCTCTCTCTCTCTCTTCCCCTTTTCTCCGTTAGAAAATCAAAAGGAATAAAATATTTTCTTACTTTGATAAAAACTTGTAATAATTTTTAATTATATTGTCTTCTTATGTCTTCTTTTCGTCAAGAAACTATCAAACAATAAATAACATGAAGATCACAATAACAATAGAACATAATATGTAAGATCTCACCTAGGGAAAATCCCCTTCTAGGGGAAAACCCAATTAGAATTCTCTTCTTCTTATAGAATGAAGAGAAAATGAGACCTTCAAGACCTCTAGACCAAAACAAATACTCCCTCCATGCACCAAGTGATCCTTCCAAGGAACGCTTCTTCACATAAGCTTAAGTGAACAAATTCAATGAAAGTCAAACTTCTCTTTTGTTGGTCAAATCATAGTTTCGGCCCTCAACTGCAAGTTTGCAACTCATTCTATAACTTTCAAACCTATAACAGTTGAAAAACCCTTGTCCTTTTCGCACATATGAGTAGAAATTGTTAAGAATTAGGTTTTCTTTCCTTCACCAAGGTTTCTTATTCTCTTCTAGTCTCTTCGCACTTCCTTTCTTCTTATTTCTATTGCAGATCGAACTAAGTGATTGAAGTTGTTAAATGAATATGAATTTCACTTCTATCTCTAAATTTCCATGTGGTTGAATAGGCCTTCCTAGGGTGAGTTCTTCATGATATTCTGACTTGGTCTTGGAGGTTTCTTTTGAAACTTTAAACACTAAAATAAATCTTCTCTTTTGATTGAAAATGGCCACTAGGATATTATATCCATGACAATTACTCTTGATTTATGAAAAATAATATTTTAAGTTTCAAAGACTTAAAAGCATGAAGAACATGCTTGACCTAATTAACTTGAGCATGAAACCCATGCTTCTAAAATAATAATTCTTTTCCTCCTTTTTCCTCTTACGTCAAATATACAAAATCAAGAGAACACGAGTCGTTATGAAGAACGAACCTAATTACATCTTTCAATGATCTCCCTATATCCCTCCTCTCCTCTTCTCTTTCTTCCCTCCTCTCTTCTCTACCTCACTTTCTCTCCATATCTCCCTTGTCACTTCCTTTTTCTCTCCATGTCTATCTCTCTATGCCTTTGTTATTTCCTCTCCCTCTCTCCCCCTCTAATTCTCTCTCTCTCTCTCTCTCTCTCTCTCTCTCTCTCACCCTCCTTTCTTTGTTCCTTATTCTCTCTCCCTCTCTCTCCCTCTCCCCATCTCTCTTAAATTTGATCCCATTATGTTTAAGAAAGTATCTAAATATAAAAAGTTGAATTGGTTGCAAAATATTAAACTTGTGTTTTGGATAAATCATGTCAAAGAAAATACAATAATGAAAACCTTAAGAAAATCATGCTATATCTTTCCTTTATTATTGTTAGTCATTTGGCTTGCTCTCATCACTTGGATCCTTAGTTAGGATGGATCTATGCTAGTTCTTCATAATATTATTTATATTATATGAAGTTCACATCATTATACATAAAAGTATTCTCTTTTTTAATTTTATTAATAACTTGATTTAATTTCTATGGCAATATTTTTAGCTGTTGTGAGGATAGATGGTTTAGATATATCTCAAAAGTTCCTATAACATTTTTCCTCTTAGATTGGATTGAAAAAAAGTTATCAAATTAAATTAGAATAATATATTTTGATTGTGAAATAACTTATAGTTTTTAGGCATGTGGTATTGATAAGTCATGATATTGGACCATGGCATTGTAACAAATCGTATTTGCAAATTAATAATATCCATTGTAAAGTGGGGGTAAATATTAATAGTTAAGTATCTTTTCATATTGTTATAAAATATTTTGAATGTGAAATAAGTTATGATCTTTTGACATGTAGGATTGATAAGTCATGGTATTGGCCCATGGTATTGTAACAAAACCTATTCACATGTTCATAATATCAATGACAAAGTGGGGGTGAATATCCATGATTAAAAATATCATGATAAGCCATGGTATTGGCCCATAGTATTGTAATATATATTATTTATAGGTTAATAATATATATGGTAATGTGAGGGTGAATATCGATGGTTAAGAATCATTTTATATTGTTAATAAAATATTTAGATTATGAAATAATTTATATATTTTTGGGTAGGTTGTATTGGTAAGCCATGGTATTGACCCATGATATTGTAATAAAGCCTATTTACAAGTTAATAATACCCATTGTAAAGTGGGGGTGAATCTCCATGGTTAAAAATCTTGTCATATTGTTACAAATATTTTGGTTGTGAAATAAGTTATGGTTTTTGGGAATGCCATATTGATGAGCCATGGTGTTGGCCCATGGAATTGTAACAAATTCTATTCCCAATTTAAATTAATTGTAAGATTTTTTTAGTTTTTTTCAACCACATTTTTCTTTGATTTAGTTAAAATTTAGTGGGACTTTTTTGGAATGATAATTTTGAGCTCTATTATCATTATCAGTTGCAAGTGTCAACTACAACGTAGTAGATATAAATTAGCTATAACAAATTGAATTCTATTAATTTGACTTTTTATGATTAATTGAGCCAATAATTAAATGTACATTTCAAGTGTCCCAAATTTTTAAAAATGTTGAATGTTGATATGAAACTGTGGAAGTCTCAATCACTTTTGTAGTATTTGTCTCCACACAATATTAATTATCAATAACAAATTGAATTATATTATTTTGATTAATTTAACATTTTATTATTAATTGGGCAACTATTTTAATGTTTACTAATATCATTTTAATTTTTTATTATTAATTGAACTAATATTTAAATGTTTAAGCTCATTTCCAATATGAATTTTAATGTTTTAATTGAAGTAATATTTAAATTTATTTACGTACTTGCCTTATACCAACAAATCTACTTAAAATTACAAAAAAAAATTGCAATTACATAAATATTTAAAATGATTTAAAAATTTTAAAAATACTACATTATTAAATTAATTTATTAAAATAAACCTGGGAAAAAATTAACTATTGCAATCATATATTGCCATTATATATATAAATAAATAAAATAAGTACCAAGAACTTTCCTCACTTATATTTTATTAACTTTTTATAAGTTTCAATACTAAGAGGATTATTTTATTATAGGATTTACGCTTTATATTTATAATTTCAAGTTGGATTTAATCTTATTGTATAATTTGGAATATTAAGAATATAACTGAATAAAATCACTTCGACTTTCATTTTTTCATGTAAGTTTTTAAATAGTTTTAAAATCTACAAATTTATTTACATGATTTTATTTTTTTCTTAAAAATTATTTTATTGTTTCAAAATTCATGCAGTAAAAATTCAATATATTATTCAACATATTTTCTTAAAACATCCTGTAGTGTTCAAATTATTAAATTATTTGTTTCAAAAAAAATCAGACGATAACGAAACTTTCCAACTCTGGAATAATTGGAGCAGGGTATACACAGAAAGATGAAGAAACCCATTCAGATATAATATCTATTAAACCTCCTTATCATTAAAATAATATATTCGGAAAATAAAACTAGAAAATTAATTCAACTAAACAGTACCTCATTTTTGGGCTGTGGCACAAGTTCCTTTTAAGTGAGATCTGCTTTATATAAAACGCCTTGTATTTTTTTATCACAATATAATATATAAAATGAATATAAATTCGATTTTTAATTGTTTTTAACAACAGGTAAATATTAAGAACTATGCGCTTTTTTCAATTACATCAGACTATAGCCGGGAAAACAACTAAGAAAATCAACCAGTATTATTGTTTCAAATTATAACATACATCGTCATTAGTGTGAAATTTGTAGTTTGAGCTTCTTTTGAGCCTACGTTGGGCATTTTTGAGTTCGAGGTTTCTTGTGAACCGAAAATCTGATTGAATTTAATGAGAGTGGTGATTTTAAGAAATTGTCTAACAACATATTAGATGTTTTCTTCTTACAAGAAAAACTGTGCAAACAATTGTAGGTAGTGAACTGATTCAAAAAGGACACCTTAGTTGTAAGCCCCACACAAGCCAGGACTTAGTTCGAAATTGGCACAAGCCATGACTTAGTTCGAAATTGGTTCTCGCATCGTGCCTTAAGAGTTGTTTGACAAGTAATGACAAAAGTATTAGTACAACAGTTGTTTGAAAAGTCAACGATGGAAGACAAGTGGTAGATGATTGTACGCAGTGAACGGATTCAAAAAAGAAACCTTAGTTCTAAATATAATATTTGGAATGTAAGAAAACCAACAATAAAACAACCTCACATGGTTTTATTTTTAGATTTGAAAAACAAATATTGATAAAGAATACATATTCGAAATAACGAGAAAAAAACAAGCTCATCGCCTCACTTAATGTTCTATTAATAATAAAGCACAACTTTTTTTAAAATTTGAAAAACAAATATTGATTAAAAATAGATATTCGAAATAAAAGGAAAAAAATACATGCTCATCTTTTATGTGCAGCAGTGGCTCACTCCCGCATGTGGGACATGACTCTAAGCCTAGGAGAATGCAATGTTTATTAACATATTTTCTTTTTAAATTTGAAAAACAAACATGGATAAAGTATACATATTCGAAATAAGAAGAAAAGAATACAAGTTCATCATCTATGTGGAGCAGTGGCTCACTCCTGCGTGTGGGACATGACTCTAAGCCTAAACCATGGGAGAATGCAATGTGAATGATAAACATGATTGCATGCCAATATTTTTGCATGCTCCCCTCTTGCAAACTTTTATGTTCTCATAACAAACACTGCACATCATGACATCTCCGTTTACATTGTCATCACACAACCCCTCCACTACTTGTACAACACTTCCACTTACAACTTCCTCTCCAAAGTAATTTGTGGCAACAAGTATCAGTTGAGGCTCAAAATTGAAGTCATGTGTATTCTCGTGTAAGTGTTGCAGGATCTGTCGCCAACTGAATTTGGAATTTTCATATCATTGGAGTGGAGTACCCAATTTCTCTATTGTCTAATTTCACCATGTATAGAAGTATAATCATATCTTCACTCAATGTGAATAAATGTTGTGATAGAATCCCCATTCACATTTTCATTACCTACAGTTATCCTCTCGTCCTTTAGGATCAGTATTCCCACTTGATCACCCCAAACAAACAAATGTGAAGAAGAAAACGTTGTACAACATTTGGTGTCAAGTGTAATTGTTGACAATGTGTAGAGATCTGCATCAATTTCCATACTTATTATATCAGGTTCAGCTCGACCCTCCATAATTAGAGAATTTAAAAGAAACTGCCAATATACATGATTTATTTAATAACTTGGAAGAGCGATCCTAAAGAATGAGAGGATAACTGTAGGTAATGAAAATGTGAACAGGGACTCTATCACAACATTGGGTGAAGATACGAGTATACTTCTATACATAGCAAAATTAGAAAATAGAGAAATTGGGTACTCCACTCAAATTATATGGAATTCCAAATTCAGTTGGCGACAGATTTGTTAAATCTAACAATAGGATGCATATGAAAACATAAACAAAACCAATAAACAAAAAATAAGAGAGACTGATTCTCACTACCATATCTTGTGGCATTCAATGGATATAGGTGGATAGTCTGCATTAACTACATGACAGGCATAAGTCGGAATGGTGTAGCCTTTAGAGAGAGCGCCTGTCAGAAAATGATGGGTTATATATGCACATAGATACCCATGTGTAATTGCCAGAGGTTGGAGATGGATGCATGGTCAGGTCGTGAGATGTAACATGTAACATGCGATGGATGCATGGTCGGGTCGCGAGATGGAACATGTGATGACGTAAGGAGGGCTGTAAGGACGTAGCATTTATGTTTCTATGGAGGTGGAAATAGCGCTCACCTTGGACTAACGGGCAAGTCAGGCGATGAGCATGCTTAACCAAATGCACATGTGCAGGGTGAGTCGAAGGGCGCGTTCTTGCACTAAGGCACATTGCCTAAACGTGTTCAATCGAAGATGTACAACAATTGTGTGATGAGTCATAACAGTGGGCGCCTGCCCAACTTGTGGAATGCATGCATGTAGTAACCGTGAAGGGCCAGTGACCATGCAAACACTGAACATGACATGAAAAGGCGAGCGTGTGCGGACTTGGTGAAAGGCATCCACCTAAATGCAAGGCAAAGTTTGACTCGTAGCAAAATATGAAGGGACAGGTTCAGGACGAGTTCACAAATCAGTTATGCGTGCAGGAAAATGAAAAGTTGGCTGACATGGCGAAGAGTCACGATGGTTAGGTAAGCCGATGGGAAAGAGAGTCTATAAGTAAAAGAAGGATGTCATTCGTTCAAAGGCATCAAGCAAGTTTGTTCAAGCTATTTCAAAGTGAATGCAAACAAGGAAATTATAGGAAGGGTCGAATCAAAGGTGCAGGAAGAACATGGGAAAGGGTGAGGATCATTCAGCGAGCCGCAAGTCTAGCAAGTTAAGTTCTGGGCGAAGGTTGGGTTTCTTGTAGTCTATAGTGTGAGCATTTCAGGTTTGATGCACGATGCACAAAGGATGTGGATCGTTGCTGCACGAGGGTCGCTACTACATGACAATTGTTTTTGCAAGATAGTTGGGCATGAGATGAAAAATGGAGTTAGGCCACTTCTACATGATGGCATCAAATAGGCAGAAGTGAAAAGCACTGCATGAGTTGTTAAAGATTGCGCAGGGCTGTGTGGCAAGTTACACAAATTGTAAAAATAAATTGCAAAAGTTATATTTCGGTGAATTGTTGGGATTTGACCCTCTTGTTTATGAATGTTTTGTACATGTTATTTCCATTACACATTGAATATGAGTTGAAGTATTGTTTATTCCATTGCACATATAAGAAAGAAAGTGATACCTTGAGAAAATTTAACAAAGTATGGAACATATAAGAAAGAAAGTTATACCTTGACAAAATTTAACTATGTGTTGGAAGGTAGGCATACTTTGTAAACATGAATAGTGGTGAAAGGAAAAAGTTAGGCAGTGTGACACGAGTTCCCATAATGGATTTATAGTTGCCAGAAGTGTGGGGCATGAAAATGGGTATCAAAGCCTATTTTGAAGAAAGTAGGCTTTGCAAAAGTATATTAATTAGTTGGTTGTAGTGTGACATAAGAGCAGTTTGGCAAGGGCAAGGTAGCAGAGTTAGGGCCGCATTGAACAAAGGCACAATTTATGGTCGTGACATATTCTCAACGCAAAAGTAAATTGACGGCAAGTGTTGGAGAAAAACCACATGTCACAGTTGAATCTAGCATGGATGTCAATGAAATTTTCATAAACAAGGTGTTGGATTGAATGGATGAGTTGAACATAAAGATGAGTGCACTTGAAGGAGAAAATGTGGAACTCAGAGGGAAGATTAACGAGCAAAAGCAGGGTCATGATGAACTCAAGATGTGGTATGAGTATCTTGAATGGAGATATGATCAAACCATGTACGAATTCCAGGGACTTGAAGTCGCAAAAAATAAAGGCATGGATGAGATCAAAAAGATGTAGAAGAGCCCTTCTAAAGCTCTAAATGAGATTGTGATTTTGAAGAAAGAAGTGGGGAAAATTTCGATTGGAGAAGCTTCCCACATCAAGATTAATGAATAAGACTCATATTATGGAATGAGAAGCACAAAAACACTCAGAAACATTATGTGGGATATGGAGCAATATCTTGAATTCTTGGGGCTTACATTGGGAGAGGCTAAGGTGAGGGTTGCTACGTAATTCTTTAAGAAGGATGTCAAGTTGTGGTGGAGACGAAGAGAGGATTAGATTGCCCATGGTGATGCTCAAGACATCTGTACTTGGGAAGAAATCAAGGAAGTGATATTGGCTCATTTCATTCCACAATATGAGATGTGGGATGCACGAATAAAGAGTGAGTACATGAATAAAATTGGAATTTTGCAATCTTATCAATGGGAATTTGCGAGTGTGGTCTTGGAGCTACCTGACATGGCAAAGAAAGATAAGGTTTTAAACTTCATCATTAGATTGAAACCTTGGGCAGACAATGAGGTGAAGTGGCAAAATATTAAAACATTTGAGAGGCATTTCATGCAGTTGATAGGTTGGTTTACTGTTACGATGAAGGGACCAGGGAGAAGATAAAAAAGTTTGTTAAACCAAAGGAGAAAACTTCAAAGGAAGATGAAGAAAGGATAAGTGGTAAACCAAAGGAAAATAAACCTTTGAAGTGTTGTTTGTGTGAAGGTGATCACACATTGAAGAATTGTCCTTCAATATTTAAGATTACAATTGTTGCAGTTAGATGGAAATATGAAAGAGGAACCAGTGATTGGGATGATTCAAATTTTGGGTGCTACAGCAGCAACACAGGCTATCCCAATGCATGATCCTAAGAGGAATAAGTTGGAGTATTCTAAGATGAAGATTGGGTAGGGCACATTTCTCACCATGTTCAACACTGGCGCAACCCATAACTTGATGAGAGAAGAGGAAGTAAGGAAAGTTGGACGGAAGTTGGTTCAAACTCAACCTCATCTCAAGGCAATGAACTCTCCACCAGACCAAGTGATTTGAGTGGCAGATGTTGTGGAAGTGAAGATTTTTGAATGGCTAGGAAACGTTGACTTCACAATCATGTGGAAGGATGATTATGAAGTAGTTTTGGGCATAGAGTTCATGAAGCAGTATGAGGCTATGATCATGCCACATTTGAGGAAGTTGTATATTTACAATGGAAGGGGAGATATAGCTTCGAGTATCACTATCATGGTAGCTGCGAGGCGTGAATGTAAAATAACAACAATGGGTGTGGAAGAGGTCAAGCGAAATAAGGATGTTTGTGAGGGGTTGAATCAAATGGAAGAAAGAAAATATTACTAGAGCATTGTCTGATAGGGTTCTAGACTTGGTAGGCAGACTAGAGGCAATGTAAGAGTGCAAAAATGTGAAATTGGAGACCTTACGAAAGGAGGTCTGAGAGGAATAGATGTAGAGAGTATAGGAGGAAGAGGTTGACACTTAGATCGAGATGTTGGAGCTGTATGAGGATGTATATGGAAGGACACCAACCTTCCCATACCCACCATGTTTCTAAACTTAGCATGGAGGATGGGCTCATTTTCATCTTCTCATAACATTGAGAACCCTTGAAGTGATGAGCAAGATATGGAGGTAAGATGGATAGGAGGTTCATATGAGAACATGATGTGATGAAAATCATTATGATGTGAGATGCATGCATTCTTGTGGAGGAGAAGTTACAGTCGAATTAGCTACTTGATTAGTCACCATCATGAGGGGTACCAGTACATGCTGTTCTTGTAAAGTTGTGACAAGATTTGCGTGGAGCAGGTCATAGGCAGAGATATATGTTTGTTGACATGATGGTCCTGGAAATGGAGTTTGTTGGGATGGCATTGCCAATGGAAATAACCTTTTTAGAGTGGCAGAGGATGTTTGGACCTAGAGTTAGCTTTGTGACCAATGCGTGTCCGAGACTGCCTACAAGGATGAGAGAGTAAAAACACTGAGGGTTGGACTGACGGGTGAGTCGGGAAATCGGAACTTTACTTTAACATGATTGATACAAAATATATGTTTAATATTTTACAACCAATTATGTTTTTTTATTAATTTAGATACTTTCTTAAATATAATACAATGGGGTCATATTTAAGAAACAAAGTAAGATGGAAGGGAGAATAGAGTGTGGGAGACAAACATAGAGGCAAGAGACAGACTAAGAGAGAGGAAGGAAGAGAGGGGGGGGGGGAGAGAGGGAGGGAGTGACAAGGGAGTGTTGAAGATGGAATGAAGGAGAGAGGAGACAAGAGAAGAGGGAGAAAAGGAGAGGATAAATATAGGAAAACAAGGGGAGATAGACAAGGAGACATGGATATGGAGGGGGGGAGGGCAGGGGGAAAGAGAGAAGGAGAGAGGGAGGGAGAGAGTGACAAAGTTGGAGGGTGGCGAGAGAGTGTGTGTATGATGGGGGCAAAGACAGAGGGCAGTGGCAAAGAAGGAGACATAGATTAAGGAAAAAGAGAGAGGACTTGAGAGAGGTGAGAGAGAGAGGGGATGAAGAGAGATGGAGTTGGTAGAGGAAGAAATACATCGACAGAGAAAGGTGGATGGGGAGTGGCAAGGGAGAGATGGAGAGTCTGTGTGTGTGAGAGAGAGAGAGAGAGAAGGTGGAGAGATAGAGCGAGAGGAAGAAGGAGGAAGAGATAGACATGGAGAGAATGTGTGTATGTTTTGTGGGTGACAAGGAGATACAAGGGGATATATAAATATAAATGGGGTGGGGGAAGTGGTAGAAGAGAGAGGCAAATAAAGGGAGGGAGTAAGAGGGATAGATGGGAGATAAACATATAGAGGGAGAAAGAGAGAGGGAGAGAGAGAGAGAGAGAGAGAGAGAGAGAGAGAGAGAAGGGGAAGAAATAGAGAGGGAAAGGAATAGGGAGAGATAGATAGATATGAGGGGAGAGAGAGAGTGTGACATATGTTTAAGGGGTTGAGATAGAGAGACAAACGAGGAGAGCTAGATGGAGGTATAAATGTAGATGACAGGGGGAGAGAGGAAAGAAGAGAAATATAGAGTGACATGGGGGAGAGAGGGAGGGGAAGAGAGAGAAGAAGAGAGGAAGAGAGACAAACACAGAATGGAAGGTGGAGAGAGAGGGAATAAGAAAAATTCTCTCGAAGTGAAATCCAAACATATTAGATATATCTAGAGATTCATAAATATTTTAGATTTTCACTAAAATAGATGCATTGATTTCAATGTAGTTGTTGATTTCTACTCATATTTGATTTCTTGCACATGATTCATTAGTTTTAGTGTAGATATTGATTTCTGATCCTTTTTATCGCTTGCACTATATGCATTGATTTCAATGTAGATGTCGATTTCTAAGCATATTGAAGAGCAAAAAGTGTGCAGATTGAAGAAAGCTCTTTATGGCCGGAAGCAAGCGCCAAGAGCATGGTACAGTAGGATAGATTCCTATCTACTAGAAAAAGAATTTGAAAGTGTGAGGGAGTACCCACCCTCTACATCAAAGAAAATGATGGTAAAATTTTAATTGTTGTGTTATATGTTGATGATGTGATTTTTATAGGTAATGATGACTACCTCATTGAAAATTTCAAAGCAGTCATGAAAGAAGAATTTGAAATGACTGACATGGGCTTGCTGAGATACTTCTCAGGAATAGAAGTAGATCAAAATGAAAATGAAATTTTTATCTCACAAGTGAGATATGTAAATGAAGTGTTGGAAAGATTTAATATGCAAGAGTGCAAGACAGCAATCACTCCCACAGTGATGGGATTAAAACTCAGCAAAGAGGAAAACAACAAGGATTTTGATCCTAGTTTGTACAAGAGCATAGTTGGAAGCCTTATGTATTTAACTGCAACTAGACCGGATATAATGTTTGCTGTTAGTTTAATTTCCAGATTCATGGAGAGGCCAAAAGAGGCACATTGGCAGGCAGCAAAAAAAATTCTGAGGTATGTTAAAGGTACAAAAATGTTTGGCATTTTATATACTGTCTCAAATCATTCAGATTTAATTGGATACACTAATAGTGATTGGGCTGGAAGTGTAGATGATCGGAAAAGCACTTCCGGTTATGTTTTTCACATGGGTTCAGGAGCCATTTCATGGGATTCTAAGAAACAGCCTATTGTGGCATTGTCTACAGCAGAGGCTGAATATGTGCCAGCTACAGTAGCAACATGTCAAGCAGTTTGGATGAGAAGAATGTTAAGGAGCTTAGGCCAAGAGCAGGCAAAAACAACGGTGACTTTTTGTGAGAATAGCTCAGCTATTGCATTATCAAAGAATTCAGTGTTTCATAAGAGAACAAAACACATTGACACAAGGTTTCACTACATCAGGGAATTGGTGAGCAATGGAGAAATCACTTTACAACATTGCAGGACTCAGGAATAGGTTGCAGACATTTTGACAAAGCCATTGGACCAGAAAAGCTTTGAATTTTTGAGAAAGTGTCTGGGTATGACTGAATGCCCAGTAGTTGAAATTAAAGGGGAGTGTTGAAATATTAATTTCAACCTGTCGTGCCGTAGCATTAAAACGATGACCATAAAACCATTCTCGAAAACCACTACCTTATCGGACCACTTTTGGTTTGTAGGTGGTTTTCGTACAAACTCATCCGATGCAATGAAAACTTGACGTGCGTCCATTGTATATTCTCCAAAACAACCATTCCATCAGGACATAACGTTCAATAGATAAAGGCCTTCTGAATATTCACCTTGACCGTTGGATTTTTTGAGGGCAGATGTCTGTAGCAAATAAATTTTGACGTTCGTAAAAGTTTTTGTTTGACCCCCATAAAAGTATTTAATGCAAAGTTATTGTGATAGGTAAAAGGTTGGTCGAAAATTTAAATTTTAATGTTTTTATTTTTTTACGGAGGTATGGGCATAGGTAAATGTCTTTAAATTTTAATGTTTTTAATATGTACGGGAGTATGGTCATATACTCAATGTAATTTTTTTTGGTTTTGTTGTTGCATACACATAGTATGTATTATGTATGTTGCTGCTGCTGAAAATGCAGCAGCATAGGTAATGTCCAAGATTTTGTAATGCAATGTGAAATGAACGCACAACAATGCGAGTTGAGAGAACGGGGGGAGCAGCGTGAAAGATTTTTATGTGCTGATTTCGTATGGTAAGAAAAGAATGCACAACAGTGCAAAAACAAATTCGATGTAAATCATATGTATTGCAATGTAATGGTTTGTGTGTTGGAAGGTTTTTGTAGTACGTAAAGTGCATAATGTGATTTTTATTTTTACAACAGTATATGTAAAAGGTTTTTTTTACAGCAGTAAATGTAAACAAAATTTACACACAACTGTGTAATTTTTTTTTGTAAAGGAGACAGAGTAATTTTGTTAAAATGTTTTTGGTGAATCCCTCTGAGTGACAGATGATGAATCTTGTATCAAGAATTTTGTTTTAATGAACACAAAGATATTGTGGGTGGATGTAATGCTCTGCTCAGAAACCTTTTAAGCTTCCCTGTGTTAAAGATCTTGGAGAAAAACAGAGCATTGTCTCTGTGTGCAGTCTATTTTGTTTTTGGGATTTTAACAGAAAAATCCCCAACAATTTCCATGTCAAAGAGAAATGAATCAGAACAATCAAGAAATGAACGCAATATAGAGAAGATGAAACGAATCAGCTGAATCTAGCGTAATGTTGGCTTTCTCACATCTTTATATCATTTCTATGTGAAACGGTCGTAAACATTCCAAGGTTTACTTTCTGTATATCATTTCCATTTGAGATGGTTTTAAACATTGTAACGTTTAATTTCCATGTATCATTTCCATTTGAAACGGTCATAAGCATTCTAATGTTTACTTTCTTATTATCAAATCCACGTATATTTACTTTCTTATTATCATTTCCATTAGAGGGATCAAATATCTAGTGTAAGGTATTCAATATGATTAGAAATCGACATCTACACTGAAATCAATGCATATAGTGCAAGTGATAAAAAAGGATTAGAAATCAATATCTACACTGAAACTAATGAATCATGAGCAAGCAATCAAATATGAGTAGAAATAAACATCAACACCAAAATCAATGCATCTAGTATAAGGTATTAAATAGAATTATAATGCGACATCTACACTAAAACCAATGCATATAGTGCATGTGATCAAATACGATTAGAAATCAACAACTACATTGAAATCAATACACCTATTTTAGTGAAAATCTAAAATACTCATGACTTTCTAGATATATCTAATATGTCTGGATTCTCTCTGTGAGAATTTTTCTTATTCCCTCTCTCTCCGCCTTCCATTCTATGTCTATCTCTCTTCCCCTCTCCTTCTCTCTCTTCCCCTCCCTCTCTACCCCATCTCACTCTATATTTCTCTTCTTTCCTCTCTCCCCCTGTCATCTACTTTTATACCTCCCTCTAGCTCTCCTTATTTGTCTCTCTATCTCAACCCCTTAAACATATGTCATGCTCTCTCTCTCCCCATCTCTATCTATCTCTTTCTCGTCCTTTCCTTCTCTCTCTCTCTCTCTCTCTCTCTCTCTCTCTCTCTCTCCATACATATCTCTATCTCCCATCTATCCCTCTTCCTCCCTCCCTTTCTTTTCCTCTCTCTCTCCCCATCTCTATCTATCTCTTTCTTGTCCTTTCCTCTCTCTCTCTCTCTCTCTCTCTCTCTCTCTCTCTCTCCATACATATCTCTATCTCCCATCTATCCCTCTTCCTCCCTCCCTTTCTTTTCCTCTCTCTTCTACCCCTTCCGCCACCCCATCTATATTTATATCTCCCCTTGTATCTCCTTCTCATCCACAAAACATGCACACCTTCTCTCCATATCTCTCTCTCCCTCCTTCCTCTCCCTCTATCTCTCCACCTTCTCTATCTCTCTATCTCTCTCACTGACTCTCCATCTCTCCCTTGCCACTCCCCATCCACCTTTCTCTCTCACTGACTCTCCATCTCTCCCTTGCCACTCCGCATCCACCTTTCTCCTTCTCTCACTGACTCTGCATCTCTCCCTTGCCACTACCCTGCTTCAATTATTGCAGAGTTTGAAAGTTTCGTTATCATCTCTGACACTTGCTACAGTTTCATATCAACGAACAACCTTGATTTAGACATTCAACATTTTTAAAAATTTGAGACACTTGAAATGTACATTTAAATATTGGATCAATTAATAATAAAAAATCAAATTAATAAAATTCAATTTTTTATAGATAATTTATATAATGTGAGAACACACTCGCAACTGATAATAGAGCTCAAAATTATCATTCCAAAAAATCCCCGCTAAATTTTAACGAAATCAAAGAAAATTATGGTTGAAAAAAACTAAAAAAATCTTACAATTAATTTAACTTGTGAATAGAATTTGTTACAATTCCATGGGCCAACACCATGGCTCATCAATATGGCATTCCAAAAAACCATAACTAATTTCACAACCAAAATATTTTATAACAATATGACAAGATTTTTAACCATGCAGATTCACCCCCACTTTACAATGGGTATTATTAACTTGTAAATAGGCTTTATTACAATATCATGGGTCAATACCATGGCTTACCAATACAACCTACCGAAAAATATATAAATTATTTCATAATCGAAATATTTTATTAACAATATAAAATGGTTCTTAACCATGTATATTCACCCTCACCTTACCATATATATTATTAACCTATAAATAAGATATATTACAATACTATGGCCCAATACCATGGCTTATCATGAGATTTTTAATCATGGATATTCACCCCCACTTTGTCATTGATATTATGAACATGTGAATAGGTTTTGTTACAATACCATGGGCCAATACCATGACTTATCAATACTAAATGTCAAAATATCATAACTTATTTCACTTTCAAAATATTTTATAACAATATGAAAAGATACTTAACTATGAAAATTTACCCCTACTTTACAATGGATATTATTAATTTGCAAATACGATTTGTTACAATGCCATGGTCCAATACCATGACTTATCAATACCACATGCCTAAAAACCATAAGTTATTTCACAATCAAAATATATTATTCTAATTTAATTTGATAACTTTTTTTCAATCCAATCTAAGAGGAAAAATGTTATAGGCACTTTTGAGATATATCTAGACCATCTATCCTCACAACAACTAAAAATATTGCCATAGAAATTAAATCAAGGTATTAATAAAATTAAAAAAGAGAATACTTTTATGTATAATGACGTGAACTTTATATAATATAAATAATATTATGAGAACTAGCATAGATCCATCCTAACTAAGGATCCAAGTGATGAGAGCAAGCGAAATGACTAACAATAATAAGATATAGCATGATTTTTTTAAGTTTTTCATTATTGTATTTTTTTTGACATGATTTATCCAAAACACAAGTTTAATATTTTACAACCAATTCAACTTTTTAAATTTAGATACTTTCTTAAACATAATAGAATGGGATCAAATTTAAGAGAGAGCAGAGGGGGATAGTAAAAAAGTTGGAGGGTGAAGATAGATAGAGAGAGAGAGAGAGAGAGAGAGAGAGAGAGAGAGAGAGATGGGGAGAGGGAGAGAGTGGGAGAGCGAATAAGGAAAAAAGAAAGGAGGAGGAGAGAGAGAGAGAGAGAGAGAGAGAGAGAGAGAGAGAGGAAATAAAAAAAGGCATAGAGAGATAGACATGGAGAGAAAAAGGAAGTGACAAGGAAGATATGGAGAGAAAGTGAGGTAGAGAAGCGAGGAGGGAAGAAAGAGAAGAGGAGAGGAGGGATATAGGGAGATCGTTGAAATATTTAATTAGGATTGTTCTTGATAACGACTCGTGTTCTCCTGATTTTGTATATTTGACGTAAAAGGAAAAAGGAGAAAAAGAATTAGTATTTTAGAAGCATGGGTTTCATGCTCAAGTTAATTAGGTCAAGCATGTTCTTCATGGTTTTAAGTCTTTTAAAGTTAAAATATTATTTTTCATAAAAGAGTCATTGTCATGTATATAATATCCTAGTGGCCATTTTCAATCAAAAGAGAAGATTTATTTTTGTGTTTAAAGTGTAAAAAGAATCCTCCGAGACCAAGTCAGAATATCATGAAGAACTCACCCTAGGAAGGCCTATTCGAACACATGGAAAGTTATATATAGAAGTGAAATTCATATTCATTTAACACCTTCAATCACTTAGTTTAGTCTGCAATAGAAAGAAGAAGAAAGGAAGTGCAATGAGACTAGAAGAGAATAAGAAACCTTGGTGAAGGAAAGAAAACCTAATTCTTAACAATTTCTGCTCCTACATATAAAAAGGACGAAGGTTTTTGAACTGTTATAGGGTTGAAAGCTATAGATTGAGTTGCAAACTTGCAGTTGAGGACCGAAACTATGATTTGACCAACAAAAGAGAAGTTTGACTTTCATTGACTTTGTTCACTTAAGCTTATATGAAGAAGCGTTTCTTGGAAGGATCACTAGGTGCTTGGAGGGAGTATTTGTTTTGGTCTAGAGGTCTTGAAGGTCTCATTTTGTCTTCATTCTATAAGAAGAAGATAATTCTAACTGGGTTTTCCCCTAGAAGGGGTTTTCCCTAGGTGCGATCTTACATATTATGTTCTATTGTTATTGTGATCTTCAATTTATTTATTGTTTGATAGTTTCTTGACGAAAAGAAGACATAAGAAGACAATATAATTAAAAATTATCACAAGTTGTTATCCAAGTAAGAAAATATATTATTCCTTTTGATTTTCTAACGGAGAGAAGGGGAAGAGAGAGAGAGAGGGAGTCATAAAAATGGAGGGGAGAGTGATAAGGAGAGAGGGAAGGAGATAGTGAAAGAGTTGGAGGGAAGAGGGAGAGAGCAATTGATGGGGGTAGAGACATATCGATGTGAGAGAGAAAGAGAGGGAGAGGATGGAAGAGAAGAATCAAAATAGAGAAGGGGAGAGAGGTGGAGTTTGAGGGGGAGAGAGTGGGAGGGAAGAATAACGATGTAGAGGGAGAAAGGTGGAGAGAGAGAGGGAGTGAGAAGGGAAAGAAGGAAAGAGTGAGATAAAGAGAGGAGGTAAGAGGGAGAGAAAGAGGGAGAGAAGCGGAAGTGAGAGAGAGAGGGAGAGGAAGAGGAAGACGAAGGGTGAGAGAGATAGATAGATATGGAGATAGAGTGTATGTGTTTTGGGGTTGAGATAGAGAAATGGAATAGTAATGAGAGACATAGATAAAAATATAGATATTATATAGTATTGCATAACCAACATAGGTCCAACTTATCCTAGGATCTATCAAGTGTTGAGATTCGATCCAAATTAACCTTGAGAGATTTGATCCCTCTCAGCACTTCATAGATCAGGGGTTAAGATGGATCTTAAATATCAAGTGAGGAAATTTATCCATCTACAAAGTACTTATTTTATTTATTTGCATATATAATGGCAATTTCTGATCACAATAGGCAATTATTTCTAATATTTATTTTATTAAATTAATTTAATAAAATAGTATTTTTTTTTGAATTTTTAAATAGTTTTCAATTATTTGTGTAAATGTAATTTATAATTATAAGAGTTAAATGAGTTTTATATTTATTGCCTAAAATGTTTGTAGGGTGCAATTTAATTAGTTATTTCTGTGATATGAATTATTATGTAAACCAAGAGACAAAAGGTTCAAATCCCCTAGAGTAGCCTGGTCTATGGAGAGGACAGTTGGGAGGCCCTAGGTATAGTAGTTCTAGCTAAAGTTAACCCCATGTCACTCAAGTAAGAGAATGACCGAGTTGCTAATTCCACTAGCGTGTTTGTATGTGTGTGTGTGTGTGTGTGTGTGTGTGTGTGTGTATTAGTAATTTCATTTATTTATATAATTGTTGGACTCTCAAATTAATAAAATTATAACGAAAAAATAATAATTGTATATAAGTTTGAGTTAGTCATTAGATGGGTTTACTGATTTTCCATGTGATGAAGCCTATTTAAAGGTATGGAGAATACGATGCAAGAATACGTGCTTAGATTCATCATAACTCTTTATAATATCAACCTAGATCCATCTTAACATTGTATCTATCGAGCACCAAGATGGATCAAATCTCTTGAGGTGAGAACCTCTTTTTTGAGTGAAAAACGTGAGGAAAGTTTTGCACTTCGAGAGATTTGAACCATCTCGGCGCTTAATAGATCTGGTGTTAAGATCAATGTAGGCTAGTTTCATTCATGTGCAGTCATAAAAAAATTGTTGAACATCTAATTATTTTGATCATTTTAAATATGCTAAATATGTCTAATATTAATTTGGTCAACTTAATTTAAAATTTGTTTAGATACCTCAGTTTGTTGAGATGAGAGAGACTGTTAGTAACTTGAATGATGAAAAATGATGAAATACAAATTTTGAGTGCAAAGTGTCAATGTGACAATTTTGATAGATATAAAATGTGAATACTAAGAATATAGTCAATTACAAATAATTTTCATTACAATCAATTAAAAAATATTTTGTTCTACTATTCTTATTTTCACACGTCTTAGCTTTTCCATTTTCTCATATCGATCGTATGAAAAGAATAGTTGGAACCATAGAACATTCAAATATTTAACTTGAGCTACTGCAGTAAACAATATACCTTATCTATGTTGCTCTCCAACATTAATAGTAGTTTTATCCAAATTCAGTCATTGTGACTTATGAAGTGTTAAACCCGAAATATTTTTCAATTGTAGATATTTCCTAACAATGTTGAATGATGGAAAATGGGAATAATAAGAATGTACTTATTTATAAATAGTTTATAGTTTCTAAAAGCAAACATTTGGGGTAAGCAAAAATTTTATTTAGGATGAAAATTCAAGTATTGTATTTACGGTGGAATAATTTTTATGTGCTTACACTAAGAGAGTGTGTGTATGTTTTAGTCATGAGAAGGAGAGCCAAGGGGAGATAGAGATATAGATTAGGGGAGGGAAGAGGGAAGAAGATAGATGCAAAGATAAGGAGGGAGGAAGAGATACAGATATGGAGAGAGAAATGTTAGAGAGAGAGAGAGAAGGGGAAGGGAGGTAGGGAGGGGACAGGGAGGGAGGTAGAGAGAGAGATAGATAGATATGGAGAGAGAGTATGTATATTTAGGGGTTGAGATAGAGAGATAAAGAAGGAAAGACAATGGGAGATAGAGATATAGATGAAGGAGGTAGAAATGTGCTTACACTGAAATCAATACACATTATATAATCTAGTTACTTTGAAATTAATGTACATCATACATCTTGTTGCATCAAATCAAAAGTCAACATCTACACTAAAATCAATGAATCTAGTGCAAACAATCAAATACGATTAGAAATCAACATCTATACTGAAATCAGTGCATCTAGTGCAAGAAATCAAATAGGATTAGAAATCAATATCTAGACTGAAACTGTTGCATCTAATGCAAGCAATCAAATATGAATACAAATCAAAATCTATGTTGAATTCAATGCATCTAGTGTAAGGTATTCAATATGATTAGAAATCGACATCTACATTGAAATCAATGCATATAGTGCAAGCGATAAAAAAGGATTAGAAATCAATATCTACACTAAAACTAATGAATGATGTGCAAGAAATCAAATATGAGTAGAAATCAACAACTACATTGAAATCAATGCATCTATTTTAGTGAAAATCTAAAATATTTATGACTTTCTAGGTATATCTAATATGTCTGGATTTCTCTGTGAGAATTTTTCTTATTCCCTCTCTCTCCACCCTCCATTATGTGTCTGTCTCTCTTCATCTCTCCTTCACTCTCTTCTCCTCCCTCTCTCCCCCATCTCACTCTATATTTCTCTTCTTTCCTCTCTCCCCTTGTCATCTACATTTATATCTCCCTATAGCTCTCCTTGTTTGTCTCTCTATCTCAACCCCTTAAACATATGTCACACCCTCTCTCTCCTCGTATCTATCTATCTCTCCCTATTCCTTTCCCTCTCTATCTCTTCCCCTTCTCTCTCTCTCTCTCTCTCTCTATCTCTCTCTCTCTCCCTCCCTATCTCTTTCTCCCTCTATATCTCTATCTCCCATCTATCCCTCTTCCTCCCTCCCCAACACATTTATATTTATATATCCCCTTGTATCTCCTTCTCACCCACAAAACATGCACACTTTCTCTCCATGTCTCTCTCTCTCTCTCTCTCTCTCTCTCTCTCTCTCTCTCATCCTCTCCCTCTATCTCTCCACCTCTCTCTCTCTCTCTCTCTCTCTCTCTCTCTCTCTCTCTCTCCTTCATCCTCTCCCTCTATCTCTCCACCTTCTCTCTCTCTCTCTCTCTCTCTCTCTCTCTCTCTCTCTCTCTCTCTCTCTCCCTCCTTCTTCCTCTCCCTCTATCTCTCCACCTTCTCTCACTCTCTCTCTCTCTCACACAGACTCTCCATCTCTCCCTTGCCACTCCCCATCCACCTTTCTTTGTCAATGTATTTCTTCCTCTACCAACTCCATCTCTCTTCGTCCCCTCTCTCTCTCACCTCTCTCAAGTCCTCTCTCTTTTTCCTTCATCTCTCTCTCCTTCTTTGCCACTTCCCTCTGTCTCTTCCCCATCATACACACACTCTCTCGCCACCCTCCAACTCTGTCACTCTCTCCCTCCCTCTCCCCTTCTCTCTTTCCCCCTGCCCTCCCCCCCTCCATATCCATGTCTCCCTGTCTGTCTCCCCTTGTTTCCCTATATTTATCCTCTCCTTTTCTCCCTCTTCCCTTGTCTGATCTCTCCCTCATTCCATCTTCAACACTCCCTTGTCACTCCCTCCCTCTCTCCCCCTCCTCTCTCTCTTCCTTCCTCTCTCTCACTCTGTCTCTCACCTCCATGTCTCTCTCCCACACTCTATTCTCCCTTCCATCTCACTCAGTTTCTTAAATATGATTCCATTGTATTATATTTAGGAAAGTATCTAAATTAATAAAAAAACATAATTGGTTGTAAAATATTAAACATATATTTTGTATCAATCATGTTAAAGTAAAGTGCCCATTGCCAGACTCACCCGTCAGTCCAACCTTCAGTGTTTTTACTCTCTCATCCTTGTAGGTAGTCTCGGGCACCCAGTGGTCGCGAAGCCAACTCTAGGCCCAAACATCCTCTGCCACTCTAAAAAGGTTATCGCCATTGGCAATGCCATCCCAACAAACTCCATTTCCAAGACCATCATGTCAACAAACAGATATCTTTGCCTGTGACCTTCTCCATGCAAATCTTGTCACAACTCTATAAGAACATCATGTACTGGTACCCCTCATGATGGTGACTAATCAAGTAGCTAATTCGACTGTAACTTATCCTCCACAAGAATGCAAGCATCTCACATCATAATGATTTTCATCGCATCATGTTGTCATATGAACCTCCTATCCATCTGTTGAGGCCTCGAAAATCGCTGCCACAACAAAGGGGATACCACCCGGTCCGGACCTTAATGCAGCTCCTTTTCCATTTGGAATAGTGGTTCCGACTGGGGATAATGGGACCAGTTTCCCAAGAAGTATAAGTGAATGGGATGGATGAATGACTTATGAGATAAGATGGTAATGAGCGGACAGCTAAACTATAAACAAAATGTAATAACTATAATCGGATCCCGGGACTTATTACTAGGCAAAGCGTAGCGTTTGATGATCTGTGCTTTAAGGCAGGCATATAAATGACTCTAACGCTTTAAGCATAGACGTTTGAACCATTTAAACATTGCTCTGCATAATTAGTTATGCAGAG
Source organism: Pinus tabuliformis (assembly GCA_031772625.1). NCBI lineage: Eukaryota > Viridiplantae > Streptophyta > Pinopsida > Pinales > Pinaceae > Pinus > Pinus tabuliformis. The sequence continues at coordinate 1,239,616,290 of CM062818.1, forward strand.
CGATTAGAGCGAATTACTACGCTTAATCATTCATATCATTGATACATGCATGAGTGAAAGAGATAACAAATCAACACAAACATTCAATAGTGAAGCGAAATGACGATTCGTTGTTATATCGCATACATGCATTCAACAATAGCAAAGATAATAACACAGCAATTCATATAATCAGAAAGAACACAGATACAGATAATAGTACCATGTAAGATGATCGATCAATCCAGTACATCAATCACTATGTCGCAGTCCTTCCTTCCAATCAGAAAGCATTCCAAAACAACAGACAGTCGTGCGCAATTGTATAAAACAACCTTCTAATCAAAATTCAGAACCATTGGTTGAGTTTCACAAAAACGAATATAGACTGAAGCACAATAGTGCAAACTTCAGCCTTTAAGTCTTATTACAAAATTTTACGACCCTTTCCAAAACAATGAAAGGGTCTATAAATACTATACTAATCTAAAGATCTAAAAAACTGAAAAGCTATTAAATTGGCATCAATAAATGTTTTTTCCATTTTCCTGGCGATCTGGCAGTTGGCGGCAATGCTTCATTCGGTGGGTTCTTTTCCTTTACTCCTTAGCTCACATATCGCCAGCATTGGCTCTACTTCTGGTGGAGTGTTGAGACGCGAAGTCAGCTGAGCATCATAAGTAGCATCTTGAATGTCGGGGATGAGGCATCCGAGGGCATCCGTTAAACACTTGAGAGCGGATCTTTGAGTATGTGGCTTGACTAGAAAGAGCCAATATGCTTCAGAGGTTAAAGTATTTACTCCAGTAATTAACTTCCTCTGTTCCTCTAAGCCAGGATAACTTGCTTGTTCGAGCATATCTGCCGTTGTTATACTTCCAGGAGTGCACTTAGAGATCATATTTTCCAGATAAAGTGTATCATTGACCAGGTCGGTCATGTTGCTGGTAATTATTTTACACCTGGAAGCCGCCCTTTCTGCCTTCATTACCTGAGTATTCCATTCAGTGAAGAGTATGTCCTTATACGTTTCATGGATTCGGGACAAATTCGCCGCTTTCCCTTCTGGAGTGTCTTGCCACTCAACATATTCAGATATGGCATCTTCGGCCTGATCTAGCTCATTTCTGGCCCTCTCTATTTGCTCACACACTGTTGTTGATATTTTGCATAATGACTCAGCCTTAGCAAGTTGTTGACATAGAAGTCTGATCTGAGACAGTAATGCGCTATTTATTTGAGTTGCCTCTGCTCTGAAATTTTTTACGTTCTGTGTGCTCTTGATGCCTTCGAGCTGTGCTGATAGTTGAGCTATTTGCTCATCTTTCGATTGCATCATCAACTCATTTGATGCTTTCAACTGTGACAATGCCTCTGACAATTCTTTTGCCTTCTGCGCTTCACTTTGGTTTATCCTCTGTCTTTCAATTTGCAGTTGCTGGGTTAACAAATTGTTTTCCTGCTGTTGAGCCAGCAACTGCTCTTCCACCTGTGCTGCTTTATTTTTCGCTTCAATCACCTCTGCCTGCAATGCATATATTTCATGATCTTTAGTCTTCAACAGAAGACTTACCTCCGATGCTTTGTCGATGGTTGCTGGAGAATAAGCTGCTGCGAATTGAGACAGTTTAGTTAGATCATCGGAGGGATCTAAATCCTCCTTCCAGACCATATTGCCTGTGACTGTTTGCTCAGGCAAGATAGAAGGTTGATCAAGCCTTCGTCTTTTCTTAGAGCACTTAATAACAGCTCTATGCTTTGGGCTGTAGAAAATATCCAGGGGAGGAATTTCTTCCACCTGGAGAACAATTTGATCGGAAGGGTCCTTATTGATGATCTCAATATCCTGTGAAATGGGTGGGCCGCTGGTTCCTCCTAGAACCTGAGAAGAAGTGGTATCGGGCGCATCGCTTGTTTTAGAGGAGCCTGTGTCTTTGGGGCCTTCCTTACCACTGATAATGGAATCGAATTGATTCCATTGTTTAATCAATTCAGGATCAATGGAAGATTGCTTATGTTGCTCTGTATGGGCTTTGCTCCGTTCTTTCTCTTGTTCTAACTTCTGTTGTTCTTCAAGTGATTTTCGCTGCTGCTCCTCTTACGTTTTCCACTGCTGCTCCTCCAATTCCTTTTTCTGCCTATCTGCTAGTTCTTTCTTTAATCTCTCTTCTTCCTTCTTCTTCCTCTGCTCTTCTTCCCTCTATGCCTTTTGCTGCCTTTCTATCTGCTCCTTTTTCTGCCTCTCAGCCTGCAGCTTCTTCTGTCTTTCCTCCTGTTGTTTATCCTATTATTTAGTTGTAACAGGAGGTGAATGTATCTGTTGCCGACCAGGCTCGCTTGAGGAAGACGCTGGGGTTGTGGATAATAACTCTAGGGGCAGAGTTTGCAACTTCTGCTCCCTAAGTTTATTAAACTCTGTCAATGCCTCATCATTGTATTTCATTATGGCAAGCTGTTTGGCTTGGCTTATTGTCTCGGCACCTACGAACAAGTCATCAAATATATCCTCTTGATGATCAACTTTTGTTAATTTCGCTTGTTCTAGGGCAATGTAGGCAGTTTTCTTTGGATCATAGAGTCTGCTTGGGAGAGTGGCCAGGGATAAAGCTTGGATTTTTTCCGCTTCTTTTTCTGCGTGCTTGTAATTAAGCAGAGTAAAAACCCCAATTCTTAAAGGAAAAGAGGGCCAACCTTTCTTCTTCTCTTCTTTGAGAGTTTGTGTGACACTCTCGGCCATAATCTGGTAGCAGATTTCCCGGCTAACAGCTTGTCTGGGATATACAAAGGGAGGACATGTGGCCTAGCCTTACTCCAAAAAACTCTGATATAGGAGAAATACTCTTCCCCAAACCAACTCGCTACGGCAGGTAAGTCAAAGGAGGCTTCATAAGAAATTCTGGAAATGGGTCTGTCAAAAATAGAATAGTAAATGGGCGCCATGAAACCATTACAAATTTGGTACAAGTGGTCCTTGTAAGAGGACTTCCACAATTTCTGATGGTATAAATGAATGGGTGTTGGATCCTGGGTGGTCCATCTCCAACCGAGGACAGGAAACTCAGAATTAAGACACAGGGTATCCATAATGTAAGCAGAATAATAGAATGGAGGGATTTTCCTTTCGGAGACTATAGTTTTGTTTCTGAATTCACGAACAGCTACGACCAATTTATCAGAAAGAATAGTGGCCCAGTCCATGATTATAGAATTGATAGCCGCTTCCATTAGGGGAACCATGTCAATATTGATATTAACAGAGTCATGTAATCCCCACAATCTACACATCATAATCCCCGCATAGCAATAGGGAGAAGCCAAAGAAACATTGGAGTACTTACCCGAACTTTCATGCTTGTGCTTGGCTGGGTTCTGCCTCCAATCTCGGAGGGGTTCGGATGGTGATTCATTTTCTTTTGCGAATTTCTCCACGAAGGTTCTGTTGTAGACTAGCTCCGGTTCAGGCAGATGATACATTCGCCTCAGGTCATCAGGCTTGAATGACCCGAAAATCCTTCCGTCCCTTGTATGGAAAGTTCTATCAGTGATGGGGATTTCTTCGATTGCCCAGCACACCACGTCTGTGTAAGGGAGAACCTGCTCTCTGGCCGCTATTCTGTGTAAAAAGGAGTCGGCCAAGTCTTTGAGCGTTGCATCAGACTTCCTTAATACATCTACACTAGCCGTTCTCACTGTCACTTTTGGTTGCTCGGCCTCCAACAGATTATATGTGCCTTGCCATGTGGTCCTAGGAAGACCAGCGCACGTAGTGTCCGAGATTAAGCCTTTCTTCGAAATTGGAGCAGCTTGACCTGCAACAGATGTTGTAGTAGAACCAGAACTCCTCTTATTTTTCTTCCCCATCATGTTCAGGCTTTCTTCAACAAACGAACTCTACACAAGTGCGAGAGAAATCGTAACACGAGGAATAATGAAGACAAAGCATAATTGGAAAGATATATATCACTTGAAGCGTGGCGCTATTAATCTTCAAAAAGTGGCTGCGGATCCAATCACTGGTAAGAGATCGCATATGCATTAATGGTGATTTTAAGGCTTGCTACCCATTAAATGACCTTTACGCTGTTATTCAGTTGAATGACCACCCAACGCGTGCAACAGATATGATATGCCTTAGACGCAAGTATTCGTTAATCGAAGGGGCAAGGTTATTAAATACGCATGCATTACCTTATCCCTGCATTTAACGGCATTTTGAAATCTGCGCCTTATCAACCGGATTTAAATATAACTTTAAAGCTTAAAACAATCACTTTTTGAAAATGTCGATTACCGATGAACAATGTCGCATCGCATGGGGGGAGAGTGTTACATTATCGTTTGAAAGTAGCCCTGGCGAACGCCGATTGCGATATCGCATCGGACTAGCATGTGAACCCATTACCAGATGCAATTTAAGTGATTTGCCGAACTCCGATAGCGAATTCGCATCGCATCGGGGAAAGAGCTGGGCGCCTTATAAAAATGCATGGGATACCGCCGACGGCCGATAGCGATATCGCATCGGGTCGGGGTTTATAACTTAAAGCGTTTTCTCATAAGAGGCAGTGCCGATAGCCGATATAGCGTCGCATCGGGGTATGAGATATGTGCTCTTTTTGTGTATGCAATGAATACCGCCGATTGCCGATAGCGATATCGCATCGGCAAAGGCCAAAGTGCCGTTTAAGTGCGTCTCTCTTGTCATTGCGATATGCGATCTTGCGATCGCTTTATCGCAATAACAAAAGATTGTTTTATTTTGGAAACATTGTTATTCGAAAAAGGCTTCAATTTACATACTCATTTGATTATCATGGCTTTTTCGAACAAATTCATTAATACCAATTAATTTTTTAAAAGGGACCCATTTCATATGTTGATTATTTGTAAATACAGATGATATGAAATGGGGGGTTGTTGTAGGGCACAACAATTGGCGATTCGTTGGTAGAACCAGTTATCTCTGAAATTAACATAAACATTCAAGCCTTTTATAAAATAGAAACTCAATCAGAAGGAGAAATTTCTAATATAACTAGATATTCATGTGTTCTGACAAAAGTGAATTCCATTTTGTTAACTTCGTCCCATTTAGTTTAAAGAAACCAAATACATAAAAAGTTTCTAAAATAAGTCTTTATTGGTTCATAGTGATAAAAATAGAAAACTTTCCCAAATCAGCTTTTATAATTAACTCCTTTGTCATAGGTAGAGCCTCTGTTGCCAGCAGACATTTATAGTCTCGACAGGGATACCTTTTAACCATAGTATTGTCTACTTTTCCATTCACATAAGAGTGTGATTAACAGAACGAATCCTTAAAATGTTTTCATATTTCACTTCTTCATCTGTTTTTCTTTGTAATAAATAAGATAAAAAGCCACTGTCCTGGTTTGGTAGCCAGCTTATGACAATGCCATTCACTGGTAATAAGTTAACTGATCAAGCCGGCTCGTGATGAGACCCCTTGTCTTGAAATTTCAAGCCATTACCCTGTTTTGGTAGGCAGTATTGGTAATGTCAGTTAAGCTATTTCCCTATGAACATGGTAAGCAGGCTTATGATAAGACCTCTTATCTTTAATCTTTTATATTTTAGAATTACACTCTGAATAATCACATCCTTTAGTGAATGGGGTGAACAATTTTCTCCTTAAGAGCCGATGGATGACAAGTGAAGAGTTGAAGATACTGAAAAATGGTTTAGCCTCTATTTCTTTTAACAGATAACCTTTGGAGACTAGTTTTGGAAACAGAAAATGATTCAGAACTTTTACCTCCTGAGAGGAGTCTTCAAAATTTAGATTAAAGTTTCAGAACACAAGGATATCTAATTTCCTAGAAACTATTTCTTTTGAGTGAGGGTTCTATTATCTAGAAACAAGTATTTATATTATTTATGTGAGACAACTTTCTCAAACACAACAAAAGGTCAATGGAGGTACTCTACAGTTTTATTTCCTACTAATCCTACAAACTACGCAAATCTAAAAAAGGAGAAGGGGTTACCTTCTCAATTAAAGAATTTCTTCAGGATCAGGCCATTGACGGGGAGAGAATCTCTCAACCCTGATAAGCTTTGCAATATAAAAGTTGAATGGCCTATCTTTTCACAGATCTGAAATGGTCCAAGCCACATTTTCTGAAATTTGGTATGCTTGCCTTTATCCTCATGGGCCTTGTCCCATTTGAGAACTAAGTCACCAACTTGAAGTTGTTTGGAAGAGGATGATGCTGAGTCAAAAGATGCTTTGATGATTTGTTGATGTTTGGCATGAGTGATTCTGGCCTTTTCCCTTTCTTCTTCTAATTTGAGAATTTGGTCATGTCTAAGTTGGATAGAAGAAGACGGAGTCTCTTGAATAAACTGCACTAGGGCTAAAGATGGAAGAACAAGATTTGTAGGCAACACGGCTTCTTTTCCATATACCAGATTGAAAGGAGAGGTCCCTATTGAAGCCTTTTGTGTTATTCTATCAGCCCATAATGCAAAGACCAAAGATTTATGCCAATTTCTATGATTCTGTTCAACAGTTCGCTTAATGATTTTGATGAGGTTCTTATTAGTAGATTCGGCTAAACCGTTTCCCTGGGGATAATAATTGGAAGAATATTTCAGTTTAAACCCCCTTTTAATAGCAAAATCATATATAGCGTTTCCTGAAAAATAAGAAGCATTATCAAAAACAAGAGCGTTTGGAACACCGAACCTGGTAATGATGAATTGGTCGATGAACTCGATGATTGCCTCTGCATTTGCTGCCTTCAAAGGAATAGCCTCTACCCATTTAGTAAAATAATCAGTAGCGGTAAGGATATACCTATGTTGTTTGGAAGATGGTGGAGTAATTTCCCCGATGATATCTAATCCCCATTGTTCGAATGGCTGTTCAATGTTGACAGGTTGCAGAGGGAAAGCAGATTTTCGTTGTCTTCCACCAGATGTTTGGCAATTAAGGCATTTTCTTACGTATTCATGGCAATCTCTAAATAGAGTAGGCCAATAATATCCAGCATGAATAATCTTATGAGCTGTTGTGTCGGCTCCAAAATGTCCTCCAGCTGGTCCATCATGTAGCTCCTGCAGAACCTTTAGTGCTTCAGGTTTCTCAAGACATCTTAGCAGGATAGAATCATAATTTTGTTTAAACAACACATCATCAATGAGAGTGAAATTCTTAGCTTTCAACCTAATGGCCCTTTTATTTTTGTAAGATAAATTTGGAGGAGCATAACCGTTCTTCAAATAAAATATCAAATCAGCATATTGAGATTCAGAATCAGTGACACTTATCTGATTGATGGATTTAATCTGATCTTCATCGCTTGATTCGTGAATGTTTGATGCTCCTGCCAATATCCTGCAAAAACCTTGGCCCCTAACAATCTTTGCTGGCTTTATTTCTAAGTCATACTCTTGAAGCGTTGTAACCCAATTGGCTCTTTTTTCACCCAATTCTTTCTGAATTAATAGTTGTCTTACCGCTGGGAAAGGAACTATAACTTTCGTATGGGTTTTCAAAAGGAAGGGTCTATAATGTTTGACTGCTTTGAACATAGCAAAGGCTTGTTTCTCCACATCTGAATAATTCAATTCGGCACCTTGAAGATTTGAACTGAAAAATGATATGGGTGCTTCTAGGTTGTTATCATTCAGTTGTGTAAGTACTGCAGCATATGAAGTGTTGGATGCAATAGTATATAGTGTAAAATGATTAGAAAAATTCGGAGTATTCAAAGCTGGGGCATTGATTATTGACTGTTTGATAACATCAAAAGCTTGCTTTTCTTCTGATCCCCATTTGAAGACTGAATTCTTCTTGATCATTGTCTGAAGTGGTAATACAATCTGTGAAAAATCTGGAACAAATCGTTTGACAAAATTAATCTGACCTAAAAATGACTGCATTGATTTCTTGTTATGTGGGAAAGGGATTTCAGAAATTTCATTAATCCGATCAGGATCAATATAAATACCATCTTTGGATACTATAAAACCTAAGAGTTTTCCTTGGTCTAGAGCAAAGAAGGACTTTTTTGGGTTTAGAGAAATACCATATCTTTTGCATCTCTGAAAGATCTGATTTAAGTCGTGCAAATGATTATCTTTTTCTTAGAATACACAGTAATATCGTCTAGGTAGACGACTACTGATCGATTAATTAACCCTCTGAAGGCCATGTCCATAGCTCTCTGAAATGTCGCTCTGGCGTTTATAAGACCAAAAGGCATTTTCTGATATGCATAGGTTCCCCATTTTGTCCTGAATGTAGTTTTGAGCTGGTCATCGGGATGTACCAGAACTTGATTGTACCCTGAAAAACCATCTAGAAAAGACATCAATTCAGAACCTGCCACCGATTGGAGAATTTGCTCCATAGTGGGCAATGGGAAGTTGTCTTTTAAGCTCGCTTTGTTTAAATTCCTGAAATCAATACAAATTCGAATGTCGCCATTTTTCTTCCTGACTGGCACCATGTTAGAGACCCAGTTTGAATGTCGGACTGGAAAAATAATTTTGGCATTTAAAAGCTTATTAAGCTCCGACTTAATCTGGCTCTCCAAATTTGGGTGTATTTTTCTTAATTTTTGCTGAATTGGTTTTTTATCAGGAAGCATAGGAATGGTATGCTGGATAATAGATGTATCGTATGTCTTTAAGTCATCATATTTCCAAGCAAAAACCTGTTTGTTCTTTCTCAACAATTTAATAAATGCTTCCTTTTCATTCTGAGATAGTCCTGTTCCTAAATTGATGTTTTGAGGAGATTCGTTGGTTCCTAGATTTATCAATTCAAACCTAAGGGTAGAACTTTGAAGCTTTGTGTTGATTACAGGTTTAAACCTGTCTTTGATATCGTAAAGATCTTCTAATTTTACCACTGGTTTGGGGATCGAATTTTCTTTGGGCACTCCTTTCATCTGGGAATCATGATCATCTTCCTCAATAACTTGCTTATCATAAGAATTCTCAGAAGTTAAAAACTGCAAAATATCATCGTCATGATTAAATACTCTCCAATTAGTGACATTGTCGGGAATTGAAGGTCTGAAAAGTAATTCTACGGAAAATCTATCAAGGTTGTAGTCTTCAGAAGGTAGAAGCTTTGAAGCTACATTGGCTAGCAAATCTGCGGCTGTATTTTGAGATCGAGGTATAGAAGAAATGTTGAATGCAAGAAAGTGTGAGGTAAGCTCCTGAACGAGCGATTGGTAATGTTTAAGGTGAGTCGAAAGGCAATGAATTGCATTTCTAACCTGTTTGACAATGATCTCCGAATCGCCGAATACCTTTAGATATTGTACCTCCAGGCCGATTGCTTTATATAATCCTTGGATTAAAGCCTCATATTCGGCTGTATTATTAGTGCACTCAAACTCTAACCTACAAGACAACATTGTCTTTTCTCCTTGCGGACTAACCAATATACATCCAGCTCCTGAACCTTCAGGGGACTTAGAGCCATCAAAATACAGAGACCAAAATAAAGGAATATTAACAAAAGTATCTACATTTTCCTCAGCATCATTAAAACATCTGGACCTATCAGTTTGTGAAAAATTTTCTATTTGAGATGTAAAATGATTGACTGAAAAAGGAGATGGTTGGGCAACAAAGTTGCCAAAGAATGATTCTGCCGAATAATTCCCCAAAATGTTATTATTGAATGCGACAGGCTGGTTTTCTTGCTCGAATTCAGTAACTGTGTGGGTCATATGTTTCTCACGATCGATCCTTATCTGATTTGGCTTTCCCTTGTAGGGAAGCCACATGTGTGACCAATCTGTAGAAATATACCCATGCAATTTTTCGGACCAATCTCTGCTCAATATTAAACCATAAAATTCGGGTATGTCAGCGATTAAGATGTCAATTCTCTGGACAATTCTGGGGTCGGCTGACAACCTGATGGTTACAGAATTAATTTCTCCCACCACCTGCACTTTAGTTCTATCCAACTGTACAATATGAATTGCAGATTTCTGGGGTTCAATGTTCAGCTTAGAGCAAACTGAAGCTGGCATTATATTAGATGAGGCCCCTGAATCTATTAAACAGTTGTGTAGGTTTCTATTATAAATCTCATAAGTAAGCAGGAAGGGTGGAGTGTGAGAATTTGATTTATCTCCGATCAAGACTGAATCGGTAATTTCAACCATGCCTGCAGGAGGCTGGCCTGAATCGTTGGCAGCTCTTGCACTGGGAAGGGGAATAGAGGGAACATCATTTAACTCTTTAAGAAGTAGCTTTTGCTGATGCTTCAGTTTACTGAGTTCAAACATGGTTATATTTGCCTTGGTTTTCTTCATATCATCAACAATGTTATATTCCATGGAATCGGATACCACTAGAGTCTTGGATGTTGAAGGAGAACTAGAAGTTGAAGGCTGGTTTGAAGGAACTACCACAGGTGACTTCTTTGGGGGAACTTTTCCTTTTGCTGTAGTAGCGCCTGCGCTCCTCTTCTTTGAAGTTGCCTGGGAAAGTTCAGAAGCAATTTTACTTCTAGTAGTAACCGGGAAGGCTTCTTCTTCATTCTCAGTATCAGAGTTTGGGAGTATAAAATCCCACATTCCGTGACATTCAGCCACTTCTTCATCATCATCGGTCTGTGAAGGTGTTTCCTCTTCCTCTTCTTCTTGGTCTGAATCGGCGTTAGATATAACATTAGGTGGCTTTGATTGGGATTTCTTAAAAGTCCTAAATGGTCTTTTGCTTGAAGTTTCGGCCACTTGCTTTTTAATCTCAACCATTTCATTAGACAATGTTTTAAGGACCTTCTGTAAACCTTCCATGTCATATGGGTCCTTGGGGGTTTTCTTCTTGGAATCTTCTTTAAACGAGACTTTTTTAGCTTTTCTATCTTCTAGAGCAGCTTTCTTTTCAAGAGCATTGATGCGCTTTTCAACTGCAAGTGCTTCTTTCATATTTTCAGCTAGGTAGGTTTGCCAGCCCTGTCCACAAAGATAGCTATGTTGGCGGGTAGGGCAGTGATGTACCATTCGCTTCGGATTTGCTCACTTGGTTTAGAAGCGGTAGGGATTTTATTCAGTAGTTTATTAAATCTGGCATTAAATTCTTTTATTGGTTCCCTGTGCTCTATTCTCAAATTGGAGAGGTCATTTATTAAAGTTGCTAGGGACCGATCATCTCCATACTTGGTGAGAAACTGCTCTTGGCATGTAATCCAACTGGTAATCGAACCAGAGGGTAAGGAAAAATACCAGGATCCTGCTGATCCTTGTAAAGTATAAGGGAACAGTCTTACTACGACATCTTGCTCTGTCACTCCTTTTAGATTAACTGCTAACATGAAGTTGTTGATGTGTTCTTCGGCTTGGGTTCCATTATCTGGATTAAATTTAGGCAGCCATTTTTCGGGAGCATCTGGTAGATCATGTAATGGTCCAGGCATGTTGACAGCACCCGGTCTAGTCCATGGATCTGCCATTATGCTAGCGACAGTGGTTGTCACTACTGTCGGGGTTCCAGATGTTTGGTGAGGTATTGAAGAGTGGATAGGTTGGGATATTGAGGCTCCTGTTCCCTGATGAACAACAACTTGTAATGGAGGGGTGGGTGGTTGACTTTGCAGATGAGGAGATGAAATGGATGATATGGAAGAAAAATCCCCACTGTCAGATCCTTCAGTGTTTTTCTTTGGCTTTTTCCTTTTGGGTAAAGGAAACTCAGTAGGTTCAATACCAAGTTTTTCGCTCTGAAGTCTGGTAAGAGGATGAGTGAGGTTGAACTGCGAAGTCGCACTGCTTTTTGATATCTCAGATTTCTGTGGTGAGATCAAGAAGCTCTGAAGTTTATGGATTAGAGACTGAACTTCAAGAGATTCAAGACTTAGTTGTTCTGGGATATGATGGGATTGAGCAGTGGTGATAGATTCCTCTTCTTCTTGGTTATGGGCTGGCGAACCAGTATGTAATTGAGAAGAACGAGGAGATTTGGAGGGAGAATTACTCTTAGAATGACTTGCCGATTTGGGTCAGCTTGCCATTCACAGTTAGGCCCTCCTTCTAGCGCCAATTTTGTTGAGGCCTCGAAAATCGCTGCCACAACAAAGGGGATACCACCCGGTCCGGACCTTAATGCAGCTCCTTTTCCGTTTGGAATAGTGGTTCCGACTGGGGATAATGGGACCAGTTTCCCAAGAAGTATAAGTGAATGGCATGGATGAATGACTTATGAGATAAGATGGTAATGAGCAGACAACTAAACTATAAACAAAATGTAATAACTATAATCGGATCCCGGGACTTATTACTAGGCAAAGCGTAGCATTTGATGATCTGTGCCTTAAGGCAGGCATATAAATGACTCTAACACTTTAAGCATAGACGTTTGAACCATTTAAACATTGCTCTGCATAATTAGTTATGCAGAGCGATTAGAGCGAATTACTACGCTTAATCATTCATATCATTGATACATGCATGAGTGAAAGAGATAACAAATCAACACAAACATTCAATAGTGAAGCGAAATGACGATTCACTGTTATATCGCATACATGCATTCAACAATAGCAAAGATAATAACACAACAATTCATATAATCAGAAAGAACACAGATACAGATAATAGTACCATGTAAGCTGATCGATCAATCCAGTACATCAATCACTATGTCACAGTCCTTCCTTCCAATCGGAAAGCATTCCAAACAATAGACAGTCGTGCGCAATTGTATAAAACAACCTTCTAATCAAAATTCAGAACCATTGGTCGAGTTTCACAAAAAAGAATATAGACTGAAGCACAATAGTGCAAACTTCAGCCTTTAAGTCTTATTACAAAATTTTACGACCCTTTTCAAAACAATGAAAGGGTCTATAAATACTATACTAATCTAAAGATCTAAACAACTGAAAAGCTATTAAATTGGCATCAATAAATGTTTTTTCCATTTTCCTGGCGATCTGGCAGTTGGCGGCAATGCTTCATTCGGTGGGTTCTTTTCCTTTACTCCTTAGCTCACATATCGCCAGCATTGGCTCTACTTCTGGTGGAGTGTTGAGATGCGAAGTCAGCTGAGCATCATAAGTAGCATCTTGAATGTCGGGGATGAGGCATCCGAGGGCATCCGTTAAACACTTGAGAGCGGATCTTTGAGTATGTGGCTTGACTAGAAAGAGCCAATATGCTTCAGAGGTTAAAGTATTTACTCCAGTAATTAACTTCCTCTGTTCCTCTAAGCCAGGATAACTTGCTTGTTCGAGCATATCTGCTGTTGTTATACTTCCAGGAGTGCACTTAGAGATCATATTTGCCAGATAAAGTGTATCATTGACTAGGTCGGTCATGTTGCTGGTAATTATTTTACACCTGGAAGCCGCCCTTTCTGCCTTCTTTACCTGAGTATTCCATTCAGTGAAGAGTATGTCCTTATACGTTTCATGGATTCGGGACAAATTCGTCGCTTTCCCTTCTGGAGTGTCTTGCCACTCAACATATTCGGATATGGCATCTTTGGCCTGATCTAGCTCATTTCTGGCCCTCTCTATTTGCTCACACACTGTTGTCGATATTTCGCATAATGACTCAGCCTTAGCAAGTTGTTGACATAGAAGTCTGATCTGAGACAGTAATGCGCTATTTATTTGAGTTGCCTCTGCTCTGAAATTTTTTACGTTCTGTGTGCTCTTGATGCCTTCGAGTTGTGCTGATAGTTGAGCTATTTGCTCATCTTTCGATTGCATCATCAGCTCATTTGATGCTTTCAACTGTGACAATGCCTCTGACAATTCTTTTGCCTTCTGCGCTTCACTTTGGTTTATCCTCTGTCTTTCAATTTGCAGTTGCTGGGTTAACAAATTGTTTTCCTGTTGTTGAGCCAGGAACTGATCTTCCACCTGTGCTGCTTTATTTTTCGCTTCAATCACCTCTGCCTGCAATGCATATATTTCATGATCTTTAGTCTTCAACAGAAGACTTACCTCCGATGCTTTGTCGATGGTTGCTGCAGAATAAGCTCCTGCGAATTGAGACAGTTTAGTTAGATCATCGAAGGGATCTAAATCCTCCTTCCAGACCATATTGCCCGTGACTGTTTGCTTAGGCAAGATAGAAGGTTGATCAAGCCTTCATCTTTTCTTAGAGCGCTTAATAACAGCTCTATACTTTGGGCTATAGAAAATATCCAGGGGAGGAATCTCTTCCACCTGGAGAACAATTTGATCGGAAGGGTCCTTATTGATGATCTCAATATCCTGTGAAATGGGTGGGCCGCTGGTTCCTCCTAGAACCTGAGAAGAAGTGGTATTGGGCGCATCGCTTGTTTTAGAGGAGCCTGTGTCTTTGGAGCCTTCCTTACCACTGATAATGGAATCGAATTGATTCCATTGTTTAATCAATTCAGGATCAATGGAAGATTGCTTATGTTGCTCTGTATGGGCTTTGCTCCGTTCTTTCTCTTGTTCTAACTTCTGCTGTTCTTCAAGTGATTTTCGCTGCTGCTCCTCTTGCGTTTTCCGCTGCTGCTCCTCCAATTCCTTTTTCTGCCTATCTGCTAGTTCTTTCTTTAATCTCTCTTCTTCCTTCTTCTTCCTCTGCTCTTCTTCCCTCTGTGCCTTTTGCTGCCTTTCTATCTGCTCCTTTTTCTGCCTCTCAGCCTGCAGCTTCTTCTGTCTTTCCTCCTGTTGTTTATCCTGTTCTTTAGTTGTAACAGGAGGTGAATGTATCTGTTGCCGACCAGGCTCGCTTGAGGAAGACGCTGGGGTTGTGGATAATAACTCTAGGGGCAGAGTTTGCAACCTCTGCTCCCTAAGTTTATTAAACTCTGTCAACGCCTCATCATTGTATTTCATTATGGCAAGCTGTTTGGCTTGGCTTATTGTCTCGGCACCTACGAACAAGTCATCAAATATATCCTCTTGGTGATCAACTTTTGTTAATTTCGCTTGTTCTAGGGCAATGTAGGCAGTTTTCTTTGGATCATAGAGTCTGCTTGGGAGAGTGGCCAGGGATAAAGCTTGGATTTTTGCCGCTTCTTTTTCTGCGTGCTTGTAATTAAGCAGAGTAAAAACCCCAATTCTTAAAGGAAAAGAGGGCCAACCTTTCTTCTTCTCTTCTTTGAGAGTTTGTGTGACACTCTCGGCCATAATCTGGTAGCAGATTTCCCGGGCTAACAGCTTGTCTGGGATATACAAAGGGAGGACATGTGGCCTAGCCTTACTCCCAAAAACTCTGATATAGGAGAAATACTCTTCCCCAAACCAACTCGCTACGGCAGGTAAGTCAAAGGAGGCTTCATAAGAAATTCTGGAAATGGGTCTATCAAAAATAGAATAGTAAATGGGCGCCATGAAACCATTACAAATTTGGTACAAGTGGTCCTTGTAAGAGGACTTCCACAATTTCTGATGGTATAAATGAATGGGTGTTGGATCCTGGGTGGTCCATCTCCAACCGAGGACAGGAAACTCAGAATTAAGACACAGGGTATCCATAATGTAAGCAGAATAATAGAATGGAGGGATTTTCCTTTCGGAGACTATAGTTTTGTTTCTGAATTCACGAACAGCTACGACCAATTTATCAGAAAGAATAGTGGCCCAGTCCATGATTATAGAATTGATAGCCGCTTCCATTAGGGGAACCATGTCAATATTGATATTAACAGAGTCATGTAATCCCCACAATCTACACATCATAATCCCCGCATAGCAATAGGGAGAAGCCAAAGAAACATTGGAGTACTTACCTGAACTTTCATGCTTGTGCTTGGCTGGGTTCTGCCTCCAATCTCGGAGGGGTTCGGATGGTGATTCATTTTCTTTTGCGAATTTCTCCACGAAGGTTCTGTTGTAGACTAGCTCCGGTTCAGGCAGATGATACATTCGCCTCAGGTCATCAGGCTTGAATGACCCGAAAATCTTTCCGTCCCTTGTATGGAAAGTTCTATCAGTGATGGGGATTTCTTCGATTGCCCAGCGCACCACGTCTGTGTAAGGGAGAACCTGCTCTCTAGCCGCTATTCTGTGTAAAAAGGAGTCGGCCAAGTCTTTGAGCGTTGCATCAGACTTCCTTAATACATCTACACTAGCCGTTCTCACTGTCACTTTTGGTTGCTCGGCCTCCAACAGATTATATGTGCCTTGCCATGTGGTCCTAGGAAGACCAGCGCACGTAGTGTCCGAGATTAAGCCTTTCTTCGAAATTGGAGCAGCTTGACCTGCAACAGATGTTGTAGTAGAACCAGAACTCCTCTTATTTTTCTTCCCCATCATGTTCAGGCTTTCTTCAACAAACGAACTCTACACAAGTGCGAGAGAAATCGTAACACGAGGAATAATGAAGACAAAGCATAATTGGAAAGATATATATCACTTGAAGCGTGGCACTATTAATCTTTAAAAAGTGGCTGCGGATCCAATCACTGGTAAGAGATCGCATATGCATTAATGGTGATTTTAAGGCTTGCTACCCATTAAATGTCCTTTACGTTGTTATTCAGTTGAATGACCACCCAACGCGTGCAACAGATATGATATGCCTTAGACGCAAGTATTCGTTAATCGAAGGGGCAAGGTTATTAAATACGCATGCATTACCTTATCCCTTCATTTAACGGCATTTTGAAATCTGCGCCTTATTAACCGGATTTAAATATAACTTTAAAGCTTAAAACAATCACTTTTTGAAAATGTCGATTACCGATGAACAATGTCACATCGCATGGGGGGAGAGTGTTACATTATCGTTTGAAAGTAGCCCTGGCGAACGCCGATTGCGATATCACATCGGACTAGCATGTGAACCCATTACCAGATGCAATTTAAGTGATTTGCCGAACTCCGATAGCGAATTCACATCGCATCGGGGAAAGAGCTGGGTGCCTTATAAAAATGCATGGGATACCGCCGACGGCCGATAGCGATATCGCATCGGGTCGGGGTTTATAACTTAAAGCATTTTCTCATAAGAGGCAGTGCCGATAGCCGATATAGCGTCGCATCGGGGTATGAGATATGTGCTCTTTTTGTGTATGCAATGAATACCGCCGATTGCCGATAGCGATATCGCATCGGCAAAGGCCAAAGTGCCGTTTAAGTGCGTCTCTCTTGTCATTGCGATATGCGATCTTGCGATCGCTTTATCGCAATAACAAAAGATTGTTTTATTTTGGAAACATTGTTATTCGAAAAAGGCTTCAATTTACATACTCATTTGATTATCATGGCTTTTTCGAACAAATTCATTAATACCAATTAATTTTTTAAAAGGGACCCATTTCATATGTTGATTATTTGTAAATACAGATGATATGAAATGGGGGGTTGTTGTAGGGCACAACACCATCTTACCTCCATATCTTGCTCATCACTTCAAGGGTTCTCAATGTTATGAGAAGATGAAAATGAGCCCATCCTCCATGCTAAGTTCAGAAACATGGTGGGTATGGGAAGGTTGGTTTCCTTCCATATACATCCTCATACATCCTCATACATCTCAAAAATCTCGATGTAAGTGTCAACCTCTTCCTCCTATACTCTCTACAAGTATTCCTCTCAATCCTCCTTTCGTAAGGTCTCCAGTTTCACATTTTTGTACTCGTCCATTGCCTCTAGTATGCCTACCAAGTCTAGAACCCTATCAGACAATGCTCTAGTAATATTTTCTTTCTCCATGTGTTTTGGATCCATTTGATTCAACCTCTCACAGACTTCCTTGTTTCGCTTGACCTCTTCCACACCCATTGTTTTTATCTTACATTCACCCCTCGCAGCTACCATGATAGTGATACTCAAAGGTATATCTCCTCTTCCATTGTAAATATACAACTTCCTCAAGTGTGGCATAATCATAGCCTCATACTGCTTCATGAACTCTATGCCCAAAACTACTTCATAATCATCCTTCCACATGATTGTGAAGTCAACATTTCCTAGCCATTCAAAAATCTTCACTTCCGCAACATTTGCCACTCAAATCACTTGGTCTGGTGGAGAGTTCATTGCCTTGAGACGAGCTTGAGTTTGAACAAACTTTAGTTCAACTTTCCTTACTGCCTCTTCTCTCATCAAGTTATGGGTTGCACCAGTGTTCAACATGATGAGAAATGTGCCCTACACAACCTTCATCTCAGAATACTCCAACTTATTCCTCTTAGGATCATGCTTTGGGATAGCCTGTGTTGCTGCTGTAAGACCCAAAATTTGAATCATCCCAATCACTGGTTCCTCTTTCATATTTCCATCTAACTGCAACAATTGTAATCTTAAATCTTGAAGGACAATTCTTCAATGTGTGATCACCTTAACACAACCAACACTTCAAAGGTTTATTTTCCTTTCATTTACCACTTATCCTTTCTTCATCTTCCTTTGAAGTTTTCTCCTTTGGTTTAACAGACTTTTTTTTCTTCTCCCCGGTCCCTTCATCGTAATAGTACACCAACCTATCAACTGCAGCAATTGCCTCTCAAATGTTTTAATATTTTTCCACTTCACCTCATTTTGTGCCAAAGGTTTCATCTAATGATGAAGTTTAAAACCTTATCTTTCTCTGCCATGTCAGGTAGCTCCAAGACCACACTCACGAATTCCCATTGATAAGATTGAAAACTTCCGATTTTATTCATGTACTCACTCTTTGTTCTTGCATCCCACATCTCATATTGTGGAATGAAATGAGCCAATATCACTTCCTTGATTTCCTCCCAAGTAGAGATGTCTTGAGCATCGCCATGGGAAATCTAATCCACTCTTTGTCTCCACCACAACTTGACATCCTTCTTAAAGAATTACGTAGCAACCTTCACCTTAGCCTCTTCCAATGTAAGCCCCAAGAATTCAAGGTACTGCTCCATATCCCACATAATGTTTCCAAGTGTTTTTGTGCTTCTCATTCCATAATATGAGTCCTATTCATTAATATTGATGTGGGAAGCTTCTCCAATCGAAATTTCCCCACTTCTTTCTTCAAAATCACAATCTCATTTAGAGCTTTGGAAGGGCTCTTCTACATCTTTTTGATCTCATCCATGCCTTTATTTTTTGCAACTTCAAGTCCCTGGAATTCGTACATGGTTTGATCATATCTCCATTCAAGATACTCATGCCACATCTTGAGTTCATCATGAACCTCCTTTTGCTCATTAATCTTCCCTCTGAGTTCCACATTTTCTCCTTCAAGTGCACTCATCTTTATGTTCAACTCATCCATTCGATCCAACACCTTGTTTATAAAAATTTCCTTGACATCCATGCTAGATTCAACTGTGACCTGTGGTTTTTCTCCAACACTTGCCATCAATTTACTTTTACTTTGAGAATATGTCACGACCATAAACTGTGCCTTTGTTCAATGCGGCCCTAACTCTTCTACCTTGCCCCTGCCAAACTTCTCTTATGTCACACTACAACCAACTAATTAATATACTTTTGCAAATCCTACTTTCTTCAAAATAGGCTTTGATACCCATTTTAATGCCCCACACTTCTGGAAACTATAAATCCATTGTGGGAACTCGTGTGACACTTCCTAAATTTTTCCTTTCACCACTATTCATGTTTATAAAGTATGCCTACCTTCCAACACAT
Source organism: Pinus tabuliformis (assembly GCA_031772625.1). Lineage (NCBI taxonomy): Eukaryota > Viridiplantae > Streptophyta > Pinopsida > Pinales > Pinaceae > Pinus > Pinus tabuliformis. The sequence continues at coordinate 1,239,635,824 of CM062818.1, forward strand.
AGTTAAATTTTGTCAAGGTATAACTTTATTTCTTATATGTTCCATACTTAGTTAAATTTTCTCAAGGTATCACTTTCTTTCTTATATGTGCAGTGGAATAAACAATACTTCAATACATATTCAATGTGTAATGGAAATAAAATGTACAAAACATTCATAAACAGGAGGGCGAAATCCCAACAATTCACCCAAATATAACTTTTGCAATTTATTTTTACAATTTGTGTAACTTGCCACACAGCCCTGCCCAATCTTTAACAACTCATGCGGTGCTTTTCATTTCTTCCTGTTTCATTCCATCATGTAGAAGTGGCCTAACTCCATTTTTCATCTCATGCCCAACTATCTCGCAACAACAACTGTCATGTAGCAGAGGCCCTCGTGCAGCAGCGATCCACATCATTTGTGAATCGCGCATCAAACCTGAAATTCTCACACTATAGCCTACAAGAAACCCCAACCTTCGACTAGAACTTAACTTGCTAGACTTGCGGCTCGCTGAATGATCCTCACCCTTTCCCATGTTCTTCCTGCACCTTTGGTTCGACCCTTCCTATTATTTCCTTGTTTCCATTCGCTTTGAAATAGCTTGAACGAAGTTGCTTGATGCCTTTGAATGAATGACATCCTTCTTTCACTTATACACTATCTTTCCCATCGGCTTACCTAACCATCGTGACTCTTAGCCATGTGAGCCAAATTTTCATTTTCTTGCACGCATAACAGATTTTTCAACTCGTCCTAAACATGTCCCTTCATATTTTGCTACGAGCCTACCTTTGCCTTGCATTTAGGTGGATGCCTTTCACCGAGTCCGCACACATTGGCCTTTTCATGTCATGTTTAGTGTTTGCATGGTCACTGGCCCTTCACTGTCACTACATGCATGTGTTCCACAAGTTGGGCAGGCACCCACTGTTATGACTCGTCACACACTCGTTATACATCTTTGGTTGAACATGTTTAGGCATTGCACCTTCATGCCAGAATGCACCCTCCAACTCACCCTCCACATGTGCAATTGGTTAAGCATGCCCATCGTCTGAGTTGCTCATTAGTCCAAGGCGAGCACTATTTCCACCTCCATAGAAACATAAATGCTATGTCCTTACAACCCTCCTTACGTCATCGCATGTTCCATCTCGCGACCCAACCATGCATCTATCGCATGTTACATGTTACATCTCACGACCCGACCATGCATCCATCTCCAACCTTCGGAAATTACACATCGGCATGTATGTGCGTATATAACCCATCATTTTCCTACGGGCACTCTTTCTAAAGGCTACACCATTCTGACTTATGCCTGTCATGTAGTTAATGCAGACTATCCACCTATATCCATTGAATGCCACAAGATTTCAAACTCAAGAAGTTGAGCGGTAAATTTTCAAAATTTAAATGAAGTGGTGGCTGGGTGGCTATTGATGGTGGTGGGGGAAGAAGAGGGAAAATAATGGAAGGGCTTATGGAATTCTTTGCCCACAATTTATTCAGCTTTGCTCTTGCTTGCACCTCGCCAAAGGAAACCATGGAAGATATCAAGTTAGAATGTCCGTCTCTAGACGAGAAAAGTCTCACTTACGAACACTACCTACCGTTGATAAGGACGCTGGACAGCCCAAAGAGCATGGACTGGAGTGAATTAATGTCATTGAATTAGGCTGCAATGAAGGGTATCTAGAAGCAGGCTTTCTAATTCACATCCCATGGACGTTGATGCCTGGGAAAATCTCCAGAGGTGGCTATTGTACTTCACAGCAAGCCTGTGGGCACCATTTTTGTATTGGATTCCAACGAAGAGGCACTGAATTATAATCAGGTAGGTCTTCCGAATTTTTTCATATTGGTGTGTTCTTTAATGGGATCTGAACCCGGGCCAAGCTGATTAAGCGATTGTGCCTTCAGGTATATAGCTAACTGATCTTGCCTTAGCGCTAGCTTTGGTGATGGATCAAGATTGTTTCAATATTTGGAACTTTAGTTGCGCCTTCAGCGGAGTGGAAATTCCATAGTCAAGTCAAATAGGAAGACAGGAACAACGAGAAAGAGTTTTCCCCATTCGATTAAGCAAAGGAGGGTCACGATTTACCGTGGAAAAAACAAAGGGAACTGTTGTAAAGTCAAAGTTATTCTCACCGTACATATGAATATCATTAACATTGCTAAGTCACGTTGAAGTGTAGCTAAACTCATTTGAAAAATGCCGTGAATTTTTGTTATAAATATTAAAGTGAAAATATATATTAAGTCTACATGTGTGTATGTTTTCGCAACAATTACAAGGATGGAATGGGAAAGGTAAACAAGAGGAACCTTGAGCTTGTATTCATTAATTAATTAATTGATCTTGGGCTATGTTTACTGGATCTTATGTTTGAAATAAATTTTGGAGATCTGCTATTGTTGGAAGACCAGTTTTAAAGCATATAATCATCTTGAGAAGATCGTTCCAACTGACATCAATATCAGCACTCTTGTTTCTCATACAAAGCACACCCAGATTAGTCACTAGACATACTCTTATTTTTCTCGTGGAGAAATTTTCTCAAGCATTTTTCCAACAGTTCTTAGCCCTAGCATTGTCTTGCATCCTTACAAGCTTGTGACCCAAAAAAAAATCAATAATAAAAATAATAAGGAGCTTATTTTACAAGCTTATTTATATACTTAATAATATACAAAATATACAAGCTTATTTTACAATATAAATACAAGCTTATTTTATAATAAAAATAAAAAATAAAAATCAGTCTGCAGTGGATTTGAGTTGCATGAAATTTATGTCTTTTTCTATTCAATAGATTGGATCTGTGTTGAGTTTTTATCATCTACAAAAAAAATTGAGTTGCAACAAATAGATATATTTTCTATCTAGTAACATATTATATATAAATTTTTAAATATATCTGGGATTGAGGTAGGACACCATTTGATGGAGGAAATCCAATGAGTCCACTTATCCCAACATGTGTTCACTTAAGACTGCCAGATTTACAAAGCATGTAAATTGATCTAACAAGAACTTAAAATTGTAACGTTTACAAATAAAGCAAATTGATATAACAAGAATCTTGAAGAGTTGTTTTAATATTTTGGCCTATATTTTATAAAAGTTGATAGTTATGGTAACCACAAAAAAATAGATATGAATATTTATTTTTACTTTAAAGTGTTTTTATGATGTTTTTAACAACACTATTGTTTACATATTCATTTATAAGGAAGTAAGAAAATGGAGGAAAATAGACATGAATGGGAGGTAACTGTCAAAGGCACCAAGAAAGTGTTCACTTGTCTTGTTGGTGGCTGTTCGGGGAACTTGAGTCGATTTAAGCTATTTGGCCTTAATCATCATCGAGCTACCACGCACAATCTCCCACCAATTCCTCCACGTCAAAGAGGTCGAGTAAGAGATGCAAATTCTACATGGGTGGTCAAATCAACAAGTGCAGTTAAAAGGCAAAATGAAAAAATACAATACGATTTAGATGCAAGGCTATGTCGTGCATGAAAACAAGCATACAAAAGATTTTTCAATGAAGAAATTCTTTCAGTTGTAACTATTTATTAGTATTTATTTGTATATTCTTTTTAATTAATATTTTCAATGAAGAAATTCTTTCAGTTGTAAAATGTATTTATTAGTATTTACATGTATATGTTTTTTATTAATATGAATGTATTGTTGTGGACTAAATTCATTGAAACTTGTTTTCATAGTCAGTTGTTACATTTGATCAGCTTAATGATACTTCAAAGCAAAAAATTTGGGAAAAAAATCAACGTTGGGATCAGAGTCTACCTCGTAGACGTATGGAGACAATGAAGGACATAGATATTGCTTTAAAAGAGAAAGCAAGGACTGAGGTTCCTGATGATGTGGGGGAAGAAGGATTAGATGGGAACATCCATATATTAAACTTTTATGAAACTAATCATGACAATGGCAACAAAGTTGAGTCCATTTTTTTGCATATATTAATTTTTTAGACATTTTAACATTAAATAATATTTATATTTATTATAATTGTATACTAATTTCTTATTTTTGTTGATATGCATAGCCTAATCAACAAAATTCCCTAAATTCAAGCCACCAACTATTATGATGCTCGCCTAGATTTCAAGGTTTTCAAGGGGTTATTGGGCCAGTAAGCTTTTAATCCATAAAACCTATTCCACAAAAAACATTAATATATAAATTGTTATGTTTTACCATAATGATGGGATGAGAAATGGATGTTTTGTATTCTATATCGTTATCCTTGATTTGTTTTGATTGTGTGTGTGTGCGTGTGTCATTTCTTATTTATGGTGTAGGTGTTCCCTTTGGAACCATCACAATCAATGAAAACCCCTAAAGATTGTCAAAGCCTTAAGAAGAATGGAAATGAAATGGTTAAAATGCTACAACCATCTTCATGTCCAATTTCAGAATGCAAGGTAAGATTATATTTATTTATACTCTTATAATTTTATCATATTTTTACATTTAATTCTATTTGAGTCACATACTTATATCTATGTATAATCTAATGTTCAGAGTAATGAATATACATCTCCTAAAACACCTTTTCACATGTATGATGGTCGACATGATACTTAGCAAAAATCATATTCTCCTCAACCATTGCGACATTCACCTAGACTTCAAGATAAATTAAGAGAGGTAAGTTATATACTATATATCTGAACTCATAATAACATTGACATATTTTTTTATGACTAGTTAATGCATTTTCTTTTCATATTCGTTACATGTTCCCCATATTTTCATTATATCTATATAGACTTTGATATTTATTGATAGCTAGTCAATGCAATGTCTTTTCATATTAGTTACATGGTCTACATATTTTCATTATATCTATGTGGATTTTGATATTTATTGATAATGTTTTAATTTCCACAGAAAACAAAAAAGATAAATGTTGATGCTATGGTTAGAAGGACCAAAATCATGCCAAAGGACATGAAAGCACGTGGGTTCAAGTCACGCAAACAATACATAGAGCATATATGCTCAACTAGCATTGCTCTCACTAAACCCACTAGGTTTGCTACTTTGAAGGCTAAACATTCCAACAAGTTTAAATGACTTAGGCTACAATAATATAACTTTAGCCATTCTTTTGTCTATAAAGGGGCTACAAGGACAGTTTCAATATATTAACTTTCTTTTATTTCGTTTTAAATGTTTTGAATACCAATATTTTGGCACCTAAAACACGAAAGATACATTTTGTTTAATGAGAACTCATTTTATATAGATATATAAAGTATAAGTTTTTGTTTGTGGAATATTACATGTGCTCCCTCCAACTAGGCATATATCTTTATCATTTTTTAAAATCAAAAGTTTTGACAAAATCTTGCTAAATTTGATCTTGGGTTAAGTAAAATTTGTTTTATAACAAATGTTTTGAGCAAGATTTTCATGGCCTCTAGAAGTATAGTTTGAAATGATTTCAAACTGTACTTTGTAGCTACGATTGAAATACCGTTGATCTTCTGAATCACACACTTTTGAACATTGTTCTTCAAAACTTGCTCTTCTGAAGCTTAACCTTTTGAATAGGTGTGTAATTCATTAATCCGTCTAGCCATTGCACTACACTACAATTAGATGAATCACTCCCCACATTCACTTCTGGCTTGAGAAACATTGTATCAAGAGATTCAGGATAGTCATCGTCCATATCAAAACATTCTCCCTGCATGTTGCTGCTTATTTGGGGCAATTTCTCACAATATCCCTAAGAATGAAATTTTAGAGAGCTCATGTCTTATTCTCTTGTGTCCTCGTCTATAAGAAACCATCAATCTAGCTCATGTGTTCATCAAATGAATATCAATTCAAATCTATAACTTTAAAATTTGTCTGCGAATGGAATTTATCTAAATATATTCAAAGTTGTCAAATTTGTACTTGATCACATATAATAGTGCAATCAATCAACATGAAATAAAACTTAGAACTGTTGCAAGTTACCAAACATCCTTAGATATCATGTATGAGAGGCACATTGGGAGAAGTGCATAAGGATTCCATTGAAATAAACACATTATATATGTCTTCAACCAAGGATACACTTCGTTTAGTGATTGCAATTAGTCACTAAGACTGTTTTATTAATATAGAAACAGATTTTGCTTTTTGCGTGTTTTATTAATATAGAAACATATTTATCTTTTTGCAATGTGTGATGCAAGGAACGAAGACTAAATTTATTTCATTAACGGATATGGTGTTTGATCAGGTTTTAATGGGAGAAATGGACATTTTTGGTTTTGAGATGAAAGTGGGTTATAATGGCAAATCAGAGAATACAATAAAGTTTGATTCTTTTCTTTTAAAAAGCTAGGTTGGTGAGTTATGATGGAAAATCACAAATACAATGAAATTTTATTTTTAGAAAAGATTAATCACATAATTTTTGGAGTGGGATGGTGAGATTGTTGTAATTTTTGGAGTGGGATGGTGAGATTGTTGTAAGAAAAAAATGGAGCACATGAGAATAATGAAAGTTAGCGATAGCACTTAGTGAAAGTCATGGAGCAGAAATGGAGAATAGTAACGATCTTTTATTAAGATTAAAATAATGAAAGTTAACGATAACACTTAGTGAAAGTCGTGGGCAGAAGTGGAGATTAGTTACCCGTAAGGTTAACTTGTTTAAAGGTGTGTTAAAAAAAATAAACTTAATCATTACATATTGTAGGCAAGTCTATTAGATATATTGTTTCAAGAATTCTATGGCTTTCTTTAATGGTTAGTAATTTTCTCCAAAAATGGAGGCTGGCATTTTCTTTTCTGTTGTGATTGAGACATGCGTTTTTCCTAAATAATATTTTTCGAAGACCGATTACTGTCTTTGGTTTATTTTTTTGGGTACTGGAAGGTTCCATTTTTGTAGATAACTTGCATCGTGAATATTAAAGTTGCCACTCCCCTGGATTTCTTTGCGCACTTAGTTTTCTGCCAATATTTTTGTGATTCTGTCGCGTTTTTCAATGAATTATATTAAATGTTTATTGTTTTTTCTATACATTTTCACATGTAAATTTTCAATGAATTATATTAAATGTTTATTGTTTTTTCTATACATTTTCACATGTAAATAAAACAAAGGTAAATATTTATTACTCTATAGCTTTGAGAAACCGGTTTAATTATAAGAATATGTTTTGTTAGGTAATGTGAATATGAGATGACTGGTAGTAATTTATATATTGATTAATTTTAATTTAAATGTTCTGAATAAAAAATATTTAAATTATTAAAATTACTTAATTTTAATATGGTTTGAGTCATTTTAACTATTAATTTTAACATGATTTGAATCATTCTAACTATTTAATATAATTAGATTTTTACTCACAAATTTTTTAATCACCTGAACTAGAATTCTAATGTGAAAATGTGTAACCAATTTTATTTCTCAAAATTATATAGAATAAATTGAAATGCACTATCCTCTTGCTTGTTATCTCCGTTATTTTCGTTCATGCTTATATCATCTTTATCGCTCATCCGTTCGTTGCCAGCAACTTAGCATGTTTAATCATTGATTAAACGACATCCATTGCATTGGATCCTGTATATAATCATATGCCTAATAAAGGTAAACAACTATGAATGCTGAAAGGGGACTATTTTGACAATTTTTAGTAATAGTATTCATATTATTATTGAAGTTATATAAGATAATTTTTTTTTTTAATTATATAAACTAAATCATTAACTATATATTTTTATAACTCATTTAAGTTAAGTTGTGGTGTTTTGGTATTTTTAATGGTTATTAAAAAATAATGGTTGGTTTGAATTGTTTAGTAAGAGATATATATTTAATAAAAGCCATATTGCAATATGTCATTTTTTTTATGTGTATAAATGAATTGTGTGTATAAAATTATTTGAAATAAAAAAAAATCATTAAAAATTTATTCAATTATATTTTTATATTAAAATAAATTGATAAAATTGTTAAACTTTTTAGTTATACAGTTATTTGAATTATTATATTTATATTTTAAAATTTCAATTATATTTTTATATTAAAATGAATAGATAAATTTGAAGAAGTTTTTAGCTATAGTTGAGTTAAAAATGTAGTATAAAAAATAATTTTAAATGATTTACTAATTAGACTTATAAAATTTAACTAAGAAAATTGAAACACTCATATGCTCAAATTCTCATAGTATCCACATTTAAAATAGGTTTTTGCAAAACCTCTACCATGTTCTATTTTGTGGTATCCATTACCCATTTGGGGATGACATGCTATCTATTTCTTCACTAAGAGTTGTTAATCTCTCATCCTCAGTGTGTTAGATGTTTACATCTTCGTAACTTTGTTGAGCTAAATGTTTAGCATCTGGATAACTTTGTTGGGCTCTTCCTATACTTTGACATGTACCTTTTCTGATTGTTGTTTATTTGATACTAATTTCTCAAACATGAGTATCTCTCCTTTGTGCCTACAATGTTTATAGTCTCTGCAATTTGTTCTTGTCAATACTTTAAAGGACTTGTAGTTTTGTCCATTGAATTTCTCTATTGGAATTACATCTATGTGGAATTCTCTATTGGAGATACCTCTACATTGGATATTAACTCTACTCTAATAATAGTTAGTAAATAAAGGAATTTAATAACAATTCCATGCTCAATATATCCACCAAAATTATCATAATTCTAGATAAAAGCCACTATGCCTTAGCAATAAATAAACGATTAAACATAAAGGATTAAACATAAACAAAACATCAAAGAAAAATAAATACTTGACTCAACCACAACTATCTAATTTTTATCTAATATCTAATTATAATATGATAATTAAAATTATAGAACTAACTCATTATACAAAATAATAAATTATAGCAACTTTTATACCATATATAATAATAAATAAATAAAATCTAATTGATATATATTTCAAAGATCTCATAAACTTAATTATGTTTAACTTATAAGGAAAAGACACTTAACTATTTTTCACATAAAAGACAATAATAAGAAAATTGATTTCCTCAATCAAACCTATCCATCTCCTACTAACAATATGATTTTTCCAAACTGATTTTATTAAAATTTTCAAAAAAATTAATGCATTATGTAAGATTACATCATTAATGAATACGGTGGTTTCGAAATCCATTATCGAAACATGCATGTGATTTTTCCAAACTGATTTTATTAAAATTTTCAAAAAAATTAATGCATTATCTAAGATTACATCATTAATGAATACGGTGGTTTCGAAATCCATTATCGAAACATGCATGTGCGAGCGCACAATAAACTAATGCATATATCAACAAATAATTTCAAATGTAAATAGTTTAACTTACATTCATATGAACATATCACATTATATATTCAAAATAGAAGTCTAGATAATATATTAAAATTTATTAACTTATCATGAAAAAAAGCTAGTCTCAATAAATTTATAATTTATCAACGAATTTTTTCCTAAGGAAAAAAGGCTAATTTATAGATTTTTTTGTGAAAATATACATGAAAGATAGTCCTCAGAAGGCTAACAAAACTTGCAAACACTTGTTATTTATTCTTAACAATTTATAAACAATATGTAAAAACTATTAAATATTAGTGTTTGTAGACTCGATATGCGGAAGATAGTAGAGGCTAAGCAATGGAAATATTGTCTGTGTGAATCTTGGAATCATGTTTGTATGCAACATAAAAATAACTGCAAGAATTTTTCCTACTCTTCTTGAAAGCTTGTCTGCGATGTGATTATGCTCCCTGTGGATGTGGCTGCTCTATGTGATTTGGTAAAAAGCACGTTCAACTAAACATATGAGGTTGATTCAATTTGTTAACGATGGAATCGAGAAATACTCTCAGCCTAGCTCTTGGACTCCACGTATATGTGTAATTCATTGATGTTGAGCCCACGTATATGTGTAATTCATGGATGTTAAGCCCACGTATATGTGTAATTCATTGATGTTAAGCCATTTTGTAGTGAAGAGAGTGCCCCCATAAAGCTATGATTTTTTCCCGTTATTGGAGCCCCTGCCTCCCTCCCACCAGAATTGATAGTAGATGTCTGGTTCAGAAATAATAAGAGCACTGCAACTTCCTTTAGTTTTTTTAGTTGGTCTGAAATTGTAAGCGGGAGAATGTAAGTTAGACGAACTGAAAATCACAAAAATTAAGCGGCGAGAATCGCTCGTCGGTATAGAATAGCCAAAAGTAGGGATAATCCAGAATCGCGTTCAATAGAGAGACAATACCCAGCGGCAAAGAACAGAAGGATTCCACTAGAAGTCCAGTGAAGTAGAAAATTCAGAGGAAACCAAAAGTTGGAGAGGGGAGGTACAGCGGGAAAAGGACAAAACGTGACTCAAGACCAAAGGCTGTCCATAAACGAGGAGGACGAGGGGCTCTGATTCTGTTAAATATATCCCATTCAATATTGACTGCTAGAGTGGATTCGAAGCTTTTATCGTTTATGCCAGGTCTGTGCTTGGATATCTGTGCTTGACATCCACTTCATATAATGTTTGATGACATGAGAAGCTGACTTTTAAGTTTCAATGTTTCAGACATTGAAACTCCTGGTGAGAACTGTATACTTTATACCGAATTCGCCACAACCGTATTAATAATGGATGTTAACTTTACAGTTAATTTTTTTTAAATATGTTAGACAATGAAATGATTTGGGGAAGGTTGTTTTTTGGACGTGTAGGTATGATCTGATGAGTCACAGTAAACATTTAGGCTTTTGGAAATTCCTTATTTCAATCATGTGTTTTCGGAGGACTTGTGACCCAAACTCCATGTTTATTAAAATTAAGATTATTTCAATTTCTGATTATGAAATCTGGTCTACGCCTAACCTAAAATACATTATGTTTTTGGGGGAGGGAGACCAATCTTCTCTTTTCTATTAATTTGACAAAATGTGATATCACTAAAATTTACCAAAAATGTCTTCCCTTAAATGACATTTATGGTGAGTCTATCACATTGGATAAGCCAAATGAAATGCATAATGAAAAATGTTGGTGGGTCGCGCAAAATTAGTTGCAATGTTAAAAATCTTCTATGCAGGAATAATTTATTGGCTTTCTGCAATGAATTTTTGAGAGATATGGCATTCACTATGGTTTCATTTGACAAAATAACAGCATTATGTCAGAAGATAGTATTTTCCTTTTACAACAGTTTGTTCGATTTTCTTTCAGAAGATCCATAATGTCGAATTTGCATGTAAATGTGAACATTCCCAGCAATGCGACACATGATTGATGTTGTTCGAACAAAGCGAGAAATTGAATTTCACAGTAAATATCTTAAATTTGAAAATTTATTTTCGTTCATATTTGAATTCAAGTAATTTTGAACTGCGAAATTTAAGCTTTAATTAGGAAGATTTTACGTTGTTTCCATTAAAATTTAACGTCTTAAGCTTTTATCTCGGCTACCTTGCATTTAATATTTTGTATTTGATGGTTAGAGTATTTTTCTTGATGTCAAAATTTTGATGGTTAAAGTATTTTTCTTTGATGTCAAAATTTGTTTTCTCGACTACATTTGAGGATTTGGACTATTTCGTATTTTATGTTTGACGGTTAAAGTATTGTTCTTTCTTGTCTAAATATTTGACTTCTTATTTTGACGTCAGACTAGGGGAATTATCTCATTGATTCAACGGTGTTTTTTAAAATGTTGAAAATTATTTGAAATTATGCACGGCCGTTAGTGCAATTATTTGAAATTATGAACTTGTGTTAGTGTGAGATTTGGAGTTTGAGTTTATTTTAAGGCTATGTTGGCCGAGTTTGAGGTTCCTTGTGAACGAAAATCTTGCTGATCTCAAGTTATTTGATTGACTTTAATGTTATATATGTTTTCCAACATTTATAATGAGAGTTGTGATTTTAAGAAATTTTGTAACAACGCATTAGAGGATTTTGTCAAAACTTATAAGAAAAACTGTGTAGACTATTGTAAGCAGTGTGATCACCCCGTAAAAATGTAATTATTTAAAAGTTACTAAAAACTGAATTAGAATGATATTGAAGGATTTAATTCTTTTGAAAATATTCTGTTGATTTTACATGTGCACTAAAATGATGATTAAAGAATTACTTATGAAAGTATTTGAATTCCCGAAAGGGAACTGGAAAAGAAAAGTTAGTTAAAAAAACTAGAAATAACCGCCTTCCCTAACTAGAAGGGTTTCGAGGGAAAAGGGAAGGTTGGTTGAAAGAACTCTGGGCTGTAGAGACAGGCGGAGAAAGAGAAAGCGAAGGAAAAACCCTGTATGGACTAAGTCTGGTAAGGACCAGATAGTCAAGCACACAGTGCTGGCTTACTGAGGATAGTGATCCGGTAAGCGGAAGCTTGGGGGGAGACTCAGGTCTCGAAGGACTGGTCTCACGGTTGGGTGGATAACAAGCTTTACACAGAGATTTGGCAGGAGACTTGTCCCAGACTCACCTTACCAGTGGAGATCACGTAAGTAACAGAACCCTTATATCCCCATAGTTACCTGTGTAATTTATAGTATGATTGTTATTATCTATGCAACAGTTGTAAAACAACATATAGTATGACTATGACTATCTGTACAAAATTATAGACAGTATTGCTATACAAATCAAAAGATAGTGTAACTATATTATCTGTACAAAAATTATAGTCAGTGTATCGGTAAAACTCGAAGGATAAAGAACTGAGCAAAGGAAAGCAGTGTATTCCAAGAACGAGCCTTATCCCTATCAGACAAATAGGTTTACAGTCATAGGGAAACCCAAATCAGGAAACTGACTTTTTATGAGGGAATAGAATTCTGGGTTGATACCGTAACTTGACCCTAATGTTCACAGTAAGTCGAATATCCCTCGTTATAACCTTAAAACAAATACCTTTCTTTATAACCTTAATCTGCTGTATAATTCCAATATGAAGATTTTCTAAAGACAAGGGTAATGAAGATTAAAGGAACTCGGAATCTCGAACCAGGTCGAACCGTAGCAAGGAGGTTCTGGAGATTTCACAGTGAGGGGCAAAAGCTTGAACCCGTGAGATAAACAAAAGAACAGACAAATCTGAGCTGAGAAGTAAACCCAAAATACTACCTTGAATCAAAGGCTTGATAGTTAACATGGAACAAATTTTCTGAAGGTTACGACAGCAAAATTATGCAAATCGTTACAAGTAGCAAAGAACCATGCGGTAACCTCATATTGGCATTCAAGTAAATACAGTGAAAGTATTTAAACGCAGCAAGGAAAGTACCAAACAATTCCATATGAATGAGGGAACAAACAATAATAACCTACAGTCATGATTTAACCACAGAACCTCAGGGTCTCGGGTTATGGAGAAAACCCAGAACTGTCGACCATACTTCTATGGTAACCAGATGCAGGTGCGGCAGTCCTTTAACCCATCTATGCAGGACTGTTAAATACATTGACATTACGAGATAAACCCTTAGTACATTCTGTAAACAAAACGCATTCATGCCGTAAACGAAAGAGCAGGAATATAGAATGAGAAATCGTAATACAAGTCTGGTACCTTTCAAACCCTATATAATTCCTAAAAAACCTTGCTTAATAGCATCAAAAGTAAACCATAGCATAACGCAAACAGTGAGTCACATTAAATTATCGGCCGCAAAGCCATATGAGCACAAAATGGAGAACAAGCGAGCTGGTTTACAACCAGAGCTTTTGTATAGTTACAATACATTCGACAGTCAAAATATAAACAGATGATTAATAGAATCAAGAAAAATCTTCAGCCTCGTGAACCAGAGATAAATTCCCAAAACCGCCGCAACAAAGTATTACCCAATAATCCATAACCAGCCCCAGAATGTATGGAACCGGAACAAGAGCATCCGTCCATCGTAATCTGCGGCCAACCGTGCAAAGATAAGGTTGGGGCCTGCTTTTGGGCACAGAGGAAAACCCCTGGTAACCAGAGGCGAGACAGAATAGAATCAACCAAGACCAAACATCTGAATAAGGTTAAATACCTATGTAAACTCGGCGGACCACATCTGGAAGGATTCTCCAATACCGTCAAAACCGGAAGTCGCCCAAATGCAACCTGTGATGCCATGGATTAAAGGTTACTATACCTCGTAGCAGACAAAAACAAAATCATACCCGGAAACTTTTAAAAACTGACAGATAATTACCTGGCCGGTTCGAGGATGAGGAACCATGGAGCGGAAGCACACCAGAGAGGGCGCATGTGCCTGGTAAGATGGAGGAACTCGGCGCGAAACTAAGAAGCAGATCCCATGCAGAGGTAAAATGGAGCGGAGAGTTGTGGAGCGCCGAGCAAAATGAGAAAAGCTTCGAAGAATCCGGGAAAGAACACGTATATACCCTACCTGCCAGCAGAGGAAACGTGGAGCACTCGTAGCCCTTGATCTCATGCAGAACCCTCAAACCGTTGATCAAGGCACCAATGCCCAAAAGCAAGGCGCGGGAAAGTTCCAGGCTTGGCAACCTCACTCCAACCACGTGAACAAGCCAACGGAACACAGTACTGTTGCCAGATGTCCAACGCAGAATATGCCAACAATCAAGGGCAGGACAGCCTTGATACACACGAGGAAGAGTCGTAAAGTCCTTATGCCATCGTATCCGTGATATAACAAAGTCAAGGAATAAACAATGATTAAACCAATGTATGACAAGCATTACCTGCCACACCATAGACCTTCTAAGGTTACGTTTATATACGAGGTGGTGGCACTATATACTCATACATATAACTAAGTGTAGACTCTATAAATATTTTTTTTTTTATTATATATGTGTTTATCAAGTAGATATGTGACAATTGGTATCAGAGCCCAGCTTACCATACTGTGGCCTCTGGGATGTGAATAAAGTATTAAAAGATGAGAAGGTCACTATGACATTGATAATCTTTTTGGGGTAACAAAATTGTGCAGGTAGCTCACAATGTTACATGTTTCATGATCAGACAAGGCCAAGTACAGGCTAGTCAAGAGGAAAGAAAAGAGCAACAAAGGTACCACAAGTAATAGTTAGCATGCAGGGAGCTGGCAGCGCGCCGCACAGGACCGCAGCCAATCGGGGGCCTCCAACAAATCTTGGAGACAACCCAGAGTTGTGGGTGCAGCTGGGTGAGGAGACCCGCAGCACGAATCTGGCCATACTAGAAACAGTTCAAGAGCTGAAAAATGAAATGGCTCGGCTACGGGAGGATAATGCACGATTGACAATGGGGCAGGAAAGGATTCTAAAAAGTTTGTTGATAAATAGAACTCGCCGCTAGCTAACCCCAGCGCAGGAAAATAGAGAATGACGGAGGAGCAACGTTATCAAGCAGAATCTGAAATCCCTGAAGAAGGAGAGGACCAATCTGATAATGCATCAAAACAGCAGACTTCAAAGCGTCAAAAGGTGGAATTACAAGGAGAATTTCAGAAAATTAAACCCCCACACTACGATGGAGAACAAGAGGAAGCGGCTAAGGCGTGGCTAATCAATATGAATAAATATTTTCAGTTATATGAATATGATCATAACTTGAAGGCACGATTGGCTATCTTCCAGTTACAAGGGAAGGCGACACTGTGGTGGGAGGAAGTTAAAATCGTTAAAGGGGTAACCGAACGAACCATAATGTGGGAAAAATTCCAGAAATATTTTAAGGAGAGATACTTGACGGAACGCTTTTATGATGAAAAGGCAAAGGAATTCCATGATCTGTGATTGGGACAGCAGACTATGGATGAGTTCATCAATCGTTTCACATCTTTGCTCCGCTATGTACCCTACCTCAAAGAAGAAAAAGCCAAGGTGCAGCGGTTTGTTAGCAGTCTACCCATGTATATGAGGGAAAGGATTGAATTTGACAATCCTAGAACCATGGATGAAGCTATTCGCAAAGCCAGAATCTGCTACCAGCAAAGCAAACAGAAAGGGGACAATTCCAACAGAAAATGGAATGAGAAAAAGAATAGTAAAATTGTTGGAAATAGTAGGGGAAGTCGAAGCGGTGGATTCAAAGGAAGCAGCAAGGGCCAGAACAGTAGAACAGCACCGAGAGGTTCATTCAGGTCCAAGCCCATCAGTGAAACCAGAATGGGTGAACAACCCACCAAGATGGATACTAAAGGAATAACCAGACCCCCAGTGCAGTGCTGGGGTTGTGGCGGACCGCACTACGTCAAAAATTGTCCACAAAGGAAGGGAGCTGATCAGATATCCCAGATTCAGGAGGCATCAACCGTGGGTGACGTGGGACGAAGTGTGCCAAGAATTAATGCAGCCTTGGATGACCGCCAGGCAGAATACCAGCCCACCATGGTAGAGTTTGAAGGTAAAATTTTAGACCTTTCCATCACTGTTCTAATTGATCCTGGAGCTACTTTAAGTTATATTAGTCCAAATATAGTTGAACAGTGTAAATTGCAGCCTGAAAAATTCAGGAACCCTTGGCTGGTACAGCTAGCTACAGGGACTAAAAGACGAGTAATGGAAAAAATCAAAAGTTGTCCTATAGTGATAGCAGGACAGCCAATAGTGGCAGATCTGAACATGCTTCCACTCGGGTCCTATGATGTCCTAATTGGGATGGACTGGCTAGAAAAGCATTAGGCTTTAGTGAACTACAAAACGAAGGTCATATGGTACAAGGATGATGCTGGAATAGAGCAAGAAATGTAGGGAATTAAATGACCAGTGCAGGTCCAGCCAATCACTGCATCTCAGCTGGCAAAATGCATCTGGAATAGATTCCAATTGTATGCTATTCAGGTGGGCTATGCAGAAACTAAGAATAAGGTAAACCCGCTGGACCACCTCCCGATAACAAAAGAGTTCGCAGATGTGTTTCCGGAGGAAATTCCTGGACTACCTCCAAAGAGGGATATAGATTTTACCATTGAGTTAATACCAGGAGCTGCTCCAGTTTCGCGGACACCTTATAGAATGAGTGTACCTGAGTTGACTGAGTTGAAAATGCAACTACAAGAATTGCTGGATAAAAATTATATCCGCCCCAGTGTATCTCCATGGGGAGCTTCGGTATTATTCGTCAGGAAGAAAGACGGAACTCTTCGAATGTGTATTGATTACCGGCAGCTGAACAAGCTCACAATTAAAAATAAATACCCCTTACCTCGAATCGATGAGCTTTTTGATCAAGTCAAGGGGGCGACAATATTTTCTAAAATTGATTTGCGATCTGGTTACCATCAAATCAGAATTAAAGAAGAGGATATTGCTAAAACAGCCTTCAGGACCCGATATGGACACTACGAGTTTGTAGTGCTGCCTTTTGGATTGACTAATGCACGGTCCGCCATGTTCATGTGTTTAATGAACAGCGTGTTCCATCAATTTTTAGACAAATTTGTACTAATATTCATTGATGATATTTTGATTTATTCTCGCTCTAAGGAGGAGCATGAGGAACATCTCCAGATGGTACTGCAAACTTTGCGAGAACATCAGCTGTATGTTAAGCTCAGCAAATGTGATTTCTATAAAGAGGAAATTCAGTACTTGGGTCATGTGATTACAAAGGAAGGGATTGCCGTGGATCCTGAGAAAATAAAAACCATACTGGATTGGCCTGTGCCAAAAGATGTGGCGGATATCAGATCCTTCATGGGATTGGCGGGATATTACAGAAGATTTGTGGAAGGCTTTTCGAGGGTGGCATATCCTATCACGTCCTTGCAAAAGAAAGGGAGGACAATTAAATGGAGTTCTGAATGTCAACAAAGTTTTGAAAGACTTAAGAAATTACTCACGTTTGCTCCCGTTTTAAGTATAGCTGATCCGGATAAAGATTACGTGGTATGTACCGATGCTAGCCGAGAAGGCGTTGAAGGTGTGTTAATGCAAGAAGGGAAAGTGATAGCCTATGAATCGAGAAAATTGAAGGAACATGAGCAGAAGTATTCTGCCTATGACTTGGAGTTGGCAGCTGTCATACATGCGCTTAAGATGTGGCGGCACTACCTTTTAGGAAGGAAATTTCTGTTATTAACAGATCATCACAGCTTAACAAATTATTTTAGTCAGCCCACATTGAATGCAAGACAAGCTCATTGGGCAGATTTCTTAAGCGGGTTCGACTTTGACATTAAACATCTGAAGGGAAAGGAAAATCGTGTAGCAGATGCACTGAGTCGAAAGGTACAATGTTTGTATGACGTTACATTCAGTAGATGGGAAAATTCCTTGCGGGAAACGATGAAAACAGCAGCAAGCCAAGATGCTGAATACCAACAAATGAAGCGGCAAATGCCACTTTCCAGCGAGGGAAGTCAGCAGGAATATGAAGTTAGCAGGGATGGAATGCTGCTTTACAAAAAACGATTGTTTGTACCAAATGACAACAGCCTCAAAAATTTAATCTTGAATGAGTTTCATACCAGTCACTACGCTGGTCATCCCGGGTACCAGAAAATGCTGACTGCACTTTGGAAAGAATATTACTGGCCGGGAATGAAAAAGCATGTGGCTGAATATTTAGTGCGATGTTTGGAGTGTCAGCAGATCAAGACGGAGCACCAGCATCCGGCTGGATTATTGCAACCCCTACCCATTCCAGAATGGAAATGGAAAATTATATCAATGGACTTTATAACTAGGCTGCCTAAAACAAAGAGGAACAATGACTCTATTATGGTAGTGGTAGATAAGTTAAGTAAGGCAGCACACTTTATACCAGTGCAATCCACCTACAGGGTAGTGCAAATTGCACACATTTTCATGCAAAATGTGTTTAGAATTCATGGACTCCCAAAGACTATAATATTAGATCGGGGTGTAAAGTTTACATCCGCCTTTTGGAGAGCGCTATTTGCAGAATTGTGTACACAGCTGAATTTTAGTACAGCTTACCATCCCCAGACTGATGGACAGATAGAGAGAGTAAATCAGATGGTGGAGGACATGTTGAGGGCATGTGTCATGAAAAAACCGACACAATGGGAAGACTATTTGCACTTGGTGGAATTCGCTTACAACAATGGATATCACACATCAATTCAGATGTCTCCATTTGAAGTCTTGTATGGACGAAAATGTCGGACGCCCTCAAATTGGAGTGGCCTGGAGGACAAATTAAGATTGGGACCAGAAATGCTCAAGGAGATGGAGGACATGGTCAAAAAGGTGCGAGCCAACCTGAAGGCCGCTCAAGATCGGCAGAAAAATTTTGCAGACCGGAAAAGAAGGTTCAAAGAGTATCAGGTGGGCGATCACGTTTACATCAGAATTCAAGCCAGGAAAAGTACTCTGCAATGGAGCAGTTGTGCTAAACTTGCACCCCGTTACTTCAAACCTTTTCAGGTCTTGGCAAAGGTTGGGCCAGTAGCTTACCAGCTAGCTTTACCGAGCCACATTAGAATTCATAATGTCTTCCATGTATCCATGCTTAAAAAGTATATCTATGACCCTAAGCATGTGATCAAGTGGCAAAATATAAGGGTAAGGATTGCTTTTAATTCAACTAATTGAAAATGTATCTGGAACAAAAGACTGATATTGTTATTGGTTGCAGGTCGAACTGGAAGGAGAGGTCCTGGTCGAGCCGCTGAGCATTCTCGACCGGAGAGAAGTGCAGTTGCAGAAGCGGGTTATTACCCAAATTAAAGTGCAGTGGCAGCACTATGGGCCTGAAAAGGCTACTTGGGAAGACGAAGAGCTTTTTCGGAAAGCTTACCCGGAACTATTTGGAGACACTAGACATCGGGACGATGTCCAATCTCAGGAGGGGGAGATTTGATGACGCCGTAAAAATGTAATAATTTAAACGTTACTATAGCAAAAACTGAATTAGAATGATATTGAAGGATTTAATTCTTTTGAGAATATTCTGTTGATTTTACATGTGCACTAAAATGATGATTAAAGAATTACTTATGAAAGTATTTGAATTCCCAAAAGGGAACTGGAAAAGAAAAGTTAGTTAAAAAAACTAGAAATAACTGCCTTCCCTAACTGGAAGGGTTTCAAGGGAAAAGGGAAGGTTGGCTGAAAGAACTCTGGGCTGTAGAGACAGGCGGAGAAAGATAAAGGGAAGGAAAAACCCTGTATGGACTAAGTCTGGTAAGGACCAGATAGTCAAGCACACAGTGTTGGCTTACTGAGGATAGTGATCCGGTAAGCGGAAGCTTGGGGGGAGACTCAGGTCTCGAAGGACTGGTCTCACGGTTGGGTGGATAACAAGCTTTACACAGAGATTTGGCAGGAGACTTGTCCCAGACTCACCTTACCAGTGGAGATCAGGTAAGTAACGGAACCCTTATGTCCCCATAGTTATCTGTGTAATTTATAGTATGACTGTTATTATCTGTGCAACAGTTGTAAAACAACATATAGTATGACTATGACTACCTGTACAAAATTATAGACAGTATTGCTGTACAAATCAAAAGATAGTGTAACTATATTATCTGTACAAAAATTATAGTCAGTGTATCGGTAAAACTCGAAGGATAAAGAACTGAGCAAAGGAAAGCAGTGTATTCCAATAACGAGCCTTATCCCTATCAGACAAATAGGTTTACAGTCATAGGGAAACCCAAATCAGGAAACTGACTTTTTATGAGGGAATAGAATTCTGGGTTGATATCGTAACTTGACCCTAATGTTCACAGTAAGTCGAATATCCCTCGTTATAACCTTAAAACAAATACCTTTCTTTATAACCTTAATCTGTTGTATAATTCCAATATGAAGATTTTCTAAAGACAAGGGTAATGAAGATTAAAGGAACTCGGAATCTCGAACCAGGTCGAACCGTAGCAAGGAGGTTCTGGAGATTTCACAGTGACGGGCAAAAGCTTGAACCCGTGAGATAAACAAAAGAACAGACAAATCTGAGCTGAGAAGTAAACCCAAAATACTACCTTGAATCAAAGGTCTGATAGTTAACATGGAACAAATTTTCTGAAGGTTACGACAATAAAATTATGCAAATCGTTACAAGTAGCAAAGAACCATGCGGTAACCTCATATTGGCATTCAAGTAAATACAGTAAAAGTATTTAAACGCAGCAAGGAAAGTACCAAACGATTCCATACGAATGAGGGAACAAACAATAATAACCTACAATCATGATTTAACCACAGAAACTCAGGGTCTCGGGTTATGGAGAAAACCCAGAACTGTCGACCATAATTCTATGGTAACCAGATGCAGGTGCGGCAGTCCTTTAACCCATCTATGCAGGACTGTTAAATACATTGACATTACGAGATAAACCCTTAGTACATTCTGTAAACAAAACACATTCATGCCGTAAACGAAAGAGCAGGAATATAGAATGAGAAATCGTAATACGAGTCTGGTACCTTTCAAACCCTATATAATTCCTAAAAAACCTTGCTTAATAGCATCAAAATTAAACCATAGCATAACGCAAACAGTGAGTCACATTAAATTATCGGCCGCCAAGCCATATGAGCACAAAATGGAGAACAAGCGAGCTAGTTTACAACCAGAGCTTTTGTATAGTTACAATACATTCGACTGTCAAAATATAAATAGATGATTAATAGAATCAAGCAAATAAGCCTCGTGAACCAGAGATAAATTCCCAAAACCGCCGCAACAAAGTATTACCCAATAATCCATAACCAGCCCGAGAACGTATGGAACCGGAACAAGAGCATCCGTCCATCGTAATCTGCGGCTAACCGTGCAAAGATAAGGTTGGGGCCTGCTTTTGGGCACAGAGGAAAACCCCTGGTAACCAGAGGCGAGACGGAATAGAATCAACCAAGACCAAACATCTGAATAAGGTTAAATACCTATGTAAACTCGCCGAACCACATGTTTAAGGATTCTCCAATATCGTCAAAAACGGAAGTCACCCAAATGCAACCTGTCATGCCATGGATTAAAGGTTACTATACCTCGTAGCAGACAAAACCAAAATCATACCCCGAAATTTTTAAAAACTGACAGATAATTACCTGGCCGGTTCGAGGATGAGGAACCATGGAGGGGAAGCACACCAGAGAGGGCGCATGTGCCTGGTAAGATGGACGAACTCGACGCGAAACTAAGAAGCAGATCCCATGCAGAGGTAAAATGGAGTGGAGAGTTGTGGAGCGCCGAGCAGAATGAGAAAAGCTTCGAAGAATCCGGGAAAGACCACGTATATACCCTACCTGCCAGCAGAGGAAACGTGGGGCACTCGTAGCCCTTGATCTCATGCAGAACCCTCAAACCGTTGATCAAGGCACCAATGCCCAAAAGCAAGGCGCTGGAAAGTTCCAGGCTTGGCAACCTCACTCCAACCACGTGAACAGGCTGGCGGAACACAGTACTGTTGCCAGATGTCCAACACAGAATATTCCAACAATCAAGGGCAGGACAGCTTGATACACACGAGGAAGAGTCATAAAGTCCTTATGCCATCGTATCCGTGATATAACAAAGTCAAGGAATAAACAATGATTAAACCAATGTATGACAAGCATTACCTGCCACACCATAGACCTTCTAAGGTTACGTTTATATAGGAGGTGGTGGCACTATATACTCATACATATAACTAAGTATAGACTCTATAATTTTTTTTATTATTATTATATATGTGTTTATCAAGTAGATATGTGACACGCAGTGAATTGATTCAAAAATGATTACCTTCCGTGTAACCAGTTCTGTACAACCCGCAGAAGCCATGACATACTTCGAAATTGGTTCTCGCAGCGTGTCTTGACCATTATTTGACAAACAAACGGTGGAAAACAAAAGTAGTAGTAGTGATAATTGTAGGGTGGAAAACAAACAAAAAAGTAAATAATTGTAGACTGATTCAAAAAAGACACTTTCGTTGTAAATATAATGCTTGGAATATAAGAAAACCAACAATAACACAGCCTCACTTAAGGTTCTATTATAAAACATATTTCTTAATAAAATTTGAAAATCAAATATGGATAAGTTATACATATTTCAAATAGGAAGAAAAAAATACAAGCTCATCGTATAAGTGGAGAAGCAGGTGGCTCACTCCTGCATTTTCTAAATATAATACTTGGAATGTAAGAAAACCAACAATGAACTAAGGTTCCATTATCAAACATATTTCTTTATAAATTTTGAAAAACAAATATTGATAAATAATACATATTCCAAATAAGAATTTACGAGCTCATCGTCTATGTCGAGTTGGTGGCTCACTTGCATGCCAATATTTTTGCAGGCTCCCCACTTGCAAACTTCTAGTACCAATTAACAAACAGTGCGCATCATATCATCCCCATTTGCATTGTCATGCTGCCCACGTCATCTCCATTTTCACTGTCGTGGTGCCCAATTATAAGGCAAGGAAACTTCTCCCATACTTGTGCAACACATCTACTTAAATCTTCATCTCCAAAGTAATTTGTGGCAATAACCATTATTTGAGGTTTAAAATATGCGTATTCTCGCGTGTAAGTGTTGCAGGATTTGTCGCCAACTGAATTTGGAATTCCATATATACCCAATTTCTCTATTGTCTAATTTCGCTATGTATAGAGGTATATTCATATCTTCACCCAATGTGAATGTTGTGATAGAGTCCCATTCACATTTTCATTACCTACAGTTAACCTCTCGTGCTTTAGGATCGCTCCTCCTGGTTGATTTTTCGGGCTACGTAGCTATTATCTATACCGGTGATATGTAGTCGGATCGAATTTATATTCATTTTATATATTATACTGTGATAAAAAAATACAAGGTGTTTTATATAAAGCAGATCTCACTTAAATGAGTTACTGTTTAGTTGAATGAACCTTTTAGTTTTATTTTCTGAATATTTTATTTAAATGATAAGGAGGTTTAATAGATATTATATCTAAATGGTTTTCTTTATCTTTATGTGTATACCCTGCTCCAATTATTGCAGAGTTTGAAAGTTTCGTTATCATCTTTAATTTGAATTTTTTTCAAAACAATAATTTGTACACTACAGAATGTTTTAAGAAAATATACTGAACAAGATACTGAATTTTTACTGCATGAATTTTGAAACAATAAAATAACTTTCAAGAAAAAAGTAAAATCATGTAAATAAATTTGTAGATTTTAAAACTATTTCAAAACTTAAATGAAAAGATGAAAGTCGAAGTGATTTTATTCAGTTATATTCTTAATATTCCAAATTATACGAACTTGAAATTATAAATATAAATTGTAAATCCTATAATAAAATAATCCTCTTATTATTGAAACTTATAAAAAGTTAATTAAATATAAGTGAGGAAAGTCCCTGGTACTTATTTTATTTATTTATATATATAATGGCAATATATAATAGTAATAGTTAATTTTTCATAATGTTTACTTTAATAAATTAATTAAAATAATATAGGATTTTTAAAATTTCTAAATCATTTTAAATATTTATATAATTGCAATTTGTTCTGTAATTTTAAGTAGATGTGTTGGTGTAATGCAAGTATGTAAATATTTTCAAATATTACTTCAATTAAAAATTAAAAGTGATATTGGAAATGAGCTTAAACATTTAAATATTGGCTCAATTAATAATAAAAAGTTAAAATGATATTAGTAAACACTAAAATGGTTACCCAATTCATAATAAAAAGTTAACTTAATAAAAATAATAAAATACAATTTGTTATAGATAATTTATACTGTCTGGAGACAAATACTACAAAAGTGGTTGACACTTGCTATGGTTTCATATCAACAAACTTTCTTGATGTAGACATTCAACATTTTTAAAAATTTGAGACACTTGAAATGTACATTTAAATATTGGCTCAATTCATAATAAAAAGTCAAATTAATAAAATTCATTTTTTTATAGATAATTTATATAATGTGAGAAGAAAGTACTACACAGTAGTTGACGCAACTGATAATAGAGCTCAAAATTATCATTCCAAAAAATTCCCACTAAATTTTAATGAAATCAAGGAAAAATATGGTTGAAAAAAACTAAAATAATTTTACAATTACTTTAACTTGTGAATAGGATTTTCTACAATTCCATGGGCCAACACCATGGCTTATCAATACGACATTCTCAAAAACCATAACTTATTTCACAACCAAAATATTTTATGACAATATGACAAGATTTATAACCATGGAGATTCATCGCCACTTTAAAATGGGTATTATTAACTTGTAAATAGGCATTATTACAATATCATGGGTCAATACCATGGCTTACCAATACAACCTACGCAAAAATATATAAATTATTTCACAATCGAAATATTTTATTAACAATATAAAAAGTTTCTTAACCATGGATATTCACCCTCACTTTACCATATATATTATTAACCTATAAATAAGATATCTTACAATACCATGGGCCAATACCATGGCTTATCATGAGATTCTTAATCATGGATATTCACCCCCACTTTGTCATTGATATTATGAACATGTGAATAGATTTTGTTACAATACCATGGGCCAATACCATGACTTATCAATACTACATGTCAAAAAATCATAACTCATTTCACATTCAAAATATTTTATAACAATATGAAAAGATACCCCCACTTTACAATGGATATTATTAATTTGCAAATACGATTTGTTACAATGCCACGGTCCAATATCATGTCTTATCAATACCACATGCCCAAAAACCATAAGCTATTTCACAGTCAAAATATCTTATTTTAATTTAATTTGATAACTTTTTTTCAATCCAATCTAAAAGGAAAAATGTTATAGGCACTTTTGAGATATATCTAAACCCTCTATCCTCAAAACTACAAAAAAATATTTCCATAAAAATTAAATCAAGGTTTTAATAAAATTAAAAAAGAGAATACTTTTATGTATAATGATGTGAACTTTATATAATATAAATAATATTATGTGGAACTAGCATAGATCCACCCTAACTAATGATCCAAGCGATGAGAGCAAGCGGAATGACTAACAATAATACACGAAAGATATAACATGATTTTTTTTAATTTTTCATTATTGTATTTTCTTTGACATGATTTATCCAAAACACAAGTTCAATATTTTACAACCAATTCAAATTTTCAAATTTAGATACTTTCTTAAACATAATAGAATGGGATCAAATTTAAGAGAGAGAAGAGCGGGATAGTAAAAAAGTTGGAGGGTGAAGATAGATAGAGAGAGAGAGAGAGAGAGATGGGGAGAGGGAGAGAGAATAAAGAACAAAGAAAGGAGGGTGAGAGAGAAGGAGAGAGGGATAGACACAAAGAGAGAGAGAGAGAGAATTAGAGGGGGAGAGAGAGAGAGGAAATAACAAAGGCATAGAGAGATAGATGTGGAGAGAAAGAGGGAGTGACAAGGGAGATATCGAGAGGAAGTGAGGTAGAGAAGAGAGGAGGGGAGAAAGAGAAGAGGAGAGGAGGGATATAAGGAGATTGTTGAAAGATGTAATTAGGTTCGTTCTTCATAATGAGTCGTGTTCTCTTGATTTTGTATATTTGACGTAAAAGGAGAAAGGAGAAAAATAATTATTATTTTATAAGCATGGGTTTCATGGTCAAGTTAATTAGGTCAGGTATGTTCTTCATGTTTTTAAGTCTTTTAAAGTCAAACTATTATTTTTCATAAATTAGGAGAATCATTGTCATGTATATAATATCCTAGTAGTCATTTTTCATCAAAAGAGAAGATTTATTTTTGTGTTTAAAGTGTCAAAATCATCCTCCAAGACCAAGTTAGAATATCCTGAGCAACTCACCCTAGGAAGGCCTATTCGACCACATGGAAAGTTATATATAGAAGTGAAATTCGTATTCATTTAACACCTTCAATCACTTAACTTGATCTGCAATAGAAAGAAGAAGAAAGGAAATGCAGAGAGACTAGAAGAGAATAAGAAACCTTGGTGAAGGAAAGAAGACCTAATTCTTAACAATTTCTGCTCATGCGTGCAAAAAGGACAAGGGTTTTTGAACTGTTATAGTATTGAAAGTTACAGATTGAGTTGCAAACCTGCAGATGAGGGCTGAAGCTATGATTTGACCAACAAAAGAGAAGTTTGACTTTCATTGACTTTATTCACTTAAGCTTATGTGAAGAAGCATTTCTTGGAAGGATAACTTGGTGCTTGGATGGAGTCTTTCTCTTGGTGTAGAGGTCTTGAAGGTCTCATTTTGTCTTCATTCTATAAGAAGAAGAGAATTCTAACTGAGTTTTCCACCAGGAGGGGTTTTTCCCTAGGTGAGATCTTACATATTATGTTATATTGTTATTGTGATCTTTATGTTCTTTATTGTTTGATAGTTTTTTTTTATGGAAAAAAGACATAAGAAGACAATATCATTAAGAATTATCACAAGTTGTTATCAAAGTAAGAAAATATTTTATTCCTTTTGATTTTCTAATGGAGAGAACGGGAAGAGAGAGGGAGAGGGGGAGTCACAAAAATGGATGGGAGAGTGAGAAGGAGAGAGGGAGGGAGATAGTGAAAGAGTTGGAGGGAAGAGGGAGAGAGCGAGTGATGCTGGGAGATACATATGGATGTGAGAGAGAAAGGGAGGGAGAGAAAGGAAGAGAAGAATCAAAAAAGAGAAGGGGAGAGAGGTGGAGTTTGAGGGGGAGAGAGTGGGAGGGAAGAATAATGACATAGAGGGAGAAAGGTGGAGAGAGAGAGAGGGAGTGAGAATGGAAAGATGGAAAGTGTGAGATAGAGAGAGGAGGGAAGAGAGAGAGAAAGAGAGAGAAAGTGGGAGAGAAGGGGAAGAGAGAGAGAGGGAAAGGAAGACAAAGACGAAGCGTGAGAGAGATAGATAGATATGGAGATAGAGTGTATATGTTTGGGGGTTGAGATAGAGAAATGTAATAATAATGAGATACATAGATACAAATATATATATTATATAGTATTGTATAACCAACATAGATCCAACTTATCCCCGAATCTATCAAGTGTTGAGATTCGATCCAACTTAACATGCTCGAATTTACTAATACGATTTTTCATATAAATTAAATCAATATATTGAAATATCTTTTATTAAGATTTTAAATATAAATAATTTTTAATAAAAAGTAATTAATTTTTATTAAAATGATTAAAGGTTTTACACAATTAAATATTTTATTTATTTATTATAGAAATTTTAAATTTATAAATTAACTTAAAATATTATATAGTTTAAATATATAATTTTTTATTTATTTTAATATTATTGGGAGGGAAAGGGCCTTATCATCTCATCCATTTGTCATAGGAGTTAAGGTTGTGTGTCAAGCTTCATGTTACAAGGTAATTTTTTTAGAGAAAGATGGAGATATATGTGGTAAATTCGGCTCTCGAGAATGATGTTGGATGTAAGAGGGCATGGGAGTTAAGGTAGTGAGAGAGTTTGGAAATGCACAAGATGGCAATCTGATTCTGGCTATCCTTGCTCCTCAAGTCATGACAAAGAAAAGAAGAGCTTAAGACAGCTCTGACAGCATTGCCAATTTCTTTGTTGTGGACCAAAGCACACGAATTTTGGATCTGGGTTCAAGGTGCTCTCTTCAGTCTACATTCAATGTCTTCGTGGCTCTGTCAAGGTGGTCAAGTTAAGGCTCGGGCAAAGGAGTGAAAGTGTTGGGGAATTTATTGTTTTTCAGTTTTTAGTACCCTCTCTATGCATTAGTGTTTTGGGTTTTCAAAACTCGAATAGAGCCAGTTGGGGGGCCTTTTGGATTCACCTCTCAAATAACATCTTGCCTTTTGATGCGAAGGGTTATTCTATAAAGCTACAAGCTTTTTCTGAACTCTGGTCCGCTCTTCATATTGTTTGGAAATGTGATGGGCCTTTGCATCCTTGTAAGTTGGTCTGTTCTTCATATTGTTTGGAAATGTGATGGGCCTGTGCATCCTTGTAAGTTTCGTTACGCTTGTTTGGAGATTTACCTAGGCATTTTTGGAGGATTCATAGTCTTATATATTTTTCTTTGGGGGTCATGGTTGATTGAGGTCTTTCGTGGGGCAAAGGGGTTGTCTTGTTGGTGCATTAGAGGCAAGCTCTCTCATGGTTGAGACTCACAAGAGTGGGTGGTGAATATGCCTCCTCCGTGTAACAGGGATTTCCAAGGTCTGCATTGGAGGAGAACTCGGGGTTGATAACAACACCCTAAACAAAGCCATGGAGAAACAATAGACCCTCCTGTGAGGGAAGAACATGCTAGTTCGATTCGGCAGTTGGGTGATGCACTAGACTAGCTCAACCGAGACCAACAAGATGATTATAGTGACACCAGGGATTTTATGAATCATATCCAACAAAAATTGTGGGAGATGCATGATAGATTGGTATGCCGGAGAGGGTAGTGACTCATCCAAGAACAACTTAACTATGGCCCACATGGAGGGGCATGTGCATTATGGATTCAGAGCTTCGCCACCCATGGATCGAGCCCAAACCGACCAACTCTGGGTAACTCTGATAATGTGTAATATTTGTTGGTTGTCTTTTTGTTTTTTTGGTTGTCTTTTTGTTTTTTTAGTAATTTGGCATTTTTTGCCTGTAATTTATGTAAAGCATTTCCATTTAAAAAATTCCCTGTGTATATAAGCATGTCAATATTGGCCAACAAATCTAGTAAGAGTGAGGCCAACAAAATTTTGAGGACAAACCAAATTTTTTTTATTAGATATTAATAACAATAAACAATTTAGAAATGTTTCTAAAGTGAACATATTTATTCGGATATGTATTCAATAACATAAGTTAATAAGATGATATTTTTATATTTTTGTTTAAATTTATTTATATATATTTTAATATATATTTTTACAAATCATTTTTTTAATATAGAAATAAATTCAAACTTCATATATTTTAAGTACTAGTACAACCACATTAAAATACTAGTGTGGCATAAAAATAAATGCAACCTAAGAAACTCTCTAACACAATGCAGTTGTTGATAAGCATTCAGGCGAAACATGCGCTAAACATATTCCCTTGAGAACAATTTCCACAATGAATTAAAAAAATAAAAATAAAAAATCAACATATCATTATACACATTAAGTTGAAATAAAAAATCTTAACTAATAAAAAAATCGCCAGACTAAAATTACAATTTTTATTTTTTTTTAAATTCAAACAAAATTAACTTAAAATATTCTGGATAAATCATGTCAAAGAAAACACAATAATGAAAAACTTAAGCAAATCATGCTCTATCTTTCCTCTATTATTGTTAGTCACTTTGCTTGCTCTCATTGCTTGGATCCAAGTTAGGATGGATCTATGTTGTTTCTTCATCATATCATTTATATTATATAAAGTTCACATCATTATACATAAAATTATTTTCATTTTTAATTTTATTAAAACCTTGATCTAATTTCTATAAAAATATTTTTAGTAGTTGTAAGGATAGAGTGTTTAGATATATCTCAAAACTACTTATAACATTTTTCCTTTTAGATTCCATTGAAAAAATGTTATCATATTTGGCCCATGGTATTATACAAATCATACTTGCAAACTAATAATATCCATTTTCAAGTGGGGGCCATCATTGGGCAATCATAGTCATTCAACGATAATGCCATCCAACTTTGTTACTATCCCCCTCTTCTCTCTCTTAAATTTGATCGCGTTGTATTATGTTTAAGGAAGTATCTAAATTAAAAAAATTGAATTGGTTGTAAAATACTAAACCTATATTCTCGATAAATCGAGTCAAAAAAAATACAATAATGAAAAACTTAAGGAAATCATGCTTTATCTTTCCTCTGTTATTGTTATTCACCTTGCTTGCTCTCATCGCTTGGATCCAAGTTAGGATGGATCTATGTTGTTTCTTCATCATATCATTTATATTATATAAAGTTCACATCATTATACATAAAAGTATTCTCATTTTTAATTTTATTAAAACCTTGATTTAATTTCTATAGAAATATTTTTAGTAGTTATAACGATAGAGTGTTTAGATATATCTCAAAACTACTTATAAAATTTTTCCTTTTAGATTCCATTGAAAAAATGTTATCATATTTGGCCCATGGTATTATACAAATCATATTTGCAAATTAATAATATCCATTTTCAAGTGGGGGCCAATATTCATAGTTAAGAATCTTGTCATATTGTTATAAAATATTTTGAATGTGAAATAAGTTATGATTTTTTGGCATGTAGTATTGATAAGCCATGGTATTGGCCCATGCTATTATAAGAAATTTTATTTACAGCTTATATGGTAAAGTGGGGGTGAATATCCATGGTTAAGAAACTATTAATGTTGTGAATAAAATATTTTGATTGTGAAATAATTCATGTCTTTCAGCATATGTTGTATTGGTAAGTCATGGTATTAGCCCATGATATTGTAAGAAAGCCTATTTACAAGTTAATAATATCCACTGTAATATGAGGGTCAATTAAAAATTGTCATATTGCTATAAAATATTTTGGCTATGAAATAAGTTATGGTTTTTGGGAATACGGTATTTACAAGCCATGGTATTGGCCCATAGAATTGTAACAAATCTTATTCACAAGTTAAATTAATTATAAGATGATTTTCATATTTTTTTTAACTTTTGAGCCCTTTATCTGCATATTTAAGTGTCTCGCATTTTGTAGTACTTGTTTGTCACGCTATAGAAATTATCTACAACAAATTGAATTTTATTAATTTGACTTTTTGTTATTAATTGAGCCAATATTTAAATGCACATTTCAAGTGTCCACGTCCAAATAGTTTTGCAATATGAAACTGTAGCAAGTGTCAACTACTTTTGTAGTACTTGTTTGTCACACCATATAAATTATCTATAACAAATTGAATTTATTATTTTTATTATTTTAACCTTTTATTATTAATTGAGAAAACATTTTAATGTTTAAGCTTATCATTTTAACTTTTTATTATTAATTGAGGCAATATTTAAATGTTTAAACTCATTTCCAATATCACTTTTATTTTTTATTATATTTTAATGAAACTAATATTTAAAATTATTTACATACTTGCATTACACTTTACACTTTCGCATCTATTTTCACTTGTAAAACTGCCTTTTAACAAAATAATTTTCAGTTACATAAATAATTCAAAAATATTATATTTTTAAATTAATTTTTTAAAATAAACATTAGAAAAAATTAACTATTGTGATCATGTATTACCATGTTTTATATATATCTATATCTATCTATATATATAAAATTATTATTTTATAGAATTTTATGACTTATATTCATAATATTTATAATTTCAAGTTGAATTTAATTTTATTGTATGATTTGAAATATTACAAACATAAATCAATATAATCACTTGATTTCCATTTTCCCATTTATCTCTTCAAATAGTTTTAAAATTTACAGATTTATTCACATAATTTTTATTTTTTTTTAAAGATTATTTTACTGTTTTAAAATTCATACAATAAAAATTAATATATTCTCTTAAAACACACTGTAGTGTAAAGATTATTGGTTTGAAAAAAATTCTGGTGAACGATGATAACAACACGTTAAGGGACAAAGATGTCTGGAATAAAACCATTTAGACATAATCTCTATTTAACCTCCTTATCATTAAAATAAAATATTTTAAAAATAAAATTAAAAAATTAATTGCTCTAAACAGTAACTCTTTTTTGGGCCGTGGCACAGGTTCCTTTTTAGTTAGATTTGCTTTAAAAAGAACACCTTGTAATTTTTTTAACCACAATATAATATATAATATGAATATAAATTCGATCTTTAAGGGTTTTAACAACAGGTAAATATTAACAACAGGTAAATATTAAGAACTATGCGCTTTTTTCAATTACATCCGACTACTCAATTACATATCGTAGTTTCATTTGGTATAAAAGTTAAAATTATATCAACAGTATAGATAATAGCTAAGTAGCCCCAAAAACAACGAAGAAAATCAACCAGTGTGATTGTTTCAAATTACGACATACATTTGTAGTTTGAGCTTCTTAGTGCGAGATTTGTAGTTTGAGCTTCTTTTCAGCATTTTTGAGTTAGAAAGCGATTTCTGCAGGTGGAAAAGGTAGGGTGAAACTTATGCACTCACCAGTGATTTGAGGATCGATTTTGGTGGGACGAGTTCCATGGCCGATTCTGTATCACATGCCGGCACCACTCAGATATCGTGAATCCGCTTTTAGAGTCACCCAATGCCGCTGGAATCTCCAATGAATAATAGTTTCAGTCTTACTCGTGTTTTATTAAGTTGCAGGTAAAACAAGTCGTATTCTTATTTATTTCCTAGGTTTGGGATTTTACACTTTGATGGGACGAGTTTCATGGCCGATTCTGTATCACATGCAGCACCACTCAGATATCGTGAATCCGTCTTTAAAGTCACCCAAGGCCGCTGGAAGCTCCATGTGAAAGAGAAACGAATCAGAACAATCAAGAAACGAACGCAATTTAGAGAAGATGAAACGAATCAGCTGAATCTAGCGTAATGTTGGCTTTATATCATTTCCATGTGAAACGGTATCATTTCTCACATCTTTATATCATTTCTCACATCCTTATATCATTTCCATGTGAAACGGTCGTAAACATTCTAACGTTTACTCTCTATATATCATTTCCATTTGAAACGGTTTTAAACATTGTAACGTTTAATTTCCATGTATCATTTCCATTTGAAACGGTCATAAGCATTCTAATGTTTACTTTCTTATTATCAAATCCACTTACCATCTCCTTCGAAAAATTGAAACGGTCGGAATTTTAAATCGCTTAGAGAATTTTTACATTAAATCGGATTTATTATCAAATATGAAATTTAACTTTACATTTAGATCTTCTTTCATCTTTAACTTTACATTGAAATTTAAATTTACCATCTTGAAACGAAAGTTTTTTAAACGAATTGAATCTAGCGTAATGTTGGCTTTATATCATTTCCATGTGAAACGGCCATAAACATTCTAACGTTTACTTTCATGAAACGGTAAACATTGTAACGTTTAATTTCCATGTATCATTTCCATTTGAAACGGTCATAAGCATTCTAATGTTTACTTTCTTATTATCAAATCCACTACCATCTCCTTCGAAAAATTGGTCGGAATACAGCTTTCTGTATGGAATGGGATGAGGGAGTTGACAATTTACATTAAACCGGAATTTTAAATCGCTTAGAGAATCCCCTTTTACATTAAATCGGATTGGGAGGTTTGTTGGTTTTGTTTTTTTTATTATCAAATATGAAATTTAAATTTCCATTTGAAACGGTTTTAAACATTGTAACGTTTAATTTCTACGTATCATTTCCATTTGAAACGGTCATAAACATTCTAATGTTTACTCTCTTATTATCAAATCCACCACCATCTCCTTCGAAATATTGGTCGGAATACAGCTTTCTGTTTCATTCAAAATAGCACCCATAGGTTGACAATTTTCACAAATGGGAATGAGGGAGTTAGAAAATCGCTTAGAGAATCACCTTTTACACTAAACCGGATTGGGAGGTGGGAGGTTAGACAGTAATGGAATGGGAATGACGGAGTTGGAAAATCTTTTAGAGAATCGCCTTTTACATTAAACAGGATTGGGAGGTTTGTTGGTTTGTTTTGTTTTTTTTATTATCAAATATGAAATTTAAATTTACATTTAGATCTTTCATCTTTAACTTTAAGAGAGATCTTTTTTATTCTTGAAATTAAATCAAAAGAATAGAGCATAATTTGGTTATATATTATTAATTTTATTTATTGTTTATTTTTATAATATTTTACTATAAAAAATAGATAGATCATTTGCAAAAAAATATTATCAATTAATTTAATTTAAATAATTGAAAAAGAATTACAAATTATATTTTTAACAATTAATAAATATATTATTATTTCAATGATTACTTCTCAAACTTCTTTTTATAAACAATTTAACGGGTAGTTACTTGACATAAAAATAAAATGCAGAAAAATCGCATGGATTGTTAGAGGTATAGCCTAAGTTCCATTTTCTCCCTAAATAGATATGATGGTTTTTTTTTAAAAATGAGTATTACTTTGGGATATCATATTTCTATTCACTTTATTAAATAAAGGTGAGAAAAATAAGTTATTACTAAAATAAATGTTTTTATTTAATCTTTTAAAATTTAAATCATAATGTTTTGAGATTTTTTTCATTAAATTTTGTAGAAATTGATTTTGGAGATTTATAGATTATTTTTGTTTGATTTTTCAAATCTAAAAACAGATCTAACTTTAAGATCAAATGTTTAAGAGCATAAGAGTGGTAAGTTTAATACACATATGTGTTGCAAGATAAGAGGTGGGAAATGTGTGGTATAGAAATCCTCGGAATCAAAGAAAAAGGTTTTGAGAAACTAACTCAAAAAAAAATAAAATAAGAATAATAATTCATTTTAATAGTAATAGTAATAATTAATTGTATAATTGTAATGAATAACATATAAATAGAATAGAGATGGTAGTATTATTCATAATAAAATTAGATAATTAATATAAAATAAGAAATGAGTAGAATAATTAGGTGATTAATAGTATTAACATATAGATATAATAAAAATAGTAATAAAAGGAAATAAAAACAGAATAACACTCTGTAATACGTGTGATATGTCCAACCTTTTGGATGGTGACTCCATGGTGACTCCATCTGTGATCACTGACCACAGATTCACCATCTTTTGGATGGTGACTCCATCCATCATCAGGGACCACAGAGTCACCTTGCAAAAAGTTGGAAATGTTAGACATATCATACATATTACACAGTGCACAAATATTACACAATATTATTCTAGAAATCTCGAACAATATGATTAACTGTGAAAGTCTCCAGTAACTAATAAAATGACTTAAAATCATATTATCATAATGATAAAAATTAGAAAATGTACAAAAGATATAATGTAATTAGAGATATAAACTCTACTTCACCTTCAAATTTACACACTAATTTTTTTTTGGGTTATATTTAATCCAGTAATAACATGTTATCATTATTAAGGTGAAGTGAACTTTCCTCTTAAACAAGCCTTTGGAATTTCCGAGTTCATATAGAGTTAGTTTTCGCCTCTAAATGTTTCTAGATGGTTTCCATAAGTAAAATGGTATACAGACATTCTTGGATGAAGATTCATTCTCTTTTAATTTTTGATAAACTATAATTCTCTCTATCTATAAAAGGATGAGATTTCACTATGGGTTCCACAACATTTAAACAACTTTTGAGTCTATATAATATCCCATCGCAATGTTGTATGGCTTCCCCTTGAGAATAAAATAATGTGTTGGGGGATTATTAATACATTTCATCATTTCCACCTAGCTCTACTAAAACTTGAGACATGTTTAATGTTAATCATATGTATAATTCATAATAACCTCAATCCCTCACATCATATGACATGCAGATGTCTCTGTTATAGCTCACAACCTCCACTATACGTTTTAGACCCTTTTTCCCGAGTCACTAATGGTGAACATAGTGTGTGGGTTCACTTTCTACATGTCAAGTATCAGAAACATGGTTAGCCATCCATGTAACATAGCCACAATAGGACGTCTCAAATGAGACAAGGTAATTGAATGGTGTTTTTTAGTCACTACAACAAATTGGTGAGATTGACTACCATCCCATACTTGTCATTTGACATTGCTTGATTTTTGCAGACAAATATTTCCATATCGATAGACTAGTGTTTCGGCAATACACTTATTTGATTATTCATGTCACCTTGTTTTCACAAGGTGCATGTGTAGTGGTTCCAGCTAGGGTACTAGTCTAGACTCTATATTTAATATCGACCGAGGTGCGTAAGCTTAGAGGCATGGTAAAAAATATATAGACATTAAGGATCTCTGGCCAAGTGATTGTGATGTAGGTTACAAGGCTTCTTTACGGAAGACTGGAATATGTAGCCTATCATTCAAACACTGAGATTACCCTATTGATATACTTGATTACAATGTCTGTCATGAGATACATCTATCAAATTAAACCCTGAACCTAAGTACTGTGTATGACTGTAACAATGATTTTAATCTCCTTACAGAGATATTGCCCAGAAAACCCTTGTTCAATAAACACACAACATTCAATGATATTTACACTATATCAAACTATATAGAAATCATAAATAAATTATGAAATAGAAACAGAGTTTATGATGGTGTTTCTACAAGCCACACAGGGATCGAATCCCTTACAAGACTCACTTCCAGATCTTAGTGATGACTGTTCAACATAACCATAAACGCAAACCATTCATAAGCGCACACCATATACATGTAATGGAAATCAAAAGCTATGGGAATCGAAAGCTATGTAACTGTTATGCAAACCATATGCTATGGAAATCGAAAGCTATGTAACTGTGACTATTATGTAAACCATACAAAATCTATTGAAATCGAAATCCAATATAAACACTGTGCAAACA
Organism: Pinus tabuliformis; assembly: GCA_031772625.1. Lineage (NCBI taxonomy): Eukaryota > Viridiplantae > Streptophyta > Pinopsida > Pinales > Pinaceae > Pinus > Pinus tabuliformis. The sequence goes on from CM062818.1 coordinate 1,239,673,247, forward strand.
TATGATAACCGAAACGTAAATGAAACAAACAGACAGTATACCGATTGAACGCAGGGCCCGTCCGCGTCCTAAGGGTACACTGGCTATAATCGATCATCTACCAAATCAATGCAAGAGGTATACACGTCGTGACTGTGAATAGGTCTTTGTATTAAACTTAAAACTCTGTTCTGAAAACTATTCAACGAGAAAACTATCCAAACATTAACCTGACTGTATTTACATATGCGTAGGCACTGCCATGTCATTGCTACAATGAATGTACATTCGGCTATTGCCGCATTTATTACATAAGCCTTTTCAAAATGTTTCCATGCTAAGTGTTTTCAAAAAGAACAAAAACTAAAATGAAAATGGAACGAGCTGCTGTTGCTGCTTTTGTCTGCCAGAGTGCCCTGCTTTGACTTGAGTTGACCGCGTACATAGGAGGTTCGATTCGGCTGGGAGATAGGTGTTTGTCCATGCTTGGACATTCTTCTTTTCGCCCATGCCTTTCGTTCTAGCTCATCTGCTGCGCCACATGTCAAACGATAAGCTCATTACAGGACGTGGGTACTTCCTGTAATCATTTCATCAAAAACTTCTAATTCTTCAACATAAAACCCCTAAATCAATTTCTATGCAATTTAATAACTATAAACTTATTAATAATCAACTTTCAAGGATTTTGAGGGATATATGATGAAAATGAATGGATAAATGATATGTTTTTGGGAAGGAAAAAGGGGTCTTGGGATGATACCAACATCTCTCCCCGACTTAAGGACTTAGCATGTCCTCATGCTATCCCTGAGGTGCTTCCCTTGAACTCTGTCCCTGTATGGATCTCTGCTGCCTTGAGCAAGGTGTCTACATTCTTCTTCACCTGGTTAGCTTTCTGTCCGTTGAGCTCCTGCTTTAACTTTTTATACTTTTCTTTAAGAGCCTTCTTCTGATTGTACCACTTAGTGGCCCAGTTAGAAATCTCAGTTTTCTCAGTCTCCAATTCACTGATTCTTTCCTTTAACTTTTCATTTGTCTTCTGTGTTTCTTTGCTTTGCGCCCTGAGCAGTTCATTTTCTCTTTTAATAACTTTTTCCAACATGTTAGCTTCCATGAGCTCTTCCTTCAATTCTTCAATTTGTTTTTCTAATCTCTTTTGTCTTTTGGTGGGAGGTGGTGAACATTTTTCCTGTTTGTTATTGCTTTCTACCTCCATGTCAACTTCTGGTGCTGGTAGTGAATGGTCACCACTCTCAACATCCATTTGTGCAGGTGCATGAGATTCAAACTATTCTTCTTGCAACTGGGCTTTTGGTGTCCTCCTTGTTCTTCGTGAGTAAGTGGTAAAAATTTTGTCTTTCTCGGCCCTCTTAGCATCTTCTTTTTGCATGTTCCTGGTCCTTATGCTGCCCACAGGTAGAGGTGCTTTTCTGGCTTTAGACACTGGAATTTCTTCATCAATGTCCTTCATAAACCCTGAATCCTCTTGCACTTCTTCTTTTTCTTCCTCATCTCTGATTTGATTGACAGCTATGAATTCTTTCCATGGTTTCCCTCGCTTCTGCAACTCATGTTCAATGAGGATTTTAATTAGGCCAAAATGGTACAAGATTTTGTCTTCATTCCCCTTTTGCTTCTGGATAGTCTTGGCCATCTTGGTTAAACTTTGTAGCAGAAAGTATGGCACACTGATTACACATTGTTTCTTCAAATGGAGGAGTAGTTTGATGTGGTATAGATAAACAATACTATACCTACCTTCACAGGTTATGAACTTTTGAAGAATGTAAACCATTTCATCCCAAGGATGAACTAACCAGCTTCTTGGAACACCCTTCTCCCAGTTTACTGAGGAAACTCTAGATCTGGACATGAACTGTGTCCATGATTTCTCCTTAAATTGCTTGGTTTTAAAGTACTTCTCTCCTTCAGGACTAATCGCAATTGCCTGAGCTATAGTATCCTCTGAGATTCTGAAGGAGAAGTTACCTATTAGGGCCTTTTCTCCATTAAAGGTGAAGGCAAATTGCTTGGTGACTTCCTCATTACTTCCATGGAATTTTTCTAGAAATGGTAACCACTGTATTTCTCTGAGAATCTCAATGCAATCCTCATGGTATTGTGAGCTGTCGAATACACTGGGTTCGACCCTATTAGTCATGATGATGGCAGAGGGTCGTGCCTCTAACCCTTCTCTGTCTATCCTCTTAAAATTTAACACAGAAATGTCGAGTTGGTTACCTGGTATATATCGCTTCCTTCAGTCTTCAATATGGTGCTCGGCCGGTGGATATGACTGTGATGGGAGTCAAAAATAGAATGGTAATGCTTTCCCTTTCGGCGCTCACTAGTTTCAATATTTACTGTGTAAACTGACCCAAACGGTGATATTCTCCTCGGCGCTCCTTGCTTCTGATTTTCACTTTGTAAGTCTACCCAAAGGATAATACTCTCTTCGGCGCTCCTTGTTTCTGATTCTCACTTTGGAAGTTATGGGAATCGAAGGTGGAAATGATGGTGAGATAACCCTGTACTCACTTCACAACATAACCATTCATTTAAAAAATAGAGTGTTGTACGCTTGCATGCATGTTACCACAAGAACGCTGAGAGCGTATCTATAGTGCTGGGCTATAATGCTGGGTATGATTTCGGGGTTCCTTTGGATCATTGGGTACGTTGGGTGGCGAAGTTATGATTTGGCTGTGTGTGGAGTGAAATATATATAGGCCGCTTATTATGATTTGGCTGTGTGGAGTAGTATATATATAGGCCGCTTTTACATCTGTCTCTTCCTTTGTATTTAAAACACAGCTCACCATGTGTCCTTTTCAGTTGGTATTCGGTCGTATAGAGAATGTTGGTATGACTGTAGGGTATATGAAAAGGTGGATGTGTTGATAATGGGTTTTTAGGGATATGAATAGGTTGATGTATGGGAATGATGAAAATCGGTGGGATAAGGGTGATAGGAGATGGATGTAGGTGTCCTTGAAATCAATTATAACAACTCACAGTCATCAAAGTTACATTAAAAACCAATCTAGGAATTTAAATGTTTAAGAACAGAAATACATTACTCTTTTGTTGATCATTATCATATTGACATGCTGAGTTGCTAATCCTTTTTTACTGTTCTTTTTCTTGTTGTAACAGGTCCTCTGAGGAAGATTGAATGCACAGGTCCTTTGAGAAATTTTTTGAAGATGTAACAGGTCCCTTTAAGAAAATTTGAATGTACAGGTCCCTTGAGAAAACTGAATGTAACAGGTCCCTTGAGGAAACTGAATATGTAACAGGTCCCTTTGAGAAAACTGAAGATGTAATAGGTCCCTTTGAAAATTTGAAAATGTTCATACATCTCCTTGTATTGTTACAGGTTCACTGAGCTTGCCATTTGCTGGAGTGTTGGTGCCCAAATCCTTGTAGAAGCTTGATGGAATTCTGTTGAAGTAGCCCTTGGTGTCAATTTCTTTAACAGGTCCCAACTGAATGTTTTAAACAGGTCCCATTACTGCTGGTTGGAATGTCTTAAACAGGTGTCAATTGCTTTAACAGGTCCCTTCTGAATGTCTTAAACAAGTCCCATTACTGCTGGTGTTGGTAGCATAGATGTTTGAACAGAACAGGTCCCCCTGCAAAATATTTATAAACAGGTCCCTCTGAAAGCATAAATGACAAAACAGCTTACTTATTGAAGTCTGGAATGCTGGTAACAAGCTGCTATTGGAAATTTACAGTGAAGATATAGAATAAGAAATCTGAAGAATTTACAAGGGAGAGATAAAAGTAACAAAACAAAATGGTGAAGTCTCTCTCCCCGACTTAAAGTCTGACTTGTCCTCAAGTCATGATTCAGCTGAGAAATGAAACAATGAACAAAAGAAAGAGAATTCATACCTGCCAACGAATTGGTTTTCAGGTAGGAATTCGGGGTTAGATTGTGCCAGATACTGGTTTTCACAACTAACCCATTATTATTATTTTTAGTCTTTTTTTTGTTTTATAATTTTTTTTATTTTTTTTTTCTTTTTGACTTTGAAATTGAAAGGAAATGAAACTAAGGCAGTGATACTGCAGCTGAGGGCTGCAGTATCTCAACCTCCTCTTGTTGAGATAGTGTATGGAGAAAATCTTGCTTGCTGATGGGCTTGTTGTACAGCTTCAGGCGATGACCATTGACTGTGAAGGAATGACCCTCTCCATCAATAGTTTGGAGCTTAACTGAACCATTGTCATAAGCCTGAATAATTTCATAGGGGCCCATCCAGTGGGTGGTGAACTTGGCTTTATGATCCTTGAATTTATAATCAAAAAGCAAAGCCCAGACACCTTCCTTGAAGTGCTTCTTCTTAATGTGTGAATCATGCCATTGCTTCCTGTGTTTTTGCATGAGGATGGTGGTTTGTTCTGCTTGCTGTCTCATCTCATCCAGCTGGTTCAACTGTTGGATTCTCTCTTTTTGTGCTTGGTCCAAATCAATTTGTAAATCTGCAACCAGTTTAAAAGTGTGAATTTGGAATTCAATAGGAAGCATGACATCCTTACCGTACACCAATTGGTATGGTGTAAATCCAGTGGTATCTTTCCGAGTAATCCGGTAAGCCCAGAGTGCCTCTTTGAGCTTTTCTTCCCAGTTTTTCCGGTTCATTGCAATAGTTTTGGTAATGATCCCCTCCAAAGTCTTGTTTGTTGATTCCACCTGCCCATTGGCCTGTGGATGGTAGGGGGTAATTTTCCTATGCTTTATTTGGTACTTGTCTGTGATGTCCTTCATGAGCTTTGAGGTGAATTGAGTACCTTGATCAGTTACAATTTCCCTTGGTACTCCATACCTCACAAAGATCTCCTCAAAAAGGAAATTGACTACTGTGTGTTCGGTTGCTCTCACCAGTGCTTTTGCTTCTGCCCACTTTGTGACGTAATCAGTACATACTAAGATGTACTTCTTACCATTGGAGGCTGGGTTGATAGGTCCTATAAAGTCCAGAGCCCACTTATCAAATGGTTCTAAGTGAACTTGGGGCTGAAGGGGCATCTGATCGGTAGCTGTTGGCCTGCCCATTCTTTGGCAGCTGTCACAACTCTTTACATACTTCTTGGCATCCTTGAAAATGGATGGCCAGTAGTATCCAAGAGTAAGAACTTTGAAGGTTGTCCGCTTCGCTGCAAAATGCCCACCACACGGTTCATCATGGCAAGATTTTAAAATGTCAATTACCTCATCATTTCTTACACATCTCCTAATGATCATATCAAAACCAGTGTAAAAGAGATCGCCATTAAGCCATGAATATCTAGCACTTTGTTTGATCAGTCTTTTCCTTTCCTTTGCAGTGAAATGTGGAGGTGTCCTTCCTGTAGACAAGTAATTAGCTAAATCAACATACCAAGGAGTTACTATGGAAATTGCAAATAAGTGCTCATCCGGAAAAGAATCTTCAACTGGAACAACCTCACCTAGATTTTGCAGTATAGAGAGAAAATTTGCCACCTGGTTCTCTTTGCCTGGTCTATCTAACACTGTGATGTTAAATTCCTGTAACAATAGTAACCATCTGGTAACTCTGCCACTAGTTATTGGTTTATTCATGAGATGTCTAATGGTAGAATGATCAGTATGTACAAAGACTTCATAACCAGTTATGTAATGTCAGAATTTATTCATAGCATAAATGATGGCGAGTGTTTCCTTTTCTGTAACTGTATAGTTTAGCTCGACAGGTGTTAGATTTTTACTAATGAAATAAATTGCATAAGTACAAGATTCTTCTTTTTGGCCTAAGGATGCACCTATTGCAGTGTCAGATGCATCGGTAAAAATATGAAATGGTAAACTCCAATTAGGCCCTCTCAAGACTGGTGCGGTAGATAGTTTCTTTTTGAGTTGTTCGAATGCATGTTGGCAGTTCTCAGTCCAATTGAATCTGCGGTAATAGCTAGCATACCCAAGAAAACTTCTTACCTCTCTCTGATTCTGTGGAATAGGCAAATCGGCAATAATCTGGATCTTGGCTGGGTCAACCTGGATGCCTTGAAAAGAGATATAATGGCCAAACACTATCCCTTCATTTAACATCATGAAGCACTTTTCGTTGCTGAGGGACAAGTTAGCTTCAATACACCTTTTTAAAACTCTCTCAAGATTTTCTAATGCATGTTCAAAAGAATTGCCATATACTGAAAAATCATCCATATACACTTCAACACAATCATGAATCAAATCAGCGAAAATAGCTAAGACAGCTCGCTGAAATGTATCTGGAGCATTACAAAGTCCAAATGGCAAAACATTGTAGGCATAGGTGCCCCAAGGATAGGTGAATGTGGTTTTGTCCTGGTCTTCAGAGGCAATCTGGATCTGGTTGTAGCCACTGAAACCATCAAGAAAAGAAAATGATGATTTGCCAGCTAGGGTGTCTAACACTTGGTCAATAAATGGCAGTGGGAAGTAGTCTTTGAGCGTTGCTTTATTCAGCTGTCTGTAATCAACACAGATGCGCCACTTGCCATTTTTCTTAGGCACGATAACCAATGGGGATACCCACTGACTGTCAGAAATAGGATATATAAAGTTGACTCTCAAAAGTTTTTGCAATTCCTCTCTAACAATGTCTTGGAGCATGGGGTTCATTCTTCTTTGTGGTTGCCTCACCGGTTTAATGGTGCTATCTGTGTAGATGTGGTGAGTGCATGTGTCGGGGTGAATCGCATGCATGTCAGTGTAATCCCAAGAAAACGCTTTTTGGTACTTCTTCAAGAGTCTAACCAATTTCTCTTGTTGAGATGGGTCTAGGTGGTTGCCTATGTTCAAAGTTTTCCCTGGACTGATCTCTATGACTTGACTCTGTGTATTGGTGATGGATTGAACTGGAAAGATGTCATGAAATGTAGATTGCAAGGAGTGGATAATGCATGTTTCTTGAAAGTTTTGAGCCAGAAGTACATCTCCAGCATTATATTGTTCATTTCTCGAATTTTCAGATACATCAGGTTGAGAAAGAAATAATTCTACCAAATCATTATTGTCTTCGTGGAAATCATAGATCTGGTCAATGCTAAAAACAGATTGTACTTCCTCTTTATCATTAAATTTATCATCAAGCCACAAGTTAGGTGTTACTGCAGGTGATTGTGCCGATGGATAGAGGGTGAGTTGTTTTCTTTCGGTCCCTCAGGAAATAATCATGTTGCCTGATCGGCATCCAATAATTGCATCAACAGTCGCTAACCATGGTCTACCTAGAATGATAGGGTGTCCTCCTAGATTGGATTTGGGTTGAAGGACTAGGAAATCCACTAGATACTCCCAAGAGTCCAGTGAGACAGTGATATCTTCCAAAATCCCTTCAGGAATGACTTTGGACCTATCAGCTAGTTCAAGAACAATCGTGGTATGTTGCAAATTCATGAGCTGGAGTGTTCTCATGGTTTCAAGGGTCATGACATTGATTGCGGCTCCAAGATCTATCAAAGTGTTTGGAATCCGTATGTTGTTAATGATGGTGGTCACTTTTGGAATGCGAGGATCAACATACTTCTCCATGGAGGTTGTATTGGTCATAAGGCCTGCTAAATTTCCTAAAACATGAATGGTCTGAGGATCAATCCTTTTCCTGGCAGGCTTCTTGAGACACATGTCTTTGATGGCTTTGGTGTAGATAGGAATGTCTTTTATAGCTTGCAGCAATGGGATTTTTATGTAGACATTTTTAAGTTCATCCAAGACATCAAATTGTGGTGGAGGCAATGGTGGTTTTACTTGGACCAATCGGTCTGGAAAAGGTGGCTGCAGTGATTGCATCTGTTTATCTTTGGTATCACTGCTTGGTTTTGTTTGAGCTGTCATTTCATTTTCTTTTTCTAAGTTTTCTTCTTGCTGATTTGTTATTGGAGAATCCTTTTGGAGCACCCTACCAGACCTCAGATTAATGTTTTGCAAAGGTAGTGTGGAGTATGAGGTTCCTTCCTCTACATTATAGGCTGGCCTCTCTGCTCTATTGTTTGGATTTGGGACAGTTTGAGCAGGTATTTGTGTGGGTGTGGGAGGTTGTGGGTTAGTTGGAAATTGCAGTTGTGGTACATTTATTTGTGGAGGAGCAGGCAGTGTTTGTTGAGAAGGTTGGGGCTGATAAACAACTTGCTGAGGGTGCTGCTGATATGTTTGAGAATGTGATCGATATGGCTGTTGGTACTGCTGATATGGCTACGAGTAAGGTGGGTATGATTGCGGATATGGATGGTAGGATTGGGAATACTGTTGAGACGGTCTCCATTGATTTTGTGATTGGTTTCCATGCTGCCATCGCATAGGTATATTCCATGAGTTTTTTGCGTACATCTGATCATTCATAGGAAATTGCAGATTTTGATTAGGAAACATACCTTGGGATGCTTGCCTTGGCTGCCATGGTCGCTTTGCACCCATGTAATACACGTTCTCCATCTCTGTACTGGCTACCATGTTACAGTTCTGCAAAATTTTAACTTTAGGACAGTTAAACATATCATGATGTTCAGTACAGAAAGCACATACTTGGATATTCTCTAGAGGGCAGTCTTTTAATGCATGTTTCTTGCGGCACTTGGGGCAGAAAATAGCCATGATATTATCTTCTTCCTCCTGTTTCTTTTTGGCCTTTAAGGTATCAATTTGGTTCCCTAGAGTGCTCAACAAATCTGTTTTGAACTCTTCTAAAAGATTACCAATTTCAGCCCGGGTGACACTAGCAGAGGCAGTTTTTGTGACCCTAGTTGACAAGGTTCTCTTTCCCATTTTGGCTTTACTTCTTGAATATTTTTCACACAGTTCAGCTATTTCTTCAAAGGGTAAGGCAGAGATGTCACCTTTGCCCATTAAGTTGAGATCATCCATGTATTCTTCTCGGATACCTTTCAAGAATATTGTGTGGACTAGATCAGGAGGCATTGTTCGGTGTTTAGATTTTTGCAAGTTATAGACAAACCGTTCTAGATATTCTTCTAAGGTTTCATCCTCCTGCTGACTCATTCTAAAGATGTCATCTTTAGAGTCTTTGGATCTGCAATAAGGCTGATATTTCCTTAGAAATATTCTCCTCATGCCATCCCAATCAACTATGGCATGCTCACCTAGCCCCATAAACCATTTCAAGGCTGATGCCTTTAATGTGGCCAGAAACAATCTCAATCTATGAGCATCATCTGTATAGCCATAAGTTCGACATACAATGTCAAACTCGAATAAGAATGAGTCCGGATCCTCTGAAGCCATACCATAGAAATTGGGTAGCACGGATGGGGGTATATTTTTCATTTTGATCTCCTCATCCTCCTGTGGTTCTTGTATGGGGAACTTAAAAGTTGATTCCTCCTCCTCTTGATGGGGAACTGATCCAGATCCCTCCTCAGCCATTCTAATTGGTCTCTTAGTGTCACTTGGTGGAAAAGAGAGAAAGGAAGATTGCTTGGTAATTGTACTACTTTTCGCTTGTGTAGAAGATCTAGGAAAGGGCTTCTGTTGTGATTTATGTGCAAATAGAGTTTCCCTCTCAGCAAGAGTAATTTGTTGTCCTGAATAAAATATTTCTTCCAATGTTTGGATATCCTCCTCAGTTGGTGTTGTATTCCCTAGAGAGTCTGCTCCTGATGATGATGGGTTAGTTTTGAGATGGTGGGGGGTTCTTACAAATCTCCCTTGATTGTCTCTAAGTCTAGGCATAAATGAACATGATTTCTAACTGTGTTTTTGTTTTTTTTTTGTGTATTGAATTTTTTTTTTCTTTTTGTTTGAATCCTTTAAGTACGCCTCCCTGGCAACGGCGCCAAAATGTAGTGGTTCCAGCTAGGGTACTAGTCTAGACTCTATATTTAATATCGACCGAGGTGCGTAAGCTTAGAGGCGTGGTCTAAAATATATAGACATAAAGGATCTCTGGCCAAGTGATTGTGATGTAGGTTACAAGGCTTCTTTACGGAAGACTGGAATATGTAGCCTACCATTCAAACACTCAGATTACCCTATTGATATACTTGATTACAATGCCTGTCATGAGATACATTTATCAAATTAAACCCTGAACCTAAGTACTGTGTATGACTGTAACAATGATTTTAATCTCCTTACAGAGATATTGCCCAGAAAACCCTTGTTCAATAAACACACAACATTCAATGATATTTACACTATATCAAACTATACGGAAATCATAAATGAATTATGAAATAGAAACAGAGTTTATGATGGTGTTTCTACAAGCCACACAGGGATCGAATCCCTTACAAGACTCACTTCCAGATCTCAGTGATGACTGTTCAACATAACCATAAACGCAAACCATTCATAAGCGCACACCATATACATGTAATGGAAATCAAAAGCTATGGGAATCGAAAGCTATGTAACTGTTATGCAAACCATATGCTATGGAAATCGAAAGCTATGTAACTGTGACTATTATGTAAACCATACAAAATATATTGAAATCGAAATCCAATATAAACACTGTGCAAACATATGATAACCAAAACGTAAATGAAACAAATGGACAGTATACCGATTGAACGCAGGGCCCGTCCGTGTCCTAAGGGTACATTGGCTATAATTGATCAGCTACCAAATCAATGCAAGAGGTATACACGTCGTGACTGTGAATAGGTCTTTGTATTAAACTTAAAACTCTGTTCTGAAAACGATTCAACGAAAAAACTATCCAAACATTAACCTGACTGTATTTACATATGCGTATGCACAGCCATGTCGTTGCTACAATGAATGTACATTCGGCTATTGCCGCTTTTATTACATAAGCCTTTTCAAAATGTTTCCATGCTAAGTGTTTTCAAAAAGAACAAAACTAAAATGAAAATGGCACGAGCTGCTGTTGCTGCTTTTGTCTGCCAGAGTGCCCTGCTTTGACTTGAGTTGACCGCATACATAGGAGGTTCGATTCGGCTGGGAGATAGGTGTTTGTCCATGCTTGGACATTCTGCTTTTCGCCCATAACTTTCGTTCTAGCTCATCTGCTGCGCCACATGTCAAACGATAAGCTCATTACAGGATGTGGGTACTTCCTGTAATCATTTCATCAAAAACTTCTAATTCTTCAACATAAAACCCCTAAATCAATTTCTATGCAATTTAATAACTATAAACTTATTAATAATCAATTTTCAAGGATTTTGAGGGCTATATGATGAAAATGAACGGATAAATGATATGTTTTTGGGAAGGAAAAAGGGGTCTTGGGATGATACCAACAGCATGGCTTTAAATTCACCCTCTGACATTAACTCAGGCTACAATGGTAAGTAAATATTAGTAAAATTATATTGGATTAATTTATGTTGGTAAGGATTTTATAGGTTTTATATTTTCCTTATTTTTTTATCATAGGTGACGAAAGTAATTTCAAGTAATGAGCTTTTTCAATAAGCCATTCAGTAAAAATTATCTAGCTAACATTTGATTCGGTATTACAAGTGTTTGAGATGACATAACAAAAATGGCATGCTATCCATTATTATCACAAGTTGCTTTAACTTTTGGTTTCTGAAGACATGTTTATTTTAATTATGGTTGAATGGTCTCGAAATTTTAAATTTGAAAAATAATATTGTAATAAATATTGTAGACAATTTTATTTTATTAATAATAAATAAATAGACACAATTTGATGAGAAATGTTTATGAGTATGGATTTTGATTTTATATGAGGTGGCTCTTATTGACTGATGACAAGCTATGAAAGACAAATGGAGAGTCGAAGAATTTTTATTCTCTACAAATAAATTTGGAAGGGGGATAAACAACATATCTTAAGGGGGCATGTAACACAAAGGGGATATGGCCTGATGGTGGAACAAGTCCTAGGAAATAAATAGTTGTAGTGGGATATTTTCCACATGTTATGAGGCTACGAAGGATGAACGATAAAATTTCAAGTACCCGAGGAAAAGAGAGGAGTCTCATGTTGTGAGAGCATAAGTGAAAGGTTGAGGTTGATATGTGAATACCACCATCTACTACTTGAAAGTGAAAATCCACAGAGCTAAAATAGGCATGAGGAACTCATCTCTATAAAATCACAACCCAAGGCTTAGGGTCATGTTGTTAAAGAGATTTATCTTATTGATCTACTACAGATAGGTGGAACATCCCCCATAGGTTTCTATCATCCATATGGTTATTGGTTCATCCAGTCCTTAATGCATGTGTTCAAGTAGTGATTTCAATTCATTACTATTGATGCTACATGTACGATATATTAAATCATGCACAAGTTCATAAAATAATGTTGCTTAGAATGTTAGTGCCTTTTAAGCAAATTGATAGAAATGAATATATTGTAGGTTTACTACCAATCATTATAACCTTTAAGAGAAGGTTATTATTCCACCCAAGAATTCCATATCAATCTTATTATCTACATGTTTTCAAGGTTAAAAGAAATATGGATAACTCTTAGAGCTAAATAGTTGTTCACTAGATTGATGGGAATTTGAATGGTTGATGGGAAAGGTTAAAAAAATATACAGAGTAAAAAGAAATTAGATTTATGTCTCACATATTAGGAAATACCTAGATAGGCCCAAAGGGAAACCACTTGAATGTCGATAAAATTCTAAATGTTCCTTTGTTGTTTGTCTAGAAAGAATATGCTAGACCTAGAATATTGCATACGGAAGGACTACACATCCTCCTAGAGTTAACGCAAATGTGAGGTATTAGATTAAATTATAGATATAAGTGACAAGCATATTGAGCAGAGTATATGCCAAAACTATAACATAGGATAAACTCAATGTCGTTTCTTGAATATCATAAAACAAGGGAACTAATGGTAATAACATTTATTAATGGAAGCTAAGGATAAATGTAAACCTATGATGTTTCGCACAAGAACCTATTTATACCATGCAAACTCCAAGAATCAGAATAAATCCTTGAGCACACCAAGTAAAGGGCAAGTTACAACCTAGAAGCATGATATTCTTAGGAAAGGTGGGATGCCCTATGAGGTATGTTTTGTTGATAACTAAGAAAAGAGGCTACAAGGATAAACCTAATATGTAACTATTCACTCCAAAAGAAAAAAAGAAAAAACTATTTTTTATGCATTCCTATAGTTTTAGCCACAAGGGAAAAGAAAAACCACATTCCTAGTGTGAGAAAAACATGGCTACGGTTCCTTAAAGACAACCCTAAATTTATTGTTATTATCCATATCTGGCAGGGGTAGGGAAGGGGCCAAAACTCAAATAAGATCCCAAACTCAAAAGTGTGGAGAATAATAAACATTGGATATGTTTTATATTAGAAGTTCTACACATTTACAACACTATAAACAAAATCAATATTATATAATGGAAGAATCATAGGGCTATGGTATGATACCCTTACCCTCTCCATTGCTAAATGGAATCACAAAAGAACCCATCATTAAATAACCATAAAACAATATTAAACTAAATCATGTCTTTCCATTTCTCCAAGGGAACGGATGAATAATATTATAAGTATGAATAACGGGGTCCTAATGTGTTAACCCTCTTTGAGGTATTTCACTACAAACAAAAAATGTTTGACGAAGACTCAATAACTATATAAACTAGGGATAGCTGAAAATCATCCCATTCACAATAAGTAAAAATAGAAGCCATGCAAGGAGACGGGTGAAAAACAAGCAAAGGAAGGAAGTTATCATCATTTCATCATCATACTTAGGGAAAGTATTTTGGAAGTAGGTCCATGGGATGACATACATCCCCTCCCTAGTTTGTATCTTAGCATTATCAAAAGCTCATCTCCAAATAACAAACCTCCTGCCCAAACCATGCCAAGAAGAATTTAGTGTCTTAGAAAAATGAAATGAAAGTGAAAAACAAAAATAGATAGCAAACAAAAGTAGTTGTTACATACATTGTTTCCCACTGCTTTCAAATCCTTTACATAGTGAAGGAAAGATAATGTTAATCCAATTTTACATTTCATAGAAAGAATAAAACTTGATGTGGGTAATCTCAGTTGATTGTAATCATAGCGTAGGGATGCGTAAGTGAGATAAGAGAAAGCTAAAAATAAAACGAAGGAAATGGATTGTAGGAAATTAGTAACAGAATGAAGGAAAACATTTCACAGAGTCAAAAATAAAATTGGGACAATAGTAATGAAAACTCCCGAACCGTAGCTCTGAAAGGATATGTTAAAACCGTAATTTGAAAATGTGCTTACCTAGGAAGCCAATCCATTTTCCACGTTTCAATTACCTATTTCTAAGCTTTATAGCACGTTTGTTCAAAATAACAAAAAAATGTTTCTATTAAGCCCATAGAAAACATTGCATTTAGGAAAAGAAGGGGAATCACCATTAGTTAATGATTTAAGAGCCTAAATACTATTTGAGCACATGAACATAGTGATAAGTAAGCATAAATTAAACCCAAGTGTCATGCGAGACACTACACCGAACACATATCCCCCTGGTAGACCATCAAACCTTGCTGAAATCAACTGAGGAAGGGGGAAAAAATATGAGGGTGGGGTTAGCATATAATGTTCCCCATTATGGCTCAATGATTCACCAAATGACATGGTAGAGTGAATTTTTTATCAAAATTTATAAGGTAAAAAAAGTAAACCTATAGTCAATAATAAACTTAGATAAGGACAACTCATAAGCTAAGTTATATCTTGTGTTAAAACCAAAAAAAATAAAAATTAGGAGAGTTATTAAGAGAGGTATCAGAAATGATATCAAATAACTGGTTTACAACATTTGGACCTACATGGCCATAAGATAAACAAAGAAAATAAAAATAGAATAATAGATAAGTCTTATTACAACTCTTACATGTTAAATGGTTGAGGAGGGAGAAGGAGAGGCTCTGTAGTGAACCCATGAAGGGAGTGAACATCATCAAGGTAAAGAATCATGAAAAGGGATATCTATTGAAATGCCAATCTCTAGGAATCAACATATCCAAGATATGTAATATTTACTTTAAGAAACTATCAAAAGGATGCAAACTGGAAATAGATAACCATAGAACAATTAACAAACAACTATTGAGGATGTAGCTAGAGTAATTTAGCTATGCTTAACTCTCTCTCTCTCTCTCTCTCTTAACAAACAACTATTGAGGATGATGCTATTTAGCGGCATTGGGTCACTTTAAAGATAGATTCATGATATATGAGTGGTGCCTCCTTGTGATACAAAATTTGCCATGGAACTCGTCCCACCAAAATTTGACAAGATCATTGTATCGCAATTGTCTCTGCCTCAAAAAATCGATCCAATCACTGGTGAGTGCACAAGTTTCACCCTTCCTAGTCCGCTTGAAGAAATTGCTTTCTAACTCAAAAATGCTCAAAAGAAGCTCAAACTATAAATCAATTGAGGATATCCATTGAGGGAAGGAGAAAACCATATGAGGGTGGGGTTAACATATAATCTTCCCCATTGTGGCTTAATGAGTCACCAAATAACAAGGTAGAGTGAATTTTTTTTTCAAAATTTATAAGGTAACAAAAGTCAACTTATAGTCAATAATAAACTTAGGTAAGGACAACTCATAAGCTAAGTTATATCTTGTGTTAAAACCAAAAAAAATAAAAATTAGGAGAGATTAAGAGAGGTATCAGAAATTGTATCAAACAACTCGTTTACAACACTTGGAACTACATGGGCATAAAATAAACAAATATAATAAAAATATAATAACTAATAAGTTTTATTACAACTCTTACATGTTAAATGGTTGAGGAGAGAGAAGGAGAGGCTTTGTAGTGAAGCCGTGAAGGGAGTGAACATCATCGAGGTAAAGAATCATGAAAATCAATATCTATTGAAATACTAATCTCTAGGAATCAAAATATCCAAGATATGTCGTAAGTCCTTTAAGAAACTATTAAAAGGATGCAGCGCGAAATAGACAAGCATAGAACGGATAACAAATAGCTATTGAGGATGTAGGTAGAGTAATATAAAATGTAAGAAGAGCAATAGAGGATGAATGCAACAATGTTAAAAAGTTCTAATGATAAAAAAAAATCATAATAATGGGTAGAACTATAATATTAAGGAAAGTATTCCAAAGGAACAAAAGGAAGATTTAAAAATAAATGATCCACCTAATCTAGGAAATGAATTTTCGAATGAAACTGACATAATAAATGTGACCACTAAATCATTAGACAATAGTGAACAAAATTAATAAACACTTTGAGAAAAAAGAACAATGTAGAAGAACTACAAGGGAAATTTAAGAAATTGATGCCATCAATTTGTGAAAGAGATTCTAAAGAGAAAAAACCGCATGGTTCAGTAATATACGAAAATATTTTTATCTTTATCAATATTATAACAACCCAAAAGCTAGGCATACTACATACCAATTAAATGGTGAATCCAATATTTGGTGGGAGAATACGAAAATTTATAATGTAATTAATAAAAAGGAAACAACATGGAAACATTTTAAGGAGGTATTTGAGAAACAATATTTACGTGAAAGATACATTGATAATAGAGCCAAGGATTTTCATGATTTGAAACTGGGAAGTATGAATATAGATATCATCACCACCATATTTTTAAGGTTGTTGATGTGTGTACCCTACCTTTGGGGAGCAAAGGGAAAGGTGAACAGATAACGCTAATTCTTACCCTCCTTGTAATAGAATCAAATTGATTTTTACAACCGAAAAAGAATGGATCAAGTTATGAGAAAATAAGATTTGTGTCATTAACAATTTAGTCACAAGAGAGAACAATGCAAACCATCGTCTACTAAGAAAAAGGAGATATCATATTTAAGAGGAAAGGGATTGGAATACCCACAATTTATGATATGTATTTGATCATTATAATTTTTTTCTCCATCTCCATACTTTCATAATGAAAAAATTAGAAGAATCAACTCGCGAGACCCCTTTTACTCGTAGGACCCAGTTTGTCAAATTGGGGTCTAAAACATTATCGGAGAATTTTGAGGCATTAAATGACAATTTTGTAAGGTAAAAACTTTGTCTCCTTAGCATCACAATTTGTTTTCCTATTGTACACACAAATACCTTTCTAACTCTGAATGAATTGCATCAATAAGAGTTTGTATATGAAAATTACGCCACTCAGAATTCAACCTTCCTATTTTCACCACGATAATTTGAGATCATGTTATGTAATCACCCCTTATTAATGAAAAATGGACTAGCCACATTATTACAATCAACTAGAGTTTAGAAAACTATATATTGTAACTCTCGTTAATAGATGAGGTAGTCAAACCTAGCCATTGATAGGCTATTGGGTTGTAGTATAACCAAGTGACTCAGAAGAAAAGGGGTTCCATTATTTAGAGTGCATTTGTTCCATGGATGTACAAAATTAGCCATGAGTGATAGGAGATAGAGAACACAGAGATGATTTGTGCACTATAGTAGCCCATCGACCACAAGCTATAATTCTTTGTACTCACAAACATTTTCTTATTAGGGAAGGAGAATAGGGGAGACTCACCTTCCAACTAGGTTTTCCTCTCATCAAGGTTTCTTAGCTCTTATCTCATGTCAAATATGTTCATGTGTCACATCTGCCTTTGTTACTATTTATTTTTTTTGCAAATCATCTATCTCGACATAGTACTTTTCTTTCTCTTATGTTACATATCTTTTATCACCACTAATAGTTTATTTCTATCTATACAAAATTGTCATTAACATTATCTCTCAAATAAAAATGCAAGTTATTTTTATATTACAAACTACAAATATAGTTCTTTATCTCTCCTTCTCTTTCTCTTTCCTCCTCTATCCCTCACTCTCTTTCCATCTTTCCAATGTCACTCCCTCTCTCTCTCCACCTTTCTCCCTCTACATCATTCTTCTTCCCTCCCTCTCTCTCCCCCTCAAACTCCATCTCTCTCCCCTTCTCTCTTTTGATTCTTCTCTTCCTTCCTCTCCCTCCCTTTCTCTCCCACACCCCTCTATCTATCCCCCCATCACTTGCTCTCTCCCTCTTCCCTCCAGCTCTTTCATTATATCAGTCCCTTTCTCCTTCTCACTTTCCCCTCATTTTTTGTGTCTCCCTCTCTCTCTCTTCCCCTTCTTTTCATTAGAAAATAAAAAGGCATAAAATATTTTCTTGCCTTGATAACAACTTGTGATAGTTTTTAATTATATTGTCTTCTTATGTCTTATTTTCATCAATCAACTAGCAAACCACAAAGAACATGAAGATCGCAACAACAATAGAACATAGTATGTAGGATCTTAGCTAGGAAAAGCCACTCTCCAAGGGGAAAACCAAATTAAAATTCTATTCTTCTGATAGAACCAAGACAAAATGACAGCTTAAAGACCTTTAGACCAAGACAAAGATTCAATCCAAGCACCAAGTCATCCTTCCAAGAAATAATTCTTCATATCAGCTTAAGTCAACAAAGTCAATGAAACTAAAACTTCTATTTTGTTGGTCAAATCATATTTTTGGACCTGAACTGTAGGTTTACAACTCGTTTTGTATCTTTTAGCCCTACAATAGGTCAAAAACTCTTGTCCTTTTTGCACCCATGAACAGAAATAGTTAAGAATTAGGTCTTCCTTCCTTCGCTAAAGATTCTTCTTCTCTTCTAGTCTCTTCAAACTTCCTTTCTTATTGTTTCTTTCGCAGATCGAACTAAGTAATTGAAGGTGTTAAATGAATATGAATTTCACTTCTATACATAAATTTACATGTCATCGAATAGGCCTTCCTAGTATGAGTTCTTCAGGATAGGCCAACTTGGTCTAGGAGGACTCTTTTGACACTATAAACACAAAAGTAAATCTTCACTTTTGATGCCAAATGCCCACAAGGATATTATATACATGACAATGACTCTCTTGATTTATTAAAAATAATATTTTTACTTGAAAAGGCCTGAAAGCATGAAGAACATGCTAGACCTAATTAGCTTGAGCATGAAACTTGTGCCTATAAAATAATAACTAATTTTCTCCTTTTTCTTTTTACATCAAATATAAAATATGAAGAGTGCATGAGTCATTATGAAGAATGAACCTAATTACATTTTTCAACGCTCTCTCTATCTCCTTCCTCTCCTCTTCTCTCTACATCACTTTCTCTCAATCTCTCCCTTGTCACTTCCTCTTTCTCTCCACATTTATCTCTCTGTGCCTTTGTTATTTCCTCCCTCCCTCCCCCTCTCTCTCTCTCTCTCTCTCTCTCTCTCTCTCTCTCTCTCTCTCTCTCTCTCTCTCCCACGTCCCTCTCTCTCTCTCCCTCTCCCCATCTCTCTCTCTCTCTCTCCCTCTCCCCATCTCTCTCTCTCTCTCTCCCTCTCCCCATCTCTCTCTCTCTGTGTCTCTACCATCCAACTTTGTTACTATCCTCTTCTTCTCTCTCTTAAATTTTATTGTGTTGTATTTTGTTTAAGTATATAAATTAAAAAAGTTAAATTGGTTGTAAAATATTAAACCTATATTTTAGATAAATCATGTCAAGTAAAATACGGTAATGAAAAACTTAAACAAATCATGCTCTATCTTTCCTCTACTATTGTTAGTCACTTTGCTTGCTCACATCACTTGGATCCTTAGTTAGGATGGATCTATGTTGTTTCTTCATAATATCATTTATATTATATAAATTTCACATCATTATACATAAAAGTATTCTTATTTTTAACTTTATTGAAAACTTGATTTAATTTGTATAGAATTATTTTGAGTAGTCCTGAGGATAAAGGGTTTAGATATATCTCAAAACTACTTATAACATTTTTCATTTTAGATTCCTTTGAAAAAATGTTATCAAATTAAATTAATATAAGATATGATGATTGTGAAATGACTTAAGGTTTTTGGACATGTGGTACTGATAATTCATGGTATTGGCCCATGGTATTATACAAATCAAATTTGCAGATTAATAATATCCATTTTCAAGTTGGGGCCAATATTCATAGCTAAGGATTTTGTCATATTGTTATAAAATATTTTGAATGTGAAATAAGTTATGATTTTTTGGCATGTATTATTGATAAGCCATGGTATTGGCCCATGGTATTGTAAAAAAATGTATTCACATGTTCATAATATGAATGGAAAAGTTGAGGTGAATATCCATGGTTAAGGATCTCGTGATAAGCCATGGTATTGGCCCATGCTATTATCAGAAATATTATTGACAAGTTAATAATATATATGGTAAAGTGGGGGTGAATATCCATGGTTAAGAAACTTTTCGTGTTGTTAAGAAAATATTTTAATTGTTAAATAATTCATGTATTTTAGGGTATGTTGTATTGGTAAGTCATGGTATTGGCCCCTGATATTGTAACAAGGCCTATTTTCAAGTTAATAATATCCATTGTAGTATGGGGTCAATCTCCATGGATAAAGTTTTTTGAATATTGCTATAAAATATTTTGGTTGTGAAATAAGTTATGGTTTTTGGGAATGCGGTATTTATAAGCCATGGTGTTGGCCCATGAAATTGTAACTAATCCTATTCACAAGTTAAAATAATTGTAAGATGCTTTTCCTTTTTTTTCAACATTATTTTTCTTTGATTTCGTTAAAATTTAGTGGGGATTTTTTGGAATGATAATTTTGAGCTCTTTATCTGCACATTTAAGTGTCTCACATTTTTGAAAATGTTGATGTGAGGTGGGTCTTTGATATGTAACCAGTTACTTGTTACACTATATAAATTATCTATAACAAATTGAATTTTATTAATTTGAATTTTTATTATTAATTGAGCCAATATTTAAATGCACATTTCAAGTGTCTCAAATTTTGAAAATGTTGAATGTCCACCTCGAGGTACTTTTGTGATATGAAATTGTAGCAAGTGTCAACTAATTTTGTAGTACATGTTTGTCACATGATACAAATTATCTATAACAAATTGAATTTTATTAACTTTATTAATTTAACCTTTTATTATTAATTGAGCAAACATTTTAATGTTTACGCTTATCATTTTAATTTTTTATTGTTAATTGAGGCAATATTTAGATTTTTAAACTCATGTCCACTATCACTTTTACTTTTTTATTATATTTTAATGAGACCAACTTTTAAAATTATTTACATACTTGCATTATACTTTACACTTGCAAATATACTTTAACTTGTAGATCCGCCTCTTAACAAAATAAATTGCAATTACATAAATAATTCAAAACTATTTAAAATTTCAAAAAATACTATACTTTAAAATTAATTTATTAAAATAAACATTAGAAAAAATATTAGGATTAAATTGTATGATAACACTGTTAGAACATTAACTAGTGTTAGACATGTACCTCAATTGAAGAAAAAATTGATTTCTTTGGGAGTGTTGGATTCAGATGGTTATAAGTTTACAGGCTAGAATGGAGTATTGAAAGTCTCTAAAGGCACCCTAGTTGTTATGAAAGCAGAAAAGGTCAGAAATCTTTACAGACTCAAAGTAAGTGCTCAGGTCAGTGAAGCAGCAATTGTGTCAGAAAAAGAAGAAGAAGGTATTCGCCTATGGCATCAATGATTGGGTCACATGAGTGAGAAAGGTCTTTAGGGACTGATGAAACGTAAAACACTTCCTAATCTGAAATCTTTGAAGTTGGATTTCTGTAAACATTATGTGTATGGAAAATAGTGTAAACAGAGATTTAAAATTGGAAACCATAATAGTAAGGATATTTTAGACTATATTCATTCTGATATGCGGGGACCATCTCCTTTCGTATCATATGGAGGTGCTCTATATTTTCTAACGTTTATTGATAATTTCTCCCATAAAGTTTGGGTCTTTATGGTAAAAATGAAAGATGATGTATTCAATATCTTTAAATAATTTAAAGCAATGGTAGAGAAAATAACAGGAAAATCAATTAAATGTTAACACAAAACTGTAAGGATGAAGGAATTGTTAAACACAAAACTATTGTTTATACTCCTCAGCAAAATGTTGTTGCTGAACGTATGAATCAAACTCTTATGGAAAGAGCCAGAAACATGATCAACAATGCTAACCTGCAAAAGGAGTTGTGGGCAGAAGCAGTATCCAGTACTTGTTATTTAGTTAACAAATCACCTTCAATTGAAATTGAATGTAAAATTCCTGAAGAAGTTTGGTCAGGTCAATCTTGTGATTATTCACATTTAAGGATATTTCGCTGTGATGCTTATGCTCTTATTCCTAAAAATCAAAATTCAAAACTAGATCCATAATTGAAATGTTATGTCTTTGTTGGGTATGACTATGTGGTGAAAGGATACAGGTTGTGGGATCCTACATCGCAGAAGATGATCATTAGTAGAGATGTAACATTTGATGAATCTTCTCTGTTAAAATCAAATGTTGAAAGAATTGAACAGGAACAGGTATTGCCAAATCAACAAATTCAGTTGGAGGCTATACCTTTCTGTGAAAGTCAAAAGGAAGGTGAGACTTCTGGAGAAAAAGGTGTTGAAGATACTATTGAAGTTTTTGAACTAGTTTAGCAACTAGCCACTCTAAGGAGGTATACAAGGGAAAAAAAAATTCCCAAAAGGTATGAAAATTTTTGCTTCATCTTTTGCTTTGATTACTGAAGATGGGGAACCTTCTTATTATCAAGAAGCAGTAGATGATACAGATAGCGAAAAATGGAAAATGACTATGGAAGAAGAAATGCATTCCTTAGCCAAGAACAATACCTGGGATCTTGTAGAACTTCCTGAAGGGAGAAGTGTTGTTGCATGCAAATGGGTCTTCAAACTGAAACAAAAATTTGATGGAAGTATTGAAAGGTATAAGGTGATACTGGTAGCAAAAGGTTATTCTCAAGTTGAAGGTATCGACTTTCATGAGATTTTTTCACTAATTGTAAAACTTGCTTCTATTCGTATTGTCTTGGCACTAACCGCATTACTTAACCTTGAGTTAGAATAGTTAGATGTTAAAACAA
The DNA here is from genome assembly GCA_031772625.1 of Pinus tabuliformis. Classification (NCBI taxonomy): domain Eukaryota; kingdom Viridiplantae; phylum Streptophyta; class Pinopsida; order Pinales; family Pinaceae; genus Pinus; species Pinus tabuliformis. The sequence continues at coordinate 1,239,696,155 of CM062818.1, forward strand.
TTTTTTTACATGGTGATTTGAATGAAGAGTTATATATGGAACAACTAGAAGGTTTTGTACAAGGTCGCAGTAGAAGATTAGTTTGCAAGCTCAGGAAATCATTATATCGTCTGAGGAAATCTCCCAAACAATGGTACACGAAGTTTGACTCCCTCATGGTGAGCGAGAGCTTTATTACAAGTGAGTATGATCATTGTGTATACTTCAAGAGTTTCAATGGCATATTCATTATCTTAGCTTTGTATGTTGATGATATGCTTATTGCAAGCAAAAGCGTGGAAGAGATCAACAAGTTAAAGGCTCAGCTCTCTAGGACATTTGATATGAAGTATCTTGGAGCAGAAAAACATATCTTGGGCATGGAGATACATAGAGACAGGAAAATTGGTAAGCTTTGGTTATCATAGTAGAAGCATGTGGAGAAAGTACTTGAAAAGTTCTGTGTGAACAATGTGGAACCTGGTAATGTTCCATTAGCTTTCCATTTTAAGCTTTCTTCGATTTTGAGTCCTAGAACTGATGAAGAAAAGTAGTATATGTCTCATGTACCATATGCAAATGTTGTAGGAAACTTAATTTATGTGATGGTATCTACAAGACCTGACATTTCACATGCCGTTGGAGTTGTCAGCAGGTTCATCGAAAAACCAAGTGAAGAACACTGGCAAGTAGTGAAATGGGTTCTTCGATATCTAAGAGGCACAAGTGACCATTGCATCATCTTTAATGGTAGTGAGGGATCAGTCTGCGGATATGTAGATGATGATTATGTAGGTGATTTGTTCAAAAGAAAATCTACTACAGGTTATGTCTTTACTCTTGTAGGTGAAGCAATTAGTTGGATGTCAAGGCTTCAAGAAACAATTGCATTTTCTTCTACCAAAGCAGAATATATAGCTCCTTTAGATGAAAGTAAAGAAGCAATCTGGTTAAAGGGTCTACTTGATGAGATTGGAAGGATGTAGGAGAAAGTGAATGTACTTTGTGATAGTCAGAGTGCTATTCACTTGGCTACAAATCATACTTATCACAACAGAACCAAGCCCATTGATGTTGTTGGACACCTAATCCTAAAGGGTTAGTGTGGAAGCCGGAAAGACTAAGCAGTCCAAGAGACCTTGGGATCTGAATCCCAAGAGTCACATATGTTGTACTATAAATGTATATCTTATGGTAATAAAAAATGTACTGAATGTTTTATCTTTCATATGTTTGAGCTGTCCATGTGTGTTTAACATGGTATCAGAGCCATGATGAGTGGCTTGTTTTCCCTGAGCAACTGGTCTGAGTTGCCTTGAATAGTGCTGACTAGAGCTGGCCTAGTCTTCTGTAACGCTCCATTAATTCTGCCATCCCTGCGCTGTACCTGTGCCCTGCTCTTCTGAAGCTGCATACAAAATGATGTTAGAGTTGAAACGGTAATGCTGCTCTCTGCACACAAACGCTCCTTCACCCAGCGAAATTTGTGCCATTCCTTACCTGCGCCTGACATTCGCTTTACAGAGAAACGTTTGCATTCTATTGCTGCCCCTCTCTGCGTTCTATTGCTACTGTTGATCGAACCCCTGACATGTCACCACTGAATTCGCTGCCCCACTGAATTTCTGAATGTCAGATATAATTTCTACCACTGAATTCGCTGCCTCACTCATTTGCCCGTTTGGCTCACTGGTTTCCTTCTGTAAAATCACGAATTGTATTACTGATGCGCCTTTTCTCTCACAGTCTTCATGACCTGTGCATAGTAAGACACTGCGTTTGGAGTCAATAGGCTATTTGCAGTCATGCTTTTCTTACTGTTCGGGCTAAATAGCATTTGTTGTTGGCTTTTCGTCAATCATATACGTTCATGAACAAGTCCAACCTGAAACTGGTTTAGAGTGATGTTGCAATTTGCATTATATCATATTTATTATGCAGGTTCATATGCTTGGCTGATCGTGGAATTGAGAGGACGGAGGGAATAACGGCTTGTGTCTATTTTGAATGGAAAAATAGGTCGAGATATTGCGCACAGATAGTATTGCGCAGAGATAGTATAGGGTATAAAAGATACAGGCCAAGGACTTCCGACGGATTCCCATGCGGTAGGGAGATAGCCAGCCCACTGCGGAAATCATGCCTGTAACCGAAGTATTATTCCACTGTCCACGGACTAGTTGAGCACCATGTCTAAACACCGACGATAGAGTAAGAATTGTTCCACGCCAAACAGCCAGAGACTCCGATGGATTCCCATGCGGTAGGGAGATAGCCAGCCCACTGCAGCACCCCCGCCAGCCACTCTTCATCTCTCTAAAAATCAATTTCTGAAGGTGAATCTTGTGATTGCGTTTTTTGGTAAAAAAAAAAAAATCTGTGACTGCTTTTTTTTGGGAGCACGGTCTTTAGAGGCATCCGCCGAAGGTGAAAACCCTCTGTAATAGTGCCCAAGTCGGTCGCATGCAGATGATCTGTTTTTCTAATGAGATTGATATCCTCCGGGGCAGCGAAGTTTCTGATGCAAGAATGGGTGACGCAAGTGGACTTCTGAGTCAAACCCACACAATTCGACGAGTCTAACTGCAACATTGACAATGCTTCCACTCTGAATACCTGTCTATTGAATGAGTCGGCATATTGCACGCACTCCCTCGTGCTCGATCCTTCACTACTTTGTCTTCTATCCTCTGTGCATTATAAATGGTTGAATTTTTCTTTTTAATGTAGAACGGTGGTATTGAAGCGCATGCTTGTGTATCTATTGCATCCATAAAGCTGTGGTATAGCTGTGGTATAGCTGCATTTTGCATAGCTGTGGTATAGCTGCGTTTTGCATAGCTGTGGTATAGCTGTGGTGTCAGAAGTGGGATTGATGACCGTGAGACCGATGGCACATTCCAGCTGCTGCTTTATTGGGCAATGAATGAAGGTCGCCTAGATTTATTACTGCTAGAAGCACGACTGGTGACAACTGAAACCGGAGGAGTATCTCTTCAGCTACATCCAAAGGTACAAAGCGCCACAATTCATTGCAGGAAGTTCGTGCAGCGAAGTACCCAAAAGAAGCAAGGCCAAGATGAACACCTGCCCAATGTCGTTCTCTCAATACTAGATGGTATAGTTGCCAAATTGCCTTACTTACAGCATTTCCTTCATCTTCAGGTATTTCCACCGCACTTAAACTTGCAAGAAATGAAGCAAGTGCTGGTTTAAATTCTCTTGGAGCCTCATCCAAGGTTGAATCACCAGTGGTAAGGAGGCCATCTAGAGTGGTTAGAACCTCCCAAATATCAGTAGATGTAAGCCTATGAATCACATATGAAATCACTTCCAATGCATGGCTTAGGAGATTGCTGTAATAATGTCTTTGTGAACTCTCTGCAGCTGATCTGTATGCTTTCATAATAGCAACAGTGAGCTTTGGCACTTTATGAATGCATTCATCTTCAATTTGAAGGAGATCTTCACTTTGACACTGAGATAAAATCAGTGACAACAAATATATAGGATCTTTTGGTAGAGCTGCAGACACATTTTGGTAGAGCTGCAGACACATTTGGAGGAGCTTCTTTTAGCAGACTCAAAGCTTCACACTGGTCTTCCTATTTGAAGGGGTTTTTGAAATTCAAGTCTGACGGCTAAAATACATAGATATTCAAGTTATAAGACGAGTGTTATGACTTCTGCAAATGTTTGGGTTGTCATATATTGATTTAGATTTTTGAAGAGATCTCATTGTGTAACCAGGTTCTCTACTTCTCAGCTACTTCTTTATTACAATTTGTTGGCTAAGATATTTTTTCTGTGTAAATTTGCACAGAATATGTTCATGGTATGAAATTGCATTGTATATGGAAGTATATTGAGAAGCTACATACTTGAAGATTTTTTGAAGACAAAGTGGTACACCAATCAATTTTTTGCAGTGATATTATTGTCAAATGGATAGAATGGCTGTTGTATTAGAATTGCTGAACACTCTAATACATTCTACCACGGACAATACAATTATGATTGATAAAGCCATTGTCGCAAACATTCAAATCTGTTTGAAAAATGTACAAGAAAATATTGAGTTTTTGCAGCTGGAAACAAAGCTACAGCAGGAAGAATTACACCAGTGGAGTCATCATTCTGAACCTGTTTCTGTTCAGAACAATGAAGTAGACTCCCATAAACAGCAAGTCAATAATGTTACAGTTCATTCAGATAAAGCAGCAAAGTTACATGCAGATGCAGAGGTTCAGTCTGCACTTCCCAAGCCCATCATCAGACCTTGGGAACAGCTTGTCCACAACAAGCACAAAACTGGTCTTCGATATGACAAGGACTTGTCCTTTCATATTCCAGACTATGCCAAGCCCATTCAGTTTTAGAGTGCTGGTTTCATTAATGACAGTTCACCTTCTCCTTATGACAGTTCAGCTTCAACTGTTCCAGACTCTACCCCTCTTCCACAGCAACAACAACAACAACAGATCGTGAAATGCCAACACTGTGACCGAGTTGGCCATTTGAAAGATCACTGTTTTGATCTTCATCCATGTAAGCACTGTCATAAAACCAGTCATTCTTCACACAGATGCTTCAGAAACAAACGTCCTGCAAGAACGAAGATTCACCTTGGATGGATCGCTTCTTGGCAATGGGCATCAACAGCCAAGAAGATATTCCAAATGCATGTTAGAACTTGTTCTAGAGTATTGAACAGTCTTGCAGTTGAGTTTTCTCCATCTTCTCACCTTGTACCTGACAGGGGGGGAACTGATGGTCATCTACAAGCTTCAAAGTCACATCAAGCGAGCCTGAGCCACAACCTGCCACACCAGTTTCAGAGTTGTAGCCAGAGACAAAGATGCCCGTGAACACAGATTGAGAACACTTCCTCTAGCAGAAGACTCCAGCTTTGGAAGAGTTCCAGGAATTGCATTAAGCATTCCAGAGTTATTGGTTATCCTTAAATCATCACAGGTTGAGACTTCCCTTTTCAGGTTGAAGTTTTACCTTTTATGCGGGGTGAGACCTCCCTTTTATGGTTGAAGGTTTCCCTCTTTAAAACAATAGGATCACTTCCTCTAGCAGAAAACTTCAGTTTCTTGCCAGTTTTGGAAGAGTTCCGGGAACTGCACTAAGCGTTCCAGTGTTGGTGGTCATCCTTAAACCACCGCCCTTTTTTACCAACATTTCATAGAGCACATTCAGCCTAGTGCTGCCATGCATTTTTTGCACATGTTGTATTACAGCTCTCTTCTTGGACTCATACATAACCCTTCGGATTAAGGGGGGGAATGTTGGACACCTAATCCTAAAGGGTTAGTGTGGAAGCCGGAAAGACTAAGCAGTCCAAGAGACCTTGGGATCTGAATCCCAAGAGTCACATATGTTGTACTATAAATGTATATCTTATGGTAATAAAAAATGTACTGAATGTTTTATCTTTCATATGTTTGAGCTGTCCATGTGTGTTTAACAGATGTAAGGTATCATTTTCTGAGACATGTGATCAATGGCGGAAAAGTAGCTCTTCAAAAGGTCCATACATGGGAGAATTGTGCAAACATATTCACAAAGCGAGTTACAGTAGAGAATTTGTGATGGTGTTTAACTTCTCTTGGCTTGCATAACAGATGATGAATGGGCATGGGAAAGGGATTAAGAAAATTGTTGTCAAGGTAGAGTTTTCCACTATCACTTTTACTTTTTTATTATATTTTAATGAAACCAACTTTTAAAATTACTTACATACTTGCATTGTACTTTACACTTACACATATAATTTAACTTGTAGAGCCGCCTCTTAACAAAATAAATTGCAATTACATAAATAATTCAAAAATATTTAAAATTTCAAAAAATACTATATTTTAAAATTAATTTATTAAAATAAACATTAGAAAAAAATAACTATTGTGATCTAACTGGTAGAGCTGCCTTTTAACAAAATAAATTACAATTACATAAATAATTCAAAAATATTTAAAAATTCAAAAAATACTATATTTTTGAATTGGTTTATGAAAATAAACATTAGAAAAAATTAATTACTCTCATCGTATATTACTATTATATACATAAATAAATAAAATAAGTATCGGGAACTTTCTTCACTTGATATTTTGATGATGATGATGATTAACGTTCGTTGAGACCAAATAATGGTCTATCGGACCTAAAGAAACAAATTATCTATTTTGATTTAAGATTTTATTCCTATGCTCAAAAAGCTTGGAGAGAAGCCTCCCGAGCTCACTATAATTTTGACATTGTAAAAGGCTAGGAAGGTCAGTATTGTAACAAAGATTGTGAAACTGAGATCTAATGTGGTTATACGCAAGGCATTCTAAGAGGAAGTGGTTTTCATCCTCGATGTTCCTATTCTCACATATATGGCAAATCCTTTCCATCCATGGCGTTTTAGGAACTGCCCAACGACCTGTTTCACTATGGAGCTCATGAGAATTTGTTCTAATCTTTGCTATATTAATTTTCTTCTTTGAGCTAGTTAAAATAGAGAGATACTTTTGATCTTCTAGGGTGGGGTTGATGACTTTCTTATAATAACTTAATTTTCTTTTAGCCGCTAAGTCTTTCTCACACCACATTTTTTCTTTGAACTTAGAAATAACAATATCTTTAATGTTATTTATGTTTTGCAATGCATCATTTTCGTTGATCTCCCAATAGTTTAACCAGGCCCTTGTGTCTTTATGCCACCCTCGATTGAGCCTTAGGTGGTTTTGGCTAGAATTTAAAGCTAGCTTAGGAAGTCTATGATCGTCTATGTTACTGATTTTGTGCTTGTACAACAGAAACCTAAGCATAGCTACGCTCTCAATAGGGGAAAGACCTGCTTCTATAAGGAGAATAGGATAGGGTGTATTACTTTTAATTTTCAGGTTATAAGTTATAAAACGCTTCTGGAATTGCTCAATCTTTCTCCATGATTCTCTGGAGATGCTGCAACCCCAAACCTCACAGCCATATAAGATAGCAGGAGTGACTAAAGTTTTAAAGAGGAACTTCTTTTTATCCCACATTACAAGGTTTGCTATTTTACAATTATTTTCAAGACCAAAGTAAGCTTTCCAGCCCCCATTAATCCTTTTCTCAATGCTATGGTTACAGTTGAGCTTGTGATGAATATCAATTCCTAGGTACTTGTAAGAATACACTTCCTCCAAGTTATTATTGTCATACATAAAACTAGCATAAGTGTCCTTCTTGGATTTGATAATCATGACTTTTGTTTTGTCAGTGTTAACATTCATACCCATGGTAGAGCAGAAATCCTTAAGAAGCTTGAGTTTCTTATTAAGATCAGATGGGCACCTTGCCAAAAGAACAATATCGTCAACATAAAGAAGGAGGATGACGACTATCCCAGCTAAGATCGTGCCATCACATCCTGCTTCCTCTAAATAGCCTTCGAGCTTATCGATGTAAATGCCAAATAGGGTAGGGGAGAGGGGGCAACCTTGTTTAACTCCGATGTTACACTTAATATCTTTCGACCACCCTTCATTTCTCTTTAGCTTGGAAATTACATTCTCGTATAACCTTATAGCGGCAGCTCTCAACTCAAGAGGAACCTTTAGCTCTTCTAATCTATTCCAAAGGTTGTATCTAGGAACCGTATCGAAAGCCTTTCTAAAGTCCACAAAGCAACAAAATAAATTGGATTTCTCATTACGACATTCCTCTGCAATGATCCTAAGCGTAACAAGGTGGTCTATTGTTGAGTGATGCCTTCTGAAACCTGCTCGGCCTTTAGCCCGCTTACCTTCACTTTCAAGCCATATGCTTAACTTCTTTTCCAAAATACTACCATATAACTTGGCTAAGAGAGGGCTGATCATAATTGTTCTATAATTAGAGGGGTTATTTGTATCCCCACTTTTAAAAATAGGGATAATGAGGCTCTCAGTCCAAGGTTTAGGGAACCCTTGCTTGACTGCTTGATTGAAAAGCTTGTGGATGTGGGGGATGAGGACAGGACCTCAAATTTTTAAGATTTCTGCTTGGTAACCTTCAATGTCCTTAGCTTTCCCATTAGCAAGGCGATTAACCCCAAACTTAATGTCTTCTAAAGAGAAAACTTCTTTCGTTGTGAGAAGGGTTTCCAAATTATCCATGACATTTGGAGACTCATAAAGCTTTTTAAGATAGGAATTCCAATCGTGAAGAGCAATTTTATTATTATCCTTAGTCTTCCTAGTTAGAATCTTCCTCCAAAATTTCTTAGGAGCTACCTTAGAGAGGTGTAAGAGATTCTCCTCTCTTTGATGGATGTACTGCCTCTTTTTCCTTTTAGTTAGGGCTTTGTATATTTTTATCTTTTCCATTTTAAGAGATTCATCAACAGCTTCCTTAATTTCTCTCCTTGCGCTTTTACAATCTTTGTCATACCATGGATTGGTTTTTCTATTTCTTTTATTATTTGAAACTTCAATTGAGAACTTGTTAGTAGAATATGAGAGGGTTGTAGTAAAATTATGATAGAGGTCTTCTATGTTGTCTATATTAGATAAAGGAAGCAAATTAGTTTTTAATTCATTTAGAAAGAGATCATTTTTATTTCTATCAAATATTAAGTTCTTTTGGCTATAAGTATTATTTTCTATGGGAACTCTATGCATGAAAAAATTGAGAGTTATAAGTAAAGGCTTATGATCAGAGTCAAGTTTGTCGTCGTTTAAGATGTCAAAATTTATTATTTCGTTGTATAATGGGAGATCGGAAATAACTTAGTCTACCACGCTGCTACCAAGTCCATGGATGCATGTCATCTTGCTAGAATTGGGCCACTTCTTTAGACCGTTGCAAATTATGAGATCCTGAGCTCTACAGAGCTTGACTATCTCCGACCCAAACAAATTTTCCCCGAGATCTTCAGAGTTCCTTTTGTACCTGCTAGCCAGAGTAGCGTCTTCATCTAACCAAATATGATTAGGGTTGGAATGATTGCTTAGAATAATAGCTTGGTTGTTTGAAGTTCGAGCATTAAAGTCACTTGTTCAAAGGATATTACCGTCATTCCTTAGGCTAGAAATATCATTCTCTAAACCATTGTAAGGGTTAGTTTTATCTAGACTGTTATTCTTATAGAAGTTAGAATTAATGGGGGGAAAATAACATATTTCTATGTAGGACTTTTTATTATTAATATCTTTGATCTCTATCCAACTATATTGGTTGTGAGGGTCATTTTTATAAATCCTCACGTGGGGGGAGATGTTCTTCTTAATGTAACAAGCTATTCCCCCAATGCCTCTACGGGAGGATCACTTGTTCCAGGTAGACCATAGCGTAAAGCCATCTATGTTAGGGACCTTAGATTCTTTGTGCTCCCAAGTTTCAACAAGCAAAATAATATCAACATCATTTGAAATCCAACTTAGCTTGGGGCCTTTGTTCCATGGGAAGCCCCGACAATTCCAAGAAAGGATCTGGAGCATGTTTAATTGCTATTGATTACTATCTTTTTGGTTTCTATCTCAAATAAAGGCTTTTCTATTTCTGATTATTGCCCATTTTCCTTCCTTTCTAGATTCTTTTACCTTTTGAACCTCCTTTCTTAATTCTGCTTGGTCTTCTGGAATGAGATCTTCATTTATGAATATTCCCGTTCCTTTTAGACTTGAGGTTTTACTAAGTATGTCGTGCTTATGATCATTGGAGCTCACCTTTATGCAGATTAGTCTTTCTTTATTCTCAGTTAATTTCCCCAACCTTGTTGCTTCTGTGAGACATAATGTTTCAATTTGTAATCTATTATGTAGTTCTGTCTAGGCTAAGGCTAAAGTATCCTCATCTACTTCCTCTTTTAAGCCGAATATTATAAGGTGTAAGGCCCTTTTGTTACGCTCGTGGTCTAATTCTATTAATTTTTTCATTTCATCTTTAATTGGTTTGATATCTAACTTATCTACCACATTATTTAGGGTGAGACGGCTATTAACTTTTTCTTCTAGTTCTTTAATCATGTCTTTCATTTTAAGACTCTCTAAAGTATCAGCATCTCCTTGCTGGGATGGTTGGTTAGTATCTTGGTTATGTTTTTCTATAACCTGCAGTCTAGTCTCCATTGCCTCCATTTTATTCTCTAGTAGTTTTATTTTATTTTCTATTTGTTTTTGGATCGTGTCTTCAAGAGATGCAAATTTATTTTCTAGCATGGCTTCTAACTCTTTTTGTAGCTTAGCTTCTCTTTCCTCTCTATGTTTCTCTAAAGACTCTATATACTCATAAAGGCCTTGTAGAGTAACTGTGCTAGGTCTTCCCTTGGTAATCTTTGGTAATTGTGGTGAAATATTCATACTTGAAATTATATGAGCAATTAGAAAAAGAAAAAGATAAAGAATATGTGCACCTGATATTAGAAAACCTGACTGCAGATCACCCATTTGCCCTTGGTAATCTTTGGTAACTGACTGCAGATCGCCCGTACCCACCGCAACCTGCAGATTCTTTCACCGAGCCTCATAACACTTTCACCGAAGAATATATAGAGTAAGTTTTTAACTCTTTCACCGAGCCTCAGAACTCTTTCACCGAAGAATATTAATCTTTTACATGTTTCAATAATAAGATGATTATTTTTTTATAGTATTTACGGCTTATATTTATAATATTTATAATTTCAAGCTGAATTTAATTTTATTGTAGAATTTGAAATATTACGAACATAAATCAATATAATCTCCTGATTTCCATTTTTTCATTTAACTTTTGAAATAGTTTTAAAATTTACAAATTTATTTACATTATTTTATGATTACTTTATTGAAAGCATCTAGCGACAAAGATGTCTGGAATAAAACCATTTAGACATAATATCTAATAATAATAATATCATTTTTAGACATAATATCTAATAATAATAATAATATCATTTTCAAGGTTACAACCTAGCCAGACAGACAGCGATTTGACTGCTAAGTCTATGAAGGCGTACATGCTCTAACCCCCTCTGATTTTGAACACCTCTTAGGAGGAACCACATACTCTTAACCATTAGACCCACTCAAGCTGTTGTTGTGGTCACCAACAACCCCCCTCTTTGTTTAGTATTAGCAATAATATCAAGCAAAGGCGGACCCTTAACAAAAAATCTCAAAAATATTTTTATCGAAATTTTTGTATTTAACTCCCTAAAAGCTATATCGCATCACAAAGAGAGAGTGAAGCATTTTTCTATGCATGTAAGTAAGCCGCGATGAAGTGATGCAATATTCATCACATCGCATATTTTGAAAGCGCCCTTAAAAGAAAAACCTAAGGAATCGCCGATGGCCGATATGCGATGTCGCATATCGCAACGTCGCATAAGCAGCGCATAACGAGCAAATGAAAATTGTGATATTGCGATTTGCGACCTGCGATCTTGCAAACTGCGATTTTGCGATTTGCGATCTGTGACGATTGAGACTATTAATTGCTGCGATACGAATCGCAGAAAGCACTCATCGCAAAGTTTCTTCGGCATGATCTGTAAACCCAAAATCGAGCGCTCACCTTAAGGGAAATTAATGATTGCACGCCTGAGTATCCAAAGATGATCGTGTTGCATTTTTCGAAGAGTCAAGTCATTATGAGTGTCATGATTATGCATTCATTAGGACTTAAAGCTTTCATGTCAATCTTTTCGTCATGTCTCTTTTCCTTTGCGTGAACTGTAAGGCAGCAACTAATATAAATCTATATGCAGGAAACATCTAAGGAGAAGGGGAAAGCGCCAATACTTGAAGAACAGAGAGGAGATGCCTTCGCAAATGGTTGTCGCATGCAGCAGAGCCGCGGATTCCAGAGTATCACTCCACAGACACTGATGAAAATAGACTATCCAAGACTCCGAGTCAAAGGCGCACAAAAGCAGCATGTTTGCAAAAGATCCTGAAGCTCAGATTGGATAAAGCAAAAAGAAAAACGCTAAAGAGGGATGGTGCTTCAGAAAAGCCTGGAACAAAGAACGGAAGCAATTTTCAATATGTGAGATTGTTCAGGCAACGAAATCCCTAACTCATTGAGTCATCCGCACGGCCGGAAACCGAAATAGCAACAACACAATCAGTTTGAAAGAAATCTGGGTTATACTAAGTATACACACAGCAAATACACGCAGCCAGAGGAAGATTTTCAAAAATATCTTTTGGTTTGTCAGAAAGAGGTGCCAGGTTTTGTTATTTCTACTTTTATCGCCTGAGCAAAAGGAAAAGACAACCAGCCGACTCTTTCCAAGCGGACCTCACATTGCTTACAACACTAAGGAGCAGATACATAAACGGTTAGAAATTAGATTCAATTTTTAGAAATAAAATTGCTTTAGTAAAAGGGCGGTCATCTGAAGCCGTTCCCTAAATTTGTGTAATTAAGATTAGTTAGTAGTATTTAACCCTTCTCATGGCATTTAGAGAAGGGTCCGGAAATTTGTCAAAAAACTTGTCCTCAGAACATGCACTTTTGCACCCTCGGAGGTGGTTTTTGATGAATGGATGGATCGAGATTTGTTTATGTTTTCATTTTAATGTCTGCTACTGATGTTGCACTTTTGTACTCTTAGTAGATGTTAGAAGTAAGTAGAGATAAATCGTTATTGCTTGAAGTTTGTGAGTAAAAATCAGTCATAAATGGTACTTTTATCTCTTGATTAATTTCTGCTCATATTCTCAGAGTGATATACAGCTGATTTGTTTATATGTTGATGTATGAATGTCTTGGTTACCATTTGGCACTTTTCTACGATGGAATCATTTGTTTGTACTTAACATATGAATAACTTATCATGCGATATGCTGTTCACAACTGTTTTGCCTAACTTCTTATGCAGAATGGTTTATCTTAATTGATTTATATTCTTATGATAGCTGAATGATCTTTATTACCAGTTATTGTATGAAATCTTTTTAGATCGCATGATGAAAGAATATTACCCCGGGTTAGTATAGATTAGATGTGCTATTTTTTTTGGTAGATTACAGTAGCATAGAGTCAGCTTAGACTTTAGAATTAGATTAGCTTGAAATTACCTTTAGATTAGCATCATCAAAATCTACACACACTCACACATCCTTTAAATTGGGAATCTTGTCCCATCATCCCCAGTCGGACCCGCTAAAACAAACGGGCAAGGAGCCGCCAACCAGGTTCCGGACCTGGTGGGTATCCCCCTTGTTGTTGACCCGATTTTGGGGCCCTCAACATATTTGGCGCTAGAAGGAGGGCACGAACTATGAATGGCAACTAAGTCAAAATCCAAATACCATTCTGAGAGTAAATCACCCTCATCAACTCCCCCGACTTCTCCAATACGGTTAGACCCAGAGTTAGAAGTCGCTCGAGTATCCACCGCTGCTACTTACCCTAATATATCAGACCAACTGATCATTGAACCCCCTGAAATTCAAACTTTGATTCGTAAACTCCAGGGATTCTCTATTTTTTCTCAGAGGTCTGATAAATCTCACAGCAGCGTGACTTCGCAGTACAATCCTGCTCATCCCCTGACCAGATTGAAGAGTGAAAAGTTTGGTATTCAACCAAGTGAACTCCCTCTCCCTACTAGGAAAAGAGCAAGGAAAACACCACCAGAGTCTGACCGTGAGACTCTTTCATCTACTTCGTCCATTTCAACCCCCTCACCGCGAAGTCAACCACCCACATCCTCATCCCAAATCACTCATCCATCTTCCACAACCCTTCCTCTTCAATCATCAAAGATCATAATATCTTCATCTCCTCAGCATCAGGGCCCGTCTTCTGCACTTTCGTTAACTAGCGGCTCAACGATGGCCCAGTCTCCATGGAACAATCCTGGAGCGGTTTTGATGCCTCCACCCCTGAGCCCAATACCGGCCCATCCCGAGAAATGGCTACCCAAATTCAATCCAAAAACAGGCATGCTAGCCGAAGAGCATATCAATAATTTCATGCTTTCTGTTAATCTCAACGGAGTTACCAACGAGGATGTTGTCGTCCGGCTTTTTCCTTATACAATGCAAGGAACAGCCGGGTCATGGTACTTTTCGTTACCTTCCGGGTCCATCACAAGTTGGGACATTTTTCAAAGTCAATTCCTCACCAAGTTTGGCGATGAAAGATCTACAACGACATTAATCAATGACCTATCTAATCTTAAAGCTGAGACTAGAGAACCCATTAAAGATTTCAATTTACGGTTCAACAAGATCCTCAACAAAATTCCTGTTGCTTCTCAACCCAGCGAGGAAGTAAGATGTGAATGGTACATCATGGCCTTACCATAAAACTTGGCTATCTTCGTAGATAGGGAAAACAAGACAACCTTAGTTGAAAACTTGACTGAGGCTTTAGCAGTAGAAAAACGCGTAGTTGCCCTAGAAAAGAGATCTGCAATAGAAGAATGCAAATCCAAGAAAATCTCTTTCAAAGAAGACACCAAGTAGAATCAAATGAAAGATCCTTTCGATATGGAAGGATTACAAAAAGTGTTAAAGGCCATGTCCAATGAGATGATTGACATAAGAAAAAAAGTAGCAGAAACTTCTTCAAAAAAGCCCTACAGATCTTTTAAAAGAAATCTTCCCATGGAGATGAAACCACCCAATGCTGTCTCAAATGTCGAATCCGAATAAGAAGAAGAAGAAGATAATACCACTGAAGGGCAGACCGATGATGAAGAAGTTGTGGAACTACAAGGAATGTGGGATTTCATCCTCCCACAAGAAGAAGATCAAGAAGCATTTCCGGTTAGCACATGAAGCAAAAATCAACTTGATCCTCCCCAAACTACCCCCAAACAGAAAGGCGCAAGCCCTCCAACAAAAGATAAGGTCGCAACAAAGAAAACAACTGCTAGAGCGACCCAATTTAGCCCAGTCCAATCAGATCAACCACCTCCATCAAGAACATTGATAGTGTCGGATGAAATGGAATATAACATTATCGATGACATGAAAAAGACTAGGGCTAATATCACTCTTTACGAATTGAGCAAATTGAAACATCAACAGAAAATAATGATGAAAGAATTACATGTCGTGCCTACTACATCTTTACCTACAGCTGTAGCTTCCCACAACATGGGAAGACCTCCAACCAACATGATCAATAAGATTGATCCAAACGACATTGCCTTGATTGGAGGAAGATCAATATCTCATACTCCTCCTTTTCTTCTCACTTATGAAATTTTCAATAAAAATGTGCACAATTGCTTGGTTGATTCTGGTGCTTCAACGAATATTTT
This sequence comes from Pinus tabuliformis, assembly GCA_031772625.1. NCBI lineage: Eukaryota > Viridiplantae > Streptophyta > Pinopsida > Pinales > Pinaceae > Pinus > Pinus tabuliformis. The sequence goes on from CM062818.1 coordinate 1,239,711,360, forward strand.
ACCCAGATCAATATGTGCCAAATTGAATGTTCAACCACAGAAATCCGTAGTGCGCATAGTTCAACTTGATCGATCTCAAGTCGAAGTGATTGGTGAACTTAACCAGGTGACCATAAGATTGTCGTCTAACCCAAAAGTATGCCAAGTTATCGACATTCTAGTAGTTCATATCCCTGAATTCTATGGTTGAATTCTTAGCAGGGATTGGTCCGAAAAAATCCACAGATATTTCTCAACCGACTGGTCGCACATGTGGTTACCCTACAATGGTAAACCAAATCAAATAAAGGTTGAATGAGAGTTGCACCAAAAATACATTGTGACTGAATTGGAAGGAGAGAATGAAGAAATAGCATACAACAACAGTATCATAGGCAATTACTCAGTAGACTCTTTCCTCGGCAATTTCAATGCTCACACCTCACCTTACTTAGAAAATTCAGTTTTGTCCCAAGTTGAAAATTTTTCCCAGACCGATGATTCAAAGTGTTTTAAATTTTTAGATAACTCTGTAAATACATCTTTGTTTTGGAAATTATATTTTGATGGCTCTAAATCTAACGAGGGAGCAGGAGCAGGATGCGTTCTGATTAGCCCAGACAGAAACAAGACCATGCTTACATGCAGACTTGAGTTCGATTGCACAAACAATACAGCAAAATCAAAGCCTTGGTGCAAGGCCTATACAAAGCAATCAGGATGAATGTTAAGTATCTTCAAGTCTTTGGAGATTCTGAAATTGTCATCAAACAGGTACGTAACACCATACATTTCCTGTCAAGTCATTTAAAGTACTATCAATCTTTAGTACAAGATCTGACTTCACATTTCATAGCATTCAATATTTCGTCAATCCCAAGACTCCAAAATGCGAGCGCAGACCTGTTAGCTAACGTAGACTCTAGACTTATTCCCTCCGAAGATTTTAGTCCCGATAGGTTCTCAATAGAATTAATCTTTAAACCGTCCATCCCTGACAACATCACCAACTGGAGAGTATTCAACGATGACCCTGACATTGTAAATTTCCTCACTTCTGAAGGATCCTACTCAAATCAAATAATTGACGAAGACCATCATGATCACCAAGTTCAACAAAATAGCACTGATAATGCTATACCTAAATCGGTGGTTAAGTTAGAAGATTTATATGATTTGAAAAGTCGTTTTGAAAGGTCTTCCAATTCTAAACTCTACAGTTCAACTTTGAATTATGAATTAGTGAACTTAGGAACTAATTAGAAGCCGCAAAACGTTAATCTGGGCCACGACCTAGCCCCTGAAGAAAAATCAGCATATATCTGTCTTCTGAGACAATACAAAAACGTTTTTGCATGGAATTACGATGAGCTGAAGACATATAACACTTCTATCATTCAACACACTATCCCTATGATTGACAATGAAAAACCTGTCCAGCAGAAGCTTAGAAAAATCCACCCCAACTTAGAAAATCAAATAAAGGCTGAGCTAAATAAGTTGTTGAGAGCCAGAATAATTTTCCCTGTCAGACATTCCAAATGGGTATCCAATACGGTGCCCGTTAAAAATAAAAACGGAGATATTCAGATCTGTATTGATTTCCGGAATGTCAACAAAGCCTGTCAGAAAGACAATTTTCCCCTCCCACCTATGGAGCAAATACTATAGGCAGTAGCACGCTCAGAATTAATGTCTTTGTTGGATTGATTTTCAGGATACAATCAAGTGCTGGTACATCCCGATGATCAGTTAAAAACCACATTCCGAACCAAATGGGGCACATACGCATATTGAAAGATGCCATTTGGTCTGATCAACGCCGACGCTACCTTTCAGAGAGCCATGGACATCGCGTTTGAAGGTTTAGTCAATAAATCGGTAGTGATTTATCTGGATGATATAACAGTGTACTCCAAAAAATGAAGCGACTATCTCAACGACTTGAAACAAATCTTTCAAAGATGTTTAAGGTATGGAATTTCACTTAACCCAAAGAAATCCTTTTTCGCATTAAGTGAAGGGAAATTGCTCAGATTCATAGTGTCAAAATCTGGTATTCACATTGAACCTGACAGAATCAAAGAAATTTCCGAAATATCGAGTCCCCATAACGAAAAGGCCATGCAATCTTTCCTTGGACAAATCAATTTTGTAAAAAGGTTTGTCCCGGATTTTTCACATATTATTTCTCCTTTACAAAATATGAAAAAAAAGAATTCAAATTTTAAATGGGGCCTAGATGAGCACGAAGCATTCAACTTGATCAAACAAGCTATCATCAACGCTCCATCTTTAGCTACCCCAAATTTTTCAGAACCCTTTATCTTATATACTTTTGCCTCAGAAAAATCTTATGCCACGATTTTAACTCAAGCAAATCAAGAGAAGGCGGAAGCTCCAATCGCATTCTTTAGCTCGAACTTACAAGGTGCTGAGCTCAATTATTCAAACGTGGAGAAACAAGCTTATGCTGTTTTCAAAGCGATCAAATATTTCAGACCTTTCTTACTTAAAGCCCACACCAAAGTCGTTGTACTATTTCTAGCGGTAAGAAACTTGTTGGTACAGAAGGACGTGGGCAAAAAGAGGGCGAATTGGATTACCGCTTTACAAGAATACGATCTTGAGATCAAACCAGCAAACGTCATAAGAGGTCAAGGCTTCTGCAAGATGTTAGCTGGAGCATCGCAAATTCCTGAGAACTCATCTGAAGAGGTACATACATATGAGGTAAGCCTAAACGACGCAGAATCATTATATGTGGACACCATTTATTATCTTAAGAACGGGTATGCTCCATCACACCTGGATCACACCAAGAAAAGAGCTCTGAGATTGAAAGCTAAACAATACCAGCTCATAAATGATGTTCTGTTTAAAAGGAATTACGATTCTATACTTCTTAGGTGTCTTGAGAAAACTGAAGCCGAAAAGGTTTTGGAGGAACTCCACGATGGACCAGCAGGTGGACACTATGCTGGAGAAACTACTGCACATAAGATCTTACGTGCAGGATATTATTGGCCCACGCTGTTCAAAGACTCATACAATTACGTAAGGAAATGCCAAATCTGCCAGACTGCTGCAGGGAAGCAAAGGAAATTGTCCATGCCACTACAGCCGGTTAACATCGAGCAACCATTCAGCCAATGGGGCTTGGACATAATAGGTGAGATCGTTGCTTACTCTTCTAAGCAGCATAGGTATATCCTCACGGAAACAGATTATTTTACTAAATGGGTAGAAGCAGTTCCTCTCAAGACAGTTAATTCTGAAAACATTATTGAATTCATAGATCAGTTTATCATCACTAGGTTTGGGTTGCCAACGGCCTTAATGTTTGACAATGCATCATACTTTTCTGGAAATGCAATGACTGAGTTTGCACTTAAAAGAGGGTTCAAACTGAAGTATTCTGCCAACTACTATCCGCAAGGTAACGGGTTGGTTGAATCGACAAATAAAAACCTACGCAGGATTATTAAAAGCACAGTTGACCAAAACCAAAAGAATTGGCACAAAGCGCTGGTTAATGCTTTATGGGCAGACAGAATTACGAAGAAAGCTTCGATCGGCACTTCTCCCTTTAATTTAGTTTATGGGAAAGAAGTGGTTCTTCCTACTCACCTAGTCATTCCCTCTTTGTCTTTAGTACAACACATCGATGAAGTGTCTACTTCCTCTTTGCAATTGAGACAAATGGAGATAATCAAACTAGAAGAACAACGAGAACAAGCTAAGAAAACCCATGCTCACCACCAAGCGCTAATAAAATCCTCTTTTGACTCAAGCATCATAACCAGAAAGAACTTTCAGATGGGAGATTTAGTTTTGAAATGGGATAAGGCTCATGAAGAAAAGGGCAAGCATACGAAATTTCAGAAGCTGTGGCTTGGTCCTTTTCAGATTGTAGAAGTCATAGGCCCATCAACGTTTGTGTTGCAGGATTTGGCAGGTAGAAGAGATTCTTTGCCTGTGAATGGACAAATTCTCAAAATGTATTTTCCATAAGAAGAGCATTCTTCTAGTTTTGTAGGATAGTTTTAGTTTGTTTTTATTTTGTTTTTTCTCTTTCTTATAAATAAAATCAGTTGTAAGTGATCATTGAAAAGGATTCATGAAAGAGCACACTAACTCTCTATCAGATTTTGATTTCACTTGTACAAATAGCAAAGCTTTTCGAAAAATCTGATTTTTATTATTGACAAATAGAGTTAACTTTATCCTGAATATGATATTAGTTTCAACCTCTCAAAAGACTTTGATGAAAGCAACCTTTGGTAAAAAATTGTTTTATGTCAACACAATGAAAGGTATCATCAATAATAAAATAAATATTCTCTGTAAAGCTGTTGTTTTCAAACTCTATTATTGTCGTCTAGAGCTTTCTTAAGGAAAAACAATGACTTCCTCCCTGCAAAAGGAAACCGCAACATTCAGAGAAACTATCCGAGAAAACACTATATCTCAAAGAATAAGAGGTCTCATCACGAGCTGGCTTATCATGATCACAGATATTATAACTTGCTAACTTTGCCAAAACTGTCTATCAAAACAGGGCAACGACTTAAGATTGTTGCAATCAAAAGACAAGGGGTCTCATCACGAGCCAACTTGTTCAGCAAAAGTGTAAATCAAGTGAATGGTTGTGTCATAATTTGGCCACCAAACCAAGACATTGTTCTTTAGAGAATAAAAAAAGAAAAAGTGTCAAAAAGGATTTTTCTCTGAAGTATTGTAAATAACCTCAAGCAGGAAAAAGGATCATTCCTGGATAAAATGGTAACCCTGTCGAGGCTATGGACGCTTGCGGGCAGCAGAGGCTCTACTTACGACAAATGAGCATATTTAAAAAAAAAACAGTATGCAGAGAAGACCTTATTTTATCTTTTAAAAAGGACCGAGTAATGTCTGGGATGAATGCAAGAACTAAGCCTAGGGAAGCAGACAATTGGACAAAAAGAAAGGTTGAAACAAAGTATCATTGACAGGATGAGGGGTAATCTACTCTATCTGTCCATAACAAAATTTAGACATAAGAAAATTTTTTCTGTTTCGGAAGTGGAAATGTCAATATAAAAGCAGAGATAACTGGTTCTTCATAGTGAATTTCCATTGTTGTGGTCACCAACAACCCCCCTCTTTGTTTAGTATTAGCAATAATATCAAGCAAAGGGGGCCCCTTAACAAAAAATCTCAAAAATATTTTTATCGAAATTTTTGTATTTAACTCCCTAAAAGCTATATCGCATCGTAAAGGGAGAGTGAAGCATTTTTCTATGCGCGTAAGTAAGCCGCGATGAAGTGATGCGATATTCATTACATCGCATATTTTGAAAGCCCCCTTAAAAGAAAAACCTAAGGAATCGCCGATGGCCGATATGCGACGTCGCATATTGCAATGTCACATAAGCAGCGCATAACGAGCAAATGAAAATTGAGATATTGCGATTTGCGACCTGCGATCTTGCAAACTGCGATTTTGCGATTTGCGATCTGCGACGATTGAGACTATTAATTGCTGCGATACGAATCGTAGAAGCCACTCATCGCAAAGTTTCTTCGGCATGATTTGTAAACCCAAAATCGAGCGCTCACCTTAAGGGAAATTAATGATTGCACGCCTGAGTATCCAAAGATGATCGTGTTGTGTTTTTCAAAGAGTCAAGTCATTATGAGTGTCATGATTATGCATTCATTAGGACTTAAAGCTTTCATGTCAATCTTTTCGTCATGTCTCTTTTCCTTTGCGTGAACTCTAAGGCAGCGACTAATATAAATCTATATGCAGGAAACATCTAAGGACAAGGGGAAAGCGCCAATACTTGAAGAACAGAGAGGAGATGCCTTCGCAAATGGTTGTCGCATGCAGCAGAGCTACGGATTCCAGAGTATCACTCCATAGACACTGATGAAAATAGACTATCCAAGACTCAGAGTCAAAGGCACACAAAAGCAGCATGTTTGCAAAAGATCTTGAAGCTCAGATTGGATAAAGCAAAAAGAAAAACGGTAAAAAGGGATGATGCTTCAGAAAAGCCTGGAACAAAGAACGGAAGAAATTTTCAATACGTGAGATTGTTTAGGCAACGAAATCCCTAACTCATTGAGTCATTCGCATGGCCGGAAACTGAAATAGTAACAACACAATCAGTTTGAAAGAAATTTGGGTTATACTAAGTATACACACAACAAATACACGCAGCCAGAGGAAGATTTTCAAAAATATCTTCTAGTTTGTCAGAAAGAGGTGCCAGCTTTTGTTATTTCTACTTTTATCACCCGAGCAAAAGGAAAAGACAACCAACCGACTGTTTCCAGGTGGACCTCACATTGGTTACAGCACTAAGGAGCAGATACAGAAACGGTTAGAAATTAGATTAAATTTTTAGAAATAAAATTGCTTTATTAAAAGGGTGGTCATTTGAAGCGTTTCCCTAAATTTGTGTAATTAAGATTAGTTAGTAGTATTTAACCCTTCTCATGGCATTTAGAGAAGGGTCTGGAAATTTGTCAAAAAACTTGTCCTCAGAATATGCAATTTTGCACCTTCGGAGGTGGTTTTTGATGAATGGATGGATCGAGATTTATTTATGTTTGCATTTTAATGTTTTCTACTGATGTTGCACTTCTGTACTCTTAGTAGATGTTAGAAGTAAGTAGAGATAAATCGTTATTGCTTGAAGTTTGTGAGTAAAAAACAGTCATAAATGGTACTTTTATCTCTTGATTAATTTCTGCTCATATTCTCAGAGTGATATACAACTGATTTGTTTATATGTTGATGTATGAATGTCTGGGTTAACATTTGGCACTTTTTTACGGTGGAATCATTTGTTTGTACTTAACATATGAATAAATTATCATGCGATATGTTGTTCACAACTGTTTTGCCTAACCTCTTATGCATAATGGTTTATCTTAATTGATTTATATTCTTATGATAGCTGAATGATCTTTATTACCAGTTATTGTATGAAATCTTTTTAGATCGCATGATGAAAGAATATTACCCCGGGTTAGTATAGATTAGATGTGTTGTTTTTTGGTAGATTACAGTAGCATAGAGTCAGCTTAGAGTTTAGAATTAGATTAGCTTGAAATTACCTTTAGATTAGCATCATCAAAATCTACACACACTCACACATCCTTTAAATTAGGAAGTTGGTCCCATCATCCCCAGTCGGACCTGCTACAGCAAACGGGCAAGGAGCCGCCAACCAGGTTCTGGACCGGGTGGGTATCCCCCTTGTTGTTGACCTGATTTCGGGGCCCACAACACCTGTATATCTATTTAACTTCCTTATCATTAAAATAAAATATTAGGCACATAAAATTAAAAAGTTAATTCAACTAAACAGTAAATCTTTTTTGGGCCTTGGCACAGGTTCCTTTTAAATTAGATTTTCTTTAAATAAAACACCTTGTATTTTTTTAATCACAATATAAGATGAATATAAATTCGATCTTTAAGTGGTTTTAACAACAGGTAAATGTTAAGAACTATATGCTTTTTTCAATTACATATTGTAGTTTCATTTGGTATAAAAGTTAGAATTATATCAACAATTTAGATAATAGCTAAGTAGCATTGGAGTGGTGTCGGCATGTGATATGGAATCGGCCATGGAACTCGTCCCACCAAACTTTGACAACGTCATTGTATACAAAATACCAAATGCAATGTCAGAAATTATCCAAATCCTCAAATGTAGCCAATATAAATGGTTAAAACGTTAAATTTTAATGGAAACAACGTAAATTCTTCCTAATTAAAGTTTAAATTTTGTAGTTCAAAATTACTAGAATTCAAACTTGACCGAAAGTAAATTTTCAAATTTAAGAGAATATTAATTTCAACAGCAAGATCATTAAACAACCTCAAACTTCGACAGACATTTACTGTGAAACTCAATTTCTCGCTTTGTTCGAACAACATCAATCATGTGTCGCATTGCTTGGAATGTTCAGATTTACATGCAACTTCGACATTATGGATCTTCTGAAAAAAATTGAACAAACTGTTGTAAAAGGAAAATATTATCTAGGAAAGTGCCCTCTACTATATTTTTTCTAACGAAACCATAATGAATGCCAAATCCTTCAAAAATTCATTGCAGAAAGCCAATAAAATATTCCTCCATACAAGGCTTCTCATATTGCAACTAAATTTGCGCCACCCACCAACATTTTTCTTCATGCATTTCATTAAGCTTATCCAATATGATAGAACCCCACATAAATATCAGACTGAAATGGGAAGAAATGTTTTAAAAGAAGACACCTTTCCTAAATTTGGGTGACTTAACATCATGTTAAACTAATAAAAAGAAGTTTGAAGATATCCCGTGAAGATTTTTCTCCCTCTCCAAAGGCTAGTGTATTTTATTCTAGGCATAAGCCAGATGTCATAACCAGAAACGAGAATAGCCCCAATTTTAATAAATATGAAATTTATGTCACAAGTCGCCCGAAAAAACATGATTCAAATGAGGAACATCCAAAAGCCTCAATGTTTGCTATGACTCATAAGATCAATAACTACATTTCCATAAAAGCAACCTTTCCCAAATCACTTCATTGTCTAGAATGCTTAAAAAGATTTAACTGTAGAGCAAAACACAAAGTATGAATTCCTATAGTTAGATATGTTCAACTAAAGATGTTGTTTCCAAATCTTTCATTTATTAGGTGTATCGTTGCACCTTTATGGACAATGACTAGTTAACACCCATTATTAATACAGTTCTAGCGAATTTTGTGTTAAGTATACAGTTCTAACCAAGAATTTCAATGTCCGAAACATTCAAAATTAAAAATCAGCTTCTCATATCATCAAACATATGAAGTGGATATCAAGCACAGACCTAGAATAAAAATTAAAAGCTTTGAATCCACTAGAGCGACCAATATTGAATGGGATAGATTTAACAGTAATAATGATTAATCAATAAATAATCATTATTGAACGGATCACAAAATCAAAGTTCCTTGTCCTCCTCATTTATGGCCAGGCTTTGGTTTTGGTTCAGGTTTTGTCCTTTCCACCCTGTACCTTTTCTATCCAAGTTTTGGTTCGCTCTGTTCATTTCTCTTTTGGTTCCTTTTTATGAGAAGTTCCTCTGAATTTTCTGCTTCACTTGAATTCTACTGGAATCCTTATGTTCTTCGCCCCTCGGCATTATCTCTGTATTAAAAGCGATTCAGGATCATCCCTAATTTTAGCTATTCTATACGGATGAGCGATTCTCTGATTTCTTTGATTTTCAGCATTTTGGTGTGTATAGAAGCAATGCACTATGCTTTTCGCCACACCAATTTTGAAATTTTGAATGTGCATGGAACACAGATAAGTATGCTTTAATTGTTTAAATATGTAAGATAACACTGAGAAATACGAAGAGAACCCAATTAAATTGTGTGCAATTTAAAAATTTATATTAACGATCAGATAATTTCATGCAAACTAAAGCAAATTACAAACATATTTACATTGGTATTCAAGGTAAAGCTAATAGACAAGTGTATATCTATTGTATAGGTAGATTAACATGTTGGAAATTGACAACTAATTGATGTAAATTTGGGTAAAATTGTATTAGTTATTGACAATTTAGTTTTATACTAAAACAACAGTTATGTAATTGAGGAGGCTCATATAAAACAGATGAATGCCCGAACTATTGTAATAGAGAATCATTTATTGATTGAATATAAATTCCAATCCCTTGCCCCGTGGATACTTCCTTGATACCCTCTCAAGGTTTTACCATGTAAATCTTGATTTTTTTATTTTATTTGTGTGGCTGTATTCAATTTCATTTTCTTTCTTGTTTAGTAACCTCTTGTAACTAAAAATGGTAGCAGAGTAAGGTTGAGTTGAGTTGGAGGAGAATGTTGGTGAGATAACTGTTGGTTTACATCAAGGAGAGTAGGAAGGAAACACTCCATCGAGGAAGGATTGTGGACCTAATACGTGTTACAAAGAGGCTTTCCAAAACTTTCATGGAACCACTGCGTGTTACGAAGAGGCTAGCCAATGCTCTCTGCTCTTTGCGTGTGTGTGGACCAATGCTTAAAGAGATTGCCTCTGTATGCTACCAGAGCCATCGAGGAGGGCACCTTAAGGGTCAAAGACCTTTGCGTGCTGCCAGAGCCATCAAGGAGGGCCTATGTGTGTTGATTGGCTTGTCGAAGAGCCTGCCGCCAATGAACTTTGCGTGCTACGATAGCCGTCAAGGAGGGCCTATGTGTGTTTGTTGTCTTGTCAAAGAGCCTACCAGAGGAAGAGTTGTCAATCTTTCCACCAGAGGAAGCGTTGCCAAGGAGGGGCTGTTGTGGGCTTGTCAAGAGCCTGGCTTGTTGAAGAGCTTGCCACCAGAGGAATTCGATCAACAGAAATAAGTCTCGGTATTTTTTTTTTAACTAGAGAAATAAGAATTTCTTGCTGAGATGCTAGTTAATTTGAAATTTTTTGGGGTTTGAAGTAATTTTTCTGGAAATTGAATTGTTTCATGTATATTTGAAGTAATCAATATGTGTAAAAGAAATTCTGGGAAATAAATCAGGGTTTTTTTTTTTAAAGGGCAACAAAATTATGTTTTTTTTTGTTGAAAAGAAAGAAACCCTAGTTTCTAGTTGAAGGCAGATTGTGGAGAAATTCAACCCTAGAAGTAACAGTTTAGAAGAAAATTAGAAAGAAATGGCTAAAATGACGAATGGAAAGTTTGAGGTGGAGAAATTCACCAGCCAGAACAACTTTGCTCTCTTGAAACTAGAAGTGATAGATTTTCTAGTGCAACAAGGGTTGCACAAAGCTTTGAACATGGCAAATAAGAAACCTGCTATCATGAAAGATTCAGCTGGGAGGACTTGGATGACCAAGCCCTCAGTACCATCAGATTATGCCTAATAGATGAAGTTCTCTTCAACATTGTTGAAGAGAGTACAGCTTCAGGCTTATGGGAAAAACTGGAAAAACTATATATGACAAAGTCATTAACCAATAGAATTTATTTGAAAAGACAATTGTACATTCTTTGAATGAAGGAGGGTTCAAAAGCTGTAGAGCATTTAAATGTTTTTAATACACTTATATGCCAATTATTAGACATGGAAGTTAAAATTCAATAAGAAGACAAAGCTATAACATTGTTGTGTTCTCTGCCCGAGTCATGGGACCACTTTGTAAATTCAATCAGTTTGAGCAACGTTGATTCTTTGAAATTTGAATCAGTTGTGGGAGCTCTCTTATCTGAAGAAGTACAAAGGAAATCCAGTACTGAAGTAGCAACACCAGAATCCATGATAGCCAGAGGACAGTGAAAGGAAAGAGGAGAAAAAACAAGGGGGTCTTCCAGATCTAAATCAAAGGGAGAGAAGTGTAAGGAAAAATGTTAGCACTGCAAAAAAATTGGACACGTTAAGAAACACTGTTGGAAATGAAAGGAGTCTGATAACCCGAGGAAGGAATAAAATGAAGTATATCCAAGTATGACAGACGAAGTTTTATCTGCTGAAGAATTATGTATGATAGATGAAACTTTACCTCTATGTAATTTCTTTCAGGGTTTTGAAAGTTGCTTGTTAGACTCCGGTGCTTCTCATCACATGTGTCCACATAGAAATTGGTTTACTTCATATAAAGATGTAAATTGTAGTTCTATGTTTATGGGTAATAATGTATCATGTCAGACTATTGGGATGGGAAATATTAGGATTAAAATGTATGATAACACGGTTAGAACATTAACTAGTGTTAGACATGTACCTGAATTGAAGAAAAAAATTGATTTCTTTGGGAGTGTTGGATTCAGATGGTTATAAGTTTACAGGCTAGAATGGAGTGTTGAAAGTCTCTAAAGGCACCCTAGTTGTTATGAAAGCAGAAAAGGTCGGAAATCTTTACAGACTCAAAGGAAGTGCTCAGGTCAGTGAAGCAGCAATTGTGTCAGAAAAAGAAGAAGAAGGTACTTGCCTTTGGCATCAATGATTGGGTCACATGAGTGAGAAAGGTCTTTAGGTACTAATGAAACGTAAAACACTTCCTAATCTGAAATCTTTGAAGTTGGATTTCTGTAAACACTATGTGTATGGAAAATAGTTTAAACAGAGATTTAAAACTCGAAACCATAATAGTAAGGATATTTTAGACTATATTCATTCTGATATGCGGGGACCATCTCCTTTTGTATCATATGGAGGTGCTCTATATTTTCTAATTTTTATTGATAATTTCTCCCATAAAGTTTGGGTCTTTATGCTAAAAATGAAAGCTAATGTATTCAATATCTTTAAATAATTTAAAGCAATGGTATAGAAAATAACAGGAAAATCAATTAAATGTTTAAGAACTGATAATGGTGGTGAATTTTGCTTCAATAGAATTTGAACAATACTGTAAGCATGAAGGAATTGTTAAACACAAAACTGTTGTTTATACCCCTCAGCAAAATGTTGTTGCTGAACGTATGAATCAAACTCTTATGGAAAGAGCCAGAAACATGATCAACAATGCTAACCTGCAAAAGGAGTTGCGGGCAGAAGCAGTATCCACTACTTGTTATTTAGTTAAAAAATCACCTTTAGTTGCAATTGAATGTAAAATTCTTAAAGAATTTTGGTCAAGTCAGTCTTGTGATTATTCACATTTAAGGATATTTCGCTGTGATGCTTATGCTCTTATTCCTAAAAATCAACATTCAAAATTAGATCCAAAAATTAAATGTTATGTCTTTGTTGGGTATGACTATGTGGTGAAAGGATATAGGTTGTGGGATCCTACATCGTGGAAGATGATCATTAGTAGAGATGTAACATTTGATGAATCTTCTCTTTTAAAATCAAATGTTGAAAGAATTGAACAGGAACAGGTATTGCCAAATCAACAAATTCAGTTGGAGGCTAGACATTTCTGTGAAAGTCAAAAGGAAGGTGAGACTTCTGGAGAAAAAGGTGTTGAAGATACTATTGAAGTTTTTGAACTAGTTTAACAACTAGCCACTCTAAGGAGGTATACAAGGGAAAAAAAATTCCCAAAAGGTATGAAAATTTTTGCTTCATCTTTTGCTTTGATTACTGAATATGGGGAACCTTCTTGTTATCAAGAAGCAGTAGATGATACAGATAGCGAAAAATGGAAAATGACTATGGAAGAAGAAATGGATTCCTTAGCGAAGAACAATACCTGGGATCTTGCATAACTTCCTGAAGGGAGAAGTGTTGTTGTATGCAAATGGGTCTTCAAACTGAAACAAAAAGTTGATGGAAGTATCGAAAGGTATAAGGTGAGACTCGTAGCAAAAGGGTATTCTCAAGTTGAAGGTATCGACTTTCATGAGATTTTTTCACTAATTGTAAAACTTGTTTCTATTCGTATTGTGTTGGCACTAACTGCATTACTTAACCTTGAGTTAGAACTGTTAGATGTTAAAACAACTTTTTTACATGGCAATTTGAATGAAGAGTTATATATGGAACAACTAGAAGGTTTTGTACAAGGTCGCAGTAGAAGATTAGTTTGCAAGCTCAGGAAATCATTATATGGTCTGAGGCAATCTCCCAAACAATGGTACAAGAAGTTTGACTCCCTCATGGTGAGCCAGAGCTTTATTATAAGTGAGTATGATCATTGTGTATACTTCAAGAGTTTCAATGGCATATTCATTATCTTAGGTTTGTATGTTGATGATATGCTTATTGTAAGAAAAAGCGTGTAAGAGATCAACAAGTTAAAGGCTCAACTCTCTAGGACATTTGATATGAAGGATCTTGGAGCAGAAAAACATATCTTGGACATGGAGATACATAGAGACAGGAAAAATGGTAAGCTTTGGTTATCATAGTAGAAGTATGTGTAGAAAGTAATTGAAAAGTTCTGTGTGAACAATGTGAAACCTGTTAATCTTCCATTAGCTTCCCATTTTAAGCTTTCTTCGATTTTGAGTCCTAGAACTCATGAAGAAAAGTAGTATATGTCTCATGTACCATATGCAAATGTTGTAGGAAACTAAATGTATGTGATGGTATCTACAAGACCTGACATTTCACTTGCCGTTGGAGTTGTCAGCAGGTTCATGGAAAAACCAAGTGAAGAACATTGGCAAGTAGTGAAATGGTTTCTTCGATATCTAAGAGGCACAAGTGACCATTGCATCATCTTTAATGGTAGTGAGGGGTCAGTCTGCGGATATGTAGATGCTGATTATGTAGGTGATTTGTTCAAAAGAAAATCTACTACAGGTTATGTCTTTACTCTTGTAGGTGAAGCAATTAGTTGGATGTCAAAGCTTCAAGAAACAATTGCATTGTCTTCTACCAAAGCAGAATATATAGCTGCTTCAGATGAAAGTAAAGAAGCAATCTGGTTAAAGGGTCTACTTGATGAGATTGGAAGGATGTAGGAGAAAGTGAATGTACTTTGTGATAATGTACTTTGTGATAGTCAGAGTGCTATTCACTTGGCTAAAAATCCTACTTATCACAACAGAACCAAGCAAATTGATGTAAGGTATCATTTTCTGAGACATGTGATCAATGGCAGAAAAGTAGCTCTTCAAAAGGTCCATACATGGAAGAATTGTGCAGACATATTCACAAAGCGAGTTATAGTAGAGAAGTTGTGATGGTGTTTAACTTCTCCTGGCTTGCAGAAGAGATGATGAATGGGCATGGGAAAGGGATTAGGAAAATTGTTGTCAAGGTGGAGTTTTCCACTATCACTTTTACTTTTTTATTATATTTTAATGAAACCAACTTTTAAAATTATTTACATACTTGCATTGTACTTTACACTTACACATATACTTTAACTTGTAGAGCAGCCTCTTAACAAAATAAATTGCAATTACATAAATAATTCAAAAATATTTAAAATTTCAAAAAATACTATATTTTAAAATTAATTTATTAAAATAAACATTAGAAAAAAATAACTATTGTGATCTAACTTGTAGAGCTGCCTTTTAACAAAATAAATTACAATTTCATAAATAATTCAAAAATATTTAAAAATTCAAAAAATACTATATTTTTGAATTAATTTATGAAAATAAACATTAGAAAAAATTAATTATTGTGATCGTATATTACTATTATATATATAAATAAATAAAATAAGTACCGGGAACTTTCCTCACTTGATATTTTATTAATCTTTTACAAGTTTCAATAATAAGATGATTTTTTTTTATAGGATTTACGGCGTATATTTATAATATTTATAATTTCAAGTTGAATTTAATTTTATTGTAGAATTTGAAATATTACGAACATAAATCGATATAATCACCTAATTCCATTTTTTCATTTAACTTTTGAAATAGTTTTAAAATTTACAAATTTATTTACATTATTTTATGATTACTTTACTGTTTCAAAATTTATACAATAAAATTAGTATATTCTGTTTGTGAGATAAAGATTATTGGTTTGAAATAAATTCCTGTGAAAGATGATAACAAAACGTCTAGCCACAAAGCTGTCTAGAATAAAACCATTTAGACATAATATCTAATAATAATAATATCATTTTTAGACATAATATTTAATAATAATAATAATAATAATATCATTTTCAAGGTTACGGTCTAGCGAGATGAACAACTATTTGACTGCTAAGTCTACAAAGGCATACATACTCTAACCCCCTCTGATTTTGAACACCTCTTAAGAGGAAACACATACTCTTAACCATTAGACCCACTCAACCTGTATATCTATTTAACTTCCTTATCATTAAAATAAAATATTAGGCACATAAAATTAAAAAGTTAATTCAACTAAACAGTAACTCTTTTTTGGGGCTTGTCATAGGTTCCTTTTAAATGGGATTTGCTTTAAATAAAACACCTTCTATTTTTTAATCAAAATATAATATGAATATAAATTTGATCTTTAAGTGGTTTTAACAACAGGTAAATGTTAAGAACTATGCGCTTTTTTCAATTACATATCGTAGTTTCATTTGGTATAAAAGTTAGGATTATATCAACAATTTAGATAATAGCTAAGTAGCATTGGAGTGGTGCGGGCTCCAAATCCTCAAATGTAGCCGATATAAATGGTTAAAACGTTAAATTTTAATGGAAACAACGTAAATTCTTCCTAATTAAAGCTTAAATTTTGCAGTTCAAAATTACTAGAATTCAAACTTGACCGAAAGTAAATTTTCAAATTTAAGAGAATATTAATTTCAACAGCAAGCTCATTAAACAACCTCAAACTTCAACAGACATTTACTGTCAAACTCAATTTCTCGCTCTGTTCGAACATCATCAATCATGTGTTGCATTGCTTGGAATGTTCAGATTTACATGCAAATTCGACATTATGGATCCTCTGAAAAAAAATCGAACAAACTGTTGTAAAAGGAAAATATTATCTAGGAAAGTGCCCTTTACTGTATTTTGTCTAACGAAACCATAATGAATGCCATATCCCTCAAAAATTCATTGCAGAAAGCCAATAAAATATTCCTCCATACAAGGTTTCTCATATTGCAACTAAATTTGCGCCACCCACCCACATTTTTCTTCATGCATTTCATTTGGCTTATCCAATATGATAGACCCCCACATAAATATCAGACTGAAATGGGAAGAAATGTTTTAAAAGAAGACACCTTTCCTAAATTTGGGTGACTTAACATCATGTTAAACTAATAAAAACAAGTTTGAAGATATCCCGTGAAGATTTGCCTCCCTCTCCAAAGGCTAGTGTATTTTATTCTAGGCATAAGCCAGATGTCATAACCAGAAACGGGAATAACCCCAATTTTAATAAATATGAAATTTATGTCACAAGTCGCCCGAAAACACATGATTCAAATGAGGAACATCCAAAAGCCTCAATGTTTGTTATGACTCATAAGATCAATAACTACATTTCCATAAAAGCAACCTTTCCCAAATCATTTCATTGTCTAGAATGCTTAAAAATATTTAACTATAGAGCAAAACACAAAGCATGAATTCCTATAGTTAGATATGTTCAACTAAAGATGATGTTTCCAAATCTTTCATTTATTAGGTGTATCGTTGCACCTTTACGGACAATGACTAGTTAACACCCATTATTAATACAGTTGTAGCGAATTTTGTGTTAAGTATACAGTTCTAACCAAGAATTTCAATGTCAGAAACATTCAAAATTAAAAATCAGCTTCTCATATCATCAAACATATGAAGTAGATATCAAGCATAGACCTAGAATAAACAATAAAAGCTTTGAATCCACTAGAGCGATCAATATTGAATGGGATAGATTTAACAGTAATAATGATTAATCAAAAAATAATCATTATTGAACGGATCGCAAAATCAGAGTTCCTTGTCCTCCTCATTTATGGTCAGGCTTTGGTTTTGGGTCAGGTTTTGTTCTTTCCACCCTGTACCTTTTCTATCCAAGTTTTGGTTCACTCTGTTCATTTCTCTTTTGGTTCCTTTTTATGAGAAGTTCCTCTGAATTTTCTGCTTCACTTGAATTCTACTAGAATCCTTATGTTCTTTGCCCCTCGGCATTATCTCTGTATTAAAAGCGATTCAGGATCATCCCTAATTTTAGCCATTCTATACGGATGAGAGATTCTCTGATTTCTTTGATTTTCAGTTCTTCTAACTTACATTGTCAGACAAAGAGAAGCATTTTGGTGTGTATAGAAGCAATGCACTATGCTTTTCGCCACAACAATTTTGAAATTTTGAATGTGTATGGAACTCAGATAAGTATGCTTTAATTGTTTAAATATCTAAGATAACACTGAGAAATACGAAGAGAGCCCAATTAAATTGTGTGCAATTTAAAAATTTATATTAACGATCAGATAATTTCATGCAAACTAAAGCAAATTACAAGCATATTTACATTGGTATTCAAAGTAAAGCTAATAGACAAGTGTATATCTATTGTATAGGTAGATTAACATGTTGGAAATTGACAACTAATTGATGTAAATTTGGGTAAAATTGTATTAGTTATTGACAAGTTAGTTTTATACTAAAACAACATTTATGTAATTGAGGAGGCTCATATAAAACCGATGAATGCCTGAACTATTGTAATAGAGAATCATTTATTGATTGAATAGAAATTCTGATCCCTTGCTCCGTGGATACTTCCTTGATACCCTATGAAGGTTTTACCATGTAAATCTTTATTTTTTTATTTTATTTGTGTGGCTGTATTCAATTTCATTTTCTTTCTTGTTTAGTAACCTCTTGTAACTACAAATGGTAGCAAAGCAAGGTTGAGTTGAGTTGGAGGAGAACGTTGGTGAGATAACTGTTGGCTTAAATCGAGGAGAGTAGGAAGGCAACACTCCATCGAGGAAGGAAATCCTACATTGTGGACCTGCTACGTGTTACGAAGAGGCTTTGCAAAACTCTCATGGAACCGCTGCGTGTTACGAAGAGGCTAGCCAATGCTCTGTGCTCTCTACGTGTGTGTGGACCAATGCTTAAAGAGCTTGCCTATGCGTGCTACCAGAGCCATCGAGGAGGGCACCGTTAAGGGTCAAAGACCTTTGCGTGCTGCCAGAGCCATCAAGGAGGGCCTATGTGTGTTTACTGGCTTGTCGAAGAGCCTGCCGCCGATGACCTTTGCGTGCTGCCATAGCCGTCAAGGAGGGCCTACGTTTGTTTGTTGTCTTTTCAAAGAGCCTACCAGAGGAAGAGCTGTCGATCTTTCCACCAGAGGAAGAGTTACCAAGGAGGGGTTGTTGTGGGCTTGTCAAGAGCCTGGCTTGTTGAAGAGCTTGCCACCAGAGGAATTCGATCAACAGAAATAAGTCTCAGTATTTTTTTTTTAACTAGAGAAATAAGAATTTGTTGCTGAGACGCTGGTGAATTTGAAATTTTTTGGGGGTTGAAGTAATTTTTCTAGAAATTGAATTGTTTCATGTATATTTGAAGTAATCAATATGTGTAAAAGAAATTCTCGGAAATAAATCAGGGTTTTTTTTTTTTTTAAAGGGCAACAAAATTAAGTTTTTTTTTGTTGAAAAGAAAGAAACCCTAGTTGCTAGTTGAAGGCAGATTGTGGAGAAATTCAACCCTAGAAGAAACAGTTTAGAAGCAAATTAGAAAGAAATGGCTAAAATGACGAATGGAAAGTTTGAGGTGGAGAAATTCACCAGCCAGAACAACTTTGCTCTCTTGAAACTAGAAGTCATGGATTTTCTGGTGCAACAAGGGTTGCACAAAGCTTTGAACAGGGCAAATAAGAGACCTGCTCTAATGAAAGATTCATATTGGGGGGACTTGGATGACCAAGCCCTCAGTAACATTAGATTATGCCTAGTAGATGAAGTTCTCTTCAACATTGTTGAAGAGAGTACAACTTCAGGCTTATGGGAAAATCTGGAAAAACTATATATGACAAAGTCATTAACCAATAGAATTTATTTGAAAAGACAATTGTACATTCTTTTAATGAAGGAGGGTTCAAAAGATGTAGAGCATTTAAATGTTTTTAATACACTTATATGCCAATTATTAGACATGGAGGTTAAAATTCAGGAAGAAGACAAAGCTATAACATTGTTGTGTTCTCTGCCCGAGTCATGGGACCACTTTGTAAATTCAATCAGTTTGAGCAACGTTGATTCTTTGAAATTTGAATCATTTGTGGGAGCTCTCTTATCTGAAGAAGTACGAAGGAAATCCAGTACTGAAGTAGAAACACCAGAATCCATGATAGCCAGAGGACAGTGAAAGGAAAGAGGAAAAAAAACAAGGGGGTCTTTGGTGGGCTCCAGTATTGTAGCAATAATGCTACAACTCCTGGAGCTTCCTATCTCTAATTTTATCAACCCGGTAGTTCGTACAAACTTGAAAGCGACGGTGCTGTATGCACAAGTACTAGCTCTTGTCGCAGCTGTCACTTGGTCAGGTGGCACAAGTCCGCTAGGGCTCAAGCCAACTTCTATATGCTCACAGAAGAAGCTTTATGAATGATGGACGAAAGCTATCTTGAAGGAAGCTAACCTATTTTGCAAAAAGGAAATTGAAAGACAACAAAGCATGGAAACCCTAATAAACCCTAATTTAACTAGCTTGACCCTTACAATGCAAAAATGTGAATGAAACTTCTACCAAGGATGCCATTACTTGCAGTGAACTGAAATACATGCATCTAAGCTACTTGCATCTGAAAAGACATGTTTTTGTATGTTTTCATTAAGTGGTTGGGTTTATTGTGATGATGCTTTTGATTAGGGTTTGGTTGTGCAGGAGTGGTTGGAATGGAAGGAAAGCGTGGGCAAGGTCAGCATGGCTAGGGGAGGTCCCAGAGGCTCTCTAGCATCAGTCCACATAAGTCTACCACGTTCGGATGCTCAGCAACCGAGTTTGCAGGCTTCTACAGGAAGTCTGCAGGGGATCCTACAGGAAACTCAGGGGTTTCTATAGGAAGTCTGTGCAATTCTACAGGATGTTTGACCGTGGAAGTTTTGGAAGATGGTGAAGTGTTGGAGTGGTATGGGAGGATAGGTGAGATGGAGATGGAGTTGGTGATGGCTCAGGAGCAGAGAAATCAGATGGAGGAAGAGTGCATGCAGTGGGTTGATGGCTGGAAGGATGGGATCACGAAAGGTTAAGTAAATGAAGCTACGTGGCAATGGATGATTTGGAGGGTAAATGAGCTGGACAGAGGCCGAGAAGGGCTTGAGGAGAGATCAAGAAGAAGAAGAAGGAAGTGGAATGATATGGAGCAGTGTAAATGAAACAAATGACTTATGCACCAAAACGAGAATTCATTAACCTATGATAACTGTTCCATGAAACTTATGAATAGCAATGGAAAACCAAGAAATGAAACTCGTACATGGAAGTGGAATGTAGAAGTATGGTTCGATATCAAAAGTGCATGGATGGATCTTCAACGAAAATGTCTATGTTGCAGCTTGCATGGAAATGAGAAGAACTGCGTTTCTTTTTGGTGGTTGGTTATGGACTGCACCCCAATCCCTAAGAGAGATGGCAGTGAGCCTTAACAACCTTTTTCTGGAGCTCCAATAAATTATATCTATCCTCTTCTAACCTAAGCAACTGGAAACCAATTCACCATAAACTAATCCTATTCAATCTCATGAAAAAGACTAAGTTAACAGACTGTAACTTCGAATTGCATGTTAAAGTAAAAACTCAAAGTGCTGGAACGAAATGCAAACAACATTACAACACTGAGGAGATCTATTGCTCTTAGGTTGGGCCCTAACCTGAGAGCTATAGCTCCCTTGGAAACTCAGAATGAGATCAAAATCTGCCTCCTTTATTCATAACCAAACATCTGATATCATGCCAAAACTGGCTTACAAAAGGAACAAAAACCGAGCTGTAGCTCGTACTTCCAAATTACAAGAGTAATGCCAAAGTTCAAAAAGCTTCTATCCAAGGCTACGGCCTCAGTATTTATGCAAAATTATCATCCAACAGGTGTCCTTTACTTGTGGAGCTCGGTTGTCCAACTGAAGGTTAAACTGCTGATCCTGTAGAACAGTTATAACTGCTGTTCCTGTAGAACAGTTGTAACTGCGGTTCCTGTAGAATGGTTGGCTGCCTCTAAGCTCGGTGGGGAGATTGGCTGGAGCTCAAAGCTATGGTGGGAATCACGAGGAAGGTCCCCAAGACCTTGGACATCCTATCCTAAAAACGAGCAGTGCCACCTCATTGTCTCCTTGTCTCCTTTCTCGTGGTCTCTTCTCCCTTTTAATGCCAAAAACCTGAAAGCATCATGCATTAGTCACGTAGATAGAATGCCTACCCTTCTTCCTACAAACAACACGAATAAACCAAGAAATGAATTCATAAGCAATAAAAAATGAATGGTTTGAGCAGAGCAAGTAGGCCAAATGAGCCCAAATTGTACCAAAAATTGGGGCTCATCATCACCCCCCAGCTAAACTATTTGCTCATCCTTGAGCAACTTTGCTCTGGCTCCTCATCTTTGGCCGAGAACTAGAGCCCGGATCATGCTTTTCCTTTCCTATTGTTGGCGGCCCTGCCTTTTCTGCCGAGGGTGGCGCTGCTTCCTTTCCTATTTTTGGCGGCCCTGCCTTTGCTGCCCCTGGTGGTGACGAAGGTGGTGCTTCTTCCCCCTTCCCCATTTCCTTGAGCCGGGCTTCGGAAGGCGATTGGCCTATTTTTCGAGTCCAGGAAGTTATTTTTGGGCTTCCCTTCTCAGGGGTGGTTGATGTTTTAGAGGGGGTTCTTGCACTGGGTGAAGTAGGGACATCCCCTAAAATGGTTTGGCTGCTGGGTGGAGGTTGTGGCTTGCCCGTGGTCATCCTCTTGCTTCTCCTGACTTCAGATGGTAGAGGGGTCTCCCTCTCCCTCTTCTCCTTCGGTTTTGGAGGTGTACTAAGGGCGGCCAACGCCGCTGCTGCCTCCTTTTCGAGAATACTAGCCTTCTCTTTCTTGCGTTTTGTTCTCTCAAAGCTCCTTGTAGAGGGCCCCTCCTTTTCAGATTTCGGGCTTCCTGTGGAAGACCCTGCTTTTCCCACTTCCGGGCCTCCTGTAGGAGATTCTTTCCTTCCCGACTTTGGGCTTCCTGTAGAAGACCCGGCTTTAGCCACTCCCGGGCTTCCTGTAGAAGCCCCTGCTTTGGTAATCTTCGGGCTTCCTGTAGAAGACCCTTTCTCTGTCTTCAGGCTTCCTGTAGGAGCCTGTTTGTCAATGACTTTCGGGCTTCCTGTAGAAGCCCCTTTTTCCAATTTCGGGCTTCCTGTAGAAGCCCTTGTCGCTGTCTTCGGGCTTCCTGTAGAAGCCTGTTTCTGCAATTTCGGGCTTCATGTAGAAGCCTTTGTCTCTGTTTTCGGGCTTCCTGTAGAAGCCTGTTTCTTAATGATTTTTGGGCTTCCTGTAGAAGCCTTTTTCTTTGTTTTTGGGCTTCTTGTAGAAGCTTGCTTCTGCTTTCCTGTAGACAGAGGTGTCTCCACCTCCGCTTGCTCGCCTGCCTGATTTTTGCTTTTTGCTTTGGTTGCAGGTGTTTTTGAGGTACTTGGGCTGACGTGGACCACCTCAGCTTTGTCCATTCTGCTCTTCATCCACTTTTCCCTTGCTGACAAGATAGGTGTGCCACCTTTTTCTTTGTCCTCCTTTCCCTCATGCCTCTTCCTTTGTTCTCTCTTCTGTGCTGTGGTCGGGGTCTTCTGGCCTTCTTCTCTCTGTTCCTCGGCCACTGCTTCTTGTTCCTCACTGCTGGAGGAACCTGTTTCTTTGATCAACATTTTAATATCCCCATCTTTTGTCAAATTCCGGAAGGATTCCCATGAGAGGGGGACCTTATATGAGTGCAACGCATCCTCCACAAGAAGCTTGATCAACCCATGGTGGGCTATCTGATCTGGTATGCCCTCTTTCATCTTTGTGGCACATTCCATTAGAGACTGCAGTAGGTAATAAGGGATGCTCAGTTTTTGTTCTACAGGAAGATCAATTCGGTGCCTCAATTCAGTGAGCAACCGAAAATGATATGCATACACAATGCTGAAACGGCCTTCACACGTGATATATTTCATGATTTGCAAACTGACTTCATTCCAAGGTGGCAACAGGCTCGTTCTTTGTACCCCATTTTTGTCCTCCGATAATTCTTCCTCAGGTGGGAAGAATTCCTTCTTTGCCTACTGGCTTATCTTTCTTTCTTCCTTATCCCACGACAAACCCATAGGAAGTTCTGTGATCCGACTGATATGTTCCGGGGTGAGCTTGAGGCTTAGACCTCTGAAGTTTACTGTGGCCAGTGTCTGGGATTTCGGCTTCAGAGCCTGTAAGAATTCTTCGGCCACTTCATCATCGTAGCCCTGCAGCTTATCACAAAAATACATCCACTGTGCTCATGTAAAGAGCTCTACCACTGCCGGGTTTTCCCTTAATTTGGCTGAATCAGTGGGTTCCCATCTTATAAATCCACCCGACATGATGAACACGGTTGTTTTAATTAAAGGTGGCAAATGCAAAAGGGATTTGGTCTATTAAGACAGAGCATGCACATAATCCACAAAATTCAACACAGTCTACTTATACCGACATCCTGTAGAACGACAACATAGGCACAGCAAACAATAATTTCACCGATATCTTTATGACCCGACTGTGGACGATGGTCTTGCCACTTTTACTAACCAGTTGCATGAAGAGTTCAGGGTTACCTCTTTAATTGGCCACCTTTTTTCGTGAGGCACCCGATTCCCTGTAGAAGACTGTGATCCTGTAGAGACTGCTCCCTGTAGAACTGCGTTGTTGTAGAACTGCGTTCCTGTAGAACTGCATTCCTGTAGAAACAATGCGCAATTTTCGGGGAGGACTGTAGTCGGCCTGCACTCGAGGTGTGCTTCACCGGTGTTCTGGTAGCCAACAGCTCGGCGTATCAAAGCGTAGAGGAGATCAGAATAGCCACTCAAGTTCGAAGTGGTGGTTGATAAATGCATGCGCATGATCTAGCCGATTAGATTTTGAATCGGCGCAATCCGTGGCGCGGGGGATGAGCTGTCCCCGCCGGACCGTTGGGCGATGTCATCCATCATTCGCCTGCGTATTCACTTGTTGCCGCATCCATTCCCACAGATTTTCTGCCGCCTTTTCCTGTTAAACTCATGCTTCTGACGAGAGTGTTCTCACATGTGTGCCGTTCATTCTCTTTGTCGTGGCCACCACCCAAACATCCAATTACACTTTAACTAGCCGACGTGGCCAGTCGACTGGCCATACGGCCGCTCAACCATTCAATTTTACGCTATGCAAACAATTTCAAGGTAAAATTCATGCGATTTGATGGAAGGAAGGGTTGAGACACTTACATGCGTGGCTGCACACGATTTTTCCAGTTCTTGGACGATGGTGAGTGGATCTACCTGTTGCATGCGACTTACACAGACCCGGAGGCTCGTGGTTACAGGCTGCCGACGATGGAGTGGATGCTTTGGTTGCATGCGCCCGCGTTTTATTGCAGATGGCGGTGCTGTGAATGGTATCCACTCGAGCAGGTTGAACTGTTACAGGATTCCCGCGAGGGGTCTCGTAACAGTTCTTCCTCCTTGGGTGCATGCTGCATGACGGAGGATCTGGCCTTTCAATCACGTTCCCGGAGCTTCTGATGCCTGAGGTATGAGATCTCAGCATTTGTTTATCTTCGAAAATGGCTTTTCCCGTGAGAACTCATCGATCTTCTTTGTTGGTGCAGGGAACTTGGTTGCATGTCGACAAGGATGGTGGAGCAAGGTGACAGCAATGTCCAAGGGTGCCAACAGAGGCTTGCATGCATCCAAACCAATCCATAGTCGTTAAATCTCCTTTTAAGATGAATTCTGGGCCGTCCCAAACTTCTACAGGAAGTTTCCTGTAGAACACAGAGATTCCTGTAGAAAGTTTGGCCTTCCTGTAGAAAGTCTGTACTTTCCTGTAGAAAATCCGCGCCTTCGTGTAGAAGGACTGCATCTTCCTGTAGAAAGACTGCATCCTCCTGTAGAAAGCTCAAACCATGATAAAATTGCACATACCTTGAAAAAACGTGGGTACCCTTGGAGGAGGTTCTGGTGAGGTCTCTTGACAGCATGCTAAGGACCCTTGGCTTTGAGTTGAAGGGCTTCCTCTCCTGCATAGAACATCTTCAACCTGCATGCAATTTTACCATATTTTGCTTACTGTTTTTTTTTTTTTTTTTCTTTTCAAAGATAACAGGGGCGCCTCAAAGAGGTTTTCACCCGTGCCATCTGCCCTGAGCGCCTCAGAGAGGTTTTCACTCAAGGATCTTTTTCAAACCTTTTCTTTTTTTTTGAAAGACAATAGGGGTGCCTCAATGAGGTTTTCACCCCTACTACCTGCCTTGGGCGCCTCAGAGAGGTTTTCACCCAAGGATCTTTATTTATTTTTTTTTTTTTTTCTTTTTTTTTTTTTTTTTTTTTTTTTTTTTTTTTTTTTTTTATCCTTCAGGGTATGCCAGAGGCAGAGGCAGAACCCTTCTCTATGACCAATACAAATTTCTCCATAGTTTTGATGAACTCTTGTCTTGAGAGAGGCCTCCTGTAGATCTTCAAACGATGCCCATTGACAAGCATGGGAATGGCTTCCTCATCAATGGTTCGAATGAGGACAGATCCATTGTCATGGAATTTCTCCACTGCATATGGTCCTAGCCATCTGGTTCTCAGCTTCCCCTTGAAGTCTTTGTATCTGGAGTCATACAACAAAGCCAATTCTCCCGGCTGAAATTGCTTGTCATGGAGATGTTGGTCATGCCACACCTTTCTCTGAAGTTGAACCACTTCTGAGTGAAGGAGGTCCTGCATGCGGTGCTCATCCAGGCCATTCAGCTGCAGTAGCCTTTCTTGTTGTGCATGGCTAAGATCTAGGTCCAGCTGAGCTGCCATCCTCAAAGTGTTGTATTCAAACTCAATGGACAACAAAGCTTTCTTCCCATAGACCAGCTCATACGGTGTGAAGTCGGTGGTGGTCTTCCAAGTGGTGTTGTAAGCCCATGTGGCTTCAACCAGGCGATCTGCCCAGTCCTTTCTGCTGCTGCTCACCACCTTAGTCAAGATCCCTTCTAATGCTCTATTGGTGACTTCCACCTGCCCATTTGCTTGAGGGTGATAAGGGGTGGAAGTCCTATGCTTGATCTTGTGATGAGCTAGTAGATCTTCAACCAGGTTGGAGGTGAACTGGCTCCCTTGATCGGTAACCAGCTCTCTTGGATAGCCAAACTTATAGAAGATGTTTTCTCTTAGGAACTCGGCCACCTTTTCTTCTGTTGCTGCTTTGATTGCTTTGGTCTCTGCCCACTTTGTCAAATAGTCAGTACACACAATGATGTAAGTCCTTTGCCTCGAAGAGGGGTTGATTGGGCCCACAAAGTCCATGCCCCACTTCTCAAATGGCTCAAGAGTCACTTGAGGTTGGAGAGGCATCTCATCCCTTTGGGCTGGTTTCCCCATTCTTTGGCATTGGTCACACTGACTGACATATCTTCTGACATCTTGATGAAGTGTGGGCCAATAGTAGTCTGCTTGCAGGATTTTGAAGGCAGTTCTCTTTGCTGCAAAATGTCCTCCACAAGGCCCATCATGACAAGTGAGGAGGATATCAAAGACTTCCTCCTCCCTTACACAATGCCTTAAGATCTGATCGGGGCCAAGCTTGAACAGATTGCCCCCGATCCAAGTAAATGAGGCACTTTTTCTGATGATTCTGCTCTTCTCTCTGGAAGATAGGTGTGGAGGGAATTGTGCTAAAACAAGATAGTTTGCTATATCAGCAAACCATGGAGAGAGTACTGAAATAGCAAACAGATGTTCATCGGGCATTTGATCATCCACTGTTCCACCCTCATCTGCAGACAAATCCAATCTAGATAAAAAGTCAGCAACAACATTTTCTCTACCTGGTTTGTCAACAATGGTCAAATCAAACTGCTGCAATAAAAGTAACCATCTAATAATACGAGCATTCACATCAGGTTTATTCATTAAATATCTAATTGCAGCATGGTCAGTATGTGCAAAGGTCCGGTAACCAGTAATATAGTGTTGGAACTTGTTCAGTGCATGGACCACAGCCAAGAATTCTTTTTCAGTTACAGTGTAATTCAGCTCAGCTTTGGACAAGTTTTTGCTAACAAAGTAAATGGCATATGGGAGTTTTTGCTCAACTTGTCCTAAAGCTGCACCTATGGCTTTGTTCGAGGCATCAGTGTGGATGTGGAAAGGTAGGGCCCAGTTTGGACCTCTCAGGATTGGGGTTGACACCAACTTGTCCTTTAATTCATTTAAAGCCCTCTGACAATCGTTAGTCCAATTAAACTCCACATCTTTTGCCAACAGGCCAAACAATGGCGAGGCTAGCTTGTTGAAATCTTTAATGAATCTCCGGTAGTATCCTGCTAACCCCAAGAAACTCCGGACATCCCTTACCTTTTGAGGAGGTGGAACCCTCTTGATGAGAGCAATTTTGTTAGGATCCACCTGCAACCCTTGGCAAGAAATGGTATGGCCTAACACGGTCCCTTCAGTCATTAGGAATTCACATTTTTCAGGACTGAGGGACAAGTTCATCTCGGTGCATTTGGTTAGGACTTTTCCCAGGTTGGACAATGCTTCCTGGAAGTTGGCCCCATAAGGAGTAAAGTCATCCATATAGATTTCTATTGCATCATGGACCAGCTCCGAGAAGATGCTCAAGACAGCTCTCTGGAAGGTAGCAGGAGCATTGCATAGCCCAAAGGGAAGGACTCGGTAGGCAAAGGTACCCCAAGGACAAGTGAAGGTGGTCTTATCTTGGTCTTCCGGGCTGATTTGGATTTGGTTGTACCCGCTAAACCCATCCAGGAAAGAGAAGAACTTCTTTCCTACCAGTCCATCCAACACTTGATCTATGAAAGGTAGAGGGAAATGGTCCTTCTTGGTAGCTTTGTTCAGTTCTCGGTAGTCCACACAGATTCTCCATTTCCCATTTTTCTTGGGAACCAACACTAGAGGGGACACCCATTCACTATCTGAGATGGGGTAGATGAATCTGGCATCCAACAGTTTTTGCAATTCTTCCTTGACAATGTCCTTAAGGGATGGATTCATTCTCCTCTGAGGTTGCCTAACCGGTTTACAATCCTCTTTGATGTATATATGATGGGTACAGACTGAAGGATGGACTCCTTTCATTTCCTTATAGCTCCAAGCAAAAGCATCTAGGTGGTTGGCCAACAGACTACACAGCTCCTTTTCCTGGGAAGGAGATAGGGAGGAGCTGATCTTCAATGCTTTCTCAGGGCTGAACTCCACATTCTTGACTCTGGGAGTAACAGGGTTGGTTGTACAAAGATCCACTAAGGTGCTGGCTTGGGCATCCTCCACCAATCTCTCTAAGGGTAGTGCACTGGAAGGTGGATTCTGGATCAAGGTCTCGATCAAGTCATCCTCGGTTGGGGGGTCTCTTCTAGAGGTATCTAAAGTGCACATAGGTGTTGAGTACACCTCGTCTTCCTCTCCTTCTTCCAACCAGAGTGGTAAGACATGCTCTAAGGAGGGTTGGGCAGGAGGGTATAGGACTAGCTGCTTGGACATGGGACCATTTTTGATGGTCATGTTTCCTGCACGACAACTGATGTAAGCATCTGCAGTAGCTAACCAAGGCCTTCCAAAAATGAGAGGATATCCAGTAAGCTTGGCCTTTGGTTGCAGAACCAGGAAGTCTGCAGGGTATTCCCAAGAGTCAATAGAGACCAAGACATCCTCCACAATCCCTTCGGGAGTCACGGTGGAGCCATTTGCTAATTGCAGTACTGTCGAGGTCTTCCTCAAGGAACCCTGAAGATTAAGCTTAAGCATGGTATCCCTGGTCATCACATTAATGGCAGCCCCCAGATCAATCAAGGTGTGAGGTATAATGGTGCCATTGATGTGAACATCTACTACAGGACTTCCAGGATCTAGGTACTTCAGGCAGATGACCTGTCCTAACATAAGGTCAGACAGTTGTCCTATGACATTGATAGTTGAGGCATCTTTATTCCATCTGCCTGGGTGTTTGAAACACTTCTCCTTAACCAGTTTGTTGTATATTGGCACATCCTTGATGGCCTGGAGAAGTGGTATTTTTACACACAACTGCTTGAGCTCACCCAGAAGCTCATCCTCCTCTGGGTTGGGTTGTGTGGTGGCTGTTAGTCTCTCAGGAAAGGGTGGAATAGCCTTTGGTTCACTTTCCTGTTTATCTTCCTCATCCTCTGGGGGAGGAGGTTGGCGATCTGGTAGAGTCTTTCCAGATCGAAGATTGATCTCTTGGATCTCCACAGCATAGGTAGGGCATGAGGTTTCCCCAGTGTATACCTGCTGGGCCTGTCTATTGTTGGGGTTCGGGTTCGGTTGAGCAGGCATTTGAGGTTGCCTTGGAGGAGCAGGAGGTAGTGGCTGAGGTTGAACTGGTGGTGGAGGCAAGATGGCAGGAAGACTGTTGTATTGGGGCCTCCACCCCGACTGAGGTGCATTCCATTGAGGCTGTGGCTGGGCATGTGAGTGATATGAATGAGAAGTAGGTTGAGTGGGGTACTGAGGTGGATAAGACCATGGAGGAGGGATGGACCATGAAGGATGAGTAGGGGGACCCCAGGAAGGCATAGGAGTCGATTGATTGGGGTTGTAATAAGCTTGAGATGCCCCTTGCATCCCCTGCTGATAAGGTCTAGATCCTTGTGGCCTCCTTTGGTTGAGGTAATAGAGAGGCTCTGTGGGAGCTTATGTCTCTTGGTACATGGCTTTAAACCCAGGTAAGGTTGGACACTGATTTGTGGGATGGTCCTCCTCACAAATGAAACACACTTCAACCGAATGCAATGGACATTCGTTCTTAGGGTGTCTCCTTGTGCACCTAGGGTAGAAGACAGTTAAGGCTCTCTAAGCTTCTTCTTTCTTTTGCTGAATCCTGAATGTGTCAAGCTGCATGGCAATGGTCTGTCTCACCTCACTCTTAAGATCTTCTAATTGATTTGCAAGCTCATGTTTGGAGAAAGGGACACTAGTTGAGAGGTGGTTTCCCCTACCTCGTTTCTGAGCTGCCCTGGAGTGGTTTCTAAACACAGTCTTGATGTCCTCATAAGGCAGTTGGTAAATGTCCCCCCCAGCTAAC
Organism: Pinus tabuliformis; assembly: GCA_031772625.1. Lineage (NCBI taxonomy): Eukaryota > Viridiplantae > Streptophyta > Pinopsida > Pinales > Pinaceae > Pinus > Pinus tabuliformis. The sequence continues at coordinate 1,239,741,953 of CM062818.1, forward strand.
ATGCGAAGGGTATCTAAGAGGTCTTCAGGGAGTCCTCGGAGCAAGACCAACTTGAGGGATTCAGGGTCAAGTGTGCACCTCGCCCGCTTATAGCTTAGTTGGAACCTCTCCTCATAATCCTCTAAGGACTCATGATTTCCCATGGACATCCGAAAGATTTCCCCCTTTATTTCCTTGGACCTATAGTAATCTCGATACTCGGTGTTGAAAGCTTGCTGCATCTGAGCCCAAGTGGTGATACTATTCCCAGGTAAGCCCATGAACCAGCGTAGTGCTGCATCCTTAAGAGTGGAAGGGAAAAGTTTCAGCTTTTGCTCATCTTCAGTATAGTCATAGGTTCTACAAAGGACAGAAAACTCAAACAGGAAGGTATCCGAATCTTCAGTGGTCAGCCCATGGAAGTGAGGTAAGGCGGAGGGGCTAATGTTCTTCATTTTCATCTCTCCATTGGTCTCTCGGATGGGGAAGGCACCTTCTATTCTCTCATCTTCTCTCATATTGTCAGCCATAGCTTCAGATGGAGTGGTCTCTAACTCTTCTTCTTCTATGGGATCTTTGGATATCTCAGGATGTTCACCTATAGGTTCTTCTGGGTCACTGTCACCAAAGAAGAGAGAAGGGTGACTCAGTGATGTGGTGGGGGTGTTTGGTAGGAATTGGCCTGATCTATCTCGATTCCTACGAGGCATGAAATGGAAAAGACTTTCTTTTTCTTTTGATTGTTTTTGCTTTGCTTTTCTTTTTGGTACCTGCAAAACTGAAACAAATTGATCTACAACTAACTATGAAAGATGCAGAATTAAACTGAAAGCAGGAAAGAACTAATCTACTTTGCTCAAATGAAATTGCAAGAATGGAAATGCTAGTCTACGCTTGCAGAAAGGAAATGCTAATCTATGAAAGCAGGAAATATCTATGCTACTTTTGCAGAATGGAAATGAAGTAAGCTACTTAGCAGAAGGCAAGAGTAAGAAAGTAGAAGAAGAGCAACAATTACTAATACTCTGACGCTTCCCCGGCAATGGCGCCAAAAAGGATGGTGGGCTCCAGTATTGTAGCAATAATGCTACAACTCCTGGAGCTTCCTATCTCTAATTTTATCAACCCGGTAGTTTGTACAAACTTGGAAGCGACGGTGCTGTATGCACAAGTACTAGCTCTTGCCGCAGCTGTCACTTGGTCAGCTGGCACAAGTCCGCTAGGGCTCAAGCCAACTTCTATATGCTCACAGAAGAAGCTTTATGAATGATGGACGAAAGCTATCTTGAAGGAAGCTAACCTATTTTGCAAAAAGGAAATTGAAAGACAACAAAGCATGGAAACCCTAATAAACCCTAATTTAACTAGCTTGACCCTTACAATGCAAAAATGTGAATGAAACTTCTACCAAGGATGCCATTACTTGCAGTGAACTGAAATACATGCATCTAAGCTACTTGCATCTGAAAAGACATGTTTTTGTATGTTTTCATTAAGTGGTTGGGTTTATTGTGATGATGCTTTTGATTAGGGTTTGGTTGTGCAGGAGTGGTTGGAATCGAAGGAAATCGTGGGCAAGGTCAGCATGGCTAGGGGAGGTCCCAGAGGGTCTCTAGCATCAGTCCACAGAAGTCTACCACGTTCAGATGCTCAGCAACTGAGTTTGCAGGCTTCTACAGGAAGTTTGCAGGGGATCCTACAGGAAACTCAGGGGTTTCTACAGGAAGTCTGTGCAATTCTACAGGATGTTTGACCGTGGAAGTTTTGGAAGATGGTGAAGTGTTGGAGTGGTATGGGAGGATAGGTGAGATGGAGATGGAGCTGGTGATGGCTCAGGAGCAGAGAAATCAGATGGAGGAAGAGTACATGCAGTGGTTTGATGGCTGGAAGGATGGGATCACGAAAGGTTAAGTAAATGTAGCTACGTGGCAATGGATGAGTTGGAGGGTAAATGAGCTGGACAGAGGCCGAGAAGGGCTTGAGGAGAGATCAAGAAGAAGAAGGAAGTGGAATGATATGGAGTAGCGTAAATGAAACAAATGACTTATGCACCAAAACGAGAATTCATTAACCTATGATAGCTGTGCCATGAAACCTATGAATAGCAATGGAAAACCAAGAAATGAAACTCGTACATGGAAGTGGAATGTAGAAGTATGGTTCAATATCAAAAGTGCATGGATGGATCTTCAACGAAAATGTCTATGTTGCAGCTTTCATGGAAATGAGAAGAACTGCGTTTCTTTTTGGTGGTTGGTTATGGACTGCACCCCAATCACTAAGAGAGATGGCAGTGAGCCTTAACAACCTTTTTCTAGAGCTCCAATAAATTATATCTATCCTCTTCTAACCTAAGAAACTGGAAACCAATTCGCCATAAACTAATCCTATTCAATCTCATGAAAAATACTAAGTTAACAGACTGTAACTTCGAATTGCATGTTAAAGTAAAAACTCAAAGTGCTGGAACGAAATGCAAACAACATTACAACACTGAGGAGATCTATTGCTCTCAGGTTGGGCCCTAACCTGAGAGCTATAGCTCCCTTAGAAACTCAGAATGAGATCAAAATCTGCCTCCTTTATTCATAACCAAACATCTGATATCGTGCCAAAACTGGCTTACAAAAGGAACAAAAACCGAGCTGTAGCTCGTACTTCCAAATTACAAGAGTAATGCCAAAGTTCAAAAAGCTTCTATCCAAGGCTACAGCCTCAGTATTTATGCAAAATGATCATCCAACAGGTGTCCTTTATTTGTGGAGCTCGGCTGTCCAACTGAAGGTTAAACTGCTGATCCTGTAGAACAGTTATAACTGTTGTTCCTGTAGAACAGTTGTAACTGCGGTTCCTGTAGAATGGTTGGCTGCCTCTAAGCTCGGTGGGGAGATTGGCTGGAGCTCGGAGCTATGGTGGAAATCACGAGGAAGGTCCCCAAGACTGTGTATATCCTCTCCTAAAAACCAGCAGTGCCACCTCATTGTCTCCTTGTCTCCTTTCTCATGGTCTTTTCTCCCTTTTAATGCCAAAAACCTAAAAGCATCATGCATTAGTCACGTAGATAGAATGACTACCATTCTTCCTACAAACAACACGAATAAACCAAGAAATGAATGCATAAGCAATAAAAAATGAATGGTTTGAGCAGAGCAAGTAGGCCAAATGAGCCCAAATTGTACAAAAAATTGGGGCTCATCAGTCTTCCAGATCTAAATCAAAGGCAAAGAAGTGTAAGGAAAAATGTTGGCACTGCAACAAAATTGGACACGTTAAGAAAGACTGTTGGAAATGAAAGGAATCTGATAATCCGAGGAAGGAAGAAAATCAAGTATATCCAAGTATGACAGACGGAGTTTTATCTACTGAAGAATTATGTATGATAGATGAAACTTTACCTGTATGTAATTTCATTCAGGGTTTTGAAAGTTGCTTGTTAGACTCTGGTGCTTCTCTTCACATGTGTCCACACAGAAATTGGTTTACTTCATATAAAGATGTAAATGGTAGTTCTATGTTTATGGGTAATAATGTATCATGTCAGACTATTCGGATGGGAAATATTAGGATTAAAATGTATGATAACACGGTTAGAACATTAAGTAGTGTTAGACATGTACCTGAATTGAAGAAAAAATTGATTTCTTTGGGAGTGTTGGATTCAGATGGTTATAAGTTTACAGGCTAGAATGGAGTGTTGAAAGTCTCTAAAGGCACCCTAGTTGTTATGAAAGCAGAAAAGGTCGGAAATCTTTACAGACTCAAAGGAAGTGCTCAGGTCAGTGAAGCAACAATTGTGTCAGAAAAAGAAGAAGAAGGTACTCGCCTATGGCATCAGTGATTGGGTCAAATGAGTGAGAAAGGTGTTTAGGTACTGATGAAACGTAAAACACTTCCTAATCTGAAATCTTTGAAGTTGGATTTCTGTAAACACTATGTGTATGGAAAATAGTGTAAACAGAGATTTAAAACTTGAAACCATAATAGTAAGGATATTTTAGACTATATTCATTCTGATATGCGGGGACCATCTCCTTTTGTATCATATGGAGGTGATCTATATTTTCTAATGTTTATTGATAATTTCTCCCATAAAGTTTGGGTCTTTATGCTAAAAATGAAAGCTGATGTATTCAATATCTTTAAATAATTTAGAGCAATGGTAGAGAAAATAACAGGAAAATCAATTAAATTTTTAAGAACTGATAATGGTGGTGAATTTACTTCAATAGAATTTGAAAAATACTGTAAGGATGAAGGAATTGTTAAACACAAAACTATTGTTTATACTCCTCAGCAAAATGTTGTTGTTGAACGTATGAACCAAACTCTTATGGAAAGAGCCAGAAACATGATCAACAATGCTAACCTGCAAAAGGAGTTGTGGGCAGAAGCAGTATCACTACTTGTTATTTAGTTAACAAATCACCTTAAGTTGCAATTGAATGTAAAATTCCTGAAGAAGTTTGGTCAGGTCAGTCTTGTGATTATTCACATTTAAGGATATTTCATTGTGATGCTTATGCTCTTATTCCTAAAAATCAACATTCAAAATTAGATCCAAAATTGAAATGTTATGTCTTTGTTGGGTATGCCTATGTGGTGAAAGGATACAGGTTGTGGGATCCTACATCACAGAAGATGATCATTAGTAGAGATGTAACATTTGATGAATCTTCTCTGTTAAAATCAAATGTTGAAAGAATTGAATAGGAACAGGTATCGCCAAATCAAAAAATTTAGTTGGAGGCTAGACCTTTCTGTGAAAGTCAAAAGGAAGGTGAGACTTCTGGAGAAAAAGGTGTTGAAGATACTATTGAAGTTTTTGAACTAGTTTAGCAACTAGCCACTCTAAGGAGGTCTACAAGGGAAAAAAAAATTCCCAAAAGGTATGAAAATTTTTACTTCATCTTTTTCTTTGATTACTAAATATGGGGAACCTTCTTGTTATCAAGAAGCAGTAGATGATACAGATAGCGAAAAATGGAAAATGACTATGGAAGAAGAAATGGATTCCTTAGTCAAGAACAATACCTGGGATCTTGTAGAACTTCCTGAAGGGAGAAGTGTTGTTGGATGCAAATGGGTCTTCAAACTGAAACAAAAAGTTGATGGAAGTATCGAAAAGTATAAGGCGAGACTGGTAGCAAAAGGGTATTCTCATGTTGAAGGTATCGACTTTCATGAGATTTTTTTCACTACTTGTAAAACTTGTTTCTATTCGTATTGTGTTGGCACTAACCGCATTACTTAACCTTCAGTTAGAACAGTTAGATGTTAAAACAGCTTTTTTACATGGTGATTTGAGTGAAGAGTTTTATATGGAACAACTAGAATGTTTTGTACAAGGTCGCAACAGATGATTAGTTTTCAAGCTCAGGAAATCATTATATGGTCTGAGGCAATCTCCCAAACAATGGTACAAGAAGTTTGACTCCCTCATGGTGAGCGAGAGCTTTATTAGAAGTGAGTATGATCATTGTGTATACTTCAAGAGTTTCAATGGCATATTCATTATCATAGCTTTGTATGTTGATGATATGCTTATTGCAAGCAAAAGCGTGGAAGAGATCAACAGGTTAAAGGCTCAGCTCTCTAGGACATTTGATATGAAGGATCTTGGAGCAGAAAAACATATCTTGGGCATGGAGATACATAGAGACAGGAAAAATGGTAAGCTCTGGTTATCATAGTAGAAGTATGTGGAGAAAGTACTTGAAAAGTTCTGTATGAACAATGTGAAACCTGTTAATGTTACATTAGCTTCCCATTTTAAGCTTTCTTCGATTTTGCGTCCTAGAGCTGATGAAGAAAAGCAGTATATGTCTCATGTACCATATGCAAATGTTGTAGGAAACTTAATGTATGTGATGGTATCTACAAGACCTGACATTTCACATGCCGTTGGAGTTGTCAGCAAGTTCATGGAAAAACCAAGTGAAGAACATTGGCAAGTAATGAAATGGGTTCTTCGATATCTAAGAGTCACAAGTGACCATTGCATCATCCTTAATGGTAGTGAGGGATCAGTCTGCGGATATGTAGATGCTGATTATGTAGGTGATTTTTTCAAAAGAAAATCTACTACAGGTTATGTCTTTCCTCTTGTAGGTGAAGCAATTAGTTGGATGTCAAAGCTTCAAGAAACAGTTGCATTGTCTTCTACCAAAGCAGAATATATAGCTGCTTCAGATGAAAGTAAAGAAGCAATCTGGTTAAAGGGTCTACTTGATGAGATTGGAAGGATGTAGGAGAAATTTAATGTACTTTGTGATAGTCAGAGTGCTATTCACTTGGCTGCAAATCCTACTTATCACAACAGAACCAAGCACATTGATGTAAGGTATCATTTTCTGAGACATGTGATCAATGACGGAAAAGTAGCTCTTCAAAAGGTCCATACATGGGAGAATTGTGCAAACATATTCACAAAGCGAGTTACAATAGAGAAGTTGTGATGGTGTTTAACTTCTCCTGGTTTGCAGAAGAGATGATGAATGGGCGTGGGAAAGGGATTAGGAAAATTGTTGTCAAGGTGGAGTCTTTTGGAAATTGACAACTAATTAATGTAAATTTGGGTAAAATTGTATTAGTTATTGACAAGTTAGTTTTATACCGACACAATACTTATGTAACTGAGGAGGATCATATAAAACTGATCAATGCTCGAACTATTGTAATGGAGAATCATTTGTTGATTGAATAGAAATTCCAATCCCTTGACCCGTAGATATCTCGTTGACACACTGTCAGGGTTTTACCACGTAAATCTTGAGTTTTTTCTTTTACTTGTGTGGTTGTATTCAATTTCATTTTTTTTCTTGTTTAGTAACCTCTTGTAACTACATAACATTCTTAAACAAACTGTGTCACTCATCTTACAAATTATTCTCATCTACGTCAAAGTGACAGTAGAAAAGAAAAACTTATAAATATTTCAAGATGTTATGGAGACATCAAGCTGTGGTGCTTCATTTTTTAACAAGGCTACACTGGTTTCCAATCCAAACTATGTGATTCTAATGTTAACATCCTCTAATGCTTTGGTTCTTTTTTACCATGAACTCTATACGATGGATCTAAGAAAAATGTTTGAACATAGCAACAATGTGCTCTAATATATCCAAAATTCGAAGACCATAAGCTATTAGGCCTTCAACAATAATTATATCTTTGATCAACAAAAGACACTTTTCAAGAGTCAAAGAATTATGTTGCGCCTATTGTTATGCTTCATGTACTTGCCCCTCGTACATCATCCCAACCCTCAATTTCACTTGATATGCATAGAATTATAACATCAACCAACACATTCGATAGATGCCCCCAAGAAATGTGACACTAAAGTCATTGTCCTATTGGAAAGGCAGAGGAGACAAAGCATGAATTCACACATAAAACATGAGTTGCTGCTCTTCTATTGATCACACAAAACATGATGCCTACAATGAACCTGATGAAGGGTATTTATCCTTTTCCAACTAGCTACTTACTTTGACATGCAACCACAGACTAAAAGTCATCTATCACTTAACTCGACTTGAATGAACACTCAAATACTCGATCACTCAATTCACTGACTCTCTATGTTTAGCCAACTCCTCAAGAGTAATTATCTTATTTTAACAAGTCCTCTTAACATGCCATTGTGAGAATAAAAATCCCTTCATTCAGATTTTTACTACTTATATCTATTGCATTTCCTTTTAAATCTTAAGGAGGGTAATGGAAATCCCCATTCTTCTAAGATTCTTTGAATAAAAGTGACTTTGTATAGTGGGCCCTTGCCACCACCATCATTAAGTCTATTAAATCGGTTGCAATAGAATAGATATCTGTAGTGAAGATCTCAATCATGGGATTGCTGAGCAGGGCCTTCATCAATGGTCATAACTGATTGTCATTTGTTTTTGGGCATTAGTGGGATGTGTTTGATAATGTTGTAGTTGTATGCATAGCCATAGCCAGAGAAATTGAGGGCTGGAATGATGCCCTTGCTATTTCGAGGAGCGAGTACACGAAGCAAAACAACAGGCGGGGCATAATTCTTTGGCCCTTGGAAAGTATCTTTTGCTGATCAAAGATATAATTATTGATAAATTCCCAGTAGCTTCTGGTCTTCAAATTGCGGATATATTAGAGTACATTGTTGCTATGTTTAAAAGTTTTTCTGAGAAAGAAAATTGTGCTTAGAGATCATGGTAAAAGCGAAAGGAAATAGTCACTTGTTCACTTGAGAATCGCTCAGCTTCCATTGGAAATCAGCGTTCACTTAGAGATCAAAAGTGTAGGACCAAAACTTGACATCGAAGTTTCTCATAACATCTTGAAATATTGATAAATTTTTCCAGTTTACTTAATAAAGTTAAACTACATGTACAGTAGATATACACTTGTCTATTACCTTGAATATCAATGTTAATCTGTTCCTAATTTGCTTTAGTTTGCTTAAAATTGTCTGATTGTTAATATAGAGTTTCTAATTGCACAGGGTTCTATTCGTATCGTTCAGTGTTATCTTAAAGTTTTCTGAGATAATTCTACAACCGCTACATATCTATGTTCCGTACAAATTCAAAATTTCTGAGGCGAACAGCGTAGTGTATGCTTTCTATATTCACCAAAATGTTTATCTTAGCCGCAGAAAGATTGCAAATCAGAGAATGTAAACAGGGAGAATCGCTCATAACTCATAAGTACAGAATAGCCAAAATTAGTGATAATCCAGAATGTAAACAGGGAGAATCGCTCATAACTCATAAGTACAGAATAGCCAAAATTAGTGCTAATCCAGAATCGCGTTCAATACATGGATAACCCTCACGGGCCAAAATAGAGAATTCCACCGGAAGCCTGGTGGGCCAGAAAATTCAGAGGAACTTCTAGTCAAACGCTACACAAAGCGAAATGAACTGAGCGAACCAGAACTGGAATAGAGGTACTGAACTGGTAGCCAAAATCCTGGCCGTGAACTGGTAGCCAAAATCCTGGCCGTAAAGATGGAGGGCGATGTATTGATTAATCAGTATTATGTCTAATATGTATCCCATTCAATACTGATCACTGTAGTAGATAGAGCTCATTCAGAATTAGCCCAAATTAATACAGTTATACCTAGAAATTTCAATGTCTGAAACATTGAATATTAGAAATCAATTTCGCAAACCATCAAACCTGTTATGATGTGGATCTCAAACACTGACCTAACATAAACAATAAAATCTTTGGAATCTGAAATAACCAATTCAAAGAATACTTCAAGAGAGTAACAAATAAAATTAAAAATAAACCGCAGTAATGGGTATCGACTGCTGACCTTAAACAGCGTTGGTGGTGTTCCTCGCGACCTCACCCATTGTATGAGATATCTCTCACGATGGGATGCAAAAGCTCTAGTTCCCAACCCTTTAGTATCATATCTCCAATGTAAGGATTAATGATCCTCTTATATCAAGTTTCATCTCCGCCCCTTATATTCTGCTATAAAACAAAATCTATCAAACAAAAAACATGAAGAAAAGATCAACCAGCAAAACGAGCTACACGTTTTTGCTACGACCAAAAAAATAGTAAAAGAAAACCGACTGTAAAAACCAACATAGATGTTGAGCAATGAAAGTACAGAGGAAGCTGATACAAGCCAAACGAAAATGAAAGGGAACAACCAAGAAACCAACTCAATTTAGAGGTGAAACGAATCAGATGAATCTAGCGTAATGTTCGCTTTCTCACATCTTTATATCATTTCCATGTGAAACGGTCGTAAACATTCTAACATTTACTTTCTATATGTCATTTCCAATTGAAACGGTTTTAAACATTGTAACGTTTGATTTCTATTTATCATTTCCATTGAAACGGTCATAAACATTCTAATAAAAATCCACTACCATCTCCTTCGAAATATTGGTCGGAATACAGCGTTCTGTTTCATTCAAAATAACACCCATAGGTTGACAATTTTCACAAATGGGAATGAGGGAGTTAGAAAATCGCTTAGAGAATCACCTTTTACACTAAACCGGATTGGGAGGTGGGAGGTTTGTTGGTTTGTTTTGTTTTTTTATTATTATCAAATATGAAATTTACATTTACATTGAGATCTTCTTTCATCTTTATATCTACACTCACACCTTGTTTATTCTTGAAATTAACCCAAAAAAATAGAGCATAATTTTGTTATATATTATTAATTTTATTATATATTATTAATTTTATTTATTATTTATTTTTATAACATTATATTTTATTATAAAAATTGATAAACCATTCATAATTTTGTTATATATTATTAATTTTATTATATATTATTAATTTTATTTATTATTTATTTTTATAACATTATATTTTATTATAAAAATTGATAAACCATTCATATTTATATTTTGCAAAAAAAATATTATCAAATAACTTAAGTTAAATAATTGAAATTGAAATTAAAATTAAAATTAAAATTAAAATTAAAATTATATTTTTAATCATTAATAAATATATTATTATTTCAATTATTACTCATTTTTTTTTTATAAATAATTTAAATTGTAGTTGTCTAACATAAAAATAAAATGCAAAAATGTCACATGGCTTGTTAAAGGTATAGTCTAAGTAACGTTCTCTCCGTAAATCGATATGATGGTTTTTCTTTAAAAATGAATATTACTTTAGGATACCATATTGCTATTTACTTTAGTAAATAAAAGTGAGAAAAATAAGTTATTACCAAAATAAATGTTTTTCTTTAATCTTTTAAAATTTAAATCATAATGTTTTGAGATTTTTTTCATTAAATTTTGTAGAAACTGATTTCGGAGATTTATAGATTATTTTCATTTAATTTTTCAAATCTAAAAGGACATCTACCTTCAAGATCAAATGTTTAAGAGCATAAGAGTGGTAATTTCCATGCACATATGCGTTGCAAGATAAGAGGTGGGAAATGTGGGGTATAGAAATTCTAGGAATCAAAGAAAAAAATTCGGAGAAACTAACTCAAAAAAAAAGAAAATAAGAATAATAATGGATTTTAATAGTAATACTAATAATTAATTGTATAATTGTAATCAATAATATATAAATACAATAGAGATGATAGGAGCACTCATAATAAAATTAGATAATTAATATAAAATAATAAATGAGTAGAATACTTAGGTGATTAATAGTATTAACATATTAGATATAATAATAATAGTAATTAAAGGAAATAAAAAACAGAATAATATTGTGTAATATGTGTGATATGTCCAACATTTTGGATAGTGACTCCATCCATCATCAGCGTGTTTTGGATAGTGACCCCATCCATCATTAGGGACCACAGAGTCACCATGCACCTTCAAATTTACACATTAATTTTTTTCGACTTATATTTAATCTAGTAATAACATGTTATCATTGTTAAGGTGAAGTGAACTTTCCTTTTAAACAAGCAGTCAGAAGTTTCGAGTTCATATAGAGTCAGTTTTCCCCTTTAACTATTTCTAGATGGTTTCCATAAGTAAAATGTTATAGAGACATTCTTGGATGAAGATTCATTCTCTTTTAATTTTTGAAAAAAAATAATTCTCTCTATCTATAAAAGGATGAGATTTCACTATGGGTTCACAACATTTAAACAACTTTTGAGTCTCTATAATATCCCATCGCAATGTGGTATGGCTTCTCCTTGAGAATAAAATAATGTGTTGGGGAATTATTAAGACATTTCATCATTTCCACCTAGCCCTACTAAAACACGAGACATGTTTAATGTTAATCATACGTATAACTCATAATAAGTTCAATCCCTCACATCATATGACATGTGGATGTCTCTATTATAGCTCACAACCTCCACTATACGTTTTATCCCTCCCATCATATGACATGTGGATGTCTCTGTTATAGATCACAACCTTCACTTTAGGTTTTAGACCCTTTTTCGTGAGTAACTAATGGTGAACATAGTGTGTCGGTTCAATTTCTACGTGTCAAGTATCAGAAACATGGTTAGCCATCCATGTAACAAAGTCACAATAGGATGTCTTAGATGAGACAAGGTAATTGAATGGTGTTTTTTAATCACTACAACAAATTGGTGAGATTGACTACCATCCTAGACTTGTCATTCGACATCGCTTGATTTTTTTGACAAATATTTCCATTTCGGTAGAGTAGTGTTTTAGCAATATTATTTGATTATTCATGTCACATTGTTTTCACAAGGTGCATGGCTTTCGTTCCACCCTATGACATTAGCTGAAGCTACAATGGTGAGTAAATATTAATCAAATTATATTGGATTAATTTATGTTTCTAACGATTTTATAGGTTTTATATTTTTGTTATTTTGTTATCATACGTGAGGAAAGTAGTTTCAAGTAATGAATTCTCTAGGGATTTGATGGTTTTTCACTGAGCCATTCAATAAAAATTATCTAGCTAACATTTGATTCGATATTACAGGTGTTTGAGATGACATTAAAAAATAGCATGCTATCCATTATTATCACAAGTTTCTTTAACTTTTGGTTTCTGAAGATATGTTTATTTTAATTATGGTTGAAAGGTCTCAAAATTTTAAATTTCAAAAATAATATTGTAATAAATATTGCAGACAATTTTATTTTATTAATAATAAATAAATAGATACAATTTGATGAGAGATGTTTGTGAGTATGGGTTTTGATTTTATATGACGTGGCACCTCTAGACTAATGACAAGCTATGAAAGGCAAATGGAGAGTCGAAGAATTTTTATTCTCTCAAAATAAATTTGGAAGGGGGATGAACAACATATCTTAAGGGGGCATGTAGCACAAAGGGGATATGGCGTGATGGCAGAAACAATCCTTGGAAATAAATAGTTGTTAGTGGGAGATTTTCTACATGTTATGCGTCTATGAAATCAATGATGAATTTATAAGTACTCGAGGAAAAGACATGAGTCTCATGTTGTGAGAGCATAAGTGAAAGGTTGAGATTGATCTATGAATACGACCATCTAATACTTGAAAGTGAAAATCCAAATAGCTAAAATAGCCATGAGGAACTCATCTCTATAAAATCACAACCCAAGCTTAGGGGCATGTTGTTAAAGAGATTTGTCTTATCGATCTATAATAGACTGGTGGAACATCCCCCATAAATTTCTGTCATCCATATCGTTGTTGGTTCATCCAGTCCTTAGTGCATGTGTTCAAGTAGTGATTTCAATTCATTATTGATGTTACATGTAAGATATTTTAAACCACGCACAAGTTCATAAAATAAGGTTTCATAGAATTTTAGTGCCTTTTCAAGCAAATTGATAGAAATGAATATCTTTTTGGATTTACTACCAGTCATTAGAACCTTTAAGAGAAGGTTATTATCCCACCCAAGAATGTCATATCAATCTTATTTTATACATGTTTTCAAGGTTAAAAGAAATATGGATAATTTTTAAAGCTAAATGGTTGTTCACTAGATTGATGGGCATTTGAATGGTTGATGGGAATGGTTAAAAAAAATATGCACTGTAAAAAGAAATTAGATTTATGTCTTGCATATTAGGAAATACCTAGATAGGCCCAATGGGAAACCACTTGAATGTCGATAAACTTCTAAATCTTTTTTCATTGCTTGTCCAGAAATAATATGCTAGGCCTAGAATATTGCATATGGAAGGACTACACATCCTCCTAGACTTAACACAAATGTGAGGTATTATATTAAATTATAGATATAAGTGACAACTCTATTGGGAAGAGTATATGACAAAACTATAGCATAGGATAAATTCAATGTCTTTTTCTTGAATATCATAAAACAAGGGAACTAATGGGAATAACATTTATGAATGGAAGCTAAGGATAAATGTAAAACCTATGATGTTTCCTACAAGAACCTATTTAGACCTTGCAAACTCCAGGAATCGGAATAAATCCTTGAGCACACCAATTAAAGGGCAAGTTACAACCTAGAAGCATGAGATTCTTAGGAAAGGTGGGAAGCCGTATGAGGTATGTTGTGTCGATAACTAAGAAAAGAGGCTACAAGGATGAACCTAGTATTTTACTATTCACTCCAAAAGAAAAAAGAAAAAGAAATGATGCATTCCTAGAGTTTTAGCAACAAAGGAAAAGGAAAACGCATTCCTAGTGTGATAAAAAAATGGCCACGGTTCCTTAAAGACAACCCTAAATTTATTGTTATTATCAATATCTGGTGGGGATGGGAGAGGAGCAAAAACTCAAATAAGATCTCGAACTCAAAGGTGTAGAGAATAATAAACAATGCATACATTTTATATTAGAATCACAAAGGAACCCTTACCCTCTCCATTGCTAAATGGAATCACAAAAGATCCCATTAGTAAATAACCATAACAAAATATTAAACTAAATGACGTCTTTCCATTCTCTAATGGAATGGATAAATAATATTATAATTATGAAGAATGGGGTCCTAGTGTGTTAACCCTCTCCGAGGTATTTCATTACAAACAGAAATGTCTTACAAAGACCCAATAACCATATAAACTAGAGATAGCTGAAAATGAGTCCATTCACTATAAGTGAAAATAGAAGCCATGCAAGGAGATAGATGAAAAAACAAGCAAGGGAAGGAAATTATCATCATCTCATCATCGTACTAAGGGAAAGTATTTTAGAAGTAGGTACATGGTATGACATACATCCCCTCCCTAGTTTGTATCTTAGAATTATCAGAAACTCACCCCCAAATAACAAACGTCCTCCCCAAACCATGCCAAGAAGAATTCAGTGTCTTAGAAAAATGAAAAAAAAAAATATATAGCAAACAAAAGTAGTTATTACCTACATTTTTTCCGATTCCTTTCAAATCCTCTACACAGTGTAGGAAAGATAATGTTAATCCAATTTTACATTTCATAGAAAGAATAAAATTTGATTTGGGTAATCTTAGTTGATTGCAATTTGAGCTTTGGGATGCATAAGAGGGAAGGGGGAAAGCTAAAAATAAAATGAAGGAAATGGATTGTAGGAAATTAGTAACAGAATGAAGGAAAACAATTCACAGAGTTAGAAAGAAAATTGGGACAATAGTAATGAAAACTCTGGAACCATAACTTTGAAAGAATATGTTCAAACCATAATTTCAAAATGTGCTTACCCAGGAAGCCAATCCATTTTCCATGTTTCAATTACCTATTTCTAAGCTTCATATCACCTTTGTTCAAAATGATAGAAAGGTTTCTATTAAGCCCATAGAAAACATTGCATTTAGGACAAGAAGTAGAATCACAATTAGTTAATGATTTAAGAGCCTAAATACCATTGCAGCATATGAACATAGTGGTAAGTAAGCATAAATTAAACCCAAGTGTCATGTGAGATACTACACTGAACACATATCCCCCTAGTAGAACATAAAACCTTCTTGAAATCAATTGAAGGAAGTGAAAAAGCATATGAGGGTGGGGTTAACATATAATGTTCCCTATTGTGGCTCAATGAGTCACGAAATGACATGGTAGAGTGAGTTTTTTTATCAAAATTTATAAGGTAACAAAATTCAACCTATATTCAATGATAAAATTATATACAGACAACTCATAAGCTAAGTTATATCTTGTGTTAAAACCAAAAAAAATAAAAATTAGGAGAGTTATTAAGAGAGGTATCAGAAATGGTATCAAACAACTGGTTTACAAAACTTGGACCTACATGGGCATAAAATAAACAAATAAAATAAAAATAGAATAACAAATAAGTTTTATTACAACTCTTACATGTTAAATGGTTGAGGAGGGAGAAGGAGAGGCTCTGTAGTGAAGCCGTGAAGGGAGTGAACATCATCCAGGTAAAGAGTCATGAAAAGGGATATCTATTGAAATACCAATCTCTAGGAATCAAGATATCCAAGATATGCAGTAAGTCCTTTAAGAAACAATTAAAAGGATGCAAACTTGAGATAGATAAGAATAGAACAGATAACAAACAACTATTGAGGATGTAGGTAGAGTAATATAAAATGTAAGAAGAGAAATAGAGGATGAATGCAACAATGTTAAAAAGGTCTAATGATAAAAAAACATTGAAAAATAATGGGTAGAACTATAATATTAAGGAAAGGATTCCAAAGGAACAAAAGCAAGATTTAGAAATAAATGATCCACCTAATCTCGAAAATGAATTGGAATACCCACCATATATGATATTGATTTAATCATTATAAATCTTTTCTTCGTCTCGATGCTTTTAGAATGAAAAAATTAGAAGAATCAACTTGCAGAACGCTTTTTACTCATAGGACCCAGTTTGTCAAATTCGGGTCTAAAACATTATCGGAGAATTTTGAGGCATTAAATTACAATTTTTTAAGGCAAAAACTTTGTCTCTTTAGCATCACACATTGTTTTCCTATTGTACACACAAAGACCTTTCTAACGGTGAATGAATTGTGTTAATCAGAGTTTGTATGTGGATGTTATGTGACTCAGAATTCGACCTTCCTAATTTCACCACGATAATTTGATAGCTTGCTATGTAATTGCCCCTTATT
Organism: Pinus tabuliformis; assembly: GCA_031772625.1. NCBI lineage: Eukaryota > Viridiplantae > Streptophyta > Pinopsida > Pinales > Pinaceae > Pinus > Pinus tabuliformis. The sequence goes on from CM062818.1 coordinate 1,239,758,435, forward strand.
CATGAAAAATTGACTAGCCACATTATTAAAATGAACTAGAGTCTAGAAAAGTATATATTGCAACTCTCGTTAATATATGAGGTAGTCAAACCTAGCCACTAATAGGGTATCAGGTTGTAGTATAATGGGGTGACTCAGAACAATACCAGTTCCATTATTTAGAGTGCATTTGTTCCATGGATGCACAAAATTAGCCAAGAGGGATAGGAGATAGAGAACGTGGAGATTATTTGTGCACTATAGCAGCCCATCAACCACAAGCCATAATTCTTTGTACTTACAACCATTTTATTATTAAGGAAGGAGAATAGGGGAGCCTCACCTTCCAACTAGGCTTTCCTCTCAACAAGGTTTCTTAGGTCTTATCTCGTGTCAAATATGTTCATGTGTCATATCTCCCTTTGTTACTTTTTTTTTTGTTTTCAAATCATCTGTCTAGATATAGTACTTTTCTTTCTCTTATGTTACATATTTTTTCTCACCTCTAATAGTTTATTTCTATCTAGACAAAATTGTCATTAACAATATCATCTCACATAAAAATGAAATTATTTTTATATTACAAACTACATATACACTTCCTTATCTCTCTTTCTCTCTCCTTCTCTCTCTTCCATCCTCTCTCCCTCACTCTCTTTCCATCTTTCCCTTGTCACTCCCTCTCTCCACCTTTCTCCCTCTGTGTTGTTCTTCTTCCCTCCCTCTCTCTCCCCCTCAAACTCCATCTCTCTACCCTTCCCTCTTTTGAGTCTTCTCTTCCTTCCTCTCCCTCCCTTTCTCTCCCACATCCCTCTATCTCTCCCTTCGTCACTCCCTCTTCATTCCAAATATTTTATTATATCCCTCAAAAAATGCCCAATGCTCAAAACTACAAATCTCGCACTAACGCCAGTTAATAATTTCAAATTATTTTCAACATTTTCGAAAACAACATTGAATCAATATGAGAATTCCCTTGCTTTGACCACAAAATAAGAAATCAAATTTTTTGACAAGAAAGAAAAATACTTTAATCGTCAAACATAAAAAATGAAATGGTACAAATCCTCAGATGTAGTCAATAAAAAAACTCAAGACGTTAAATTTTGATATCAAAGCAAAATAATTTAACCATCAAATACAAAATACTAAATGAAATGTCAGAAATTATTGAAGTCCTCAAATGTAGTAGACATAAATAGTTAAAATGTTATTTTTTATTGGAAACAATGTAAATTATTCCTAATTAAAGCTTAAATTTCGCAATTCAAAATTACTAGAATTCAAACTCGACTGAAAGTAAATTTTCAAATTTAAGAGAATTTTAATTTTAACAGCAAGCTCATTAAACAACCTCAAGCTTTAACAGACATTTACTCTGAAACTCAACTTCTCTCTCTGTTAGAACAACATCCATCATATGTCGCAAATTTGACATTATGGATCTTCTGAAAGAAAATTGAACAAACTATTTTAAGAGGAAAATATTAACTAGGAAAGTGCCCTCTATGTTATTTTGTCAAATGAAACCATAATGAATTCCATATCCCTCAAAAATTCATTGCAGAAAGCCAATAAAATATTCTTGCATACAAGGTTTTTCATATTGCAACTAATTTTGTACGACCCGCCAACATTTTTATTCATGCATTTCATTTCGCTTATCCAATGTGATAGACTCGCCATAAATATGAGACTGAAATGAGAAGAAATGCTTTAAGAGAATACATCTTTCGTAAATTTTGGTGATTTAACATTATTGTAAACTAATAAAAACAAGTTTGAAGATATCAAGTGAATATTTTTCTACCTGTCCAAAACCTAATGTGTTTTATTCTAGGCATAAACCAAATATCATAAATAAATATGGAGTTTATGTCACAAGTCACCCTAAAAGATAGGATTCAAATGAGGAACATCCAAAAGCCTCAATGGTTACAATGACTCATTAGATCAATACGTACAATTCTGAAAACACAACCTTCCTCAAATCATTTCATTGTCTTGTATGCTTAAAAAGATTTAACTTAGAAAAACACAAGGCGTGAATTCCTATAGTTAGATATGCTCAACTAAAGATGACCTTTCCAAACCTTTCATTCATTAGGTGTATCTTTGCACCTTTACGGACAACGTATAGTTAACACCCATTATTAATACAGTTGTAGCGAATCTTGTGTTAAGTGTATAGTTCTAACCAAGAATTTCAATGTCTGAAACATTGAAAATGAAAAATCAGTTTATGAAGTGGATATCAAGCATAGACCTGGCATAAATGATGAAAGCTTCAAATCCACTAGAGAGATCAATATTGAATGGGATAAATTTAATAGTAATAGTGATTAATCAATACATAATCAATATTGAATAGAATGTAGAATCAGAGTTCCTTGTCCTCCTCGTTGATGGTCAGGCTTTGGTTTTGTGTCAGGTTTTGTCCTTTCCACCCCGTACCTTTTCTATCGAAGTTTTGGTTCACTCTGTTCATTTCTCACTTGGTTCCTTTTTATTAGAAGTTCCTTTGAATTTTCTACTTCACTGGATTTCTAGTCGAATCCTTTTGTTCTTTGCCCATCAGCGTTATCTCTGTATTTAAAGCGATTCTAGATTATCCCTAATTTTGGTTATTCTATACTGATGAGAAATTCTCACATTTCTCTCATTTTCAGTTCTTCTAACTTACATTCTCAGACTAAGCGAAGCATTTTGGTGTGTATAGGAACAATGCACTATAAAAATTAGATAAATCATTCATATTTATATTTTGAAAAATATTATTATCAATTAACTTAATTTAAATAATTAAAAATACAAATTATAATTTTAACAATTAATATATATATTAGTATTTCAATTATTACTCATCAAACATTTTTTATAAGCAATTTAATTTGTAGTTGTGTGACATAAAAATAAAATGCAGAAAAGTCACAAGGATTGTTAGAGGAATAGTCTAAGTGTAATTCACTCCATAAATAGATATGATGGTTTTTCTTTAAAAATGAATATTACTTTGCGATACCATATTGCTATTCACTTTACTAAATAAAAGTGAGAAAAATAAGTTATTACTAAAATAAATGTTTTTCTTAAATTTTTTAAAATTTACATCATAATGTTTTGAGATTCTTTTCATTAAATTTTGTAGAATAGATTTTGGAGATTTATAGATCATTTTCGTTTGATTTTTCAAATCTTAAAGGAGATCTACCTTTAAGATCAAATTTTTAAGAGAATGAGAGTGATAAGGTCCACACACATATGTGTTGCAAGACAAGAGGTAGGAAAGGTGGGGTATAGAAATCCTAGGAATCAAAGAAAAAGATTCATTGAAAACTAACACAAAAAAAAAAAGAAAATAAGAATAATAATTGACTTTAATAGTAATAGTAATAATTAATTGTATAATTGTAATGAATAATATATAAATAGAATAGATATGATAATATTACTCATAATAAAATTGGATAATTAATATAAAATAAGAAATGAGTAGTAAAACAATATAATATTATCCCGGAGTAATTAGGTGATTAATAGTATTAACATATTAGATATAATAATAATACTACTAATATAAGGAAACAAATAATAGAATATATTGTGTAATGTGCGTGATATGCCCAATGTTTTGGATGGTTACTACATCCATCATCAGGGAGCACAAAATCACCATCCAAAACTTTGGACATATCACACATATTACACAATGTTATTCCAGAAATCTCTAAAAATATGATTAACTATGAAAGTCTACAATAACTAGTAAAATGGGTTAAAATTATATCATCATAATGATAAAATTAGAAAACGTACAAAAGTATACTGTAGTTAAAAATATAAACTCTAGTGCACGTTCAAATTTACACATTTTTTTTTGGCTTATATTTGATCAAATGATGACATGTTATCATTATTAAAGAAGCATTCTACTTTAAATTTTATATACAGTCACTTTCTGTGTGAATTTTTCTAAATAGTTTCCATAAATAAAATGGTATAAAGGCATTCTTGAGTGAAGATTCATTCTCTTTTCATTTTTGAAGAAAAATAATTCTCTCTATATATAAAGAGATGAGATGAGATTTTGCTATGGGTTCCACAACATTTTAACAAATTTTGACTCTCTATAATAGCCCATGGCATTGTGGTATGGCTTCCTTTTGAGAATAAAATAATGTGTTGGGATATTATTAAGACATTACATCATTTCCACCTAGCCCTACTCAAACTCAAGACATGTTTAATGTTAATCATACTTACAACTCATATTAACCCCAAACCCTCACATCATATGATCTGTGGACCTCTTTATTATAGCTCACAACCTCCACTATACATTTTAGACCCTTTTTCCTTAGTCACTAATGGTGATGATAGTGTGCGGGTTCACTTTCTATGTGTCAAGCATCAGAAACATGGTTCTGACCCATCCATGTAACAAAGCCACAGTTGGATGTCTCAGATCAACAATGTAATTGAATTATGTTTTATAATAAAATATTCGACCATCTGAGACATGTCATTCAACATTGATTGATTTTTGCGTCAAATATTTCCATATCTCTAGACTACTGTTTCAGCAATACACTTATTTGATTATTCATGTCACATTATTTTCACAAGGTGCATGGCTTTCATTTCACCCTATGACAATAGCTCAGCCTGCAATGGTAAGTAAAGATTAATCAAATTATATTAGATTAATTTATGTTGCTAAGGATTTTATAGGTTTTATATTTTTCTTATTTGGTTATCATACATGAGGAAAGTAATTTCAAGTAATGAATTCTCTCGGAAATTGACAGTTTTTCAATGAGACATTCAATAAAAATTATCTAGCTAACATTTGATTCAATATTATAGGTGTTTGAGATGACATAACAAAAATAGCATGCTATCCATTACTATCACAAGTTTCTTTAACTTTTGGTTTATGAAGATATGTTTACTTTAATTATGGTTGAAAGGTCTTGAAATTTTAAATTTCAAAAATAATTTTGTAATAAAAATTTCAGACAATTTTATTTTATTAATAATAAATAAATAGACACAATTTGATGAGTATGGGATTTGATTTTATATGGTGTGGCTCCACTTGACTGATGACAAGCTATGAAAGACAAATTGAGATTCAAAGAATTTTTGTTCTCTAAGAATAAATTTGGAAGGGGGATAAACAACAAATCTTAAGGGTGCATGTAGCACAAAGGGGATATGGCTTGTTGGTGGAACAAGTCCTATGAAATAAATAGTTGTTAGTGGGAGATTTTCCACATGTTGCAAGAGCATAAGTGAAAGGTTGAAGTTGATATGTGAATACCACCATCTAATACTTGAAATTGAAAATCCGCAGAGCTAAAATAGGCATGACAAACTCATCTCTATAAAATCACAACCCAAGTATTAGGGGCATGTTGTTAAAGAGATTTGTCTTATCGATCTACTACAGATAGGTGGAACATCCCCCATAAATTTCTATCATCCATATGGTTGTTGGTTCATCCAGTCCTTAATGCATGTGTTAAAGTAGTGATTTCAATTCATTACTATTGATGTTACATGTAAGATATATTAAATCATGCACAAGTTCATAAAATAAGGTTGCTTAGAATGTTAGTGCCTTTTTAAGAAAATTGATAGAAATGAATATCTTCTAGGCTTTACTAGAAGTCATCATAACCTTTAAGAGAAGGTTATAATCCGAACCAAGAATGTCATGTCAATCTTATTGTCTACATGTTTTCAAGGTTAAAAGAAATATGGATAACTTTTAAAGCTAAATGGTTGTTCACTCGATTGATGGGCATTTCAATAGTTGATGGGAAGGGTTGAAAAAATATACAATGTAAAAATAAATTATATTTATGTCTTGCATATTAGGAAATACCTAGATAGGCCCAAAGAAAAACCACTTGAATGTCGATAAACTTCTAAATCTTCCTTCATTTCTTGTCGAGAAAGAATATGCTAGGCCCAGAATATTGCACATAGAAGGACTACACATCCTCCTAGACCTAACGCAAATGTGAGGTATTAGATTAAATTATAGATATAAGTTACAATCATATTGAGAAGAGTATATGCCAAAACTATAGCATAGGATAAACTCAATGTTGTTTCTTGAATATCATAAAACAAGGGAACTAATGGTAATAACATTTATGAATTGAAGCTAAGGATTATGATGTTGACTACAAGAACCTATTTAGACCATGCAAACTCCAAGAATCAGAATAAATCCTTGAGCACACCAAGTAAAGGGTAAGTTACAACCTAGAAGCATGAAATTCTTAGGAAAGGTGGGATGCCCTATGAGGTACGTTGTGTCGATAACTAAGAAGAGAGGCTACAAGCATAAACCTAGTATGTAACTATTCACTCCAAAAGAATATATATATATATATATATATATATATATATATATATATATATATATATATATATATATATATATATATATGCATTCCTAGAGCTTTATCCCTAATGGAAAAGGAAAACCACATTCCTAATGTAAGAAAAACATGGCCACAGTTCCTTAAAGACAACCCTAAATTTATTGTTATTATCAATATCTAGCGAGGGCGGGGGAGGGGCCAAAACTCAAATAAGATCCCGAACTCAAACGCATGGAGAATAATAAACAATGCATACGCTTTATATTAGAAGTTCTACACATTTAGAGCACTGTAAATAGAATCAATATTATATAATGGAAGAACGATAGGGCTATGGTATGATACCCTTACCCTCTCCATTGCTAAATGGAATCACAAAAGAACCCATTTGTAAATAACCATAAAACAATATTAAACTAAATGATGTCTTACCATTTCTCCAAGGGAATAGATAAATAATATTATAAGTATGAAGAAAGGGGTCCTAGTGTGTTAACCCTCTCCAAGGTATTTCCTTACAAACAAAAAATTTCTTACGGAGACCCAATAACCATATAAACTAGAGATAGCAGAAAATGAGTCCATTCACAATAAGTGAAAATAGAAGCCATGCAAGGAGATGGATGAAAAGAAAAGCAAGGGAAGGAAGTTATCATCATCTCATTATCATACTGAGAAAAATTAATTGGGAAGTAGATCCATGGGATGACATGCATCCCCTCCTTAGTTTTTATCTTAGCATTATCAGAAACTCACCTCCAAATAACAAACCTCCTTCCCAAACCATGCCAAGAAGAATTTAGTATCTTAGAAAAATGAAATGGAAGTGAAAAAAAATTAGATAGCAAACAAAAGCATTTATTACCTACATTGTTTCCCATTCCTTTCAAATCCTCTACATAGTGCACAAAAGATAATGTTAATCCAATTTTACATTTAATGGAAAGAATAAAGCTTGATGTGGGTAATATTGGTTTATTGCAATCTAAGATTTGGGATGCATAAGAGGGAAGTGGCAAAGCTAAAAATAAAATGAAGGAAATGGATTGTAGGGAATTAGTAATTGAATGAAGGAAAACAATTCACAGAGTCAGAAAGAAAATTGGGACAATAGTAATGGAAGTTGTCGAACCATAACTCTTAAAGGAAATGTTCAAACACTAATTTCAAAATGTGGTTACCTAGGAAGCCAATCCATTTTCCATCTTTCAATTACCTATTTCTAAGCTTCATATCACCTTTGTTCAAAATGAAAGAAAAGGTTTCTATTAAGACAATAGAAACAATTGCATTTAGGACAAGAAGGGGAATCACCATTAGTTAATCATTTAAGAGCCTAAATACCATTTGAGCACATGAACATAGTGATAAGTAAGCATAAATGAATATGAATTTCACTTCTATATATAAATTTCCATGTGGTCGAATAGGTCTTCCTAGTATGAGTTCTTCAGGATAAGCTGACTTGGTCATGGATGACCCTTTTGACACTTTAAACACAAAAGTAATCTTCTCTTTTGATGCAAAATGGGCACTAGGATATTATATACATGACAATGACTCTCTTGATTTATGAAAAGTAATATTTTGATTTGAAAATACCTAAAAAACGAAGAACATGCTTGACCTAATCAACTTCAGCATGAAACCCATGCTTATAAAATAATAACTATCTTTCTCCTTTTTCTTTTTACATCAAATATAAAATATCAAGAGTACATGAGTCATTATGAAGAATGAACCTAATTACATTTTTCAACGCTCTCCCTATCTCCTTCCTCTCCTCTTCTCTTCCTTCCTCTCCTCTCTTCCTCACTTTCTCTCAATCTCTCCCTTGTCACTCCCTCTTTCTCTCCATGTTTATCTCTTTGCGCCATTGTTATTTCCTCCCTCTCTCTCCACCTCCAACTCTCTCTCTCTCTCTCTCTCCACCATCCAACTTTGTTACTATCCCCTTCTTCTCTCCCTTAAATTTGATCACGTTGTATTTTTTTTAAGGAAGTATCTAAATTAAAAAGTTTAGACTCGTTGTAAAATATTAAACCTATATTTTGGATAAATCATGTCAAAGAAAATACAATAATGAAAAACTTAAACAAATCATGCTCTATCTTTCCTCTATTATTGTTAGTCACTTTGCTTTCTCTCAGCGCTTGGATCCTTAGTTAGGATGGATCTATGTTGTTTCCTCATGATATCATTTATATTATATAAGTTTCACATCATTATACATAAAAGTATTCTCATTTTTAATTAATTAAAACCTTGATTTAGTTTCTATAGAAATATTTTTAGTAGTCATGAGGATAGAGGGTTTAAATATATCTCAAAACTACTTATAACATTTTTCCTTTTAGATTCGATTGAAAAAAAGTTATCAAATTCAATTAATATAATATATTTTGATCGTAAAATAACTTATGGTTTTTGGGCATGTGGTACTGATAATTCATGGTATTGGCCGATTGTATTATACGAATCATATTTGAAAATTAATAATATCCATTTTCAAGTGGGGGCGAATATTCATTGTTAAGAATCTTGTCATATTGTTATAAATATTTTGAATGTGAAATAAGTTATGATTTTTTGGCATGTAGTATTGATAAGCCATGGTATTGGCCCATGGTATTGTAACAAAATCTATTCACATGTTCATAATATGAATGGAAAAGTGGGGGTGAATATCCATGGTTAAGGATCTCATGATACGCCATGGTATTGGCCCATGCTATTATCACAAATATTATTTACAAGTTAATAATATATGTGGTAAAGTGGGGGTGAATCTCCATGGTTAAGAAAATTTCTTGTTGTTAATAAAATATTTTGATTGTGAAATAATTCATGTCTTTCAAGGTATGTTCTATTGGTAAGTCATGGTATTGGCCCATGATATTGTAACAAGGCCTATTTACGAGTTAATAATATCCATTGTAATATGGGGGTCAATCTACATCATCAAATTTTTTTTCATATTTCTATAAAATATTTTGGTTGTGAAATAAGTCACGGTCTTTGGAAATGCGGTATTTATAAGCCATGGTGTTGGCCCATGGAATTGTAACGAATCCTATTCACAAGTTAAATTAATTGTAAGATTTTTCTCCTTTTTTTCAACGTTATTTTTCTTTGATTTAGTTAAAATTTAGTGGGGATTGTTTCGAATGATAATTTGGAGCTCTTTATCTACACATTTAAAAGTCTCACATTTTAGAAAATGTTGATGTGAGGTGGTTTTTTGATATGTAACCGGTTGCTTGTCACACTATATAAATTATTTATAACAACTTGAATTTTAGAATTTGACATTTTATTATTAATTGAGCCAATATTTAAATGCACATTTCAAGTGTCTGAAATTTTTGAAAATGTTGAATGTCCACATCAAGGTACTTTTGTGATATGAAACTGTAGCAAGTGTCAACTACTTTTGTAGTACTTGTTTGTCACACGATATAAATTATCTATAACAAATTGAATTTTATTAATTTTATTAATTTAACCTTTCATTATTAATTGAGCAAACATTTTAATGTTTACACTTATCATTTTAAATTTTTATTATTAATTGAGGCAATATTTAAATGTTTAAAGTCATTTCCAATATCACTTTTATTTTTTTATTATACTTTAATGAAACCAACATTTAAAATTATTTACATACTTGCATTACAACTCTTACATGTTAAATGGTTGTGGAGGGAGAAGCAAAGGCTCTGTAGTGAAGCCATGAAGGAAGTTAACATCATCGAGGTAAAGAATCATGAAAAGGGATATCTATTGAAATACCAATCTCTAGGAATCAAGATAGCCAAGATATGTAGTAAGTCCTTTAAGAAACTATTAAAAGGATGCAAACTGGAAATAGATAAGCATAGAACATATAACAAACAGCTATTGAGGATGTAGGTAGAGTAATATAAAATGTAAGAAGAGAAATAGAGGATGAGTGCAACAATTTTAAAAAGGTCTAACGATAAAAATGAAAAAAATGAAAAATAATGGGTAGAACCGTAATATTAACAAAAGGATTCCAAAGGAACAAAAGGAGGATTTAAAAATAAATGATCCACCTAATCTAGGAAATGAATTGTCAAATGAAACTGACATAATAAATGTGACCACTAAGTCATTAGACAATAGTGAAGAAAATGAACAAACACGATGAGAAAAAATAAAAATGTGGAAGAACTACAACGGGAATTTAAGAAATTGATGCCATCGATTTTTGAGGGAGATTCTAAAGAGAAAAAAATGCATGGTTGAGTAATATAGGAAAATATTTTCATCTTTATCAGTATTCTAACTACCCAAAAGCTAGGCTTAATACATACCAATTAAATGGCGAATCCAATATTTGGTGGGAGAATACCAAATAATAGCATTTGGGAGCCAGTGATTAATAAGATGTAGGATAAACTCAAGAAATGGACTATCCGATCTTTAAACTTGGCAGGCAGGTTAGTGCTTACAAAAGCTATTCTTCAATCAATCTTCGTCTTCCTGCTTTTAGACCTTCCAGCTCCAAAAGGATTTTTGCAGCAATTTAAAACTATTCAAAGAGACTTTCCTTGGTGTAAGGGGGAGGAGAGAAAGAAATGGGCCTTGGTAGCTTGGGATAATATTTTCAAATCTAAAAACCATGGGGGTCTTGGATTGGATAACCTGGAAATACTTAGCGATGTTTTAGGGGCAAAATTATGGTGGTGTTTGGTAAAAGATCCAAAGGCTCAGTGGGCTAGCATCTAGAAAGAAAAATATGCCAGCACTTGGCAAGATAACAATCACATAAGGATGATTGGCATCATAAAAGGCTCCTACATTTGGAATAAGGCCTTGGGGAATAGAGGCTTAGTGTAAATAAATAGCTTATTGGAAATTAGAGAGGGAGATCTTCCTTTTTTTTGGGAGGATAAATGGCAACAAGAACCTACACTGTTAAGAGAGGACTTTCTAGACCTCAATAAAGAAATTGATACCAAAGGGTTACTTAGGGTAAAATATTTTTGGGATCAAACCAATAGTGAAGAAAAATGGAGAACCTGGAAGAATATAGAATACAAGGATGATAGCAAATCAAAAGCAGATGCACTTCAGACAACGTTGGACCAAAGGAAAATTCTAGTTTCAGAGGGGCATGACCAACTTAGATGGGGCAACAATAATGAAGGTACCTTCAATCTTAAGGAGGCAAAGCGCATAATCTTTGAGCTGGATTCCAATGTACTGGACAGGGTTTGGTAGAACCTATGGAGGCATCAAGGTTGGATGAAAATCAAACTCCTCCTGTGGCTGGTACATCATAAGAAAATTCTAACATGGGAAAACATTCAGAAGAGGGGTGTTTTGGGACCTTCTAGATGCCATATCTGTGAATCCCAAGAGGAAATAATGGAGCACCTTCTCAATAATTTCATTTTCACCTCCAGGTTGTGGGATGCTTTTGCCACAATATTCCAACATATAGACAAGGAGAAAGGAAGCATTATCAATACCCTAATAACTGGAGATGAAACTTCTCTGGTTATGAATTTCTTCACTCAGGTTGGGCTTTAACTCCAAGCTTCATAATATGGAATTTCTGGAAACAAAGGAACAATAGAATCTTAAAAAATTAAAAACATTCCTCCCAACGCATTATTGAGAAAATCCTAAGATAGCTTAAGGAGACGGTTGGCACTTTAGTGTGAACCTCCCCAAAGAATCCACCTTCAGAAGCTGAAATGCAGATACTTCTTCAGTTGGGTATGCAGGGGCTTATACCGTAGGGCATGGAAAAGAAGGTAATTAATTTGGAAAATAAGCCAAAATACTGGCATCCTCCCCCTCACGATTTTCTGAAATACAACATTGATGGGGCCTCAAAAGGCAACCCGGGTATTGCTGGTCTTGGAGGGGTGTTACGGGATGAAAATGTCTGCATCCTTTTTATTTTCTATTGCCATTTGGGAAGATCTACAAACAATATGGCATAATTAATGGCACTTGAGAAATGTTTAGAATTCCTGAAACATGATAATCTCCAGAATATAATAGTTGAAGCTGATTCTGAGTAAATCATTAACTCAGTTAAGAGAATCTGTTGTGGCACAGAGCCAGAAAAAGTCTCTAGATACTGGAGGCTACTTCAGGTCCTTCATAGGATTCAGTCTCACGTCCTATGCTTGCATACCATGAGTTTTACTCATGTGTGAAGGACAACAAATAAATTGGTGGGCATTCTGGCCAATGAAGGGATGCTCTGCACCAAAAGCACGGTTATGTTGAGTTTGAAATATTTTACCTCAGAATAGATTAAGGGAGTAGTGTCTCGATCAGGCGGACGAGGACATAACAATATTTCGAAACAAAGACACAGAGATGGAGTCTAGTTGATTTGATTCATTATGAAGTGTTATTTCAAAAGTGAGGTCATATTTGGGACACAGGTCTCTATCTGCCTCCTCAATATAGGTAAACGCAATCCCAGAAGTCTCTGTGGATGTTGTTCGATACACAATGTTTCTCGGATGGATGAATGGAAGGAGGGAGGGGCCGAAGTCCAGGCTTTCTCGGCAGACTCAAAACCTCCACATTACTTCCTGTGGTGGCATTCCTTCCCTCGAGGTGGTTTCAGGTTTTTCGCAAGCCCTTCAAGCCAGAAGCGGTATTTCAGAGTTAGGAACGATTCCACTCAGCACACAACACATGGCGAAGGGTTGGGAGAGAATACCACCCTCATTGTGCGGTAATTCTTGGTGCTTTTGGCTCCTGCAATATGATCCTCAGCCATAGGATCAAGCACAGAGAATCCATGGTCAAGAATAAGCATTCTTGTAGGTGGGTCTGAAACACAGGTTATGTTTCGTGCTTATCGCACGACCTCATGGGAATGATGCTCAAATGGTGGATTTAGGGTGGTTAAAGTGATCAGAAGTTATGACAAAACAAACTCTATATGATTATTAATTTTGGTCTATTGGGCTCATTGGGTCCGATTGGTTTGTTAAATGGTCTACTTGTTGGCCATCTGATATGATTTTCGTTCATTGGATCTTTGGCAAAGGATCAAACAGTGAGTGATGGACTGCTCGTTTGGTTTGGTGGGCCCTCGGCCCATGGTATGTTTTGTCATCCTGAGACCATGGATTGGGGTAGGCCTGTCATATTGGTGGGCCTTACTACCTTGGTCACTTTTGTATACTATTTCTGTTTTTTAATTGAATAGAAGGATCCACTCTTGCCTCAGCAAAAAAAAAGAATATAAGTTCGATCTTTAAGTGGTTTTAGGAACAAGTAAATATTAAGAACTATGTGCTTTTTTCAATTACATCTAACTACTCAATTACATATCGTAGTTTCATTTCATATAAAGGTTAAAATTATATCAACAATATAGATAATAGCTAAGTAGCCCGAAAAACAATGAAGAAAATTAGTGCGAGATTTGTAGTTTGAGCTTCTTTTGAGAATTTTTGAGTTAGAAAGCAATTTCTTTAAGTCAAGAAGGAAGGGTGAAACTTATCCACTCACTAGTGATTGGATCGATTTTTTGAGGCGAATACAATTGCAATACAATGAAGTTGTCAAATTTTGGTAGGATGATTTCCATGGCAGATTCTGTATCACTACTCTGAATCCATCTTTAAAGTCACCCAATGTCATTGGAGCAACGAATAATAGTTTCATAGTGTTACTAGCATTTTACTAACTTGCAGGTAAAATAAATTGTATTTTTATTTATTTCCTAGGATTAGGTTTCAGATTTTTCTCTTCGATGGGACGAGTTTCATGGCTGATTCTGTATCACACGCAAGCACCACTCAAATATCGTGAATCCATCTTTAAACATAATAAGGGATAAAAATGTTTCCAATATATTATCACAATAAATAACCAAACTATCCAACAAAACTATGATAATGTCCATATCAACACAAAGTCGATCATTATCTGACTATGAAACTATTAATCATTGGAGCTTCCAGCAGCATTGGGTGACTTTAAAGACGAATTCACGATATCTGAGTGGTGCCTAAATGTGATACAGAATTAGCCATGGAACTCGTCCCACCAAACTTTGACAATGTCATTGTATCGTAGTGGTCTATGCCTCAAAAAATTGATCCAACCACTGGTGAGTGCATAAGTTTCACAATTTCTTAAAATCGAACAAACTGTTCTAAAAGGAAAATCAAACAAACTATTGTAAAAGGAAAATATTATCTAGGAAAGTGGCCTCTATGTTATTTTGTCAAATGAAACCATAATGAATGCCATATCCCTCAAAAATTTGTTGCAAAAATCCAATAAAATATTTCTGCATACAAGGTTTCTCATATCCCAACTAAATTTGGGCCACCCACCCACATTTTTGTTTATGAATTTCATTTGGTTTATCCAATATAATAGATCCCCACATAAATATCAAACTGAAATGAGAATAAATGTTTTAAGAGAAGAAATATTTTCTAAATTTTGGTGATTTAACATCATTTTAAACTAATAAAAACAAGTTTGAAGATATCTGGTGAAGATTTGTCTCCCTCTCCAAAAGCTAGTGTATTTTATTATAGGCATAAAGCAAATGTCATAACCAAAAAATGAAATAACCCCAATTTTAATAAATATGGAATTTACATTACAAGTCACCCAAAAACACACGATTCAAATGAGGAACATCCAAAAGCCTCAATGTTTACTGTCACTCATCAGATCAATACCTATATTTCCAAAAATAAAACCTTCCCCAAATCATTTCATTGTCTAGTCGGCTTAAGAAGATTTAACTGTATAGCAAAACACAAAGCATGAATTCCTATAGTTAAATATGTTCAACTAAAGATGATCTTTCCAAAATCTTTCATTTATTAGGTGTTTCTTTGCACCATTACTAACAATGACTAGTTAACACCCATTATTAATACAATTGTAGCGAATTTTTTGTTAAGTATACAGTTCTTGTATTAGTAGCAAATTTCATGTTAAGTATACATTTCTAACCAAGAATTTCAATCTCTAAAACACTCAAAATTAAAAATCAGCTTCTCATATCATCCAACATATGAAGTGGATATCAAGCACGCACCTGCCATAAACGATAAAAGCTTCAAGTCGATCAATATTGAATGGTATAGATTTAACAATAATAATGATTAATCAATACATAATCATTATTGAATGGATCGAAGAATCAGAGTTCCTTGTCCTCCTCATTTATGGCCAGGCTTCAGTTTTGGGTCAGGTTTTGTCCTTTCCACCCTGTACCTTTTCTATCCAAGTTTTGGTTCGCTTTTTTCATTTCTCTTTTTCTTCCTTTTTATGAGAAGTTCCTCTGAATTTTTTGCTTCACCTGAGTTCTATTAGAATCCTTATGTTCTTTTCCCCCAGCATTATCTCTGTATTGAAAGCAATTCATAATCATCCCTAATTTTGGCTATTCTATACGGATCACTGATTCTCTGATTTCTCTGATTTTTAGTTCTTCTAACTTACATTCTCAGACTAAGAGAAGCATTTTGGTGCCTATAGAAACAATGCACTATGCTTTTTCACGCACCAATTTTGAAATTTTGAATGTGTATGGAACACATATATGTATGCTTTAATTGTATAAATATGTAAGATAACACTGAGCAATACGAATAGAACCCAATTAAATTGTGTGCAATTTGAAAATTTATATTAATGATTAGACAATTTCATGCAAACTAAAGCAAGTTACAAACATATTTACATTGATATTCAAATTAAAGCTAATAGACAAGTGTATATCTATTGTACAGGTAGATTAACATTCTTAAATAAACTATGTCACTAATCTTACAAATTATTCTCATCTCTGTCAAAATGACAGTAGAAAACTAAAAGTTATAAATATTTCAAAATGTTATGCATACATCAAGCTGTGGTGCTTCATTTTGGAACAAGGCTACACTAGTTTCCAATCCAAATTGCATGATTCTCATGTTAAAATCCTCTAATGCTTTGGTTCCTTTTTTACCATGAACTCTATGCCATGGATCTAAGAAAAGAAGAATGAAAAATAGTGGGTAGAATTATAATATTAAGGAAAGTATTCCAAAGGAACAAACGGAAGATTTAAAAATAAATGATCCACCTAATATAAGAAATGAATTGTCAAATGAAACTAACATAATAAACGTGACCACTAAATCATTAGACAATAGTGAACAAAATGTACAAACACTTGAGAGAAAAGAACAATGTAGAATAACTATAAGGGAAATTTAAGAAATTGATGCCATCGATTTTTAAAAGAGATTCTAAAGAGAAAAGAATACATGGTCGAGTAATATAGGAAAATATTTTTATCTTTATCAATATTATGACAACCCAAAAGCTAGGCTTACTACATACCAATTAAATGGTGAATCCAGAATTTGGTGGGAGAATACCAAAATTTCGAATGAAATTAATAAAAAGGAAACAACATGGAAACATTTTAAGGAGGCATTTGAGAAAGAATATTTACGTGAAAGATACATTGTTAATAGAGCCATGGAGTTTCATGATTTGAAACTGGGAAGTATGAATATAGATGTCATGACCACCAAATTTTTAAGGTTGTTAATGTATGTACCCTACCTTTGGGGAGAAAAGGAAAAGGTGAATAGATAACTATAATTCTTACCCTCCTTATAATAGAATCAAATTGAATTTTATAATTAAAAAGAATGGATAAAGTTATGAGAAAATAAAATTTGTGTCATTAGCAATTTAGTCACAAGAGAGAATAATGCAAACCATGGTCTACTAAGAAAAAGGGGATATCATATTTCATAGGAAAGGGATTGGAATACCCACAATTTATGATATGGATTTGATCATTATAAATTTTTTCTCTGTCTCGATGGTGTCAGAATGAAAAAATTAGAAGAATCAACTCACAGCACACTTTTTACTCGTAGGACCCACATTGTCAAATTGGGGTCTAAAAAATTATCGAAGAATTTTTAGGAATTAAATTAAAATTTATAAGGGAAAAACCTTGTCTCTTTAGCCTCACACATTTTTTTTCCTATTGTACACACAAAGGCCTTCCTAACACTAAATTAACTGCATCAATCAGAGTTCATATGTGAAAGTTATTCAACTCAGAAGTCGACCTTCCTAATTTCACCACGCTAAGTTGAGAGCATGCTATTGAATCCCCCCTTATTCATGAAAAATTGACTAGCCACATTATTACAATGAACTAGAGTCTAGAAAATTATATATGTAACTCTTGTTAGTAGATGAGGTGGTCAAACCTAGCCACTAATAACCTATCAGGTTGTAGCATAACTAGGTGACTCAGAAGAAAAGGGGTTCCATTATTTAGAGTTTACTTTTTCCATGGATGCACAAAATTATCCAAGAGGGATAAGAGATAGAGAACACAGAGATTATTTGTGCACTATAGTAGCCCATCGACCACAAACCATAATTCTTATCTCGTGTCAAATATGTTCATGTGTCATATCTCCCTTTGTTACTATTTTTTTGGTTTGCAAATCATTTGTCTCAATATAGTAATTTTCTTTCTCTTATGTTACATATTTTTTCTCACCTCTAATAGTTTATTTCTATCTAGAAAAAATTGTCATTAATATTATCATCTCAAATAAGAATGCAATTATTTTTATATTACAAACTACATATACAGTTATTTATCTCCCCTTCTCTCTTTCTGTCTCCTTCTCTCTCTCTTTCCTCCTCTCTACCTCAATATCTTATCATATTCCCCTTGTCACTCCCTCTCTCTCTCTTCACCTTTCTCCCTCTATGTTGTTCTTCTTCCCTCCCTCTCTCTTCCCCTCAAAGTCCATCTCTCTCCCTTTCCCTATTTTAAGTCTTCTCTTCCTTCCTCTCCCTCCATTTCTCTCCCACATCCCTCTGTCTCTCCCCCCATCACTTGCTCTCTCCCTCTTCCCTCCAACTCTTTCATTATGTCCCTCAAAAAATACCCAATGCTAAAAAATACAAATCTCTCAGTAACGCCAGTTCATAATTTCAATTTATTTTCAACATTTTCCTAAACACCGAAACACCGTTGAATAAATATGAGAATTCCCCTGGTTTGACCGAAAAATAAGAAATCAAATATTTTGACAAGAAAGAAAAATACTTTAATTTTCAAACATAAAATACGAAATGGTAAAAATCCTAATATGTAGTCAATAAAACAACTCAAGACGTTAAATTTTGACATCAAAGAAAATTACTTTATCCATCAAATACAAAATACTAAATGCAATGTTAGAAATTATTGAAGTCCTCAAATGTAGCGGACATAAATAGTTAAAATGTTAACTTTTAATGGAAACAACATAAATTCTTCCTAATTAAAGGTTAAATTTCGCAGTTCAAAATTACTGGAATTCAAACTCGACCGAAAGTAAATTTTCAAATTTAAGAGAATTTTAATTTCAATTGCAAGCTCATTAAACAAACTATTGTAAAAGGAAAATCTTATCTAGGAAAGTGCCCTCTATGTTATTTTGTCAAACAAAACCATAATGAATTCCATATCCCTCAAAAATTCATTGCAGAAAGCCAATAAAATATTCTTGTGTATAAGGTTTTTCATATTTCATCTAATTTTGTGCGATCCTCCAACATTTTTATTCATGCATTTCATTCAGCTTATCCAATGTGATAGACTCGCCATAAATATGAGACTAAAATGAGAAGAACTATTTTAAGAGAAGACATATTTCATAAATTTTGGTGGTTTAACATTATGATAAACGAATAAAAACAAGTTTGAAGATATCCAGTGAATATTTGTCTCCCTCACCAAAACCTAATGTATTTTATTCTAGCCATAAACCATATGTCATAAATAAATATGGATTTTATGTCATAAGTCGCCCTAAAACATAAGATTCAAATGAGGAACATCCAAAAGCCACAATGTTTACTATGACTCATTAGATCAATACCTAATATTCGAAAAACACAACCTTCCCCAAATTATTTCATTTTCTAGTATGCTTAAAAGGATTTAACTATATAACAAAACACAAGGCATGAATTCCTATAGTTAGATATCCTCAGCTAAAGATGATATTTCCAAATCTTTCATTCATTAGTTGTTTCTTTGCACCTTTACAGAAAATGTCTAGTTATCACCCATTATTAATACAATTGTAGCGAATTTTGTGTTAAGTATACAGTTGTAACGAAGAATTTCAATGTCTGAAACATTGAAAATTAAAAATCAGCTTCTCATATCATCAAATATATGAAGTGGATATCCAGCACAGACCTAGCATAAATGATAAAAGCTTTGAATCCACTAGAGAGATCAATATTGAATGGGATATATTTAAAAGTAATAATGATTAATCAATAAATAATCAGTATTAAATGAAATCCAAAATCAGAGTTCCTCGTCCTCCTCATTCATGGAAAACTATTGTAAAAGGAAAATATTATCTAGGAAGGTGCCCTCTATGTTATTTTGTCAAACAAAACCATAATGAATTCCATATCCCTCAAAAATTCATTGCAGAAAGCCAATAAAATATTCCTGTGTATAAGGTTTTTCATATTTCATCTAATTTTATGCGATCCACCAACATTTTTATTCATGCATTTCATTCGGCTTATCCAATGTGATAGACTCGCCATAAATATGAGACTGAAATGAGAAGAAATGTTTTAAGAGAAGACATATTTCACAAATTTTGGTGATTTAAAATTATGATAAACTAATAAAAACAAGTTTGAAGATATCCAGTGAATATTTGTCTCCCTCACCAAAACCTAATGTATTTTATTCTAGCCATAAACCAGATGTCATAAATAAATATGGAGTTTATGTCATAAGTCACCCTAAAATATAAGATTCAAATGAGGAACATCCAAAAGCCTCAATGTTTACTATGACTCATTAGATCAATACCTAATATTCGAAAAACACAACCTTCCCCAAATTATTTCATTGTCTAGTATGCTTAAAAGGATTTAACTATATAACAAAACACAAGGCATGAATTCCTATAGTTAGATATGATAAATTAAAGATGATCTTTCCAAATCTTTCATTCATTAGTTGTGTCTTTGCACCTTTACAGAAAATGTCTAGTTAACACCCATTATTAATACAATTGTAGCGAATTTTGTGTTAACTATACAGTTGTAACGAAGAATTTCAATGTCTGAAACACTGAAAATTAAAAATCAGCTTCTCATATCATCAAATATATGAAGTGGATATCAAGCACAGACCTAGGATAAATGATAAAAGCTTTGAATCGACTAGAGAGATCAATATTGAATGGGATATATTTAACAATAATAATGATTAATCAATACATAATCAGTATTAAATGAAATACAGAATCAGAGTTCATTGTCCTCCTCGTTCATGGCCAGGCTTTGTTTTTGGGTTAGGTTTTGTCCTTTCCAGTAGCTTTTCTATTGAAGTTTTCATCCACTCTGTTCATTTCTCTTTTGATTCCTTTTTATTAGAAGTTCCTTTGAATTTTCTACTTCACTGGACTTCTAGTGGAATATTTCTATTCTTTGCCCCTCAATGTTATCTCTGTATTGAAAATGATTCTAGATTATCCCTAATTTTGGCTATTCTATATTGATGAACAATTCTCTGATTTCTCTAATTTTCAGTTCTTCTAACTTACATTCTCAGACTAAGAGAAGAATTTTGGTGTGTATAGAAACAATGCACTATAAAAATTAGATAAACCACTCATATTTATATTTTGCAAAAAATTGTTATCAATTAACTTAATTCAAATAATTAAAAATACAAATTATATTTTTAACAATTAATAAATATATTATTATTTCAATTATTACTCATCAAACATTTTTTATAAACAATTTAATTTGTAGTTGTGTGACATAAAAATAAAATGCCGAAAAGTCACATGGATTATTAAGTGTCATTCACTCCGTAAATAGATATGATGGTTTTTCTTTAAAAATGAATATTACTTTGCGATACCATATTTCAATTCACTTTACTAAATAAAAGTGAGAAAAATAATTTATGACTAAAATAAAAGTTTTTTCTTAATTTTTTTGAAATTTAAATCATAATGTTTTGATATTTTTTTCATTAAATTTTGTAGAATTGGATTTTGGAGATTTATAGATCATTTTTGTTTGATTTTTCAAATCTAAAAAGAGATCTACCTTTAAGATCAAATTTTTAAGAGCATAAGAGTGATAAGGTCCATACACATGTGTTGCAAGATAAGAGGTGGGAAAGGTAGGCTATAGAAATCCTAGGAACCAAAGAAAAAGATTTAGAGAAAACTAACTCAAAAAAAAGAATAACAATTGATTTCAATAGTAATAGTAATAATTAATTGTATAATTGTAATGAATAATATAGAAATAGAATAGAGATGATAGTATTACTCGTAATAAAATTAGATAATTATTATAAAATAATAAATGAGTAAAAAGACAATAGAATATTATCCCATAGTAATTAGGTGATTAATAGTATTAACATATTAGATATAATAATAATAGTAATAAAAGGAAATAAATAATTGAATAATATTGTGTAATGTGCGTGATATGCCCAACGTTTTGGATGGTGACTGCATCCATCATCAAGGACCACAGAATCACCATCCAAAACTTTGGAAATATCACACATATTACACAATGTTATTCCAGAAATCTCTAAAAATATGATTAACTATGAAAGTCTCCAATAACTAATAAAATGGGTTAAAATTATATCATCATAATGATAAAATTAGAAAATGCACAAAAAGCATACTGTATTTAAAAATATAAACTATAGTGCACCTTCAAATTTACACATTATTTTTTTGGCTTATATTTTATCAAATGATAACATGTTATCATTATTAAACAAGCATTCCACTTCTGAGTTTATATACAGTCAATTTCTATGTGAATGTTTCTAAATAGTTTCCATAAATAAAATGGTATAAAGGCATTCTTGAATGAAGATTTGTTCCCTTTTAATTTTTGAAGAAAAAAAATTCTCTCTATATATAAAGGGATGAGATGAGATTTCCCTAAGGGTTCCACAACATTTAAACAACTTTTGACTCTCTATAATATCCCATGGCATTGTGGTATGGCTTCCTTTTGAGAATAAAATAATTGGTTGGGACGTTATTAAGACATTGCATCATTTCCACCTAGCCCCACTCAAACTCGAGACATGTTTAATGTTAATCATACTTATAACTCATATTAACCTCTATCTCTCACATCATATGAGATGTGGACCTCTTTATTATAGCTCACAACCTCCACTATATGTTTTAGACGCTTTTTCCTGAGTCACTAATGGTGATGATAGTGTGTGGGTTCAGTTTCTATGTCTCAAGCATCAGAAGCATGGTTCTGACCCACCCATGTAACAAATTCAAAGTTGGATGTCTCAGATGAGACAAGGTAATTGAATGATGTTTTATAATCAAATATTCGACCATCCGATACTTGTCATTCGACATTGCTTGAGTTTTGCAAACAAATATTTCCATATCGGTAGACTAGTGTTTCAACAATACACTTATTTGATTATTCATGTCACCTTACTTCCACAAGGTGCATGGTTTTCATTTCACCCTATGACACTAGCTCAAGCTACAATGCTAAGTAAAGACCATTCAAATTATATTGAATGAATTTATGTTGTTAAGGATTTTAAAGGGTTAATATTTTTCTTATGTTGTTATCATATGTGAGGAAAGGAATTTCAGATAATGAATTCTTGGGGGATTTGATGGTTTTTCAATCTGCCATTTATAAAAACTATCTAGTTAACATTTGATTTGGTATTACATGTGTTTAAGAGGACATAAAAAAAATAGTTTACTATCCGTTATTATCACAAGTTGCTTTAACTTTTGGTTTCTGAAGATATGTTTATTTTAATTATGGTTGTAATGTCCTGAAATTTTAAATTTCAAAAATAATGTTGTAATGAATATTGGAGACAATTTTATTTTAATAATAATAAATAAATAGATACAATTTGATGAGTGATGTTTATGAGTATGGATTTTGATTTTATATGAGGTGGCTCCACTTGACTGATGGAAAGCTATGAAAGACAAATGGAGAGCCGAAGAATCTTGATTCTCTAAAAATAAATTTGGAAGAGACATAAACAACAAATCTTAAGGGGCCATCTAGCACAAAGGGGATATGGCCTGATGGTGGAGCAAGTCATAGGAAATAAATAGTTGTTAGTGGGAGTTTTTCTACATTTTATGAGGCTAGGAAGGATCAATGATGAAGTTATAAGTACCCGAGGAAGAGGGAGGAGTCTCATACTACAGGAGCATATGTGAATGTGTTAGGCTGAGGTTGCATCTATGAATACCATCATCTAGTACTTGAAAGTGAAAATTCACAGAGCTAAAATAGGCATGGGGAACTCATCTCTATAAAATCACAACCAAAGGCTTAGGGGCGTGTTGGTAAATAGATTTGTCTTATCGATCTACTACAGACAAATGGAACATCCCCCATAAATTTGTATCATCCATATGGTTGTTGGTTCATCCAATCCTTAATGCATGTGTTCAAGTAGTGATTTCAATTCATTACTAACAATGTTACATGTAAGATATCTTAAATCATGCACAAGTTTATAAAATTATGTTGCTTAGAATGTTAGTTCCTTTTTAAGAAAATTGATAGAAATGAATATCTTATAGAATTTACTACCAATCATTAGAATCTTTAGGAGAATATTATTATCCCACCCAAAAATTTCATATCAATCTTATTGTCTACCTCTTTTTAAGGTTAAAAGTGATATGGATAACTTTTAAATCTAAATGGTTGTTCACTAGATTAATGATAATTTTAATGGTTGATGGGAAGGGTTAAAAAAAATATACACCGTAAAAAAAAACATTTTTATGACCTGCATACTAGGAAATACCTAGATAGACCCAAAGGTAAACCACTTGAATGTCGATAAACTTCTAAATCTTCCTTCATTGCTTGTCTAGAAAGAATATGCTAAGCCCCAAATATTGCATACAAAAGGACTACGAAGCCTCCTAGACTTAACGCAAATTTGAGGTGTTAGATTAAATTATAGAGATAAGTGACAAGCGTATTGAGAAGAGTATATGAAAAAACTATATCATAAGATAAACTCATTGTTGTTTCTTGAATATCATAAAACAAGGGAACTACTGGTAATAAAATTTATGAATGGAAGCTAAGCATAAATGTAAAACCTATCATGTTTCCTACAAGAACCTATTTAGACCATGCAAACTCCAAGAATCAGAATAAATCCATGAGAACACCAAGTAAAGGGAAAGTTACAACCTAGAAGCATTAGCTTCTTATAAAAGGTGGGCTACCCTATGAGGTATGATGTGTCAATAACTAAGAAAAGAGGTTACAAGGATAAACCTGGTATGTGACTATTCACTCCAAAAACTAACAAAAAAAACACTTTTTATGCATTCCTAGATTTTTTTGCCACAATGGAAAAGGAAAACCACATTCATAATGTGAGAAATACATAGCCATTGTTCCTTTAAGACAACCCTAAATTTATATTTATTATAAATATATGGCAGGGGCAGGTGAGGGAACAAAACTTAAATAGGATCCCAAACTCAAAGGTGTGGAGAATACTAAACAATGGATACATTTTTTATTAGAAATTCTACACATTTAAAGCACTATAAAGATAATTAATATTATATAATGGCATAATCATAAGGCTATGGTATGATACCCTTACCCTCTCGATTGCCAAATGGATTCACAAAATAACCCATTAGTAAATAACCATAGAAAAATATTAAACTAAATGATGTGTTTCCATTTTTCCAAGGGAATGGATAAATAATATTATAAGTATGAAGAACGGGGTCCTAGTGTGTTAACCCTCTCCCAGGTATTACATTACAAACAAAAAATGTCTTATGGAGACCCAATAACCATATGAAATAGAGATAGAAATGACACCATTTACAATAAGTGAAAATAGAAGTCATTCAACAAGACATATGAAAAACAAAGCATGGGAAGGAAGTTACAATCCTCTCGTCATTATATCGAGGGAAAGTATTTGCAAAGTAGTTCCATGGGATGACATACATCCCCTTCTTAGTTTGTATCTTAGCATTATCAGAAACTCGCCTCCAAATAACGAACCTCTGGCCCAAACCGTGCTAAGAAGAATTTAGTGTCTTAGAAAAATGAAATGAAAGTGAAAAAAAAATAGATAGAAAAAAAGGTAGATATCACCTACATTTTTTCCCATTCCTTTCAAATCCTCTACATAGTGCAGGAAAGATAATGTTAGTCCAATTTAATATTTCATACATAGAATAAAACTTGATGTGGGAAATTTCAGATGATTTCAATCTGAGCTTTGGGATGCATAAGTGGGAATGGGGAAAATAAAAATAAAATGAAGGAAATGGATTGTAGGAAATTAGTAACAGAATGAAGAAAAACAATACACATAGTCAGAAAGAAAATTGGGACAATAGCAATGAATACTCTAGAATATTAACTCGAAAAGGATATGTTCAAACCCTAACTTTGAAATGTGCCTATTCAGGATGCCAATCCATTTTCTACATGTCAAGTAACTATGTCCTCAGATCACCTTTTTTCAAAATGACACAAAAGGTTGCTATTAAGACCATAGCAAACATTGCATTTAGAACAAGAAGGGGAATCACCATTAGTTACTTATTTAAGAGCCAAAATAACATTTGAACAAATGAACGCAGTGATAATTAAGGAGAAATTAAACCCAAGTGTCATGTGAGACACTACACCGAACACATATCCCCTTAGTAGAAAATAAAACCTTGTTAAAATCAATTGAGGGAAGGGGAAAACCATAAGAGGGTGGGGTTAACATATAATCTTCCCCATTCTGACCCAATCAATCACCAAATGACATGGTAGAGTGAATTTTTTATCAAAATTTATAAGGTAACAAAAGTCAACCTATAGTCAATTAGAAACTTAGATAAGGACAACCCATAAGCCAAGTTATATCTTGTGTTAAAACCAACAGATAACGAATAGCTATTGAGGATGTAGGTAGAATAATATAAAATGTAATAAGAGCAATTGCGGATGACTGGAACAATGTTAAAAAGGTATAATGATAAAAAAGCAAGAAAAATGATGGGTAGAACTATAATATTAAGGAAAGGATTCCAAATGAACAAAAGTAAGATTTAAAAATAAATGATCCACCTAATCTAGTAAATGAATTGTCAAATGAACTGACATAATAAATGTGACCACTAAGTTACTAGACAATAGTGAACAAAATGAAAAAACACTATGAGAAAAAAGAAAAATGTAGAAGAACTACAATGGGGATTTAAGAAATTGATGCCATCGATTTTTGGAGATTCTAAAGAGAAAAAAAATGCATGGTCTAGTAATATAGGAAAATATTTTTGTCTTTATCAGTATTCTAACAACCCAAAAGCTAGGCTTACTACATACCAATTAAATGGCGAATCCAACATTTGGTGGGCGAATACCAAAATTTATAATGTAATCAAGAAAATGGAGACAACATGGAAACATGTTAAGGAGATATTTGAGAAACAATATTTACCTAAAAGATACATTGATAATAGAGCCAAGGAGTTTCATGATTTGAAACTAGGAAGTATGAATACAGATGACATCACCACCAAATTTTTAAGGTTTTTGATGTATGTACCCTACCTTTGGGGAGAAAAGGAAGAGGTAAAGAGCTACCTCTGATTCTTACCCTCCTTATAATAGAATCAAATTGAATTTGACAACCAAAAAAGAATGAATAAAGTTATTAGAAAATAAAATTTGTGTCATTAGCAATTTAGTCACAAGATAGAACAATACAAACCATTGTCTATTAAGAAAAAGGAGATATCATATTTCAGAGGAAAGGGGTTGGAATACCAACAATTTATGATATGGATTTGATCATTATAAATTTATTCATCTAGCACGATATTTTCAGAATGAAAAAATTGGAAGAATCAGCTCACAGAACCCTTTTTACTAGTAGGACCCAGTTTTTCAAATTGGGGTCTAAAACATTATCAGAGCATTTTTAGGCATTAAATGAAATTGTTTTAAGGGAAAAGATTTGTTGCTTTATCATCATGCCAATTTTTCCTATTGTACACACAAATACCTTTCTAATGGTGAATGAATTTCATCAATCAGAGTTTGTATGTGAAAGTTATGCCACTCAGAATTTGACCTTCATATTTTCACCACAATAATTTGAGAGGATGCTATGTCATCCCACATTATTCATGAAAAATGGGCTAGCCACATTATTACAATGAACAAGACTCTAGCAGAGTATATATTGTAACTCTCATTAATAGTTGAGGTGATCAAATCTAGCCACTAGTAGGCTATCAGGTTATAATATAACTGGGTCACTCGGAAGAAAATGGGCTCCATTATTTCGAGTGAATTTGTTCCATGGATGAACAAAATTAGCCAAGAGGGATAGGACATAGAGCACATAGAGATGATTTGTGCACTATCATAGCCCATTGACCACAAGCCATAATTCCTTGTACTCACGACCATTTTCTAATTAGAGAAATAGCATAGAGGAACCTCCCTTCCAACTAGGTTTTCCTCTCAACAAGACTTATTAGGTTTTATCTCATGCCAAATATGTTCATGTGTTACATCTCCCTTTATTGCTATTTCTGTTCTCTTTTACAAATCATTTATCTCGATATAATACTTTTCTTTCTCTTATGTTATGTATTTTTTTCTCACCTCTAATAGTTTATTTATATCTAGACAAAATTTTCATTAACATTATCATCTCAAATAAAACCCCAAGTTATTTTTATATTACAAACTACATATACAGTTCTTTATCTCTCCTTCTCTCTTTCTCTCTCCTTCTCTCTCGCTCTATTTCCTCCTCTCTCCCTCACTCTCTTTCCATCTTTCCCTTGTCACTCCCTCTCTCTCTCCACCTTTCTCCGTCTACATCGTTCTTCTTCCCTCCCTCTCTCTCCCCCTCAAAAACCATCTCTCCCACCTTCTCTCTTTTGAGTCTTCTCTTCCTTCCTCTCCCTCCCTTTCTCTCCCACATCCCTCTATCTCTCCCCCATCACTTGCTCTCTCCCTCTTCCCTCCAACTCTTTCGTTATCTAAATTCCTATCTCCTTATCACTCTCCCATCCTTTTTTGTGTATCCCTCTCTCTCTCCTCCCCTTCTCTCCGTTAGAAAATCAAATGGCATAAAATATTTTCTTACTTTGATAAAAAATTGTGATAATTTTTAATTATATTGTCTTCTTATGTCTTATTTTCATAAAGCAACTATCAAACCATAAAGAACATTAAGATAACAACAACAATATAACATAGTATGTGGGATCTCAACTAGGGAAAAGCACTCTCCTAGGCAAAAACCAAATTAATATTATTTTCTTCTTATAGAACCAAGACAAAATGAGAGCTTCAAGACCTTTAGACCAAGACAAAGATTCGATCCAAGAAACCAAGTCATCCTTCCAAGAAATAATTCTTCATATAATCTTAAGTCAACAAAGTCAATGACACTCAAACTTCTATTTTGTTGGTCAAACCATATTTCGGTCCCTCAACTGTAGGTTTGGAACTCACTCTACATCTTTTAGCCCTACAATAGGTCAAAAACTCTTTTCCTTTTTGCACGTGTGAGCATAAATTCTTAATAATTAGGTATTTCTTCCTTCGCTAAGGATTCTTCTTCTCTTCTAGTCTCCTCACACTAGGCCTTCCTAATATGAGTTCTTCAAGATAGGCTGACTTGGTCTTGGAGGACTCTTTTGACACTCTAAACACAAAAGTTTTTGGTCAAATCATATTTTTGGCCCTCAACTGTAGGCTTTCAACTCGTTCTTTATCTTTCAGCCCTACAATAGTTCAAAAACTCTTGTGCTTTTTGCACTTGTGAGTAGAAATATTTAATAATTAGGTCTTCCTTCCTTCACTAAGGATTCTTCTTCTCTTCTAGTCTCTTCACAATAGGCCTTCCTAACATGATTTCTTTAGGATAGGACGAGTTGGTCTTGGAGGACACTTTTGACACTTTAAACACAAAAGTAAATCTTCACTTTTGATGCAAAATGCCAACTAGGATATTATATACATGACAATGACTCTATTGATTTATGAAAAATAATATTTTGACTTGACAATACCTAAATGGATGAACAACATGCTTGACCTAATTAACTTGAGCATGAAACCCATGCTTATAAAATAATAATTAATTTTCTCCTTCTTCTTTTTAGATCAAATATAAAATATCAAGAGTACATGAGTTGTTATGAAGAACGAACCTAATTACATTTTTCAACGCTCTCCCTATCTCCTTCCTCTCCTCTTATATTTCTTCCCTCGTGTCCTCTCTACCTCACTTTCTCTCAATCTCTCCCTTGTCACTCCCTCTTTCTCTCCAAATTTATCTCTTTATGCCTTTTTTATTTCATCCCCCCCCCTCTCTCTCTCTCCACCATCCAACTTTGTTACTATCCCCCTCTTCTGTCTCTCTTAAATTTGATCACGTTGTATTATGTCTAAGGAAGTATCTAAATTAAAAAGGCTGAATTGGTTGTAAAATATTAAACCTATATTTTGGAAAAATCATGTCAAAGAAAATACAATAATGAAAAACTTAAACAAAACATGCCCTATATTTCCTCTATTATTGTTAGTCACTTTTCTTGCTTTCATCACTTGGATCCTTATTTAGTATGTATATAAAATATCAAGAGTACATGAGTCATTATGAAGAACGGACCTAATTACATTTCTCAACACTCCCCCTATATCCTTCCTCTCCTCCTCTCTTTCTTTCCTCCTCTTACCTCTACCTCCCTTTCTGTCAATCTCTCCCTTGTCACTCCCTCTTTCTCTCCACACGTACCTCTTTATGCCTTTGATATTTCATCCCTCCCCCCCCCACCCCCCCACCAACTCTCTCTCTGCCATCCAACTTTGTTACTATCCCCCTCTTCTCGATCTTAAATTTGATCACGTTGTATTGTGTTTAAGGAAGTATCTATATTTAAAAGGTTGAATTGGTTGTAAAATATTAAACCTATATTTTGGATAAATCATGTCAAAGAAAATACAATAATTAAAAACTTAAACAAATCATGCTCTATATTTCCTCTATTATTGTTAGTCACTTTGCTTGCTCTCATCGCTTGGATCCTTAGTTAGGATGGATCTATGTTGTTTCCTCATAATATCATTTATATTATATGAAGTTCAAATCATTATAGATAAAATTATTCTCTTTTTTTTTTTATTTTATTAAAACCTTGATTTAATTTCTATAGAAATATTTTTATTATAACATTTTTCCTTTTAGATTCGATTGAAAAAATGTTATCAAATTAAATTAATATAATATATTTTGATTGTGAAATAACTTATGGTTTTTTTGCATGTGGTCCTGATAATTCATGGTATTGGCCTATGGTATTATACAAATCATATTTGCAAATTAATAATATCCATTTTCAAGTGGGGGGGAATATTCATAGTTAAGAATCTTGTCATATTGTTATAAAATATTTTGAATGTGAAATAAGTTATGATCTTTTAGCATGTATTATTGGTAAGCCATGGTATTGTAGCAAAATCTATTCACATGTTCATAATATGAATGGAAAAGTGGGCGTGAATATTCATCGTTAAGGATCTCGTGATAAGCCATGGTATTGACCCATGCTATTATAAGAAATTTTATTTAGAAGTTAATAATATATATGGTAAAGTGGGGATGAATATCCATGGTTAAGAAACTTTTGATGTTGTCAGTAAAATATTTTGATTGTGAAATAATTCATGTCTTTCAGGGTATGTTGTATTGGTAAGTCATGGTATTGGCCCTCAACTGTAGGTTTTCAACTCACTCTTTATCTTTCAACCCTACAATAGGTCAAAACATCTTGTGCTTTTTGCACTTGTGAGTAGAAATAGTTAAGAATTAGGTCTTCCTTCCTTCACTAAGGATTCTTCTTCTCTTCTAGTCTCTTCATAATAGATCTTCTTAATATGAGTTCTTTAGTATAGGACGACTTGGTCTTGGAGGACTCTTTTGATACTTTAAACAAAAAAGTAAATCTTCACTTTTGATGCAAAATGCCAACTAGGATATTATATACATGACAATGACTCTCTTGATTTATGAAAAATAATATTTTGACTTGACAATACCTAAAATCATGAACAACATGCTTGACCCAATCAACTTGAGCATGAAACCCATGCTTATAAAATAATAATTATTTTTCTCCTTCTTTTTACATCAAATATAAAATATCAAGAGTACATGAGTTATTATGAGGAACGAACCTAATTACATTTTTCAATGCTCTCCCTATCTGCTTCCTCTCCTCTTCTCTTTCTTCCCTCCTCTCCTCTCTACCTCACTTTCTCTCAATCTCTCCCTTGTCACTCCCTCTTTCTCTCCACATTTATCTCTTTATGCCTTTTTTGTTTCATCCCCCCCCCCCCTCTCTCTCTCTCTCTCTCACCATCCAACTTTGTTACTACCCCCCTCTTCTCTCTCTCTTAAATTTGATCACGTTGTATTATGTTTAAGGAAGTATCTAAATTAAAAAACTTGAATTGATTGTAAAATATTAAACCTATATTTTGGATAAATCATGTCAAATAAAATACAATAATGAAAAACTTAAATAAATCATGCTCTATATTGCCTCTATTATTGTTAGTCACTTTGCTTGCTCTCATCACATGGATCCTTAGTTAGGATGGATATAAAATATCAAGAGTACACGAGTCATTATGAAGAACGGACCTAATTACATTTTTCAACGCTCTCCCTATCTCCTTCCTCTCCTCTTCTCTTTCTTTCCTCCTCTTCCCTCTACCTCACTTTCTCTCAATCTCTCCCTTGTCACTCCTATTTCTCTCCACATGTATCTCTTTATGCCTTTGTTATTTCATCCCTCCCCCCCCCCCCTCTCTCTCTCTCTGTCATCCAACTTTATTACTATCCCCCTCTTCTCTATCTTAAATTTGATCACATTGTATTGTGTTTAAGGAATTATCTAAATTTAAAAAGTATAATTTTTTGTAAAATATTAAACCTATATTTGGGTAAATCATGTCAAAGAAAATACAATAATGAAAAAGTTAAACAAATCATGCTCTATATTTCCTTTATTATTGTTAGTCACTTTGCTTGCTCTCATCCATTGGATCCTTAGTTAGTATGGATCTATGCTGTTTCTTCATAATATCATTTATATTATATAAAGTTCACATCATTATATATAAAATTATTCTCTTTTGTTATTTTATTAAAACCTTGATTTAATTTCTATAGAAATATTTTTATTACAACTTTTTTCCTTTTAGATTCGATTGAAAAATGTTATCAAATTAAATTAATATAATATATTTTGATTGTGAAATAACTTATGGTTTTTTGGCATGTGGTCCTGATAATTCATGGTATTGGCCCATGGTATTATACAACTCATATTTGCAAATTAATAATATCCATTTTCAAGTGGGAGTGAATATTCATAGTTAAGAATCTTGTAATATTGTTATAAAATATTTTTAATGTGAAATATGTTATGATTTTTTGGCATGTAGTATTGTTAAGCCATGGTCCTGTAGCAAAATCTATTCACCTGTTCATAATATGAATGGAAAAGTGGGGGTGAATATCCATGGTTAAGGATCTCTTGATAAGTCCAAAATGTTATCAAATTAAATTAATATAAGATATTTTGATTGTGAAATAACTTATGGTTTTTTGGCATGTGGTCCGGATGATTCATGGTATTGGCCCATGGTATTATACAACTCATATTTGCAAATTAATAATATCCATTTTCAAGTGGGAGTGAATATTCATAGTTAAGAATCTTGTAATATTGTTATAAAATATTTTTAATGTGAAATATGTTATGATTTTTTGGCAAGTAGTATTGTTAAGCCATGGTCTTGTAGCAAAATCTATTCACATGTTCATAATATGAATGGAAAAGTGGGGCTGAATATCCATGGTTAAGGATCTCGTGATAAGTCCTAGTATTGGCCGATGCTATTATAAGAAATTTTATTTAGAAGTTAATAATATATATGGTAAATTGGGGATGAATATCCATGGTTAAGAAAATTTTGATGTTATCAATAAAATATTTGGATTGTGAAATAATTAATGTATTTCAGGGTATGCTGTATAGGTGAGTCATGGTATTGGCCCATGATATTGTAACAAGGCCTATTTACAAGTTAATAATATCCACTGTAATATGGAAGTCTATCTCCATGGTTAAAAATTGTCATATTGCTATAAAATATTTTGGTTGTGAAATAAGTTATGGTTTTTGGGAATGTGGTATTTATAAGCCATGGGGTTGGTGCATGGAATTGTAACAAATCTTATTCACAAGTTAAATTAATTGTAAGATGTTTAACCGGTTGCAAGTGTCAACTAATTTGTAGTACTTGCTTGTTACAATATATAAATTATCTATACCAAATTAGATTTTATTAATTTGACTTTTTATTATTAATTGAGCCAATATTTAAATGCACCTTTCAAGTGTCCACGTCGAAATAGTTTTGTGGTATGAAACTTTAGCAAGCATCAACTACTTTTGTAGTACTTGTTTGTCACAGGATATAAATTATCTATAATAAATTGAGTTTATTATTTTTATTATTTTAACCTTTTATTATTAACTTAGAAAACATTTTAATGTTTACGCTTATCATTTTAACTTTTTATTATTAATTGAGGCAATATTTAAATGTTTAAATTCATTTTTTCAGTTTTATTTTTTATTATATTTTAATGAAACTAACATTTAAAATTATTTACATACTTGCATTACACTTTACACTTACACATCTATTTTAACTTGTAAAGTGACATCTTAACAAAATAAATTACAATTACATAAATAATTCAAAAATTATTAAATTAATTTATTAAAATAAACCTTAAAAAAAAAATTTTGTGATCACGTATTACCATATATATATATATATATATATATATATATATATATATATATATATATATATATATATATATATAAAATAAGTGCCAGAAACATTCCTCGCTTGATATCTTATTAACTTTTTATAAGTGTCAATAATAAGGGGATTATTTTTTTAATAGGATTTACGGCATATGTTTATAATATTTATAAGTTCAAGTTGAATTTAATTTTATTGTATAATTTGAAATATTACGAAAATAAATCAATATAATCACTTGATTTCCAATTTTCCATTTAACTCTCGAAATAGTTTTCAAATTTACAAATTTATTTACATAATTTTATTTTTTCCCAAAGATTATTTTACCATTTCAAAATTCCATTCATACACTAAAAATTAGTATATTCTCTTTAAAACATTATGTACGGTAAACATTCATACACTAAAAATTAGTATATTCTCTTTAAAACATTATGTACCGTAAAGATTATTGGTTTGAAAAAAAATCTGGTGAAAGATGATAACAAAACGTTAAGGGACAAAGATGTCTGGAATAAAAAAGCATTTAGACCTAATATCTATTTAACTTCCTTATCATTAAAACAAAATATTCGAAAAATAAAATTAAAAAATTAATTCAAGTAAACAGTAACTCTTTGCCGTGGCACAGGTTCCTTTTAAGTTAAATTTCCTTTAAATAAAACACCTTGTATTTTTTCTCTTTCATGGGAGGAGTTTCATGGCCTATTTGTATCACATGCAGGCACCACTCAGATATCGTGAATCCGTCTTTAAAGTTGATAACGTCATTTTGTCGCAGTTGTCTCTGCCTCAAAAAATCAATCCAACAACTGGTGAGTGCATAAGTTTCACAATTTATTAAAATCAAAGCTCTTCAAATCAGATTTTTCGTTCACGAAAAAACCTCAAAGTCAAAAATGCCCAACGCTCAAAATAAGAAATCAAATATTTTGTCCAGAAAGCAAAATACTTTAATGGTCAAACATAAAATACGAAATGGTACAAATCTTTAAATGTATTCGATAAAACAACTAAAGACGTTAAATTTTGACATCAAAGCAAAATACTTTAACCATCAAATACGAAATACCAAATGCAAGGTCAGAAATGATCTAAATCTTATTCTATATTTTATTATTGGATATCAATTTATTTACACATTGTATTTTGTATTCTGAAAAGTGTTTTTATTCAAAAATATTTGATCTTAGGCTCATGTTAGATCCGGAATTAAATGGATCTAGGTTAGTACTTCACTCAAATGGATTAGGTGGTTTCCTCGAAGGTTGGAATTTTAAAACAGAATCACTCATCAAATTTGATGCTCTCCGGATCTACTTTCTAATATCAAGTAAAGATTTTGACGGCTTTATAAATTTCTGAATTGTATTTGACGAGCCAATCACCCTATGACTAGCAAATTGCCTGTCAAATTCTATTCTTATTTTCCTCTAAACTTCCAAAATTATAACTCTATTTTAGTAATCATACTTAATTAGAAAGAACTATTTTTAAAAGTAAATTTCATGATATTACAGCTTTATTTATAAAAGCAAATTTTAAAAACATTTCAAAATTTTATTACAATAATACTTTAAAAACCTGGGCTATTATCTAACTTTAAAAATTTTGTCCATAAAATTTTGAATTGATTGTGAAATACTGTTAAAACATTTCTTGATTGTAAAGCAAAATACAGTTAAAACCTCTTCTATCACTATTAAATCACCCGTTATAGTTTAAAAAACCAAAAAACCTCAGAAAATTTATTTATTTTTCATAAATAAATATTCTTTTCTAATATTTTAAAATTTAAATTATAAAGTTTTGATATTTTTTTCATTAAATTTCGTAGAATCTGATTTTGGATATATATATATATATATATATTCAAATCAAAAATGACATCTACCTTTAAGATCAAATGTTTAAGAGCATAAGAGTGGGAAGGTCCATACAGATGTGTTGCAAGATAAAAGGTGGGAAAGGTGGGGTATTGAAATCTTAGGAATCAAAGAAAAAGATTCCGAAAAACTAACTCAAAAAAAAAAAAAAATAATAATAATAATGGATTTTAATAGTAATATTAATAATTTATCATATAATTGTAATGAATAATATATAAATGGAATAGAGATGATACTAGTACTCATAATAAAATTAGATAATTAATATAAAATAATGAGTGAGTAGAATAATTAGGTGATTATTAGTATTAACATATTAGATATAATAATAATAGTAATAAAAGGAAATAAAAAACAAAATAATACTATGTAATTTGCATGATATGTCCAACGTTTTGGATGGTGACTCCATCCATTATCAGGAATCACAGAGTCACTATTTTTTGGATGGTGGCTCCATCCATCATCACCGACCAAGAGTCACCATGAGAAATGTTTTGGATGGTTACTCCATCAATCATCAAGGACGATAGAGTCACCATGTTTTGGATGGTGACTCCATCCATTATCACCGACCACAGAGTCAGCATGAGAAATGTTGAAAATGTTGGATAGATCACGCATATTACACAATGTTATTCCAGAAATCTGTAACAATATGGTTAACTGTGAAAGTCTCCAATAACTAATAAAACGACTTAAAATCATATTATCATAATGATAAAATTAAAAAATGTACAAAAGATATAATGTAATTAGAGATATAAACTCTACTGCACCTTTAAATTTACACATTTTCTTTGGCTTATATTTAATCTAGTAATAACATGTTGTCATTATTAAGTTGAAGTGAACTTTCTTCTTAAACAAGCATTCCAAAGTTCTTAGTTCATATAAAGTCATTTTTCCCCTATAAATGTTTCTAAATAGTTTCCATAAGTAAAATAATATAGAGACATTCTTAGATGAAGATTCATTCTCTTTTAATTTTTGAAAACAATAATTCTCTCTACCTATAAAAATATGAGATTTCACTATGGGTTATTAAATAAATTTTGAGTCTTTATAATATCCCATCGCAATGTGGTAAGGCTTCCCCTTGAAAATAAAATAAGGTGTTGGAGGGATTATTAAGGCGTTTCATCATTTCCACCTAGCCCTACTAAAACCCGAGACATGTTTAATGTTAATCATATGTATAACTCATATTAACCTCAATCCCTCACATCATACGACATGTGGACGTTCGTGTTATAGCTCACAACCTCCATTATACATTTTATACCTCCCATCATATGACATGTGGACATCTTTGTTATTGCTCACAACCTTCACTATAGGTTTTAGACCTTTTTCGTGAGTCACTAGTGGTGAACATAGTGTGTGGGTTCACTTTCTACGTGTCAAGTATCAGAAACATGGTTAGCCATCCATGTAACAAAGTCTCAATAGGATGTCTCAGATGAAACAAGGTAATTGAATGGTGTTTTTTAATCACTACAAAAAATTGGTGAGATTGAATACCATCCCAGACTTGTCATTCAACGTTGCTTGATTTTTGCAGACTTGTCATTCAACGTTGCTTGATTTTTGCAGACAAGCATTTCCATATTGGTTGACTAGTGTTTCAACAATACACTTATTTGATTATTCATGTCACGTTATTTTCACAAGGTGCATGGCTTTCATTCCACCCTATGACATAAGCTCACGCTTCAATGGTAAGTAAAGATTAGTCAAATTATATTGCATTAATTTATGTTGCTAAGGTTTATAGGTTTTATATTTTGTTATCATACGTGAGGAAAGTATTTTCAAGTAATGAATTCTCTAGGGATTTGATGTTCTTTCAATGAGCCATTCAATAAAAATTATCTAGCTAACATTTGATTGGTAAGTAAAGATTAGTCAAATTATATTGCATTAATTTATGTTGCTAAGGTTTATAGGTTTTATATTTTTCTTATTAATTTATGTTGCTAAGGTTTATAGGTTTTATATTTTTCTTATTTTGTTATCATACGTGAGGAAAGTATTTTCAAGTAATGAATTCTCTAGGGATTTGATGGTCTTTCAATGAGCCATTCAATAAAAATTATCTAGCTAACATTTGATTTGATATTACAGGTGTTTGAGATGACATAACAAAAATAGCATGATATTCATTATTATCACATGTTTATTTAACTTTTTGTTTTTGAAGATATGTTTATTTTAATTATGGTTGAAAGGTATCGAAATTTTAAATCTCAAAAGTAATATTGTAATAAATATTGTAGACAATTTTATTTTATTAATAATAAATAAATAGATACAATTTGATGAGTGATGTTTATGAGTATGGGTTTTGACATTATATGACATGGCTCTGCTTGACTGATGACAAGCTATGAAAGACAAATGTAGAGTCGAATAATTTTTATTCTCTAAAAATAAATTTGGAAGGGGGATAAACAACAGATTAAGGGGGCATGTAGCACAAAGGGGATATGGCCTGATGGTGGAACAAGTCCTAGGAAATAAATAGTTGTTATTGGGAGATTTTCCACATGTTATGAGGCTAATAAGGATCAACGATGAATTTATAAGTAATCGAGGAAAAGAGAGGAGTCTCATGTTGTGAGAGCATAAGTGAAAGGTTGAGGTTGATCTGTGAATACCACCATCTAATACTTGAAAGTGAAAATCTATAGAGCTAAAATAGGCATGAGGAACTCATCTCTATAAAAGCACAACCCAAGGCTTAGGGGCATGTTGTTAAAGATATTTGTCTCATCGATCTACTACAGATAGGTGGAAAATCCCCCACAAGTTTCTATCATCCATATGGTTGTTGGTTCATCCAGTCCTAAATTACTATTGATGTCAATTCATTACTATTGATGTTACATGTATGATATATTAAATTATGCACTAGTTCATAAGGTTTCTTAGAATGTTAGTGCCTTTTTAAGAAAATTGATAGAAATGAATATCTTGTAGGTTCTACTACCAGTTATTATAACCTTTAAGAGAAGGTTATTATCCCACCCAAGAATGTCATATCAATCTTATTGTCTACATGTTTTCAAGGTTATAAGAAATATGGATAAATTTTAAAGCTAAATGGTTGTTCACTATATTGATGCGAATTTGAATGGTTGATGAGAAGGGTTAAAAAAATATACACTGTAAAAATAAATTATATTTATGTCTTGCATATTAGGAAATACCTAGATAGGCCCAAAGGGAAACCACTTGAATGTCGATAAACATCTAAATCTTCCTTCATTGCTTGTCCAAAAAGAATATGCTAGGCCCAGAACATTGCATACAAAAGGACTACACATCCTCTTAGACTTAATGCAAATGTGAGGTATTATATTAAATTATAGATATAAGTGACAAGCATATTGAGAAGAGTATATGCCAAAACTATAGCATAGGATAAACTCAATGTTGTTTCTTGAATATCATAAAACAAGAGAACTAATGGTAATAATATTTAGGAATGAAAGTTAAGGATAAATGTAAAAGTTATGATGTTGCCTACAAGAACCTATTTAGATCATGCAAACTCCAAGAGTCAGAATAAATCCTTGAGCACACCAAGTAAAGGGCAAGTTACAACCTAGAAGAATGATATTATTAGGAAAGGTGGGATGCACTATGAGGTATGTTGTGTCGATAACCAAGAAAAGAGGCTACAAGGATAAACCTAGTATGTAACTATTCACTCCAAAAGCAAAAAAATAAAATAAATTATGCATTCCTAGAGTTTTAGCCACAATGGAAAAGGAAAACCACATTCGTAATGTGATAAAAACATGGACATGATTCCTTAAATACAAACCTAAATTTATTGTTATTATCAATATCTAGTGGGGGCGGGGGAGGGGCGAAAACTCAAATAAGATCCCAAACTCAAAGGTGTGGAGACTAATAAACAATGCATATGTTTTATATTAGAAGCTCTACACATTTAGAGGACTGTAAACATAATCAATATTAGATAATGGAAGAATGATAGGGTTATGGTATGATACCATTACCCTCTCCATTGATAAATGGAATCACTAAAGAACCCATAAGTAAATAACCATAAAAAAATATTAAACTAAATGATGTCTTTCCATTTCTCCAAGGGAACGAATAAATAATATTGTGAGTATGAAGAACGGGGTCCTAGTGTGTTAACCCTCTCCGAGGTATTTCATTACAAACAAAAAATGTCTTACGGATACCAAATAACCATATAAACTAGAGATAACTAAAAATGAGTCCATTCACAATAAGTGAAAATAGAAGCCATCTAAGGAGACAGGTGAAAAACAAAGCAAGGGAAGGAAGTTATCATCATCTCATCACTGTACTAAGGGAAATTATTTGGTAAGTAGGTCCATGGGATGGCATTTATCCCCTCCTTAGTTTGTATCTTAGAATTATCAGAAACTCACCTCAAAATAACAAACCTCTTGCCCAAAACCATGACAAGAAGAATTTAGAGTCTTAGAAAAATGAAATGAAGTGAAAAACAAAAATAGATAGCAAACAAAAGTAGTTGTTATGTACATTGTTTCCCATTCCTTCCAAATCCTCTACATATTGTAGGAAAGCTAATGTTAATCCAATTTTACATTTCATAGAAAGAATAAAACTTCATGAGGGTAATCTCAGGTGATTACAATCGAAGCTTTGGGATGCATAAGAGGGAAGGGGGCAAGATAAAAACAAAATGAAGGAAATCGATTGTAGGAAATTAGTAACGGAATGAAGGAAAACAATTCATAGATTCAGAAAGAAAAATGGGACAATAGTAATGAAAACTCTAGAACCATAACTCTCAAAGGATATGTTGAAACCTTAATTTTAAAATTTGCTTACCCAGGAAGCCAATTCATTTTCCACATTTCAATTACCTATTTCTAAGCTTCATATTACCTTTGTTCAAAATGACAAAAAAGGTTTCCATTGAGCCCATAGAAAACATTGGATTTAGGAGAAGAAGGGGAATCACTATTAGTTAATGATTTAAGAGCCTAAATATCGTTTGAGCACATGAACATAGTGATAAGTAAGCATAAATTAAACCCAAGTGTCATGCGAGAAACTACACCAAACACATATCCCCCTAGTAGAACATAAAACCTTCTTGAAATCAATTGAGGGAAGGGGAAAAGCATACAAGGGTGGGGTTAACATATAATGTTCCCCATTGTGGCTCAACGAGTCACCAATTGACATGGTAGAGTGAGTTTTTTATCAAAATTTATAAGGTAACAAAAGTCAACCTATAGTCAATAATAAACTTAGATAAGGACAACTCATAAGCTAAGTTATATCTTGTGTTAAACGAAAAAAAAATAAAAATTAGGAGAGCTATTAAGAGAGGTATCATAAATGGTATCAAACAACTGGTTTACAACACTTGTACCTACATGGGAATAAAATAAACAAATATAATAACAAATAAGTTTTATTACAACTCTTACATGTTAAATGGCTGAGGAGAGAGAAGGAGAGGCTCTATAGTGAAGCCATGAAGGGAGTGAACATCATCAAGGTAAAGAATCATCAAAAGGGATATCTATTGAAATACCAATCTCTAGGAATCAAGATATCCAAGATATGTAGTAAGTCCTTTAAGAAAATATTAAAAGGATGCAAACTGGAAATAGATAAGTATAGAACAGATAGCAAACAGCTATTGAGGATGTAGGTAGAGTAATATAAAATGTAAGAAGAGCAATAGAGGATGAATGCAACAATGTTAAAAATGTCTAATGATAAAAAAGCAATGAAAATAATGGGTAGAACTATAATATTAAGGAAAGGATTGCAAAGGAACAAAAGGAATATTTAAAAATAAATGATCCACCTAACCTAGAAAATGAATTGTCAAATGAGACTGACATAATAAATGTGACCACTAAATCATTACACAATAGTGAACAAAATGAACAAACACTTTGAGAAAAAAGAACAATGTAGAATAACTACAAGAGGAATTTAAGAAATTGATGCCATCAATTGTTGACAGAGATTCTAAAGAGAAAAAAAATGCATGGTTGAGGAATAGAGAAAAATATTTTCGTCTTTATCAATATTCTAACCCAAAAGCTAGGCCTAATACATACCAATTAAATGGTGAATCCAACATTTGGTGGGAGAATACCGAAATTTCTAATGTAATTAATAAAAAGGAAACAACATGGAAACATTTTAAGAAAGTATTTGAGAAACAATATTTACATGAAAGATACATTGATAATAGAACCAAGGAGTTTCATGATTTGAAACTGGGAAGTATGAATATAGATGTCATCACCACCAAATTTTTAAGGTTGTTGATATATGTACCCTACCTTTGGGGAGAAAAGGAAAAGGTGAAGAG
The DNA here is from genome assembly GCA_031772625.1 of Pinus tabuliformis. Lineage (NCBI taxonomy): Eukaryota > Viridiplantae > Streptophyta > Pinopsida > Pinales > Pinaceae > Pinus > Pinus tabuliformis. The sequence goes on from CM062818.1 coordinate 1,239,801,091, forward strand.
CTAACTGTAACTCTTACCCTCCTTATAATATGATCAAATTGATCTTTACAACCGAAAATAATGGATGACGTTATGAGAAAATAAAATTTGTGTCAATAGCAATTTAGACACAAGACAGAACAATGAAAACCATGGTATACTAAGAAATAGGACATATCATATTTCAAAGGAATGGGATTGGAATACCCACAATTTATGATATATATTTAATCATTATAATTTTTTCCTCCATCTCGATGCTTTTAGAATGAAAAAATTAGAAGAATCAACTCGTGGGACCCTTTTTACTCGTAGGACACAGTATGTCAAATTGGGGTCTAAAACATTATTGAAGAACTTTGAGGCATTAAATGATAATTTTTTAAGGTAAAAATTTTGTCTCCTTAGCATCACACATTGTTTTCCTATTGTACACACAAATACCTTTCTAACAGTGAATGAATTGCATCAATCAGAGTTCGTATGTGAAAATTATGCCACTCAGAATTCAACCTTCCTATTTTCACCACAATAATTTGAGAGACTGCTATGTAATCCCCCCTTATTCATGAAACATTGACTAGCCACATTATTACAATGAACTAGAGTATAGAAAAGTATATTTTATAACACTCGTTAATAGATGAGGTATTGAAACCTAGCCACTAATAGGCTATCGGGTTGTAGTATAACCGCGTGACTCAGAAGAAAAGGGGTTCCATTATTTAGAGTGCATTTGTTCCATGGATGTGCAAAATTAGCCAAGAGGGATAGGAGATAGATAACACAAAGATTTTTGTGCACTATACTAGCCCATCGACCATAAGCCATAATTATTTGTACGCACAACCATTTCCTTATTAGGGAAGGAGAATAGGGGAGACTCACCTTACAACTAGGTTTTCCTCTCAAAAAGGTTTCTTAGGTCTTATCTCATGTCAAATATGTTCATGTGTCACATCTCCCTTTGTTACTATTTTTTTTCCAAATAATCTGTCTCGATATAGTACGTTTCTTTCTCTTATGTTACATATTTTTTCTCACATCTAGAAAAAATTGTCATTAAAACTATCATCTCAAATAAAAATGCAAGTCATTTTTATATTACAAACTACATATACAATTTTTATCTCTCCTTCTTTCTTTCTCTCTCCTTCTCTCTCTCTTTACTCCTCTCTCCCTCACTCTCTTTCCATCTTTCCCTTGTCACTCCCTCTCTCTCTCCCTCTACGTCATTCTTCTTCACTCCCTCTCTCTCCCCCTCAAACTCCATCCCTCTCCCCTTCTCTCTTTTGAGTCTTCTCTTCCATCCTCTCGCTCCCTTTCTCTCCCACACCCCTCTATCTCTTCCCCCATCACTTTCTCTCTGCCTCTTCCCTCCAATCCTTTCCATTTCCATTTCTCCAAGGGAACGGATAAATAATATTATAAGTATGAAGAAGGGGTCCTAGTGTGTTAACCCTCTCCGAGGTATTTCATTACAAACAAAAAATGTCTTACGGAGAGCCAATAACCATATAAGCTAGAGATAGTTGAAAATGAGTCCATTCACAATAAGTTAAAAAACAGAAGCCATGCAAGGAGACGAATGAAAAAACAAGCAAGGGAAGGAGGTTATCATCATCTCGTCATCGTACTGGAGGAAATTATTCGGGAAGTAGGTCCATGGGATAACATACATCCCCTCCTTAGTTCGTATCTTAGCATTATCAGAAACTCACCTCCAAATAACAAACCTCCTCCCCAAACCATGCCAAGAAGAATTTAGTGTCTTAGAAAAATGAAATGAAAGTGAAAAACAAAAATAAATAACAAACAAAAGTAGTTATTACCTATATTGTTTCCCATTCCCTTCAAATCCTCTACATAGTGTAGGAAAGATAATGTTAATCCAATTTTACATTTCATAGAAAGAATAAAACTTGATGTGGGTAATCTTAGATGATTGCAATCTGAGCTTTGGGATGCATAAGAGGGAAGGGGGAAAGCTAAAAATAAAATGAAGGAAATGGATTGTAGGAAATTAGTAATTGAATGAAGGAGAACAATTCGCAATAGTAATGAAAACTCTGTAACCATAACTCTGAAAGGATATGTTCAAACCCTAATTCCAAAATGTGGTTACCCAGGAACACAATTGATTTTTCACGTTTCAATTACCTATTTCTAAGCTTTCATATCACCTTTCTTCAAAATGACAGAAAATGTTTCTATTAAGCCCACAGAAAACATTGCATTTAGGACAAGAAGGGGAATCACCATTAGTTAATGATTTAAGAGACTAAATACTATTTGAGCAAATGAACATAGTGATATGCAAGCATAAATTAAACCCAAGTGTCATGCGAGACACTACACCGAACACATATCCCCCTGGTAGAACATAAAACCTTGCTGAAATCAATTGAGGGAAGGGGAAAAGCATATGAGGGAAAATCGATCAACCTAAAAAAATGAAGAAAGTATCCACCAGCAAAACGAGCTACACGTTTTTGCTACGACCAAAAAAACAGTAAAAGAAAACCGACTGTAAAAACCAACTAACATGTTTAGCAATGAAAGTACAGAGGAAGCTGATATAAGCCAAACGAAAATGAAAGAGAACAACCAAGAAACCAACGCAATTTAGAGAAGATGAAACGAATCAGATGAATCCGTGAAACTGTGAAACTGGCTTTCTCACATCTTTATATCATTTCCATGTGAAACTGTCGTTAACATTCTAACGTTTACTTTCTATATATAATTTCCATTAGAAACGGTTTTAAACATTGTAACGTTTAATTTCTAGGTATCATTTCCATTTGAAACGGTCATAAACATTCTAATGTTTAGTCTCTTATTATCAAATCCACTACCATCTCCTTCGAAATATTGCTCGGAATACAGCGTTGTGTTTCATTCAAAATAACAACCAATGGTTGAGAATTTTCACCATGTTCTTGTTAGACAGGAATGGAATGGGAATGAGGGAGTTGGAAAATCGCTTAGAGAATCGCCTTTTACAGGAATGGAATGGGAATTGGGAATTGGGAGGTTTGTTGGTTTGTTTTGTTTTTTTCATTATCAAATATGAAATTTACATTTACATTTAGATCTTCTTTCATCTTTATATTTACACTCACATCTTTTTTATTCTTGAAATTAACCCAAAAAAAATAGAGCATAATTGTGTTATATATTATTAATTTTATTATTATTTATTTTTATAACATCATATTTTATTATAAAAATTAGATAAATTGCAAAAAATTATTATCAATTAACTTAAATTAAATAATTGAAAATAAAAATAAAAATAAAAATTATATTTTTAACAATTAATAAATATATTATTATTTCAATTATTACTCAAACTTTTTTTTTAATAAACAATTTAACTTATAGTTGCTTGACATAAAAATAAAATGCAGAAAAGTCACATGGCTTGTTAAAGGTATAGTCTAAGACATAAAAATAAGATGCAGAAAAGTCACATGTCTTGTTAAAAGTATAGTCTAAGTGCAATTCTCTCCGTAAATAGATCTAAGAGTTAAGAGTTTTTCTTTAAAAATTAATATTATAAAAGTTAGAAAAATAAGTTATTACTAAAACAAATGTTTTTCTTTAATCTTTTAAAATTTAAATCATAATGTTTTGAGATTTTTTTCATTAAATTTTGTAGAATATGATCTTGGAGATTTATAGATTATTTTCGTTTGAGTTTTAAAAATCTAAAAGGACATTCACCTTTAAGATAAAATGTTTAAGAGCATAAGAGTGGTAAGGTCCATATACATATGTGTTGCAAGATAAGAGGTGGGAAAGGTGGCGTATAGAAATCCTAGGAATCAAAGAAAACGATTCCGAGAAAATAACTCAAAAAAAAATAAGAATAATAATTGATTTCAATAGTAATACTAATAATTTATTGTATAGCTGTAATTAATAATATATAAATAGAATAGAGATGATAGGAGTACTCATAATAAAATTAGATAGTTAATATAAAATAATAAATGAGTAGAATAATTAGGTGATTAATAGTATTAACATATTAGATATAATAACAATAGCAATAAAAGGAAATAAAAAACAGAATAATACTATGTAATATGCGTGAGATGTCCAACATTTTGGATGGTTACTCCATCCATTATCAGGGACCACAAAGTCACCATGTTTTGGATGGTGACTCCATCCATCATGAGGGACCACAAAATCACCATGTTTTGGATGGTAACTCCATCCATCATCACCATGTTTTGGATGGTGACTCCAGCCATCGTAAGGGACCACAGACTCACCTCACCATGCTAAACGTTGGAGAGATCACACATATTACACAATGTTATTCCGGAAATCTCTAACAACATGTTTAACTATGAAATTCTCCAGTAACTAATAAAATGACTCAAAATCATATTATCGTAATGATAAAATTATAAAATGTACAAAAGATATAATGTAATTAGAGATATAAACTCTAGTGCACCTTCAAATTTACACATTAATTTTTTTTGGCTTATATTTAATCTAGTAATAGCATGTTATCATTACTAAGGTGAAGTGAACTTTCCTCTTAAACAAGCATTCTGCAGTTCCGAGTTCATATAGAGTCATTTTTCCCCTCTAAATGTTTTTAGATGGTTTCCATAATTAAAATGGTATAGAGACATTCTTGGATGAAGATTCATTCTCTTTTAATTTTTAAAAAACAACAATTATCTCTATCTATGAAAGGATGAGATTTCACTTTGGGTTCACAACATTTAAACAACTTTTGAGTCTCTATAATATCCCATCACAATGTGGTATGGCTTCCCCTTGAGAATAAAATAATGTGTTGGGGGATTATTAAGACATTTTTAATGTTAGTCATACGTATAACTCATATTAACCTCGGTCCCTCACATCATATGACATGTGGACGTCTCTATTATAGCTCACAACCTCCACTATATGTTTTGTCCCTTCCATCATATGACGTGTGGACGTCTTTGTTATAGTTCAAAACCTCAACTATAGGTTTTAGACCTTTTTTGTGAGTCACTAATGGTGAACATTGTGTGTGGGTTCACTTTCTACATGTCAAGTATTAGAAACATGGTTAGCCATCCATGTAACAAAGTCAAAATAGGATGTCTCACATGAGACAAGGTAATTGAATGGTGTTTTTTAATCACTACAACAAATTGGTGAGATTGAATACCATCCCAGACTTGTCATTTGACATTGTTTGATTTTTGCGACAAATATTTCCATATCGGTAGATTAGTGTTTCAACAATACACTTATTTGATTATTCATGTCACATTATTTTCACAAGGTGCATGGCTTTCATTTCACCCTATGACATTAGCTCAAGTTGTAATGGTAAGTAAAGATTAATCAAATTATATTGGATTAACTTATGTTGCTAAGGATTTTATGGGTTTTATATTTTTCTTATTTTGTTATCATACGTGAGGAAAGTAATTTCAAGTAATGAATTCTCTGGGGATTTGATGGTTTTTCAATGAGCCATTCAATAAAAATTATCTAGCTAACATTTGATTTGATATTAGAGGTGTTTGAGATGACATAACAAAAATAGCATGCTATCCATTATTATCACAAGTTTCTTTAACTTTTGGTCTCTGAAGATATGTTTATTTTAATTATGGTTGAAAGGTCTCAAAATTTTAAATTTCAAAAATAGTATTGTAATAAATATTGCAGACAATTTTATTTTACTAATAATAAATAAATAGATACAATTAGACGAGCGATGTCTATGAGTATGGGTTTTAATTTTATATGAGGTGGCTCCGCTTGACTGCTGACAAGCTATGGAAGACAAATGGAGAGTCGAAGAATTTTTGTTCTCTAAAAATAAATTTGGAAGGGGGATAAACAACATATCTTAAGGGGGCATGTAGCACAAAGGCAATATGGTATGACGGTGGAACAAGTCCTAGGAAATAAATAGCTATTAGTGGAAGATTGTCCAGATGTTATGAGGCTAAGAAGGATCAACTTGAATTTATAAGTACCCGAGGAAAAGAGAGGAGTCTCATGTTGTGAGAGCATAAGTGAAAGGTTGAGGTTGATCTGTGAATACCACCATCTAATACTTGAAAGTGAAAATCCACAGAGCTAAAATATGCATGAGGAACTCATCTCTATATAATCACAACCCAAGGCTTAGGGGCATATTATCGAAGAGATTTGTCTTATCGATATACTATAGATAAGTGGAACATTCCCCATAAATTTATATCATCCATATGGTTGTTGGTTCATGCAGTCCTCAATGCATGTGTTCAAGTAGTGATTTCAATTCATTACTATTGATGTTACATGTAAGATATAGTAAATCATGAAAAAGTTCATAAAATAAGGTTGCTTAGAATGTTAGTGCCTTTTTAAGAAAATTGATAGAAATGAATATCTTGTAGGCTTTACTACCAGTGATTATAACCTTTAAGAGAAGGTTATTATCCCACCCAAGAATGTCATATCAATCTTTTTGTCTAATTTTTTCAAGGTTAAAAGAAATATGAATAACTTTTAAAGCTAAATGGTTGTTCACTAGATCGATGGGCATCTGAATGGTTGATGGGAAGGGTTAAAAAAAATATACACTGTAAAAAGGAATTAGATTTATGTCTTTCATATTAGGAAATACCTAGATAGGCCAAAAGTGAAATCACTTGAATGTCGATAAACTTCTAAATCTTCCTTCATTTCCTGTCTAGAAAGAATATTCTAGGCCTAGAATATTACATAGAGAAGGACTACACATCCTCATAGACTTAACGCAAATGTGAGGTATTAGATTAAATTGTAGATATAAGTGACAAGCATATTGAGAAGATTATATGCCAAAACTATAGCATAGGATAAACTCAATATTGTTTCTTGAATATCATAAAACAAGGGAACTAATGCTAATAAGATTTATGAATGGAAGCTAAGGATAAATGTAAAACCTATGATGTTGCCTACAAGAACCTATTTAGACCATGCAAACTCCAAGAATCGGAATAAATCCTTGAGCACACCAAGTAAAGGGAAAGTTACAACCTAGAAGCATGAGATTCTTAGGAAAGGTGGGATGCCCTATGAGGTATGCTGTGTCGATAGCTAAGAAAATAGGCTACAAGGATAAACCTAGTATGTAACTATTCACTCCAAAAGCCAAAAAAAAAATGATGCATTCCTTAATTTTTAGCCACAATGGAAAAGGGAAACCAAATTCCTAATGTGAGAAAAACATGGCCACGGTTTCTTAAATAAAACCCTAAATTTATTGTTATTATCAATTTCTCGCGGGGGCGGGGGAGGGGCCAAAACTCAAATAAAATCCTGAACTCAAAGGTGTGGATAATAATAAACAATGCATATGTTTTATATTAGAATTTCTACACATTTAGAGCACTCTAAACAGAACCAATATTATATAATGGAAGAATGATAGGGCTATGGTATGATACCCTTCCCCTCTCCATTGCTAAATGGAATCACAAAACAAACCATTAGTAAATAACCATAAAGCAATATTAAACTAAATGATATCTTTCCATTTCTCCAAGGGAACGGATAAATAATATTATAAGAATGAAGAATAGGGTCCTAGTGTGTTAAAACTCTCCAAGGTATTTCATTACAAATAAAAAAATGTCTTACAGAGACCCAATAACCATATAAACTAGAGATAGCTGAAAACGAGTCCATTCACAATTAGTGAAAATAGAAGTCATGCAAGGAGACGAATGAAAAAACAAGAAAGGGAAGGAGTTTATCATCATCTCATCATCGTACTGAGGGAAATTATTTGGGAAGTAAGTCCATGGGATGACATACATCCCCTCCTTAGTTTCTCTCTTAGCATTATCAGAAACTCACCTCCAAATAACATACCTCCTACCCAAACCATGCCAAGAATAATTTAGTGTCTTAGAAAAATGAAATGAAAGTGAAAAACAAAAATAGATGGAAAACAAAAGTAGTTATTACCTACATTGTTTCCCATTCCTTCCAAATCCTCTACATAGTGCAAGAAAGCTAACGTTAATCCAATTTTACATTTCATAGAAAGAATAAAACTAGATGTTGGTAATATCAGTTGATTGCAATCTAAGCTTTGGGATGCATAAGAGGGAAGGGGGAAAGCCAAAAATAAAATTAAGGAAATGGAGTTTAGGAAATTAGTAACGGAATGAAGGAAAACAATTCACAGAGTCAGAAAGAAAATTGGGACAATAGTAATGAAAACTCTGGAACCATAACTCTAAAAGGATATGTTGAAACCCTAATTTCAAAATGTGCTTACCCACGAAACCAATCCATTTTACATGTTTCAATTACCTATGTCTAAGCTTCACATCACCTTTGTTGAAAATGACTGAAAAGGTTCCTATTAAGCCCATAGAAAACATTGCATTTAGGACAAGAAGGGAATCACAATTAGTTAATGATTTAAGAGCCTAAATATTGTTTGAGCATATGAACATAGTGATAAGTAAGCATAAATTAAACCCAAGTGTCATGCGAGACACTATGCCGAACACATATCTCCCTGGTAGAAAATAAAACCTTGTTGAAATCAACTGAGGGAAGGGGAAGAGCATATGAGGGTGGGGTTAACATATAATGTTTTCCATTGTGGCTCAATGAGTCACCAAATGACATCGTAGAGTGAATTTTTTATCAAAATTTACAAGGTAACAAAATTTAACCTATAGTTAATAATAAACTTAGATAAGGACAACTCATAAGCTAAGTTATATCTTGTGTTAAAACCAAAAAAGAATAAAAATTAGGAGAGTTATTAAGAGAGGTAACATAAATGGTATCAAACAACTCGTTTACAACACTTGGACCTACATGGGCATAAAATAAACAAATAGAATAACAAATAGAATAACAAATAAGTTTTAATACAACTCCTACATGTTAAGTGGTTGAGGAGGGAGAAGGAGAGGCTTTGTAGTGAAGCCATGAAGGGAGTGAACATCATCTAGGTAAAGAATCATTAAAAGGGATATCTATTGAAATACCAATCTCTAGAAATCAAGATATACAAGATATGTAGTAAGTCCTTTAAGAAAATATTAAAAGGATGCAAACTGGAAATAGATAAGCATAGAACAGATAACAACAACTATTGAGTATGTAGGTAGAGTAATATAAGATGTAAGAAGAGCAATAGAGGATGAATGAAACAATGTTAGAAAGGTCTAATGATAGAAAAAACAATGAAAAATAATGGGTAAAACTATAATATTAAGGAAAGGATTCCAAAGGAACAAAAGGAAGATTTAAACATAAATGATCCACCTAATCTAGGAAATGAACTATCAAATGAAACTAACATAACAAATGTGACCACTAAATCATTAGACGATATTGAACAAAATGAACAAACACTTTGAGAAAAAAGAACAATGTAGAAGAAATGCAAGGGGAATTTAAGGAATTGATGCCATCGATTTTTGAAAGACACTCTAAAGATAAAAAATGCATGGTTGAGTAATATAGAAAAATATTTTCATCTTTATCAATATTCTAACAATACAAAAGCTAGGCCTACTACATACCAATTAAATGGTGAATCCAATATTTTGTGGGAGAATACAAAAATTTCTAATGTAATTAATAAAAAGGAAACAACATGGAAATATTTTAATCACATATTTGAGAAACAATATTTACCTGAAAGATACATTGATAATAGAACCAAGGAGTTTCATGATTTGAAACTGGGAAGTATGAATATAGATGCCATCACCACCACATTTTTAAGGTTGTTGATGTATGTACCCTACCATTGGGTAGCAAAGGAAAAGGTGAAAAAATAACTCTAATTCTTACCCTCCTTACAATAGAATCAAATTGAAATTTACAACCAAAAAAGAATGGATAGAGTTATGAGAAAATAAAATTTGTGTCATTAGAAATTTAGTCACAAGAGAGAACAAGGCAAACCATGGTCTACTAAGAAAAAGGAGATATTATATTCCAGAGGAAAGGGATTGGAATACCCACCATTAATGATATGGATTTGATCATTATAAAAATTTTCTCTGTCTCGATGCTTTCAGAATGAAAAAATTAGAAGAATCAACTTGCAGGACTCTTTTTACTCATAGGACCCAGTTTGTCAAATTGGGGTCTAAAACATGATCAGAGAATTTTGAGGCATTAAATTACAATTTTTTAAGGGGAAAACTTTGTCTCTTTTACACACAAAGGCCTTTCTAACGGTGAATGAATTGCATCAATCAGAGTTCGTATGTGGAAGTTATGTTACTCATAATTCGACCTTCCTAATTTCACCACGATAATTTGAGTGAATGCTATGTAATCCCCGCTTATGATGAAAAATTGACTGGCCACATTATTACAATGAACTAGAGTCTAGAAAATTATATATTGTAACTCTTGTTAATAGGTCACGTAGTCAAACCTAGCCACTAATAGGCTATCGAGTTGTAGTATAACAGGGTGATTTGGAAGAAAACAGGTTCCATTATTTAGAGTGCATTTGTTCCATGGATGGACAAAACTAGCCAAGAGGAATAGGAGATAGATAACGTGGAGATGATTTCTGCACTAAAGTAGCCCATCGACCACAAGCCATAATTCTTTGTAATCACAAACATTTTCATATTAGAGAAGGAGAATAGGGGAGCCTCACCTTCCAAGTAGGTTTTCCTCTCAACAATTTTCTTAGGTCTTATCTCGTGTCAAATATGTTCATGTGTCGTATCTCCCTTTGTTTCTAATTTTTTTGTTTGCAAATCATCTGTCTTAATATATTACTTTTCTTTCTCTCATTTCACATATTTTTTCTCACCTCTAATAGTTTATTTATATCTAGACAAAATTGTCATTATCATTATCATCTCAAATAGAAATGCAATTATTTTTATATTACTAACTACATATACAATTCTTTATCTCTCCTTCTCTCTTTCTTTCTCCTCTCTCTCTCTTCCCTCCTCTCTCCCTCACTCTCTTTCCATCTTTCCCTTGTCAATCCCACTCTCTCTCCACCTTTCTCCCTCTACTTTGTTCTTCTTCCCTCCCTCTCTCTCCCCCTCAAACTCCATCTCTCTCCCCTTCCCTCTTTTGAGTCTTCGCTTCCTTCCTCTCCCTCCCTTTCTCTCCCACATCCCTCTATCTCTCCCCCATCACTCTTTCCCTCCCTCTTCCCTCCAACTCTTTCAGTATATCCCTCAAAAAATGCCCACCGCCCAAAACTACAAATCTCACACTAACGCTAGTTCATAATTTCAAATTATTTTCAACATTTTCCAAAACAACATTGAATCAATACGACAATGGAACTGGTCAGACCACAAAAATAAGAAATCAAATATTTTGACAAGAAAGAAAAATACTTTAATCGTCAAACATAAAATACGAAATAGTACAAATCCTCATATGTAGTCGATAAAACAACTCAAGACATTAAATTTTGACATCAAAAAAAAATACTTTAACCATCAAATACAAAATACTAAATGCAATGTCAGAAATTATCGAAGTCCTCAAATGTAGTGGACATAAATAGTTAAAATGTTAAATTTTAATGGGAACCATGTAAATTCTTCCTATGTAAAGCTTAAATTTTGCAGTTCAAAATTACTAAAATTCAAACTCGACCGAAACTAAATTTTCAAATTTAAAAGAATTTTAATTTCAACAGTGAACTCATTAAACAACCTCAAACTTTAACAGACATTTACTCTGAAACTCAATTTCTCACTCTGTTAGAACAATATCTATCATGTGTCTCAAATTTTACATTATGGATCTTCTGAAAGAAAATCGAACAAACTGTTGTAAAATGAAAATATTATCTAGGAAAGTGCACAAACTGTTGTAAAATGAAAATATTATCTAGGAAAGTGCCCTCTACGTTATTTTGTCAAACAAAACCATAATGAATTCCATATCCTTCAAAAATTCATTGCAGAAAGCCAACAAAATATTCTTGCGTACAAGGTTTTTCATATTGCAACTAATTTTGCATGACCCACCAACATTTTTATTCATGCATTTCATTTGGCTTATCCAATGGGATAGACTCGCCATAAATATGAGACTAAAATGAGAAGAAATGTTTTAAAAGAAGAGATCTTTCGTAAATTTTGGTGATTTAACATTATGGTAAACGAATGAAAACAATTTTGAAGATATCCATAGAATATTTGTCTCCCTCTCTAAAACCTAATGTATTTTATTCTAGGCATAAACCAAATGTCATAAATGAATATGGAGTTTATGTCACAAGTCGCCCTAGAACATAGGATTCAAATGAGGAACATCCAAAAGCCTCAATGTTTACTATGACTCATTATATTAATACCTATATTTCCAAAAAACACAACCTTCCCCAAATCATTTCATTGTCTAGTATGCCTAAAAAGATTTAACTCTATAGCAAAACACAAGGCATGAATTCGTATGGTTAGATATGCTCAACTAAAGATGATCTTTCGAAATCTTTCATTCATTAGGTGTATCTTTTCACCTTTACAGACAATGTCCCGTTAACACCCATTATTAATACAGTTGTAGCAAATTTTGTGTTAAGTATATAGTTCTAACCAAGAATTTCAATATCTGAAACATTGAAAATCAAAATCAGCTTCTCATATCATCAAATATATGAAGTGGATATCAAGCATAGACCCGGTTTTAATGATAAAAGCTTCGAATCCACTAGAGAGATCAATATTGAATGGAATAGATTTAACAGTAATAATGATTAATCAATACGTAATCAGTATTGAACGAAATGTAGAATCAGAGTTCCTCGTCCTCCTCGTTCATGGCCAGGCTTTGGTTTTGGGTCAGGTTTTGGCCTTTCCACCCTGTATATTTTCTATTAAAGTTTTCGTTCGCTCTGTTCATTTCCCTTTCGGTTCCTTTTTATGGGAAGTTCCTCTGAATTTTCTACTTCACTGGACTTCTAGAGGAATCTTTATGTTCTTTGCCACTCAACGTTATCTATGTATTGAAAGTGATTCTAGATTATCCCTAATTTTGGCTATTCTATACTGATGAGCAATTCTCTGATTTCTCTAATTTTTAGTTATTCTAAATTACATTCTCAGAGTAAGAGAAGCATTTTGGTGCATATAGAAACAATGCACTATGAAAATTAGATAAATCATTCATATTTATATTTTGCAAAAAATTATTATCAATTGACTTAATTTAAATAATTAAAAATACAAATTATATTTTTAACAATTACTAAATATATTATGATTTCAATTATTACTCATCAAACTTTTTTGATAAACAATTTAATTTGTAGTTGTGTGACATAAAAATAAAATGCAGGAAAGTCACATGGATTGTTAGAGGTATAGTCTAAGTGTCATTCACTCCGTAAATATATATGATGGTTTTTATTCAAAAAATGAATATTACTTTGAGATACCATATTGCAATTCACTTTACTAAATAAAAGTGAGAAAAATAAGATATTACTAAAATAAATGTCTTTTCTCTAATTTTTTTAAATTTAAATCATAATTTTTTTGAGCTTTTTTTCATTAAATTTTGTAAAATCCGATTTCGGATGTTTATAGATCATTTTCGTTTGATTTTTCAAATATAAAAGGAGATCTACCTTTAAGATCAAATGTTTAATAGCACAAGAGTGATAAGTTCTATACACATATGTGTTGCAAGATAAGAGGTGGGAAAGGTGGGGTATAGAAATCCTAGCAATCAAAGAAAAAAGATTTAGAGAAAACTAACTCAAAAAAAAAGAAAATAAGAATAATAATTGATTTTAATAGTAATAGTAATAATTAATTGTATAATTGTAATGAATAATATATAAATAGAATAGAGATGATAATATTACTGATAATGAAATTAGATAATTAATATAAAATAAGGAATGAGTAGCAAGACAATATAATATTATCCCAGAGTAATTAGATGATTAATAGTATTAACATATTAGATATAATAATAATAGTAATAAAAGGAAATAAATAACAGAATAATATTGTTTAATGTGTATGATATGCCTAACATTTTGGATGGGAATTCCGTCCATCATCAGGGACCATAGAATCACCATCCAAAACTTTGGACATATCACACATATTACACAATGTTATTCCAACAATCTCTAAAAATATGATTAACTATGAAAGTCTCCAATATCTAATAAAATGGGTTAAAATTATATCATCATAATGATAAAATTATAAAATGTGAAAAATGTATACTGTAGTTAAAAATATAAACTCTAGTGCACCTTCAAATTTACACATTATTTTTTTGGCTTATATTTGATCAAATGAGGACATGTTATCATTATTAAACAATCATTCTACTTCCGAGTTTATATACTGTTAGTTTCTGTGTGAATGTTTCGAAATAGTTTCCATAAATAAAATGGTATAGAGGCATTCTTGAATGAATATTCATTCTCTTTTAATTTTTGAAGAAAAATAATTTTCTCTATATATAAAGGGATGAGATGAGATTTCACTATAGGTTCCACAACATTTAAACAACTTTTGACTCTCCATAATATCCCATCGCATTGTGGTATGGCTTCCCTTGGAGAATAAAATAATGTGTTGGCATATTATTAAGACATTCCATCATTTCCACCTATCCCTACTCAAACTCAATAAATGTTTAATGTTAATCATACTTATAACTCATATTAACCTTGATCCCTCACATCATATGACATGTGGACCTCTTTATTATAGCTCACAACCTCCACTATACATTTTACACCCTTTTTCCTGAGCCACTAATGGTGATGATAGTGTGTAGGTTCACTTTCTACGTGTCAAGCATCAGAAACATGGTTCTGAGCCATCCATGTAAGAAAGTCATAGTTGGATGTCTCGAATGAGATAAGGTAATTGAATGATGTTTTCTAATCAAATATTCGACCATCTGAGACTTGTCATTCAACATTGCTTGATTTTTGCAGACAAATATTTCCATATCGGTAGACTAGTGTTTCAACAATACACTTATTTGATTATTCATGTCACCTTATTTCCACAAGGTGCATGGTTTTCATTTCACCCCATGACACTAGCTTAGGATGCAATGCTCAGTAAAGATTATTCAAATTATATTGAATGAATTTATGTTGCTAAGGATCTTATAGGGTTAATATTTTTCTTATCTTGTTATCATACAGGTGGAAAGGAATTTCAAGTAATGAATTCTTAGGGGATTTGATTGTTTTTCAATGAGCCATTTAATAAAAACTATCTAGCTAACATTTGATTCGGTATTGCATGTGTTTAAGAGGACATAACAAAAATAGTTTACTATTCGTTATTATCACAAGTTGCTTTAACTTTTGGTTTCTGGAGAAATGTTTATTTTAATTATGGTTGTAATGTCCAAAAATTTTAAGTTTAAAAAATAAAAACAAAAAAAAGTAAAAACGAAAAACACTTATTATGCATTGCTAGACTTTTAGCCACAATGGAAAAGGAAAACCACGTTTATAATGTGAGAAACACATGGCCATTGTTCCTTTAAGACAACCCTAAATTTATCTTTATTATAAATATATGGCGGGGGCGGGTGAGGGACCAAAACTCAAAGTGGATCCCAAACTCAAAGGCGTGGAGAATAATAAACAATGCATACATTATGTATTAGAAGTTCTACACATTTAGACCATTGTAAAGAGAATTAATATTATATAATGGCATAATCGTAAGGCTATGCTATGATACCTTTACCCTCTCCATTGCTAAATGGATTCACAAAAGAACCCATTAGTAAATAACCATAAAAATATTAAACTAAATGATGTGTTTCCATTTCTCCAAGGGAATGAATAAATAATTTTATAATATGAAGAACGGGGTCCTAGTGTGTTAACCCTCTCCCAGGTATTACATTACAAAGAAAAATTGTCTTATGGAGACCCAATAACCATATAAAATAGAGATAGCTGAAAATGACGCCATCTACAATAACTGAAAATAGAAGTCATTCAACGAGACCTATGAAAAACAAAGCAGGGGAAGGAAGTTACAATCCTCTCATCATTGTATCGAGGGAAAGTATTTGGGAAGTAGTTCCAAGGGATGACATACATCCCCTCCTTAGTTTGTATCTTAGCATTATCGGAAACTTCCGTCCAAATAACAAACCTCCTGCCCAAACCATGCTAAGAAGAATTTAGTGTCTTCGAAAAAGAAAATGAAAGTAAAAAACAAAAATAGATATAAAAAAATGTAGATAATACCTACATTGTTTCCAATTCCTTTCAAATCCTCTACATAGTGCAAGAAAGATAATGTTAATCCAATTCTATATTTCATACAAAGAATAAAAATTGATGTGGGAAATTACGGTTGATTACAATCTAAGCTTTGGGATGCATAAGAGGGAAGGGGGAAACTAAAAATAAAATGATGGAAATGGATTGTAGGAAATTAGAAATGGAATGAAGAAAAACCTCATACATAGTCAGAAAGAAAATTGGGACAATAGCAATGAAAAATCTAGAACCTTAACTCTGAAAGGCTATGCTCAAACGCTAATTTTAAAATGTGCTTACCCAGGAAGCCAACATTTTCCACATGTCAAGTACTTATGTCTAAGCTTCAGATCACCTTTTTTCAAAATGACACAAAAGGTTTCTATTAACACCATAGTAAACATTGCATTTAGGACAACAAGGGGAATCACTATTACTTAATTATTTAAGAACCGAAATAACATTTGAGCACATGAACATAGTGATAATTAAGGAGAAATTAAACCCAAGTGTCATGTGAGACACTACACTGAACACATATCCCCTTAGTAGAAAATAAAACTTGTTTCAAATCAATTGAGGGAAGGGGAAAAGAATAAGAGGGTGGGGTTAACATATAATCTTCCCCATTGTGACTCAATGACTCACCAAATGACATGGCAGAGTGAGTTTTTATCAAAATTTATAAGGTAACAAAAGTCAACCTATAGTCAATAATAAACTTAGTTAAGGAAAACCCATAATCCAAGTTATATCGTGTGTAAAAACCAAATAAAAATAAAAATTAGGAGAGTTATTAAGAGAGGTATCAAAAATAGTATCAAACAATTGGTTTACAACACTTGGACCTACATGGGCATAAAATAAACAAATAAAATAAAAATAGAGTAACTAATAAGCTTTATTACAACTCTTGCATGTTAAATGGTTGTGGAGGGAGAAGGAGAGGCTATGTATTGAAGCCATCGAGCGAGTGAACATCAATGAGGTAAAGAATCATTAAAAGGGATATCTATTGAAATACCAATCTCTACGAATCAAGATATCCAAGATATGTAGTAAGTCCTTTAAGAAACTATTATAAGGATGTAAAGTCGAAATGGATGGGCATAGAACAAATAACAAACAACTATTTAGGATGTAGGTAGAGTAATATAAAATGTAAGAAGAGAAATAGAGGATGAATGCAACAATGTTAAAAAGGTCTAATGACAAAAAAAAAAAAATGAAAAATAATGGATAGAACTATAATATTAACAAAAGAATTCCAAAGGAACAAAAGGAAGATTTAAAAATAAAATATTCACTTAATCTAGGAAATGAATTGCCAAATGAAAATGAAATATTAAATGTGACCACTAAGTCATTAGACAATAGTGAACAAAATGAACAGACAGTATGAGAAAAAAGAACAATGTAGAAGAACTACAACAAGAGTTTAAGAAATTGATGCCATCAATTTTTTAGGGAGATTCTAAAGAGAGAAAAAAAACAAATGGTTGAGTAATATAGGAAAATATTTTCATCTTTATCAGTATTCTAACAACCCAAAATCTAGGCTTACTACATACCAATTAAATGGCGAATCCTATAATTGGTGGGAGAATACCAGAATTGATAATGTAATCAAGAAAAGGAAAAGGTAAAGAGATACCTATGATGCTTACCCTCCTTATAATAGAATCAAATTGAATTTGATAACCAAAAAAGAATGAATGAAGTTATAAGAAAAGAAAATTTGTGTCATTAGCAATTTAGTCACAAGATAGAACAATACAAACCATTGTCTACTAACAAAAAGGATACATCATATTTCAGAGGAAAAATAGAATACCACCAATTTATGATATGGATTTGATAATTATAATTTTTTCATCCATCTCAATGCTTTCAGAATGAATGAATTGGAACAATAAACTCATAGGACCCCTTTTACTAGTAGGACCCAGTTTGTCAAATTGGGGTCTAAAACATTATCGGATCATTTTGAGGCATTAAATGACATTGTTTTAAGTGAAACTTTTTCTCTCTTTAGCGTCACGCAATTTTTTTCTATTGTACACACAAATACCTTTCTAATGGTGAATGAATTGCATCAACTAGAGTTCGTATGTGAAAGTTATGCCACTCAAAATTTGACCTTCCTATTTCACCATAATAATTTGACAAGATGCTATGTCATCCCCCATTATTCATGAAAAATGGGCTAGCCACATTATTACAATGAACAAGACTCTAGAAGAGTATATATTGTAACTCTCATTAATAGATGAGGTGATCAAACCTAGCCACTATTAGGCTATCAAGTTGTAGTATAACTAGGTCACTCGGAAGAAAATGGGCTCCATTATTTTCAGTGAATTTGTTCCATGGATGCACAAAATTAGCCAAGAGGGATAGGATATAGAGCACATAGAGATGATTTGTGCACTATCATAGCCCATCGACCACAAGCCATAATTCTTTGTACTCGTGACCATTTTCTAATTAGGGAAAAAGAATAGAGGAGTCTCCCTTCCAACTAGGTTTTCCTCTCAACAAGATTTCTTAGGTCTTATCTCATGCCAAATATGTTCATGTGTCACATATCCCTTTATTACTATTTTTATTTTTCTTGAAAATAATCTATCTCAATATAATACTTTTATTTCTCTTATGTTACATATTTTTGCTCACCTCTAATAGTTTATTTATATCTAGACAAAATAGTCATTAACATTTTCATCTCAAATAAAAATGCAAGTTATTTTTATATTACAAACTACATATACAATTCTTTATCTCTCCTTCTCTTGTTTTCTCTCCTTCTCTCTCTCTTTCCTCCTCTCTCCCTCACTCTCTTTCCATCTTTCCCTTGTCACTCCCTCTCTCTCTCCACCTTTCTCCCTCTACATCATTCTTTTTCCCTCCCTCTCTCTCCCCCTCAAACTCCATCTCTCTCACCTTCTCTATTTTCAGTCTTCTCTTCCTTCCCTCAAACTCTTTCATTATCTCAATCCCTATCTCCTTCTCACTCTTCCCTCCTTTTTTGTGTCTCCCTCTCTCTCTCTCTTCCCCTTCTCTCCGTTAAAAAATCAAAAGGCATAAAATATTTTCTTACCTTGATAAAAACTTGCGATAATTTTTAATTATATTCTCTTCTTATGTCTTATTTTTGTCAAGAAACTATCAAACCATAAAGGACATGAATATCACAACAACAATAGAACATAGTATGTAGGATATTAGTTGTGGAAAACCCCTCTCCTAGGGGAAAATGAAATTAAAATTCTCTTATTCTTATAGAACCAAGAAAAAATGAGAGATTCAAGAACTTTAGACCAAGACAAAGATTCGATCTAAGAAACCAATTCATCCTTCCAAGAAATAATTCTTGATATAATCTTAAGTCAAAAAAGTCAATGAAACTCAAACTTCTATTTTGTTGGTCAAATCATATTTTGGGCCCTCAACTGTAGGTTTCCAACAAGCTCTGCATTTTTTAGCCCTACAATATGTCAAAGACTCTTGTCCTGTTTGCATGTGTGAGAAGAAATAGTTAAGAATTAGGTCTTCCTTCCTTCGCTAAGGATTCTTATTTTCTTCTAGTCCCTTGACTACTATATATAAATTTCCATGTGGTCGAATAGGCCTTCCTAGTATAAGTTCTTCAGGATAGGACGACCGAGTCATGGAGGGATCTTTTGACACTTTAAACACAAAAGTAAATCTTCTCTTTTGATGCAAAATGGCCACTAGGATATTATATACATGACAGTGACTCTCTTGATTTATGAGAAATAATATTTTGACTTGAAAATACCTAAAAGCATGAAGAACATGCTTGACCTAATTAAATTGAGCATGAAACCCATGCTTATAAAATAATAATTATTTTTCTCCTTCTTCTTTTTGAATTAAATATAAAATATCAAGAGTACATGAGTCATTATGAAGAACGAACCTAATTACATTTTTCAATGCTCTCCCTATCTCGTTCCTCGTCTCTTCTCTTTCTTCCCTCCTCTCCTCTCTACCTCACTTTCTCTCAATCTCTCCCTTGTCACTCCCTCCTTCTCTCCACATTTATCTCTTTATGCCTTTGTTATTTCATCTCTCTCTCTCTCTCCGCCATCCAACTTTGTTACTATCCCCTTCTTCTCTCTGTTAATTTTGATTGCATTGTATTGTGTTTAAGGAAGTATCTAAATTAAAAAAATTGAATTGGTTGTAAGATATTATACCTCTGTTTTGGATGAATCGTGTCAAAGAAAATACAATAATGAAAAATTGAAACAAATCATGCTCTATCTTTCCTCCATTATTGTTTGTCACCTTGCTTGCTCTCATCCCTTGGATCCTTAGTTAGGATGGACCTATGTTGTTTCTTCATAATATCATTTATATTATATAAAGTTCACATCATTATACATAAAAGTATTCCCATTTTCTAATTTTACTAAAACCTTGATTTAATTTCTATAGAAATATTTTTAGTAGTCATGAGGATAGAGGGTTTAGATATATCTCAAAACTACTTATAACCTTTTTCCTTTTAGATTCCTTTGAAAAAATGTTATCAAATTAAATTAATATAAGATATTTTGATTGTGAAATAACTTATGGTTTTTGGGCATGTGGTATTGATAATTCATGGTATTGACCCATGGTATTATACAAATCATATTTGCAAATTAATAATATTCATTTTCAAGTGGGGGTGGATATTCATAGTTAAGAGTCTTGTCATATTGTTATAAAATATTTTGAATGTGAAATAAGATCTAATTTTTTGGAATGTAGTACTAATAAGCCATGGTATTGGCCCATGGTATTGTAACAAAATCTATTCACATGTCCATAATATGAATGGAAAACTGGGTGTGAATATCCATGGTTAAGGATCTCGTGATAAGCCATGGTATTGGTCCATGCTATTATATGAAAAATTATTTACAAGTTAATAATATATATGGTAAAGTGGGGTTGAATATCGGTTAAGAAACTTTTGGCGTTGTCAATAAAATATTTTGATTGTGAAACAATTCATGTCTTTCAAGGTATGTTGTATTGGTAAGTCATGGTACTGGTCCATGATATTGTAACAAAGCCTATTTACTAGTTAATAATATCCACTGTAATATGGGGGTCAATCTCCATGGTTAAAAATTTTGATATTGCTATAAAATATTTTGGTTTTGAAATAAGTTATTTTTTTTGGGAATGCAGTATTTATAAGACATGGTGTTGGCCCATGGAATTGTAACAAATCTTATTCATGAGTCAAATTAATTGTAAGATGTTTTTCATTTTTCTCAACATTGTTTTTCTTTGATTTCATTAAAATTTAGTGGGGATTGTTTGGAATGATAATTTTGAGCTCTTTATCTACAGATTTAAGTGTCTTGCATTTTCTAAAATGTTGATGTCGACATCGAGGCTTTTTTTATATGTAACTGGTTGCAAGTGTCAACTACTTTGTAGTACCTACTTGTCACACTATATAAATTATTTATAGCAAATTGAATTTGTTGGGCACCGGATCCCCCACATAATAGTTTTAGGGCTTAAAGCCCACATTTATGGGTAATGATATTGCAAAGGCTCCGTGAAGTGCGCGGAGTGCAAGGTACAATAATTCAAGTCAAAGAGTTGTCATGGGAACATATAAATAGAGCAAGGTTCTAGGTGTAGAGATCAGTTTTTTGGTAGGTTTTGTTTAGATATGAAAGTATATGGTTTCCTGAAAGTGATAATCACTATGAGTATGTAATTCCAAGTTGACAGTTGTAGTTGTATAAGAGGCTCTGCAACTGTGTGCACAGAGGCCTGGTAGAGTCCGCAACTGTGTGCACGGACCCCTGCAGCTAAGTGTGCAGGGTGGAATTACATTGTACTAGAACGGAACATCAATAAAATATAAGTGCTTCTGAAATATTGTCCATCTGCTTATAGATCTATGTGGTTATTCTTCTATTATGATTTATGCATCTCTTTAAGGTTTAAGTTTACGCACTTGTCTATTTATGTTGAATGGTAAAGGAAAACATTGGGCCCACTTAATTTAACTGAAGATCTATAATACTAATAGGCACTATAGAGGGTAAAGACCAATCGCACTTGCCATCCAAACCACACAAAGGTAGTTGCATAGAGAAGGCAATTGTTCAAAAGTACCCCAACACGAAGGACAAGTTCTCGAACTATCTACAATTCATCAAGAGATCCCTAGGGTGTGGAAACCTGGTTCCAGCACCCTCCCATACTACCTCAGGTGAGACCTCAATCTGTGCCCTGCGGACTGTTGCCCAAAGGGCCAGTAGTTTTAAGATTTGTTTGGCTAAAACACTTCTGAACCTGGGTTAGGCCCTAATAAGCAAACAAAAGGTTATGTTGTTGAGGCTGAGATCTGTCGAAGGGATTTCTGATGTTGGAACACTGGAACCCTACGAAGAAAGAAATTGAAGATTCGTTCGATGAAAAGATTCACGAGTTCGTGATATAGGAAAACAAAACCACGCAAATATCTGAGAAGACGTGGTTGGATCGCTACATATACATGGAAATCCATGAAATATTATTCATGACCTTCTCTTCAGAGTTGTATGATTGGATCGCAAGGCTAGCCGACAGCCAGGGAAGGTGCAAGCTTGATCAACCCATAGTGTGGACTGTGGAGTTGGTGTGCAAGCTAGAGGCTTCAAAAGATAAGATCACACGGGTAGTTGACCATTAGCTTGATCGGATAATTGGAGGGTTTATCAGGGAATTTGCGATAGACATGACTATAAGCTATAGGGATGTAGAAAGACGTTTTCTCTAAGGACCGCGAGTTAAGTACATCAAATCTTTGAATACCTAGATTAAGATGTTGTTATGTGAAAAAAAGGTGATGTGAATTCATTAATGAGTGGAATGACGTGGAGCGGAAAGGTCTACATAGGTATCAAAGTGTTATGAAACAATCCTTTAATTTCACTTCCACTTGTGAGCGAGGAAGAGCGTGCTTGGGTTTCTCCGAGGAGTGCGGTCAATTTGATAAGGCAACACATTCCGTAGTTACCATCCCCACTTATGCCACCGCTCATGATGCCTGCTTCACCTCCATCTTCGCCCAAACCACCTCCACTAGACAGGAAAGTTAGCATGGCGAGCGCGATCAAGCTACCTGTATTTAAAGGAGTAGGGAACAAAGATCCAGATTAGTTTTGGTTTGTATTAAGATTAGTATGGGAAGCACACAGGATTATGGATGATAACATTAAGAAGGCAACATTGGTAAGCGCACTGCAGGACTGCACGGTGACTTGGTATATCAAGCACTCAAATTATCACCCAAATGTAGGAATAGCAGAGATCTAGATCGCATTGAACAAATAATTTAGCAGGCCGAAATCTGAAATGCAGTCGATTATGGAATTTAAGGAGATCAGAATGCTTCCAGGGGAAACCCCATAGGAGCTAGATCAGAGGCTAAAAAGTACGATTTGCGAGTCTCATATGACACTAACAAATGTGTAGAACCATGCATGGTTTGTGGCATATTTGACACCACACCTGACGACGATGTTGTCACAGTAGAAGATCTCAACCCAGGCAGAAGCCTTGGAAATGGCTATGAGGTTGCATGAAACATTGATACAGGACATGGGGTTGGGAGTCCAAAAAATCCATGTGCAGCTACAAACCTATGCTTGGAGATGTAGAGTTTGAAATATGATAGGGAATCTTGGCCAGAAGTGCATGAAGAAGTGTGGTGCATAAAATGTAAAGGCCAAGGCCATGATAAGGACCATTGTCTAGTATTTTCAACCTCTTTGATGGGAGGAGGACCAATGCCGTTGAGACCAGAGGCACAAGCAGGGCCCTGTGCGGCACCCGCGCTATTGTGTGCGATCTGTCAGGTGGGAGGAAAGCACACAATGGAAAACTGTCACCTATTGCAAAAGTATACACAAACTCCGTAGCGGCTGTTTTGTGATTTTTGTAGATCAGTGGGCCATGATGAGCGGACGTGTCGGAGTTATGATCTAATGATGGATAGGACCCCATCTTATCGAATGCAGACAGAAACGTGAGGCCTTGAACCAGCCACAACAATAGCACATGGGGGATTTCAAGGGCGAGGACGAGGATGAGGAGGAATGGGACCCAAAAGGGGTCGCAGACAGCTAATCTGTTACAATTGTGGAGGACCATGGCACTACGCTTGCGATTTTACTAACCCAACGAGAATATCTTGTCCATACTGTGAGCCATTTGATAATGAAATGGTAGATTTTCCAACGCTGATCACACAAATGCGCGAGAAAAGGGCACTATAATCTATTCCGACTCAAAATATCCAAATGATGAGGTTTGAATCGTGCGAAGAAGTCCCCAATGTGAACATGCTTCTCAGAGGTGGCATGACCACATGGGAAGATAAGGGAAAGAAACCTGAGGACGATACATGGGTTTGCAAGGCTCCTACGAAGGATCCTAAGTTTGACTTGGAATGCGCAAAGGAAATGTTTATGGAAGTTAAGAAGAGCTTCACGGTAGCCTCTACTTCAGGTAGTAAGGATCAACCAGAGCCAGGAATGGATAGTTCTATGCTTACTGCCTTTTTTTAGACATACATGAAGTTGTTAGCTAAAGGATTACAAGAGTTGATAACTAGGTGCGTAGGGTCAGGGGAACCACGCGTAGTCTGAAAGCTGGGAAAGCATGCATTGCGCACTGGTAGGGAAATGCGGTTAACAACACAAATTAATGAATATGAGATGGATTGGGTCATCCTAAACCTAGGATCGGACATGAATGTGTTACCAAAGCAGACATGGGAACGCATGGGCAGGCTCACGTTACAGTGGTCACCTATCCAATTACAAATGTCAAACCAACAAAATATCATGCCCATGGGAAGTTGCAAGGGGTAACAGTGGATATCGAAGGTACTGGCATGTAGATTGACTTTGAGGTAATAGAGATTGCGGATGATAGAAACCCTGACCCTGCGTTGTTAAGGATAGATTAGGACGTGGATATGAATAGAGTCATCAAACTGAAAAAGTGGAAAATTATTTTCGAGAAATAGTCCGTACGCGTACTAGTTCTGCTCGATCCAGTAGAAGGGGCACGCTACATTGAACCTGTGCGGGAAGATGACAGTGACAATGAGCTAGATTGGATTTACCAGATAACGGCACAAGACCAGGATCGAGTGAACCAAACTAAAGATGGGAGAATCTCATGGGAGCGTGACAGTTCCTATACTTCGGATTCTGATGAAGAAATAGAACATTGGCAAAAGCATTTGCACAAAGTTACAATGTTGAATTGCAACATGATGATCCGATCCCTACGGCACGTGATGACCGAAGCAAGGAAAATTCCAATGGATGATGGGTTAACAAGAATGAATGGACCCTTAGACAAATTTGAAAGTACCTTGTCTGAACGGTAGCAGTGTGGATCGCTCGCATGGGTGTTGCGCGCATATACGTCAAAATGATATCGGGAATTAGAGAAAATATAGAAGACGAATGCACTTACAATTTGGAAGACCCTATGGTGGAAAATGACAGAACAACTTGCAAGCACACCCTTGTGAATGGGTATAGATGTATACGTAATAGACTGTTCCAGTGCGCAGCAGTATTACAATAGCAGGCCCAAACAGGACACATTGGAGGAAGAAATGGATCGCTCTACCAAGTGCACAGGGGGGAGAATTCGCCAAGGTATGCGAAGACATGAACAAGGATCAGCGAATACCATGTAAA
The DNA here is from genome assembly GCA_031772625.1 of Pinus tabuliformis. Taxonomy (NCBI): domain Eukaryota; kingdom Viridiplantae; phylum Streptophyta; class Pinopsida; order Pinales; family Pinaceae; genus Pinus; species Pinus tabuliformis. The sequence continues at coordinate 1,239,827,068 of CM062818.1, forward strand.
AAAGGGAACCTGCATGCCCCAGTGGTTAGATGGGCATCTATGGTGCTATGCAAGAACCTAGCCTTGAAGTCGAGTCCGAGGCTGTAGAATGGTATAAGAACTGAGGTACTTGAAGAACCTCTGCAGAAGGTTGTGGACATGAAGAGAAAAGTGTGTGAAGTCCAGACTGAAGAACTCATAAGACCATGCAAAGAATAGTATGAAGGGATTTAGGAAGCTATTTGGCAAGGGAATGCGCAACTTCGGGAACTAGAAAGAAATAGGACACTACTCCGAATGAAGAATATGATGTTGGATGTGAAGATTAAACAGCTGGAAAAGGAACTAAAGGAGTACATTCTAAAAATAAAAAACTGGAAAGTTGCATCCAGATACACACGAACCTAAGGATGAATTGGAGGAGTATGACTGCAAGGTAATTGGTCGAATACCATGGTTAAGGAAATACCTCACCCTCAAGGGAAATTAGGATAGCGCACTGCTTCCAGCAATTCACATAGTAGCGACAATAAAGACCGTGCCACAGGTTGCTCATCAAAATGCGATAGCGGTGCACCAAGGGGGTGTGACCACCTGACTAGCTAAAGAAGAGACAGTCTAAGTGCTCCAAACAATTGAAAGAGAGTGCAGGACTAGATTGTTATGGAGTTGTGGGATAGCAGGGGTGCGCACAGGGCCGATATGTCATAAGGGTCATGGTCGCGTAGAAGGTGCTATGCTACCACGCGGATAAATAAAGAAGTGACCATTGACATCATTGTTCATGACAAGACGTCTGAGTTAAGGCGAAAAGGAGTGCGCGGTGGGCATTTAAGACATAAAGTCGAAACTAGATTTGAAATGATCTGCCGACAGTATAGCATTAATGAGCTAGAATATGGGGGGATGGTCAAATTTGAATTTCAACGGGCCTATAAATCGCAGATGGCTCTCCACCAAACAACCCTTGGCATTTTCGAATAAAATTGTTGCATTATCAAGCATGTATGAACCTGATGAACTAAGAGGTCGTAAGAGCAAGCCCGTGGTTTGAGGCGTTACCAAAGGATACACAGGAGTCCCTGATCAGAATCATGTCAACAACTAAGGGAGCCACATGGATTCCTACAACATCGATAGGGGATGCACCAAAAGTCTCTAAATCACCCCAGACGTCGAGGCCCAAGAAGGAAACATAGGTAGCAGGACTGCTCCATATGTCTCCGCGAAATCCGCGGTTTGGAAAAGTGTCGATGGAAGAAAAGGGAAAAATAGAAATTATTGAGAGTGATGATGAGGAACAGGATCATCTGACCTTTCTCGTAGAGATGGAACCAGAGGAAGAGATGGGAGAAGATATCCAACCAATACATGTTGTAGTAAAACTGTCCAAGTATGTCCCTTCATCGAGAGGAAGGGTAAAGGTACCTAAAGACTTAGATGTCGTTAAAAGCACACTTAACACCCTGTCCCTCCCTGAGATGGTTTTGTTCAATGGAGTGGCTGTGGGTCGCATTCCCACTATGAGGTTTGAATACTGGGACCTTACGGATAGTGAGAATTTTCCTGATTTGGAAACTCGTGAGCTAATGGAACAAATCACGGAGGGGACTGTTACAACACTACAGCTGCAGATGTGGAGGAGGCTGGACTACTCCACCTCCTATAAATTCCAGACTTTCATCGGGCCCCAATCATGATATTTGTCATCAGGAAACTGCTCTTCCTGGTGCACGATGGGTACTTATGGTTGGAAGAGCCCATCCCCATAACGGCAGAGTTCATTCATAGGATTTCTTGGCTTTCCTATGTAGGAAGGAACGCCTTGGAAATAGCTGGCACAAGTGGCAACTTGACGATTGTGGAGGCCATGAAAAAGAAATATAAGTTGGAGAAAAAGCAACGAGGGTACATTATTACTAGTATTCAGGATAAAGGGGTCTATGTTGCTACCCAGTTGTTGGCATGAAAGGTGATGAGAAAATGCCAGGGAAATGAGGTACCAACAATGGTCATTGCACTGGCCGAGCAATGCACAGAAGGGGTAAGATTCAATTGGGCGCAGTTCCTCTACGACGAGTTCTTGACAAACTACAAGGAGGCCCAAGACCGGCGTAAGACCCTCCACTACGCGTGGTTGCTCTTATCCATCCTCTTGGTCACAGGTGAACTACATGAGGATAGTCAACTTCCTCCCCTTGACCAAGATTGTCCAGAGGCAGAAAAATATGCGTTGCTATGGGCAAAGAAAGATGTTACAAGAATATGAGAAGCCAGGATCTTCTGTATACTGATGGAGGCAAGAATATGACTGTGGATTAACAAACAACCGCACCTATCCACCTCGGTATACGATACTGTGAATATTTTTGCAGATTTTAAAGTGGATATGCACCATATGTATATCAGGGCACAGAAGGATCTAGAGTAGAAATGGACCACGCTCCCATTTGTCACAATAGATGACACTCTCTTCGTGTGCTCGACACATGGCCACAAGAATGGCACGCACCAGATGCGGTGGTGTGCGATGAGACAGAGATTCAAAGACAGAAGGTTGCTGCAAAGTCTCTAGCACAACAGAAGTGGAATAAACAACTAGTTGAAGAAGTACGGGCATCCCGAGAGGCAGTAAAGGCTGCGGCAGAAAAGGCAGTAGGAGGAGGCACCGCTATGACAAAAGAAGACAGAGGCTCGAATGTGACCACAGGACCCGGGATAGATAATATGCCAAAAGGTCCAGACCCAAGCACCACCTCTACACACTTAAAATGGCTGCGCGCGATAGAACAAACAGGGCCATGGAAGAAGACCAAGGCATCCAAGCTAGATGGGGAGCATATCACACTAACCGAGGGTGACCTATGCGACATCGGCGACACAGTTCGCGAAGTCACCAGGGAGGTGCTCCAGGAGGCAATGAGAGAGCAGCAGATTGTTTTGGGGGCACTCGCGATGCAACTTCAAGAACTTCAAGTGTGGCCTCCACAACAGGGAATGGTTGCTGCCTACAGGGCTATGGGTACATCAACAACTGAGCAGTTGTTGTGAGCCAAAATGGCTAATATTATTGTGCTGCTGGAAGGAGCACTAATAGCAGATAGTGCGGAGGACAGGGACATGGTAGGAAGGCTCAAGGCACTTGGCTTAAACTTGGCTGCCCCCCCATAAGAAATATTATACCAATAATAAGATGGAGTGACAATAGAGCTTCGTGCTAGGGAAGGACGCGCAGTATAGCTTCTCATTGAACAACAAATCAAGATCGAGTAGCTGAGCCTCCAATGCGATGAAGCAGTAGCACAGACTTGGTAGTTGGAGCAAATCATTGAGGAAACATATAGTTGTGTCCCCCTCGAGATTGCAGCATAATTTCTAGTAGTCTTACAAATCCACAAATTGGCCAGTGGATTCCGCGAGGTGAAGAAGGAAGCAACGAGGATCCATTTGCACCTCAACTTGCAGATCGTGGAGCTGAGGCTAATGGCGCAGCCCGCTACACTGCTAGAGGTCTAAGAATAGCGACACAATGCCATTCAAGCAGGGTTGGAAGTAATAAAGTGTGCCATATAGGATTTCATTGGCTTGCTCAATCAGTCACTCGTCACTCTCACTTCACTACAGGAAGACCCAATGCTCCAACGGCTAGATACAGTGTTAGGTCCCTATACTACTAGTGTAACCCCTTATAGTTATTAGTACAATCCCCTTATTATGTTGTTGTGCCCATGTAGACCCGATATTGTTATTATTGTGCCCCATAGAAGCCCACTATTGTTATTATTGTGCCCTTACATTATTGTTGTTATGTTGGCTCTGATTAAATTATGACCCCTTAGACTCCTATACATAGAAAGGAGGTCTTGTCATTTGTATCATCCAAGAATTGTTCATTTGTGTAATGTAAAGGAGGTTTCCCCCTCTAAGACACTGAATTCTAAGGCGTTCAACTATATTTTCTATCTTTTTGTGAGCTGGTTTCATAACATTTGGTATCAAAACTTTGGATTCTATGGTTTCACTGCTCCAAACATGTCATCATGGACTTTGCACTATAACTTTTTTCTGCGATGTTTTAGATGCTACAAAAAAAAACCAATTTGCGCCGAAATCGTTTTGGACCGAAGGTCTGAATTTTAGAACCTTTTGCGCTATATTTGTGGAGATATGATCTGAGGAAGTTGGCCTTTTTGCAGACTCCCAAATTACATTCCAAACAGTTGACTTGGGAAAAATCTTCATAACTTTTGTTTAGAGCATCAAATTAAAATTTCGTAAGAAGTTACAGAAATAGGACAGACTATAATTTCCTGTGTGTATTTTTTAGATTCGAAGGTAAAAATAGTGACATGTGGCACTTCATACAATTTTTCTCTTCTAAAATGGTATATAGACAGGTCATCTTGGGAGATTGTGCATAACTCTTTCTTGGAGAATCTAGAAAGAGGATGCAAAGGGCTACTACAGGTCACAATTTTAGAACATAGATATTTGAAAGTACAGAGTTACAATTGTTTCAAGATCGAGCTCCTAAAATCACGAAAAAGCGAGATGAGGAAGTTTGATGGCAAGGATTCAGTAAATTGGATACTACAGATGGAGAAATATTTTAATCCACATGTGGTACCACTATTACAAAAAGGTATGCATTGCATCTTCATGTTTAGAACAATATCGACTTTTATGGTAAAAAGGGCTTTGTTATTGTAAACAACTTGTTACCTGGTCAATTTTCACAGAGGAAATTATAGCACATTATGAGAATATAAAGAGCAACACCTTATTTAGAGCAACACCACAACAATTGGAAGGAAAAAGAGAAAAATGACTTTTTTACAAAGTGGAAAGAAAAATTATGGAAACAAGGAATTCTACCCTTCATAAATATAAAGATGGAAGTTTTGTTTCTCCTAGCCTGCCACAACCTACAAGGGTTACACCACAACAATTAAAAGAAAAAAGAGGAAAGGGACTTTGTTACAATTGTGATAGAAAATGCACTAAAGGTCATAAGTGTGTTGAGAAGAAATTATTTTACATAGAGTATGAAGAGGAGGAATAAAAGGATCAAGAAACCTCAAAAGAAAAGGATATACGTGAGGACCCAACCCCAGAGAAAGAAGAAATGAATCCGACCATATCTTGTAAAGCATTGGAAAGAAGTACCACTCCTCAAACACTCAAGATAGAAGGAAATATCAAGAAGAAAAGGTTCAAGAAGTGAAATATCACATCAAGAAAGAAATATGAATCCAACCATATCTTGTAATGCATTGACCGGAATTACCACTCCTCAAACTATTCAGATAGAAGGACATATGAAGAAAATGTTCGAGAAGTGAAAGATCACATTGAGCATCAAGAAATGATTCCGACCATATCTTGTAAAGAATTGGAAGAAATTATCACTTCTAAAACTCTCAAGATAGAAGGACATATCAAGAAGAAAAAGGCTCAAGCAGTGAAAGATCACATCAGGCATCAACAACAAGTTCTCCAACTTTTAAAGGATAACACCACTTTGGTACAAAATCAAATGAAATAGGTAGATCAACATCGTAGTGAAAAATGTTTTGATGTAGGTGATTGGATATTTTTACTGCTACATCTCAAGCAAGCTATTTATGAGAAAGAAATGTTGGCAATACTACATGCACTTAAGAAATGGTTACCTTACCAAATGGGAAGACACGTCAAGGTAAAAATCGATCATGATAGTCTTAAATACTTTTTGGAAAAACTATTATCTTTAGAAAAATAGAAAAAATGGGTCTCAAATATGTTGGGTTATGACTTTCACATCATCTATAGAAAAGGGAAGCAAAATTTTGTTGCAGATGCACTCTTAAGAAAGGATGAGGATGTGGAAGCATTGTTTTGTGCTATTTTTGTTATCCAACTAGACCGGATAAATGAATCAAGGGATTAATGGAAGAAGGATGAAGAAGTATGGTGAATAATTCAAAAGTTTCAAAAGATCTCAATTCAAACAATATTGCCAGAACTTGAAGAGGAAGGAAAAATCATATTGGAACCTAGATCATTAACAGAAACAAGAACCCGACAGCTACAAAATCGATCAATTTCAGAGTATCTCATAAAGTGGAAGAACTTACCCGCTAAAGATTCCACATTGGAGGACAAGAATTCTATATAGAAGCGTCAGGAACTACTCAAGCATTGAGGACAACACTTTTTGAAGGAGAGGGGCATGTTAGGTCCCTATACTACTAGTGTAACCCCTCATTGTTATTAGTACAACCCCCTTATTATATTGTTGTGCCCATGTAGTCCCCATGTTGTTATTATTGTACCCCATAGAAGCCCACTATTGTTATTATTGTGCCCTTACATTAGTATTGTTATGTCCGCTCTGATTATATTATGACCCCTTAGGCTCCTATATATAGAAAGGAGGTGTTCTCATTTGTATCATCCAAGAATTGCTCATTTGCGTAATGTAAATGAGGTTGCCCCCTTGAAGAGGCTGAATTCTAAGGTGTTCAACTATATTTTCTATCTTTTTGTAAGTTGGTTTCATAACAGACAGAAGTGTGGGAGTTGCAGGAAGGTTACGACAATATCTGGGGGACCACACAGATGGTCGCCCTTACTCAGTGGCTGGCCAAGATGAGGTAATCCCAGGCCTTAAAGGCCCAGGTGGACGTTGCATGTCAAAAAGAAGCAATGCTTAAAGAAGGTATCTAGCCTTAGCTAGAGGAAGCATTCAGAGTCACCGCCACGATCGAGGGAAAGCTGGCACACATGCAAGGCGATATGCACTCAGGCAAAGAGTTGCACTGGACAATGAAAGATCAAAGATACACACACAATGGGTACAGCAGATAGCAAAAGAATGTGTTGCCGACATAAGCGAAGTGTAGAGATTGTTGGATGAACTTCACACGAAGATTACCACACCAGCCAAGTGACTTAGGACGAATCACGATAATTGTGTTGGGAGCCAGTTGGGCAATGGATCCCCCGCGTAATGGTTTTGGGGCTTCAAGCCCACATTTTTAGGTAATGGTATTATAAAGGCTCCGTAAAGTGCGTGAAGCACGAAGAACAATAAATCAAGTCAATGGGTTGTCCGCCCGAAAATAATGCAAAATAATAGAAAGAGAGTCGGCCTGCCCATGGTCCATAGACCATGGGAATATATAAATAGAGCAAGGTTCTAGGTGCAGAATTCAGTTTTTTAGTAGGTTTTGTTCAGATATGAAAGTATATGGGTTTCTAAAAGTGATAATCGCTCTGAGTCTGTAAGTCCAAGTTGAGGGTTGTAGTTGTAGAAGAAGCTCTGCAGTTTTGTGCGTAGAGGCCTAGTAGAGTCCGCGGCTATGTGCGCGGACCCCTGCAACTGAGTGCGCATGGTGGAATTGGATTGTGCTAGAACATAAGATCAATAAAAGATAAGTGTTTCTGATATATTGTGCATCTGCTCATAGATCTATGTGGTTATTCCTCTGTTACGATTTATGCATCTCTTTAAGGTTTACATTTATGAGCTTGTCTATTTATGTTGAATGGTAAAGGAAAACATTGGGCCCACTTAATTTAACTCAAGATCTATAATACTAATATGTACTATAGAGAGTAAAGACCAGTGGCGCTTGTCATCCAAACCACGCAAAAGTAGTTGCATAGAGAAGGAAGCTGTGCGAAAGTAGCCCATCGCAAAGGACTGGTTCACGCAGTGTCTAGACTTCATCAAGACATCCCTACAGTGTAGAAACCTTATTCAAGTTGAGTTTAATTTTACTGTATAATTTGAAATATTACAAACATAAATCAATAAGATCACTTGATTTCCATATTTTTTCATTTATTTATAATATTTATAATTTCAAGTTAAATTTAATTTTACTATATAATTTGAAATATTACAAAGGCACTTGATTTCCATTTTTCATTTATCTCTTGAAATAATTTTAAAATTTACAAATTTAATTAAAACATTATATAGTGTAAAGATTATTGATTTGAAAAAAATTCTAGTGAAAAATAATAACAAAATGTTAGGGGACAAAGATGTCTGGAATAAAACCATTTAGACATAATATCTATTTAACCTCGTTACCATTAAAATAAAATATTTGAAAAATAAAATTAAAAAAATAACTCAGATAAACATTTACTCTTTTTTGGGCCGTGGCACAATTTCCTTTTAACTTAGATTTGCTTTAAATAAAACACCTTGTACTTTTTTAATCACAATATAATATATAATATGAATATAAATTCGATCTTTAAGTGGTTTCAAGAACAGGTAAATATTAAGAACTATGCGTTTTTATCAATTACATCCGACTACTTAATTACATATCGTAGTTTCATTTGGTATAAAAGTTAAAATTATATCAACAGTATAGATAATAGCTAAGTAGCTCGAAAAACAACGAAGAAAATCAAACAGTGTTATTGTTTGAAATTATAACATACATCCAAAATATCAAGATATCAAGCATTAATGTTTCAGTCATTAGTGCGAGATTTGTAGTTTGAGCTTCTTTGGAGCATTTTTGAATTAGAAAGCAATTTCTTCAGGTGGAGAAGGAAGCGTGAAACTTATGCACTCACGAGTGATTGGATCGATTTTTTTGAGGCAGAGACAACTGCGATACAATGACGTTGTCAAATATTGGTGGGACGAGTTCCATGGCAGATTCTCTATCACAAGCAGGCACTACTCAGATATCGTGAATCCGTCTTTAAAGTCACCCAATGACGCTGGAACAATGAATAATAGTTTCATAGTATTACTAGTGTTTTATTAAGTTGCAGGTAAAACAACTCGTATTTTTATTTATTTCCTAGGTTTCGGATTTTTCTCTTTGATGGGAAGAGTTTCATGGCCGATTCCGTATCACATGCAGGCACCACTCATAGGCAAGGGCTAACCAGCCATATATTGTGTCATAAATGCCCTTGCCAGCTATGTATGTGGTGCAAACTTGGGATGGAATACATATCCATAGGCATCGGACTCCGGCGGCCACCTCGCATTTCTGATGACCCACGCGGGACCCACCCCGTCTCGTTCAATAACATAATTCTGAGAAATACTTTCGCGTGCCAATTTAACTCTGCAACCAGAACCCGTTTGCTCTGCAACCCAATGCCCGCAGGACTGAAGCGCTGCGCGCATTGAAACTCTGCAACCCAGTGCCCGCCAGATTGAGCTCTGTTACCTCCTGGTAAATTCCTGCACCGTCTCTGCAGTCGTCAAATCGTGGTTTTAAACATTAATTTTGTTTTAAATCTGTTTTAAAGACTTCTAAAACCCTCGCATTCTCTCAACATTCTGTAATTATAAATCTCTGTGTTCGCTTAAGGAGTTCGATTCGCATTTTCATATTAACCAACGGTTTGGCTGGATTGATCGACTGTGTAGAAACCCATACACAATTATTGCTCTATTAATCTACAGGAAAATCTTCACATCGTGAATAGAAAATAGTTGAAACAAAAGGGTAATGAAAGCTCCGCTGCTATCGAGTAGTTTATGTGAATGATCCGCATTAAAATGGGTCACAAAACCATAGATTATAATCATGCAGAGCCAAACTTGTAGCTGAAGGAGATAAAGAATAAGAAGAATGGCCAAATCCTTCTAGTCTCAGATAAACTTGTAGTGTAAGATAACATATTCATTACATAGTAGCAGCAGCTGATTGTTACCTTTCATCAATTATGCATGCTTGGTTGCATAGGGTATCCCATCTGAGGCACACCTAAAGAAGAAATGGGAATTATATGCCCAGGCGAATGACCACCAATACCTTTCTGAGAATATGGACCTAGTGAATGGGGAGATAGCATCATATGGTTGCCCCCTGTTGGAGATCCCATAGAATTTACCATGGTTGCTCCTCCCAGTGATGACGAATACATCATATTTGAAGAGCAACTAACAGCAGAAGGATAAACTTATGTGAATGATCAGTAGCCCCTTGTGCAGATTCTGGAACCGGCATACCAGATAAGAATGTTACCCTTGAAACTGCCATAAGGGATTTCTGAGGCAAATTGGAAGGATCTATTTGTGAGGAAAACAGGGAGGCAGAGATTTTCCAAAGCTTCACTTCCCATACCTGCCATTGTAAATTTAGAATTCAGTTCTTTGACAGTAATAGCTCAGTTCTTTGACAATACTACTATTAGCCCTTAATGATACTTGCATCCGCAATGGAGGAGGAAAAAGATATTGGTTATTGAATTAACCATAAACAACAAATCATGACAGATAAAAAGAGATCATCTAAACTATAGATGATTTAAAATGGTTAGTTTAGTTGAGGATACTGGACTTTCCAACAGAGAATAAGCTTTACAAATATTTATATAGGACAAGGCTCTGTAAGCATTCTTGAATTATGAGACTAGTAACAGAAAAAGGAAAAATGGTTACTTCAAGTTAAACTGATATATGGATAACCACAATTACATACACAATATTAGCAAGTGGATGTGCAACACCAGCTTGTAGACACATGAAGCTACTCCCCCAGGGACTTGTATAAATGATTATTTTTGGCCTCGACTGCTATATGATTTTTTTGGCCTGGACTGTTAGGAGTGAACATTCACGCTTGATTGTTTGTCCGAATCTACTAGAACTTAACATTTAGGCCCGCAAGTCACCAAACTAGTGCTCTGAGCATTGATCCCTGAGATTGTTTACTCTTATTTCATAAGATCACACTATTTACAATTGCTCAGATCCCTGAGATTGTTTACTCTGATTTCATAACATCTACAGTACACTTTTTCCTTTTGGATAATGCTTGTATTTTGATTATTTATTTTTGGTTATAAATTTTGAGCTGACAAAGAGTATATATATATAATTGGCTCGTTTTGTTATATAAGGCCATGGTGGGTATGCGATTGCATAACAACGTGTTTTTTTCTTTTTTGTTACAGCTGAAGCTCCTCCTGGTGCTTTGTTATTGCGTGAGGAGATCAAGGATCAACAGACCTTGGCTCAATCTACAGTTGCAACAGTTGCTCAATCTACAGGACTAGTATCTCTGTCTCAATCTACTGGGTTACCTGTTCCTCTATCTATGAGTTCACAGTCAGCCAACAATATAAATTTTCAAACGCCTTTGCAAGGAGTCAAACAGAGTGAGTTGAAATCAGCTTCATCAATTGCTAAATCTAGTGAAGTCAATCTGGCAGGTGCAAAATTTACCTCAGATGTATCCCAGTCAAAATTGCTTGAGATTGTCTCCAGAAGTAACCGACTTATGCAATGGGCATCTGCCAAACCAGCTGAACATGTGCAACCTATTTCAAGTGTCCAGACGACAACTTCTGGCAGCACTGGTTTTGATAGAAGGTTGGATGGTAATTCCAATTGTGTGGCCAGGGAACCATATGGTGATACAAAACTATCAGGGATTTCTAGTAGTGTTCCTCAATTTATTCAACAGCAGGCACCCATGGACATGCCTCTGTATATGTGTTCACAGCTGAGCTGGATGCATCCTCAGAATCTGTCATCTCATGCCACTTCTCAGGGAGGTGTAAACTCGATGTTAGAATTGCCGAATTCAACCACACAGAGTCCTTTTAATTGCAGGCAGATACCAATGGGAGCTGATACATCCCAATCTCAAAAACAACTATGGAAGTCTTTACCTTCAAAACAGCCTTCTCAACAGACATCTGAATTTTCAAATTCGATTCCACCAGATTTGAATGTAGAAAAACAGTCTCCAAGGTCTCCAGTTAGGCAGTCTTCTGGAATGCTGGTTGATTCACAGCCTGATTTGGCCCTCCAGCTTTGATTTATTGAGCATTTAAAAGGTTGACAGGGAACATAATTATGTGTGAATCTCTTGGGACAGTTTTGAATAACTTGAACTTCTTAGTGGTTGGTGAAATTTGTTGGCTAGTTAGGGCATTGAAACTGGTTTCCTTCTATTTGTATGTTTAACTATGCTTGTGGTTCCTTCGCAGGCAAACCAACTTGGTCTTTGTAATATCAAAAGCTCTGCATTTTTGCGACCATTGAAACAGTTCTGTTAATATTATTAAGGGAAAAATTCATGAACTCTTTTAATTATTTCAAATTCTGAGTTTTTCTTGTTTTCATTAATTATACACATTTCCCACTTGGTCCTGAACTTTGGCTGCTGATGACCTGTGATTCTCCAAGCAAGTTTCTAGGAGTACTGCACTGTTTCTAGTCTATTCTGTCAGCATTGTCGTCAAATCTATATCAAACCTCTTTTTCCATCCATATTTTCATGCCTTAAAAGAAGTGTGGATTGATAGCACGCCATAATTCAGGTGGAGATTGAGAGGCACAGAAATGTCTAAAATATAGCATTTGAAGCTGTCAAGGGAGACAATATATTACAAAACCTAATAAACTCTGGAATTGTTGATAAGGAAGTAATTTTGTAATTATTGAGGAAGATAATGCTTCCTTGACAGTACCCTCATGCTATGAAACTCTCGGTAGGCACAACCATCAGCAATATAAACTACAATCCAGCACTGTAAAATGATTGGCATCATTAATCTCTTGGTTGACTAGAAAGTCTATGCATCTCTGCATATGATGTTGCAGGAAACAACTTAACGATACCAGTGTCATATTGGTGTGATAAGAACTAGTGTATTATGGCAACTCTGACATTCTATTGGAAGCCTGAATCACTGTAACAGAATTTTTGCAAGGTTCCAGAATGACCAAAGAAATTGTGCTTCCCATTGCTATATGAAATGAGGACAGTGGGATCTTTGAAACATTCAGAGGCATACAAAGTGAACGGGCTTCCCATTGTTGTGCATCAATGGACATGATTATCACAGCTCCTTTAACCATTTATGTCAGATTGGTTTTCAAAATTTACTTTGAAAAGTGGCATTGATTATTGTTCTTTTGTTGAGCCTGAGATTTAAAAACAGAGGTCATGGTTTTTGATTACTCAGTTGTTAGGACTTCAATCTTAAGTTGGGAAGTTGTGTTATCTTAACAGACTTGCATTTAGTAAATAGAGTAGCATTGATCATCTTCTAGAAATTGAATTAAGACCATCTCATTCTGATTAAATGGTTACTGGCTTGCTTGTGCTCATTTCTCATTGCTGTGTATGCTCGGATTAGTTTTCAAAATTTACTTTGGAAAGTGGCATTGATTATTGTTCTTTTGTTGAGCCCGAGATTAAATAACCAAGGGCATGGTTTTTGATTTTTTACTGCTAAGAATTGTTATATGTAACCCTTCATTTTCATATTATGGATTACTTTATCTTGTTTTATGTAGATTTATTTTTTTGATATCAGTCTACTTTGCAATTAAAATACAGCTATTAGCCTATTGCTGGGCAAATGACTTTACATGTTAGCCAGTTCAGACTTTCATTTCATGGGTGTATCTCTGTTTCTGATTTTGCTTAGTGTTTGCATTCTAATCTGGCATATACAACTTTGTAAAAATCAAGTTTGCATTCTTAATCATCGTGTTATTATGAGTACTGGATACAGAGAGTTCAAGAAATATCTCCCTCTGCAATATTAATGTCTCTGTAATTTATTTGTTCATGCTTATTATAGCAATTTGCTTTTGTATTCATGGTGATAGGAATGCGTATACTTCAACTAAATTACCAATTGTGATATGTGTAGAAGATCGTTTATATAGAGATAATTACATATATTAGCTAAAGTTGTTCAGTGCACATAACATATGCCTTTATTGTCGTTATTGGATTTACACATGTTCCACTACAACAGGCCGTGTACATTTGTATGTTTTTAAACAAAAGTTTGCTTTAGCTTGAAATACAGAAAAAAAATAGTTTTGTTCGTATCACTTACCTATCAAAGCATGCAACTAAACAAGATTAATACCAACAGAATTAAGGAGAAAACTTCTAGCTACTTGGGCAATGCCATCCAGCACATCAATAATATTATTGCAAGAGCTTCTAATTGATGATGCAAAAGAAGTGAGGAAGCTAAAAATTAAAGCCCAGCTAAAGCAGCTCAGCCTCAAAAAGAACCCAAACCCCATTATGTCATTCTTTGTCATTCTCAGCCTTTGGTGGCATGAATGGCTAATATTATTACTTTCAGTGTTGTGGCCTATTAGTTAGAACCATTACTAACAATTGTACACATTACAATTATGCATTTCTACAATGTCTGCAAATCAACCAATCCCTTCACAGAGTTCCTGTCCTTTGTTCAGCTAGTTAGTTATTTAATAATGATTAAACTATAAAGATTGTAATAATTTCTCCTGCTCATAGGATTTCACTCATCATGAACAATCCTGATTAAATGTCATTTACTACTGTTTGATTTATCATTTATACTTGAAATTAACATCGACTATCACATGCTGGAAGCAACAGCTTCAACCAGGGTAGCCACAACAAGAATTAGGAGTCATGGATTTTCTACTAAGTTTGCAAAATCATATTGACTAGTATTTAAATGATACAAATTGAATTATAACATAATCATCAAAATGGTTGAATAGTGTATTACGTTACACTAGTCTTTTTATGTTGCACGATAAAAGGTTCATTACTCTCAATCAGAGAACATATCTATGAATATGTCAATTGGGGCCTAGCATGGAAATCTACTTAGGAGCTTGGATTATATGGGGACGATGCCCTGGAATGAAAGAAATATATTGCATCCCTGTGATGTTCATGTAAGGATTAAAGGTTAGCCAGACGAGATTATTTGGTCAAAGAGACCAGTTGGTTAGCATTATATTCCCAATATTGGGTCTCGATTTTTATTTTTTTTTGGGTGAAAGTAGGGTTTTTGGGGCTTTAAATGGTACTTCAAGGTGATATGGAAAATGAAATGTTCATTACAATTAAGGGTTTTCCACTGGCTAGAACTTGGACAATAATGTTTTCACCTGGAACAAGGTTGAAGAAGAGAGTGTGCATCATTTGCTTCTATTCTGTCCTTTTCTCACTATTCAAGTTTTATATTCTGTCCTTTTCTCGCTATTCAAGTTTTGGAAAGAGATAGAGGGGCTTGCAAGATATGTTTGTAGGAGTCCTCTTGCAGAAGACTGATTGTAGGAGTCCTCTTGCAGAAGACTGATTAAATCATTGGTGTGAAAATCATACTGTGAAGAGGTTTGAAGCTTTACTTACTATCATTGCCTGGGGAGTTTAATTAGCTTATTTGAGAATAAATTAACCCTAATAATCCAATCTACATAGCAAGGACTGAACAATCTTAGTTTTTTCAAACAATTGAAAGATAACAAACCCCCCAGATATTTTACCCAAGATAGATTGTTGTGCAACTAATTGATAAATCAATGGCTTAGGAATTTTGTTTTGATGATGTTGCTCAGGGACAACCTCAATTCAGTGGAGCTGGTGGAATAATTTTCTTTAAGAGGTGCTTATTTTTTCAGTCTAAAGCCGGTCTAGAGAAAGAACTAACCATTAACAAATTTCAGAGTTCAATTAACAAATTTTCAAAGCTCGTGACCTTAAAGATGACTCTCTTTCTTACTGATGGAAAAATGTGTAAACAACATCCAAATTTATGTGATTCATAAATGGTAATAAACTAGATGAAGAGTGCATGCACTATGGAAAGACAAATGTTAAGATCGATTTTGAGGAAGTCTAGTTCATCACAAAACAATTTTACCATCTTTTTTCAACATGTGTAACAGGAAAAGGATTGAGATGACAGATGGTCTTTCCAAAACTGTTAAAGATCCATTTTAAGTCGAGTTCATCACAACCAATCTCTTTTCAACATGAGTACAGGGAAAGGATTGAGATGGCAGATGGTCTTTCCATAACTACTTTCTGGTTGATTCCTGGTCATTGGCACATTATTCAAGAGGAACGTGGTCTCTCAGTTGACTATTTTCATCCTTTTTTTCCTTTAAGTCGTCTGCTCTGCTCTATGTATGAAATGTATTCTTGCAGAAATTTATTCTAACGAAGTTGTGGATCATTAATGCTATTCCATGATAATGTGAGCATCCATGCACTGAGAGTGTAGCGTAATTATGCATGGAGGTTGATTAACCTACAAGAAATAAGAGGTCTAACATGAATGTTACTAAAGTTCAGTTGTGACGGTTGTCTCACCCAAATGTCGAAGAATGGTTATCATCAGACGACCAGAGGTTTGCAAACATGCTTGAACCTGGCTATAAAACAGTTGTCCTTAAAGAAACAAAAAGAGAATTAATACTTACATGTTCCAAGTGATCAGCATTCTAAGTTTATATGTAGGTGTTAAGGATTCCAACTTCGTGTCAAGCAACAAGTTGAAGGAAATAAATATGTGGTGAGTGCATATAGTATGGAAAGAAAGGAAAAGAAAGGATACATTACCTAGAATTGCTTGTGTGTTGCAAACCCTACTCAACAAAAATGCTTCAAATGAAGGAAATCAGATTGCTTGTGCAGATAGTTGTGTTGTTTTATGGAGCAGCTGCAAGTATGTGGATGGAATTAACAGGTGTAGATAACAAGGTAACTATGAGCCTTTGGTACCCTCCAAGTATTAATAGGAAATCATGAATGATGCTTGAAGAAGATTGTGCATACATATTATTAAGCTGAGGAGTTATAATTCCATGTCCAATAGTAGTCTAGTCAAGTTTGAAAAATATTAAATGGACATAATTAAAACCAATCAAACATTCACATATTCATATGCACTGAAAGCAATGATCCACACATTTGCCAACTTGTGGATGGCCTTCAGAATCACCAGTAGGTTAAGAATAATTAGTTCACCTCAAATATAATGTACATAATTGGACACATGAATTCAGTTATAACATGATTGGACATCCAAGGTGAATGATATTACAAAACCAAAAAAAAGTACATTAACGAGTACTTTATTGAAAGAACCACGGTATGAGAATCCCAATAAAAAGGACGACACAACCATGGTGTATACACATAGTCGAGACCTATATTGATGCTGATCAATGTTTGCCAGTGGAATGAACGATGATCCTAAATCATCTCTGGCACCTGCATCTACACTTGAGATTGCTCCAACCATTAGATGAGTAGAGATTTTATGGATCTCCGCAACGTGCTTTATCGAAAAAGAATTAAATCGAGCACTCCAGATTTTTGCCTCTCTGTAGAGGGCCCTCAAATTGTCTGCGCGAACATTGTAGATGCCTTCCATGTGATTACAGATTAATTCTGAGTTTGTCAGCACTGTTATGTTATTCACCCCATTGTGTTTTGCCTCTTTTAAACCTGCAACAAGTGTAATGTAGTATGCTTCGTTATTGGTTCTCTTTCCCTGCACTTCCCATATTCTATAAATCACATGATTTTTTGCCCCATTGTGAAGGACAATTTTTAAAGATGCTGGACCCGGATTGGGGCGGCATGATACTTCAATGCATAGTGTCCACTTTTCCACCATTCTGTGGGCTTAGAAGCACTGCATAGTGACAACAACAAAATAGATTCATGTTAGAATACTTTAACATGACAAAATATCCTGATTGAAATTGATTATTTTTATGCTACCTCAAGTCTGAATGCACATCCTTGAAAAATAACAGAAAATACCATATTAGTGATAAGACTTAGAGGACGCACATCCTCAGCATCAGCAAGTGTCAGAGACACCTACACCTAACTTTCCTAATGTGTCTCGGTTGTACAACCATATCAGTGCCCTACTGGCTTTGAGGTACTGTTTTCTTACGATATACAGATGTTAACAGTCAGAATTTGGATTTGCTTAGTGAGATTTATTATCTTTTTAAATGAAAACACACTTGTTTTTGGTAAAATTGAAAATTTCTTATTTAGAAGATACACATATTACATGCAAGAGAAGGCTTGTAGGCGTGTCCTATTTAACTTTCTAACATTCTATTCCTTTAAGCAAAGGTAACTGCAACTATATTTATTGTTTATAACGTTTTCATTATATTCTGGGAATGCCAGCACTAATTAAGATTTTCTTTTAGATTTCTCATAGCCCTTTTCCGTCTTCCAGTGGATTCTCTTTAGAAATCGTTGCTTTTACCAAATTCATTTGACTATGGTATTCTCACCCTTGTCATTTTTCTTCCCTCTCTGTGAGAAAGAGTGAAGAAAGAGCTTTTTCCATGATTTGGGATATATTCTTAGCCTCACTGCAGAAAAACACCTCTATATCTATAAATTACAAAACCTCACTCAAGGTAATGTAACTGGCTTTTAGAGAGGAAAACTTAGCAATGGGGATAGCTTTATTATAGATATTCCTTCTGGGTAGAGTGGCCCAAATCTCATCTTTGTGAAACTGCTTAGCTCAGGGATGGGCCAATTTCCTGAAACTGTTTACAGCAACAATGGGCAAATTTCCTTCAAATTACCGAACTAGTTTTGAAATGTAAAATATTAGAGAAGCTATTTGGCCAGCTGCAATTGCAGGTTGGAGAGTTGTCCTTCAAATGTTTTTTTTTTAAATTGTTTCCTTCTTTTATTTTAATTTTATAGTTTATTAAAGTTGGTTTTGTTCATGTAAAAATTATCCAAGCCACGTTAATGGCTGGATGGAAGGTTGTTTACTAGGATGGTATTCCACCAAACAATTCCTTACATCGTACAATGATGGATCTGGAAACCCTCTCGATGAAGGTGTGTTTTTGAAAAGTTGATATTGATGGCAGCTGTGTCCTTAGAAGTTAGTAGGAAATTTAAAGCTGTTTGAGCTACAACTTCATGCCCCTTAACCTGCTTTTTCTCTCTTTTCTCTGTATCCATTCTGCATCCACATTGACATGAAAGTGCAAGCATTTCAGGCTGGTAATGATCTGATAAAAATACTTTTAAGTTGAATTATAAATTTCTTACTGGGATTAATGTGTTTAGTACTATATAATCCATCAATAAAAGGCACGTCCAGGCCCTTGTAGACCAGGACCTACAGTATCAAACTATGAATTCTATTCTCTGTTTTGATTTTGGGAGGTCTTTGGCTACTTCACAATCTTATTTTTTATGTTCTATGCTAATCCATAAATGAATATCTGTTTATTAGTTGTAAATAATTTTTGTTATTTTTTAGTTAACACAAAGAATGAAACTTTGGTTCTGTTAGACCTACTTATTTCTAACTTCTCATTAACAATTATTTAGATTACACTTATAACCTATCATGAGTTATTTAGGATTATAGTTAGGGGTGATTTTAGGGGCGAATGTTCGCCCTTTGGCGAAATTAAGGGGTTTTAAATTTTTAGTGGGCGATTATTTTGTATCATAGTACACTTTTACAAATCACCTCAAATAGCCCACCTTCTTTTAAGGGAGAGGATAAAAAAGGTAAATTTAGCCCTTGAAATTAGGAGTTACAACCTTCCATTCGCCCATTTTCAAGAATAGGTTTTATTTAAGTGAATCCATTCGCCCATTTTCAAGAATAGGTTTTATTTAAGTGAATCCTATGGGCCGAAGGCCCAAATACCATATTTATAAAAGAGGTATTGTAAATTAATAAAAATATAAATAAATGAGAAGTATGGTAAATAAATAATAAAAAAAAATTATATTTACTCTATAAGTCACGTTATATACATGCAAGGGTGTAAACAAATAAAATATAAGTAAAGTGGAGGTATGGTAAATAAATAAAACGTTTTTTTATACTTACTCAAAAGGTATGGTAAATAAATAAAAATATAAATAAACTAGACGCATGGTAAATAAATAAAACCTCTTTTTATATTTAGTCCATAACCCTCGTTCTATTTATGAAGGCTCAAGAAAGAGGTTTTATTTAAGTGAATCCTATGGGCCAAATAAAATATTTGTAAAAGAGGTTCGGTAAATTAATAAAAATATAAATAAACCAGAGGTATGGTAAACAAATAAAACATTCTTTTATATTTACTCCATAAGTCACCTTATATTTACGAACACTCAAAAAATGCGTTATATTTAGGTGAAACCTATGGGCAAAATACTATGGGACAAATACCATGGACTATATTGTTATTAATACCATGCAAAAAACATTATTAACCCTAATATTAGTATTAATAAAAAAAAATTGGCACATGGTATTGACCCATGCACATGGTATTGACCCATGGTATTCACCTGGAATGTAGCCTACTTAAATGGGGGAATTAAACCAGCATAGATCCATCTTTACTCTGGATCTACTACTAACCCCCGAAAGGTATCAAATATCGATAATTTTGATTTCAAAAGATATTTTAAAGAAATGCAATGATTTCATTTGTGTATTCAATAAACACAAGATTTTATAATTGAGTAAAATATTCGCCATGCTTGGTGAGAGATTCGCCAAAAAATTATATATACATATCATATTATTGATAAAATCGCCTTCCATTTTTCCTATATACCATGGAGATTCGCCCATTTATTATACATGTAAATTTAGGGGGGCTTCTTAAAATTTTCCCTGATTATAGTGGCACATTTGACTTTATGATCTAGAAAATTTACATCTTATTTCATGGTCATGTATTGAGAATTTAATGACTTGTTGTCAGTCTCCTCCTAAAGATGAGGAAGATGATGATGACTTGGACCTCTTTGGTGAGGAGACCAAGGACGAAAAGAAGGCAGCAGCAGAACGAGAAGCATCTAAAAAAGCATCAAGCAAAAAGAAAGAAAGTGAGCATCTATTTGTTTACTTGGACCTTGTTTCTTGAACCATTTTTATAAATGTCTAGATGCAGTTGGCTTATCCGACTGAAAATTATGTGCCTTCAGGCCCATCTATTGATGTGGCTGTATCTGTGTTTACAAAGTTATCCGTTGACGTGGTTGTATCGACTATTTACAACATTAACAGGTGGAAAGTCTTCTGTGCTCATTATCTAAACTTAATACCAAGCTATCTTTATTGATTGTGATAATTCCATATACATGAATGAATAGGGAATAAGGTGGGTTTATGCAGGATACCCTGTTTTGATATTTTTGTTAACAATTTATATCTACAGATAAAAGGTTATGGGTTCCAAGCACTCCGGTGTTCTCCAGCTTGGTGTTTTGGTTAAAATCCATGCCTATGAATTTTATCTCCTTCAGCAGTCTTTCTTGATTGCAACAGCTCCTGATATCGAGAAAATCTTAAATAACTACTGATATCGATTAAAAACCTGGAGAAATCTTTAATCACGCCTGCTAAACTAGAGTAATGAATTTTCGGATCACCGAGAACCTTTAGATATTCAACTTCGAAATTTTAAGCGCGCTCAGAGGGAGAAAACGAGGTTGCAGAGGCAAGAAAATGTTTAGATGCAAAATTTAAATGTTGTTTCTAATGCATTTTCGTATCTAAAATTATCTGTGCTGAGCATGTCAGATGGTAAAACAATTTTCATATAACAGTGAACTAATCAGGGGGCGCCCGAAAATGAAGGCACGACGTTGATGAAGCCATGGCGTTTGTTTATGGGTTTTAGCCCATCTCATTCTGCCCACTTCACTCCCAAATCCTAAGAAGAACCCACCGTTGAATAAGTGTAGAAATGATTGAATAGAAGATGAAAGGCGGAATAAGTGCCAGATTTCGCAGCAGACAAATAGCAGACTTGTCAAATGTCCAAAGTCTTATGGAATTTTAGATTGCAGAGAAATACCTGTGATCGCAGAGAAGTCGTAGAGCACGTAGCAGAGGACATGCGAAGCAGGATGCAGCGGTTGTTAGCAACGGATGCGCAGAGCAGGTTGCAGAGCAGGTTGCAAAGCCATCGGCGTTCGAAAATCAATTTTAATGAAATGGGCGCGAGGGAAGAGTTTCATTTGAAAATGGATCCCGTGCGCTAACGTGGATAGCGGGAACGGAGGGACGGGGCAGGCGGGCCCTCGTTGGTGGGTCCCGGGTATGTCACCGGAAACGCGAGGTCGCCCGCCGGAGTGTTTATGTATGCCATCCCAAGTTTGCACCACATACATAGCTGGCAAGGGCATTTATGACACAATATATGGCTGGTTAGCCCTTGCCCCACTCATAGACGTATTCACGATATATGAGTGGTGCCTGCATGTGATACAGAATCGGCCATGAAACTCGTCCCATCAAAGAGACAAATCCCAAACTTTACCAAATAAATAAAACACGTGTAAGACTGAAACTATTATTCGTTGGAGATTCCAGCGGCACTGGGTGACTTTAATAACGGATTCACGATATCTGAGCGGTGCCGGCATGTGATACAGAATCGGCCATGGAACTCGTCCCACCAAAATTTGATAACGTCATTTTATCGCAGTTGTCTCTGCCTCTAAAAATCGATCCAACCACTGGTGAGTGCATAAGTTTCACAATTTCTTAAAATCAAAACTCTCATTATAATCGTTGTTAGAAAGCATATATAACATTAAAGTCAATCAAATATCTTGAAATCAGATTCTTCGTTCAGAAGAAACCTCAAACTCAAAAATGCCCAACGCTCAAAATAAGAAATCAAATATTTTGACGACAAAGCAAAATACTTTAACGGTCAAACATAAAATACGAAATGGTACAAATCCTCAAATGTAGTCGATAAAACAACTGAAGACGTTAAATTTTGACATCAAAGCAAAACACTTTAACCATCAAATACAAAATAACAAATGCAATGTCAGAAATTCTTCAAATGTGCAACATCCAAAAGCAGCCTCATTGTTAGATATGCTTAACTAAAAGATGACCTTTCCAATGAGGTGTCACTTTGCACCTTTACCGACAATGACTGGTTAACACCCATTATTAATACAGTTGTAGCGAATTTTGTGTTAAGTATACAGTTCTTGTATTAGTAGCGAATTTTGTGTTAAGTATACATTTCTAACCCAGAATTTCAATGTATGAAACATTCAAAATTAAAAATCAGCTCCGCTCTGTTCATTTCTCTTTTGGTTCCTTTTTATGAGAAGTTCCTCTAAATTTTCTGCTTCACTTGACTTCTACTTGAATCCTTATGTTCTTTGCCCCTCGGCGTCATCTCTGTATTAAAAGCGGTTCAGACCATCCTTAATTTTGACTATTCTATACGGATGAGCGATTCTCTGATTTCTCTGATTCTCTGTTCTTCTAACTTACATTCTCAAACCAAGAGAAACAATGCACTATGCTTTTCGCCACACCAATTTTGAAGGTGTATGGAACACAGATATGTATGCTTTAATTGTATAAATATGTAAGATAACACTGAGCAATACGAATAGAACCCAATTAAATTGTTTGCAATTCGAAAATTTATATTAACGATAATACAATTTCACGCAAACTAAACTAATAGACAAGTGTATATCTACTGTACAGTTACATTAACATTCTTAAATAAACTGTGTCGCTCATCTTACAAATTATTCTCATCTACGTCAAAGTGACAGTAGAAAAGAAAAAGTTATCAATATTTCAAGATGTTATGCAGACATTAAGCCGTGGTGCAGACACTGGTTTCCAATCCAAACTGCGTGATTCTCATGTTAACATCCTCTAATGCTTTGGTTCCTTTTTTTACCATGAACTCTATGCGGTGGATCTAGGAAAAACGTTTGAACGTAGCAACAATGTACTCTAATATATCCATAAGTCGAAGACCATAATGCTTTGGTTCCTTTTTTTACCATGAACTCTATGCGGTGGATCTAGGAAAAACGTTTGAACGTAGCAACAATGTACTCTAATATATCCATAAGTCGAAGACCATAAGCTATTGGGCCTTCAATAATAATTATATCTTTGATCAACAAAAGACACTTTTCAAGAGCCAAATAATTATGCTGCGCCTATTGTTATGCTTCATGTACTTGCCCCTCTTACATCATCCCAACTCTCAATTTCACTGGATATACATAGAATTATAACATCAACCAACACACCCAATAGATGCCCTCAAGAAACCGGACAATAAAGTCATGGTTCTATTGGAAAGGCTGACGAGAGAAAGCATGAATTCACACATAAAACACGAGTTGCTGGTTTCCTATTGATCACACAAAATATGATGCTTACAATGAACCCCGTGAAGAGTATTTATCTTCTTCCAACTAGCTACTTGCCAAACCACATGCAACCACACACTAAAAGTCATCTATCACTCCACTTGCATAAACTCTCAAATAATCAATCAAAATACTCAATCACTCAATTAACTGACTCTCTATGTTTATCCAACTCAAGAGTAATTATCTTACTTTAACAAATCCTCTATCCAGGCCATTGGCAGAATAGAATTCCCGTGATTCAGATTTTTACTACTTATATCTATTGCATTTAGTTTAGTAAACTCAAGGAGGGTAGTGGAAATTCCCCCCTTCTAAGATTCTTTGAATAAAAGTGACTTTGTATAGTGGACGTTGCCACCACCCTCATTAAGTTTAATGAACCGGTTGCAATAGAATAGATATCTGTAGTGAAGATCTCAATCACGGGATTGCTATGAAGGGCCTTCATCAACGGTCATGACATCATCCACGGTCATGACTGATTGTCATTTGTTTTTGGGCATCACTGGGCCGTGATTGATTGTCATTTGTTTTTGGGCATCAATGGGATTTGTTGGATAATGTTGTAAGTGTATGCATAGCCATAGCCAGAGAAACTGAGGGCTGGAATGATGCCTTTGCTATTTTGGAGGGGCAAGTACACGAAGCAGGACAACAGGCGGGGCATAATTCTTTGGCCCTTGGAAAGGATCTTTTGCTGATCAAAGATATAATTATTGATAAATTCCCAGTAGCTTCTGGTCTTCAAATTGTGGATATATTAGAGTACATTGTTGCCATGTTTAAAGGTTTTTCTAAGAAAGAAAATTGTGCTTAGAGATCATGGTAAAAAATGGAAATCGTGCTATGTTCACTTGAGAATCGCTCAGCTTCCATTGGAAATCAGTGTCGCCTTGTTCAAAAGTGGAGGACCAAAACTTGACATTGAAGTTCCTCATAACATCTTGAAATATTGATAACTTTTTCCTTTGTATGATGAGAAAAAGTTGTATGATGAGTGACACAATTTACTTAATAAAGTTAAACTACAGGTACAATAGATATACACTTGTCTATTACTATCAAAGTCAATATGTTCCTAACTTGCTTTAGTTTGGGAAAAAGTGTCTGATTGTTAATATAAAGTTTCTAATTGCACAGGGTTCTATTCGTATTTTTCAGTGTTATCTCAAAGTTTTCTGAGATAATTCTACAACCGGTACATATCAGTGTTCCGTACAAATTCAAAATTGCTGAGGCGAAAAGCATAGTGTATGCTTTCTATATTCACCAAAATATTTATCTTGGCCGGAGAATGTGAGGCAGAAAAATTCCAAATCAGAGAATGTAAACAGGGAGAATCGCTCATAACTCGTAAGTACAGAATAGCCAAAATTAGTAATAATCCAGAATCGCGTTCAATACATGGATAAACCTCACGGGCCTGTTGGGTATTTTTGGATGGGGAAAATACCAAAACCAAGATTCAAACTAAACACAGAGGCAATGCTCTATTTTACCTCCACAGGATTTTTGTGCACAGACAGCTTAAAAAAAAATTTCATGAAGAAACAGAGTATTTCACCACCATTAAAAACATTCTATTCATTAAAACCTAATGCAAAGATTTACCACTGTAAAATCCCTTTTATATTCACTGCTGTGAAAAACAACAACTTACTACTGTAATAAAAGTTTACATAAGTTTACTGCTGTAAATAAAAATAACACAGGTTTACAAAAATCGCTCCACCATTTCCTTTATGCACTGCTGTGCAAAACCACACATGGTTTTTCCCTACACCAAAAATTACATCACCTGGTTCTGTCTTTTTACACACTGCTGTGTGTATTCCTTTTTACTGCGCCATCATTCTTTTACACTGCTGTGAAAAATAAGTTCTTTTCCTCCCGTGTGCAACACTTACAAAAAAAAAGTCAACACTCAAAACATAAAAGACTTATTACATACGTTTTTTTTACATTCAATACATGCCGTATGTAAATATAAAAAAATATTAAAACGTGCCCATATCCCATACGAAACTTAATTAATGAACATGTGCGCCCATACCTCCATAAAAAAAGACTTACGTGCAATATGTGAAAACTTCAATACACTACCTACCACTATGACATTTCATTGATTAAACGTATGGTCAACAAAACTTAGATTTACTCCACGCTATGAATTTAATATTTGCCGTATGCAGGTTTGGAGCAGCTTCGGGCAATCAATGGTTGAAGAAGGTGGAGCACATCCGACGGTGGAGGGCAATATCGGAAGACCAACAAGTGCTGAACTTTATCTTCCGATAAATTACGTTGGCTGATGTCAGGTGAGATCCACGCGTCTTCACCAAATCGCATCAGAGCCAAGAATACGGAAACAACTTTTCCGGAAAAGCGGTGCGATATGCTTCTGGGTGGTTTTGTGGTTTTGCAGGCGGTTTTGGTTGATAGCGTACGGCAGCGTTGAAATTAGATTTCAACACTCCCCTTTAATTTCAACAGCTAGGTATTCGGTCATACCGAGACACTTCCTCAAAAATTCAAAGCTCTTCTGATCCAGTGGCTTTGTCAAGATGTCTGCTACCTGTTCTTGAGTCCTGCAATGTTCTAGGACAATTTCTCCATTGTTCACCAATTCTCTGATGTAATGAAACCTTGTATCAATGTGTTTCGTTCTTTTATGAAACACTGAATTCTTTGACAATGCAATAGCTGAGCTATTGTCACAAAAGATCACTGTCACTTTTGCCTGCTCTTGGCCTAAGCTTCTCAACATTCTTCTCATCCACACTGCTTGACATGCTGCTGCTGTAGCTGCCACATATTCAGCCTCTGCTGTAGACAATGCTACAATGGACTGCTTCTTAGAAGCCCATGAGATGGCTCCTGAACCCATATTAAAAACATAACCGGAAGTGCTCTTCCGATCATCTACACTTCCAGCCCAATCGCTATCTGTGTAGCCAACCAAATCTGAATTTTCTGAGGCATGATATAGAATTCCAAACATTTTAGTGCCTTTGACATACCTCAAAATTCTCTTTGCTGCCTGCCAATGTGCCTCCTTCGGTCTCTCCATGAACCTGGAAATCAAACTAACAGCATACATTAAATCAGGCCTAGTTGTTGTTAAATACATAAGGCTGCCCACAATGCTTTTATACAAGCTAGGATCAAAATCCTTGCTGTTGTCCTCTCTGCTGAGCTTTAATCCCATCACTGTGGGAGTGATTGCTGCCTTGCATTCTTCCATCTTAAATCTGCTTAAAATTTGATTTACATATCTTGCTTGAGATATAAAAATTCCTTTTTCATTTTGCTCTACTTCTATGCCTAAGAAGTATCTCAAGAAACCCATATCAGTCATTTCAAATTCATCCTTCATGACTGATTTAAAATTCTTAATGAGCTGATCATCATTACCTGTGAAAATAACATCATCAACATATAAGACCACAATCAAAATCTTACCATCCTTTTCTTTGATGTAGACTGTGGGTTCTCCTTCACATTTGTCAAATTCATTATCTAATAGATATGAATCTATCCTGTTGTACCATGCTCTTGGCGCTTGCTTCAGCCCATAAAGATCTTTCTTCAATTTGCACACTTTGTGCTCTTCACCTTTCTTCTCATATCCGAGAGGCTGTTCCACATAGACCTCTTCCATTAACACTCCATTTAGGAATGCTGATTTCACATCCATTTGGTAGACTTTCCATTTGTTTTGTGCTGCTATGGACAGCACTGCTCTCACGGTTTCCATTCTTGCAACCGGGGCGAAAGTCTCCTCATAATCTCTCCCATACTACTGCGTGTACCCCTTGACAACCAGCCTTGCCTTGTGCCTTTCTATCTTGCCTTCAGCATTGCTCTTGGTCTTGTAGACCCATTTCACACCAATGACTTCTTTGCCTTTTGGTAACTCAACCAAATCCCATGTTTTGTTTCTCTCTATGACATTCATCTCCTCATCCATAGCTTCCATCCATTTCCTATCTTTGATTGCATCTTCGAAATGAATAGGATCATCAACATGACAAAACAAGGCAAATAAGGAATTCATTCCTTCTTCATAAATTTCACTTAGATTTCTAAACTTCTTACCTCGTTCACTTGGTGTGCAAGTGCTTGATGATGCACTTGAATTTCCTCCTTGTGGTGTGCTTGGAGAAGCACTCTCATTTATCCTCAATGGTGTCCCTTGCTATCCTTGTGTTGGTGCTGCTGTTTGGGGATGCATTTCAGCCACCTCCTCTTCATCTTCATCATGAGACAAACAGTTCTTGACATTCACTGTTTTCTCTATGCTTCCATCCCAAGCTTCTTCCTCAATGAATTGAACATCCCTGCTTACAAAAAATTTCTTGGTAGATGGGATATACAGCCTGTAGGCTTTGGATTCCTCACTGTATCCAATGAAAAGACATTTCTCCCCTTTTCTGTCCAACTTCCTCCTTAGCTGATCCGGAATGTGTGCATAGGCCACACACCCAAAAACTCTCATGTGGGTGACTCCTTGCTTTCTCCCACTCCATGCCTCTTCCGGCACTTTGTTCAAGACTGCTTTTGTAGGACACCTGTTCAAAATATACACTGCACAATGTACAGCTTCAGCCCAATACTCATTTGGCAAATGCTTTGCCTTCAACATGCTCCTTGCCATATCCATGATGGTCCTGTTCTTCCTTTCAGCAACTCCATTTTGCTGCGGAGTGTACCTTGCTGTAAACTGTTTATGAATTCCATTTTCTCTACAAAATATTAGGAATTCCTTGGAGATATACTCACCTCCTCTATCAGTTCTCAAAACTTTAATGTGCAGCCCGCTTTGGTTTTCAACAAGTGCTTTGAAATTTTGGAATTTCTGAAAGACTTCACTTTTGTTCTTGAGGAAATATATCCAAGTCTTTCTTGTACAGTCATCAATGAATGTTAAAAAATATAGGCTGCCAGCTAATGATGGAGCTTGCATTGGTCCACACAAATCTGAGTGGATAATCTCTAAGGGTCCCTTTGCCCTTATGCTCTTCCCTGATGGAAAACTTTCTCTATGTTGTTTTCCCAAAATGCAGCCTTCACATAGGCTGTCCGGTTTCTCTATCAATGGTAATCCTTTTACCATTCCTTTCCTACTCAACAAATTTAGACCTCCAAAATTTAGATGCCCGAATCTCAAGTGCCATAACCAGTTCTCATCCTTTGGCACGCTTTGGAAGGCCTCTTGGGTGACTGCTGCCATTTCCTTCTTGTTCTTCAAGTCTGCCCTGATCCGAAGAGGGAACATCCTGTTCCTTGTCATCTTTACTTCAGCAATGCATCTTTTGCTGGGTGGTATGTCCATGATGGTGCACACATCATTTACAAAGTAAACATTGTAACCCTTTTGAATAAGCTGTCCAACACTCAATAGGTTACATCTCATTCCGGGGACATAGTAGACATCTGCTATGGTTTTCCTTTCTCCTTGTTTTGTAAATATTTTTATCTCCCCTTTTCCCATAACAGACACTTTACAATTAGTTCCTAGTGTGACCTCTGATTTCAAATTCTGATTTAAGGCTGAGAAGAGGGCAATGTTTCCTGTCATATGGTTGCTGCAACCTGAGTCTAAAAACCATATGTCCTCACTATGTGTTTCAGCCATGTTACAAGCTAACAGGACATTGTCTTGACTGCTGTTTTCTCTTGTAACATTTGCATTTTGTCTGTTGTTCTTATCATGCTGTTTCTTTCTACAATCACTAGCATAATGTCCATACTTTTTGCAATAATAGCATTGAACATTAGATTTATCATACCTTTGTCCTTGAGCATGAAACTGTTCTCTTTGTTGGCTGCTGCCTTGGCCTTGGTTCTGATTTGGATTGCTGCCTCTTCCTTGTGCATTTGATGGGCTGTTCCTTCCACCTCTGTTCTGGCTTCTGCCTCTTCCTCTTCTGTTTCCTCTGCCTTGACCTCTTCCTCTTCCAAAGGACATCTGGGTCTTGAAGGCTTGCTCAAGAGATGAGTTTTCATTCCTACTCAACCTCTGCTCATGTGTTATCAGTGATGCATGTAGCTCATCAACTGAATAGCTTGAGAGATCCTTTGTCTCTTCAATGGTGGTGACTATGGCATCAAACCTTGAGGGTAAGACCCTCAATATTTTCTCCACTATCCTTCTATCTTCAATGGTTTCTCCATGAGTTCTCATTTGTGTGATTACACCAATCACATGAGTGAAGAATGATTCAATGTTGTCTGACTCCTTCATGTTCAAATTTTCAAAATCCTTTCTCAGCATTTGCAATTTTGTTGTCTTCACTCTCTCCATGCCTTGATAGACTGTCTTGAGGGTTTGCCATGCTTCATTTGATGTTTTAGCTGCTGCTATCCTTGGAAATACACTCTGGTCTACTGCTAGATGCAACAATAAAATGGCTTTTGCATCCTTCTTCCTATTGCTCTTCAGGAGATCTCTCTCTCCCTGAGTTAATGCATTGAACTCAGTTTCATCTGCTGGTTCTTCAAAACCTTCCTCAACTATTTCCCATAAATCTTGAGAAGCAAACAAGGCTCTCATAGTTATAGACCAGTAGTCATAATTCTTCCCATTAAACTGTGGGAGCTGGGTATTAAACATACCCATACCAGTGCTTGTGCTGGCCATTCCTTGACTGTGTATTTTAAAAAAAACTGACTGTCTCTTTCAGCAGCAACACAAAGAAAAATCTTTGAGAAATACCTGAACCCTTTGTTGTCTGAGTCTTCTGTCTGCCTGAGAAGTTTTGCTGCAGCAACAACCTTCTCCCTTCAGCTTCTTTAACTTCCTTAAAGAGCCTGGTCCTGCTCTGATACCACTATTGGGTATTTTTGGATGGGGAAAATACCAAAACCAAGATTCAAACTAAACACAGAGGCAATGCTCTGTTTTACCTCCACAGGATTTTTGTGCACAGACAGCTTAAAAAAAAATTTCATGAAGAAACAGAGTATTTCACCACCATTAAAAACATTCTATTCATTAAAACCTGATGCAAAGATTTACCACTGTAAAATCCCTTTTATATTCACTGCTGTGAAAAACAACAACTTACTGCTGTAATAAAAGTTTACATAAGTTTACTGCTGTAAATAAAAATAACACAGGTTTACAAAAATCGCTCCACCATTTCCTTTATGCACTGTTGTGCAAAACCACACATGGTTTTTCCCTACACCAAAAATTACATCACCTGGTTCTATCTTTTTACACACTGCTGTGTGTATTCCTTTTTACTGCGCCATCATTCTTTTACACTGCTGTGAAAAATAAGTTCTTTTCCTCCCGTGTGCAACACTTACAAAAAAAAAGTCAACACTCAAAACATAAAAGACTTATTACATACGTTTTTTTTACACTCAATACATGCCGTATGTAAATATAAAAAAATATTAAAACGTGCCCATATCCCATACGAAACTTAATTAATGAGCATATGCGCCCATACCTCCATAAAAAAAGACTTACGTGCAATATGTGAAAACTTCAATACACTACCTACCACTATGACATTTCATTGATTAAACGTATGGTCAACAAAACTTAGATTTACTCCACGCTATGAATTTAATATTTGCCGTATGCAGGTTTGGAGCAGCTGCGGGCAATCAACGGTTGAAGAAGGTGGAGCACATCCGACAGTGGAGGGCAATATCGGAAGACCAACAAGTGCTGAACTTTATCTTCTGATAAATTACGTTGGCTGATGTCAGGTGAGATCCACACGTCTTCACCAAATCGCATCGGAGCCAAGAATACGGAAACAACTTTTCCGGAAAAGCGGTGCGATATGCTTCTGGGTGGTTTTGTGGTTTTGCAGGCGGTTTTGGTTGATAGCGTACGGCAGCGTTGAAATTAGATTTCAACAGGGCCAAAATAGAGAATTCCACCAGAAGCCTGGTGGGCCAGAAAATTCAGAGGAACTTCTAGTCAAACGCTACACAAAGCGAAATTAACTGAGCGAACCAGAACTGGAATAGAGGTACTTAACTGGTAGCCAAAATACTCGCCGTAAAGATGGAGGGCAATGTATTGATTAATCAGTATTATGTCTAATACCTATCCCATTCAATACTGATCACTGTAGTAGTAAGAGACCATTCAGATTTAGCCCAAATTAATACAGTTATACCTAGAAATTTCAATTTCTGAAACATTGAATATTAAAAATCAACTTCGCAAACCATCAAACCTGGTATGATGTTGATCTCAAACACTGACCTAACATAAACAATAAAAGTTTTGGAATCTGAAATAACCAATTCAAAAAATCCTTCAAGAGAGTAACAAATAATATTAAAAATAAACCGCACTAATGGGTATCGATTGCTGACCTTAAACAGCCTTGGTGGTGTTCCTCGCGACCTCACCCATTGTATGAGATATTACTCATGATGAGATGCAAAAGTGACAGAGGGAGCGATGCTTTGATCTCACTTGTCATCAGCTCTAGTACCCAACACTTTAGTATCATATCTCCAAAGTAACAATCAATGATCCTCTTATATCAAGTTTCATCTCCGCCCCTTATATTCTGCTATAAAACAAAATCTATCAACAAAAAAAAGTGAAGAAAATCTATAATGTTTTTGATATTTTTTTCATTAAATTTTGTAGAATCTGATTTTGGAGATTTATAGATCATTTTCGCTTGATTTCTCACATCTAAAAAGAGATCTATCTTTAAGATCAAATGTTTAAGAGCATAAGAGTGGTAAGGTCCAT
This sequence comes from Pinus tabuliformis, assembly GCA_031772625.1. Classification (NCBI taxonomy): domain Eukaryota; kingdom Viridiplantae; phylum Streptophyta; class Pinopsida; order Pinales; family Pinaceae; genus Pinus; species Pinus tabuliformis. The sequence continues at coordinate 1,239,859,762 of CM062818.1, forward strand.
ACACGTGTTGCAAGATAAGATGTGGGAAAGGTTGGGTATAGAAATCCTAGGAATCAAAGAAAAAGACTCTGAGAAACTAACTAAAAAAAGGAAAATAAGAATAATAGTTTATTTTAATAGTAATACTAATAATTAATTGTATAATTGTAATGAATAACATATAAATAGAATAGAGATGATAGGAGTACTCATAATAAAATTAGATAATTAACATAAAATAATAAGTGAGTAGAATAATAAGGTGATTAATAGTATTAACATATTAGATATGATAATAATAGTAATAAAAGGAAATAACTGTGTCATATGCGTGATATGTCCAATGTTTTGGATGGTGATGCCATCCATTATCACGGACCACAGAGTCACCATTTTTTGGATGTTGACTCCATCCATCATTAGGGACCACAAACTCAACATGGTTTGGATGGTGTCTCCATCCATCATCAGGACCACAGAATCATCATGCGAAACGTTGGACACATTGGACAGATCACACATATTACACAATGTTATTCCGGAAATATCTAACAATATGATTAACTATGAAAGTCTCCAATAACTAATAAAATGACTTAAAATCATATTATCATAATGATAAAATTAGAAAATGTAGAAAAGATATAATGTAATTAGAGATATAAACTCTAGTGCACCTTAAAATTTACACATTAGTTTCTTTTTGGCTTATATTTAATCGAGTGAAGTGAACTTTCCTCTTAAACAAGTGTTCGGAAGTTCCGAGTTCATATAGAGTCATTTTTCCCCTCTAAATGTTTCTAGATGGTTTCCATAAGTAAAATGGTATAGAGACATTCTTGGATGAATATTCATTCTCTTTTAATTTTTGAAAAACAATAATTCTCTCTATCTATAAGAAGATGAGATTTCACTATGGGTTCCACAAAATTTAAACAAATTTTGAGTCTCTATAATATCCCATCGCAATGTGGTATGGCTTCCGCTTGAGAAAAAAATAATGTGTTCGGGGATTATTTAAGACATTTCATCATTTCCACCTAGCCGTACTAAAACTAGAGACATGTTTAATGTTAATCATATGTATAACTCATATTAACCTCGATCCTTCACAGCATATGACATGTGGACGTCTTTATTATAGCCCACAACCTCCACGATACATTTTAGACCTTTTTTCCTGAGTCGCTAATGGTGAACACAATGTGTGGGTTCACTTTCTACATGTCAAGTATCATAAACATGGTTAGCCATCCATGTAACGAAGTCACAATAGGATGTCTCAAATGAGACAAGCTAATTGAAAGGTGTTTTTTAATCACTACAACATTGGTGAGATTGACTACCATCCATACTTGTCATTTGACGTTGCTTGATTTTTGCAGACAAATATTTCCATATCGGTAGACTAGTCTTTCAGCAATACACTTATTTGATTATTCATGTCACCTTATTTTCACAAGGTGCATGGCTTTCAATTCACCCTATGACATTAGCTAAGGCTGCAATGGTAAATAAAGATTAGTCAAATTATATTGGATTAATTTATGTTGCTAAGGATTTTATAGGTTTTATATTTTTCTTATTTTGTTATCATACGTGAGGAAAGTAATTTCAAGTAATGAGGTTTTTCAATGAGCTATTCAATAAAAATTATCTAGCTAACATTTGATTCGGTATTACAAGTGTTTGAGATTGCTTAACAAAAATAGCATTCTATCCATTACTATCACAAGTTTCTTTAACTTTTGGTTTCTGAAGATATGTTTATTTTAATTATGGTTGAAAGGTCTCGAAATTTTAAATTTCAAAAATAATATTGTAATAAATATTTTAAACAAATTTATTTTATTAATAATAAATAAATAGATACAATTTAATGAGTGATGTTAATGAGTATGGATTTTGATTTTATATGAGGTGTCTCTGCTTGACTGATGACAAGCTATGAAAGGAAAATGGAGAGTCAAAGAATTTTTACTCTCTAAAAATAAATTTGGAAGAGGGATAAACAACATATCTTAAAGGGGCATGTAGCACAAAGGGGATATGGCCTTATGGTGGAACATGTCCTAGGAAATAAATTGTTGTTAGTGGGATATTTTCCACATGTTATGAGGCTATGAAGGATCAATGATGAATTTATAAGTACCCGAGGAAGAGAGAGGAGTCTCATGTTGTGAGAGAATAAGTGAAAGGTTGAGTTTGATCTGTGAATACCACCATCTAATACTTGAAAGTGAAAATCCACATATCTAAAATAGGCATGAGGAACTCATCTCTATAAAATCACAACCCAAGGCTTAGGGGCATGTTACTAAAGAGATTTGTCTTATCAATCTACTATAGACAAGTGGAACATCACCCATAAATTTGTATCATCCATATGGTTGTTGGTTCATCTAGTCCTTAATGCATGTGTTCAAGTAGTGATTTCAATTCATTACTATTGATGTTACATGTAAGATATATTAAATCATGCACAAGTTCATAAAATAAGGCTGCTTACAATGTTATTTCCTTTTTAAGCAAATTGATAGAAATGGATATCTTGTAGGCTTTATTGCCAACCATTATAACCTTTAAGAGAAGGTTATTATCCCACCCAAGTATGTCATATCAATCTTATTGTCTACATGTTTTCAAGGTTAATAGAAATATGGATAAATTTTAAAGCTAAATGGTTGTTCACTAGATTGGTGGGAATTTGAATGGTTGATGGGAAGGGTTAAAGAAAATATACACTGTAAAAATAAATTAGATTTATGTCTTGGATATTAAGAAATACCTAGACAGGCCCAAAGGAAAACCACTTGAATGTCGATAAACTTCTAATTCTTCCTTCATTGCTTGTCTAGAAAGAATATGCTGGGCCTAGAATGTTACATATGGAAGGACTGCACATCCTCCTAGACTTAACACAAATGTGAGGTATTAGATTAAATTATATATATAAGTGACAAACGTATTGAGAAGATTATATGCCAAAACTATAACATAGGATAAACTCAATGTTGTTTCTTGAATATCATAAAACAAGGGAACTAATGGTAATAACATTTATGAATGGAAGCTAAGGATAAATGTAAAACCTATGATGTTTCCTACAAGAACCTATTTAGACCATGTCAAGTCCAACAATAAAAGTAAATCCTCGAGCACACCAAATAAAGGGCAAGTTACAACCTAGAAGCATGATATTCTTAGGAAAGGTGGGATGCCTTATGAGGAATGTTGCATCGATAAATAATGAAAGAGGCTACAAGGATAAAACTAGTATGTAACTATTCACTCCAAAAGCAAAAAAAAAACAAAAAAAAACAATTTTTGTGCATTCCTAGAGTTTTAGCCACAATGGAAAAGGAAAACCACATTCCTAATGTGAGAAAAACATGGCCACGGTTCCTTAAAGACAGCCCTAAATTTATTTTTATTATCAATATCTGGTGGGAGCGGGGGAGGGACTAAAACTCAAATAAGATCCCAAACTCAAAAGTGTGGTGAATAATAAACAATGCATATGTTTTATATTAGAAGTCATACACATTTAGAGCACTGTAAATAGAATCAATATTACATATTGGAAGAATTATATGACTATGGTATGATACCCTTACCCTCTCCATTGCTAAATGGAATCACAAAAGAACCCATTAGTAAATAGCCATAAAACAATATTAAACTAAATGATGTCTTTCAATTTCTCCAAGAGAACAAATAAATAATATTATAAGTATGAAGAATGGGGTCCTAATGTGTTAACTCTCTCCGAGGTATTTCGTTACAAACAAAAAATGCTTTGCGGAGACCCAATAACCATAAAAACTAGAGATAGTTGAAAATGAGTCCATTTACAATAAGTGAAAATAGAAGCCATGCAAGGAGACAGGTGAAAAACCAAGCAAGGGAAGGAATTTATCATCATCTCATCATCATACTAAGGGAAAGTATTTTGGAATTACATCCATGGGATGACATACATCTCCTCCTTAGTTTGTATCTTAGCATTATCAGAAACTCACCTCCAAATAACAAACCTCCCGCCCAAACCATGCTAAGAAGAATTTAATATCTTAGAAAAATGAAAAGAAAGTGAAAAACAAAAATTGATAGCAAACAAAAGTAGTTATTACCTACGTTGTTTCCCATTCCTTTCAAATCCTCTACATAGTGCAGGAAAGATAATGTTAATCCAATTTTACATTTCATAGAAAGAATAAAACTTGATGTGGGTAATCTCAGTTGATTGCAATCTGAGATTTGGGATGCATAAGAGGGAATGGGGAAAGCTAAAAATAAAATGAAGGAAATGGATTGTATGAAATTAGTAACGGAATGAAGGAAAACAATTCAAAGAGTCAAAAAGAAAATTGGGACAATAGTAATGAAAACTCTAGAACCATAACTCAGAAAGGATATGTTCAAACCCTAATTTCAAAATGTGCTTACCTAAGAAGCCAATCCATTTTCCACATTTCAATTACCTATTTCTAAGCTTCAGATCACCTTTGTTCAAAATGACAGAAAAGGTTTCTATTAAGCCCATAGAAAACATTACATTTAGGACAAGAAGGGCAATCACTATTAGTTAATTATTTAAGAGCCAAAATATAGTTTGAGTACATGAACATAGTGATAAGTAAGCATAAACTAAACCCAAGTGTCATGTGAGACACTACACTGAACACATATCCCCCTTGTAGAACATAAAACGTTGTTGAAATCAATTGAGGGAAGGGGAAAGCCATATGAGGGTGGGGCTAACATATAATCTTCCCCATTGTGGCTCAATGGGTCACCAAATAACATGGTAGAGTGAATTCTCTATCAAAATTTATAAGGTAACAAAAGTCAACCTATAGTCAATAATAAACTTAGATAAGGACAACTCATAAGCTAAGTTATATCTTGTGTTAAAACAAAAAAAAATAAAAATTAGGAGAGTTATCAAGAGAGGTATTAGAAACAAATATAATAAAAATATAATAACTAATAAATTTTATTTCAACTCTTACATGTTAAATGGTTGAGGACAAAGAAGGAGAGGCTCTATAGTGAAGCCATGAAGGGAGTGAACATCATAAATGTAAAGAATCATGAAAAGGGATATCTATTGAAATACTAATCTCTAGGAATCAAGATATCGAAGATATGTAGTAAGTCCTTTAAGAAACTATTAAAAGGATGCAAACTAGAAATAAATAAGCATAGAACAGATAACAAACAACTATTGAGGATGTAGGTAGAGTAATATAAAATATAAGAAGAGAAATAGAGGATGAATGCAACAACATTAAAAAGGTCTAATGATAAAACAATAAAAAATAACGGGTAGAATCATAATATTAAGGAAAGGATTCCAAAGGAACAAAAGGAAGATTTAAAAGTAAATGATCCACCTAATCTAGGAAATGAATTGTCAAATGAAACTGACATAATAAATGTGAGCACTAAATCATTAGACAATGGTGAACAAAATGAACAAACACATTGAGAAAAAAGAACAATGTAGAAGAACTACAAGGGGAATTTACGAAACTGATGCCATCGATTTTTGAAAGAGATTCTAAAGTGAAGAAAATGCATGGTTGAGTAATATAGGAAAATATTTCTATCTTTATCAATCTTGTAACAACCCAAAAGCTAGGAATACTACACACAAATATTTGGTGGGAGAATACCAAAATTTCTAATGTAATTAATGAAAAGGAAACAACATGGAAACATTTTAAGGAGGTATTTGAGAAACAATATTTACGTGAAAGATACATTGATAATAGAGCCAAGGAGTTTCATGATTTGAAACTGGAAAGGATGAATATAGATGTCATCACCACCAAATTTTTAAGGTTGTTGATGTATGTACCCTACCTTTGGGGATCAAAGGAAAATGTGAAAAGATAACTCTAATATAAGAGGAAAGGGATTGGAATACCCACAATTTATTATATGGGTTTGATAATTATAAATTTTTTCTCTGTCTCGATGCTTTCAAAATGAAAAAATTAGAAGAATCAACTGACAGGATGCTTTTTACTCGTAGGACCCAGTTTGTCAAATTCGGGTCTAAAACATCATCGAAGAATTTTGAGGCATTAAATTACAATGTTTTAAGGGAAAAAAAATTTCTCTTTAGCATCACACATATTTTTCCTATTATACACACAAAGGCCTTTCTAACGGTGAATGAATTGTGTTAATAAGAGTTCGTATATGAAAGTTATGCGACTCAGAATTCAAACTTCCTAATTTCACCACAATAATTTGAGACCATCCTATGTAATCCCCCTTATTCATGAAAAATTGAATAGCCACATTATTACAATGAACTAAAGTCTTCTAAAGTATATATTGTAACTCTCGTTAATAGATGAGGTAGTCAAACCTAGCCACTAATAGGCTATCGGGTTGTATTATAACCGGGTGACTCGGAAGAAAAGGGGTTCCATTATTTAAAGTGCATTTGTTCCACGGATGTACAAAATTATCCAAGAGGGATAGGAAATAGAGAGCACAGAGATGATTTCTGCACTATAGTAGCCCATCGACCACAAGCCATAATTCTTTGTACTCACAACCATTTTCTTATTAGAGAAGGAGAATAGGGGATCCTCATCTTCCAGCTAGGTTTTCCTCTCAACAAGGTTTCTTAGGTCTTATCTCGTGTCAAATATGTTCATGTGTCATATCTCCCTTTGTTACTATTTTTTTTGTTTGCAAATCCTCTGTCTCGATATAGTACTTTTCTTTGTCTTATGTTACATATTTTTTCTCACCTCTAATAGTATATTTCTATCTAGACAAAATTGACATTAGCATTATCATCTCAAATAAAAATGCAATTACTTTTTTATTACAAACTACATATATAGTTCTTTATTTCTCCTTCTCTCTCTTTGCTCCTCTCTCCCTCACTCTCTTTCCATCTTTCCCATCTCACTCCCTCTCTCTCTCCACCTTTCTCCCTTTACGTTGTTCTTTTTCCCTCCCTCTCTCTCCCCTTCCCTCTTTTGAGTCTTCTCTTCCTTCCGCTCCCTCCCTTTCTCTCCCACATCCCTCTATCTCTCCCCCATCACTCGCTCTATCCCTCTTCCCTCCAGCTCTTTCATTATATCCCTCAAAAAATGCCCAATGCTCAAAACTACAAATCACGCACTAACGCCAGTTCATAATTTCAAATTATTTTCAACATTTTTCCAAAACACTGTTGAATCAATATGAGAATTCCCCTCGTCTGACCACAAAATAAGAAATCAAATATTTTGACAAGAAAGAAAAATACTTTAATCGTCAAACATAAAATACGAAATGGGACAAATCCTCAAATGTAGTCGATAAAATGGGTCAAGACATTAAATTTTGACATTAAAGCAAAATACTTTAACCATCAAATACAAAATACTAAATGCAATGTCAGAAATTATCGAAGTCCTCAAATGTAGCAGACATAAATAGTTAAAACGTTAAATTTTAATGGAAACAACGTAAATTCTTCATAATTAAAGCTTAAATTTCGCAGTATAAAATTACTAGAATTCAAACTCAATCGAAACTAAATTTTCAAATTTAAGAGAATTTTAATTTCAACAGCTAGCTCATCAACAACCTCACACCTTAACAGACATTTACTCTGAAACTCAATTTCTCGCTCTGTTAGAACAACATCTATCATGTGTCGCAAATTTGACATTATGGATCTTCTGAAACAAAATCGAACAGACTGTTGTAAAAGGAAAATATTATCTAGGAAAGTGCCCTCTACGTTATTTTGTCAAACGAAACCATAATGAATTCCACATCCCTCAAAAATTCATTGCAGAAAGCCAATAAAATATTCCTGCGTACAAGGTTTTTCATATTGCAACTAATTTTGTCTGACCCACCAATATTTTCATTCATGCATCTCATTTCGCTTATCCAATGTGATAGACTCGCCATAAATATGAGATTGAAATGAAAAGAAATGTTTTAAGAGAAGACATCGTTCATAAATTTTGGTGATTTAACATTATGGTAAACTAATAAAAACAAGTTTAAAGATATCCAGTGAATATTTGTCTCCCTCTCCAAAACCCAATGTATTTTATACTAGGCATAAAGTAGATGTCATAAATAAATATGGAGTTTATTTCACAAGTCACCCTAAAACACAGGATTCAAATGAGGAACATCCAAAAGCCTCAATGTTTACTATGAATCATCAGATCAATACCTACAATTCCAAAAACACAACCTTCCCCAAATCATTTCATTGTCTATTATGCTTAAAAATATTTAGCTGTATAGAAAAACACAAGGCATGAATTCCTATAGTTAGATATCATCATCTAAAGATGATCTTTCCAAATCTTTCATTCATTAGGTGTATCTTTGCACCTTTACGGAAGATTTCTAGTTAACACCGATTATTAATACAGTTGCAGTGAATTTTGTGTTAAGTATACAGTTCTAACCAAGAATTTCAATGTTTGAAACATTGAAAATTAAAAATTAGCTTCTCATATCATCAAATATATGAAGTGGATATCAAACACAGACCTGGCATAAATGATAAAAGCTCTGAATTCACTAGAGAAATCAATATTTAATTGGATAGATCTAACAGTAGTAATGATTAATCAATACATAATCCGTATTGAACAGAATGCAAAAGAAGAGTTCCTCGTCCTCCTCGTTCATGGCCAGGCTTTTGTTTTGGTTTAGGTTTTGTCCTTTCCACCCTGTACCTTTTCTATCGAAGTTAATCAATACATAATCCGTATTGAACAGAATGCAAAAGAAGAGTTCCTCGTCCTCCTCGTTCATGGCCAGGCTTTTGTTTTGGTTTAGATTTTGTCCTTTCCACCCTGTACCTTTTCTATCGAATTTTTGGTTCACTCTGTTCATTTCTCTTTTCGTTTCTTTTTATGAGAAGTTCCTTTGAATTTTCTACTTCACTGGACTTCTAGTGGAATCCTTCTGTTCTTTGCCCCTCAACATTGTCTGTGTATTGAAAGTGATTTTAGATTATCCCTAATTTTGGTTATTCTATACTGAAGAGAAATTCTCTGATTTCTCTAATTTTCAATTCTTCTAACTTACATTCTCATACTAAGAGAAGCATTTTGTTGTGTATAGAAACAATGCAGTATAAAAATTAGATAAATCATTCATATTTATATTTTGAAAAAAATTATTATCAATTAACTTAATTTAAATAATTAAAAATACAAATTATATTTTTAAAAATTAATAAATATATAATTATTTCAATTATTACTCATCAAAATTTTTTATAAACAATTTAAGTTATAGTTATGTGACATAAAAATGAAATGCAGAAAAGTCACATGGATTGTTAGAGGTACGTGTCATTCACTCTATAAATAGATATGATGGTTTTTCTTTAACAATGAATATTACTTTGCGATACCATATTGCTATTCACTTTACTAAATAAAAATGAGAAAAATAAGTTATTAGTATAATAAATGTTTTTTCTTTAATTTTTTAAAATTTAAATCATAATGTTTTGCTTCATTAAATTTTGTAGAATCCGATTTTGGAGATTTATAGATCATTTTCATTTCAGTTTTCAAATCTAAAAGGATATTTACCTTTAAGATCAAATGTTTAAGAGCGTAATAATGATAAGGTCCATACACATATGTGTTGCAATATAAGAGGTGGGAAAGGTGGGGTATAGAAATCCTAGGAATCAAAGAAAAAGATTTAGAGAAAACTAACTCCAAAAAATAATAAGAATGATAATAATTGATTTTAACAGTAATAGTAATTATTAATTATATAATTGTAATCAATAATATATAAATAGAATAAACATGATAGTATTACTCATAATAAAATTAGATAATTAATATAAAATAAGAAATGAGTATAAAGACAATATAACATTATCGCGGAGTAATTAGGTTATTAATAGTATTAACATATTAGATATAATAATAATAGTAATAAAAGAAAATAAATAGCAGAATAATATTGTGTAATGTGCGTGATATGCCCAATGGTTTGGATGGTGATTCCATCCATCATTAGGGACCACAAAATCACCATCCAAAACTTTGGACACATCACACATATTACACAATGTTATTCCAAAAATCTCTCAAAATATGATTGATTATGAAAGTCTCAAATAACTAATAAAATGGGTTAAAATTATATCATTATAATGATAAAATTAGAAAATGCACAAAAAATATACTATAGTTAAAAATATAAACTCTAGTGCACCTTCAAATTTACACATTATTTTTTTGGCTAATATGTTATGAAACCAGCTCAAGAAAAGATAGAAAAGAAAGATCAACGCCTTAGAATTCAGCCTCTTCGAGGGGGCAACCTCCTTTACATTACATAAATGAACAATTCTTGGATGATACAAATGAAAATACCTCCTTTCTATATATAGGAGTCTAAGTGGTCCCAATACAATCAAAGCCTACATAACAATAATATTGTATGGCACAACAGTAACAATGGTGGGCTTCTATGTGGCATAATAGTAACAATATGGGCACTACATGGGTACATCAATATAATAAGTGGGTTATACTAATAACAATAAGGGGTTACACTAGTAGTATAGGGGCCTAACATGCCCCTCTCCTTCAAAAAGCGTTGTCCTCAACGCTTGAGTAGTTCTTGATGCTTCTATATAAAATTCTTGTCCTCCCATGTGGAATATTCAGCTGGTAAGTTCTTCCACTTGATGAGATACTATGAAATTGATCGATTTCGTAGCTGTCGGGTTCTTGTTTCTGTGACTGCTCCAGGTTCCAATATGAATTTTCCTTCCTCTTCAATTTCTGGCAATATTGCTTGAATTGGGATCTTTTGCAACTTTTGAATAAGTGGCCATACTTCTTCGTTCTTCTTCCATTCATCTGTTGCTTCGTTTATCCAATTTGGTTGGATAATATAAATAGTACAAAACAATGCTTCCACATCCTCATCCTTGAAGCGTCTTCCCATTCGGTAATGTCGCCATTTTTTAAGTGCATGTAGTATTGCCAACATTTCCTTCTCATAAATAGCTTGCTTGAGATGTAGCAGTAAAAATACCCAATCACTCACATCAAAACATTTTTCACTACGATGTTGATCTACCTGTTGTTTCATTTGATTTTGCACCGAAGTGGCGTTATCCTTTAAAAGTTGGAGAACTTGCTGTTGATGCTCGATATGATCTTTCTCTACTTGAACCTTTTTCTTCTTGATATTTCCTTCTATCTTTTGAGGAGTGGTAATTTCTTCCAGTCCTTTACAAGATATGGTCAGATTCATTTCTTGATGCTCGATGTGATCTCTCACTTCTTGAACATTTTTGTTCTTGATGTGTCCTTCTATCTTGATAGTCTGAGGAGTGGTAATTTCATCCATTGAATTACAAGATATGGTTGGATTCATTTCTTCTTTCTCGATGTGATCTTTCACTTCTTGCACCTTTTTCTTCTTGATATGTCCTTCTATCTTGAGAGTTTGAGGAGTGGTAATTCTTGCCAATGCTTTACAAGATATGGTCTGATTCATTTCTTTTTTCTCTGTGGTGGTGTCCTGGCGTATATCCTCTTCTTTTGATGTTTCTTGATCCTTTTCTTCCTCCTCTTCATATTCTATGTAAAATAATTTCTTCTCAGCACACCTATGACCTTTAGTGCATTTGCTATCACAATTATAACAAAGCCCTTTTTCTCTTTTTTCTTCCAATTGTTGTGGTGTAACCCTTGTAGGTTGTGGAAGGTTGGGAGAAATAACACTTCCATCTTTATAGTTGTGAGGGGTATGCTTCCTGGTTTCCATAATTTTTCTTTCCATTATGTCACAAAGCCCTTTTACTCTTTCCAATTGTTGTGGTGTTGCTCTAAAGAAGGTGTTGCTCTTTATATCCTCATAATGTGCTATCATTTCCTCCGAGAAAATTGACCACGTAACAAGTTTTTTACGAGAACAAAGCCCTTTGTACCATAAAAATTGATCTGGTTCTAAATATGAAGATGCAATACATACCTTTTGTAACAGTTGTACACCATGTATATCAAAATATTGCTCCATCTGAAGTATCCAATTTACCGGATCCTTGCCATCAAACTTCCTCATCTTGCTTTTTCTTGATTTTAGGAGCTCTACCTTGAAACGACTGTAACTCTGTACTTTCGGATCTTTAAGTTCTGAACTTGTGACCTGTAGTAGCCCTCTGTGTCCTCTTTCCAATGCCACAAGTCTGATCCAAATTGGATTCTCCAAGAAAACGTTATGCACAATCTCCCGCAGTGACCTGATTATAGACTAGTTCAGTAGAGCGAACTTGTATGAAGTGCCACGTGTCACTGTTTCAACCTTTGACTCTAAAAAATATATAAACAGAAACTACAGTCCGTCCTCTTTCTGTACCTTGTTACGAAATTTCAATCCGATGCTCAGAAAGAACGTTATGACGATTTTCCCTAGGTCACCTGTTTTGAGTGTAATTCAAGAGTCTGAAAAAAGACCAACTTCCGCAGATCATATCTCCAAAAATATAGTGCAAAAAGATCTGAAATTCGGACCCAAGGTTTAGCGCCAATTCTTCTCAAATGGGTTTTTTTTTTGCGACTTCTGAAACGTCACAGAAAAAAAGTTATAGCGAAAAGTCCACGATGACCTGTTTGGAGCAACAAAACCCTAGAATCCAAAGCTCTGATACCAAATGTTATGAAACCAGCTCAAGAAAAGATAGAAAAGAAAGATCAACGCCTTAGAATTCAGCCTCTTTGAGGGGGCAACCTCCTTTACATTACATAAATGAACAATTCTTGGATGATACAAATGAAAATACCTCCTTTCTATATATAGGAGTCTAAGTGGTCCCAATACAATCAAAGCCTACATAACAATAATATTGTAGGGCACAACAGTAACAATGGTGGGCTTCTCTGTGGCATAATAGTAACAATATGGGCACTACATGGGTACATCAATATAATAAGTGGGTTATACTAATAACAATAAGGGGTTACACTAGTAGTATAGGGGCCTAACATAATATTTGATCAAATGATAACATTTTATCATTATTAAACAAGAATTCTACTTCCAAGTTTATATATAGTCAGTTTCTATGTGAACATTCCTAAATAGTTTCCATAAGTAAAATGGCATAAAGTTATTCTTAATGAAGGTTCATTCTCTTTTTAATTTCTGAAGAAAAATAATTATCTCTATATATAAAGGGATGGGATGAGATTTCACTATGGGTTCCACAACATTTAAACAACTTTTGACTCTTTGTAATATCCCATCGCATTGTGGTATAGCTTCCTTTTGAGAATAAAATAATTTTCTGGGATACTATTAAGACATTTCATCATTTCCACCTAGCCCTACTCAAACTCAAGACATGTTTAATTCTAATCATACTTATAACTCATATTAACCTCGATCCCTCACGTCATATAACATGTGGACCTCTTTATTATAGCTCACAACCTCCACTATACATTTTAGACCCTTTTTCCTCAGTCACTAATGGCGATGATAGTGTGCGGGTTCACTTTCTACATGTCAAGCATCAGAAACATGGATCTGACCCATCCATGTAACAAAGTCACAGTTGGATGTCTCGGATGAGACAAGGTAATTGAATGATGTTTTCTAATCAAATATTCGACCATCCGAGACTTGTCACTCGATATTGCTTGATTTTTGCAGACAAATATTTCCATATCGGTAGACTAGTGTTTCAACAATACACTTATTTGATTATTCATGTCACCTTATTTCCACAATGTGCATGGTTTTCATTTCACCCTATGACACTAGCTCAGGTTGCAATGCTAAGTAAAGATTATTCAAATTATACTGAATGAAATTATGTTGCTAAGGATTTTATAGGGTTAACATTTTTCTTATTTTGTTATCATATGTGAGGAAATGAATTTCAAGTAATGAATTCTTGGGGGATTTGATGGATTTTCAATGAGCCATTTAATAAAAACTATCTAGCTAACATTTGTTTCAGTATTACGTGTGTTTAAGAGGACATAAAAAAAATAGTTTACTATCCGTTATTATCACAAGTTGCTTTAATTTTTTGTTTCTCAAGATATGTTTATTTTAATTATGGTTGTAATGTCTCGAAATCTTAAATTTCAAAAATAATGTTGTAATGAATATTGCAGACAATTTTATTTTAGTAATAATAAATAAATAGATACAATTTTATGAGCGATGTTTATGAGTATGGATATTTATTTTATATGAGGTGGCTCCACTTGACTGATGGAAAGCTATGAAAGACAAATGGAGAGCCGAAGAATCTTGATTCTCTAAAAATAAATTTGGAAGAGGGATAAACAACAAATCTTAAGGGGCCATGTAGCACAAAGGGGATATGGCCTGATGGTGGAGCAAGTCATATGAAATAAGTAGTTGTTAGTGGGATTTTTTCTACATGTTATGAGGTTAGGAAGGATAAACAATGAATTTATAAGTACCCAAGGAAGAGGGAGGAGTCTCATACTATGAGAGCATAAGTGAATGTTTTAGGCTAAGGTTGCATCTGTGAATACCACCATTTAATACTTGAAAGTGAAAATTCACAAAGCTAAAATACGCATGAGGAACTCATCCCTATAAAGTCACAACCAAAGGCTTAGGGGCATGTTGGTAAAGAGATTTTTCTTATCGATCTACTAGAGACAAATGGAACATCCCCCATAAATCTGTATCATCCATATGGCTGTTGGTTCATCCAATCCTTAATGCATGTGTTCAAGTAGCGATTTCAATTCATTACTATTGATGTTACATGTAAGATATCTTAAATCATGCACAAGTTTATAAAATTAGGTTGCTTAGAATGTTAGTGCCTTTTTAAGAAAATTTATAGAAATGAATATCTTATAGGCTTGCTACCAATCATTAAAAACTTTAACAGAAGGTTATTATCCCACCCAAGAATTGCATATCAATCCTTTATCTACATGTTTTCAAGGTTAAAAGCAATAGGGATAAATTTTAAATCTAAATGGTTGTTCACTAGATTAATGGGCATTTTAACGGTTGATGGGTAGGGTTTAAAAAAATATACATTGTAAAAAAAATTAGTTTTATGACCTGCATACTAGGAAATACCTAGATAGACCCAAAGGGAAACCACTTGAATGTCGATAAACTTCTAAATATTCCTTCATTGCTTGTCCAGAAATAATATGGTAGGCCCCGAATATTGCATATGGAAGGACTACCTAGCCTCCTAGACTTAACGCAAATGTGAGGTATTAGATTAAATTATAGAGATAAGCGACAAGAATATTGAGAAGAGTATATGCCAAAACTATAGCATAGGATAAACTCATTGTTGTTTCTTGAATATCATAAAACAAGGGAACTATTGGTAATAAAATTTATGAACGGAAGCTAAGGATAGATGTAAAACCTATCATGTTTCCTACAAGAACCTATTTAGACCATGCAAACTCCAAGAATCAAAATAAATCCATGAGCACACAAAGTAAATGGAAAGTTACAACCTAGAAGCATCAAATTCTTATAAAAGGTGGACTGCCCTATGAGGTATCTTGTTTCGATAACTAAGAAAACAGGTTACAAGGATAAACCTCGTATGTAACTATTCACTACAAAAACAAAGACAAAAAACACTTTTTATGCATTCCTAGATTTTTAGCCACAATGGAAAAGGAAAACCACATTCATATTATGAGAAACACGTGGCCATTGTTCCTTCAAGAGATCCCTAAATTCATTTTTATTATAAATATATGGTGGGGCCAGGTGAGGGACCAAAACTCAAATAGGGTCCCAAACTCAAAGGTGTGGAGAATAATAAACAATGCATACATTTTGTGTTATAAGTTCTACACATTTAGAGCATTGCAAAGAGAATTAATATTATATAATGGCATAATCATAAGGCTATGGTATGATACCCTTACCCTCTCCATTGCTAAATGGATTCACAAAAGAACCCGTTAGTAAATAACCATAGAAAAATATTAAACTAAATGATGTATTTCCATTTCTCTAAGGGAATGAATAAATAATATTATAAGCATGAAGAACGGGGTCCTAGTGTGTTAACCCTTTCCTAGGTGTTACATTACAAACAAAAAATGTCTTATGGAGACCCAATAACCATATAAAATAGAGATAGCTAAAAATGAGGCCATTTACAATAAGTGAAAATAGAAGCCATT
Organism: Pinus tabuliformis; assembly: GCA_031772625.1. Classification (NCBI taxonomy): domain Eukaryota; kingdom Viridiplantae; phylum Streptophyta; class Pinopsida; order Pinales; family Pinaceae; genus Pinus; species Pinus tabuliformis. Next base: position 1,239,875,940 of record CM062818.1, read on the forward strand.
CAATGAGATGTCTAAAAAACAAAGCAGGGGAAGGAAGTTACGATCCTCTCATCATCGTATCAAGGGAAAGTATTTGGGAAGTAGTTCCATGGGATGACATACATCCCCTCCTTAGTTTGTATCTTAGCATTATTAGAAACTCGCCTCCAAATAACAAACCTCCTACCCAAACCATGCTAAGAAGAATTTGGTGTCTTAGAAAAATGAAATGAAAGTGAAAAACAAAAATAGATAGAAGAAAATGTAGATATTACCTACATTGTTTCCCATTCCTTTCAAATCCTCTACATAGTGTAGGAAAGATAACATTAATCCAATTTTATATTTCATACAAAGAATAAAAATTGATGTGGGAAATTTTCATTGATTAGAATCTGAGCTTTAGGATGCATAAGAGGGAAGGGGGAAACTAAAAATAAAATGAAGGAAATGGATTGTAGGTAATTAGTAACAGAATGGAGAAAAACAATACACATAGTCAGAAAGAAAATTGGGACAATAGCAATGAAAACTCTAGAACCTTAACTCTAAAAGGATATGTTCAAAGCCTAATTTGGAAATGTGCTTACCCAGGAATCCAATCCATCTTCCATGTGTCAAATACCTATGTCTAAGCTTCATATCACCTCTTTTCAAAATGACACAAAAGGTTGCTATTAAGACCATAGCAAACATTGCATTTAGGACAAGAAGGGGAATCGCCATTAGTTAATTATTTAAGAGCTGAAATAACGTTTGAGCACATGAACACAATGATAATTAAGGAGAAATTAAACACAAGTTCATGTGAGACACTACACCAAACACATATCCCTTAGTAGATAGTAAAACATTGTTGAAATCAATTGAGGGAAGGGGAAAACCATATGAGGGTGGGGTTAACATATAATCTTCCCCATTGTGACTCAATGAGTCACCAAATGACATGGTAGAGTGAATTTTTTATCAAAATTTATAAGGTAACAAAAGTCAACCTATAGTCAATAATAAACTTAGATAAGGACAACCCATAAGCTAAGTTATATGTTGTGTTAAAACCAAAAAAAAATAAAAATTAGGAGTGTTATTAAGAGAGGTATCAGAAATGGTATCAAACAACTGGTTTACAACACTTGGACCTACATGGGCATAAAATAAACAAATAAAATAAAAATAGAATAACTAATAAGTTTTATTACAACTCTTACATGTTAAAGGGTTGACGAGGGAGAAGGAGAGGCTCTGTAGTGAAGCCGTGAAGGGAGTAAACATCATCGAGGTAAAGGATCACGAAAAGGGATATCTATTGAGATATCGATCTCTAGGAATCAAGATATCCAAGATACGTAGTAAGTCCTTTAAGAACTTATTAAAAGGATGCAAACTGGAAATAAATAAGCATAGAACAGATAATATAAAATGTAAGAAAAGTAATAGAGGATGAATGAAACAATGTTAAAAAGTTATAATGATAAAAAAAAGGATGAAAAATAGTGGGTGGAGCTATAATATTAAGGAAAGGATCCCAAAGGAGCAAAAGGAAGATTTAAAAATAAATGATCCACCTAATATAGGAAATGAATTGTCAAATGAAACTAGCATAATAAATGTTACCACTAAATCATTAGAAAATAGTGAACAAAATGAACAAACACTATGAGAAAAAAGAACAATGTAGAAGAACTAAAACAGGAATTTGTGAAATTGATGCCATTGATTTTTGAAGGAGATTCTAAAGAGAAAAGAGAAATGCATGGTTGAGTAATATAGGAAAATATTTTCATCTTTACCAGTATTCTAACAACCCAAAAGCTAGGCCTACTACATACCAATTAAATGGCGAATCCAATATTTGGTTGGAGAATACCAAAATTTATAATGTAATCAAGAAAGAGGAGACAACATGGAAACATTTTAAGGAGATATTCACAATATTTACCTGAAAGATACATTGATAATAGAGCCTAGGAGTTTCATGATTTGAAACTGGGAAGTGTGAATATAGATGGCATCACCACCAAATTTTTAAGGTTGTTGATGTATGTACCCTACCTTTGGGGAGAAAAGGAATAGGTAAAGAGCTACCTCTGATGCTTACCCTCCTTATAATAGAATCAAATTGAATTTTACAACCAAACAAGAATGAATGAAGTTATAAGAAAAGAAAATTTGTGTCATTAGCAATTTAGTCACAAGACAGAACAATACAAACCATTGTCTACTAAGAAAAAGGAGATATCATATTTCATAGGAAAGGGATTGGAATACCCACAATTTATGATATGGATTTGATCATTATAAATTTTTTCATCCATCTCAATGCTTTCAAAATGGAAAAATTGGAAGAATCAGCCCATAGGACCCTTTTTACTAGTAGGACCTAGTTTGTCAAATTCGGGTCTAAAACATTATCAGAGCATTTTTAGGTGTTAAATGACATTGTTTTAAGGGAAAAATTTTGCCGCTTTAGCATCACACAAATTTTTCCTATTGTACACACAAAGACCTTTCTAATGGTGAATGAATTGCATCAATCAGAGTTCATATGTGAAAGTTATGCCACTCAGAATTTGACCTTCCTATTTTCACCACAATAATTTGAGAGGATGCTATGTCATCCCCCATTATTCATGAAAAATGGGCTAGCCACATTATTACAATGAACAAGACTCTAGAAGAGTATATATTGTAACTCTCATTAATAGATAAGGTGATCAAACCTAGCCACTAATAGGCTATTAGGTTGTAGTATAATTGGGTCACTCGTAAGAAAATGGGCTCCATTATTTCGAGTGAATTTGTTCCATGGATGCACAAAATTAGCCAAGAAAAAGAATAGAGGAGCCTTCCTTCCAACTAGGTTTTCCTCTAGACAAGATTTCTTAGGTCTTATCTCGTGCCAAATATGTTCATGTGTCACATCTCCCTTTATTACTATTTTTAATTTTTTTGCAAATCATCTGTCTTGATATAATAATATACTTTCTCTTATGTTACATACCTTTTCTCACCTCTAATAATCTATTTCTATCTAGACAAAAGTGTCCCCAACATTATCATCTAAAATAAAAATGCAAGTTCTTTTTATATTACAAACTACATATACAGTTATTTATTAGTCGCTTTCATTCTTGTTTTCTTACCATACAAAATATTGGGTTTTGCTCGAGCTTTAATTTAGGTGTCAATAGCTAGAAGTCCTTCCAAGAAATTAGTACATATATATTTATTATACTTGTATGGTTTATATAGTCATTATGGTCTTTTTATAACCTACACACGTATAAAACTTTGGAGTTTATTTATATTCGATATGAATATTGGGGCCTTACTTACAACTAATTATTTTATCAAAACCTTTCTGGTTTTCCTTACAACTTATGTATTGATCTCATTACTTCACATATGCATCCCATTCCAAACTGATTCGCATAGCAACCATCCTATGTATCGATTATGTGTCTAGGTATTGGCATACCTCTTAAACATTTTTATTTACCCACCTAGGTTAATTTGGTTATGCATGTGCTATAGTATTCTATAGTGACTAGCATATGAAAAGCTGAAAAATAGTGCATTGAATTATTTCTATGTTATTACATTTTTCACTTCTTATGGTTACAAATCTTTTGATCCAATTATCCGCAAATAGGGTTTTCATTAATAGCATCCTAGGCGGAGGAGTCTTTTTCATTAATAGCATCCTAGGTGGAGGAGACTTGTTGGCACTTTAATCATCGTTGATTCTCACTACAATCATACAGAGGGGATCTATTAACACTTGGTTAGGGTAACTACCTACCCTAACCTCACCTTCATGACCTCATTTGCACTATGACAAATGTCTAAATGGCTCCTACTACTTGAATCCCTACTAGAGATTTTTCTTCTCCTTCAAGTTTGTGAAATTCGAGCAAGGGTTCTTCTTGGAAGACTATTATTCGACCTCTGAGAATAAACCTGAAATGATTATTGCAGTAGTTTCTCTTCCAAAAGGTGAGCCTAATACCTTCCTCGGAATATTGTAAGGGTCTTTAAAAAATAATTACAAGGTCTTCCATTGATAATCCGTGTGTTCCTTTACAGGAATGGTCAGGGGAGGGTCTATTCTCGTCTACTCTTTAAGATAAAATATCATGGCCCTCCAATAATTTCGTTCTTTTCTTTTGCAAACATTTTATTAAAATTTACTAACGAAACACTTGATCTGTATTTCAAGCAAGGTATGTTGGGGTATGGCTCTTGCAAGGTCTTTGAGGAAATTCTAAAGCTTTCACATATTCTTCTTTATATTTTTGGTTTGACTCTTTGAGTCTTGTCTAGTTGTGAAACTTAAGACCTCTCTATTGATTATATTGGGTTATTATGGACGACCACTTCAAAAATTACTGCATCTTTGATTTTTTTTAGATTATGGGTATGAGTATTATCTTTCTTTAAGTATAATTGAAAGACCCTCCTAGGATTAGAGTATAAATGACTATTTAATTTGTAAATAATTTTAAATTTTGTGAGTAACCCAAGTCATTCTATAAATTTTGTGCCGATTGGGATATTGAACATACATACATATATATGTTTTGCATGCACTCTAGCTTTATGGGTGATGAAATTGTAATGGTAACTTTCAAATGTTTAATAATTCTTTTTTACAAATGACTTCTTCTTGTATTACTCTTTGTCTAATGGAATATTTTATAATATTTTCCAAAATGTCTTTACATGTACTTCTTAAGTATATATGGATATGTATTCATTAGTTTCCTTTTTTGTAATGGTTCTATACTCTTTTAGACTCAGAGGGTATTTAATTTATTTCATTCTTGTTTTTTCCACTGCTTGCATGTGCAACCTTCAATGATTTTTTGTTTTGTTTTGATTTAATACAAGAGAATGTATATATTTTTCAATATATCTTTTTGGTTAAAAAATAACTTATATATTGAGACATATAAATATATTTATATATCTATATAAATACTTTTTTTTTTTTTCTAGTCCATGGAAATAGAGGTACATGTAACCAAGAACCTTTGTTGGTCCCTAAGTCCTATTAATTACAACCAACAACCAAACCTGTAGGAAATAAGATGGTCATACCATCTAGATTCTCTCAAGGGATTTCACCCTAGGCTTCACCCAAAATTCCTCCCTGTATTAGTTTATTATTTATTAGTCTAGCTCTTATCATGAGAGGATATTATATAACTACATTCTCATTTATACTCTCTCTTGAGTAATAACCCTTGTCTCAAAAAAAAAAATTTAACAGTATTTAGCTCATGTCTAACACATATTTCTATAGATTTTCATTTTTTTACTAGCAATATTCTCTTTCCAATAGAATCATTTTCTTTCATATCAGATATAACAACTTTAATTGACAATAAAAATTTATTGTACAAATTCCTCTTACTTATACCGTCTCCTTCCAACGTGTAATCATGTCATAGTCATAGTATTTATATAAATATGAATTTCCTCAACATTCAAATTATCTGAGGAGTACCCTTACCTCCAAGAACACTACTTGTCTTTGGTTTCTCCCTGAGTTATGCTAAGGGATACAAATTTACTCCCAACCTTGAACTATATGTTATTGTGAGTTCCCCCTAAGCTCTTCCTCTAATTGTCAAATAAACTAGGAGGAGTTAGAGAGATTCCCTCCTCTACTTTTTCAACATCCTGCAAACCCTTTATTGGGCTTATGAGCCTTTATCTCCCACTAGTAAGGGTAATATAGACATTTCCTTTCTCTGCCACAATATCTATCACAAAATCCACCTTAGAGTTTTTCTCTCCCACCCTATCTCAATTCAGGTGGTATGTCTTATCTCTTTTTTTCTGTGAAATCTCAAGATTATCTCTCCAATGGGCATAACTTGTAACTAATACAAGTCCTCATACCCTTCCCCCTTGTGTGTGTGTGTATGTTTATACACACCATAGAAAAATAAAAACAAGAGGGAGAGTTCTTTCTCTACTATGCCCTCTTTGGGCATAACCACTTTTGTTAATTGTTCCCCTAACAGTTAGAGGCTAATCTCCCTTGTTATATCTTAACATAATTATGAGGGAATTTAATTTATTTAGATAATTCCATAGATTATTGCTCATGTCAGGAAATAAAGAATTATTCATCACATGTCCTTTCTATTTTTTCCATGGAGAATAAATAAATAAAAGAAGCACAAACATAAATCATAAATTAAGTTTCTCCAAGGTATTACATCTCCCCTCCACAAAAAAATGACACTATCCCTAGTTTTTATTCAATATAAACATTCAGGTAAACAACTTAGGGTATGCCCTTTTCATCTCATCCTCCATCTCCTAGGTGGCCTTTTCATGTCCTAGGTACTCCCGCTGCACTTTAACCTAAGTGATGGCTCAATTCCGAAGTATAATCTCCCTCTAGTCCAAGTCTCACATTGGTATGTCTTGGAATTATCCTTTTAGTTCGACCTGTACCACATGTCAATTGATTAGATGAGTCAGATAGTGTGCATACTTCTTGAAAATGGATACATGAAATACATTGTGATTTTTAATATAAGCTGGTCGTGCCAATTGGTAAGCCAATGAACCTACTTTGGAAATATTACAAAGGGTATGCAAAATAAAGGGCCCAGTTTCGATCAATTCCCTAAGTTTAAGGAACTCTTCTTGGATTTGACTTTAAAGTAGACATGATCTCCAACCTAAAACTCTCCATTTGTTATTTTCAAGTCTTCATAGCTTTTATTCCTGTCCCAGGGAACTTTTGAATTTTGTTTAATATTTTTAACCATCTCTTCCATTCCTTTAGTTGATCCAGTCCTAACCTAAATTTATACTATAGATGACACCCATTTATAGGAATATGAAACTATTGTAGCGGCTGCAAGACCCTCTAAAATTTTGGCCTCCATCCAAATTTCGGAGCCTTCCTTGGTTTTTCCCTGATGTTTGAAAACACTCAAGATCATTCCATGAGCTCTTACCGAGTCTTTACACCCTTTTTTCTTGATCGGCCACCAATCGTCTTTTGGCATGTTGATTGTTGTGTCATGTTTCTGATCTTGTTCTAGCCATTCTGAAAGTTTCTGTTTCTGTGCATGAGTTTTTTTCTCTCTGTGAACATCGATCATACTCACACACAAATTTCAAGCATTGTCGCGTAAGTGTTGTCACAATCGTTAGAATGTCTATCTCAAGTGTCACACTTGTTGCTCTTAACCTTTAAGACAGTCTCACTAAGCACATGTTTTTCCTTTTGGTTTGAGGTGTCATGTCGTTAGTGTGCGCTCATAATGTCATGTATGCACAAGTTCACTTACTCTCACACTTAGCCATTTTCCTAAAAATCTTTCAACTCGACAACCCTCCTTCAACTGGACCCCAAATGAGCTGCACTGTGTAGTCATAGCTCTCAGTGACCCTACTCTTCTGCCCAGAATTTTGCAGAGCTTGAGGCCATCCTTTAGGGAAGCCTGCATTATTTTGAAGTGAGAAAGTTGAATTTCTCCCAGAACTTCGCATAATTTGTCCCCGAGTCTGATCAATTCTACGCTTCCTGCAAGATCACTCATCAAGCCTCCCTTTGGTCTTCTGAAAACCTAAAATGCATTGTGACCCTAGGCTACACTGCTCTCCAGAATTGTGTAGACAAACCTAGTTGCCTGCCTTGCACTGGCGACAGAAATTGTGTAGTGATGTGAGTCAGGCCTCTGCTACCTAGCACTACACTATTTTAATAAATTGTGTAGATCTAATTGGTAGGCCCCCTTGCTGGCTTTCTCTGCTATTTCCCTAAAATTTGCACAATTTTGACTTGCACTCTCCCTGCTGCCCCGCTCTACACTCATCCTAGAAATTGCATAGTTGTGTTGGGAAGGCTCCTGCTGCCTGTTCGACATTGTCCCTCAAAATTGCGCAGTTGTGACTACTAGCTTCCTACAACCCAATCATGCATTGCTCTGGAACACTACACAGAAATCTCTGCTAATGCCTCCTGCTGCCGGCTTTTTCTTCCTGGGAGAAACTGCACAGATTCCCAGCTAGACCCCCAAATGAACTGCCTAGTCCTCTTCATGAAAACTACACAGAGTTACCGAGCAGTTTCTCTTGACAACCTACCTTGTCTTCCTCCTGAGAACTATACACTTCTTCCTAGTTGGGTTCTACCTTGCATCTACCATTGTTGTCCCGGATTTCACAAATCTACCTCCCAGTGACATCTACGCAGTTTTTCCTGAAATTCCTCTCGATACTCTCATCCCAGCTTGATCTGTGTTCTATGTAGTTTCAGTGCCTTGTCCTCCCTCCTGGTCATCTGCACCCAAAATGGAAAACAATGCATCATGCTAGACTAGGAGATTTCTGGATTTGATGTTGTATCATCATGAGTGATTGTAGGAACAAGTACATTAATGAAACATGGCACGACAATGAATGAGATGAAGAAGGAGCACATGCTAGAAGACTCTCTCATTGTTGAATGAATGTATGAATCACATCGAGCAGCAAGAGAAAAGGAAACATACACATGCACCATCAAGAAAGACCAAAACCATCGAATACCCCACACACTTTGTCACATGGAGGTGAAGACATGATACACCGAGAGCACACATATCACTTAACAACATAACAGCTCAACATGGACACTACAGTCAACGAATATGTTTCAGTAGTGTCATGTCGATTTGTGTCATGGGTTTTCTTGGCCACATCACTACTATGGGCCATACTTGTTGTAATCAAATGTAATGTAATGTGAAAGTCCAAGAGATACACATATGAAGTCGAAGAGTCATGTAAGTTGAAAATTCATAGGAATTCAAATAGTCATGAGGGAAGTCAAAGGGTCACAAGAGTCAATTACCCTCCTTGGCTATATATACCCCCTCATTCTATGAGAAAAGCAATTTTCACCTTGGATCCTCCCACATAGCCTTGAGATTTTGTAGTATGTTCCTTGCAAAGTGAGGAGTGGCTCCAATGTCCCACTACTGGGGCTAGTTATGTATGGTGTATAGATGTGTCTTGGATCCTTTTCTTAATCCAAGAGCCTATCTCAGGCCAACACCTTTTCATGCATGTTTTGTATCCATTTTTAATACTATTATTTAAACGTTTGTAATGGATGTTTGCCTAACATGTACTAAGATAGTTGAACTACTTCAGTTATTTTAGTACTGACATTGTTGAAGATGTGTTGTATTGTTTATCATTGTTGTCTCGTATATGTGGACTACTCCGTCGAACATTAGAAATACCATTCTTATGTTTTCTTGGTTATAACAACCATCACCCCCATTTTGACTACTCCGTTGGATAGTGTATGTGTTTTCCCTTGTAGTTTGATTTTAATGACTATTGCATCTGCTATGAAATATTCCACTGGATGCTAGACAAAATCTTGTTTTTTCCGCGTTTGTCTCTCCATGGGTGGTAGTACTACCTCTCATCTAGAGGATCACATTTACCCTCTCCCTTACAGTAAGACAACCCAGACACAAAGTTACATAACGCACTCACTAGACATACTCACCTCACTTTCGTGAGGTTACAAGAATAACACTCTCATGTGTTGAATAGCAAGAGTTAAGGAAAATCTCTAAGATAATGGAAACCGGGCAATCATAGCGGATGGGTCTCCTATACCAAATGGTTTGAAGTTTAGTTGGTTCTTCATACCATGTATATCCCCTGAATGTTGGTGGGTTCAACACCGTCAACATTTATGGTGCTAGAAGGAAGGCCGCCAATATTTTATGGTTGAATTTCCTCTCAACCCCACGTATCCATCATCTGGTCAAAGAAGTAACAGGGACTCCCTTTCTCCCACGCGCAACTCTGAAGTTGGTTACTCCTTTCCTCCTAGACCTGAATATAAAATTTCATATCATCACATCCATGTTGTCTGTCCCATCACCTGTTAGTTTGCTAAGGCTATTGGACTGATTCCAAGAGTACGCACTCTTTCCTCTTTGCAAAGGAAGCAAAAGACTACACCCATAGGAATGGTAGTCTCATATGTTTAAGAATTAATCCTCGCCACTCTTGAAGAGCTAGAAGAATTTGTTAAGAATGAAGAGGACCCTCCTATTTTCTTAGAAGGAGAATAAGCTAACAATTTACTCTTGTGATTTGAAGGAGGTGGAGGCATAGACGAACAAATAGATTTGAAGGTTGAACCATCACATTCAAAAGAAGAGGAGGTGGACAAAGAAGATGATAATAAGGTTGATCAAAATCTAGAATGGATGAAACAGTGGCCATTGGCACTCCACATTAGGGGATTTTTGAGGTATAAAATGGGCCTCCTAAGGAAATTATAAAATAATAGTGGAAATAATAAAATAAGATTACATTACATCATCAAATTTTAGAGGGAAAAAAGAAAAAACTGTTTTTTCAACTCATACTTTCAACTTATCTCCATATGGTTTTACTCAAATTTCAAGCAGAAACACTCATTGGATGTAGAATTTGATTCCTCATCCAAGGATTACACATGTTGCATACTTTCGATGGACCCTACTACATGGAAAATAAGAAATTCATGAAAAAATGTGATTGCAATCACATTTTTCATATATTTATCATTTTTCGTGTAGTAGGGTCCATCGAAAATATGCAACATGGGTACTCCTTGGATGAGGTATTAAATTTTCCATCCAATGATACTACCTCTCGAAATTTGAGTAAAAAATTAGGGAGATAAGTTGAAAGTACGAGTTAAAAAAATAGTTTTATTATTTTATTATTTTTTAATCTTTGTACTTTTTTACTCCAAAAATGGTGAATCATCCCCCATGGTTGACATCATCATCTTGAATCCTATTGGTTCTTATAAATTTTATTTTGGTTATACATTTTTCTTAGGAGGCCCATTTTAGACCTCAAAAATCCCCTAATGGGTGTCTTGCACAAGATGCCAAGACATGCAGAGAAGTTGTTAACAAAGTATGACCCTCACAGAATAGTGAAGGTTGAAGACCATCTAGACATGTTCTACCTACATCTGCAAATACTTGAGGCACGTTATGATGATGTTGCATGTAGATTATTTCCATGTACCTTCGATGGCAGAGCAGTTGTATGGTACCATATCCTTCTTGTCAACTCCATCCATAACTCGGGGATGTTCAAGAGAATTTTCCTTCAAAAATTTGGTGAGGACAAAACCCCTGCAATGTTATTAAAAGAGATGGATAGTCTTAATATGGAGCAGAAAGAAAAAGTGAAATATTTTAACCAGAAGTTTAATCATATTTTGAACAATTTCATTGTAGATGCTAAACCTCATGACTCCATCACATTTGACTACTACATGTCTACACTTCTGACCATCATTGTGCATTTCATCAAGAGAGTTGTGAAACCAACACTTATAGAAAATTTCGAAGAAGCAATTGATGTGGAGAAAGACATCCGTGCTATTGGAGTCATTATAGATGACGAACCAACTGAGGACTCCAAAGAAACATGAAGAAGGTCTCATACTGTTGTCAGTAAGGTAAAGGAAAAGGAAGCAAATGAAATTGATACTCTTACTGATCTCCTCAAGTACCTGACAACTGAAGTAGCCGAACTTATTCAACAAACGACCGAGACAATTGTGCATAGCAGACCTCCTAGATCTACGTAGAGTAAGACTGTGACATCAGGTAGCAGCAGTAGCCACCCGGCTAAATCTACGGAGAGCTTCAATTTTGTGTTCCAAGTGGACCAAATTATGGAGGATAACTATTACGCAATCCATGAAGAATGAAATTTAGATAATTCTTATCCAGAATGGAACTGAGTTATGAGCACTATGGCTTCGAGGTTGATGGATCATTTTAAACCCAGTGAGCACGTTTAGTTGGAGGATGAAGATGAAGAAGATGATGATGCATATGATGGAGCTCTAAGTTCTAGGCACGTAATTAACATGTAATAATGTGTTAATGATGCCCAGATGAAAACAACCATGGAGAAGGAGTGCCCAAAGTAGAACAGTTGATACAACTTGAGAATTCAAGGGGATCCCACTTTGTTTGAGATACCAAAAGAAAAAATTTAACAAATTCTCAGAACAATTGATCCACTTGCCTCCTCAACATAGAAAACAAAAAGCAAGTATGGAACACGACTACAGTGAAAGATATGTCCATGAGAAGAAAACTCCAAAACACTCCACCAAACAGTACAAACACAAGTCTTCAGCCAGAAAACTTGGTGAATCTCTCCATTTTAGATTACAATATTTTTGAAGACATGAAGAAGACTCGTGCAAACATTTCTTTGTATGAGTTACCCAAGATCATGGGTCAGTGGGATATTCTTTTGCATGCACTAGGGAAAACCTCCATAGACAATGTTGGCTCTTCTAGCAAGGGACCAAGCAAGTCTCCCGGATCACTCGTATGTGTGCTCAATACACTTCACATGGAAGAAGCGAATTCTCTCTTCCCACCATTTTTGTTATCATTTGAAATATTCAATTTCAATGTCCACAACTGTTTGGTTAACTATGGCGCGTCAGTAAATGTCATGCCACTCTCCATCGCTAAACGAATCAATATGCAATGGAGAAGTACAACTGTGCAGATCATCCCACTTGACCGAACATGTCTACCAGCCATTGGTGAACCCTGGGATGTGATCATCTAGTTATTGTCCGATGGATGAGTTCACCAGTGCATTAACATTGTGATCGTGGACACCCCAGAAGCATATGGCTTATTTCTCAGTAGAGACTGGTCTAGTAATGATCTGAACTTAAATAGGAGCACAACAAATTACAGATAAATTGATAAACACATAGACGCAACAGAAAAACACTTTATTTCATTAATAGGAAAATATTGAACTATGCTTACAACAGAATATAAATAAAATAGCTTGGGTGATGTTAGCTTATCTCTGAGAAGAGATGTGGTGGCTACATGCCTCTGAACTGAGTTATAATGAGGCTCAAGAGCCTTTTTTATTATTGAACAATAATAGAAAACCATAAACAACGAAATCCCTAACCCGAGGAGATGTAGCACCAAGCGTTTATGGGCCCCACAGGGCTTAGTTGGGCAGCCAACTTCCCAGGGTTGTAACTTGGTCATATTATCTTTGTTTGACACGTATGATACCTTGTTGCAAAGATCTCTATGAGGACTACAATAGTCGAGGCCAATATTTTTATAATTGCCGCATGAAGTTTAAAAAAAAATGCCATTTAGGGCCTTAAAACAGCTCCGAAAGTTTAGGACCCAAAAAACTACAAAAAATAGTAAATTGTGCTACATTTAAGGAAACTGAAAAAATAAAATTAAAAATAAAATAAAAAATAAAAATAAAATAAATAAAAAATTAAAAATTAAAAATTAAACAAAAAATAAAAAATAAAATAAATATAAATAAATAAATAAATATAAATAAATAAAATATAAATAAATAAACAAATAAAATAAAATAAAAAATAAAATAAAATAAATAAATAAAACAAGCAAACAAATAAAAAAACAAATGAATAAAAAAAAAACAAATAAAAAAAATAAAAAATAAAATAAAATAAAAATAAAAATAAAAAAAATGGTGAGGGTCCAAGCGTAATAGGAGGGTGGAGACCAATATCCACCTAGATCAGTCTTCCTCCACTAACAAGCAATGGTCCCCATTGCAATGATTTCCTCAATGAGATGAGGAAACTTCTACTAAACTTGGTCCCTTGTGAGCCATTTGCCTTGGTGAAGGTGTTGGTCTGCTTTGACAACTTGATATAGTTGTATCCTTTATTGTTGAGTGTTCTTGATCTGTCTGTCCATGATCTGATCAGTTTTGGCATGTTCCATGCAATCCGAGTTGAGCTCTGTTGGTGTGAGTTGTTCTACAATGTCAGATGTGTCCAACAATGGTGGCAAGTATGGTCAAAGGTGATTTACATTGAACACTGGGTATAGACCAAGGAATGGTGGGATGTTGAGCTCAAAGGCATTGTCCCCGAAGGCCTGGGCGATGGTATATGGCCCATATCAGAGTGGACAAAACTTGCGGTGGGGTCCAGCAAGGCATTCCTTCTACAAATGTAGCCAAACTTTATCGTTCACATGGAATTTGTGTGGCACTCAATGCTGATCATGGCATTGCTTTTACTTATCATTGGATCTATCCAATATATCATTGACCTGTTGGTAGATGTGTTCAATGCAATCAATTAAGATGTTATCCCTTTCAGATTTGGACTACACGTGAGTTGAATCTATCTGAGTGGTTGCAAATGGTAAGGCCATATAATTGGGGCATAATGGTTGAAATCCCAGCCCTACCTGAAATGGGTTGAGGCCTGTTGAGTAGTAGAGAGCTCTATTGTAGATATGTTGGACATAGGGGAGACTTTCATCCTACGTGTATGGATGCTTCGATTTCTACATGCATAGAATATGTACGATCATCATGTTGACAACCTCTATTTGGCCATTAGTTTGGGGATGGAAAGTCATGGACTTAGTGAGTTTTGTATCCAGAATGGACCAAAGACTTGACCAAAATGCACTCAGGAATCTATTGTCCCGATATGAGGTAATGGACTATGGGATCCCAAACTGTACCCACACTCGCTCAAAGAAGAGCTTAGCAGCGGCCTCTACTGTGATACTGTTCTTGCAGGCCGCCATGATGGCCATCTTAGATAATCTGTCGACGACAAAAAAAACACAATTGTTGTCATGATTAGTAGAAGGAAGGCCCGACATATAACCCATGGAGTAAAATTTCCAAGGCTAGCTAGGAGTAGGTAGAGGAGTATACAGACCTTTATTATTGATGGTTGGTTTGGCAATGGCACAGGTGGTGTAGGATCTAATGTACTTCCCAACATCCTGATGAAGTTTCGGCCAATAAATATACTTCTACAATACCACCATGGTTTTGTCTACTCTGAAATGTCCAACGACCCGATTGTAGTGCTCCTCCTAGATAATCTTGGCACGTTCACTTGAAGGAAAACATATGTGTCCCAAGTGGCATAACAATGCATCCTGAAGGTGAAAATTTGGAACTTTCTTCCCTTCAAGGAGTGTCTAGTATATGCTGTCAAATTTTGGATCGCTCTTGTAAAAATGTGGTCACCTTGATGTCTCATGCCCACAAGAGTCGAGCACAGTGATTAGCACCATGACCCATGGTCAGGCTGAGGCAATCAACGATATTATTGGTGTTACCCTTCTTATAATTAATGTTTAAATGGAACTGTTGCAGATAGGTTAACCATTTCTGATGACAATCGTTCTACAAATTTGGTTGTGTTTGTATGAACTATAAAGGTCGGTGGTCTATGTGGATGATGGTTTCCTTCCCCATAATGTAATTCTTCCATTGACAGAAAGCCTGCAAAAAGGAATACATTTCTTTGTCATAAGTTGGGTACTTTCGGACTGTGTCGGAAAGTGTCTCACTGTGGTAAGCCATAGGATGCCCATGTTGAGTAAGAACTACACCAATAGCATAGTCGAAGGCATCGTCTCAATATTAAATGGTTGTTGCAAGTTTGGTAATGTGAGCACTGGTGCAGAATACGGGTGCTTCTTCAACTCAGAGAACACTCATTGTTGGGTTTCTGACCAAAAGAACTTTGCTTTCACTCTACCCTTGGTGACTTGACTTAAAGGCCAAGTGATATGAGAGAACCCAACATGAACCTACCATATAAATTGGCAAGACCCAAAAACTTGTGGAGCTCTATTAGGGTGGTTGGGGCTGGCCAATCCTAAATGACTTGTATCTTGGATGGGTCCACATGTACACCTTGATCATCAATAATGTACCCCATACATTGAACCTGGGTGAGGCCAAAGGTGCATTTCCCCAAGTTAGCACACACCTTGCGTTGTCGAAGGGTTTGACGGATCGATCGAATATAGCGGATGTGTGCTGCAAGATGTCATCCATCAATCTCATGAAGGTTCCAGTGGTGTTCGTCAATCCAAATGGCATGACCAACAATTAAAAAAGGCCCTCATTGGATTTGAAGGTAGTCTTCCACACATCAGAGGGTTCGACAGGCACTTGGTGATAACTTGATTTCATTTCAATCTTATTGAAATATCTGGCCCCCTTGAGTTGGTCCAGAAGGTCATCAATCCATGAGATTAGGTACCTATTCCAGATAATGATCTTATTCAGCACTTGATAGTTAATATAGAGCCTCCAGGTCCCATCCATTTTTTTGTACCAATACAATCGGGCCCCCACAAGGCGATGAGCTTGGCCTAATGTGCCCTTTTTGTATTAGTTGCTAAATTTGCCTCTTGATCTCATCGTTCTCTAGGACATATCATCGATAGATTGGTCCATTAGGCAGTGGTGTGCCCAGGGTCAAGTCAATGGAGTGCTTGACCTGATAGTGCAAAGGTACCCATGTGAGTGAGGTGAAAATTTCCCTGTACTCCTCCACGACCTTGTCCATTTGTTGCTGCTATGCAGAGGAGCCATGCCTGGAAGCCATGGCCATAAAATTCTTCTTGCCTTGGGGGCGAATCATAAGAAAAACAAATTTCCTAGCCTGGGAAATGATCTTACTGCATTTCTTTGCATTGGTCAAAGAGATGACGGTAGGAAGGGCTACCACCGGTACCCTGTACAACTTATTAGCCAAAGTAATAATCATAGAGAGAGGTCTAGAGTCATATATATCATTTCACTTCCACAAGTATGGTTGTCCTAATAATACATCATAAACTTCAAGAGGAGAAATGTCACACAATACCTCATTCATGAAGGACTTGATGCTATAGGGAAGGCGACATTGTTGGCTCACGTGAAGATCTCATCCTTGGCGAAGATACCTGATGGTGTATGGTTGTGGATGTGTTGTATTCATTAAGCCCAAATGCTTCACAACTTCTATTGAGATGAGGTCCTTTTGGATCTCACTGTCGACAATGAACTCCAGTGGAGAACCATTCACCCACATGTGTGAGTGGAAGAGCATTGCCCCTCCTCCGGATCTTCAGTTTCAATTTTCTGGCTCTTTGTGGTGGTCATGGTGGCACTAGGCTACACATTAATGATCTACTTCCCTTTGTCAGTGCCCTTATCAGGTTTTGGTTCAGAGCCAGAACCTTCATCTAATTCGGAAGCCTTTAGCTCGGCCACCAGTGACTACTTGGTCCAACACTCACTTGTATTGTGAGTGGAGCTCCTATGGAACTCACACCATTTTCCCTTATCCTTCTTCATCTTCGTGGTGTAATTATTTACTTGTGGCTTCAGTGGGTTTTCCTACGTAGCCTTGCCTTGGCTTGGTCCCTTGTTCTATGGTTTGGGTGCACATTTACCTTCTTGTGGATTCGCAAATCCAAAGTCCCGCTTCTTCTGTTTTAACTTTTGCTCAGTCTTTATAGTGTACCGATATGCCGTACCGAGCGAGGAAATTTCTAGGAACTCCATCGCGTCCTAGATGTACTTATGTAGATAGCCGCAATACTTGAGCACCAAATTCCACTCAGTATCCCTGATACCGAGCTTCGTGCGAAGGGTATGGAAAGTATTTGTGAACTTTGACACATCTTGGTCCCTTCGCTGCCATAGCACGGTCCACTTTATGTATTTATCTTCATAGCTCCCGACAGGGTAATATTATTCCTTGATGGAATCTTGGAAAGAATTCTGAGTGGGTGTAGCTGAAAATAGTGAGGGTTCACTCTCATCCTTTTGTTCACAGTAGGTTTCCCACTAGTCCTTAATGTGTGGGACGGTTTTGAGAAGTGAAAATGTAATCTTTTCCCGATTGGAAAAGTCATGAACTAAAAAATATCCTTCCAATAGATTTAACCATTTATCCACGGTGTTTGCATCTATGAGGCCTTCGAATATGGGAATATCAAATTTAACTTATACCTTAAAAGAAGTGGTGCCTCCAGAGTGGTTTTTGGATGAAGATGCATTGACTGTGGGTAGCCATCGAAGCATGTGGGCAAAGTTATCCATCATCGCGTCCCTCTGTCACTCGAGGGATTCTTCGAGCAACATTTTGAAAGGATCTCCTGCATTGTTGCATGTTTATTGTTTCCATGTACCTTGGATGGCAGTGCAATTGTATGGTACCATGGCCTTCCTTTCAACTCCATCCAGAACTGGGGGATGTTCAAGAGAATTTTCCTTCAGAAATTTGGTGAGGACAAAACACCTGCCATGTTATTAAAAGAGTTAGGTAGTCTCAATATGGAGCAGAAACAAAAAGTGAAAGACTTTAACCAGAGGTTTAATCATATCTTGAACAAGTTCATTGCAGACACTAAACCTCATGACTCCATCACATTTGACTACTACATGTCTGCACTTTTGACAATCATTGTAGAGTTCATCAAGCGAGTTGCGAAACCAACACTTTTAGAAAATTTCCAAGAAGCAATTGATGTGGAGAAAGACTTGCGTGCTATTGGAGTAATTGTAGATGAATAAATAGCTAAGGACTCCAAAGACACATGCATGAGGTCTCAGACTAAAGAAGCTAAACTTAAGCAGTGGATGACCGAAATATATGTGAGTAGCAGACCTCACATATTTGCATACAGTAAGAATGTGACATCAGGTAGCAGCAGTAGCCACCCGGCTAAATCTTCGCAGAGCTTCAATGTTGTGTTCCAAGTGGACCAATTTGTGGAGGATAACTATTGCATAATTCATGAAGAACGACATTTAGATAATTCTTGTCCAGAATGGAACCGAGTTATGAGCACTATGGCTTCAAGGTTGAATGATCATTTTAAAGCCACTAAGCAGGTTGAGTTGTAGGATGAAGATGAAGAAGAGGATGATGTGTATGATGAAGCTCCAAGTTTTGGGCATGTAATTAACATGTAACAATGTGTTAATGATGCCCATATGAAAGCAACCGCCAATAAGGATCCCCCAAAGTAGAACAACGGATACAACTTGAGAAGTCAAGGGGATCCCACTGTGTTTGAGATACCGAAAGAAAAATTTGAACAACTGCTCAGAACAGCTGATCCACTTGCCTCCTCAACATAGAAAACACAAAGCAAGTCTGAGAACACGACTATAGTGAAAGATATGTCCATGAGAAGCAGACTCCAAAACACTCCACCAGATAATACAAACATAATTCTTCCCCCAGAAAACTAGCTAAGTCTTCCCGCTTTGGATTACAATATTGTTGAAGACATGATGAAGACTCGTGCAAACATTTCTTTGTATGAGTTAACCAAGATCACGGATTAGTGAGATATTCTTTTGCACACACTGGGGCAAAACTCCACAGGCAATGTTGGCTCTTCCAGCAAGGGACCAAGCAAGTCTCCCGATCACTCGCATCTGTGCCAATGCGCTTTACATGGAAGAAGCGAACTCGCCCTTCCCACCATTTCTGTTATCATTTGGTATATTCAACTTCAATGTCCACAATTGTTTGGTTAACTATGGCACATTATTCAATGTCATGCCACTCTCCATCACTAAACAGATCAATGTGCAATGGAGAAGTAAACTGTGCACGCACTGGGGCAAACCTCCACAGACAATGTTGGCTCTTCTAGCAAGGGACCAAGCAAGTCTCCCAGATCACTCACATCTGTGCTCAATACGCTTCACATGGAAGAAGAGAATTCTCTCTTCCCACCATTTTTGTTATCATTTGAAATATTCAATTTCAATGTTCACAATTGTTTGGTTAACTATGGCACGTCAGTCAATTTCATGCCACTCTCCATCGCTAAACGAATCAATGTGCAATGGAGAAGTACAACTGCGCAAATCATCCAACTTGACCGAACATGTGTACCAGCCATTGGTGAACTCTGGGATGTGATCATCTAGTTATCATCTGACAGACGAGTTCACCAGTGCATTAACCTTGTAATTGTGGATGCCCCAGAAGCATATGGCTTATTTCTTAACAAAGACTAATCCAGTAATGATCTGAACTTAAACAGGAACGCAACAATTTACAGATAAACTCTTAAACACAGAGATGCAGCAGAAAACCAATTCATTTCATTTATTTCATTAATAGAAAAATACTAAACTATGCTTACAACAAAATAGAAATAAGATAGCTCAGGTGATGGTAGTTTATCTCTGAGAAGAGATGTGGCGACTACATGCCTCTTAACTGAGTTAAAATGAGGCTCAAGGGCCTTCTTTAATCATCGAACAATAAGAGAAAACCATAAACAACCAAAAACCTTACCCAAGCAGATGTAACACCAAGAGTTTATAGGCCCCACTGGGGTTAGTTGGGAGGCCAACTTCCCGGGGTCGTAACTTAGTCATATTATTTCCATTTGACGCATATGATACCTTGTTGGAAAGATATATCTAAGGAATACAATGGCCGATGCGATTAATTCCATAATTATTGATGAAGTTTGCCAAAAAAAACACCGTTTAGGGCCACAAAACGGCTCCAGAAGTTTAGGACATGAAAAAATGCCAAAAATAGTAAATTGTGCTACATTTAGGGAAACTGAAAAAACAAAAGAACAAAACAAAACAAAAAAAAACAAAAACAAAAAAAACAAAACAAAAAAAAAAACAAACAAACAAACAAACAAAAACAAACAACGAAAACAAACAACAAAAACAACAAAAAATAAAAACAAAACAAAAACAAAAACAAAACAAAAGGAAAAAAAAAAAAGACAAAAAAAAACAAAAAACAAAAAACAAAAAACAAAAAACAAAAAACAAAAAACAAAACAAAACAAAACAAAAAACAAAACACAAAAAACAAAACAAAACAAAACCCCAAAAAAAAAAACTGGAACAGAAAAACAAAAACAAAAACAAAAAAACAAACGAAAAAAAATAAAATAAATAAATAAAACAAAACAAAAAAACAAAAACAAACAAATTAAAAAAAAAAAAAACTGAAAGAAACAATGGTGAGGGTCCAAGTGGAATAGGTGGGTGGCCACAAGTATCCACTTTGATCAGTCCACCCTCCTTAGGAAGCAATGGTCCCCATTGCGTTGAGTTCCTCCATGAGATGAGAAACTTCTACTGAACTTGGTCCCAGGTGGGCCATTTTCCTTGGTGAAGGAGTTCGCCTACTTTGACAACTTGATATAGCTATATCCTCTATTTCCAAGTGTTCTTGATCTGTGTGTCCATGATCTGATCAATTGTCACATGTTCCATGCAGTTTGGGTTGAGCTCTGTTCGTGTGAGTTGTTATACAATGTCAGATGTGTCCAATGATGGTGGAAAGTATGGTTGAAGGTGATCTACATTGATCACTGGGTGAAAACCAAGGAACGGTGGGATGCTAAGCTCAAAGGCATTGTCCCCATTTTCCTTGGTCATGGTATATGGCCCATATCAGAGCAGACGAAGCTTGTGGTGAGGTCCATCAAGGCTCTCCTTCTGCAAATGTAGCCAAACTTTGTCACCCGCTTCGAATTTGTGCAGCACTTGATGTTGATCATGTCATTACTTGTACTTAGCACTGGATCTGTCCAATATATCATGGACCTATTAGAAGATGTGTTGAATGTGCTCAATGAAGTTTTTAGCCCTTTCAACTTCAAACTGCACGTGAGCCGAATCTACTTGAGAGGTTGCAATTGGTATGGCCACATCAATGGGGAATAATGGCTAAAATACCATCCCTACCTGAAATGGGTTGTGGCTTATTGAGTTGTGGAGAGCTCTGTTGTAGCTATGTTGGACATAAGAGAGTCTTTCATCCCATGTGTGTGGATGCTTCGAGTTGTACATGCGCAGAATGTGTATGATCATCCTATTGACAACCTCTGTTTGACCATCAGTTTGGGGATGGAAATTTTTGGACTTAGTGAGTTTTTTATCCAACATCAACCAGAGACTTGACCAAAATGCACTTAGGAATATGTTGTCCCAATATGAAATAATGGACTATGGGATCCCAAAGTGTACCCACACTCACTTAAAGAAGAGCTTAGCAGTGGCCTCTGCTATGATACTCTTCTTGGAGGCCGCCATGATGGTCATCTTAGAGAATTTGTTGACGACCACAAAAACATAATCATTGTCATGCTTAGTAGAAGGAAGGTCTGACATATAATCCATGGAGATAGATTCCCAAGGCCGACTATGAGTAGTTAGAGGAGTATACCAGCCTTGCTTCTTGATGGTTGGTTTGGAAATGGCACAAGCGGTGTAGGATCTAATGTACTTCCCAACATGTTTACAAAGTTTTGGCCAATGAAAATACTTCTACAATACCACCATGGTTTTCTCTACTCCGAAATGTCTAGCGAGCCAACTATAGTGCGCCTCCAAAATAATCTTGGCATGCTCACTTGAAGGAACACATATGTGTCCCAAGTGCCATAACAGTGCATCCTGAAGGTGAAAATTTCAAACTTTCTTCCCTTCAAGGAGTCTCTGGTATATGCTACCGAATTTTGGATCGCTCTTGTAAAGATGCGGCCACCCCGATGTCTCGGGCCCACAGGAATCGATCACAGTGATTATCGCCATGACCGGTGGGCGGCTGAGGCAATCAACAACATTATTGGTGTTGCCCTTCTCATACTTAATGTTCAAATGGAATTGTTGAAGACGGGTGGACCATTTCTGATGACGATTGTTCTGCAACTTCTCTTCTGTCTATATGAACTATAGAGGTGGTTGATCTGTGTGGATGACTGTTTCCTTCCCCAGAATGTAATGCTTCCATTGACGGTAGGCCTGCACAATGGAATACATCTCTTTGTCATAAGTGGGGTTCTTTTGGACTGTGTTTGAAAGTGTCTCACTGTGGTAAGCCACAGGATGCCCATGTTGAGTAAGAACTGCACCAGTAGCATAGTTAGAGGCATCTTTCTCAATCTCAAATGATTGTTGCAGCTCTAGTAATGTGAGCAATGGTGTAGAACAAAAGCGATTCTTCAACTCGGAGAATGCCCATTGCTTGGTTTTCGACCAAAACAACATGGCTTTCGCTCCGTCCTTGGTGACTTAACTTAAATGCCAAGCGATATGAGATAACCCCAACATGAACCTTCGGTGGAAATTGGCAAGACCCAAAAAATTGTGGAGCTTTGCAAGAGTGGTTGGGACTGGCCAATCCTAAATGACTTGTATCTTCGATGGGTCCACATGTACACCCTGATCATTAATGATGTACCCTAGATATTAAACTTGGGTTGATGAAAAGGTACATTTCCCCAAGTTAACAAACACCTTGTGTTGTCAAAGGGTTTGAAGGACCGGTCGAATATGGTGGAGGTGCTCTTCCCAACTCTGACTGAAGATAAAGATGTCACCTAAATAGACCACCATGAATGCATTAGTGAATGGTTGAAAGATTTCATCCATCAGCCTCGTGAAGGTTGCAGGGGCATTTGTCAATCTGAACGACATGACCAAGCATTTGAAAAGGCCCTCCTTGGATTTGAAGGCAGTCTTCCACACATCGGAGGGTTCGACGGGCACTTGGTGATAACCTGATTTCAAATTAATCTTGCTGAAATATTTGCCCCCCTTGAGCTGGTTCAAAAGGTCATCAATCTACTGGATTGGGTACCTATTCCAGACAATGATCTTGTTCAGCACTCGATAGTCAATACAGAGCCTCCAGGTCCCATCCTTTTTTGTACCAATACAATCGGGCTCCCATAGGGTGATGAGCTTGGCCTAATGTGCCCTTTCTGTAGTAGTTCCTGAATCTGCCTCTTGATCTCATCATTATCCAGAAGAGAGTGTCAATAGATCGGTCCAATAGGCAGTGGCACGCCTAGGGTTAGCTCAATGGAGTGCTTAACCTGACAGTGTAGAGGTACCCCTGTGGGTGAGGAAAATATGTCCTTCTACTCCTCCATGACCTTGTCCATTTGTTTTTGTTGTGAAGAGGAACCCTGCCTGGAAGTCGCGGCCACAACCTTCCACTTCCCTTGGGGGTGAACCATAAGGAAAATAAATTTCCTAGTCTGGGAAATGATCTTACTGCATTACTTTGTAGTGATCAAAGAGATCGCGGTAGGTGGGTCTACCTATGGTATCTTTTACAAATTATTAGCCAAAGTAATAATCAAAGAGCAAGGTCTAGACTCATATACATCAAGTCACTTCCACAAGTATGGTTTTCCTAACAATACATCAGAAACTTCAAGAGGAGCAATGTCACGCAATACCTCATTCGTGAAGGGCTTGATGCTATAGCAAAGGCACACTGCTGGCTGACATGAAGATCTCATCCTTAGTGAAGCCACCCGATGGTGTACTATTGTGGATTTGTTGTAGTCTTTAGGCCCAGTCACTTCACGAATTCTATTGAAATGAGGTTCTTTTGGCTCCCACTATCGACAATGAACTATAGTGGTTTACCCTTCACCCACATGTGTGAGTGGAAGAGGCGTTACCCCTCCTCTGGATCTTTAGGCTCAATTTTTTGGCTCCTTGTGGTGGCCACAGTGGCACTAGGCTCTGCATCAATTATCTACTTCCCTTTGTTAGTCCCGTTATCGGGTTCTAATTCATAGTTGGAACCTACGTCTGATTCAGAAGCCTTCAGCTTGGCCACCAGTGACTACTTGGCCTGACACTCACTTGTATTGTGAGTGGAGCTCTTATGGAACTCACACCATTTTCCCATATCCTTCTTTGTCTTTGTGGTGTTGTCCTTTACTCGCAGCTTCGGCAGGTTATCCTGGGTAGCCTTGCCTTGGCTTGGTCCCTTGTTCTATGGTTTGGGGGCACCTTTTCCTTGCTTTGGATTCACAGATCCAAAGTCCCACTTCTTTTGTTTGATATTCTGCTCAATTTTTACAGCATACTGATACGTCGTGCCAAGCAAGGAATGTCTAGGAACTCCATTTTGTCGTGGATTTACTTATGTAGACAATCGCGGTACTTGAGCACCAAATGCCGCTTAGTCTCCTTTATACCCATCTTTGTATGAAGGGTATGGAAAGTATTTGTGAACTCTGACACACCTTGGTCCCTACCCTACCATAGTGTGGTCCACTTTATGTATTTATCTTCATAGCTCCCGACAGGGTAATATTATTCCTTGATGGCGTCTCGAAAATAATTCCAAGTGCATGCAGCTAAAAACAACGAGGGTTCACTCTCATCCTTTTGTTGAAAGTAGGTTTCCCACCAGTCCTTGACGTGTGGGGTGGCTTTAAGAAGTGCAAACGTAATCTTTTCCCGATTGGAAAAGTCATGAACTGAAAAATATCCTTTCAATAGATTTAAAGATTTATCTATGGCTTCTACATTTATAAGGCCTTCGAATATGGGAATATCAAAGTTAACTTGTACCTTAAAATGAGTGGTGCCTCGAGAGTGGCTACTAGATGAAGATGCATCACCCGTGGGTAGCCGTTGAAGGATCTGGGAAAATTTATCCATCATCGCATCCCTTTGTCGCTCGAGGGATTCTTCAAGAAAAATTTTGAAAGGATCTCTTGCCCCCTCGTCTTTCTTTTCTTCCGCCATGGGAGGTCGAACCCTAACTCCTTATAACCTAACCTCATTGGGGACATGCAAAGAAAAATAGAGAAAGAGCAGACCGCTCTAATACCACTGATCTAAACATAAAAAGGAACGCAACAACATATAGATTAACTCATAAACACAAAGATGTAGCATAAAAACACTTCATTTCATTAATAGAAAAATAATGAACTATGCTTACAACATAATAAAAATAAGATAGCTCGGGCGATGGTAGCTTATCTATGAGAGAAGATATGGTGGCTACATGCCTCTGAATTGAGTTACAATGAGGCTCAAGGAAATTTATATTATTGAACAATAAGATCAAACCCTGAAAAACCAAAACCCTAATCAGAGTAGATGTAACACCAGAAGTTTATGGGCCTCGCTGGGGTTAGTTGGGCAGCCAACCTCCCGGGGTCATAACTTCGTCATATTATCTTCATTTGACACGTATGATACCTCATTGGAAAGATCTCTCCAAGGACTACAACTATCGATGTGATTACTTTTGTAATTGCCAGATGAATATTAACACACATAAAACATCGTTTAGGGCCTCAAAATAGCTCTAGAAGTTTAGGACCCGAAAAACTGCAAAAAATAGTAAGTTGTGCTACTTTTAAGGAAACTGAAAAAAAATAAGAAAAACAATGGTGAGGGTCCAAGTGGAATAGGCAGGTGGCCATCAATATCCACCTAGATCAACTAAGTTGGAAGGATATTTTTCTATAGACTAGTCACACTTATGGCTTTTGTACTACGGAAGAAACAACCAAATCCAGCTTTTGTCAGAGTGATATATGAAACATAATGTTACTCCCTTGGAGAGTCAAAATGAATTGTTTGCTTTCACAGAACTTCTATTTGGAAATTTATTTTTGGAAACACAGATCGAGTGTTGTCTTCCACAACTGAACCCCACCCCACTAGACACATAGTTGGGTCTCTTTCCTTGCCCGACTTACATAAATGAAACATGTACAGTATATTGTAACAGTTGTAGAAGTAGTGTTAGTAGTATCTTGTAGCAGCTACAACCACCCTCCAAAATTTTGCCTTAGGTTCATTTTGGAGCCTCCCTTCCAACCTTCACAGTAGCTTGCCTTACTTCGTCAAGTTCACCAGCTTTAGTGTTTTTCTTGGACAAAGGCAGCCTGTCGATCACAACTTGATGCATTCCCCTCACAGGCTCTTCACCCAGACTTGGTCCAAATGTAGGCTGAGCATCTTCCCCTAGAAAATTGCACATTTCTGGAGGGAAACTAGCCTTGCCTCCATAAATTGCGCAATCCTATCTAGCAGCCTTGTGGGCTCCAGGATTTCGCAATCCTGTCAATCAACACTCCCCGTAGGAATTACGCAATTTTCCCCAGCAGGGCTGCTCAACCCAGAATTTGCACAAATCTAGGTAGAAGTCAACTACTTTACCCAGAAATTACACAAATCTCCTGGGCAGTCAGCCTAGATCCCAAGTAGAAATGTGCATTTCCTTCAAGCAGTCAAACAACCTCTTGCATGTGCAGCTGAGTTGATCAGTTCCCTCCGGGACTGAGCAAAACAGACTTGCATGCATGGGATACTTCTCCCAAAGTAGCATGCAAAGGCATCCCTTGTTTCAGGGATCTATGTTTAGTAGTTAGAAGTTACATGCAAGGGTCATGTCAGAAACCTCACACCAAGTGTGGCTTTCCCTAGATTTGTGGCATGTGTATCACAACCTCAATGTTATAAAAACTCATCAACCGGATGCTATAGAGCTCATTCCTCACATCAACCTTGTAGCTCTGACATCCCATATCACATCTAGGTATAGTCGGCACACTTAGTTCAGTTGTTTTTAGGTAAGCCCGCTTCCCATGCCTTGTATTTCATTTCTGTCGCTTTTTTTGTTTCCGCTTGTATGAGTATTGTTTGTTTGATTTCTTTGAATGCTTGTTGTCATTTGCATGTATATTATCTTTTCCTAGAACCCTTTCATTTTTCATCAACATCTCAATGTTGTCGCATGGATGAAACTATTTTCGCAAACAGTCATCGATTCAGCGAATAGCCTCACCCACATGCATGTTGTTCCATTTTCTGAATCTGTCATTCACCATTTACATGCATGATCATTCACTTATGCTTACAATCAATATCAGCATGTGTTCGCACTCACATTCACTTTCAGTTGCCTCACCAAGAGCCTCACCAAGATATCATCGCACAATCTTGACAGGGAAGGATCTGCCTTCCTGTCCAAAAATATGGATTTCTTCCCAGCAGTTGTTCCCTAGGACTACTTTGTTCAATCCTGAGAGACAGTGATTGCTGGCCAAGAAAATTGCGAAATGCAGTCACTAAGCCTATAGCCATTTCGAGCTGAGATTGTGCATTCCACAATTTCAGCAATTAGCAGCCAGACTAGACTGTGCATTACACAATTCCAGCAGTCATTCAGTCTCCCAACAACCTAGAATATGCCTTGTGTAGTCTTGGATATTGGTCTCCTGACCTCCCGACCAGAATTGCGTAACCTTCATGATCAGCCACATAGGTATGTTGCAAGTCAATTCTCAAGTTCATTTTCGTTTTCGACTGAAAATTTCTTTCCATGAGCTTTTCCATGTCTCCAAGTATTGCAAGTGTTCATCTACCTTTTAGTAGTGCAGGTACAATTGTTTCCAAGAGAGTGGAGTCGAAGGCACTGTTCAGAGTAGATGCAATCAATCAACTTTCTATGAGCTTGCCTACTCACGAAGATATCAAGTTGTTCATAGACAAGAACATCAAGATTTCACAACAAGTAGCATCATGAATAGCAGCTGAAGGAAGTATATAGAACGTAGCAAATACAATGAATGCAGTAGATGAAATGAATGCAAGAGGAAGGTTTTTGACAACACAAAGGTGGAACAAAGTTGCAAGATCAAGCATATCCACTGATAATGAAAGAAACTTTGGAGATTCAGGCTATGAGGTGACGATGCAACATGAAGATCGTGCAAAGACAGAGAACGGAATAGAGAAGGAGTTGCATGTGTTGAATCAGCAACTGTAGAAGAAGATGAAGCTACATAAATAGACGAATGAGTTACAGTAGGAATCAGAATAGCAGTGCATGCAACGTGCACTCATGGATGAAATTGTAGTCATACAAGTTAATGAGCCATCCCAGTAGCTGACACGGAGCAGACATGGCAAGAAATTTTGTTGATTGCATGCAAGGGATTCAACAGCATGCAGGTCATTGTGCACATGCATACAATCCAACCCATTCAACACACTCACTAAGGCGAAGACAAGAAGGAATTTCAACTGGAGCTGAACATGTACTTCGGCAAGTTGATGCGCATGACCACAAACACACACTTGAAGATCAGCATGGACACTATGCATCAGTGTGTTGTTGGTTCAACCGCACCCAAGAAGACCATGCGCATGTTAGCAGATGAGTTGGATGAAAGCGACAAACCAATGTACCAGCTGCAATGGAGGCAAGAGTTCGCTTCAGTAAAATGTCACCGTGAGGTGCATGCACACCATCACGGATGACCAAGATTGGAATCATCTCACCACCTTCACCATCACAAGCATGTCAAAGAGTTGGTCTCATCACAGCGGACCGAGAGTTAGTGATGTATTGCAAGGATTTCTCAAGCCATGTTGTCTCACATGAGTACATGTGCATTGTAATGTTGAGTCATGTCAAGTGTAATTCAAGTGTCAATAGTTGGATGTAACAGTCATAGAGTAGGTGAAGAGTCATGAGGGTAGTTGAACTGTCATAAAGGGGAATGTCAAGGGTTACCCCACCCTTTTTTATAAAGAGTCCCTCATAACTCATTGTATAGGCTTTTGGTCAGCCAAGCTTTTGTTAAGACTATCTTGAAGAAATCTTGGATAGTATTTTAATGCACCTTGGCTTCTCCACTACATGGAGCTGGTTCATATCTTTGGAGGAGCAGGTGGATGTCATTGTAATGCTTCACTGTTGGGGCTAGTAGGTTTACATGGATGTATTGTATGATGGGAACTTACACTTCTTTATATAATAAGATCCAACATGTTTTCACACATGTATTGTATATGTTGTAACACTGATATTTAACACTTTTAATGCATGCTGCTTTAACCTGTGTTCTGCATCTGAACTAGTTCATTGGAAATGTGTTGTACATGTTGTTAATGTTGTCTTGTCCATGTTGATTGCTCTGTTGGACATCATATAGACCTTTCACATGAACCTTGTTGTAACAATCATCGCACTCGTTCATCCTGATCCGTGAGTGTTGTACGTGTTATCTTACCTTGCATGTTGTGACTACCGCATCCGAGTGGACTGCTCCGCCAAAAGTTGTGTATGTCTTGTGTGTTGTGTGTTCCTATTGGGACTAAACCCTTTCAACCTGGAACTCACCTTCACCCTCATCTCAACCCACCTGTGTTCGAACCTCTCATACACCTTCCTTGACTCACTACAGTAGTCACACCCTTGCTACTAACAGAGTTATCTTACTTGCCTCTATGCGATATCGTAGCCTAGGCATTGCTTTATGACCCACTTCTAGGAGTCCTACACCAAATGATCTGATGTCTAATTGAGACTTCATACCGGGGAGATCCCCTTACATGTTGGGTTGTCTAGCACCGTCAACATAGTACTAGTGCAACAAGCAGTTCTTGTACAGATGATCTGTGGACCTTTTATTTCGACGGATCCAAGACATGGGATGGCTCTAGATCTGGGTGTGTTTTGATAGACCCAAGGCAAAGGAAACACTTAGTCTTGAACCTCTTGGAGTTCGAATGCACAAACAATACTTTCGAATATGAAGCACTTGTTTTCGGTTTAGAGAAAGCCCTCAGCATCAATGTTGCTATGCTGAAAGTGGTAGGTGACTTAGAGATTGTGGTACATCAAGTACGTAACACCATACACTATGTTTCACCTCATCTTAAGAGCTATCAACAAGAAGTATGGTAGCTGATCTCTAATTTCCAAGCTTCTAACATCATCTCTATACGAAGAATGTGAAATACATTTGCAGATGCTCTGGAAAAAACAGGTGCTAGCATGACACTGCTTAGGGATAGATTTTATGTTGAAATTGTGTATAAGACATCTATTCATGACAACGTAACTAATTTGTGTGTTTATGATAATGATGAATAGATACTACATTTCATGCCTAACGCTAACATCTTTAATGATGCAGAGATAGATGAATACGTGCATGAGCAGTCCCTGCAAGACACAACTGATGAGAGTAAAGGAAACCTCATCCCGAAGGGTGTGGTTTCACTCGAGAAGCTATATGACTTGCAGAACCGCTTCAAGGGACCCAGGAACACTAAAACCCAGAGTTCCACACTGATGCATGAATAGATTAATCTAGGAGCATAAATATATCTGAAGTTCATGAATCTCGGTATGTGTTACACAGGTGTAGAGCGGCAAGCCTTTGTTAGCTTCTTTAGATAATAGCATGATATATTCATGTGGATATATCATGACTTGAAAACATATGACACGTTAATAATCCAACACATCATTCCAATCAAAGAAGGGGTCAAGCCATTTCAGGAGAAGCTCAGAAAAGTCCATCCATCACTTGAACCCCTCATTCAAAAATAATTGATTAAGTTATTGGATGTTCAAATCTTTTACAAGGTTCGTCATTCTACTTGGGTTTCAAACTTCGCTCCTATGAGGAAAAAGTCCAGGGAGATCCCCCTATGCGTTGATTTTCGAAATCTGAATCGTGCCTTGGACAAAGAAAATTACCCTGTGTTGTCTATGGAGCACATCTTATAGATAGTACCTAGAGCATAAATGTTTTCTCTGCTTGACGATTTTTTCGAATATAACCAAGCTCTAGCAGCAGAACCTGACAGGTTTAAAACTACATTCTATACCAAGTGGGGTACGTTCGCTTATCGAAGAATTCCATTTGGGTTGGTAAACGTAGGCACAACTTTTGAGTGTGCTATAGACATCACCTTTCATGGGCTCATCGGATAGAGCATGGTGGTCTACCTTGATGACGTAATAGTTTTTTTCAAAAGATGGTTAGCCCACCTGCACCATCTTAAGAAGATCTTTGAGTGTTGTCAAAAGTATGGGATATCCTTGAATCCCAAGAAGAGTGTCTTTACAGTGTCTGAGGGGAACCTCATTGTTCATATCATTTCCTAGAGTGGGATGAAGGTTGATCTGGACTGATTTCGAACTATCATGCAGATTCCTCACCTAATCAACAATAAATCTATGTAGTCCTTCTTGGGGAAGATCTACTTCCTCCGAAAGTTCATCTTAGATTATGCGCATATTGTTAAACCTATACAAGAGATAATCAAGAAGGATGAAGTCTACAATTGGGGGAAGAAGGAAAAGGAAGCATTTTCTCGTATTAAGGAGGCAATAGCAAAAGCACCTGTGCTATAGAGCTAAATTTCAACAAATATTTCTTTCTTTACACATTTGATTTCGACAATTCACTCATTGCAGTTCTCACTCAGAAGGATGAGTTGAACAACGAATGCCCCACATCCTTCATGAGCGTAAGCATGTAGGGACCCGAGCTCAAATATCGTGTTGTGGATAAGAAATCATATGTTGTATAGAAGGCGATGAAACATTTCAAACCCTACCTACTGAAAAACCATAGTCTTTGTGCCACACCCAACGGTCATATCACTGCTTATTCTGAAAGAGCTGGGTGAAATACATGTGAACTAGATGATAGGACTACAAGAGTATGATCTTGATATCAAGCCAGTTCACACCATCAAGGGTCATGATCTCTCCAGACTTGCAACAGAAGAAGTGCACGAACAAGAGGAAGAAGAAGAGCTCATTTGTTGGGAGCAAGAAATTGACATGTACAATGTAGAGCGTGCGCCACCCACTTCGCACAGGAAATATTGGTACGAAGAAGTTGGCTGGTACCTTAAGCACAACACCATGCCCTCTCACTTTTCCATGCAACAGAAGAGGGCACTCTGACTCAAAGCGTTATCTTACCAGTTGGTGCACGGAGTTCTTTACAAAAATCACAACATTGGAATTTTGCTCAGGTGCCTAGAGGCACATGATTAAGAGAGAATGTTAGGTGATTTGCATGACGGACCAGTCAAAGGTCACTTTACAGGTTACACAAAAACACATTAATTCATGAGAGTTGGTTTCTACTAGCCCAAATTGTTCAAATATGTACACGCTTATGCTCGCAAGTGCTTGTTCTATCAGTGATGCCCCGTAGAACTCAAAGGTTAGCAACCCTATTAGATCCTATTGCAGTAGACAAATAATTCCAACAGTGGGGCTTAGACATTATTGGGTAAATTTTCCAACATTCATCAAAGAAGCACTGCTACATCATGACCACTACAAATTACTTCACGCAGTGGACAAAATCAATTCCGCAAAAACAATTGAATGACTAGGAAGTCATCAACTTTTTTTAGCAGAACATCATTTCGAGGTTTGGGGTTCCTGTATCACTTGTTTTTTACAATGAAAATTACTTTTCTTCATTGAAACTTTATTATTTTTCATGGAAATATGGTATCATGCTTAAGCATTCAGCTAACTACTACTCGCAGGAAAACACTTTTGTCGAATCTACAAACCAAAATCTCATTCACATAATAAAAAAGACCATTCACTCTG
Organism: Pinus tabuliformis; assembly: GCA_031772625.1. Taxonomy (NCBI): domain Eukaryota; kingdom Viridiplantae; phylum Streptophyta; class Pinopsida; order Pinales; family Pinaceae; genus Pinus; species Pinus tabuliformis. The sequence goes on from CM062818.1 coordinate 1,239,908,989, forward strand.
AACAGTGAAACTGGCATTCTACTCCAGCGAATGCTCTCTGGTCTGACCAAGTTACAGGAAAACCCTCTCTAAACACATCACCATACTTCCTTGTATATGGAAAAGAATCCATCCTCCTACCAAATATCTACTTTCCTGCTCTCTAGTTATCCCAAGAATCCCAAGGGAAATTGTGTCTATTGGTTTAGTGTAGGATGGACACATTGCACTAGACCAGAACCGTATCAAGAGATGGTTTGATCAAAATTCTACAGGGAACAACATCTTTTTTGTGGTTGACTTAGTATTGAAGTGGCATAAACCCCACGAAGACAAAGGCAAACACATGAAGTTCCAGTCCCTGTGGATTGGTCCTTTCATGGCTCACGAAAAACTTGGCCAACACACATATCATCTATAATCACTTGACGGGAGGATTTACAACCTTCCTATCAATGGCCAAGATTTAAAATTTTATTTTTAAATATCTGGGGTCGTGCCCCGCCCTATGTACAGAGTCCTTTCATTGCTTTTTTTTTGCTTTACTTTATTGTTTTCACTTCGCTTTACTTTGCTTTTATGCCTTGTTATTTTCATTTTGTAAATAAGTATTTTCCTATATTGTGTTCTAGCTTTTGAATAAGTATGTGGCTGAAGTCAAAGAGTCTTGTGACATTGTAGCGCTTGGCCAGTCCCATGTCTGTCTTCTCTGTGCTTATTTGTAATTTTTGGCCAATGAAGCGTTGATGGAAAATATGGTTTGTTTGTAAGGGAATATCTCGTCAAACCATTAATCTGTGTCTAAACTAGGAAAACCCATGCTTGTACTCAGCATTCTACTCTTTGTGTTCAAGCTTATCCAACTTGTAGAAATGGAGAAGGGGAAAAATCTAAATGAGCAAACCTAATTCAGAGGTCTTGCATGCTTCTCTAAAGGAACAATCTCTCCTGCTATCAGTAAGTCAAGATCCCTCTCCCGCCCAAAAATAAATAAGTGCCTATGCATATTCCTCTTTTAAAAAACAAAAAATACAAAGGCGAAAAAAGAGAAAGGCTTCCTACGAAAAGAGGTGAAGCAGGAAACTCCATCGGGGTACTGACCAGGCTCATTAGCAGTGGGCCAATGTTTGTGTTGCTACGTGACTTTGTCAGGGTATTGTCCAGGCCTTTTGGCAGTGGAGCAACACTAGAGATGAAAAACTTATACTTTGAAAATCTTTAGCTCGCGAGCCAAACTACCCTTCCCAATTTTGAAACACTGTGATCTAGCTGAAAATTTGGTTGTGCTTGACTGAGTTGGTACAAGGTGAACCATGTTTGTACATGGTGTGAGTGGGGAATCCAAAGTAACCTGCACAAAAAATCAATACTCCCTGAAAGACCAAGGCCCTACGTTGAAAATTAACTGAAACAGAGAAGCTAGTATTCAACCATTGTGTCGCCAAGTGTTGTAGTGGCTACAACACCCTCCAAAATTTTGGCCTGCATCCAAATTTTGGAGCCTTCCTTGATTTTTAACCTGATGGTTGCAAACACTCAGCCTCGTTGCATGAGTTATTTTTGATTCTTTACACCCTTTTAGCTTGATCGACCACCAGTCATCTTTTGGCATGTTGATTGTTGTGTCATTCTTACGATCTTGTTCTAGCCATTTTGAAGGTTTTTCTTTGTGTGCATGAGTCACTTTCACTCTATGAACATTGGTTGTACTCAAACACAAAGTTGAAGCACTGTCGTGCTAGTGTCATCATATTTGTTCGAATATCTATCTCAAGTGTCACACTTGTCACTCTTAACCTTCACGACAATGTCACTGAGCACATGTTTGTCTTGTTGATTTGAGGTGTCTGTTACACTTCATTTTTTCACTATCCCTGTAATCCCCGTTCCTTGATCTTGGAGGACCTCTACAGTGAACCCCACATGCTTTCCCTTCATGAAGAAACTCCCACTATGTCCCTCTTCATGAGCAAATCAATTCCCTTTTGCACCATTTCCCCTAAAACTTCTGTTTTTCCCAGTTTACAAGACCGATGCTGATGGCCCTTGTCTTCCTTGCACCTATATGCAGGGATTATCATTATTCCTAGCACCAACCGTAGTGACTAAGCTTTGTTCCAGCTGCATTTTTCCTCTTATGGATTTTTTTTTAAATAAAGAGTCGCAACTTCTAGCTCTAGAAGCTTTGTAACAAAACTCTGGTAAATGGTTTGGCTGGATGGGGTTGAGGATGTCAGTTTGGGCTCCTCTCCAATATAATGATGGAACTACCTCAAGGGATAAGACCTTCTCCAATGAGAATAGGATCCATCTCCCATATATTCATCCTATATAAACCTCCCTTCTTCCCAAGCACAAGCTAGTGTTAATGTTGGTGTGCTAGTGCTATTTTCATTTGGAGTAAAACAACAAGCTATTCATAGTTGTAGCTATCTAGTTGTGTGAGGGAGAAGTGTGATTTTGTTTGGAGTGAATCCTAAAGGGAAGAGCCTTAAAACTATTTTTGATTGAGGACATCATGGAATGCTAGCAGAAGTGTGTGGAAACCTGGCCTTGTCAGAGGAGAACAACAACATCCAGATAATGGTTGTAGTCTCTATTTGATTCAATATATATGCAATTATAGATTGATTTCCTACATGATTTGTCATCTTACATACTCATGGCTTAATGTTTCTTGACTTGTTAAGTAGGTTGAATTACAATTTGTCTATTATCATGGTTGTTGTTTGCTGCTATTTACTTGTTTCAAGTGCTTTGACAAGGAAGCAAGAGATAGTTGGAGCAAGCAAGAAAAGACATCATTAAACAGGATAAGAGTACTAAGAGGTAGGCCCTCTTAATTGGTTCTAACCTAAGGAAATATTTCATAGAATGTATCTGTTGTGGCTAGAACCATCATCAGGCTAGAGGAATTTTTTTGTGTCCGCACTTATAATTTTACTTCACCAAAAGTTGGTGACTCCACTGGTGAGACAATCCTTCTATTTGTCTTGTTTGATATTTCATGATTTCGTGTGAACTTTTGTTGTTCCACTTTTTCCCTTTGGTTTTGTTTCTTTTCTTATGCTTACTAGTCTAAGTTTGAAATTCATAGTAGCAGATTTCTTCCCTATTTAATCTATATATATATATATATATATATATATATATATAGACTATTTCTCAGCATATCGCACTGATCGGTGTGACTTTCAGCGGATTAAGTGCATTCAGTGAAGGATCCATGAATATATATATATATATATATATATATATATATATATATATATATATATATATATATATATATATATATATATATATATATATATATATATATATATTCTTGGATCCTTTACTGAATGCACTTAATCCACTGACTGTCACACCGATCAGTGCGATATGCTGAGAAATAGTTGCGCCGACCAGCCTCTAGCGCTTGTTGTCAGTTAGGCAGTTGCACCGATGCTTGTACATGAATGTTAGGGTTTGTCCCCAATCTTGGCCAGTGTATTTTTCTCTCATGATTTCGACCTCGTAAGCCTTTTAGATCATTTTCTCCCCGACTAGAGAGCTTCATTTAGCTTGGTTTGTATGTTTTCTTGGTTTAGCCCACCCTCTGATGTGTTAAGTCTGGCCCAGTGTGAAGTTCTTTTTTATTTTATTTTATTTTCTTTAAATCCCTCAATCAGTTTTATTTTTGGCCAAACAGTCATGTTGATCAGTGCTACTTTTGCCCAAAAGTCACTCCAGTCTTTGAGTTAAGAAAATTCATAATTTCTCCCATTCTAGTGATAGTGTGTCTTGACCCTCAGACTCTCTTCTTCTGCCCAGAAGTGACTAGGATGCTTTGTTTTCAATTGAATGAGTGAAAGAGTCTTGTTTGTTCTCTTATTTTGAGTGTCCCTTTTCTCTTTCCAAGAATTGATTACATTGCTTGCTTTGTCGATTGAAGCATTTATGTGTTTGGTTTGTTCGATTCAAGGAAGAAGTTGCTTTTAGTTTCATCTATAATGATTTGGATTTGATTGATGCTTGTTTGTTTGGAATTGTGAAAATTTTCATTTAAAGTGCTTTATATGAAAGATTCATTTTTCATTTTATGAAAAGGATAACATCATTCTAGTTTACTTAAGCAAAAATATTGCATTAGTAGCATTATTGAGGAGCTAGAATTGCATCATCATAAGCATTGGAAATGAAATGAAAATTCTTATGCTGTTATAGGAAGATTAAGTGCATTTAGGAGATTTATTAGTGAAATATCTCATTCTTTGATTTTTGTATTAATTTTGTGTTCTCTATCTCTCAATTAGTGATAACTTTCATCGAATACAAATATCTATTTTCTTATATAGCTGCATATAGGAATTTTCTAATGATAGCGGTAGGGCCTTGTAATCGAAACCTAATTTAAGATCAACCGTTAGAAGTTATCAAATTAACCTAAGGAAGCATTGAAACTTAACGCTTACATTTAGTGGTCTAGCCTAGAGACATGTTTCGACGTCTTTAAACCTAGCAGCTATCGTTTGCTTCGGAACTAGACAGTGCTAGTACAGACTTGTGCTCTCAATACCGTCGATTATATAAAGGGAGACCCCAATAGGCTGTAATCCTTTATCCATAGGAAGCCGAGTCTGCTACCTTGTAAAGATGATACAATGAACACATCATTCGGGGAGATTGCCTGCCTGTACTTCTCGGTTCGCCAAGAGGTATTTTGCAGTTCATAGTTACCTAATAATCCCTTATGCCCAGAGTACCCCTAGTAGTCATTTGATATTTTTTACTCTTTAAACATAAAAGATCATTCAAGCACTTGTCCTTTGGGCTCGATAATTATGAAAGTGACTAGAGTCACCTTTCGTCGTTTTCTCGACTCTTAAAATATGAAAAGGAAAAGTTTTGATTCAATGTCTTAAAATTAACTACCCATGAAATATTCATGGTTAAAGTTATCTTCCTTAGTAATTCTTTAGGGTTGATTCCAATGGCCAAATTTCCAGAGTCCACCAGTCAAGGATTCCCCTCGGATTGGAGTCCTGGTTCTTTTCCTTCTTTTGGAAACACTGGTGCTCCTTATATGGCGACGTTGTCCCTTCTTAGGTTAACCATTGGTTTACCTGTTGGGTTATTTTTGACCTTGGTGATCCCAAGCGTCCCAAATCCTATCCAAACATCTCCCTCATTCGAATCATGTCATGATGATTCTAAGGTTGACCTATCCCTTTCTTCCCCTGTTTCTTCCTCTTCTACTTCACCTGGTGAAATTTTGCAATCTAGCAACTAGGAGGCTAAGAAGAACAAGAAGTCAAATAAGCGAGAGGCCAACTGTGCAGCTATTACTCCAAATGCACCCTTAGTCAACAAATATTCTGATCCTTCATGGAAGGTAAAATTCCCTTGCAGGATGTGTAAGGGTGACCATCTCCTTCAAGGCTGTCCAGGCATTCCCAAAGTCTTAGAGGTATAGTCTCAAGACTTGAATCGACCATCCCCATTGACCTCTGGAGATCATGTCAATGCTACACCTTCAGCTAATGATGGTAACAAGAAGGGAAACATTAGATTCCCTTGTAGGCTATGTGAAGGAGAGCATCTCCTTCACCTTTGTCCTCTTATGGATAAAGCTTCCAAAGTTTTGGAAAATCTTACAGCTCCTCAAACCCGACTCCCTGTTGGTTATCAAAGTCTTTCCTCTAACCTTCTTTTGATTAGGGTCCATTAATTGCTTTCCTCCTCCCATCTTATGTGCCTTTGCAGATCATAATACAAGCCTATAATATGGTAGTACATGGCACTATATTAGATGAAGGCCCATCTGTTAGCATCATGTATTCTACTACTTGGCAAACTTTGGGCTCCTTGCAGCTTGTGCCTATCATTCAAAATCTGTTGGCTTTCAACAGAGGAACTAGTCAACCCTTGGGGGTCCTTCCAAAGTTCCCTATTACTTTGGAAGGGAAGACCATCTATATAGAAGTGATGGTAGTCCAAGGTCCTTTATATTTCAATCTTCTCCTTGGACACGACTATGTTTATGTCATGGGAGCTCTTGTTTATTCACTTTTTCATGTGGTTTGTTTTCTGCATGAAGTGAGAATAGTGATAATTTATCAATTGTCTTTTATTGGTCATCGGGCACCTCCTTTGCAACCATTGTCCCATATTGTCTCTTGTTTGCAAGCAGTACCTTCCCCGCCATAGGTCAATTATGTGGCTACCTGACGTAGGGTAAACCTGCAAACCCAGAATCTCAACTCCGTTTTGCATATACAAATTGCATCTTCAATCACTGCCTCAAATAACGCTCAAGCCAGGCAATTTCAACCCTCTCAATTGAGGAAGCTTTTCAATTTTCTCATTCACCCTCAAATAAGGATTTAAATAAACCCAATTAATTCGAATGAAAATTAATTACGAACCAATCTGAAATACCATTAACCTTCAACTCTGCATTGAGCGCTGCAGCTCAACACTTTAGATTTCATAGAAATCAAACCAAATTATCATTCTAATGTTCCCAAAAAGCCAAGGATCTATTTTCGTCCTTCTCTTCAATGCCCCCAATGCATTCGCACCACAATACTCACCTTGTGCTGATAGCGCTCAACCAGTTTCTGATGGATTCAATTCTCAATCGGATTCCGTTCACAATTCAACTTAGGACTCTTCCGTAGAGTCTAAATTCCCCATGATTTTCCTGTACAAAAATCGACCTTCAAAACCAATCTTTCTCAACCTTCAGATTATAAATCAACATTTAGATACCGATTTGAACAAATATATGAATTGTGTCAAATAGACAGAGTCCTTTTTGCAAAGCTTATATCCAACAATCTCAAGCTGTGACACTTGCTTCTGCCCTTCAAGGAAATGCATATTTCATCGATCCTAAAGTTGCCAACACATTTGAATATCTAGATTCGTTGAATTAAAACATTCTAACTCTGACATACACTACTATAATATCAACTACTATTCTATGCACTCCAAGCTCTATTCATCCACTGATATATCAATTCGGCAGTCCTGAATCTCAGTTATATACTATATATATATATATATATATATATATATATATATATATATATATATATATATATATATATATATATATATATATATATATATATATATATATTCACAATGCTTCTGACGTGATTTTAATACACCCATCACACTCCAATTACCATTCCTCTCATAGCTACTCCAAATCTGATCGATCCGATATTAAAGACGCATCTATTGAACGCCACCTATTCAAACATGTTGACACTGTAATTAAATCCGATGCGATTCATTCACAATTGACAATCACATAATTTAATTCCACGATTCTTGACAATTCAGTTGCTCCGATCCGGTTTATTGGAGATCATCAATCAGATCTTTTGCAAGGTGTTTTCACTTCCAGCGCCACACTTCCGATCCAATCCAAATCAGAATCGGAGATTTCCAGAATTTACCATCACTTAACTATTCCTCGACTCCACATCGTCGATGCGAATTTGCCGAGCCGATGCAAATTTCAAAGCCAACATATGTATTAATTCCAGTATGTTCAAAGTGCTGCGAAGATAATTTAAAAAAAATTCTGTGTTGAAAGCCTTAAACTACTATCCGATTTACACTAACACTGAAGTTATTTAAATAAACATAGGCCGCACAACATTCCAATTGATTATACAGGCAAACAATATTCAAATTCTCACGATTTATGATTCGTCTTGCACAGAATGTAATGGCGTCTCATAATACTCAAAAACTAAACAGAGTTTGGCTTTTGCTTCACTTGCACAACGAAAACTAACCACCTTTTCACACAAAAACAGTCCTCCATTAATTTATCAAATTTCACACCAAATCGGTATTCAAATTCCACGACGCATCATATAAAAAGACACACGATATTTATTTTATGCACAATACACAAAAGAACAGAGTCTCGCAATCGCCTCTATTACATAAGAATGAACTCTGTATATAATTTAACTTACACAGTCTCCTCTAAAATGAGCTTTCGCTCCACACCAAAACTCACACTCACTATCAAAAACTGAACTTTCACGAAGCAAAATCTCTTCGTTTATTACAACTTTCTCTCCTTAACTCTCTAACAAATCGGTACATAATCTTCTAATTTTAAAGATTCTAACAAATAAACTCTCCTATTTATTGGTACTCACACACACCTGTTATAACAAATCTTATCAATAATATAGACACACTTATTACAATAATAACTAATTATTTGTGGAATTGACCTCGTCAGTAAACTGGATTTTAACACACAGTAATGAAATTCACCCTGTGAAGCCACAACATGTGACCATTCCATCACATTTCTGACTGGGTCTAGATGCTCCTGCATCAGACTCCCAAAGTTTAAATTAACCATGATCTCCCGATCATGCACTTCATGCCTGTGTCCTCCTAGATCCCATACTTGGTTTGATAGTCTTTCCTTGATTACTGTTGTTGTTGTTTGTTCCTCAAGTCTTCCGCCTTTGTGCTGCAATACCTCACTATCTCCTACTGTCCCTTTCACATATTTCGTTGTTGCTTTGCTCACTCTAATCTTCAATTTTCCATTCCCTTCAACTGTACCATTTCTTCCAGCCAATCTTCCTTCCTTCTTCCATCCTGCATTAGTTTTATTGGAATGTTGTAGTATGAGTTTCCATAAGTCACCCAATTCTTTGTCCATTTCACTTCTCGTGTGTTGAATACTATTATGTTGCAACTGCTTGTGTTCTTGAATTAGAACATCATAATCTTTGTGCCAATAATCTTCCATAGACATTTCTTTAATGTACAAATGCCTTTTCCCAGGTTCTTCTTCTGGTTTCTCATTCATGACTTCATCATTTCTTGCTTCAAATTCCAGCATACCTTCCATTAACCCGATCTGTTCTTCTTGGTTCAAATTGAGTTCACATTTCCCTTTTCCTGCATGTAAATATTCATCAAAATTAATCAACTTAATAAACACAAATGCTTTACTTGGCTTCCTCATCAAAAGATTCGACTTATAAAAATCTGCCATCTCATCTGGAAGTTCTCTCAAAAGTTCTGCACTATCCTTACTAACTACATTGTCCGTAATATCTATCTTTAATCCTCCTTCACTCTGACTTTCTTCAAGATCAATGATCTTCAATGACTCAGTTTATCCTTTGAATTCAAAAAATCTTTTGCCATCCTCCTTATTCTGCATATGACTATAAGTAGTCATTTCTTCAACAGTCTTCAATAACTGTTTGTCTTTCTTCAAGTCAATGTGACCTGCAAACACACAACAACCTTCAGTTTTCAAAATACAATACCTTCCATTTTCTTTTGATGCTTCAAGCATGAATCCTCTATCATAGATCTTTTGGATTTTAGTGCATCCTTCTTGCGGTGTCTTCAAATCAATATGAATTTGTTCAAGTTCCCTGAACTTGTTTATCAGCTTGCCATTCAACCTCCGTTGCAATAGCTTCCACTTCACCCTTTTCTTCAGTCTCCATCTGTATCTTCGATCTTCACTTATCTTTCTTTGTACTACCAGACCAATTTCTGGTTCTTCATTCTGCTGCCAGCTTCTATACTTCTGCAATTTAATGCTTTCCTCAAATTCATTCTCATGTAGCTGATCATTCCTTCCAAATTTCTGGTTACTTCCATATTCATCTTGCTGAGTTAATATTTCTGTCTCCTTCATGTCTCTGAGGACATAACTCCCTTGTTGCTCCTGATCTTTCATCTCACCTTCATATAATCGCTGCTCAATTTCTCTGATTTCAGCATCATATTTATTAATGTTGTCTTCCATACCTTTTCCTCCATCAGGTTCTGTAAGCTTTGTTTCTCCTTTAGGTTCCTTGAGTAATCTCTCCAAGAGTTCTATTTCCTTGTAAAATCTCTCCAATAGTTCATCACAAATTCCATTCTCAGCTTCAGCCTTTTCTTGGCAATCCTCCTGAGTTGACCTGTTTTCCACATTATCATACTGCAAGCATCTTTCATCAATTCTATTAAACAAATTTATTGGTTTACCTTTTTGTAGTCCCACTATGGAATTGTCTTCAGACTGCTGGTCTATATCAACCTCATCTGACTGTTTCACACCAAACAAGATTTCATCTATGAACTCCCTCTATTGCAGATGATCAACCCCTTCTTCCTCTAAAAATTATTCTTCATCATACTTTACCTCAAGATCTTCATTCTTGGTTGTGACAATTTCAATCGACTGTCCATCATCCTCTACATATCCTGCAAACATACACAAACTGTAAGAATCAAAATCACAAGGCTTCATTCCCTCATCTGCTTCCTTTGTCAACATATCTTCGAATTGTTCTGAACTCTGCCAATAGTCCAGAAGATCTTCAGTTGACTTCTCATTATCCTCCTCCCCCAACATTTCACCTTGTTCTAGTCTGCAAATGCAAACTTCCAATTCTACCTCTGCTTCTCTGAGTTTCTCTGATTCCTCTTGAGCACTCAATATCTGCTCAATGTTTCTCAATTCTTCTACTATCTCTGACTTCACTTGCTGATTTCTCCTTTCTCGTAGCCTTTGCCATTTTACTCTTTTCCTCATGATCCAACCACTTTTCTGCAGCATCTTCATCAATATTCCAATCTGGAAACCTATCTCAGCTTTCTCTCGGTCAAACTCTTCTTGACTCATCCTCATGCCATTTGCTTTGGCATCTTCCCTTCTACTGTGGCTTCTTTGTGAACTTCTGCTATGACTGTCTGTAGTCATTTTCTGCTCCTCTCTTTCCATGAGCTCCTCGCACTTCTACAACAAGCCTCTGCACAACAAGTCCTTCTTACTGCAATCTTACCTCACTAAGCTCTCCTCACTCAGTCTTTTGGTAAGCACGATCCCCTATCCGGAATCTTCTCCTGAGCAACGCCTTTGCTCCCTATAGGCTTCTGCAATCTCTCACTCTTTCTTTCGAAGACACTTCAATTGTCTTCTATCCAATCTCTTGTTGGATTCTTCAGGTTCACTGCCACTTCTATCTGGTTCTTCTCTCACAACTTTTCTTGATTTATATTGCTGCAGTCTTGACTCTTTCAACATGCTACTGTTTCCATACCTCTGTAGTTTTAAATCTTCATCAGCAAACATTCTCTTCGATTTCCACAGAGCCAAGCTCTGATACCAAAATTTGACGCAGGATAAACCTGCAAACCCAGAATCTCAACTCTGTTTTGCATATACAAATTGCATCTTCAATCACTGCCTCAAATAACGCTCAAGCCAGGCAATTTCAACCCTCTCAATTGAGGAAGCTTTTCAATTTTCTCATTCACCCTCAAATAAGGATTTAAATAAACCCAATTAATTCGAATGAAAATTAATTACGAACCAATCTGAAATACCATTAACCTTCAACTCTGCATTGAGCGCTGCAGCTCAACACTTTACATTTCATAGAAATCAAACCAAATTATCATTCTAATGTTCCCAAAAAACCAAGGATCTGTTTTCGTCCTTCTCTTCAATGCGCCCAATGCATTCGCACCACAATACTCACCTTGTGCTGATAGCGCTCAACTAGTTTCTGATGGATTCAATTCTCAATCGAATTCCATTCACTATTCAACTTAGGACTCTTCTGTAGAGTCTAAATTCCCCATGATTTTCCTGTACAAAAATTGACCTTCAAAACCAATCTTTCTCAACCTTCAGATTATAAATCGACATTCAGATACAGATTTGAACAATTATATGAATTGTGTCAAATAGACACAGTCCTTTTTACAAAGCTTATATCCAGCAATCTCAAGCTGTGACACTTGCTTCTGCCCTTCAAGGAAACACAGATTTCATCGATCCTAAAGTTGCCAATGCATTTGAATCTCCAGATCTGCTGAATTAAAACATTCCAACTCTGACATACACTATTATAATATCAACTACTGTTCTACGCGCTCCAAGCTCTATTCATCCACTGATATATCAATTCGGCAGTCCCAAATCTCAGTTATATAATATATATATATATATATTCACAATGCTTCTGATGCGATTTTAATACACCCATCATACTCCAATTACCATTCCTCTCACAGCTACTCCAAATCTGATCGATCCGATATTAAACACGCATCTATTGAACGTCACCTATTCAAAAATGTTGACACTGTAATTAAATACGATGCGATTCATTCACAATTGACAATCACGTAATTTAATGCCGCGATTCTTGACAATTTAGTTGCTCCGATCCGATTTATCAGAGATCATCAATCAGATCTTTTGCAAGGTGTTTTCACTTCCAGCGCCAAACTTCCGATCCGATCCAAATCGGAATCAGAGATTTCCAGAATTTAACATCACTTAACTGTTCCTCGACTCCACATCGCCGATGCGAATTCGCCGAGCCGATGCAAATTTCAAAGCCAACATATGTATTAATTCCAGTCTGTTCAAAGTGCTGCGAAGTTAATTTAAACAAATTTTCTGTGTTGAAAGCCTTAAACTACTATCCGATTTACACTAACACTGAAGTTCTTTCAATAAACGTAGGCCGCACACCATTTCAATTGATTATACAAGCAAACAATATTCAAATTCTCACGATTTGTCATTCGTCTTGCACAGAATGTAATGGCATCTCATAATACTCAAAAACTAAACAGAGTTTGGCTTTTGCTTCACTTGCACAACGGAAACTAACCACCTTTTCACACAAAAACAGTCCTCCATTAATTTATCAAATTTCACACCAAATCGATATTCAAATTCCACGACGCATCATATAAAAAGGCACACGATATTTATTTTATGCACAATACACAAAAGAACAGAGTCTCGCAATCGCCTCTATTACATAAGAATGAACTCTATATATAATTTAACTTACACAATCTCCTCTAAAATGAGCTTTCGCTCCACACCAAAACTCACACTCACTATCAAAAACTGAACTTTCACGAAGGAAAATCTCTTCGTTTATTACAACTTTCTCTCATTAATTGTTGTTGGGAAAAGTATCCAATACGAAATGACCCTATCCCACTCTAAGGATGGTAGTACCTCAGCAACAATCAAAGCAAAGCTATTTGAAATTACTTCTTTATGAGATGTAAAAGAGGGGAGAAAGAGATCCACTAATCGATGTCTTCCTCTAATGATTGATCCAATATTCTCTCCTTGCTGCTTGCCCCCAGCTCCTTGCTCTTTCACTGGCCCAGCTACACCAAGATCCTGCAAAATGACAAGAGAGGGAAACTACAAGAAGCATACATTCATAATTGATTCAAGGATTAGAATAAATCAAATACACAAGTATAACAATACATCATTGAGATACATGCATATAGAAGAACCTCAAATGCTTTATTAATGGAAGAAGTAAAGTTCAGGCAGTGATACAACCATAAGAGCCCCAATCCAGCATCACCTTCCGAGCAGAAAGAAATCTCCTCTTCACCTCCTTCAAAGCAAATCACCCAATAGTTCTAAACTCAAACCAACAACAATTCTTTACATTCACAAGATTCCAGCCCCCTGGATCTCATGGGAGAGAGATCCATATATAGGAGTTTTGAGAGAGGATGAGTCAGCCTGAGATGTGACTAGTGTCCTCTCCCACTCCAGTTCTTCTTCAGTTCTTGAGTCCACTTGGAGGTTCTTGCTTCCACTTGGAGATTTGGAACCTCTTACTCATCACCAGTCGAATTCCCTGATCCAAGTGTAATTTTGGAAGCTTCCTTGGCATTGACACCTTGAGGAATGACTGTGCCACTTGTCCAAACTCGCCCAGCGTAGGTAGCCTTCTTTGCAGTTGACATTCAACGCAGGTAGACAGTGGAGTACTTGACATTCAGCGCAGATGCTCAGTGGAGCAGTTGACATGATCCAGAATTGCCTTGTTTTTTAGTGTTTTTAGGTGGAGAACTTTTGTTCAGTGCTATGGTTTGCTGACCTTGTTCCTCTAGTGGTAGGAACAACCTGTTTAGGGACTTTGGATCACTTAGATTATGGACATTTCATGCTTCATGCTGTAAGGCACAAAAATGTCTATAACAGTTGCCCCCTAAAGTATGAGGTCATTTATCGGGTGAAATGCTTTATCAGGAGGATCCGAAGTTCATTCAATCGCTGAGAGGTGACCTGTAATAAGATACAATACAATACATTATTTTTTATACTGCTTTCATGATCTAGCTGAGGCGGGCATTCCCATGCTCAGCTTTATAAATACATTTTTCTCTACATAGAACAGACAATCGTCTGATGGTAGACTGATAATTCTCTGCTGAAATTATCATCCTTTGAGTAGGATGATAATCTGCTGCACATGTTAATGTCTTTATTTCCTGAATATATATCGCAGCCCGGATGGATGAAACTAGATCCGGGGTCTTCAAACTCATCCGATCTTCACTCTATGTACAAGTCGATCCATGTGAGAATTTCTTGGAGTCGAACATGGAAAGACATCGCTTGATTACCAGTCAATGATGTAAACTGTTAACAAGTGCGAGAGGAATCACCGATAATGATGATGACCCTCAAGGTACGGTAGTACAATCCACGTGGTGTGAATAAAGGACTTGGCATCGAACACCACGTAAAATCTTTCGGTCGAAGGTCATTGATGTATACCTGTCGCTGGAAGTGAGAAACTTGCCATTGAGGCATGCAAGCTTCAAAGTACTGAGGGGGTTGTTCCTAGATCAACTTCTTGGATAATGAGCTGAAGTCGACAAGAAGCGATCCGTCAAAGGAGGGCCTTAATGAATCCCACATCAGTGACACGGAACGGAGCTAATGATTGTAATGAAGTTGAAAACGATCTGTGAAATATGATTCAAGGTGGCGGTCATGAAAGGATGAAAGATGATGTATGGTAGTGGATGCGACACGGTTGACTCTTTCTGAACAACATCTCTTGAACATATAACGACACTGATGCGATGGATCGGTAGCATTACCCCAAATGTGGATGGTTTGGCGAGACCATGGTGATGAGACCGGTGAATGAAACAACCCAACCCGATGTGGTACGGAGGAAAAGTGTCATGTTCAAGAGCGACTTGCTACCATTAAAGCTTTGAGGTTCTCCCAATTTTTCCCCAGTCATTTCTGACCAATACCTCTTTATTTCTGTCAAGCTTGAGGAGGATAACATATGCTTGTTTTATAACCTGCCCTTCGGGCAAGTCCATCGCTATGTTTTAACGAGCTTAGCGATAGGGAAACTCGTTCTCGTCTAAAGACAAGTTTATCGCTATTTAATCATTTTAACGAGTCTAACGACAAGGAAAACTTGGTCCTTTTCATTTTTAAAGAGTCTGAAAAGGTACATAAAGTTAACTCCAAAATTCCTTTTTCGTCATCTAATCCCTTAAGTCCGAAAAAGTATAAAACAATACAGAAGGGATGAATTTTCGATAACTTTAACAAGCCGAACAAAACAAGCGCTCGATCTTTTTGTGCAATAATCCCTCGGGTCCAAAAATATTAAAATCTAGAGGAGGGATAGCTCTTTCGGTCCTTTAACGAGCTGGAAGGCCAGAACTCGGCAAACTTTTCATATTTTATGAGTCAGTTGAAAAGAGCTCAAAGAAGACTCGTCTTTTGAGGAACGAGTAATAAACAGGGATAGCAATTGATTCCAGGTACAGGTTGGAATTTTCCAATCACGGCAGTGTCACAAGGATGGCTAGGTGAAATCACTCTTCGCAGTTGTTCCTCAAAATAGGTAAACAATCATATGGAGGTGAACGATCGGCCAAATGAAAGTGGAGGTGGCAGGTGCAAACACGACCAAGGCTTTTATGGTTGATAAATTTACGATCACAGTGGTTATTTACCGGGATAGGTTCATTTTTTATTTAAAAATGAGCTTAAACTCTGGAGGAAACATTGCTCACTGCTTTTATTTTTTTTTTAACGAGCATGAAGACCGGGTTAAAACTGCTCGGATCTTGCGTTTATTTTTTAACAAGCATGAACTTTATGCTAAAACTGCTAGATCTTATGTTTATTTTTCAACGAGCATGAACTATGTGCTAAAACTACTCGAAATACTAGTCATAAGATAAGAAATGTCTCCTGAAAGATTCCATTTTTTATAGAGCTTGCGCCTTACCAAAGCTATGCTCCCTCTCATCCTTTCTTTATGCAAGTTTAGAAACGGCTAATCCTACGAGTTTAAAGGGTTAGACCTACAGGTTTAAAGGGAGGACCTAAAAAATTAAAAAAATAAATAGCCGCCCCTTCCTTGCACTCCAAAAGGTTTGCATGCCCCCAGGTATAAAACAGAGTTTCAAGGTTACCTCTACTTACCCTCCGCCAAAACATTTGTTTTATTCGAGAGAGGCTTACCTCTTTCAGGTTACCCAAAGATTGTCTCGTTAATCTTTCAAACAAGACACTTCCTCGGAAATGTCTACCGTAATAGACAAGGGTGAATGACCTTTGTCAAACATGTAACTTTGACAAAAGAATCTTATTCCAGAACAACCCTTCTTCCAACCACGGACGGGTACGGACTAGTCATATTCTCTCGCGGAAATTCTACCCTATACCCAAGGTTTTCTCTGCCTAAAGCAGACCAGGATGCATGCCCCCTGGGTTCCAGTCCCATCTTTCCGAATCACTTGCACTCATCGGGAAGCAGAACTGGTGGTGGAGACATTTCTTGATTGAATAGACCATTCAGTGTTGGTATGTGACTATTTTCGATGCGTGATCCCGGAAATGAAAGTTGGTCTACGAGCTTGACCATTCTTCCTTCGTGTGGAAAACACATTACTCTAAAGAGTGAGGAGACTACAGCTCCTATGCAATATATATAGTCTCGTCCAAGGAGTAGCTTATAATCCAAGGGTCCTTGAATGACCATCACGTTCATTTGAACGACCTTCCCTTTCAATGTAATGGGCACATTGGGGAGGATCCCTAATGGTCGACTGGTTCCTTTATCGAAACCCGAGAGATTTCTTATCTCAGGCAAAAGCGTCGGGGAACCCAGTGCTTTCCAAGCAATAGAGGAAAGGATACTCGCAGATGCCCCTTCATTAATGGTAGTGCCAGCCATTACCATCCTATATATTTGGACTATGATTCTGAATGGTATACTGGCTGGCAACCAGGGTCTGCCTAGTTGGTTCCAATCAAAGGATACAACTAGGTTGCTTGGTGGTGGGACCGAATACACGGCCGGATATGACCCTGACGATGTTCCTTCCTGCGATAAAGGAATGGGCGCATTGCCCTGATGCTCGTCAGAGTCTGTGTTGATGAAAAGAATCTGGGTGGTGTCATCCTTATTCTCTTCAGTGAGGGTGCCATTTGAAGATGAATCTTCACTGACGGTGTCATTTGAAGATGAAACTTCTGAAGGGAGAACCGGGTCAACTGCCGTTTCGACCTTTGGACTTTCGTCCGGTCTGGATTCAATAGGTTCATTTTCAATGACTGACGCTTCAGCTGACCACTTGAGCGGGCCAGTTGTATTCTCAACCAACGAAGGACTTGGCACGAGTTTTTTGTATCCAGGAGGAAGTCTCAACGGTGAAACCAGACGATCTTCCAAAAATCTCTTCGCTTCGTCTAAGAAGGGACAACGGTGGATGGCGTGATCGCCTTCACACAGTCTGCAGGGGGATCTTACTCCCCCTCTTTGTCTTGAACCTTCACTTTCGCTGGCTGACGGTAAGCATTCAACATGGCTATCAGAGGTTGATGCTCCCGAACTGTGCAAACGAGGGGACCAGTCCCTTAGTATCCGGGGAATACAGGGACAATCTCTATGGAAGTGGTCTCCCCTACATATGACACATGGCGATTTAGGCCCGGTCGGTGCTGTGTGTGGATTTTTGTCAGATGTCTTTTGCTTGCCCCCAGTCGCCTTAGGCTCCTTCTTCTTCTTCTCTCTCTTCTTCTTCTCCTTCTTCTCCATGGCAGCTTCGCTTTTGCCAGCTCTACCTTGCGAAGATGAAGGATTGGAGGAAGAGTTATAGGAAGTAGAAGGCTGGTGGGTAGCTCTAGACTGATCTAACCGTTGACTCAGCTGTTCAGGAACCATGGTGTTATGAGCTACATTGGTTGACAATAGCCATATTGGCAGGCCAATTGTCAATCCTGGAAGCGACAATGTGGCCACGTGGAGCGCACCAACTTCTCCCCAAGAGGAGAAAGGACTAGGATTTCCATCATGGGGAATTCCTTGGTTGGTGCGTTCCATGTTCTCAACCTACGGATCAACGCAGGAATGGGAGGTGATTATGTTCCGTTTAAAATAAATTTTATAACGACGCTTTAGACACAACTTGCTTTTTCAATTTTTAAGAGTCGAGAAAAAGCTAAAGATGACTCTAGTCTCCTTCGATGTTTTAACGAGCCCGAAGTGACAAATGCTCGGATGGACTTTTTCAGTTATAGAGTTTGAAAAAGGCCAAAAGAAACTACTCTCGAGTTCTAGGCAGAGGGTGTGCCAAACTTTTCGCAAAACCACAGAATACGTTTTACGGTACGGGTGGTCGATCTTCGTGAATGCTCTGTTCACTGCATTGCGATCAGTAGGGCGGCTGACACGGCTTCCTATGGATAAAGGCTTTGTTCCTATAGGGGTCTCCCAATATATACGCGACGGTACGTGGGAGCACAAGTCTGTATTGATACTTATCGCTTCACCGTGGAGGAATCACCCAACCACTCAACGCTAAGATATCACGTTTAACGACGCTGGAACACATCTCTAGCTTAGACCTCTATGTGTTTGCGTTATGTTTCAAAGCGTTGTTATGTAAATTCAATTTATTTTAGGTTGATCTTGTTTAGCAGTTTGCCTTTATGGATCACCATGAGATGTATGGTACAACTCCTAAATGGAGTCTAAAGATGAGAAGCAAGCTTTTTCAATCTTTTCAACTTATGAAAACCTTAACTACTAAGGGAAAAGAAAGACATCATCTTTTCACACAGATCATAGAGCACACACTAATGCACTTTTTCCTAAATCAACATGCAAGTTGTCAAAATGCACATGCACAATGCAGGTATTTCTTTTCTCTTTCTTAATGTTGATGTACTACAAAAAGAAAGCTGTTGTATAACTTTGAATTCAATTTCAAGTGAAAGCAAACAAGCTTTTGCCCAAAATCAAAAGACACCTTAAGATTTACTTGTTTCAACACTAGAAATACATAAATTCAAACCATATGACGAAAGAAAAACTCAATCAGCTATGAACAGTAAACAAACTAACTCTTAAGATCAGAACGACACTTATCACAGGTCTAGATCTAAGAGGTCACAGCAAGACTAGTTCACTTTCGTTATGGGAAACTCCAAATGATGTAAGAAATACACAAAGAACAAATACAGTTTCTTTACACAAGCGAGGAGGAATAGTGGCAAAGAAAGGTGGTTTCAGATAGGTACATTGACTGATAACAGGCTGCAAAAACAAGGATGAAAACAGGGCAACAGAAAGCAGAGAACCCCAGTTGCACAAGGCCACACTGGTTCAGCGCAGGTAGAACACTGTCAGTTTGACATTCAGCGCAGGTAGCCCCTTTGGGACCTGCGATGAAATGCAGACTGCCTTCACAGTGCCTGCAATGAAGAGAGAAACTCTCATTTTTCTCAAGTTCTGGGTCACAAATTGCTCAAAAATCAACAGTTTTTGGCCAAACCAAAGCTATCAATCAAGCACACACTAAAGGATGATTCAAAGGAGGATGAAAAGCTATCACTAAGAGTTGTTCAGAGTCCTTGTGGATCAGCTCTTCAAATCATAAACATGCCCAGAAACTGAGCTAGAGTAGCTGCCCTCTACTTTGCATTTGAAAGATCCAAATGCAGTTCGATTCGGTACTCCCTGTGTTTAGGAAATGAATAGCAAAAACAAAAACAACCAACAAGATACGATCCCCAGTGGAGTCGCCAATTTGTTGTTGGGAAAAGTATCCAATACGGAATGACCCTATCCCACTCTAAGGGTGATAGTACCTCAGCAACAATCAAAGCAAAGCTATTTGAAATTACTTCTTTATGAGATGTAAAAGAGGGGAGAAAGAGATCCACTAACCGATGTCTTCCGCTAATGATTGATCCAATCTTCTCTCCTTGCTGCTTTCCCCCAGCTCCTTACTCTTTCACTGGCCCAGCTACACCAAGATCCTGCAAAATGACAAGAGAGGGAAACTACAAGAAGCATACATTCATAATTGATTCAAGGATTAGAATAAATCAAATACACAAGTATAACAATACATCATTGAGACACATGCATATAGAAGAACCTCAAATGCTTTATTAATGGAAGAAGTAAAGTTCAGGAAGTGATACAACCATAAGAGGCCCAATCCAGCATCACCTTCCGAGCAGAAAGAAATCTCCTCTTCACCTCCTTCAAAGCAAATCACCCAATAGTTCTAAACTGAAACCAACAACAATTCTTTACATTCACAAGATTCCAGCCCCCTGGATCTCATGGGAGAGAGATCCATATATAGGAGTTTTGAGAGAGGATGAGTCAGCCTGAGATGTGACTAGTGTCCTCTCCCACTCCAGTTCTTCTTCAGTTCTTGAGTCCACTTGGAGGTTCTTGCTTCCACTTGGAGATTTGGAACCTCTTACTCATCACCAGTCGAATTCCCTGATCCAAGTGTCATTTTGGAAGCTTCCTGGGCATTAACACCTTGAGGAATGACTGTGCCACTTGTCCAAACTCACCCAGTGCAGGTAGCCTTCTTTGCAGTTGACATTCAATGCAGGTAGACAGTGGAGTACTTGACATTCAGCGCAGATGCTCAGTGGAGCAGTTGACATGATCCAGAATTGCCTTGTTTTTTAGTGTTTTCAGGTGGAGAACTTTTGTTCAGTGCTGTGGTTTGCTGACCTCTAGGGGTAGGAACAACATGTTTAGGGACTTTGGATCCCTTAGATTATGGACATTTCATGCTTCATGCTGTAAGGCACAAAAATGTCTATAACATTAACTTTCTAACAAATCGGTACATAATCTTCTAATTTTAAAGATTCTAAAAAATAAACTCTCCTATTTATTGGTTCTCACACACACCTGTTATAAAAAATCTTATCAATAAGATAGACACACTTATTTCAATAATAACTAATTATTTGTGAAATCGACCTCGTTAGTAAACTGGATTTTAACACATAATAATGAAATTCACCCTGTGAAGCCACAACATGTGACCATTCCATCACATTGCTAGCTGGGTCTAGATGCTCATGCATCACTACCCGTTCTTTCTCCACATGTACTGATGATCACTCAGATGGTATAGTACATTATGTACTGGGGACATTGGAACCTGATCTGTCTTTGGTACCAAATGACATGTGTTCTTCACATAGTGTGGTTCTTCCATCTAGTGAAGACTTCTTTTTCTTGTGTCAACCTCGTTAAAAAATGAAACAAGTGTCGTGAGGATAGTTCCTGGTCTTGTGTCAACCTCTTTAAAAAAAGAAACAAGGGGCTGTCAGCATAGTTCCTTGTCTTGTGTCAAGCTCGTTAAAAAAGAAACAAGGGTATCAAGGATAATTCTTTTACTGTGTCAACCTCATTAAAAAATGAAAAACCTCCTTTGTCCAAATCGAGTCTTTGATTAAGATCCTGTAAGATCCTAGTCAAGTGTTTTCTAGATCTCAAAAGTGAACCTTCATTGCATCCATCTAGTTGATTGAAATGATGCTTGGGGGGCATGTATCTCGATTGAGTCATTATGTTAGGGGCATGCAAACTTATTCAAGCATAGTTTTTCATTTCGAGCTTGTTTAAACATGAAACTGAATCCAAGCAGAGTTCTCCATGGTTCAACCTTGTGTAAAAATGAACCCATGCCTGATTTACATCCCATGATTGCTCTTTTTATCAGCTAATTTTTTATGAAGCTTGGTTGTTTCATTCCATCATTACCATCTCTTTGGCTGATCATATGCTTTCACTTGATTTTTTTTCTATCCTGAGAAACCACACAAATGAGTGGTTTTATTAGCCAACCTCTTGACCATTACATGTTTTGACCAATTCCTCCATTGTCGAACCAGTTTCTACCTAAGTCACAGGACACGTCCTCCAGGGTCCCGTGTCCTGTATTTTATGTACTAGACACAAAAACGGCCCTAATACGTGTCGACTACAGTTTTTATCGTTTCCTATAAAATGGAATATGTATTCGCTGATTTTCATCGTGTCCTGAATAGCCTCCCTTCCAACTATCCTCTCAACAAGATTTCTTAGGTCTTATCTCATGCCAAATATGTTCATGTGTCACATCTCCCTTTATTACTATTTTTATTTTTTTGAAAATCATCTATCTCAATATAATACTTTTCTTTCTCTTATGTTACATATTTTTGCTCAGCTCTAATAGTTTATTTATATCTAGACAAGATAGTCAATAACATTATCATCTCAAATAAAAATGCAAGTTATTTTTATATTACAAACTACATATACAATTCTTTATCACTCCTTCTCTTGTTCTCTTTCCTTCTCTCTCTCTTTCCTCCTCTCTCCCTCACTCTCTTTCCATCTTTCCCTTGTCACTCCCTCTCTCTCTCCACCTTTCTCCCTCTACATCGTTCTTCTTCCCTCCCTCTCTCTCCCCCTCAAATTCCATCTCTCTCACCTTCTCTCTTTTGAGTCTTCTCTTCCTTCCTCCCCCTCCCTTTCTCTCCCACATCCCTCTATCTCTCCCCCCATCACTTTCTCTCTCCCTCTTCCCTCAAACTCTTTCATTATCTCAATCCCTATCTCCTTCTCACTCTTCCCTCCTTTTTTGTGTGTGTCTCTCTCTCTCTCTTCCCCTTCTCTCTGTTAGAAAATCAAAAGGCATAAAATATTTTCTTACTTTGATAAAAACTTGCGATAATTTTTAGTTATATTGTCTTCTTATGTCTTATTTTCATCAAGAAACTATCAAACCATAAAGAACATTAATATCGAAACAACAATAGAACATAGTATGTAGGATATTAGCTGGGGAAAACCCCTCTCCTAGGGGAAGATGAAATTAAAATTCTCTTCTTCTTATAGAACCAAGACAAAATGACAGATTCAAGACCTTTAGACCAAGATAAAGATTCGATCGAAGAAACCAAGTCATCCTTCCAAGAAATAATTCTTGATATAATCCTAAGTCAAAAAAGTAAATGAAACTCAAACTTCTATTTTGCTGGTCAAATGATATTTTGGGCCCTCAACTGTAGGTTTCCAACACGCTCTGCATTTTTTAGCCCTACAATATGTCCAAGACTCTTGTCCTATTTGCATGTGTGAGAAGAAATAGTTAAGAATTCGGACTCCTTCCTTCGCTAAGGATTTTTCTTTTCTTCTAGTCTCTTGACTACTATATATAATTTTCCATGTGGTCGAATATGCCTTCCTAGTATAAGTTCTTTAGGATAGGACGACCTGGTCTTGGAGGAATCTTTTGACACTTTAAACACAAAAGTAAATCTTCTCTTTTGTTGCAAAATGGCCACTAGGATATTATATACATGACAATGACTCTCTTGATTTATGAGAAATAATATTTTGACTTCAAAATACCTAAAAGAATGAAGAAGATAATTGACCTAATTAAATTGAGCATGAAACCCATGCTTATAAAATAATAATTATTTTTCTCCTTCTTCTTTTTACATTAAATATAAAATATCAAGAGTACATGAGTCATTATGAAGAACGAACCTAATTACATTTTTCAATGCTCTCCCTATATCATTCCTCTCCTCTTCTCTTTCTTCCCTCCTCTCCTCTCTACCTCACTTTCTCTCAATCTATCCCTTGTCACTCCCTCTTTCTCTCCACATTTATCTCTTTATGCCTTTGTTATTTCATATCTCTCTCTCTCTCTCTCTCTCTCTCTCTCTCTCTCTCTCTCTCTCTCTCTCTCTTTGTTACTATCCCCTTCTTCTCTCTGTTAATTTTGATCACGTTGTATTGTGTTTAAGGAAGTATCTAAATTAAAAATTTGAATTTGTTGTAAAATATTAAACCTATGTTTTGGATGAATCATGTCAAATAAAATACAATAATGAAAAATTAAAACAAATCATGCTCTATCTTTCCTCCATTATTGATAGTCACCTTGCTTGATCTCATCGCTTGGATCCTTAGTTAGGATGGATCAATGTTGTTTCTTCATAATGTCATTTATATTATGTAAATTTCACATCATTATACATAAAAGTATTCTCATTTTCTAATTTTACTAAAACCTTGATTTAATTTCCATAGAAATATTTCTAGTAGTCATGAGGATAGAGGGTTTAGATATATCTCAATACTACTTATAACCTTTTTCCTTTTAGACTCCATTGAAAAATGTTATCAAATTAAATTAATATAAGATATTTTGATTGTGAAATAACTTATGGTTTTTGGGCATGTGGTATTGATAATTCATGGTATTGACCCATGGTATTATACAAATCATATTTGCAAATTAATAATATTCATTTTCAAGTGGGGGTGGATATTCATAGTTAAGAGTCTTGTCATATTGTTATAAAATATTTTGAATGTGAAATAAGATCTATTTTTTGGCATGTAGTACTAATAAGCCATGGTATTGGCCCACGGTATTGTAGCAAAATCTATTCACATGTTCATAATATGAATGGAAAACTGGGGGTGAATATCCATGGTTAAGGATCTCGTGATAAGCCATGGTATTGGCCCATGCTATTATATGAAAATTTATTTACAAGTTAATAATATATATGGTAAAGTTGAGGTGAATATCTACGGTTAAGAAAATTTTGGCATTGTCAATAAAATATTTTGATTGTGAAATAATTCTTGTCTTTCAAGGTATGTTGTATTGGTAAGTCATGGTATTGGTCCATGATATTGTAACAAAGCCTATTTACTAGTTAATAATATCCACTGTAATATGGGGGTCAATCTCCATGGTTAAAAATTGTGATATTGCTATAAAATATTTTGGTTGTGAAATAAGTTATTGTTTTTGGGAATGTGGTATTTATAGGACATGGTGTTGGCCCATCGAATTGTAAGAAATCTTATTCATGAGTCAAATTAATTATAAGATGTTTTTCATTTTTCTCAACATTTTTTTCTTTGATTTCGTTAAAATTTAGTGGGGATTTTTTGGAATGATAATTTTGAGCTCTTTACCTACACATTTAAGTGTCTTGCATTTTCTAAAATGTTGATGTCGACATCGAGGTTTTTTTTTTATATGTAACCGGCTGCAAGTGTCAACTACTTTGTAGTACCTGCTTGTCACACTATATAAATTATTTATAACAAATTGAATTTGTTGGGCACTGGGTCCCCCGCGTAACAGTTTTGGGGCTTAAAGCCACATTTTTGGGTAATGATATTGTAAAGGCTCCGTGAAGTGCACGATGTGCAAAGTACAGTAATTCAAGTCAAAGGGTTGTCATGGGAACATATAAATAGAGCAAGGTTCTAGGTGTAGAGGTCAGTTTTTTGGTAGGTTTTGTTCAGATCTGAAAGTATATGGGTTCCTCAAAGTGATAATCGCTATGAGTATGTGTGTCCAAGTTGAGGGTTGTAGTTGTATAAGAGGCTTTGCAACTGTGTGTGCAAAGGCCTGGTAGAGTCCGCAACTATGTGCGTGGACCTCTGCAGCTGAGTGTGCAGGGTGGAATTGCATTGTACTAGAACGGAAGATCAATAAAATATAAGTGTTTCTGAAATATTGTGCATCTGCTCATAGATCTATGTGGCTATTATTCTATTATGATTTATGCATCTCTTTAAGTTTTACGTTTACGCACTTGTCTATTTATGTTGAATGGTAAAGGAAAACAATGGGCCCACTTAACTTAACTCAAGATCTATAATACTAATAAGCACTATAGAGGGTAAAGACCAATCGCACTTGTCATCCAAACCACACAAAGGTAGTTGCATAGAGAAGGCAACTGTCCAAAAGTACCCCAATGTGAAGGACTAGTTCGCGAACTGTCTAGACTTCATCAAGACATCCCTAGGGTGTGGAAACCTGGTTCCAGCACCCTCCCATACTACCTTGGGTGAGACCTCAATCCGTGCCCTGCAGACTCTTGCCCAAAGGGCCGATA
This sequence comes from Pinus tabuliformis, assembly GCA_031772625.1. Lineage (NCBI taxonomy): Eukaryota > Viridiplantae > Streptophyta > Pinopsida > Pinales > Pinaceae > Pinus > Pinus tabuliformis. The sequence continues at coordinate 1,239,935,036 of CM062818.1, forward strand.
GTTTTAGGATTTGTTTGGAAAAAACACTTCTAAACCTGGGTTAGGCCCTAATAAGCCAACAAATGGTTCCATTGCTGAGATCGAGATCTGCCAAAGGGATGTCTGATGTTGGAACACTGGAACCCGACGAAGAAAGAAATTGAAGATTGGTTCGATCAAACGCTTCACGAGTTCGTGATACAGGAAAACAAAACCTTGCAAATATCTGAGAAGATGTGGTTGGATCGCTACATACATGGAAATCCATGAAATATTCTTCGTGACCTTCTCTTCAGAGTTATATTATTGGATCGCAAGGCTAGCCGAAAGCCAGGGAAGGTGCAAGCTTGATCAACCAATAGTGTGGACTGCGGAGTTGGTGTGCACGCTAGAGGCTTCAAAAGATAAGATCACACGGGTAGTTGACCATTGGCTTGATCAGATAATAGGAGGGTTTATCAACGAATTTTTGATAGACATGACTATAAGCTACAAAGAAGCAGAAAGACATTTTCTCAAAGGACCGCTAGTTAAGTACATCAAATATTTGAATAAACCTACAGGGAAGCAGAAAGACATTTCCTCCACTTGTGAGCGAGGAAGAGCGTACTTGGGTTTCTCTGAGGAGTGCGGTCAGTTTCATAAGGCAACACATTCCGCAGTTACCATCCACACTTATGCCATCGCTCATGATGCCTCCTTCACCTCCATCTTCGCCCACACCACCTCCACCAAACCAGAAATTCAGCATGGTGAGCGCGATCAAGCTACCTGTATTTAAAGGAGTAGGGAACAAAGATCCAGATCAGTTTTGGTTTGTATTAAGAGTAGTATGGGAAGCACACGGGATTACGGATGATAACATTAAGAAGGCAACATTGGTAAGCGAACTACAGGACTGCACGCTGACTTGGTATATCAAGCACTCAAATTATCACCCAAATGTAGGAATAGCAGAGATCCAGATCACGTTGAACAGATAATTTAGCAGGCCGAAATCTGAAATGTAGTCGATTATGAGATTTAAGGAGATCAGAGGTTAAAAAATACAATCTACGAGTCTAATATGACACTAACAGATGTGCAGCACCATGCATGGTTTGTGGCATCTTTGACACCACACCTAAGGACGACATTGTCAAAGTAGAAGCTCTCAACCTAGGCAGAAGCCTTAGAAATGGCTATGAGGTTGCATGAAACATTGATATAGGATCCGGGATTGGGAATCCAAAAAATCCATGCGCAGCTACAAACCTATACTTGGAGATGTAGAGTTTGAGATATGATAGGGCATCCTGGCCAGAAGTGCATGAAGAAGTGTGGCGCATAAAATGTAAAGGCCAAGCCCATGATAAGGACCATTGTCTAGTATGTGCGACCTATTTGACGGGAGGAGGACCAATGTCGTTGAGACCAGAGGCACAGGCAGGGCCAGGTGCGGCACCCATGCTCTTGTGTGTGAGCTGTCAAGTAGGAGGAAAGCACACAATGGACAACTATCACTTATTGTAGAAGTATACACAAACTCTGTAGCAACTGTTTTGCGATTTCTATAGATCAGTGGGCCATGATGAGCGGACCTGTCGGAGTTATGAACTAATGATGGATAGGACCCCATCTTATTGAATGCAAACGGAAATGTGACGCCTCGAACCAGTGACAACAATAGCACATGGGGGATTTCAAGGCCGAGGACGAGGATGAGGAGGAATGGGACCCGAAAGGCATCGCAAACAACTAATCTATTACAATTGTGGAGGACCATGGCACTACACTTGCGATTTTACTAACCCAACGAGAATATCTTGTCCATACTGTGAGCACTTTGATAATGAAATGGTATATTTTCCAAGACTTATCACAAAAATGCACGAGAAAAGGGTGCTACAATCTACTCCGACTCAAAATATCCAAATGATGAGGTCTAAATCGTCCGAAGAAGACCCCAATGTGAACATGGTGCTTAGAGGTGGCATGACCACAGGGGAAGATAAGGGAAAGAAACCTGAGGACGATACATGGGTTCGCAAGGCTCCTACGAAGGATCCTGAGTTTGCCTTGGAACACGCAAAGGAAACGTTTATGGAAGCTAAGAAGAGCTTCACGGTAGCCTCTACTTCAGGTAGTAAGGATCAAACAGAGCCAGGAATGGATCCTTGTATGCTTACTACCTTTTTTGATACATGCATGAAGTTGCTACGCGATACTAAGGTGGTTAAAGGATTACAGGAGTTGATAACTAGGTGCGTAGGGTCAGGGGAACCATGCGTAGTCCGAAAGCTACGAAAGCATGCATTACGCACTGGTAGGAAAATGCGGTTAACAACGAAAATTGGTGAATATGAGATGGATTGGGTCATCCTAAACCTAGGATTGGATATGAATGTGTTACCAAAGCAGACATGGGAATGCATGGGTAGGCACACATTACAGTGGTCACCTATCCAATTACAGATGTCAAACAAACAAAATATCATGCCCATGGGAAGTTGCAAGGGGTAATAGTGGATATCGAAGGTACAAGCACATAGATTGACTTAGAGGTAATAGAGATTATGGATGATAGCAGCCCTTACCCTGCGTTGTTAGGGATAGATTAGGCCATGGATATGAATGGAGTCATCAAACTGAAAAAGTAGAAAATTATTTTCGAGAAATAGTCCCTACGTGTACTAGTTCCACTCGATCCAGCCGAAGGGGCATGCTACATTGAACATGTGTGGGAAGATGACAGTGACGATGAGCTAGATGACATTTACCAGATAACGACACAAGGCCAGGATCTGGTGAGCCAAACTAAAATGGGAGAATCTCATGGGAGCATGAGAGTTCCTGTACTTCAGATTCTGATGAAGAAATAGAACATTGGCAGAACCATTTGCACAAAGTTACAATGCTGAATTACAACATGATGATCTGATCCCTACGGCACATGATGACCGAAGCAAGGAAAATGCCAATGGATGATGGGGTAACAAGAATGAATGGACCCTTAGACAAATTTGAAATTACCTTATCGGAACGGTAGCAGTGTGGATCGCTCGCATGGGTGTTGCGTGCATATACGTCAGAAGGATATCAGGAATTAGAGAAAATATAGAAGACGAATGCACTTACAATTTGGAAGACCCTATGGTGGAAAAAGACAGAACAACTTGCAAGCACACCCTTGTGAATTGGTACAGATGTATACAGAATAGACTGTTCCAACACGTTGTAGTATTACAATAGCAGGCCCAAACAGGACACATTGGAGGAAGAAAGGGATCGCTCTACCAAGTGCGCAAGGGAGAGAATTCGCCAAGGTATGTGATGTCATGAACAAGGATCAGCGGATACCATGTAGAAAAGGGAACCTGCATGCCCCAGCGATCAGATGGGCATCTGTGGTGCTATGCGAGAACCTGGCCGCGAAGTCGAGTCCGAAGCTGCAGAATGGTATAAGAAATGAGGTCCTTGAAGAACCTCTGCAGAAGGCTGTGGACATGAAGAGAACAGTGCGAGAAGTCCAAACTGAAGAACTCATAAGACCATGCAAAGAATAGCATGAAGGGATTTAGGAAGCTATTCGGCAAGGGAATGAGAAACTTCGGGAACTAGAAAGAAACAAGACACTACTCCGAACGAAGAATATGATGTTGGATGGGAAGATTAAAGAGCTGGAAAAGGAACTAAAGGAGGACATTCTGAACAAAAAACCTGGAAAGTTGCAGCCAGATACACACGAACCTAAGTATGAATTGGAGGAGTATGACCACAAGGTAATTGGTCGAATTCCATGGTTAAGGCAATGCCTCACCCTCAAGGGAAATTAGGATAGTGCACTGCTTCTAGCAGCGCGCATAGCAGCGACAATAGAGACCGTGCCACGGGTTGCTCATCAAGACGCGATAGTGGTGCACCAAGGGGGTGCAACCACCTGACTAGCTGAGGAAGAGATATTCTAAGCGCTCCAAACAATTGAAAGAGAGTGCAGGACCAGATTGTTACGAAGTTGTGTGATAGCAGGGGTGCACACAGGGCCGGTATGTCATAAGGGTTGTGGTCGCGTAGAAGGGGCTATGCTACCATGCGGATAAACAAGGAAGTGACCATTTACATCACTGTTCATGACAAGACGTCTGAGTTAAGGTGAAAAGGAGTGCGCAGTGGGAATTTAAGACATAAAGTCAAAACTAGATTTGAAATGATCTGCAGGCAGTATAGCATTAATGAGCTAGAATATGGGGGGATGGTCAAATTTGAATTTCAATGGGCCTATAAATTGCAGATGGCTCTCCACCAAACAACCCTTGGCATTTTCGAATAAAATTATTGCATTATCCAGCACGTATGAACATAATGAATTAAGAGGTCGTAAGAGCAAGCCCGTCGTTTGAAGCGTTACCGAAGGATACACAGGAGTCCCTGATCAGAATCATGTCAACAACCAAGGGAACCACGCGGAGTCCTACACCATTGATAGGGGATGCACCAAAGGTCTCTAAATCACCCCAGGCGTCGAGGCCAAAGAAGGTCCCATAAGTAGCAGGACTGCTCCATATGTCTCCACGAAATCCGCAGTTTGGAAAACTGTCGATGGAAGAAAAGGGAAAAATAGTTAATATTGAGATTGATAATGAGGATAAGGATCATCTGACCTTTCTCGTAGAGATGGAACTAGAGGAAGAGATGGGAGAAGATATCCAACCAATACGTGCTACAGTAAAGCTGCCCAAGTATGTCCCTTCGTCGAAAGGAAGGGTAAAGGTACCTAAAGACCTAGATGTCGTTAAAAGACACATAACACCCTGTCCCTCCCTGAGAGTGTTTTGTTCAATTGAGTGGCTGTGGGACACATTCCCACTATGAAGTTTGAAGAATGGGACCTTACGGATAGTGATAAGTTTCCTCATTTAGAAACTCATGAGCTAATGGAACAAAGCACGAAGGGGGCCTTTACAACACTACAGCTACCGATGTGGCTGCGTGGGGTGGAGGAGGCTGGACTACTCCACCTCCTATCAATTCCACAATTTCATCGAGCCCTAATCATGATATTTGTCATCACGCAACTGCTCTTCCTGGTGCATGATGGGTACTTATGGCTGGAAGAGCCCATTCCCATAACGACAGAGCTCATTCATAGGATTTCTCGGCTTCCCTGTGTAGGAAGGGATGCCGCAGAAATGGCTGGCACAAGTGGCAACTTGACGATTGCGGAGGCCATGAAAAAGAAATATAAGTTGGAGAAAAAGCTACGGGGGTACGTTATTACTAGTATTCAGGATAAAGGGGTCTACGTTGCTACCCAGTTGTTGGCAGGAAAGGTGATGAGAAAATGCCAAGACAATGAGGTACCAACAACGGTCATCGCACTGGCCGAGCAATGCACAGAAGGGGTATGGTTCAATTGGGCGCAGTTCCTCAGTGACGAGTTCTTGAAAAACTGCAAGGAGGCCCAAGACCGGGGTAAGGCCCTCCAGTACGCGTGGTTGCTCTTATCCATCCTGTTGGTCACAGGTGAACTACCTGAGGATAGTCAATTTCCTCCCCTTGACCAAGATTGTCCAGATGCAGCAAAATATGCGTCGCTATGGGCAACGGAAGATGTTACAAGAATCTAAGAAGCTAGGATCTTTTGGATATTGATGGAGGCAAGAATATGATTGTGGATTGACAAACGACCACACCTATCCACCTCGGTATACGATATTGTAAAGAGTTTTGCAGATTTTAAAGTGGATATGCACCATGTGTATATCAGAGCACAGAAGGATCTAGAGTAGAAATGGACCACGCTCCCATTCATCACAATAGATGACACTATCTTTGTGGTGCTTGACACATGTCCACAAGAATGGCACGCACCAGATGCGGTGGTGTGCGATGAGACAGAGATTCAAAGACAGAAGGTTGCTGCAAAGTTTCTAGCATAACAAAAGTGGAATAAACAGAGAGTTGAAGAAGCACAGGCATCTTGAGAGGCAATAAAGGCCACCGCAGAAAAGGCAGCAGGAGGAGGCGCCACTATGACAGAAGAAGATAGAGGCTCGAATGTGACCACAAGACCCGGGATAGATAATATTCCAGAAGGGGCAGACCCAAGCACCACCTCTACACACTTAAAATGGCTACGCGCGATAGAACAAATAGGGCCACGGAAGAAGACCAAGGCATCCAAACCAGATGGGGAGCATATCACACTGACCGAGGGTGACCTATGAGACATCGGCGATACAGTTCGCGAAGTCACCAGGGAGGCGCTCCAGGAGGCAATGACAGAGCAGCAGATTGTGTTGGGGGCACTCATGATGCAACTTCAAGAACTTCAGGTGTGGCCTCCACAACAGGGAATGGTTGCTACCTACAGGGCTATGGGTACATCAACAACTAAGCAGTTGCTGTGAGCCAAAATGGCTAACACTATTGTGCTGCCAGAAGTAGCACTAATAGCAGATAGCGAAGAGGACAGAGATGTGGTAGGAAGGCTCAAGGCACTTGGCTTAAACTTGGCTTCCCCCCACGAGAAATATTATACCAATAACAAGATGGAGTGACAACAAAGCTCCATGCTATGGAAGGACGCGCAGTATAGCTACTCAGTGAAGAACAAATCAAGATCGAGTAGCTGAGCCTCCAACGTGATGAAGCAGTAGCACATACTTGGTAGTTGGAGCAAATCATTGAGGAAACATGTAGCTGTGTCCGAAGGTCGAGATTGTAGCAGAATTACTAGTAGTCTTACGAATCCACAAATTGGCCAGTGGGTTCCATGAGGTGAAGGAGGAAGCAACGAGGATCCATTTGGACCTCAACTTGCAGATCATGGAGCTGAGGCTAAAGGCACAACCCGCTACACTGTTAGACGTCTAAGAATAGCGACACCATGCCATTCAAGTAGGGTTGGAAGTAATAAAGTGTGCCATATAGGATTTCATTGGCTTGCTCAATCAGTCACTCGTCACTCTCACTTCACTACAGGAAGACCCAACGCTCCAACCACTAGAGACAATGTTAGGTCCCTATACTACTAGTGTAACCCCTTATAGTTATTTGGACAACCCCCTTATTATATTGTTGTGCCCATGTAGTCCCCATATTGTTATTATTGTGCCCCATAGAAGTCCACTATTGTTATTATTATGCCCTTACATTATTGTTGTTATGTCGGCTCTGACTAAATTATGACCCCTTAGACTCCTATATATAGAAAGGAGGCCTTGTCATTTGTATCATCCAAGAATTGTTCATTTATGTAATGTAAAGGAGGTTGCCCCCTCTAAGACGTTGAATTCTAAGGCGTTCAACTATATTTTCTATATTTTTGTGAGCTGGTTTCATAACAATTGGTATCAAAACTTTGGATTGTAGGGTTTCACTGCTCCAAACATGTCATCATGTAATTTTCACTATAACCTTTTTCTGCGATGTTTCAGATGCTACAAAAAAAACCCATTTGGAAAAAAATCGTTCTGAACCGCAGGTCTGAATTTTAGAATCTTTTGCGCTATATTTGTGGAGATATGATTTGAGGAAGTTGGCCTTTTTGTAAAGTCCCGAATTATATTCCGAACAATTGACTTGGGAAAAATATTCATAACTTTTGTTTTGAGTATCAAATTAAAATTTCGTAAGAAGTTACAGAAATAGGATAGGCTATAGTTTCCTGTGTGTATTTTTTAGATCTGAAGGTAAAAATAGTGACCTGTGGCACTTCATACAATTTTGCTCTTCTAAAAAGGCATATAGACAGGTCATCTTGGGAGATTGTGCATAACTCTTTCTTGGAGAATCTAAATTTGATCAGACTAGTGGCACTGGAAAGAGGACGCAGAGGGCTACTACAAGTTGCAATTTCAGAACATAGATATTTGATAGTAGAGAGTTACAGTTGTTTCAAGATTGAGCTCCTAAAATCAAGAAAAAGCGAGATGAGGAAGTTTGATGGCAAGGATCCAGTAAATTGGATACTACAGATGGAGAAATATTTTAATCCACATGCGGTACCACTATTACAAAAGGTATGTATTGCATCTTCATATTTAGAACAAGATCGACTTTTATGGTAAAAAGGGCTTTGTTATTGTAAACAACTTGTTACCTGGTAAATTTTCACGGAGGAAATTATAGCACATTATGAGAATATAAAGAGCAACACCTTCTTTAGAGCGACACCACAACAATTGGAAGAAAAAAAGAGAAAAATGGCTTTTTTACAAAGTGGAAAGAATAATTATGGAAACAAGGAATTCTACCCCTCATAAATATAAAGATGGAAGTGTTGTTTCTCCTAGCCTTCCACAACCTACAAGGGTTACACCACAATAATTAAAAGAAAAAAGAGAAAAATGACTTTGTTACAATTGTGATAGCAAATCCACTAAAGGTCATAAGTGTGTTGAGAATAAATTATTTTACATAGAGTATGAAGAGGAGGAATAAAAGGATCAAGAAACCTCAAAAGAAAAGGATATACGTGAGGGCCCAACCCTAGAGAAAGAAGAAATGAATCCGACCATATCTTGTAAAGCATTGGGAAGAAGTACCACTCCTCAAACTCTCAAGATAGAAGGAAATATCTAGAAGAAAAGGTTCAAGAAGTGAAATATCACATCAAGAAAGAAGATATGAATCCAACCATATCTTGTAATGCATTGACCGGAATTACCACTCCTCAAACTATCCAGATAGAAGGACATATCAAGAAAAAAAATGTTCAAGAAGTGAAAGATCACATTGAGCATCAAGAAATGAATCCGACCATATCTTGTAAAGCATTGGAAGAAATTATCACTCCTCAAACTCTCAAGATAGAAGGACATATCAAGAAGAAAAAGGTTCAAGCAGTGAAAGATCACATCAGGCACCAACAACAAGTTCTCCAACTTTTAAAGGATAACACCACTTTGCTACAAAATCGAATGAAATAGGTAGATCAACATCGTAGTGAAAAATGTTTTGATGTAGGTGATTGGGTATTTTTACTGCTACATCTCAAGCAAGCTATTTATGAGAAAGAAATGTTGGCAATACTACATGCACTTAAGAAATGGTTACCTTACCAAATGGGAAGACACGTCAAGGTAAAAATGGATCATGATAGTCTTAAATACTTTTTAGAACAACTGTTATCTTTAGAAAAATAGAAAAAATGGGTCACAAATATGTTGGGTTATGACTTTGATATCATCTATAGAAAAGAGACGCAATTTTTTTTTGCAGATGCACTCTTAAGAAAGGATGAGGATGTGGAAGCATTGTTTTGTGCTATTTCTGTTATCCAACTAGATCGGATAAATGAAGCAAGGGATGAATGGAAGAAGGATGAAGAAGTATGGTGACTAATTCAAAAGTTGCAAAAGATCCCAATTCAAACAATATTGCCAGAACTTGAAGAGGAAGGAAAAATCATATCGGAACCTAGGTCATTCATAGAAACAAGAACCCAACAGCTACAAAATCAATCAATTTTAGAGTATCTCATAAAGTCGAAGAACTTACCCGCTGAATATTCCACATTGGAGGACAAGAATTCTATACTGAAGTGTCAAGAGCTACTCAAGCGTTGAGGGTAACACTTTTTGAAGGAGAGGGGCATGTTAGGTCCCTATACTACTAGTGTAGCCCCTCATTGTTATTAGTACAACCCCCTTATTATATTGTTGTGCCCATGTAGTCCCCATATTGTTATTATTGTACCCCATAGAAGCTCAGTATTGTTATTATTGTGCCCTTACATTATTGTTGTTATGTCGGCTCTGATTATATTATGACCCCTTAGACTCCTATATATAGAAAGGAGGTCTTCTCATTGGTATCATCCAAGAATTGTTCGTTTGTGTAATGTAAAGGAGGTTTCCCCCTTGAATAGGCTGAATTCTAAGGTGTTCAACTATCTTTTCTATCTTTTTGTGAGCTGGTTTCATAACAGACAAAAGTGTGGGAGTTGCAGCAAGGTTACAACAATATCTGGGGGACCACACAGATGGTCGCCCTTACTCAGTGGTTGGCAAAGATGAGGGAATCCTAGGCCTTAAAAGCCCAGGTGGACGCCGCATGTCAAAAAGAAGCAATGCTTAAAGAATATATCTAGCCTTAGCTAGAGGAAGCATTCGCAATCACCGCTAAGATCGAGGGAAAGCTGGCACAAATGCAAGGTGTATATGCACTCAAGCAAGGACTTGCACTCGAAAATGAAACATCAAAGATACACACACAATGGGTACAGCAGATAGCAAAAGAATGTGCTGCCGACATAAGAGAAGCGTAGAGATTGTTGGATGAACTTCGCATGAAGATTACCGCACCAGCCAAGTGACTTAGGACGAATCACGATAATTGTGTTGGGAGCCTGTTGGGCAATGGATCCCTTGTGTAATGGTTTTGGGGCTTAAAGCCCACATTTTTGGGTAATGGTATTATAAAGGCTCCGCAAAGTGCACAGAGCACGAAGTACAATAAATCAATTCAATGGGTTGTCTGCCTGAAAATAATGCAAGATAATAGAAAGAGAGTCGGCCTGCCCATGGTCCGTAGACCATGGGAATATATAAATAAAGTAAGGTTTTAGGTGCAGAATTAAGTTTTTTAGTAGGTTTTGTTCAGATCTGAAAGTACATGGGTTTCTGAAAGTGATAATCGCTCTGAGTCTGTAAGTCCAATTTGAGGGTTGTAGTTGTAGAAGAAGCTCTGTAGTTGTGTGCACAGAGGCCTAGTAGAGTCCGCGGCTATGTGCGCGGACCCCTGCAGCTGAGTGCACAGGGTGGAATTGGATTGTACTAGAACAGAAGATCAATAAAAGATAAATGTTTCTCAAATATTGTGCATCTGCTCATAGATCTATGTGGTTATTCTTCTGTTATGATTTATGCATCTCTTTAAAGTTTACATTTACGAGCTTGTCTATTTATGTTGAATGATAAAGGAAAAAATTGGGCCCACTTAATTTAACTCAAGATCTATAATACTAATAAGTACTATAGAGGGTAAAGACCAGTCGCGCTTGTCATCCAAACCACACAAAAGTAGTTGCATAGAGAAGGCAGTTGTGTGAAAGTAGCCCACCACGAAGGACTCATTCGTGAAGTGTCTAGACTTCATCAAGACATCCCTACAGTGTGGAAACCTTATTCAAGTTGAATTTAATTTTACTATATAATTTGAAATATGACGAACATAAATCAATATAATCACTTGATTTCCATATTTTTTCATTTATTTATAGTATTTATAATTTCAGGTTAAATTTAATTTTATTGTATAATTTGAAATATTACAAAGACACTTGATTTCCATTTTTTCATTTATCTCTTGAAATAGTTTTAAAATTTACAAATTTAGTTAAAACATTACATAGTGTAAAGATTATTTGTTTGAAAAAAATTCTAGTGAAAAATGATAACAAAATGTTAGGGGACAAAGATGTCTGGAATAAAACCATTTAGACATAATATATATTTAACCTCGTTATCATTAAAATAAAATATTCGAAAAATAAAATTAAAAAATAAATACAACTAAACATTTACTCTCTTTTGGGTCGTGGCACAGGTTCCTTTTAACTTAGATTTGCTTTAAATAAAACACCTTGTACCTTTTTAATCACAATATAATATATAATATGAATATAAATTCGATCTTTAAGTGGTTTCAACAACAGGTAAATATTAAGAACTATGCGCTTTTATCAATTACATCTGACTACTTAATTACATATCGTAGTTTCATTTGGTATAAAAGTTAAAATTATATCAATAGTATAGATAATAGCTACGTAGCCCGAAAAACAATGAAAAAAATCAACCAGTATTATTGTTTGAAATTATAACATACATCCAAAATATCGAGCATTAATGTTTCAGTCATTAGTGCGAGATTTGTAGTTTGAGCTTCTTTGGAGCATTTTTGAGTTAGAAAGCAATTTCTTCAGGTGGAGAAGGAAGGGTGAAACTTATGCACTCACGAGTGATTGGATCGATTTTTTGAGGCGGAGACAACTGTGATACAATGACGTTGTCAAATTTTGGTGGGACGAGTTCCATGGCAGATTCTGTATCACAAGCAGGCACCACTCAGATATCGTGAATCCATCTTTAAAATCACCCAATGACACTGGAATAATGAATAATAGTTTCATAGTATTACTAGTGTTTTATTAAGTTGCAGGTAAAACAACTCGTATTTCTATTTATTTCCTAGGTTTCATATTTTTCTCTTTGATGGGATGAGTTTCATGGCCAATTTTGTATCACATGCAGGCACCACTCAGATATCGTGAATCCGTATTTAAAGTGATTTACTGTGAGTAGAGTTTTCTCATTCTCCACCCCTATATTGGCCAGGAGGTCAGCGGCCTTGTTGCCTTCCCTTTTTATGTGATTGAAGGTGATAGCCCTGTTGCTGTGGAGCACTTGTTCTATGGCTTCCAGTCTCGCTTCGAGCCTCCAACTAGTGGCTATTTTCCTTGCATGAGAACCATCTAGGAGATGCTTGGCTATATTTATAAGGATCTGGGAGTCTCCTTCCACTTCCAGGGGTTGGAAGTTGTGTTTCCATGCGAGAAGGAGTCCTTGCCAGAGTCCCTCTAACTCAGCCGAGTTATTGGTATCCCAACCAATGTTCCCAAAGTAGAGCAACAGGGGTGTGCCTTCGTGATTCCTTAAAATTCCGCCAAAGCCTGCAATTCCAGGATTTCCTTTTGAGGCACCATCAAAGTTGAGCTTGAAGGTATGCTTTGGAGGGGCAGTCCAGGAGATGTTTTTTAGGTTTCTGCCATTAGAAGGGTCGTTGTTGTGAAATGTAGGTTTTAACCCTATACAGAAATTACCTGCACATGAATTCTTAAACAAATGAAATAGACAATGCAAGAGCATAACCCATAAAACACATATGCACAGAGATTTTTCCCTGGATCCCAAAACCGGGACTACCAGCTTGATTTTTTATTATGTTCCTTTCAATGTTACAATACATATTTATACATGCCGAATAATCCAATACCATGGACCGAAAACCATCGCCTCCAATACCATGGATCGAAAACCATCGCGTCCAGAAAACATGTGCAAAAATCATGCACAAAACCATAGGTGGGTCCGCCCAACCTAACATATGGTCCAAAACCAAAATTTTCCAGGGTGCTGCCCTGGACCCCATAAAGTGGGGTTACGGGTGCCCTTCAAACCCCCTATTAACTACATGGAAAGAATATAACACAACCCAACAATCTCCCACTTGTTGCTTTCTTTCCACAAGGGGCCATAGGAGATCTTAGTCATTTTTCAGCCCTGAGATTCCCATTGCTTCTCTACACCAAGAGAACTTCTCAGAGCTCACAGATTTTGTCAATGCATCTGCAGTATTCTTCAAAGTTTCCATATTTACCAGCAACACCTTTCTGTCTTCTATCATATCCCTCACAAAGTGATACTGAACATCAATGTGCTTGGTCTTTGAATGATAGGCAGGGTTCTTTGCCAAGAAAATTACACTTTGGTTGTCACAGTCTATCCTTAGAGCTCCATGTACTAACCCCATACTTGAACACAATCTCTGCAACCAAACTACTTCCTTGCTTGCATGAGTGGCTGCCATGTATTCTTCCTTTGTAGTTGATAGTGCCACTACAGATTGTTTCTTACTCATCCAACTGACTGCACCTCCAAATAGGTTAAACACATACCCACTTGTAGATCTTCTCTGATCCAGATCTCCAGCCGAGTCTGCATCAACAAAGCCATGAATATCCAACACTCTGTCCAATCCTAGTCTTCCTTAGTAGCACAAACCATAATCACTAGTGCCATGCAAATACCTGAAAACCCGCTTCACTGATGTCCAGTGCTCCTTCCCAGGTTTTGACATAAACCTGCTCAATACTCCCACTGCATGTGCAATGTCTGGTCTAGTACAGACCATTGCATACATCAGGCTACCCACTGCACTTGCATATGGAACACGGGACATGTCCTCTTCCTCTTCTTGTGTCTCGGGACACTGTTCAGCAGATAACCTCACACTTACAGGAATAGGAACCTTCACCGGTTTACTATCCTGCATATTAAACCTCTGGAGTATTGTATCGACATACTTCCTCTGGTTTAACCAGAGCTTCCTCTTTGACCGATCTCTTTTAATTTCCATGCCCAAAATATAGTTTGCAGCACCAAGATCTTTCATGTCAAATTTGGAGGACAATTGGGTCTTCAAATCCTGCATAATTTCTTTGTCATTTCCAACCAGCAACATATCATCCACATACAAGACCAGATAAATAATACGGTCACCAATTAATTTCAAATACACACAATGATCTGCTTTGCTTCTGGTGAAGCCAAGTCCCCGTATAAATGTATCAAATTTCTGATACCACGTCCTTGGTGACAGTTTTAACCCATACAGAGACTTCTTTAACTTGCATACCAGTTCTTTCTTACCCTTCACCGCAAAGCCTTCAGGTTGCTTCATGTAGATTTCCTCTTCCAAATCCTCGTGAAGAAATGTTGTCTTCACATCCATCTGTTCTACCTCAAAATCAAAAGCAGTAGCAACAGATAAAAGTAATCTAATAGAAGTTACCTTGGCAACAGGAGAAAAAATAGCACCAAAATCAATTCCCGGCACCTGGAAATAACCTTTTGCTACCAACCGAGCTTTGTATTTCTCCACCTTTCCTTCTGCATTTGTCTTCTTCTTGAACACCCATTTGCTGCCAATGGGTTTCCTTCCAGCCGACAACTAAACCAGATCCCAAACCTCATTTTTGTGCAAAGATGCCATTTCATCGACCATGGCCTCTTTCCAGAGTTTTCCATCCTCTGAATCCACTGCTTCCTTCACAGTTCTGGGATCATTATCAGTAACAGACAGAGCAAAATTTGAACTGAAAGAAGATGGACTATACCTTTCTGGCTGCCTTCTTTCTCGAACTGATCTTATCAGAGCCGGAGTTTGTGGCTCTTCATCTTCTGATTCCTCCTCTGCTACAGAGTCTGATTCTTCCTCCTTTGGCTCAAACTCTATCTTCTCAGGTTCCTTTGGTTGGACTTCATGTTGAATAACATCTTTTACCTCTCTGAACAACACATCTCGGCTGTACACAACCTTCCATGTGACTGGGTTTCAAAGCTTATAACCCTTTAAACCATCCTTATACCCAATAAAGATGCACTTTTCAGATTTACTATCCAACTTGGTTCGTTTCTCCTTTGGAACATGTACATATGCATCACATCCAAATACCCTTAGATGTGAAAGAGAGGGTTTCTTACCAGTCCATACTTCTTGTGGAGTCTTATCCTCCAACGCTGATGAAGGTGATCTGTTGATCAGGTAACATGCAGTATCCACCACCTCTGCCCAGAATTCCTATCCTAACCCGGCACCATTGAGCATGCTTCTTGCCCTTTCCATCAACGTCTTGTTCATTCTTTCTGCGACTCCATTTTGCTAAGGTTTATATGGAGTAGTCTTTTGTCGTGCTATACCACACATCTTACAAAATTCTTCAAATTCCTTGTTGCACAATTCTCCACCATTATCTGTCCTCAGCACCTTTATCTTCTTCTCTGTTTGATTTTCCACCAGAGCCTTAAATTCTTTAAACCTGTCAAAGACTTCAGATTTCTTCTTAAGAAAATATATCCATGTATTCCTTGAGAAGTCATCTATGAATGATACATAGTACACAGACTTACCCAGTGATGGAACCTTCATAGGTCCAAACACATCACCGTGCACAAGCTCTAATATCTGTTTCGTCCTCTTACCACCAGAGGGGAAACTCACCCGATTCTGCTTCCCATATACACAATTTTCGTAGAAATCAAAATGCAGAGAGCTATTATTCATACCTTCTACCATACCTTTACCATGAAGTATTCAAAGGCCCTTCTCTCCAATATGTCCAAGCCTTTGATGCCACAACATGGTCTTCTCTCTAGAGACCACTAGATTCTCTACTCCATTTTCAGGAACCATAGAACTGTTGCACCCATCAACAACAGCGCTACCTTGCAGCTTGTACAGAGTTCCAATCTGAACTCCCCGCATTAATATCAGTGCTCCTCGATCCATCTTGCAGGTATCTTTCTCGAACACCGTCTTTACACCTGCATCATCCAACTTGCTTACAGAAATCAGATTTTTGGCCAATGCAGGAATATGTAGAGCACCCGGAAGTGTTCTAACCCTTCCACCTTGCAACTTGAACTTTACTTTTCCCCGACCAATGATTCTAGCCTTCCTATCATCTCCTAAGAAGACATCACCACCATCGTATTTCTCATACTCGCAGAACCACTCTCTATGGGGAGTGAAGTGAAAGGATGCACCTGAGTCAATCAACCATGCCTCATGATCTACATGTGTACTTGAAGAAGCCAAGTACACATCCCCACCTTCATCTGAGGTGGTTTTTGCCTCTGTAGAAGGAGCATCATCAGATCCCTTTCCTTTATCAAGAGCTTTAGATTTACAATCCCTTCTGAAGTTCCCTTCCTTTCCGCATTTTCAACACACCACCTTTGTAGGTTTTCCTGGAGATTTAGATCTCCCTCTAGATTTAGATCTCCCACTCGATGACTTATTTTTGTTTCTGTTCTGGGACCGTCCTTGTACAGATAAGGCATCACCATTCTGGTTGTCCATATTTTTCCGTCTCATCTCCTCCGTCAGCAAGGCTGAGACTATTTCATCAAACTGCAAAGCTGTTGCATTGCTACCTATTGCAATAACCAGACTATCCCACGAATCTGGTAGAGAACACAACAGACTGATGCACTTATCTTCATCTGAAATTTTAATATCAACTGATAATAACTGACTTACCACAGTATTAAACGCATTCAGATGCTTTGTCACCGGGTCTCGATCTTTCATCCTCAGGTTATACAACTTTTTCCGCAGGAACAGTTTATTCACCAGAGACTTAGATTGGTACAAAGTCCCTAACTTGACCCACAAAGCCTTTGTCGTAGCTTCCCCTAATACATTTAAGAATACTGAATCCGAGACACACAATCGTATTTTGCTCTTTGCCTTCCGATCCAACTTCTTCCATTCTTCATCGGTCACTCCTGATGGTTTAGTACCCAGATCTACCGCAATCCACTGATCTTTATCCACCAACAGATCCTCCATATTGAGTTTCCACAACTCAAAATTTTGACCATTGAACTTCTCAATCTCTATCTTTCCACTGCTCGCCGTCTTCTTTCACCACCAGAATCGATCTCGCAGATCTCCCACTGAACAGGGTCTACCACAGGCCTGAGCAAATCCCTTCAGCAACAAAGGCGTCCCCTTGAAGCCAAAATAGCTCTGATACCAAATGCAGGTTTTAACCCTGTACAAAATTACCTGCATACGAATTCTTAAACAAAGAAAATAAACAATGCAAGAGCATAACCCATAAAACACATATGCACAAAGATTTTTCCCTGGATCCCAAAACCGAGACTACCACCTTGATTTTTTATTATGTTCCTTTCAATGTTACAATACATATTTATACATGCCAAAGCATCTAATACCATGGACCGAAAACCATCACGTCCAATACCATGGACCGAAAACCATCGCGTCTAAAAAACATGTGCAAAAATCATGCACAAAACCATAGGTGGGTCCGCCCAACCTAACATATGGTCCAAAACCAAAATTTTCCAGGGCGCTGCCCCGGACCCCATAAATTGGGTTTACGGGTGCCCTTCAAACCCCCTATTAACTACATGGAAAAAATATAACACAACCCAACATGAAATCCGTGAGGAAGATGCATTTGCCAGTTTTCTAAAATGGCTTTTTCATTGTCTAGAATCAGAAAGTCCTCCTCAGTCAATGAGCGGAGCATCACCAGTGGCAAGAGGGGCTTTAACCTGTTGGCGATAACTTTGGAGATGACTTTGTATATGAGCGGAGCATCAGCGTCTCTTTGAGATTCCCACAAAGCGTACTCCAGATACTATCTCCTCCTCAGTCAATGAGCGGAGCATCAGCGTCTCTTTGAGATTCCCACAAAGCGTACTCTAGATACTATCTATCGAGGATCATTAATCTTTGAATATGCGTTTGTTCCTTTCCTTCCATATGCTCCATAGGAGGAACCCGAGGATTATGCTCCATAATTGGTTGAGAATTTCACTTTTGTAAGGATTTTGTTTCCAATGACGTAGAGCGTTGGTGATGTCGTCCTCAAGTCTGCATCTTCTTTGACATCTGAAGCTTACCTTTTCCCATAGCTGATTGGCTAAGGGGCAAGAGTCCACGAGGTGTTGGAGAGTTTCCTCATGGGAATTGCAATTAAAACAAATGGAGGGGCCATGAAAATTTCTGCGCCTAAGTTTATCCCATGTGAGGATTCTCTGATGTCCTACCAACCAAAGGAAGTAGGAGACTTTGGGCCAAGATCCGAACCCCCAGATTTTGCTCCAAATTGGGTCAGGGGGAGTAGGGCTATTGCATACGATTTTGTAGGCCTGAGATGTGGTGAAGGCGCCTTTAGGTTGGTACCCCCATCGTAGAATGTCTCTGCCTTCGTCATGTCTGATGCTTATTTTGCGTAGCTCCTTTTCCAGATCCTCAACGATTTGGTGAATTTCATTTGTGATTAACTGGTTACCCTGTTTCCATTTCCTGAAGCCTTGCTCTATCTCCTGAATCCAATATTGCCGAATCTTTTCTTGCTGCTGCTCCTCTCCAATGAAGTTCGGAGGTGGATTAAGAATGCGACTGAGCTGTGGCATTTCATTCCAGGCATCTGTCCAGAATCGTGTAGTTCTGCCATTTCTTACTTCCCAAAAACCATGTTGTTGTATAAAATGGAAGTGTTGTTTGGCCGCATTCCAAATTAGCGAGCCTTTGTCATTGGGTGTGAACCTAATGAGCTCCTCCCAAGGTCTGTGATTGGCGTATTTGGTTGTCCAAATTGTGGCCCAAGTTCTTTCTGGGTTAGAGAGCCATTGCCACCAGATTTTTGTGCTCATGATGGTGTTTCTATGCGCGGGGTCTCTCAGGCCAATGCCCCATTTTTCTTTGGGCGTGCATACAGTGGTCCATTTTACCAGGGCCCATTTGCAGTTTGTTGCCGTGTTTCCCCAGAGGAATCCTCGCTGAAGATCCCTAATTCTTTTTAGAACCCATTTTGGCGCCGCTAGGATTGAGAATAAGTAGAGAGGCATTGCCCGAAGAATTGACTTTATGAGCACTACACGACTGGCCAAGTTCAGAGCTCTGTGCGCTCAGAGGTTGAGACAAGATTCGAGCTTCTCAATGAGAGTACGCCAGGAGGAGCGCTTGATGGCTGAGGCTGAAAGGGGGGCTGCAAGGTATTTAGAGGGGAGAGTTGCAATGGGGAATCCCAGGATTCGAGCAACAATAGCCTTCACAACAGAAGGGGTGTAAAAGAAAATGATTTGCGATTTGGAGCTATTGATGTTGGTTCCAGAGGCTTTAGAGAAGTCATTGAGCAGGGCTTTAAAGCAGGAGGCTTTTTGGAGAGAAGGGTAGCCAAAGAACATGGTGTCATCAACAAAATGCTGATGAGATATAGCTGGGGAGTGGTGAATGGAGAGACCTTTGAGCTGTTGAGAGAGGAAGGCTTGTTTAATGTGACGACCCAGGCCTTCAGCCATTAAAACAAAGAGGAAGGGGGAGAGGGTATCACCCTGCCTGATTCCACGGGATGGTTTGAAGGGGTGAGAAGAGATCCCATTCATGAGAATGGAGAAGAAAGAGGAGGAAATAAGACTCATGATCCAACGGATCCACATGGGACAGAATCCAAAGGCAATTAGCATTTGCTGAATGTAGGTCCAACTGAGCTTATCAAAAGCCTTAGAAAGATCAAGCTTTAGAATCATACCTGCCTGATTGGACTGCTTGAGGGAGTGTATGATCTCATGCGAGAGGATAATTCCATCCATGATCTGTCTCCCTTCCACATATCCAGATTGTTCCAGAGAGATGAGCAGTGGCAAGAGGGGCTTTAACCTGTTGGCGATAACTTTGGAGATGACTTTGTATATGACGTTGCAAAGAGCAATCGGCCTGAATTTGTCCAGGGTGATTGAATCCACCTCTTTTGGTATAAGGGCAATGAAAGTTGAATTGAGTGAGGGAAGAAGCCAATGAAGAGCTCTCGATTCCTCTACAACTTGCCATACCTCCAATTTTATCAGCTCCCAGAAAGTGTGAAAGAAAGTTGTGGTGAAGCCGTCTGGGCCAGGGGCTTTTCCTTCCTTGAGCTAGGACATGGCCGTATCCACCTCCTGAGTAAGTATAGGGCGGAGGAGAAGTTCATTATGTTCCTCCGTGATTAACTTTGGCACATTGTGTGTAATTCTATCTATTGCAGGTCGCCTGTCTGCATCGGGCTCTAGATGAACTTGCTTGAAGTGATTAAGGAACTCCTCCTCAAGTTCCTCATGCTATTCTGCTTTTGCCCCTCCTCTTTTTTGAATGAAAGGGATGTTGTTGTGCATTCTTCATTGAACAATGGTTTGGTGGAAGAATTTGGTGTTTCTTTCACCTTCTTTCAGCCATCTGATCCTGGACTTTTGCTTCCAATATATCTCCTCCTGCTTTCTCCTCTCCTCTAGCGGGTTGTGGATGCACTGCTCATGCTCCAGGTTCCCCTCAGTCTGACCCCCTGTGCTTACATTTTGCTGGAGTTCCACCATTTCCTTATTTAAGTCATGTTGCGCCTTAAAGATGTTTCCAAAGGTCTCACTGTTTCAAAGCTTTAGATGGTTTTTTAAATATCTGAGTTTCTGTTGGAACGGGAACATCTTGGAGCCTTCTGATGGAGTGAAGGTTGTCCAAGATGTTTTGACAAAGTCTTTGAAAGATGGGTGGGTGAGACAGAACTCTTCGAAGCGAAAGGGTCTTCTGGTGGAGTTTCCTGGTCGTTGCCATTGGAGGGCAATTGGCCAGTGATCCAAGCCTAAGTGGGGAAGAATGGCAGCTATTATGTCTCCTCCTAAGTGAACCGAATTATCTGATATGAGGAAATGATCTAGTTTGGAAACGATTTGATGCTTTCCTGCTCTTCGACTGCTCAAAGTGAAAGTGCTATTGCAAAAATGCAAATCTATAAGAGAGGTGTTCTGGATGAAGTCTTTGAAATGGGTGTTTTCCTGTTCCAATCTATTTCTTCCCCCAATCTTTCCCTCCAACATAGTGATCATGTTAAAATCCCCTCCAATAATCCAAAGTGGATGCCTCCTATTGTTATTCAGAGCTTCTATGGTGTTGAGAAGAGATATTTTGTTTCCTGCGTCCCGCAGGAAATAGACATTTGAGAGGTTTCCATGAATATTGGTGCCTAAAATGTCGAAGGCAGCCTAGATGAGGTGATGAGAAGCGTGGAAATCAAAGAGAGTAAGCGCTTGTGTGTTCCATGCAATGACAAGCCCCCCTGTTGACAACCTGGCCATGCTTTAGAGAGGATACTCCCTAGTGTAGAGCTGTTAAACTTGGTTTCCTGGAGAAAGCATAGTTGCAGATTTTCCATTTTTATCATATTTTTTAACATTCTGAGTTTTCCTGGGCTATTGAGCCCCCTTAGGTTCCATGAAATGAGCTTCATGATTAAATATTAATAGAGGGTTTATAGTACTTCTTCAATTTAGCATACCTGCCTGAGTCCACCAGGATTTTCCCTATCGCTATTGTTCGCTGGAGATCAGTTCTTCTTCCCCTCTTTCTGGAGTCTTTTGGGGGAAGGCCTCCATCCCATTGACTTCCTAGCTGGATGCCTAGCTGTTGCTGCTGATAAGCCCTAGAGATGACCACTTCCAGTTTGTTGAGCTGAAGCTCTGGGATACTGTCGTAAGCCTTCTTTTTGCATGCTAATTCTAGTTCTAAAATGTCTAGTCCATGGAGATCTATACTTTCTGGTTCTTCATCCATCTGTTGCACTTGGCTATTTCCTTCAATGGAAATATCTAGGCTTTGGAGGGGATCTGGAGTTCCATCTACGTCCATATCATTGTCTTTTTCTACAGGTTCCTTTCGACCTTCCATGGGGTTCGCCAATGTAACTTTGGCGGTTTGATGTTCAGAGGGGGAGGTTGAAGGAGGAGGCTGGGAGGAGGAGGAAGGGGGTGTGGAGCTGGGCTTGGAGATCAGGATTTTCTCTTCCGAGGTCTGAGCTAGAATTTCAAAGCTGTTCCTTAAAGCAAGGCCGGGGGCATTGTCTTGCTGGGGCTTTTTCCCGGTTGAAGGTTTTTTGTGCACTCGCTTGCGGCTAGGAGCTTTGGTTAAGCCATCATGGGTCAAGGAGTCTGAGGGTTCAAGAGCATTAGCTTTGGCATTTAGGGGACAGTCCCTGAATAGATGCCTGAGAGCATGGCATTTTCGGCAATGAAAAGGGACATGTTCATAATCCAAGGGTTGAATCCATTCATTATCACGGTGAGAGAGACTTGCCGATTCTGGCAGGGCTTTGTCCAGGCGCATAAAGACATAGATGCGTGCATAGGATGTGTATCTGCACATTTTTGTTTCTTCTACCTCTTTTATGTATTCCCCTAATCCATTTCCTATGTCTTTGAGAATATCTTCATCCCAGTACTCATCTGGAAGTGAGTACATTTTGATCCAGACTGGCGCCCAGGTGAGGTCTTCCTTGTCCGGATTGAATCTTGCTATCCATTCCCTTAAATACAGACCAGCTGAGTTGAAAAAGTAAGGCCCTTCACCCAGGATTCTATATTTGTCTTCAAGGCAAAATAAAATCGTAGTAAAAGATACTTTCGGCCCTAGCTGCAGAGTCACATCTCCTTTAGGTTTCCACTTCGCTACAATCCAACCATATAGGGCTTTTTCGTTCGGCCAAAACCCTATAAATTTCCCGATGAGGGCATGATCCCTCATGTATTGGATTCGTTCTTCAATCTTCTATCCCAGAAGCTCTATTCTGGGCCATTCGGTTGCTATTGGTTTGCATGTACTCGAAGAGACCTTCGAAACTTCCTCTCGTTTGTCCTTTCTTCCGGGTGTGACGTCGGCTTTGTCCCCCTAACTGCCTATCTCATTTTTCCCGTATCGTTGTGGGTTCTCCTTGTTTATCACTTCCTCATCAACAGAACCAAGCACAATCATCCGTTTAGGTCCTTGCTGCGAGGTGTTTGCTTTGGGGGAGGGCGTTAATGCCCCCCCTGGGGTGAGTCCATTGTCCTACGATAGAACCATGAGTTGCTTAGTCGAAACAGAGCTAGAGGTCAGGCTTGTGATGGTAACCTGATCTGTGCAGACTGTGTCATCTGAGTTGTGGTCAGAACCCTAGCTGTCGAGCCCTCCCGATCTGGGCATAATGTAATCGTTGTAATGAGGTTTTTCAATGAGCTATTCAATAAAAATTATCTAACTAACATTTGATTCGGTATTACAAGTGTTTGAGATTGCATAACAAAAATAGCATGCTATCCATTATTATCACAAGTTTCTTTAACTTTTGGTTTCTGAAGATATGTTTATTTTAATTATGGTTGAAATGTCTCGAAATTTTAAATTTCAAAAATAATATTGTAATAAAGATTTTAAACAATTTTATTTCATTAATAATAAATAAATAGATACAATTTAATGAGCGATGTTTATGAGTACGGATTTTGATTTTATATGAGGTGGCTCTGGTTGACTGATGACAAGCTATGAAAGGGAAATGGAGAGTCAAAGAATTTTTACTCTCTAAAAATAAATTTGGAAGAGGGATAAACCACATATCTTAAGGGGGCATGTAGCACAAAGGGGATATGGCCTTATGGTGGAACAAGTCCTAGGAAATAAATAGTTGTTAGTGGGATATTTTCCACATGTTATGGGGCTATGAAGGATCAATTATGGATTTATAAGTACCCAAGGAAGAGATAGGAGTCTCATGTTGTGAGAGAATAAGTGAAAGGTTGAGTTTTATCTGTGAATACCACCATCTAATAATTGAAAGTGAAAATCCACAGATCTAAAATAGGCATGAGGAGCTCATCTCTATAAAATCACAACCCAAGGCTTAGGGGCATGTTACTAAAGAGATTTGTCTTATCAATCTACTATAGACAAGTGGAACATCACCCATAAATTTGTATCATCCATATGGTTGTTGGTTCATCCAGTCCTTAATGCATGTGTTCAAGTAGTGATTTCAATTCATTACTATTGATGTTACATGTAAGATATATTAAATCATGCACATGTTCAAAAAATAAGGTTGCTTAGAATGTTAGTGCCTTTTTAAGCAAATTGATAGAAATGAATATCTTGTAGGCTTTACTGCCTATCATTATAACCTTTAAGAGAAGGTTATTATCCCACCCAAGAATGTCATATCAATTTTATTGTCTACATGTTTTCAAGGTTAATAGAAATATGGATAGATTTTAAAGCTAAATGGTTGTTCACTAGATTGGTGGGCATTTGAATGGTTGACGGGAAGGGTTAAAAAAAATATACACTGTAAAAATAAATTAGATTTATGTCTTGCATATTAGGAAATACATAGACAGGCCCAAAGGAAAACCACTTGAATGTCGATAAAATTCTAATTCTTCCTTCGTTGCTTGTATAGAAAGAATATGTTGGGCCCAGAATATTACATATGGAAGGACTGCACATCCTCCTAGACTTAATGCAAGATTAAATTATAGATATAAGTGACAAACGTATTGAGAAGATTATATGCCAAAACTATAGCATAGGATAAACTCAATGTTGTTTCTTGAATACCATAAAGCAAGGGAACTAATATTAATAACATTTATGAATGGAAGCTAAGGATAAATGTAAAACCTATGATGTTTCCTACAAGAACCTATTTAGACCATGTCAAGTCAAAGAATAAAAGTAAATCCTTGAGCACACCAAGTAAAGGGCAAGTTACAACCTAGAAGCATGATATTCTTAGGAAAGGTGGGATGCCTTATGAGGAATGTTGTGTCGATAAATAAGAAAAGAGGCTACAAGGATAAAACTAGTATGTAACTATTCACTCCAAAAGCCGAAAAAAAACAAAAAAAACAATTTTTGTGCATTCCTAGAGTTTTAGCCACAATGGAAAAGGAAAACCACATTCCTAATGTGAGAAAAACATGGCCACGGTTCCTTAAATACAACCCTAAATTTATTGTTATTATCAATATCTAGTGGGGGCGGGGGAGGGACCAAAACTGAAATAAGATCCCAAACTCAAAAGTGTGGAGAATAATAAACAATGCATATGTTTTATATTAGAAGTCATACACATTTAGAACATTGTAAATAGAATAATTATTACATAATGGAAGAATCATATGGCTATGGTATGATACCCTTACCCTCTCCATTGCTAAATGGGATCACAAAAGAACCCATTAGTAAATAGCCATAAAACAATATTAAACTAAATGATGTCTTTCAATTTCTCCAAGAGAACAAATAAATAATATTATAAGTATGAAGAATGGGGTCCTAATGTGTTAACCCTCTTCGAGGTATTTCGTTACAAACAAAAGATGCCTTACAAAGACCCAATAACCATAAAAACTAGAGATAGCTGAAAATGAGTCCATTTACAATAAGTGAAAATAGAAGCCATGCAAGGAGATAGGTGAAAAACAAAGCAAGGGAAGGAAGTTATCATCATCTCATCATCCTACTGAGGGAAAGTATTTTGGAATTACGTCCATGGGATGACATACATCTCCTCCTTAGATTGTATCTTAGCATTATCATAAACTCACCTCCAAATAACAAACCTCTTGCCCAGACCATGCTAAGAATAATTTAATATCTTAGAAAAATGAAAAGAAAGTGAAAAACAGAAATAGATAGAAAACAAAAGTAGTTATTACCTACGTTGTTTACCATTCCGTTCAAATCCTCTACATAGTGCAGGAAAGATAATGTTAATCCAATTTTACATTTCATAGAAAGAATAAAACTTGATGTGGGTAATCTCGGTTGATTTCAATCTGAGCTTTGGGATGCATAAGAGGGAATGGGGAAAGCTAAAGATAAAATGAAGGAAATTTATTGTAGGAAATTAGTAACGGAATGAAGGAAAAAAATTAACGAAGTCAAAAATAAAATTGGGACAATAGTAATGAAAACTCTAGAAGCATAACTCAGAAAGGATATGTTCAAACCCTAATTTCAAAATGTTCTTACCAAGGAAGCCAATCAATTTTCCACATTTCAATTACCTATTTCTAAGCTTCAGATCACCTTTGTTCAAAATGACAGAAACGGTTTCTATTAAGCCCATAGAAAACATTACATTTAGGACAAGAAGGGCAATCACCATTAGTTAATTATTTAAGAGCCAAAATATAGTTTGAGCACATGAACATAGTGATAAGTAAGCATAAATTAAACCCAAGTGTCATGCGAGACACTACACTGAACACATATCCCCCTTGTAGAACATAAAACCTTGTTGAAATCAATTGAGGGAAGGGGAAAACCATATGAGGGTGGGGTTAACATATAATCTTACCCATTGTGGCTCAATGGGTCACCAAATAACATGGTAGAGTGAATTTTCTATCAAAATTTATAAGGTAAAAAAAGTCAACCTATAGTCAATAATAAACTTAGATAAGGACAATTCATAAGCTAAGTTATATCTTGTGTTAAAACAAAAAAAAAAAAAAATGAGGAGAGTTATTAAGAGAGGTATTAGAAACAAGTATAATAAAAATATAATAACTATTAAGTTTTATTACAACTCCTACATGTTAAATGGTTGAGGAGAGAGAAGGAGAGGCTCTATAGTGAAGCCATGAAGGGAGTGAACATCATCAAGGTAAAGAATCATGAAAAGGGATATCTATTGAAATACTATTCTCTAGGAATCAAGATATCCAAGATATGTAGTAAGTCCTTTAAGAAACTATTAAAAGGATGCAAACTAGAAATAAATAAGCATAGAACAAATAACAAACAACTATTGAGGATGTAGGTAGTGTAATATAAAATATAAGAAGAGCAATAGAGGATGAATGCAACAATATTAAAAAGGTCTAATGATAAAACAATGAAAAATAATGGGTAGAACCATAATATTAAGGAAAGGATTCCAAAGGAACAAAAGGAAGATTTAAAAGTAAATGATCCACCTAATCTAGGAAATGAATTTTCAAATGAAACTGACATAATAAATGTGAGCACTAAATCATTAGACAATGGTGAACAAAATGAACAAACACATTGAGAAAAAAGAACAATGTGAAAGAACTACAATGGGAATTTAAGAAATTGATGCCATCGATTTTTGAAAGAGATTCTAAAGACAAAAAAATGCATGGTTGAGTAATATAGGAAAATATTTGTATCTTTATCAATCTTGTAACAACCCAAAAGCTAGGCATACTACATACCAATTAAATGGTCAATCCAATATTTTGTGGGAGAATACCAAAATTTCTAATGTAATTAATAAAAAGGAAACAACATGGAAACATTTTAAGGAGGTATTTGAGAAACAATATTTACGTGAAAGATACATTGATAATAGAGTCAAGGAGTTTCATGATTTGAAACTAGGAAGTATGAATATAGATGTCATCACCACCAAATTTTTAAGATTGTTGATGTATGTACCCTACCTTTGGGGAGCAAAGGAAAATGTGAAAAGATAACTCTAATATAAGAGGAAAGGGATTGGAATAACCACAATTTATGATATGGGTTTGATAATTATAAATTTTTTCTCTCTCTCGATTCTTTCAGAATGAAAAAATTATAATAATCAACTCGCCGGATGATTTTTACTCGTAGGACCTAGTTTGTCAATTTGGGTCTAAAACATCATCAGAGAATTTTGAGGCATTAAATTACAATGTTTTAAGGGAAAAACTTTTTCTCTTTAGCATCACACATTTTTTTCCTATTGTACAGACAAAGGCCTTTCTAACGGTGAATGAATTGTGTTAATAAGAGTTCGTATATGAAAGTTATGCGACTCAGAATTCAACCTTCCTAATTTCACCATGATAATTTGAGAGCATGCTATGTAATGCCCCCTTATTCATGAAAAATTGAATACCCACATTATTACAATGAATTAAAGTCTTCTAAAGTATATATTGTAACTCTCGTTAATAGATGTCGTAGTCAAACCTAGCCACTAATAGGCTATCGGGTTGTATTATAACTGGGTGACTCGGAAGAAAAGGGGTTCCATTATTTAGAGTGCATTTGTTCCACGGATGCACAAAATTAGCCAAGAGGGATAGGAGATAGAGAACACTGAGATGATTTGTGCACTATAGTAGCCCATCGACCACAAGGCATAATTCTTTGTACTCACAACCATTTTCTTATTAGAGAAGGAGAATAGGGGATCCTCACCTTCCAACTAGGTTTTCCTCTCAACAAGGTTTCTTAGGTCTTATCTCGTGTCAAATATGTTCATGTGTCATATCTCCCTTTGTTACTATTTTTTTTGTTTGCAAATCATCTGTCTCGATATAGTACTTTTCTTTCTCTTACGATACATATTTTTTCTCACCTCTAATAGTATATTTCTATCTAGACAAAATTGACATTAGCATTATCATCTCAAATAAAAATGCAATTACTTTTTTACTACAAACTACATATATAGTTCTTTATTTATCATTCTCTCTCTCTTTCCTCCTCTCTCCCTCACTCTCTTTCCATCTTTCCCTTGTCACTCCCTCTCTCTCTCCACCTTTCTCCCTTTACGTTGTTCTTTCTCCCTCCCTCTCTCTCCCCCTCAAACTCCATCTCTCTCCCCTTCCCTCTTTTGAGTCTTCTCTTCCTTCCTCTCCCTCCCTTTCTCTCCCACATCCCTCTATCTCTCCCCCCATCACTCGCTCTATCCCTCTTCCCTCCAACTCTTTCATTATAACCCTCAAAAAATGCCCAATGCTCAAAACTACAAATCTCGCACTAACGCCAGTTCATAATTTCAAATTATTTTCAACATTTTCCAAAACACTATTGAATCAATATGAGAATTCCCCTGGTCTGACCACAAAATAAGAAATCAAATATTTTGACAAGAAAGAAAAATACTTTAATCGTCAAAGATAAAATACGAAATGGGACAAATCCTCAAATGTAGTCGATAAAACGGGTCAAGACATTAAATTTTGACATCAAAGCAAAATACTTTAACCATCAAACACAAAATACGAAATGCAATGTCAGAAATTATCGAAGTCCTAAAATGTAGCAAACATAAATGGTTAAAACGTTAAATTTTAATGGAAACAACATAAATTCTTCGTAATTAAAGCTTAAATTTCGCAGTTTAAAATTACTAGAATTCAAACTCAATCGAAAGTATATTTTCAAATTTAAGAGAATTTTAATTTCAACGGCAAGCTCATTAACAACCTCAAACTTTAACAGACATTTTCTCTGAAACTCAATTTCTCGCTCTGTTAGAATAACATCTATCATGTGTCGCAAATTTGACATTATGGATCTTCTGAAAGAAAATCGAACAAACTGTTGTAAAAGGAAAATATTATCTAGGAAAGAACCCTCTACGTTATTTTGTCAAACGAAACCATAATGAATTCCATATTCCTCAAAAATTCATTGCAGAAATCCAATTAAACATTCCTGCGTACAAGGTTTTTCATATTGCAGCTAATTTTGTCTGACCCACCAATATTTTCATTCATGCATTTCATTTGGCTTATCCAATGTGATAGACTCGCCATAAATATGAGACTGAAATGAGAAGAAATCTTTTAAGAGAAGACATCTTTCGTTGGTGATTTAACATTATGGTAAACTAATAAAAACAAGTTTAAAGGTATCTAGTGAATATTTGTCTCCCTCTCCAAAACCTAATGTATTTTATTCTAGGCATAAAGTAGATGTCATAAATAAATAGGGAGTTTATGTCACAAGTCACCCTAAAACACATGATTCAAATGAGGAACATCCAAAAGCCTCAATGTTTACTTAAACACAACCTTCCCCAAATCATTTCATTGTTTAGTATGCTTAAAAATATTTAACCGTATAGAAAAACACAAGGCATGAATTTCTATAGTTAGATATCATCAACTAAAGATGATCTTTCCAAATATTTCATTCATTAGGTGTATCTTTGCACCTTTACGGAAAATGTCTAGTTAACACCCATTATTAAATGTCTAGTTAACACCCATTATTAATGCAGTTGTAGCGAATTTTGTGTTAAGTATAAAGTGCTAACCAAGAATTTCAATGTCTGAAACATTGAAAATTAAAAATTAGCTTCTCATAACATCAAAGATATGAAGTGGATATCAAGCACAGACCTGGCATAAACGATAAAAGCTTTGAATTCAGTAGAGAAATCAATATTGAATGGGATAGATCTAACAGTAATAATGATTAATCAATACATAATCCGTATTGAACATAATGCAAAAGCAGAGTTCCTCGTTCTCCTCGTTCATGGCCAGGCTTCTGTTTTGGTTAAGGTTTTGTCCTTTCCACCCTGTACCTCTTCTATCGAAGTTTTGGTTCACTCTGTTCATTTCTCTTTTCGTTTCTTTTTATGAGAAGCTCCTCTGAATTTTCTACTTCACTGGACTTCTAGTGGAATCCTTCTGTTCTTTGCCCCTCAATATTGTCTGTGTATTGAAAGTGATTTTAGATTATCCCTAATTTTAGTTATTCTATACTGATGAGAAATTCTCTGATTTCTCTAATTTTCAGTTCTTCTAACTTACATTCTCATACTAAGAAAAACATTTTGGTGTGTATAGAAACAATGTAGAATAAAATTAGATAAATCATTCATATTTATATTTTCCAAAAAATTATTATCAATTAACTTAATTTAAATAATTAAAAATACAAATTATATTTTTAAAAATTAATAAATATATAATTATTTCAATTATTACTCATCAAAACTTTTTTATAAACCATTTAATTTGTATTTGTGTGACATAAAAATGAAATGCATAAAAGTCACATGGATTGTTAGAGGTACGTGTCATTCACTCTATAAATAGATATGATGGTTTTTCTTTAAAAATAATATTACTTTGTGATACCATATTGCTATTCACTTTACTAAATAAAAATGAGAAAAATAAATTATTCGTATAATAAATGTTTTTTCTTTTAATTTTTTAAAATTTAAATCATAATGTTTTGAGATTTTCATTAAATTTTGTAGAATCGGATTTTGGAGATTTATAGATCATTTTCATTTGATTTTTCAAATCTAAAAGGATATTTACCTTTAATATCAAATGTTTAAGAGCTTAATAATTATAAGGTCCATACACATATGTGTTGCAAGATAAGAGGTGGGAAAGGTGGGGTATAGAAATCCTAGGCATCAAAGAAAAATATTTAGAGAAAACTAACTCCAAAAAATAATAATAATAATAATAATTGATTTCAACAGTAATAGTAATCATTAATTATATATTTGTAATGAATAATATATAAATAGAATAGAGATGATAGTACTACTCATAATAAAATTAGATAATTAATATAAAATAAGAAATGAGTATAAAGACAATATAATATTATCCCAGAGTAATTAGGTTATTAATAGTATTAACATATTAGATATAATAATAATAGTAATAAAAGAAAATAAATAGAAAAATAATATTGTGTAATGTGCGTGATATGCCCAATGTTTTGGATGGTGACTCCATCCATCATTAGGGACCACAGAATCACCATCCAAATCTTTGGACACGTCACACATATTACACAATGTTATTCCAAAAATCTCTCAAAATATGATTAATTATGAATGTCTCAAATAACTAATAAAATGGGTTAAAATTATATCATTATAATGATAAAATTAGAAAATGCACAAAAAATATACTATAGTTAAAAATATAAACTCTAGTGCACCTTCAAATTTACACATTATTTTTTTGGCTTATATTTGATCAAATGATAACATTTTATCATTATTAAACAAGAATTCTACTTCCAAGTTTATATACAGTCAGTTTCTGTGTGAATGTTTCTAAAGAGTTTCCATAAATAAAATGGCATAAAGGTATTCTTGAATGGAGGTTCATTCTCTTTTTAATTTCTGAAGTAAAATAATTCTCTCTATATATAAAGGGATGAGATGACATTTCGCTATGGGTTCCACAAAATTTAAACAATTTTTGACTCTCTGTAATATACCATAGCATTGTGGTATGGCTTCCTTTTGAGAATAAAATAACTTTCTGGGATATTATGAAGATATTGCATCATTTCCACCTACCCCTACTCAAACTCAAGACATGTTTAATGTTGATCATACTTATAACTCATATTAACCTCGATCCCTCACATCATATAACATGTGGACCTCTTTATTATAGCTCACAACCTCCACTATACATTTTAGACCCTTTTTCCTCAGTCACTAATGGCGATGATAGTGTGCGGGTTCACTTTCTACATGTCAAGCATCAGAAACATGGTTCTGACCCATCCATGTAACAAAGTCACAGTCGGATGTCTCGGATGAGACAAGGTAATCGAATGATGTTTTCTAATCAAATATTCGACCATCCGAGACTTGTCATTCGGTATTGCTTGATTTTTGCAGACAAATATTTCCATATCGGTAGACTAGTGTTTCAACAATACACTTATTTGTTTATTCATGTCACCTTATTTCCACAAGGTGCATGGTTTTCATTTCACCCTATGACACTAGCTCAGGCTGCAATGCTAAGTAAAGATTATTCAAATCATATTGAATGAAATTATGTTGCTAAGGATTTTATAGGGTTAATATTTTTCTTATTTTGTTATCATACGTGAGGAAATGAATTTCAAGTAATGAATTCTTTGGGGATTTGATGGTTTTTAAATGAGCCATTTAATAAAAACTATCTAGCTAACATTTGTTTCAGTATTACATGTGTTTAAGAGGACATAACAAAAATAGTTTACTATCCTTTATTATCACAAGTTGCTTTAACTTTTGGTTTCTGAAGATATGTTTATTTTAATTATGGTTGTAATGTCCCGAAATCTTAAATTTCAAAGATAATGTTGTAATGAATATTGCAGACAATTTTATTTTAGTAAAAATAAATAAATAGATACAATTTGATGAGTGATGTTTATGAGTATGGATTTTTATTTTATATGAGGTGGCTCCGCTTGACTGATGGAAAGCTATGAAAGACAAATGGAGAGACGAAGAATCTTGATTCTATAAAAATAAATTTGGAAGAGGGATAAACAACAAATCTTAAGGGGCCATGTAGCACAAAGGGGATATGGCCTGATGGTGGAGCAAGTCAAAGGAAATAAGTAGTTGTTAGTGGGATTTTTTCTACATGTTATGAGGCTAGGAAGGATCAACGATGAATTTATAAGTACCCAAGGAAGAGGGAGGAGTCTCATACTGTGAGAGCATAAGTGAATGTTTTAGGCTAAGGTTGCATTTGTGAATACCACCATTTAATACTTGAAAGTGAAAATTCACAAAGCTAAAATAGGCACGAGGAACTCATCTCTATAAAATCACAACCGAAGGCTTAGGGGCATGTTGGTAACGAGATTTGTCTTATCGATCTACTAGAGACAAATGGAACATGCCCCATAAATCTGTATCATCCATATGGTTGTTGGTTCATCCAATCCTTAATGCATGTGTTCAAGTAGTGATTTCAATTAATTACTATTGATGTTACATGTAAGATATCTTAAATCATGCACAAGTTTATAAAATTAGGTTGCTTAGAAGGTTAGTGCCTTTTTAAGAAAATTGATAGAAATGAATATCTTATAGGCTTTACTACCAATTATTAAAAAATTCAACAGAATGTTATTATCCCACCCAAGAATTGCATATCAATCTTTTGTCTACATGTTTTAAAGGTTAAAAGCAATAGGGATAACTTTTAAATCTAAATGGTTGTTCACTATATTAATGGGCATTTTAATGGTTGATGGGAAGGGTTGAAAAAAATATACATTGTAAAAAAAATTAGTTTTATGACCTGCATACTAGGAAATACCTAGATAGACCCAAAGGGAAACCACTTGAATGTCGATAAACTTCTAAATATTCCTTCATTGCTTGTCCAGAAATAATATGGTAGGCCCCGAATATTGCATATGGAAGGACTACATAGCCTCCTAGACTTAACGCAAATGTGAGGTATTAGATTAAATTATAGAGATAAGCGACAAGCATATTGAGAAGAGTATATGCCAAAACTATAGCATATGATAAACTCATTGTTGTTTCTTGAATATCATAAAACAAGGGAACTATTGGTATTCAAATTTATGAATGGAATCTAAGGATAAATGTAAAACCTATCATGTTGCCTACAAGAACCTATTTAGACCATGCAAACTCCAAGAATCAAAATAAATCCGTGAGCACAAAAAGTAAAGGGAACGTTACAACCTAGAAGCATCAGATTCTTATAAAAGGTGGACTGCCCTATGAGGTATCTTGTGTCGATAACTAAGAAAAGAGGTTACAAGGATAAACCTAGTATGTAACTATTCACTCGAAAAACAAAGACAAAAAACACTTTTTATGCATTCCTAAATTTTTAGCCACAATGGAAAAGGAAAACCACATTCACAGTGTGAGAAAAACGTGGCCATTGTTCCTTTAAGACAACAATAAATTCATTTTTATTATAAATATATGGTGGGGGCAGGTGAGGGACCAAAACTCAAATAGGGTCCTAAACTCAAAGGTGTGGAGAATAATAAACAATGCATACATTTTGTATTAGAAGTTCTACACATTTAGAGCATTGCAAAGAGAATTAATATTATATAATGGCATAATTGTAAGCTTATGGTATGATACCCTTACCCTCTCCATTGCTAAATGGATTCACAAAAGAACCCATTAGTAAATAACCATAGAAAAATATTAAACTAAATGATGTATTTCCATTTCTCCAAGGGAATGAATAAATAATATTATAAGCATGAAGAACGGGGTCCTAGTGTGTTAACCCTTTCCTAGGTGTTACATTACAAACAAAAGATGTCTTATGGAGACCCAATAACCATATAAAATAGAGATAGCTAAAAATGAGGCCATTTACAATAAGTGAAAATAGAAGTCATTCAATGAGATTTCTGAAAAACAAAGCAGGGGAAGGAAGTTACGATCCTCTCATCATCATATCAAGGGAAAATATTTGGGAAGTAGTTCCATGGGATGACATACATCCCCTACTTAGTTTGTATCTTAGCATTATCAGAAACTCACCTCCAAATAACAAACCTCCTACCCAAACCATGCTAAGAAGAATTTGGTGTCTTAGAAAATGAAATGAAAGTGAAAAACAAAAATAGATAGAAAAAAATGTAGATATTACCTACATTGTTTCCCATTCCTTTCAAATCCTATACATAGTGTAGGAAAGATAATGTTAATCCAATTTTATATTTCATACAAAGAATAAAAATTGATGTGGGCAATTTTCATTGATTACAATCTGAGCTTTAGGATGCATAAGACAGATGGGGGAAACTAAAATTAAAATGAAGGAAATGGATTGTAGGAAATTAGTAACGGAATGAAGAAAAACAATATACATAGTCAAAAAGAAAATTGGGACAATAGCAATGAAAACTCTAGAACCTTAACTCTAAAAGGATATGTTCAAACCCTAATTTGGAAATGTGCTTACCTAGGAATTCAATCCATTTTCCACATGTCAAGTACCTATGTCTAATCTTCATATCACCTCTTTTCAAAATGACACAAAAGGTTTCTATTAAGACCATAACAAACGTTGCATTTAGGAAAAGAAGGGGAATCACCATTAGTTAATTATTTAAGAGCCAAAATAACGTTTGAGCACATGAACACAGTGATAATTAAGGAGAAATTAAACACAAGTTCATGTGAGACACTACACCAAACACATATCCCCTTAGTAGAAAGTAAAACATTGTTGAAATCAATTTAGCAAAGGGGAAAACCATATGAGGGTGGGGTTAACATATAATCTTCCCCATTGTGACACAATGAGTCACCAAATGACATGGTAGAGTGAATTTTTTATCAAAATTTATAAGGTAACAAAATTCAACCTATAGTCAATAATAAACTTAGATAAGTACAACCCATAAGCTAAGTTATATGTTGTGTTAAAACCAAAAAAAGTAAAATTTAGGAGTGTTATTAAGAGAGGTATCAAAAATGGTATCAAACAACTGGTTTACAACACTTGGACATACATGGGCATAAAATAAACAAATAAAATAAAAATAGAATAACTAATAAGTTTTATTACAACTCTTACATGTTAAAGGGTTGACAAGGGAGAAGGAGAGGCTCTGTAGTGAAGCCATGAAGGGAGTAAACATCATCGAGGTAAAGAATCATGAAAAGGGATATCTATTGAAATATTGATCTCTAGGAATCAAGATATCCAAGATACGTAGTAAGTCCTTTAAGAACTTATTAAAACGATACAAACTAGAAATAAATAAGCATAGAACAGATAACAAACAACTATTAAGAATGTAGGTAGAGTAATATAAAATGTAAGAAGAGTAATAGAGGATGAATGAAACAATGTTAAAAAGGTCTAATGATAAAAAAAAAAGATGAAAAATGATGGGTGGAGCTATAATATTAAGGAAAGGATTCCAAAGGAGCAAAAGGAAGATTTAAAAATAAATGATCCACCTAATCTAGGAAATGAATTGTCAAATGAAACTAACATAATAAATTTTACCACTAAATCATTAGACAATAGTGAAAAAAATGAACAAACACTATGAGAAAAAAGAACAATGTAGAAGAACTACAACGAGAATTTATGAAATTGATGCCATTGATTTCTGAAGGAGATTCTAAAGAGAAAATAGAAATGCATGGTTGAGTAATATAGGAAAGTATTTTCATCTTTATCAGTATTCTAACAACCCAAAAGCTAGGATTACTACATACCAATTAAATGGCGAATCCAATATTTGGTGGGAGAATACCAAAATTTATAATGTAATCAAGAAAAAAGAGACAACATGGAAACATTTTAAGGAGATATTTGAGAAAAAATATTTACCTAAAAGATATATTGATAAGAGAGCCTAGGAGTTTCATTATTTGAAACTGGGAAGTATGAATATAAATGGCATCACCACCAAATTTTTAAGGTTGTTGATGTATGTACCCTACCTTTGGGGAGAAAAGATAAAGGTAAAGAGCTACCTCTGATGCTTACCCTCCTTATAATAGAATCAAATTGAATTTTACAACCAAAAAAGAATGAATGAAGTTGTAAGAAAAGAAAATTTGTGTCATTAGCAATTTAGTCACAAGACAGAACAATACAAACCATTGTCTGCTAAGAAAAAGGAGATATCATATTTCATAGGAAAGGGATTGGAATACCCACAATTTATGATATGGATTTGATCATTATAATTTTTTCCTCCATCTCGATGCTTTCAAAATGGAAAAATTGGAAGAATCAGCCCATAGGACCCTTTTTACTAGTAGGACCCAGTTTGTCAAATTGGGGTCTAAAACATTATCAGAGCATTTTGAGGCGTTAAATGACATTTTTTTAAGGGAAAAAAATTGCCGCTTTAGCATCACGCCAATTTTTCCTATTGTACACACAAATACCTTTCTAATGGTGAATGAATTGCATCAATCAGAGTTCATATGTGAAAGTTATTCCACTCAGAATTTGACCTTACTATTTTCACCACAATAATTTGAGAGGATGCTATGTCATCCCCCATTATTCATGAAAAATGGGCTAGGCACATTATTACAATGAACAATACTCTAGAAGAGTATATATTGTAACACTCGTTAATAGATGAGGTGATCAAACCTAGCCACTAATAGGTTATTAGGTTGTAGTATAATTGGGTCACTCGGAAGAAAATGGGCTCCATTATTTCGAGTGAATTTGTTCCATGGATGCACAAAATTAGCCAAGAGGGATTTGATATAGAATACATAGAGATGATTTGTGCACAATCTTATCCCATCAACCACAAGCCATAATTCTTTATACTCACGACCATTTTCTAATTAGAGAAAAATAATAGAGGAGCCTCCCTTCCAACTAGGTTTTCCTCTCGACAAGATTTATTAGGTCTTATCTCATGCCAGATATGTTCATGTGTCACATCTCCCTTCATTACTATTTTTAATTTTTTTTCAAATCATCTGCCTTGATATAATACTTTTCTTTCTCTTATGTTAATATTTTTTCTCACCTCTAATAATCTATTTCTATCTAGACAAAAGTGTCCCCAACATTATTATCTCAAATAAAAATTCAAGTTCTTTTTATATTACACACTACATATACAGTTATTTATTAGTCACTTTCTTTCTTGTTTTCTTACCATACAAAATATTGGGTTTTGCTCGAGCTTTAATTTAGGTGTCAATAGCTAGAAGTCCTTCCAAGAAATTAGTACATATATATTTATTATACTTGTATGGTTTATATAGTCATTATGGTCTTTTTATAACCTACACACATGTATAAAACTTTGCAGTTTATTTATATTCGATATGAATATTGGGGCCTTACTTACAACTAGTAATTTTATCAAAACCTTTTTGGTTTTCCTTACAACTTATGTATTGGTCTCATTACTTCACATACGCATCCCATTTCAAACTGATTCGCATAGCAACCATCCTATGTATTGATTATGTGTGTAGGTATTGGCATACCTCTTAAACATTTTTATTTACCATCCCAGGTTAATTTGGTTATGCATGTGCTATAGTATTCTAGAGTGGCTAGCATATGAAGCGCTGAAAAATAGTGCATTGAATTATTTCTATGTTATTACCTTTTTCACTTCTTATGGTTACAGATCTTTTGATCCAATTATCCACAAATAGGGTTTTCATTAATAGCATCCTAGGTGGAGGAGACTTGTTGGCACTTTAATCATCGTTGGTTCTCACTACAATCATACAGAGGAGATCTATTAACACTTGGTTAGGGTAACTACCTACCCTAACCTCACCATCCTGACCTCGTTTGCACTATGACAAATGTCTAAACGGCTCCGACTACTTGAATCCCTACTAGAGATTTTTCTTCTCCTTCAATTTTGTGAAATTCGAGCAAGGATTCTTCCTGGAAGACTATTATTCGACCTCTGAGAATAAACCTTAAATGATTATTAGAGTAGTTTCTCTTCCAAAAGGTGAGCCTAATACCTTCCTTGGAATATTGCAAGGGTCTTAAAAAAATAATTACAAGGTCTTCGATTGATAATCCATGTGTTCCTTTACAGGAATGGTCAGGGGAGGGTCTATTCTTATCGACTCTTGAAGATAAAATATCATGGCCCTCCAATAATTTCTTTCTTTTCTTTTGAAATTTTTTTATTAAAATTTACTAACGAAACGCTTGATCTGTATTTCAAGCAAGGTATGTTGGGGTATGGCTCTTGCAAGGTCTTTGAGGAAATTCCGAAGCTTTCACATATTCTTCTTTATACTTTTGGTTTGACTCTTGTGAGTCTTGTCTAGTTGTGAAACTTAAGACCTCTCTATTGATTATATTGGATTATTATGGATGACCACTTCCAAAATTACTACATATTTGATTTTTTTTAAATTATGGTTATGAGTATTCTCTTTCTTTAAGTATAATTGAAAGACCCTCCTAGGCTCAGAGTATAAATGACTATTTAATTTGTAAATAATTTTAAATTTTGTGAGTAACCCAAGTCATTCTATAAATTTTGTGCCTATTGGGATATTGAACATACATACAGATATATGTTTTGCATGCACTATGGCTTTATGTGTGATGAAATTGTAATGGTAACTTTCAAATGTTTAATAATTCTTTTTTACAAATGACTTCTTCTTGTATTACTCTTTGCCTAATGGAATATTTTATAATATTTTCCAAAATGTCTTTACATGTACCTCTTAAGTATATATGCATATGTATTCATTAGTTTCCTGTTTCGTAATGGTTCTATACTCTTTTAGACTCAGAGGGTATTTAATTTATTTCATTCTTGTTTTTGCCACTGCTTGCATGTGCAACCTTCAATGATTTTTTGTTTTGTTTTGATTTAATACAAGATAATGTATATATTTATCAATATATCTTTTTGGTTAAAAAAAACTTATATATTGAGACATATAAATATATTTATATATCAATATAAAGAATTTCTTTTTTCTTCTAGTCCATGGCAATACAGGTACATGTAACCAAGAACCTTTGTTGGTCTCTAAGTCCTAATAATTCCAACCAACAACCAAACCTGTAGGAAATATGATGGTCATACCATCTAGATTCTCTCAAGGGATTTCACCCTAGGCTTCACCCAAAATTCCTCCCTGTATTACTTTATTATTTATTAGTCTAGCTCTTATCATGGGAAGATATTATATAACTACATTCTAATTTATACTCTCTTTTGAGTAATAACCCTTGTCTCAAAAATTTATTTTTTAACTGTATTTAGCTCATGTCTAACACATATTTCTACGGATTTTCTTTTTTTTACTAGCAATATTCTCTTTCCAATAGAATCATTTTCTTTCATATCAGATATAACAACTTTGATTGACAATAAAATTTTATTGTACAAATTCCTCTTACTTATAGCGTCTCCTTCCAACGTGTAATCATGTCATAGTCATAGTATTTATATAAATATGAATTACCTCAACATTCAAATTATCTAAGGAGTACCCTTACCTCCAAGAACACTACCTGTCTTTGGTTTCTCCCTGAATTATGCTAAGGGATACAAATTTACTCCCAACCTTGAACTATATTTTATTGTCAGTTCCCCCTAAGCTCTTCCTCTAATTGTCAAATAAACTAAGAGG
The DNA here is from genome assembly GCA_031772625.1 of Pinus tabuliformis. Classification (NCBI taxonomy): domain Eukaryota; kingdom Viridiplantae; phylum Streptophyta; class Pinopsida; order Pinales; family Pinaceae; genus Pinus; species Pinus tabuliformis. The sequence goes on from CM062818.1 coordinate 1,239,975,771, forward strand.
AGTTAGAGAGATTACCTCCTCTCCTTTTTCAACATCCTGCAAACCCTTTATTGGGCTCATGAGCCTTTATCTCCCACTAGTAAGGGTAATATAGACATTTCCTTTCTCTCCCACAATATCTATCACAGAATCCACCTTAGAGTTTCTCTCTCCCACCCTATCTCAATTTAGGTGGTATGTCTTATCTCTTTGTTTCTGTGAAATCTCAAGATTATCTTTCCAATGGGCATAACTAGTAACTAATACAAGTCCTAATACCCTTCCCCCTTGTGTGTGTGTGTGTGTGTTTATACACACCATAGAAAAATAAAAACAAAAGGGAGAGTTCTTTCTCTACTATGCCCTCTTTGGGCATAACCACTTTTGTTAATTATTCCCCTAATAGTTAGAGGCTAATCTCCCTTGTTATATCTTAACATAATTATGAAGGAATTCAATTTATTTAGATAATTCCATAAATTATTTCTCATGTCAGGAAATAAAGAATTATTCATCACATGTCCTTTCTCTTTTTTCCATGGAGAATAAATAAATAAAAGAAGCACAAACATAAATCATAAATTAAGTTTCTCCAAGGTATTACATCTCCCCTCCACAAAAAAATGACACTATCCCTAGTGTTTATTCAATATAAACATTCAAGTAAACAACTTAGGGTATGCCCTTTTCATCTCATCCTCCATCTCCTAGGTGGCCTTTTCATGTCCTAGGTACTCCCACTGGACTTTAACCTAAGTGATGGCTCAATTCTGAAGTATAATCTCCCTCTAGTCCAAGTCTCACATTGGTATGTCTTGGAATTATCCTTTTAGCTTGACCTGTACCACATGTCAATTGATTACATGAGTTAGATAGTGTGCATACTTCTTGAAAATTGATACATGAAATACATTGTGATTTTTAATATAAGCTGGTCGTGCCAATTGGTAAGCCAATGAACCTAATTTGGAAATATTTCAAAGGGTATGCAATATTCCATGAGCTCTTGTTGAGTCTTTACACCCTTTTTTCTTGATCGACCACCAATCGTCTTTTGGCATGTTGATTGTTGTGTCATGTTTGTGATCTTGTTCTGGCCATTTTGAAAGTTTCTGTTTGTGTGCATGAGTTGTTTTCTCTCTGTGAAGATCGATCGTATTCACACACAAATTTGAAGCATTGTCGCGTAAGTGTCATCACAATCGTTTGAATGTCTATCTCAGGTGTCACACTTGTTTCTCTTAACCTTTAAGACAGTCTCACTAAGCACATGTTTTTCCTTTTGGTTCGAGGTGTCATGTCATTGAATCATGTTAAGTGTGCGCTCATAATGTCATGTATGCACAAGTTCACTTCCTCTCACACTTAGCCATTTTTCCTAAAAAGCTTTCGACTCGACAACCCTCCTTCAACTGGACCCCAAATGAGCTGCATAGTGTAGTCACAGCTCTCAGTGACCCTACTCTGCTACCCAAAATTGTGCAGAGCTTGAGGTTATCCTTTACGACAGCCTGCACTACTAGAAGTGAGAAAGTTGAATGTCTCCTAGAACTACACAGAAGTTGTCGCCGAGTCCGATCAAATCTACACTTCCTGCAAGATCACTCATGAAGCCTCCCTTTGGTCTTCCGAAAACCTAAACTGCATTGTGACCCTAGGCTACACTGCTCTCCAGAATTGTGTAGACAAACCTAGTTGCCTACCTTGCACTGGCGACAAAAATTGTGCAGTCATGTGAGTTAGGCCTCTGCTACCTAGCACTACACTATTTTAATAAATTGTGTAGATCTGATTGGTAGGCCCCCTTGCTGGCTTTCTCTGTTATGTCCCTAAAATTTTCACACTTTTGACTTGCACTCTCCCTGTTGCCCCGCTCTGCACTCATCTTAGAAATTGCATAGTTGTGTTGGGAAGGCCCCTGCTGCCTGTTTGACATTGTCCCTCAAAAATGCACAGTTGTGACTACTAGGTTCCTACAACCCAGTCAAGCCTTGCTTTGGAACACTACACAGAAATCCCTGCTAATGCCTCCTGCTGCCGGCTTTTTCTTCCTAGGAGAAACTGCATAGGTTCCCAGCTACACCCCCAAATGAACTGCCTAGTCCTCATCCTAAAAACTACGCAGAATTACCAAGCAGTTTCTCTTGACAACCTACCTTGTCTTCCTCCTGAGAACTACACACTTCTTCCTAGTTGGGTTCTACCTTGCATCTCTCATTGTTGTCTCGGATTTCACAAATCTACCTCCCAGTGACATCTACGCAATTTTTCCTGAAAGTCCTCTGGATACTTTCATCCCAGCTTGATCTGTGTTCTATGTAGTTTCAGTTCCTTGTCCTCCCTCCTGTTCATGTGCACCCAAAATGGAAAACAATGCATCATGCTAGACTAGGAGATTTCTGGATTTGATGTTGTATCGTCATGAGTGATTGTAGGAACAAGTACATTAATGAAACATGGCATGACAACGAATGAGATGAAGAAGGAGCACATGCTAGAAGACTCTCTCATAGTTGAATGAACGTATGAAGCACATCGAGTAGCAAGAGAAAAGGACACATACATATGCACCATCAAGAAAGACCAAAACCATCGAAGACCCCACACACTTTGTCACATGGAGGTGAAGACATGATACACCGAGAGCACACATATCACTTAACAGCATAGCAGCTCAACATGGACACTACAGTCAATGAATACGTTTCAGTAGTGTCATGTCGATTTGTGTCATGGGTTGTCTTGGCCACATCACTACTATGGGCCATACTTGTTGTAACCAAATGTAATGTAATGTGAAAGTCCAAGAGACACACATATGAAGTCGAAGAGTCATGTAAGTCAAAAATTCATAGGAATTCAAACAATCATGAGGGAATTCGAAGGGTCACAAGAGTCAGTTACCCTCCTTGGCTATATATAACCCCTCATTGTATGAGAAAAGCACTTTTCACCTTGGATCCTCCCACATAGCCTTGAGATTTTGTAGTATGTTCCTTGCAGAGCGAGGAGTGGCTCCAATGTCCCACTACTAGGGCTAGTTATGTATGGTGTACAAATGTGTCTTGGATCCTTTTCTTAATTCAGGAGCCTATCTTAGGCCAACACCTTTTCATGCATGTTTTGTATCCATTTGTAATACTATTCTTTAAACATTTGTAATGGATGTTTGCTTAACATGTATTAAGATAGTTGATCTAATTCGGTTATTTTAGTACTTACATTGTTGAAGATGTGTTGCATTGTTTATCATTGTTGTCTCATCTATGTGGACTACTCCGTTGAACATTAGAATTACCATTCTTATGTTTTCTTGGTTATAACAACCATCACCCACATTTTGACTACTTCGTTGGACAATGTATGTGTCTTCCCTTGTAGTTTGATTTTAATGACTATTGCATCTGCTATGGACTATTCCACTGGATGCTAGACAAAATCTTGTTTTTTCCGCGTTTGTCTCTCCTTGAGTGGTAGTACTACCTCTCATCTAGAGGATCACTTTTACCCTGTCCCTTATAGTAAGAGAACCCAGACACAAAGTTACATTACACACTCACCAGACATACTCACCTCGCTTTCTTTAGGTTACAAGAATAACACTCTCATGTGTTGAATAGCAAGAGCTAAGGAAAATCTCTAAGATAATGGAAACCAGGCCATCATACCGGATGGGTCTCCTACACCAAATGATTTGAGGTTTAGTTGGGACTTCATACCATGTATATCCCCTGAATGTTGGTGGGTTCAGCACCGTCAACATTTATGGTGCTAGAAGGAGGGCGGCCAATATTTTATGGTTGAATTTCCTCTCAACCCCACGTATCCATCATCTGGTCAAAGAAGTAACAGGGACTCCCTCTCTCCCACGCACAACTCTAAAGTTGGTTACTCCTGGCCTCCTAGACCTAAATATAAAATTTCATATCATCACATCCATGTTGTTTGTCCCATCACCTGTTAGTTTGCTAAGGCTATTGGACTGATTCCAAGAGTACACACTCTTTCCTCTTTGCAAAGGAAGCAAAAGACTACACCCATAAGAATGGTACTCTCATATGTTTAAGAAGTAATCCTCACCACTCTTGAAGAGCTAGAAGAAGTTGTTAAGAATGAAGAGGACCCTCCTATTTTCTTAGAAGGAGAATAAGTTAACAATTTACTCTTGTGCTTTGAAGGAGGTGGAGGTGTAGACGAACAAATAGATTCGAAGGTTGAACCATCACATTCAGAAGAAGAGGAGGTGGACAAAGAAGAGGATAATATGGTTGATCAAAATCTGGAATGGATGACACAGGGACCATTGGCACTCCACATTAGGGGATCTTTGAGGTATAAAATGGGCCTCCTAAGGAAATTATAAAATAATAGTGGAAATAATAAAATAAGATTACATTACATCATCAAATTTTAGAGGGAAAAAAGACAAAACTATTTTTTCAACTCATACTTTCAACTTATCTCCATATGGTTTTACTCAAATTTCAAGCAGAAACACTCATTGGATGAAAAATTTGATTCCTCATCCAAGGAGTACACATGTTGCATACTTTCGATGGACCCTACTACATGGAAAATCAGAAATTCATGAAAAAATGTGATTGCAATCACGTTTTTCATATATTTATCATTTTTCGTGTAGTAGGGTCCATCGAAAGTATGCAACATCAGTACTCCTTGGATGAGGTATTAAATTTTGCATCCAATGAGTACTCACTCTCAAAATTTGAGTAAAAAAATAGGGATATAAGTTGAAAATACGAGTTAAAAAAATAGTTTTATTATTTTATTATTTTTTAATCTTTGTACTTTTTTACTCCAAAAATGGTGAATCATTCCCCATGGTTGACATCATCATCTTGAATCCTATTGGTTATTATAAATTTTCTTTTCGTTATACATTTTTCTTAAGAGGCCCATTTTAGACCTCAAAAATCCCTAATGGGGTGTCTTGCACAAGATGCCAAGACATGCAGAATAGTGAAGGTTGAAGACCATCTACACATGTTCTACCTACATCTGCAAATACTTGAGGAACATTATGATGATGTTGCATGTAGATTATTTCCATGTACCTTGGATGGCAGAGCAGTTGTATGGTACCATAGCCTTCTTGTCAATTCCATCCATAACTTGGGGATGTTCAAGAGAATTTTCCTTCAAAAATTTGTTGAGGACAAAACCCCTGCCATGTTATTAAAAGAGGTGGATAGTCTTAATATGGAGCAGAAAGAAAAAGTGAAATATTTTAACCAGAAGTTTAATCATATTTTGAAAAATTTCATTATAGATGCTAAACCTCATGACTCCATCACGTTTGACTGCTACATGTATACACTTCTGACCATCATTGTGCAGTTCATCAAGCGAGTTGTGAAACCAACAATTATGGAAAATTTCGAAGAAGCAATTGATGTGGAGAAAGACATCCGTGGTATTGGAGTCATTATAGATGACGAACCAGCTAAGGAATCCAAAGAAACATGCAGGAGGTCTCATACTGTTGTCACTGAGGTAAAGGAAAAGGAATCAAATGAAATTGATACCCTTACTGATCTCCTCAAGTCCCTGACAACTGAAGTAGTTGAACTTATTCAACCAACGACATAGACAATTGTGCATAGCAAACCTCCTAGATCTACATAGAGTAAGAATGTGACATCAGGTAGCAGCAGTAGCCACCCGGTTAAATCTATGCAGAGCTTCAATGTTGTGTTCCAAGTGGACCAAATTATGGAGGATAACTATTACGCAATCCATGAAGAATGAAATTTAGATAATTCTTGTCCAGAATGGAGCTGAGTTATGAGCACTATGGCTTCAAGGTTGAATGATCATTTTAAAGCCAGTGAGTAGGTTTAGTCAGAGGATGAAGATGAAGAAGATGATGATGCATATGATGGAGCTCCAAGTTCTAGGCACGTAATTAACATGTAACAATGTGTTAATGATTCCTAGATGAAAACAACCATGGAGAAGGAGCGCCCAAAGCAGAACAGTTGATACAACTTGAGAATTCAAGGGGATCCCACTTTGTTTGAGATACCGAAAGAAAAATTTAAACAACTTCTCAGAACAATTGATACACTTGCCTCCTCAACACAGAAAACAAAAAGCAAATATGGGAACACGGCTACAGTGAAAGATATGTCCATGAGAAGAAAACTCCAAAACACTCCACCAGATAGTACAAACAGAAGTCTTCCCCTAGAAAACTTGGTGAATCTCTCTATTTTATACTAAAATATTGTTGAAGACATGAAGAAGACTCGTGCAAACATTTCTTTGTATGAGTTAACCAAGATCACGGGTCAGTGGGATATTCTTTTGCACGCACTAGGGCAAACCTCCATAGACAATGTTGGCTCTTCTAGCAAGGGACCAAGCAAGACTCCCGGATCACTCGCATATGTGCTCAATACACTTCACATGGAAGAAGCGAATTTTCTCTTCCCACCATTTTTGTTATCATTTGAAATATTCAATTTCAATGTCCACAACTGTTTGGTTAACTATGGCGCGTCAGTCAATGTCATGCCACTCTCCATCGCTAAACGAATCAATGTGCAATGGAGAAGTGCAACTATTCAGATCATCACACTTGACCGAACATGTGTACCAGCCATTGGTGAACTCTGGGATGTGATCATCCAGTTATCATCCGACGGACGAGTTCACTAGTGCATTAACATTGTGATCATGGACACACCAGAAGCATATGGCTTATTTCTCAGCAGAGACTGGTCTAGTAATGATCTGAACTTAAATAGGAACACAACAACTTATAGATAAAATCATATACACAGACGCAACAAAAAAACACTTTATTTCATTAATAGAAAAATATTGAACTATGCTTACAACATAATATAATAAGATAGCTTGGGCGATGTTAGCTTATCTCTAAGAAGCGATGTGGTGGCTACATGCCTCTGAAATGAGTTATAATGAGGCTCAAGAGCCTTTTTATTATTGAACAATAAGAGAAAACCCTAAACAACCAAAACCCTAACCCGAGGAGATGTAGCACCAAGAGTTTATGGGCCCCACTGGGCTTAGTTGGGCAGCCAACTTCCCAGGGTTGTAACTTGGTCATATTATATTTGTTTGACACGTATGATACCTTGTTGGAAAGATCTCTATGAGGACTGCAACGGTCGAGGCCAATATTTTTATAATTGCCACATGAAGTTTGCAAAAAAAAAAAATGTCGTTTAGGGCCGCAAAACAGCTCCGAAAGTTTAGGACCCAAAAAACTACAAAAAATAGTAAATTGTGCTACATTTAAGGAAACTGAAAAAAAATTAAATTTAAAATTAAATTTAAAATTTAAAATAAAATAAAAAATAAAATATAAATAAATAAATATAAATAAATAAAATATAAATAAATAAAATAAAAAATAAAATAAAATAAAATAAAATAAATAAATAAAACAAGAAAACAAATAAAAAAACAAATGAATACAAAAAAAACAAATAAAAAAAAATAAAAAAAAATGGTAGGGGTCCAAGTGGAAAAGGAGGGTGGCCACCAATATCCACCTAGATGAGTCTTCCTCCCTTAGGAAGCAATGGTCCCCATTGCATTGATTTCCTCCATGAGATGAGGAAACTTCCGCTAAACTTGGTCCCTTGTGAGCCATTTGCCTTGGTGAAGGAGTTGGTCTGCTTTGACAACTTGATAGAGTTGTATCCGATATTGTTGAGTGTTCTTGATCTATGTGTCCATGATCTGATTAGTTTTGGCATGTTCCATGCAGTCCGGGTTGAGCTCTGTTGGTGTGAGTTGTTCTACAATGTCAGATGTGTCCAACAATGGTGGAAAGTATGGTCAAAGGTGATTTACATTGAACAATGGGTATAGACCAAGGAATGGTGGGATGCTGAGCTTAAAGGCATTGTCCCCGAAGGCCTTGGTGATGGTATATGGCCCATATTAGAGTGGACAAAACTTGCGGTGGGGTCCAGCAAGGCATTCCTTCTACAAATGTAGCCAAAATTTATCGTTCACATGGAATTTGTGTGGCACTCGATGCTGATCATGACATTGCTTGTACTTAGCATTGGATCTATCCAATATATCATGGACCTGTTGGTAGATGTGTTCAATGCACTCAATTAAGTTTTTATCCCTTTCAGCTTTGGATTTCACGTGAGTTGAACCTATCTGAGTGGCTGCAAACGGTATGGCCACATAATTGGGGCATAATGGTTGAAATCCCAGCCCTACCTGAAATGGGTTGTGGCCTGTTGAGCAGTAGAGAGCTCTATTGTAGCTATGTTGGACATAGGGGAGACTTTCATCCTACGTGTATGGATGCTTTGATTTGTACATGCGTAGAAAGTGTACGATCATCATGTTGACAACCTCTATTTGGCCATTAGTTTGGGGATGGAAAGCCGTGGACTTAGTGAGTTTTGTATCCAGAATCGGCCAAAGAATTGACCAAAATGCACTCAAGAATTTGTTGTCCCGATAAGAGATAATGAACTGTGGGATCCCAAAGTGTACCCACACTCGCTCAAAGAAGAGCTTAGCAGTGGCCTCTACTGTGATACTCTTCTTGCAGGCTGCCATGATGGCCATCTTAGAGAATCTGTTAGCGACAACAAAAACACAATTGTTGTCATGCTTAGTAGAAGGAAGGCCCGACATATAATCCATGGAGTCAAATTTCCAAGGCTAGCTAGGAGTAGGTAGAGGAGTATACAGGCCTTTATTCTTGATGGTTGGTTTGGCAATGGCACAAGTGGTGTAGGATCTAATGTACTTCCCAACATCCTGATGAAGTTTCGGCCACTAAATATACTTCTGCAATACCACCATGGTTTTCTCTACTCCGAAATGTCCAACGACCCGACTGTAGTGTGCCTCCTAAATAATCTTGGCACGCTCACTTGAAGGAAAAAATATGTGTCCCAAGTGGCATAACAATGCATCTTGAAGGTGAAAATTTGGAACTTTCTTCCCTTCAAGGAGTGTCTAGTATATGCTGTCGAATTTTGGATCACTCTTGTAAAGATGTGGTCACCTTGATGTCTCGTGCCCACAAGAGTCGAGCACAGTGATTAGCACCATGACCCATGGTCGGCTGAGGTAATCAATGATATTATTGGTGTTACCCTTCTTATAATTAATGTTCAAATGGAACTGTTGCGGATAGGTGGACCATTTCTGATGACAATCGTTCTGCAACTTCGGTTGTGTTTGTATGAACTATAAAGGCCGGTGGTCTATGTGGATGATGGTTTCCTTCCCCATAATGTAATGCTTCCATTGACAGAAAGCCTGCACAAAGGAATACATTTCTTTGTTGTAAGTGGGGTACTTTCAGACTGTGTTGGAAAGTGTCTCACTGTGGTAAGCCATAGGATGCCCATGTTGAGTAAGAACTGCACCAATAGCATAGTCGAAGACATTGTCTCAATATTAAATGGTTGTTGCAAGTTTGGTAATGTGAGCACTGGTGCAGAATATGGGCGCTTCTTCAACTCAGAGAATGCTCGTTGTTGGGTTTCTGGCCAAAAGAACTTGGCTTTCACTCTACCCTTGGTGACTTGACTTAAAGGCCAAGTGATATGAGAGAACCCCAACACGAACCTACCGTAGAAATTGGAAAGACCCAAAAACTTGTGGAGCACTGTTAGAGTGGTTGGGGCTGGCCAATCCTAAATGACTTGTACCTTGGATGGGTCCACATGTACACCTTGATCATCAATGATGTACCCCATACATTGAACCTGGGTGAGGTCAAAGGTACATTTCCCCAAGTTAGCACACACCTTGTGTTGTCGAAGGGTTTGAAGGACCTATCTAATATGGTGGATGTGCGCTGCAAGATGTCATCCATCACTCTCGTGAAGGTTTCAGTGGTGTTCATCAATCCAAATGGCATGACCAACCATTCAAAAAGGCCCTCATTAGATTTGAAGGTAGTCTTCCACACATTGGAGGGTTCGACAGGAACTTGGTGATAACTTGATTTCATGTCAATCTTATTGAAGTATCGGGCCCCCTTGAGCTGGTCCAGAAGGTCATCAATCCATGAGATTGGGTACCTATTCCGAATAGTGATCTTATTCAGCACCTGATAGTTAATATAGAGCCTCTAGGTCCCATCCACTTTTTTGTACCAATACAATCGGGCTCCCACAAGGCGATGAGCTTGGCCTAATGTGCCCTTTTTGTAGTAGTTCCTGAATCTGCCTCTTGATCTCATCGTTCTCTAGAACATATCGTCGATAGATTGGTCCATTGGGCTGTTGTGTGCCCAGGGTCAAGTCAATGGAGTGCTTGACCTGACAGTGTAGAAGTACCCATGTGGGTGAGGTGAAAATTTCCCTGTACTCCTCCATGACCTTGTCCATTTGTTGCTGCTATGCAGAGGAGCCCTACCTGGAAGCCATGGCCATAAACTTCTTCTTGCCTTGGGGGTGAATCATAAGAAAAACGAATTTCCTAGTATGGGAAATGATATTACTGCATTTCTTTGCATTGGTCAAAGAGATGACGGTAGGAAGGGCTACCTTTGGTATCCTGTACAACTTATTAGCCAAAGTAATAATCATAGAGAGAGGTCTAGAGTAATATATATCATGTCACTTCCAAAAGTATGGTTGTCCTAACAATACATCATAAACTTCAAGAGGAGAAATGTCACATAATACCTCATTCATGAAGGACTTGATGCTATAGGGAAGGCGACATTGCTGGCTGACGCGAAGATCTCATCCTTGGTGAAGCTACCTGATGGTGTATGGTTGTGGATGTGCTGTATTCATTAGGCCTAAATGCTTCACAACTTCTATTGAAATGAGGTTCTTTTGGCTCCCGCTGTCGACAATGAACTCTAGTGGAGAACCATTCACCCACATGTGTGAGTGGAAGAGGCATTCCCCCTCCTACGGATCTTTAGATTCAATTTTCTGGGTCTTTGTGGTGGCCACAGTGGGACTAGGCTACGCATTAATGATCTACTTCCCTTTGTCAGTGCCCTTATCAAGTTTTGATTTAGAGCCAGAACCTGCATCTAATTCAGAAGCCTTCAGCTCGGCCACTAGTGGCTACTTGGTCCAACACTCACTTGTATTGTGAGTGGAGCTCTTATGGAACTCACACCATTTTCCCTTATCCTTCTTCGTCTTCGTGGTGTTATTATTTACTTGTAGCTTCAGTGGGTTGTCCTGCATAGCCTTGCCTTGCCTTGGTCATTTGTTCTGTGGTTTGGGGGCACATTTTCCTTCTTGTGGATTCGCAAATCCAAAGTCTTGCTTCTTCTATTTTAACTTCTGCTCAGTCTTTATAGTGTACCGATACGTCGTACCGAGCGAGGAAATTTCTAGGAACTCCATCTCATCCTAGATGTACTTATGTAGACAACCGCAATACTTGAGCACCAAATTCCACTCAGTATCCTTGATACCCAGCTTCGTGCGAAGGGTATGGAAAGTATTTGTGGACTTTGACACATCTTGGTCCCTTCCCTGCCATAGCGTGGTCCACTTTATGTATTTATCTTCATAGCTCCCAACAGGGTAATATTATTCCTTGATGGAATCTTGGAAAGAGTTCTAAGTGGGTGTAGCTGAAAATAGTGAGGGTTCACTCTCATCCTTTTGTTCACAGTAGGTTTCCCACCAGTCCTTAATGTGTGGGACGGTTTTGATAAGTGCAAATGTAATCTTTTCCCGATTGGAAAAGTGATGAACTAAAAAATATCCTTCCAATAGATTTAACCATTTATCTACGGTGTCTGCATCTATGAGGCCTTCGAATATGGGAATATCAAAGTTAACTTATACCTTAAAAGAAGTGGTGCCTCCAGAGTGGCTGTTGGATGAAGATGCATTTCCTGTGGGTAGCCATCAAAGCATGTGGGAAAATTTATCCATCATCGCGTCCCTCTGTCACTCGAGGGCTTCTTCAAGCAACATTTTGAAAGGATCTCCTACATTGTTGCATGTCTATTGTTTCCATGTACCTTGGATGGCAGAGAAATTGTATGGTACCATGGCCTTCCTTAAAACTCCATCCAAAACTGGGGGATGTTCAAGAGAATTTTTGTTCAAAAATTTGGTGAGGACGAAACCCCTGCCATGTTATTAAAAGGGCTAGGGAGTCTCAATATGGAGCAAAAACAAAAAGTGAAAGATTTTAACCAAAGGTTTAATCATATCTTGAACAAGTTCACAGCAGACACTAATCCTCATGACTCCATCACATTTGACTACTACATGTCTGCACTTCTGACAATCATTGCAGAGTTCATCAAGCGAGTTGCAGAACCAACACTTTTAGAAAATTTCCAAGAAGCAATTGATGTGGAGAAAGACTTGCGCGCTATTGGAGTCATTGTAGATGAATAAATAGCTAAGGACTCAAAGACACATGCATGGGGTCTTAGACTAAAGTAGCTAAACTTAAGCAGCGGGTGACCAAAATAGATGTGAGTAGCAGACCTCCCAAATTTGCTTAGAGTAAGAATGTGACATCAAGTAGCAGCAGTAGCCACCCGGCTAAATCTCCACAGAGCTTCAATGTTGCGTTCCAAGTGGACCAATTTGTGGAGGATAACTATTGCATAATTCATGAAGAACGACATTTAGATAATTCTTGTCTAGAATTGAACCGAGTTATGAGCACTATGGCTTCAAGGTTGAATGATCATTTTAAAGCCAGTGAGCAGGTTCAGTTGTAGGATGAAGATGAAGAAGAGGATGATGCATATGATGAAGCTCCAAGTTTTGGGCATGTAATTAACATGTAATAATGTGTTAATGATGCCCATATGAAAACAACCACCAATAAGGAGCCCCCAAAGTAGAACAGTGGATACAACTTGAGAATTCAAGGGGCTCCCTCTGTGTTTGAGATACCGAAAGAAAAATTTTAAAAATTGCTCAGAACAGTTGATCCACTTGCCTCCTCAACATAGAAAACCCAAAGAAAGTCTGAGAACACGACTACAGTGAAAGATATGTCCATGAGAAGTAGACTCCAAAACACTCCACCAGATAATACAAACATAAGTCTTCCCCCAGAAAACTAGCTAAGTCTCCCCACTTTGGATTACAATATTGTTGAAGACATGATGAAGACTCGTGCAAACATTTCTTTGTATGAGTTAACCAAGATCATGTTAGAAAATTATATATATTACGGAGCAATGGAACACATAAAATATTGCAGAAATATAAACACAGAAAACGCACAAAAAAAGAGAGACATAGATATACGTGGTTCACCCAGTTTGGGCTACGTCCACCCCGAACAGCCAGTCCTTCCTTTCTATTATCCTGCAAAATGAAGAGACACAACCTACAGCGAATCCGCTATAATATCTATGTTTTCTCTCATAGTCTCACCTCTCTGTTTCTCGCTCATAGAATACACATCTATTTCACAGCCTCAAATACAATACCCTCATACAAAGAGAGGGGTTGCCTTCTAGGGAAAAAAACCCTAAATTAAACATAAGTTCTACCATCAGATCATCTTCCTAATCAATGGTCCAGATTGAATAGAAATTACTATAATTTTACAAGGCAATTTTACATTTGTTTTTAGCTTCTGGGGCGCTGCCCCCGAGCCCCTGCCGGGGGACCGCTAGCCCCCAAACCCCCCAGCCAAGGGGCATCGGTCCCCCCGGACCCCCGCGGGGGGGAAAAGTCCCTCCCGTGTGGAGGGTGTACAAGACTTCCTGGGGTATACATCCGACTGAAAGAAAGACCTTTGAACAATCATGCTCCACAGACAACAATCTCCTACTTGGAGAATGATTGGAGCAACTCCACTGCTGCTTCATTTGCTCGACAATGACTCCTCTTTGGACCTGGCTGTTTCTCATCTTCATCGTCATCCTTGAAGACCAGTTGAGACTGAGCATGTTCTCAGTTTCTCCCTGGTTACAACTTTTGTTAGCATATCTGCAGGATTCTTGCTAGTGTGTATCTTTTCCAGCTTCAACTCTCCATCTTCCAACACTGATCGTATGAAATGGTACTTGAGCTGTATGTGTTTAGTCCTGGAATGAAAGGCTGAGTTCTTTGCAAGATGAATGGAACTTTGACTATCACTGTATAACGTGCCCATATCATGCTCCTTACCCAATTCACCCATAAACCTTTGTAACCAAATCATTCCTTTACTAGCCTCTGTAGCAGCAACATACTCTGCTTCTGTTGTTGAAAGTGCAACAACACTTTGGATTTTTGAAACCCAATTGACAGATGTTCCTCCAACAGTAAATACATATCCTGTAGTGCTCCTCCTGTTATCTCTGTCACCTACAATATCTGCATCAACATATCCTTTTAGGGAGATGTTTGAACCACCAAAGCATATTGCTTGATTTGTGGTACCTTTCAAATATCTGAGAATCCATTTCACTGCCATCCAATGTTCCTGTCTTGGATTGTTCATGTACCTGCTTACAACTCCCACTGCATGTGCAATATCAGGCCTTGTGCAGACCATTGCATACATTAATCTTCCAACTTCTGATGCATATGGAACTTTAGACATATAATCCATGTCTTCTTCGGTCTTTGGGCACATTTCCTTGCTAAGTTTGAAATGGCTAGCAAAAGGTGTACTAACTGGTTTTGCATTGTGTATGTTAAATCTTTTCACCACCTTTTGTATGAACTCATTCTGAGACAATGTTAATTTACGATTTTTCCTGTCTCTAGTTATTCTCACACCAAGGATTTGTTTTCCAGCTCCCAAATCCTTCATTGCAAATGAATTTGCCAATTTTCTTTTGAGCACATTTATTTCCTACATGTTAGATCCTGCAACAAGCATGTCATCTACATACAATAACAATATAATATAGCTGCCATCATTTTTCTTTTTCAAATAAACACAATGATCAGAGTGACATCTAGTATAACCTTGTTCAGACATAAACTTGTCAAATTTTAGATACCACTGCCTTGGAGCCTGTTTTAAGCCATACAAGCTCTTCTTCAACCTGCACACTAGTTTCTCCTTCCCTTTCACCTCATATCCTTGTGGCTGCTGCATATATATCTCTTCCTCCAAATCCCCATGGAGAAAGTTTGTCTTTACATCTAACTACTCAAGATGCAAATCTTCAGCTGCTACAAGACTTAAAATGGTTCTGATTGAAGTAATTTTAACAACAGGAGAAAATATTTCATCAAAATCAATACCTTTCTTCTATGCAAACCCCTTCACCACAAGTCTAGCTTTATACCTCTGTTTTCCTCCATCTTCTTCCTTCAGCCTATAAACCCATTTATTCTTCAATGTAGTTTTTCCTACAGGAAACCTGACTAAATCCCAAGTCTAGTTGTGCATTAAGGAGTCCATCTCTTCTTCCATGGCTACCTCCCACTTCTTCCTACTTTCAACCTGCATTGCTTCTTCATAACATTCGGGTTCACCAGAATCAGTCAACAATAAATAATATAATGAAGGAGAGTATCGTTCAGGGGGTCTACTTATCCTAGTAGATCTTCTAACACCACTTTCAGGTGTTTGGGGTGCCTGTTGTTGTTGTGGTGGTTGATTATTATTATTTTTAGGCACCTTTCCTTTTTCAGTGATTTAATCAAGAATTGCGTATTCCTTGTTTTCCTTTTCCTGTTTCTTTTCCTGGAACTAATTCTTATACAAGACCTCTTCATTGAATATTACATCTCTGCTCCTAATGATTTTGTGATTTTCCTAATCATATAAGCGATAACCAAAATCATTAACACCATATCCAATAAAGGTACATTTCTTTGACTTTGCCTCAAGCTTTGTTCTATTTTCTTTATCAATATGAGCAAAGGCCTCACAACCAAAAGGCTTTAAAATAGAGTAGTTTACCTTTTTACCTATCCATGATTCCTCTGGAACACCACCATCCAAGGATCTTGAAGGCCCTCTATTTATTAGATAAACAACAGTATCTACAACATCTGTCCAAAACTGTAAAGGCAATCCTGCATGCAATCTCATGCACCTTGCACGCTCCATGATTGTTCTGTTCATCCTCTCTGACACGCCACTTTCTTGTGGTGTTCTTGGAACTGTCTTCTCTCTGCGAATTCCATGCTCTGAGCAATACCTATCAAACTCTTTGCTGCAATATTCACCTCCATTGTCTGATCTAAGACACTTCAATTTCTTTCCTGTCTCAATCTCAACCAAAGCTTTCCATTTCTTGAAAGTATCAAATACGTCAGATTTATTCTTAATACAATAAATCCAAGTTTTTCTAGTTGCATCATCAATAAAAGTAACATAATAACGAGAGCCACTGAGAGATGATACCTGAGCAGGTCCCCATACATCTGTATGCACAAGCTCTAATTTTTCATTCTTCTTTTCTTTCCCAACTTTGAGAAATCTGACTCTCTTCTGTTTTCCATAAATGCAATTCTCACAGAAGTCCAAATCAACATTCTTCAAACCTGGCAACAAATTCCTTGAGTGAAGAATCTTCATTCCCTTTTCACTCATGTGTCCGAGCCTATTGATGCCATAATGCTGCATCTGCTCCTTTGGAAGTTAAAGCATTAACAGAGTTAGAAATACCATTGCATAAATACAATGTGCCAACCTTTTCGCCTTTCTCTATTACCAGGGCTCCTTTGGTGACCTTCCAAGCTTTATCTGTGAAAGTTGTCACACAACCTTCACCGACTAACTACCTTATTGAAATCATATTTTTCTTTAGATCTGGAACATGACTTACCTCCTTTAATAGCCATTGGTTTCCATTCTGCTATTTTACAAGAACCTTACCCATTCCAATGATTTTACAGGGTTTATCATCACCCAGACGAACTTGTCCAAAATCTCCTTGAAAATAGTCATGAAAGTATTTCTTATCAGGTGTGGCATGGAATGAAGCCCATGAATCTACCACCCAGGAATTAGTAATATTTTCAAAAGAAAGAATCAAATCATCTTGTAACACCCCACCTGTCACATTTGCTTCATGATTTTTTTCTTATTGTGCATCTCCTTCTTTTCCCATCCGAGATCTACAGTCTTTCTTTAGGTGTCCTTTCTTTCCACATTTCCAGCACATTATCCCCGATCTGGACTTGGATCTGCCTTTCCTTGATTTACTGCGATATCCTGAGCTCTTCCTCTTTCCATTTTTCTTCCTCTAAAATCTGCACTCAAAGAATTTCCTGATGTCCCACCGGAGCTTTTCCATTGCATTTCCCCCCTAAGGATAACACTGACAACATCATCAAACTTTAAAGTACTAGATCCAAAAACGGAGTTACTAATGGCCATTACCAAACCATTCCAACTTTCTGGTAATGAGCACAAGAATAATAGAGCTCTAACTTCATCATCAAAGTTTACCCCTACAGAACTTAACTAACTTGTAACTGTATTAAAATCATTTAAATGGTTTGCAAGACATCCACCTTCCGACATATTCATATTAAATAATTGTTTCATAAGAAATACCTTGTTTGAGGCCGAGGGTTTTTCATATAGTTTCGACAACGTCTGCATCAAACCCTTTGTCATGGTTTCCTTCGAAATGTTGAAGGCGACTGATGCAGCAAGGCACAACCGTATTGTTCCGAGCGCTTTTCTATCGAGAAGGTTCCATTCTTCGTCTTTCATACCCATCGACATCTTCGTTTTTCCGCCCAATGGTAGGTATAGATATTTCTGATAGAGATAATCTTCCATCTGCATCTTCCACAGCGAGAAGTTTTGGCCGTTAAATTTCTCGACCCTAAACTTACCATCTTCCGCCGTTGCTCCCACTCGAACCATGAACCCTTCTTTCCTGCAAGTTTATCAGCCAAATAGAACTTCGGATCTCATACCAGTTGTTAGAATATTATATATATTACGGAGCATTGCAACGCATAAAATATTGCAGAAATATAAACACAGAAAATGCACAAAACAAGAGAGACACAGATATACGTGGTCCACCCAGTTTGGGCTACGTCCACCCCGAACAGCCAGTCCTTCCTTTCTATTATCTATAAAAATGAAGAGACACAACCTACAACAAATCCACTGTAATATCCTCTGTTTTCTCTCACAGTCTCACCTCTCTGTTTCTTGCTCACAGAATACGCATCTATTTCACAGCCTCAAATACAATACCCTCATACAAAGAGAGGGGTTGCCTTCTAGGGCATAAAACCCTAAACTAAACATAAGTTCTACCGTCAGATCATCTGCCTAATGAATGGCCCAGATTGACTAGAAATTACTACACTTTTACAAGGCAATTTTACATTTGATTTTAGCTTCGGGGGCGCTGCCCCCGAGCCCCCGTTGGGGGACCACTGGCCCCCAGACCCCCTAGCCGAGGAGGATTGGCCCCCCGACCCCCGCGGGGGGGACAAGTCCCCCCCGCACCCCCCCCCCCCCATCTGGAGGGCTGTATAAGACTTCCTGGGGTATACATCCGGCTGAAACAAAGACCTTTGAACAATCATGCTCCACACACAACAGATCACGGATTAGTGAGATATTCTTTTGCACACACTGGGTAAAACTCCACAGGCAATGTTGGCTCTTCCAGCAAGGGACCAAGAAAGTCTCCCGATCACTCACATCTATGCCAATGCGCTTCACATGGAAGAAGCGAACTCGCTCTTCCCACAATTTTTCTTATCATTTGATATATTCAACTAAAATGTCCAAAATTGTTTGGTTAGCTATGGCGCGTTATTCAATGTCATGCCACTCTCCATCGCTAAACAGATTAATGTGCAACGGAGAAGTACAACTATGCAGATCATCCAACTTGACCGAACATGTGTACCAGCCATTGGTGAACTCTCGGATGTGATCATCTAGTTATCGTCTGACGGACGAGTTCACCAATGCATTAACCTTGTGATCGTGGATGCCCCGGAAGCATATGGCTTATTTCTTAGGAAAGATTGATCCAGTAATGATCTGAACTTAAACAGGAACGAAACAAATTACAGATAAACTCATAAACATAGAGATGTAGCAGAAAACCACTTCATTTCATTAATAGAAAAATACTAAATTATGCTTACAATAGAATAGAAATAAGATAGCTCAGGTGATCGTAGTTTATCTTTGAGAAGAGATGTGGCGGCTACATGTGTCTGAACTGAGTTACAATGAGGCTCAAGGGACTTTTTTATTATTGAACAATAAGAGAAAACCCTAAACAACCAAAAAAATGACCCAAGCAGATGTAACTTACACCAAGAGTTTATAGGCCCCGCTGGGGTTAGTTGGGCGGCCAACTTCCCGGGGTCGTAACTTAGTCATATTATTTCCATTTGACGTGTATACCTTGTTGGAAAGATATATCTAAGGAATACAATGGCCGATGCGATTACTTCCGTAATTACTGATGAATTTTGCCAAAAAAACATCGTTTAGGGCCTCAAAAAGGCTCCAGAAGTTTAGGACATGAAAAACTGCCAAAAATAGTAAATTGTGCTATGTTAGGGAAACTAAAAAAACAAAAGAACAAAACAAAACAAACAAACAAGGAAAAAAACAAAAACAAAAACAAAAAAAAAAGAAGAAAGAAAAAAAAAAAAAACAAACAAACAAACGAAAACAAACAACAAAAACAACAAAAAACAAAAAAAGACAAAAACAAAACAAAACAAAAACAAAACAAAACAAAAAAACAAAAGAACAAAACAAAAAAAAAAGACAAACAAAAAACAAAAAACTAAAACAAAAAACAAAACAAAAAAAAACACAAAAAAAAAACAAAAAACAAAAAAAAAAACTGGAACAGAAAAACAAAAACAAAAACAAAAAAAAAATGAAAATGAAAAAACAAAATAAAAAAAAACAAAACAAAACAAAAAAACAAAACAAAACAAAAAAACAAAAACAAACAAACAAACAAACAAAATAAAAATAAATAAATAAATAAAAACTGAAAGAAACAATGGTGAGGGTCCAAGTGGAATAGGTGGGTGGCCACCAGTATCCACTTGGATCAGTCCTCCCTCCTTAGGAAGCAATGGTCCCCATTGTTTTGAGTTCCTCCATGAGATGAGAAACTTCTACTGAACTTGGTCCCAGGTGGGCCGTTTTCCTTGGTGAAGGAGTTGGCCTACTTTGACAACTTGATATAGTTATATCCTCTATTTCCAAGTGTTCTTGATTTGTGTGTCCATGATCTGATCAATTGTCACATGTTCCATGTAGTTTGGGTTGAGCTATGTTGGTGTGAGTTGTTCTACAATGTCAGATGTGTCCAACGATGGTGGAAAGTATGGTTGAAGGCGATCTACATTGAACACTGGGTGAAAACCACGGAACGGTGGGATGCTAAGCTTGAACGCATTGTCCCCATTGGCCTTGGTGATGGTATATGGCCCATATCAGAGCAGACGAAGCTTGTGGTGAGGTCCATCAAGGCGCTCCTTCTGCAAATGTAGCCAAACTTTCTCGCCCACTTGGAATTTGTGCAGCACTTGATGTTGATCATAGCGTTACTTGTACTTAGCACTAGATTTGTCCAATATATCATGGACCTATTAGCGGATGTGTTGAATGTGCTCAATGAAGTTGTTATCCCTTTCAACTTTGAACTGCATGTGAGCCGAATCTACCTGAGAGGTTGCAATTGGTATGGCCACATCAATGGGGAATAGTGGCTGAAATCCCAGCCCTACCTGAAATGGGTTATGGCCTATTGAGCTGTGGAGAGCTCTATTGTATCTATGTTGGACATAAGAGAGTCTTTCATCCCATGTGTGTGGATGCTTTGCGTTGTACATGTGCAGAATGTGTACGATCATCCTATTGAAAACCTTTGTTTGACCATCAGTTTGGGGATGGAAATTTTTGGACTTAGTGAGTTTTTTATCCAACATCAACCGGAGACTTGACCAAAATGGACTTAGGAATATGTTATCCCAATATGAAATAATGGACTATGAGATCCCAAAGTGTACCCACACTCACTCAAAGAAGATCTTAGCAGTGGCCTCTGCTATGATACTCTTCTTGGAGGCCGCCATGATGGTCATCTTAGAGAATTTGTCGACGACCACAAAAACATAATCATTGTCATGCTTAGTAGAACGAAGGCCTGACATATAATCCATGGAGATAGATTTCCAAAGAAAACTATGAGTAGTTAGAGGAGTATACAATCCTTGCTTCTTGATGGTTGGTTTGGAAATGGCACAAGCGGTGTAGGATCTAATGTACTTCCCAACATCTTGACAAAGTTTTGGCCAATAAAAATACTTCTACAATACCACCATGGTTTTGTCTACTCCGAAATGTCTAGCGACCCAGCTATAGTGTACCTCCAAAATAATCTTGGCATGCTCACTTGAAGGAACACATATGTTTCCCAAGTGGCATAACAGTGCATCATGAAGGTGAAAATTTCAAAATTTCTTCCCTTCAAGGAGTCTCTGGTATATGCTGTCGAATTTTGGATTGCTCTTGTAAAGGTGCAGCCACCCCGATGTCTCGTGCCCACAAGAATCGATCACAGTGATTCTCGCCATGATCGGTGGATGGCTGAGGCAATCAAAAACATTATTGGTGTTTCCCTTCTTATACTTAATGTTCAAATGGAATTGTTGAAGAAAGGTGGACCATTTCTGATGACGATCGTTCTGCAACTTCTCCTCTGTCTATATGAACTATAGAGGTTGTCGATCTGTGTGGATGACTGTTTCCTTCCCCAGAATGTAATGCTTCCATTGACGGTAGGCCTGCACAATGGAATACATTTCTTTGTCGTAAGTGGGGTTCTTTTGGACTGTGTTTGAAAGTGTCTCACTGTGGTAAGCCACAGGATGTCCATGTTGAGTAAGAACTGCAGCAGTAGCATAGTTAGAGGTATCTTTCTCAATCTCAAATGATCGTTGGAGGTCTAGTAATGGGAGGAATGGTGTAGAACAGAGGCGATTCTTCAACTCGAAGAATTCCCATTGCTTGGTTTTCGACCAAAACAACATGGATTTCACTCCGTCCTTGGTGACTTGACTTAAATGCCAAGTGATATGAGATAACCCCAACATGAATCTTTGGTGGAAATTGGCAAGACCCAAAAAATTGTGGAGCTTTGTAAGAGTGGTTGGGACTGGCCAATCCTAAATGACTTGTATCTTGGATGGGTCCACATGTACACCCTGATCATTAATGATGTACCCTAGATATTAAACTTGGGTTGATCAAAAGGTACATTTCCCCAAGTTAGCACACACCTTATGTTGTCGAAGGGTTTGAAGGACCCATCCAATATGGTGGAGGTGCTCTTCCAAACTCTAACTGAAGATCAAGATGTCATCTAAATACACCACCATGAATGCATTGGTGAAGGGTTGAAAGATGTCGTCCATCATTCTCGTGAAGGTTGCAGGGGTGTTTTTCAATCTGAACGGCATGACCAACCATTTAAAAAGGCCCTCCTTGGATTTGAAGGCAGCCTTACACACATCGAGGGTTGCACAGGCACCTGGTGATAACCTGATTTCAAATCAATCTTGATAAAATATTTGCCCCCTTGAGATGGTCCAGAAGGTCATCAATCTACTGGATTGGGTACCTATTCCAGACAATGATCTTGTTTAGCACCCGATAGTCAATACAGAGCCTTCGGGTCCCATCCTTTTTTTTGTACCAATACAATCGAGTTCCCACAGGGTGATGAGATTGGCGTAATGTGCCCTTTCTATAGTAGTTCCTGAATCTGCCTCTTGATCTCATCATTATCCAGAAGAGAGCGTCAATAGACGAGTCCAATAGGCAGTGGCATGCCCAAGGTTAGGTCAAAGGGAGTGCTTAACCTGACAGTGCAGAGGTACCCCTGTGGGTGAGGAAAATATGTCCTTGTACTCCTCCATGACCTTGTCCATTTGTTGTTGTTGTGCAGAGGAACCCTGCCTAGAAGTCATTGCCACAACCTTCCACTTACCTTGGGGGTGAACCACAAGGAAAATAAATTTCCTGGTCTGGGAAATGATCTTACTGCATTACTTTGTAGTGATCAAAGAGTTGGTGGTAGGTGGGGCTACCTCTGGTATCTTGTACAACTTATTAGCCAAAGTAATAATCAAAGAGCAAGGTCTAGACTCATATACAGCATGTCACTTCCACAAGTATAGTTTTCCTAACAATACATCAGAAACTTCAAGAGGAGCAATGTCACGCAATACCTCATTCGTGAAGGGCTTGATGCTATAGCAAAGGCACACTGCTGGCTGACATGAAGATCTCGTCCTTAGTGAAGCCACCCGATGGTGTACTAGTGTGGATTTGTTGTAGTCTTTAGGCCCAGTCACTTCACGAATTCTATTGAAATGAGGTTCTTTTGGCTCCCACTATCGACAATGAACTGCAACGGTTTACCCTTCACCCACATGTGTGAGTGGAAGAGGCGTTCCCCATCCTCTGGATCTTCAAGCTCAATTTTTTGGCTCTCTGTGGTGTTCACAGTGGCACTGGGCTCTGCATCAATTATCTACTTCCCTTTGTTAGTCCCGTTATCGGGTTCTGATTCATAGTCGGAACCTATATCTGATTTGGAAGCCTTCAGCTTGGCCACCAGTTACTACTTGGTCTGACACTCACTTGTATTGTGAGTGGAGCTCTTATGGAACTCACACCATTTTCCCATATCCTTCTTTGTCTTTGTGGTGTTGTTCTTTACTCACAGCTTCAGCGGGTTATCCTGGGTAGCCCTGCCTTGGCTTGGTCCCTTGTTCTATGGTTTGGGGGAAACTTTTCCTTGCTTTGGATTCACATATCCAAAGTCCCACTTCTTTTGTTTGATCTTCTGCTCAATCTTTACAGCATATTGATACGTCGTGCCAAGCAAGGAATGTCTAGGAGCTCCATCTTGTCCTAGATGTACTTATGTAGACAATCACGGTACTTGAGCACCAAATGCTGCTTAATATCCTTGATACCCATCTTCGTACGAAGGGTATGGAAATTATTTGTGAACTCTGGAACACCTTGGTCCCTTCCCTACCATAGTGTGGTCCACTTTATGTATTTATCTTCGTAGCTCTCGACAGGGCAATATTGTTCCTTGATGGCGTCTCGGAAATAATTCCAAGTGGGTGCAGCTGAAAACAATGAGGGTTCACTCTCATCCTTTTGTTGAAAGTAGGTTTCCGACTAGTCCTTGACGTGTGGGGTGGCTTTAAGAAGTGCAAACGTAATATTTTCTCGATTGGCAAAGTCATGAACTGAAAAATATCCTTCCAATAGATTTAAAGATTTATCTATGGCTTCTGCATTTATAAGGCCTTCGAATATGGGAATATCGAAGTTCACTTGTACCTTGAAATGAGTGGTGCCTCC
The DNA here is from genome assembly GCA_031772625.1 of Pinus tabuliformis. Classification (NCBI taxonomy): domain Eukaryota; kingdom Viridiplantae; phylum Streptophyta; class Pinopsida; order Pinales; family Pinaceae; genus Pinus; species Pinus tabuliformis. The sequence goes on from CM062818.1 coordinate 1,240,000,041, forward strand.
AGAGTGGCTATTGGATGAAGATGCATCACCCGTGGGTAGCCGTCGAAGGATCTGGGAAAATTTATCCATCATCGCATCCCTTTGTCACTCGAGGGATTCTTGAAGCAACATTTTGAAAGGATCTCTTGCCCCCTCGTCTAAGAAAAATAGAGAAAGAGCAGACTGCTCTAATACCACTGATCTGAACTTAAAAAGGAACGCAACAACTTATAGATTAACTCATAAACACAAATATGTAGCATAAAAACACTTCATTTCATTAATAGAAAAATATTGAACTATGCTTACAACAGAATAAAAATAAGATAGCTCGGGCGATGGTAGCTTATCTCTGAGAAAAGATGTGGTGGTTACATGCCTCTGAATTGAGTTACAATGAGGCTCAAGGAAATTTCTATTATTGAAGCATAAGATAAAACCCTGAACAACCAAAACCCTAATCAGAGTAGATGTAACACCAGAAGTTTATGGGCCTCGCTGGGTTAGTTGGGCAACCAACTTCCCGGGGTCATAACATGGTCATATTATCTTCATTTGATGCATATGATACCTCATTGGAAATATCTCTCTAAGGAATACAACTATCGATGTGATTACCTTTGTAATTGCCAGATGAATTTTAACACGCAAAAAACATCGTTTAGGGCCTCAAAATAGCTCTAGAAGTTTAGGACCCGAAAAACTGCCAAAGATAGTAAATTGTGTTACTTTTAAGCAAACTGAAAAAAATAAAAAAAACAATGGTGAGGGTCCAAGTGGAATAGGTAGGTGGCCACCAATATCCACCTAGATCAACTAAGCTGCAAGGATATTTTTCTATAGACTAGTCACACTTATGGCTTTTGTACCAGGGAAGAAACAACCAAATCTAGGTTTTGTCAGAGAGATATATGAAACATAATGTTACTCCCTTGGAGAGTCAAAATTAATTGTTTGCTTTCACAGAAATTCTATTTGGAAATCTATTTTTGGAAACACATATCGGGTGTTGTCTTGCACAACTGAACCCCACCCCACTAGACACATAGTTGGGTCTCTTTCCTTGCCCGAACTACAGAAATGAGACATGTACAGTATATTGTAACAGTCATAGAAGTAGTGTTAGTAGTATGTTTTAGCAGCTACAACCACCCTCCAAAATTTTTCCTTAGCTTCATTTTGAAGCCTCCCTTCCAACCTTCACAGTAGCTTGCCTTGCTTCGTCAAGTTCACAAAATTTAGTGTTTTTCTTGGAAAAAGGCAGCCTGTCGATCACAACTCGATGCATTCCCCTCACAGGCTCTTCACCCAGACTTGGTCCAAATGTAGGCTGAGCATATTCCCCTAGAAAATTGCACATTTCTGGAGGGTAACTAGCCTTGCCTCCATAAATTGCACAATCCTATCTAGCAGCCTTGTGGGCTCTAGGATTTCGCAATCCTGTCAGTCAACACTCCCGCAGGAATTACGCAATTTTCCCCAACATGGCTGCTTAGCCCAGAATTTGCACAAATCTAGGTAGCAGTCAACTACTTTGGTAAAAAATTGTGCAAATCTCCTGCGCAGTCAGCCTATATCCCAACCAGAAATGTGCATTTCCTTCAAGCAGTCAAACAACCTCTTGCATGTGCAGCTGAGTTGATCGTTCCCTCCGGGACTGAGCAAAACAAACTTGCATGCATGGGCTACTTCTCCCAAAGTAGCATGCAAAGGAATCCATTGTTTCAGGGATCTATGTTTAGCAGTTAGAAGTTACATGAAAGGATCATGTCAGAAAACTCACACCAAGTGTCACTTTTCCTAGATTTGTGGCATGCGGATCACAACCTCAATGTTATCAAAACTCATCAATCGGGTGCTATAGATCTCATTACTTACATCAACCTTGTAGCTCTGACATCCCATATCACATCTAGGTATAGTCGGCACACTCAGTTCAGTTGTTTTTAGGTAAGCTCGCTTCCCATGCGTTGTATTTCATTTCTGTCGCTTTTTGTGTTTCTGCTTGTATGAGTATTGTTTGTTTGATTTCTTTGAATGCGTGCTGTCATTTACATGTATATTATATTTTCCTAGAACCCGTTCATTTTTCATCAACATCTCAATGTTGTCGCATGCATGAAGCTATTTTCGCAAACAGTCATCAATTCAGCAACTAGCCTCACCCACATGCATGTTGTTCCATTTTGTAAATCTGTCATTCACCATTTGCATGCATGATCATTCACTTATGCTTACAATCAATATCAGCGTGCATTCGCACTGACATTCACTTTCAGTTACCCATCGGCAATTCTGGCCAACCTCGGCTGAGACTCTGCCTCACCAAGAGCCTCACCAAGATATCATTGCACAATCTTGACAGGGAAGGATGTACCTTGCTATCCAAAAATATGGATTTCTTCCCAGCAGCTATTCCCTAGGACTACTTTGTGCAATCCTGAGAGACAGTGACTGTTGACCAAGAAAATTGCGCAATGTAGTCACTGAGCCTATAGCCATTTCTAGCTGAGATTGTGCATTGCACAATTCCAGCAGTTAGCAGCCAGACTGGACTATGCATTACACAATTCCAGCAGTCATTTGGTCTCCCAACAACCTAGAATATACCTTTTGTAGTCTTGGATATTGGTCTCCTGACCTCCCAACCATAATTGCACAACCTTCATGATCAGCCACATAGGTATGTTGCAAGTCAATTCTCAAGTTTTCGTCTTCGACAGAAAAATTTCTTGCCATGAGTTTTTCCATGTCTCCAAGTATTGAAAGTGTTCATATGCCTTTCAGTAGTGAAGGTAAAATCATTTCCAAGAGAGCGGAGTCGAAGACACCGTTCAGAGCAGATGCAATCGATCAAATTTCTATGAGCATGCCTACTCATGAAGATATCAAGTTGTTCAGAGACAAGAACATCAAGATATCACAGCAAGTAGCATCATGGATAGCAGCAGAAGGAAGCATATAGAACGTAGCAAATATAGTGAATGCAGCAGATGCAATGAATGCAAGAGGAAGGTTTTTGACAACACAGAGGTGGAACAAAGTTTCAAGATCAAGCAGATCCACTCATAATGAAAGAAAGTTTGGAGATTCAGGCTATGAGGTGACGGTGAAACAAGAAGATCGTGCAAAGACATAGAATGGAATAGAGAAGGAGTTGCATGTGTTGAATAAGCAACTCTGGAAGAACATGAAGCTACATAGACAGACGAATGAGTTACAGTAGGAATCAGAATAGAAATGGGTGCAACGTGCACTCACGGATGAAATTGTAGTCATACAAGTTAATGATCCATCCCAGTAGCTGACATGGAGCAGACATGACAAGAAATTTTGTTGATTGCATGCAAGGGATTCAGCAACATGCAGGTCATTGTGCACATGCATACAATCCAACCCATTCAACACACTCACTAAGGTGAAGACAAGAAGAAATTCCAACTGGAGCTAAACATGTACTTCGGCAAGTTGATGCGCATGACCACCAACACACACTTGAAGATCAGCATGGACACTATGTATCGGTGTGTTGTTGGTTCAGCCGCACCCAAGAAGACCATGCACATGTTAGCAGATGAGTTGGATGAAGGGGATGAACCAATGCACCAGCTGCAACGGAGGCAAGAGTTCACTTCAGTAAAATGTCACCATGAGGTGCATGCACACCATCGCGGATGACCAAGATTGGAATCATCTCACCACCTTCACCATCACAAGCATGTCAAAGAGCTAGTCTCATCACAGCAGACCGAGAGTTAGTGATGTCTTGCAAGGATTTCTCAAGCCATGTTGTCTCACATGACTACATGTGCATTGTAATGTTGAGTCATGTCAAGTGTAAGTCAAGTGTCAGTAGTTGGATGTAACAGTCATAGAGTAGGTGAAGAGTCATGAGGGTAGTTGAACTGTCACAAAGGGGAATGTCAAGGGTCACCCCACCCTTTTTTATAAAGAGTCCCTCATAACTCATTGTATAGGCTTTTGGTCAGCCAAGCTTTTGTTAAGACTATCTTGAAGAAAGCTTGGATAGTATTGTAATGCACCTTGGCTTCTCCACTACATGGAGCTGGTTCATATCTTTGGAGGAGCAGGTGAATGTCACTGTAATGCTTCACTGTTGGGGCTAGTAGGTTTACATGGATGTATTGTATGATGGGAACTTACACTTCTTTATATAATAAGATCCAACATGTTTTCACACATGTATTGTATATGTTGTAACACTGATATTTAACAATTTTAATGCATGTTGCTTTAACCTGTGTTCTACATCTGAACTAATTCATTGGAAATGTGTTGTATATGTTGTTAATGTTGTCTTGTCCATGTCGATTGCTCTGTTGGAAATCATATGGAACTTTAACATGAACCTTGTTGTAACAACCATCGCACTCGTTCATCCTGATCCGTGAGTGTTGTACGTGTTATCTTACCTTGTATGTTGTGACTACCACATCCGAGTGGACTGCTCCGCCAGAAGATGTGTATGTCCTATTTGTTATGTGTTCCTAGCAAAGTTGGGACTGAACCCTTTCAACCTAGAACTCACCTTCACCCTCATCTCAACCCACCTGTGTTAGAACCTCTCATACACCTTCCTTGACTCACTGCAGCAGTCACACCCTTGCTACTAACAGAGTTATCTTACTTGCCTCTATGCGACGTCGTAGCCAAGGCATTGCTTTATGACCCACTTCTAGGAGTCCTACACCAAATGATCTGATCTCTAATTGGGACTTCATACCAGGGAGATCCCCTTACATGTTGGCGAGTCTAGCACCGTCAACATAGTACTAGTGCAACAAGCAGTCCTTATACAGATGATCTGTGGACCTTGTATTTCGATGGATCCAAAACATAGGATGGCTCTAGATCTGGGTGTGTTTTGATAGACCCAAGGCAAAGGAAACACTTAGTCTTGAACCTCTTGGAGTTTGATTGCACAAACAATACTTTTGAATATGAAGCACTTGTTTTCGGTTTACAGAAAGCCCTCAGCCTCAATGTTGCTATGCTGAAAGTGGTACGTGATTTAGAGATTGTCGTACATCAAGTACATAACACCATACACTATGTTTCACCTCATCTTAAGAGCTATCAACAAGAAGTATGGTAGCTGATCTCTAATTTCCAAGCTTCTAATATCATCTCTATACCAAGAATGTGAAATGCAGTTGCAGATGCTCTGGAAAACACAGGTGCTAGGATGACACTACTTAGGGATAGATTTTATGTTGAAATTTCGTATAAGCCATCTATTCGTGACAACATAACTAATTTGTGTGTTTATGATAATGATGAATAGATACTACATTTCATGGCCAACACTAACATCTTCAATGACGCATAGATAGATGAATACATGCATGAGCAGTCTCTGCAAGACACAACTGATGACAGTAAAGGCAACCTCATCCCCAAGGGTGTGGTTTCACACGAGAATCTATATGACTTGCAGAACCGCTTCAAGGGACCCAGGAACACTAAAACCCACAATTCCACACTGATGCATGAACAGATTAATCTAGGAACATACATATATCTGAAGTTCATGAATCTCGATACGTGTTACACATGTGTAGAGTGGCAAGCCTTTATTAGCTTTTTTAGGTAATACCATGATATATTAACGTGGACATACCATGACTTGAAAACATATGAGACATGAATAATCCAACACATCATTCCAATCAAAGAAGGGGTCAAGCCATTTTAGGAGAAGCTCAAAAAAGTCCATCCATCACTTGATCCCGTCATTTAGAAAGAATTGATTAAGTTATTGGATGTTCAAATCATTTACAAGGTTCGCCATTCTACTTTGGTTTCAAACTTAGCTCCTATGAGGAAAACGTCCACGGAGATCCCCCTATGGATTGATTTTCGAAATCTGAATCGTGCCTTGGACAAAGAAAATTACCCTGTGTTGTCTATGGAGCACATCTTATAGATAGTATCTAGAGCATAAATGTTTTCTTTGCTTGATGATTTTTTCGAATATAACCAAGTTCTAGCAGCAAAACCTGACAGGCATAAAACTACATTCTATACCAGGTGGGGTATTTTCACTTATCGAAGAATTCCATTTGGGTTGGTAAACGCAGGCGCACGTTTTGAGTGTGCTATAGACATCACCTTTCGTGGGCTCATCGGATAGAGCATGGTGGTCTACCTTGATGACATAATAGTTTTTTTCAAAAGATGGTTAGCCCACCTGCACCATCTTAAGAAGATCTTTGAGTGATGTCAAAAGTATGGGATATCCTTGAATCCCAAGAAGAGTGTCTTTACAGTGTCTGAGGGGAATCTCATTGTGCATATCATTTCCAAGAGTGGGATCAATGTTGATCTGGACTGATTTCGAACTATAATGCAGATTCCTCACCTAATCAAAAATAAATCTATGTAGTCCTTCTTGGGGAAGATCTACGTCCTCCGAAAGTTGATCTCAGATTATGCACATATTGTTAAACCTATACAAGAGATGATCAAGAAGGATGAAGTCTACAATTGGGGGAAGAAGGAAAAGGAAGAATTTTCCCGTATTAAGGAGGCAATAGCAAAAGCACCTGTGCTATAGAGCCAAATTTCAACAAATATTTCTTGCTTTACACATTCGATTTCGACAATTCACTCGTTGCAGTTCTCACTCAGAAGGATGAGTTGAACAATGAATGCCCCACATCCTTCATGAGCGCAAGAATGCAGGGACCCGAGCTCAAATATCATGCTATGGATAAGAAATAATATGTTGTATAGAAGGCGATGAAACATTTCAAACCCTACCTACTCAAAAACCATAGTCTTTGTGCCACACCCAGTGGTCATATCACTCCTTATTCCGAAAGAGCTGGGTTAAATACAAGTGAACTAAATGATAGGACTACAAGGGTATGATCTTGATATCAAGCCATTTCACACTGTCAAGGGTCATGATCTCTCCAGACTTGCAACAAAAGAAGTGCACAAACATGAGGAAGAAGAAGAGCTCATCTGTTGGGAGCAAGAAATTGACATGTACAATGTAGAGCGAGCACCACCCACTTCGCACAAGAAATCTTGGTACGAAGAAGTGTGCTGGTACGTTAAGGATAGCACCATACCCTCTCACTTTTCCATGCAACAGAAGAGGGCACTCTGAGTCAAAGCGTTATCTTACCAGTTGGTGCACGAAGTGCTTTACAGAAAGCACAACATTGGAATTTTGCTCAAGTGCCTAGAGGCACAGGATTCAGAGAGAATGTTAGGTGATCTACATGATGGACCAGTCAGAGGTCACTTTGCGGGTTACGCAACAGCGCATAAATTCATGAGAGTTGGTTTCTACTGGCCCAAATTGTTCAAATATGTAAACGCTTATGCCTGCAAGTTCTTGTTCTATCAGCGATGCCCCGATAGAACTCAAAGGTCGGCAACCCTATTAGATCCTATTGCAGTAGACAAATAATTCCAACAGTGGGGCTTAGACATAATTGGGTAAATTTTCCAAAATTCATCAAAGAAGCACTGCTACATCATGACCGCTACAAGTTACTTCACGTAGTGGATAGAATCAATTCCATAAAAACAATTGAATGACTAGGAACTCATCAGCTTCTTTTAGCAGAACATCATTTCAAGGTTTGGGGTTCCTGTATCACTTGTTTTTTACAATGAAAATCACTTCTCTTCATTGAAACTTTATTATTTTTCATGGAAATATGGTATCATGCTTAAGCATTCAGCTAACTACTACTCGCAAGAAAACACTTTTGTCGAATCTACAAACCAAAATCTCATTCACATCATAAAAAAGACTATTCACTCTGAACAGTGAAACTAGCATTCTACTCTAGTGAATGCTCTTTGTTCTGACCAAGTTACACACAAACCCTCTCTAAACACATCTCCATACTTCCTTATATATGGAAAAGAATCCATCCTCCTACCAAATATCTACTTTCCTGCTCTCTAGTTATCCCAAGAATCCCAAGGGAAATTGTGTCTATTGGTTTAGTGTAGGATGGACACATTGCACTAGACCAGAACCGTATCAAGAGATGGTTTGATCAAAAGTATACAGGGAACAACATCTTTGTTGTGGTTGACTTAGTCTTGAAGTGGGATAAACCCCACGAAGACAAAGGCAAACACACGAAGTTACAGTCCCTGTGGATTGGTCCTTTCACGACTCACGAAAAATTTGGCGAACACTCATATCATCTATAGTCACTTGACGGGAGGATTTACAACCTTCCTATCAATGGCCAAGATTTAAAATTTTATTTTTAAAGATCTTCGGTCGTGCCCTGCCCTATGTACAGAGTCTTTTCATTGCTTTTTTTTTGCTTTACTTTATTATTTTCACTTCGCTTTACTTTGCTTTTATGCCTTGTTATTTTCATTTTGTAAATAAGTGTTTTCCTATATTGTGTTCTAGCTTTTGAATCAGTATGTGGCTAAAGTCAAAGAGTCTTGTGACATTGCAGCGCTTGGCTAGTCCCATGTCTATCTTCTCTATGCTTATTTGTCATTTTTGGCCAATGAAGTGCTGATGGAAAATATGGTTTGTTTGTAAGGGAATATCTCGTCAAACCATTAATCTGTGTCCAAACTAGGAAAACCCATGCTTGTACTCAGCATTCTAGTCTTTTTGTTCAAGCTTATCTAACTTGTAGAAATGGAGAAGGGGAAAAATCTAAATGAGCAAACCTAAATTAGAGGTCTTACATGCTTCTCTAAGGGAACAATCTCTCCTACTATCAATAAGTCAAGATCCCTCTTCTGCCCAAAAATAAATAAGTGCCTATGCATATTCCTCTTTTAAAAAAGAAAAAATACAAAGGCAAAAAAAGAGAAAGGCTTCCTGCGAAAAGAGGTGAAGCAGGAAACTTCATCGGGTAACTGACCAAGCTCATTACCAGTGGAACAATGTTTGTGTTCCTACGTGAATTTTTCAGGGTATTGTCCAGGCCTTCTCACAGTGGAGCAACACTAGAGATGAAAAACTTATACTTCGAAAATCTTAAGCTCGCGAGCCAAACTACCCTTCCCGATTTTGAAACATTGTGATCTAACTGAAAATTTGGTTGTGTTTGACTGAGTTGGTACAAGGTGAACCATGTTTGTACATGGGGTGAGTGGGGAATCCAAGGTAACCTGCACAACAAATCAATACTCCCTGAAAGACCAAGGCCCTACGTTGAAAATTAACTGAAACAAAAAAGCTAGTATTCAACCATTATGTCACCAAGTGTTGTAGTGGCTACAACACCCTCCAAAATTTTGGCCTGCATCCAAATTTCGGAGCCTTCCTTGATTTTTAACCTGATAGTTGCAAACACTCAGCCTCGTTGCATGAGTTATTTTTTATTCTTTACACCCTTTTAGCTTGATCGACCACTGGTCATCTTTTGGCATGTTGATTGTTGTGTCATTCTTATGATCTTGTTCTAGCCATTTTGAAGGTTTTTCTTTGTGTGCATGAGTCACTTTCACTCTATGAACATTGGTTGTACTCAAACACAAAGTTGAAGCACTATCGTGCTAATGTCATCATATTTGTTCGAATATCTATCTCAAGTGTCACACTTGTCACCCTTAACCTTCACGACAATGTCACTGAGAACATGTTCATTTTGTTGATTCGAGGTGTCTGTTACACTTTATTTTTTCACTATCCCTGTAATCCCCATTCCTTGATCTTGGAGGACCTCTACAGTGAACCCCACATGCTTTCCCTTCATGAAGAAACTCCCACTATGTCCCTCTTCATGAGCAGATCAATTCCCTTTTGCACCATTTCCCCTAAAACTTCTGTTTTGCCCAGTTTACAAGACCGATGCTAATGGCCCTTGTCTTCCTCGCACCTATATGCAGGGATTATCATTGTTCCTAGCACCAACCATAGTGACTAAGCTTTGTTCCACTTGCATTGTTCCTCTTATGGAAATTTTTTTAAATAAAGAGTCACAACTTCCAGCTCTAGAATATTTGTAACAAAAGTCTGGTAAATGGTTTGGCTAGATGTGGTCGAGGATGTCAGTTTGGGCTCCTCTCCAATATAATGATGGAACTACCTCAAGGGATAAGACCTTCTCCAATGAGAATAGGATCCATCTCCCATACATTCATCTTATATAAGCCTCCCTTCTTCCCAAGCACAAGCTAGTGTTAATGTTGGTGTGCTAGTGCTATTTTCATTTTGAGTAAAACAACAAGCTATTCATAGTTGTAGCTATCTAGTTGTGTGAGGGAGAAGTGTGATTTTGTTTGGAGTGAATCCTAAAGGGAAGAGACTTAAAACTATTTTTGATTGAGGACATCATGGAATGCTAGCAGAAGTGTGTGGGAACTTGGCCTTGTCAGAGGAGAACAAGAACATCAAGACAATGGTGGTAGTCTCTATTTGATTCAATATATATGCAATTATCGATTGATTTCCTACATGATTTGTCATCTTAAATACTCATGGCTTAATGTTTTTGACTTTTTAGGTAGGTTGAACTACAATTTGTCTATTATCATGGTTGTTGTTTGTTGTTGTTTACTTGTTTCAAGTGCTTTGAGAAGGAAGCAAGAGATAGTTGGAGCAAGCAAGCAAAGACATCATCAAACGGGATAAGAGTACTAAGAGGTAGGCCCTCTTAATTGTTTCTAACCTAAGGAAATCTTTATAGAATGTATAAGTTGTGGCTAGAACCATCATCAGGCTAGAGGAATTTTTTTGTGTCCACACTTATAATTTTACTTCACCAAAAATTGGTGACTCCACTGGTGAGACAATCCTTCTATATGTCTTGTTTGATATTTCATGATTTTGTGTGAACTTTTGTAGTTCCACTTTTTCCCTTTGGTTTTGTTTCTTTTATTATGCTTACTAGTCTGAGTAGGAAATTCATAGTAGTAGATCTGTTCCCTATTTAAAATATATATTCTTGGATCCTTCACTGAATGCACTTAATCCACTGACAGTCACACCGATCAGTGCGATATGTTGAGAAATAGTCGTGCTGACCAGCCTCTGGCACTTGTTGTCAGTTAGGCAGTTGCGTTGATGCTTGTACATGAATGTTAGGGTTTGTCCCCAATCTTGGCCAGTGTATTTTTCTCTCATGATTTCGACCTCGTAAGCCTTTTAGATCATTTTCTCCCTGACTAGAGAGCTTCATTTAGGTTGGTTTGTATGTTTTATTGGTTTAGCCCACCCTCTGATGTGTTAAGTCTGACCCAGTGTGAAGTTCTTTTTAATTTAATTTTATTTTCGTTAAATCCCTTAATCAGTTTTATTTTTTCCCAAACAGCCATGCTGATCAGGCCTATCAGCACTAGTTTTAGCTTGAAAGTCATCTCAGTCATGTTGATCAGTGCTACTTTTGCCCAAAATTAGCTCCAGTCTCTGAGTTAAGAAAAGTCATAATTTCTCCCATTCTAGTGGTAGTGTGTCTTGACCCTCAGACTCTCTTCTTCTGCCCTGAAGTGACTAGGATGCTTTGTTTTCAATTGAGTGAGTGAAAGAGTCTCATTTGTTCTCTTATTTTGAGTGTCCCTTTTATGTTTCCAAGCATTGATTACATTGCTTGCTTTGTCGATTGAAGCATTTATGTATTTGGTTTGTTCGATTCAAGGAAGAAGTTTCTTTTAGTTTCATCTATAATTCTTTGGATTTGATTGATGCTTGTTTGTTTGGAATTGTGAAAATTTTCATTTAAATTGCTTTATCTGAAAGATTCATTTTTCATTTTATGGAAAGGAGAACATCATTCTAGTTTACTTAAGCAAAAATATTTCATTAGTAGCATTATTGAGGAGCTAGAATCGCATCATCATAAGCATTGGAAATGAAATGAAAATTCTTATGCTGTTATAGGAAGATTAAGTGCATTTAGGAGATTTATTAGTGAAATATTTCATACTTTGATTGTTGTATTAATTTTGTGTTCTCTATCTCTCAATTAGTGATAACTTTCATCGAAGACAAATATCTATTTTCTTATATATCTGCATATAGGAGTTTTCAAATGATAGTGGTAGGGCCTTGTAATTGAAACCTAATTTAAGATCAATCGTTAGAAGTTATCAAATTAACCTAAGGAAGCATTGAAACTTAACGCTTACATTTAGTTGTCTAGCCTAGAGACGTGTTCTAACGTCTTTAAACCTAGCGGCTATCATTCACTTCGGCACTAGACAGTGCTTGTATAGACTTATGCTCCCAATACCGTCAAGTATATAAAGGGAGACCCCAATAGGTTGTAATCCTTTATCCATGGGAATTCGAGTCTGCTGCCTTGTAAAGATGATACACTGAACACATCATTCGGGGAGATTGCCTCCCTGTACTTCTCGGTTTGCCGAGAGGTATTTTGCAGTTCATAGTTACCTAATAATCCCTTATACCTAGAGTACCCTGAGTAGTCATTTGATATTTTTTGCTCTTTTAACTTAAAATATCATTCAAGAACTTGTCCTTTTGAGCTCGATAATTTCGAAAGTGACTAGAGTCGCCTTTCGTCCTTTTCTCGACTCTTAAAATATGAAAAGGAAAATTTTTGTTTCAGTGTCTTAAAATTAACTACCCATGAAATATTCATGGTTAAAGTTATCTTCCTTAGTAATTCTTTAGGGTTGATTCCAATGGCAAAATTTCCAGAGTCCACCAGTTAAGGATTCCCCTCGGATGGGAATCCTGGTTCTTTTCCTTCTTTTGTAAACACTGGTGCTCCTCATATGGTGACGTTGTCCCTTTTTGGGTTAACCATTGGTTTACCTGTTAGGTTATTTTTGACCTTGGTGATCCCAAGCGTCCCAAATCCTATCCAAACATCTCCTTCATTCGAATCATGTCATGATGATTCTAAGGTTGACCTCTCCCTTTCTTCCCCTGTTTCTTCCTCTTCTACTTCACCTGGTGAAATTTTGCAATCTAGCAACTAGGAGGCTAAGAAGAACAAGAAGTCAAATAAGCGAGAGGCCAACTATGCAACTATTACTCCAAATGCACCCTTAGTCAACAAACATTCTGATCCTTCATGGAAGGTAAAATTCCCTCGTAGGATGTGTAAGGGTGACCATCTCCTTCAAGGTTGTCCAGACATTCCCAGAGTCTTAGAGGTATGGTCTCAAGACGTGAATCGACCATCCCCATTGACCTCTCGAGATCATGTCAATGCTACACCTTCAGCTAATGATGGTAAGAAGAAGGGAAAGATTAGATTCCCTTGTAGGCTATGTGAAGGAGAGCATCTCCTTCACCTTTGTCCTCTTAAGGATAAAGCTTCCAAAGTTTTGGAAAATCTTACAGCTCCTCAAACCCGACTCCCTGTTGGTTATCAAAGTCTTTCCTCTAACCTTCTTTCGATTAGGGTCCATTAACTGCTTTCCTCCTCCCATCTTATGTGCCTTTCCAGATCACAATAAAAGCCTATAATATGGTAGTACATGGCCCTGTATTATATGAAGGTGCATCTATTAGCATCATGCCTTCAACTACTTGGAAAGCTTTGGACTACCTGCAGCTTGTCCCTATCACTCAAAATCTGTTGGCTTTCAACAGAGGAACTAGTCAACCCTTGGGGGTCCTTCCAAAGTTCCCTATTACTTTGGAAGAGAAGACCATCTATATAGACGTGATGGTAGTCCAAGGTCCTTTATATTTCAATCTTCTCCTTGGACGCGACTATGTTTATGTCATGGCAGCTCTTGTTTATTCACTTTTTCATGTGGTTTGTTTTCTTCATGAAGTGAGAATAGTGATCATTTATCAATTGTCTTTTATTGGTCAGCGGACGCCTCCTTTGCAACCATTGTCCCCTATTGTCTCTTGGTTGTAAGCAGTACCTTCCCTGCCATAGGTCAATTATGTGGCTACCCATTCTTTCTCCACGTCTACTGATGATCACTCAGATGGTATAGCACATTATGTACTGGGGACATTGGAACCCGATCTGTCTTTGGTACTAAATGACATGTATTCTTCACATAGTGTGGTTCTTCCATCTAGTGAAGACATCTTGGGAGCCATGTTCTCGTATGGCCTATGATCAGATTAAGGAGGATAGTTCTTTTTTTTGTGTCAACCTCGTTAAAAAATGAAACAAGTGTTGTGAAGATAGTTCCTAGTCTTGTGTCAAGCTCATTAAAAAAAGAAACAAGGGGTCGTCAGCATGGTTCCTTGTCTTGTGTCAAGCTCATTAAAAAAGAAACAAGGGTATCAAGGATAGTTCTTTTACCGTGTTAACCTCATTAAAAAATGAAAAACCTCCCTTTTCCAAATTGAGTCTTTGACTAAGATCCTGTAAGATCCGAGTCGAGTCTTTTCTGGATCTCAAAAGTGAACCTTCATTCCATCCATCTAGTTGATTGAAATGATGCTTGGGGGGCATGTATCTCGATTGAGTCATTATGTTAGGGGGATGCAAATTTATTCAAGCATATTTTTTCGTTTCGAGCTTGTTTAAACATGAAACTGAATCAAAGCAGAGTTCTCCATGGTTCAACCTTATGTAAAAATGAACCCATGCCTGATTTACATCCCATGACTGCTCTTTTTATCAGCTAAGTTTTTATGAACCTTGGTTGTATCATTCCATCGTTACCATCTCTTTGGCTGATCATATGCTTTCACTTGGTTTTCTTCTTTCCTGAGAAACTGCACCAATGAGTGGTTTTATTAGCCAACCTCTTGACCATTACATGTTTTGACCAATTCCTCCATTGCCGAACCAGTTTCTACCTAAGTCACATGACACGTCCTCCAGGGTCCCGTGTCCCGTATTTTACGTACTGGACACGAAAATGGCCCTGATACGTGTCAAATACGGTTTTTATCGTCTCCTATAAAATGGAATACGTATTCGCCTATTTTGGTTGTGTCCTGAATTTGGAAAATGCGTATTTCGTTGGTAGAAAATGTTGCCTGTATAAGCTGCAATTTTTTGAAAGAAACAAATAATTTTTGAGTGGGGCAGCTTAATGATCAAGTCTAGGCCCTAGTATTGATATGCTATTCATGGTAATGTTAAATTCTTAAAGTAAAAGTGACATTCTCCTTAATCTTCATTTTCATCCTTTTACTTAAATTTTTAAACATTAACATGAAATGACTCAGGATGTTTGAGAGTGGTTCCGGCCTCATTGGATTTCATATGGAGAAAGTAGAATTTTAGATTTCATTCAAAATGCAGCAGACTTATCCGCTTTTTAGGATTTCAGGATTGGGAGATTGTAATGTTTCCAGGTGAGACCACCTACCCGGGCTACCCCTGCCACCAGTAGAGGACGTGGTCTACCTCCTATAGCTCCTACTTCTAGTTCTTCAGCTTCTAGAGCATAGCAAACTCCACTGCCAACTCCACCAGCACCAGCATCTACATCTAGAGGGAAAGGGAAAGCTGTTGCATTTTCTCGCAAGAGGGGCAGAGGAAATCAATAGGATTAGACTTTAGTTATTTTCTTATGTGCATGTAAGTTGTACATGAACAATGAACATTGAATATTCAAGAATCAAGACCAAGCATATTACATTCTAATTTCTAAATAGTAAATTTTGATTCTATTTATTTTTTTTAAAGTGAACTATGAACTTTGAGAAGTAATTATATTTTAATTTGATTAGATAAGTTGCAACCTGCAATTTAATATGGATAAAAAACTATATTTTAGTATATATATATATATATATATATATATATATATATATATTATATTATTTATTTATTTATTTATTTGTTTATTAAATATATATAAAACGTGTCCTCGTGTCATGTGACTTAGGTTTCTACCCATTATACCACTTATTCGGCCAGGACAAGTCACCTTTAAGCTCTTTCCTGACTCGTAAAAAATTAAAATATTGCCGAGTATTTTTTTCCTTTTTGACTCATAAAAGAGAATAAAAATGGGGGGTCTACTTTCAAGCTCTTTTCCAACTCTTTAAAAAGTGAAAAGATAGCGGAGCCCTTGTCATTTCGAACTCCTTAACGAATGCGAAACTTCATGCGCCCAGTATAAATTTACCCCTTTTTCAGGCTGGGATGCACTATTTACAAAAGAGGTACTACTTGACTGAAATGGTAAAGCAGTTCTCTCGAGTATCGTTTTCTAACTTTTCGGGCTGAAGAGACACAAATGTATGAAAAGTGACCATGTGGAGTTTTCTTTTATGTGTCTTTTTCAAACTCTCTAAACATGAAAAACACACCGAGTTACACCTTTGTCAGACTCGTTAAAATATTAAATGACATTGGATTCATCCGAAGGATGAACTTACAGTGCAAGCATATGCTATCCCCTTCAATCTTGCGATTAAAAAATAATTGGGGTACCTGCTAGAAATGGTGGCAGAAAATTTGGAAATCTAATCAGTTGTGTAGGCAACTCACTCTTGAACATGACACTTTCTGCTTCGTGTCAGGTTGGGATATCCTCCTTTGTATTGTTGACCTCCCTGGGTTGGGCTATTCATTTTTTCCTTCCATTCAATCTTTGCCACATCATCATGACTATTGATCCTATAGATCCAAAATCTGCCAAACTTTTAGTTGCATCACTGATATGTTCAAGAGTTGTCCTTTTGGAGTTACACTTACCTCTGATTCTCTGTATCATCCAAAACTATTGTGCACCCTTTTGTCTTGTGTCGATGATGTGGGATACATTATGGCCCTCCTTCAACATGGTCGTTTCCTATCGACTTCAGCTCATTATCCAGGAAGTTGACTGACATACTCCCTTACAGTACCTTAGAGCTTGCATGCCCTAATGGCAATTTCCTCGCACTCAACAATAAGTTCACGTCATTGACTTTCAATCGAGTGATTTCATGGGTATTCGACTTCAGTTCCTTTATTCACATTTCATGGATTGTGCTGATAGTACCTTGAGGACTATTGTCATTATTGGTGGTTTCTCTTGCACTTGTTAACAATTTACATCATTGACAGGTAATCAAGTGACCTTCTAGCATGTTCAATGTTAGCACATCTATTCACATGTTAGAATTTCTACTTTGATCGGGTCATGTTGAAGCGCAAGACCCCGGGCTCAAATCATAAAAGTCCAGGTTGCGAAGTGATGTGACATGGTTATGATGAAATACATGTCTCTTTCAGATGGATGGTTGAAACCATACCTTGGTTTCATTATGATCCTCTTTTATGGATGGTTGTGCCCATGCCTATATCTATTTACATGATCATTCTCTGTATGGTTGCATCCATGCCATGATTCATGTATCATTTGACAGATTTCTCAGTTATGTATATGTATGTATTCTTTCTTGTAGGTTTTCTAACAACAGAATATGGTTCCCCACACCGATTTATAATGTGTTTCATCCCTCACTCTAGTTTGGCCTTCACACTTTAGGGGGCATCTTTTACATAGAATTTTGTCACTATCCCTGTAATCCCCTTCCTTGATCATGGAGGACCTCTACAGTGAACCCTACATGCTTTCCCTTCATGAAGAAACTTCCATTGTGTCCCTCTTCATGAGCAGATCAATTCCCTTTTGCACCATTTCCCCTAAAACTTCTGTTTTTCCCATTTTACAAGACCAGAACTAATGGCCCTTGTATTACTCACACCAATATGTAGGGATTAGCACTGTTGCTAGCGCCAACTGAAGCAACTGAGCTTTGTTCCAGTCGCACCAGTCCTCTTATGGAAATTTTTTTAAATAAAGAGCAGAAGCTTCCAACCCTAGAAGCTTCTTAACGGAAGTCTGATAAATGGTTTTGTCAGATGGGGTCGAGGATGTCAGTTTGGGCTCGTTTCCCCTATAATGATGGAACTACCTCAAAGGATAAGATCTTCTCTCATGACAAGAGGATCCATTTCCCATCCATTCATCCTATATAAACCCCCCTTCCCAAGCACAAGCTAGTGTTAATGTTGGTGTGCTAGTGCTATTTTGGTTTAGAGTAAAACAACAAGCTATTCATAGTTGTAGCTATCTAGTTGTGTGAGGAAGAAGTGTGATTTGGTTTGGAGTGAATCCTAAAAGGAAGAGCCTTAAAACTATTGTTGATTGAGGCCATAATGGAATGCTAGCGGAAGTGTGTGGGAACCTGACCTTGTCGAAGGAGAGCAACAACGTCAAGATAATGGTTGTAATATCTCTTTGATTAAATATATATGCAACTATCATTTGATTTGCTACATGATCTATCATCTTACATACTCATGGATTAATGTTTCTTGACTTGTTAAGTAGGTTGAATTACAATTTGTTTATTATCACAGTTGTTGTTTACTTGTTTCAGGTGCTTGGAGAAGGAAGTGAGAGATAGTTGGAACAAGCAAGCAAAGACATCATCTACCAAGATAACCATACTAAGAGGTAGACCCTCTTAATTGGTTCTAACCTAAGGAAATCTTCCATAGAATGTATCTATTGTGGCTAGACCCATCATCGGGCTAGAGGAATTTGTTTGTGTTTGCACTTATAATTTTACTTCACGATAGCATCCTATTGTCAAGTCATGTTAAGTGTGTGATCACAATGTCATGTATGCACAAGTTCATTTTCTCTAACACTTAGCTATTTTTCCTTAAAATCTTTCGACTGGAAAACACTCTTCAACTGGACCCCGATTGATCTGCACTATGCAGTCTCCTCTCTCAGCAACCCTTCTCTGCTACCAAGAACTACATAGAGCTTGAGGTTGTCGTCTGGGGCATCTTGCACTACGCAATTCTAGAAGTTAGTAAGCTTACTACCTCCCAAAACTGCACAGAAGTTGTCCCCAAGTCTGATCCAATATGCGCTTCCTGCAAGATCACTCATCATGCCTCACTTTGGTCTACCGAAAACCTAAACTACATTGTGAACCCAGGATACACTGCTCTCCAGAATTGTGCAAATGTACCTAGCTACTTTCCTACACTGGTGACAGAAATTGCACAGTCATGTGATTTAGGCCTTTGCTGCCTGGCACTGCATTGTTCCAAGAAATTGCGCAGATCTGACTGGAAGGCCCCCTTCCTGGCTTGCTCTGCTCTGTCCCTGAAATTTACACATTTTTAATTGGTACTATCCCTATTTCCCCTCTCTGCACTCATCTCGGAAATTGTGTAGCTGTGTCAAGAAGGTCGTTGCTTCTTGTCTGACATTGCCCCTCAAAAATGCATAATTGTGACCAGCAGTTCCTCACAGCCTGATCTAGCCTTACTCTAGAAAAATATGCAGAAATGTTTGTCAGTGCCTCCTGCTACCCCACTTAGCACTCATCCTGAAAATTGCGCAGCTGTGTTGGAAGGCCCCTGCTACCTATCTGACATTGTCCCTCAAAATTGCACAGTTGTGACCAGCAGCTCCCTACAACCCAATCTAGCCTTACTCTAGAAAAATATGTAGAAATGTCTACCAGTGCCTCCTGTTGCCTACTTTTTCTTCCTCATAGAAACTACATATATTCCCAACTGGACCCCTAGATGACCTACCCAATCCTTATCCTGAAAACTCTACAGATTTTCCCAGCAGTTCCTCCCGACACCCTGCCTTGTCTTCATCTCAAGAACTGCACAATTCTTCCTAGCTGGGTTCCACCTCATAGATGTCATTGTTGTCTCGAATTGCACAAATCCGCATCCTAGTGACATCTACACATTTTTTCCCAGTAATCCTCCAGAGCCTCTCATCCTGGCTTGAGCTGTGTTCTGCGCATTTTTAGTGCCTTGTCCTCCATCCTAGTCATCTGCACCTGAAGCGGAAAACAATGCGTCATGCTAGACTAGGAGAATTTTGTATTTGATGTCGTCTCATCATGAGTGATCGTAGGAATAGGTACATTGATGAAACATGGTGCAACAATGAACGCGATGAGAAGGAGTGCATGCTAGAAGACTTGCTCACAGTTGAATGAATGTAGGAAGCACATCGAGTAGCAAGCGAAAGGGACACATACATGTGCACCATCAAGAAAAACCAAGACCATCGAAGACCCCACACATTTTTCCATGTGAAGGTGAAGACATGATACATCAAGAGCACACCCATCACTCAGCAGCATAGCAACTCGACATGGACATCACAATCAGCAAGTACATGTCGGCAATGTCATGTCGAGTTGTGTCATATGTTTTCTCGGCCATATCACTACTACGGACCATACTTGTTGTAATCAAATGTAATGTAATGTGAAAATCCAAGAGACATACATATGAAGTCGAAGAGTCTTGTAAGTCAAAAAGTCATAGGAAGTTAAACATTCATGAGGGAAGTCGAAGAGTCAAAAGGGTTAGTTACCCCCCTTGGCTATGTATACCCCTCATTATATGAGCAAAGGAATTTTCACCTTGGCTTCTCCCACATAGCCTTGAGATTTTGTATTATGTTCTTTGAGGAGTGAGGACTGGCTGCAATGCCCCACTACTGGGGCTAGTGATGTATGTTGTACAGATGTGTCTTGGAACTTTTTCTTAATTCAGAAGCCTATCTTAGGCAAGCACATTTTCATGCATGTTTTGTATCCATTTATAAGACTATTCTTTAAACATTTGTAATCCATGTTTTCTTCACCTATACTAAGATAGTTGAAATACTTAAGTTATTTTAGTACTTACATTGTTGAAGATGTGTTGTATTGTTTATCATTATTTTCTCGTCTGTGTGGACTACTCCATCAGACATTAGATAGACCATTCTCATTTTGTTCTTGGTTATAATGACTTCCACCCCCATGTGGCTTCTTCATTGGATGGTGTACATGTTTTCCCTTGTAGTTTCGTTTTAATGACTATCACATCCACTGTGGATTATTCCGCTGGATGTTGGACAAACCCTTGTTGTTTTCGAGTATGTCTCTCCCTGGGTGGTACTACTACCTCTCATCTAGAGGCTCACTTTTACCCTCTCCCTTACAGTAAGATAAGTTGAACATAAAGTTACATTACACACTCACCATGCATACTCACATTGTTTTCTTGAAGTTACAAGCATAACAATCTCATGTGTTGAACAACAAGAGCTAAGGAAAATCTCTAAGATAATGGTAATCAAGCCATCGTATCGGATGGTACTCCTACACCAAAATATGTGAGGTCTAGTTGGGAATTCATACCAGGGAGATCCCCTAAATGTTGGTGGGTCCAGCATCGTCAACAAACACCTTCAACCATATAACACCTCAGAAGGGCTTATCTTAAGGGATGCTTGATACCCTTTTTTGTAAGAAAATTCTACTAAGTGTAAATAGTCTTACCATCTGGACGGTTAATGTATGACATATACTTGTAGCATGTCCTCAAGTACCTTATTGAATCTTTCTGTTTTTCTTTCCATCTAGGGATGCTAAGTGGTACTAAAACTTAGTTGAGTACCCATTCCTCCAAAGAGGGACATCCAAAAGTTGGAGGTAAAATTTAGGTCTTTGTCTAATATCACCAATTAAGGTATGTTATGAAGGCAGAAAATATCCTTCATGGATACCTTTGCCACCTTGGCATCCTTGCAAGTGCACTAAACTAGAATAAAGTGAGCAAATTTTTTCAATTTGTCCACAACTAACATGACTGCATCACATCGTTTTTGGGTCTTAGGTATTCTAGTAATGAAGTCTAATAATGTCACTTCCCATTTCCATTTCGGTATGGGTACAGGCTTCAACAATCCTGTTGGGTGTTGATTCTCTACCATCACTAGCTGGAAATCTTATCATCTTACCAAGTTTTTTCTTGTATTGATTTTTATTCTCAACCAGAAGAACTCACTTATCATTGCATGGGATAATTTTCTAATAGCCCAAATGTGTTGCATATGGACTGAGATGACTTTCATCCAAAATTGCTATTTTAATTTCTACGTCATTTTAAATATACAATTTATTTTTATATATTAGTTGTCTTTCCTATCTGAGTTCAAATTCATACTAGGTTTTTACACTATTTTCTCCTTTTTATTTATTGAAAATAATACTTTAATCCTAATCCTTTGTAGCTATTATGTAACATCTGTAGGTCAAATTTTTACGTAATAAAGGATAATAAAGGCAAAATATGACCAAGGTCATGGGACATGTATTCCAAGCTCAATTTTAGGCAAACATTGTAGTGGGTATCACTTGCAATTTAATAATGGCTATGGAAATTTGCATAGGCATTGGTAAAGGAAAAGATGCAATAATTGGGATTTAATTATGGGAAATAAAGGAAAATAGGAAAAAAGGAAGGTGAAGAGACACAAATTTTCATGCAAGTGAAACTAAAGGAAAATTAAAAAAAAAAGGAGACCTTATTGATAAAAAGGCATCAGAGAAAATTTCACAAGTTTTTGTCATTTTCATCTTGGATCAATTGAGAGAGAGAGAGAGAGATCCAAGAGGAGAGAGCAAGCATGCAAGGCACTGAAGCAAAGGAAAGCAAAGGGAAATAAAAGAAAATCAAG
Source organism: Pinus tabuliformis (assembly GCA_031772625.1). Classification (NCBI taxonomy): domain Eukaryota; kingdom Viridiplantae; phylum Streptophyta; class Pinopsida; order Pinales; family Pinaceae; genus Pinus; species Pinus tabuliformis. The sequence goes on from CM062818.1 coordinate 1,240,022,382, forward strand.
GGAGCACATGGAGAAGGTTGGACCATTAACTTCAACAAGAGGATTTTGCAAATAACGGGTTGCATGTGTGATTTCCTAGTTAAGGTGTGAATGAATGGTACACGAACTAGTTTATTTGGTTCATTTTCTATGATTTACATGGGTTTTTCCTAGTTTAACAGATGTTTTAGCCTTGGCCTTCCATTTCCTAGATAGCCATGGTGTGATGGGATTCATTCTTTGTTGAGCTTTCTATTATCAAAAGGTTATGGAACTAGGTGAGGTGGTCTTAGGAAAATCCCAAGGATTGGGGGTTAAGATGTTTTTCTCCAAGAAGCTGATGATAAGTGGGGGGAGATAGTAAAAATCCTCAAGGTATGGTGAAGGAATTTTGAGGCATCCAATATTTGTTAGGTTTTGTGATCTTGGGACCGATTTAGGTGAGATCACGATTGCTTGATAGTGGAGGTGGTTTAACCTATGGATTCCATGTTTGATTATTTATTGGTTTATCCCATGAGATCCCACATTCATGATTGGAATATGACACAGGGGTGATTGACTAAAAGAGAGATTTGTTTCATCCCAATCAAAGGTCAAGTGATTCATAGAAGTCCCTCACTTGGTTGGCATTTGCATATGTTAATATGATATTCTTTCCTATTGTGATTAACCACATATATTGGTTATGAGGTTGATATTATGCCTAATATGTCATGGTAGATATTCTGGTTATATGCTAGTTATATACTTGGTTATATGATGTGCTACAAAAACAAGGAGTACATGGAACAAAAAGATAGTAATTTTTATTTTTCATCTTATACGAAACTTGTATCGTGCCTTAAAAAATTGGTGAAGGGATGAGGATGTGAGAAGGTTACGCATTGGAAGAGCCACGTTGACAAAAGTTGAAAATCTACATTATTTGGGAATTTCTAGGATAAGGGACTTACTTCTATCCCTTTATTTAAGTCTCCATATAAAATGGAAGATTTACATAACTCAAGATCTGGGGTGTTAAGGATGATAGAGAGCATCTATGTTCAAAAGGTAAACCTTACGATTATCTCAATTATAATAATTAAGCAAAGAAAAAACAATTTAGGAGTACAAATGAGGAGAGAAAAATAATTACTAATTAATATTTGTTATTAATATTTGTTTTTAATAAACTAATAAATTAATAATATGCCGTCACTACCGATGATGGTGCACTTCCTCTGAGAATCTCTTGCTACTGTGCTCGCTAGGTTACTTCATCGCGGCTGCCTGGGCCTCGGCCTCCTGCCATGGCCCCTCTGGATCCTCCATCAGAGAGAGCTGATCCACAACGTGCTTTTTTAGATCTCATGAAATCTCTTCCACCGCAATGCCCTCACCCAACTCTCACTAAATTTGTCAAGAAGCTGGATGTGCTTCAAGAAGTTCATTTACTTCCAGCCTTTCCCCATTGTCTCTTACAGAAAAAGGTCTCATAGGTCAATTTACAAGCTTCTGACCTTCTCCAAAAACTGTTCAAAGATGGGTTGAAAGAAATTGGTATGACAAAATTCAATGCAAAATATCCATTAGATTTTGTGGGAAAGGGTATTTCACATTTCACTTTGAATCCAAACATGATAAGGATTTAATATTCAGAAACGGACCCTATTTCATGGAATCCAGGGGCCTGTATATTAACAAATGGACCCCATACTTTGACCCTGAACTGGATGTCCCTAGTACTATTCCGGTTTGGGTCCGTCTCCCTCATCTCCCGCTCCATTGCTGGGGAGAAGAATTAGTCCATGCCATTGGGGATGAAATTGGCAAATATATTGATTGCAGCAAACCAAAAGAAAACATGTAGGCCTATGCGAAGATTTGTGTTGAAGTGGACAAGGCAAAGGACTCCCTGAAGCTATTAAACTGAAAGTGGATGAGTGGAGCCACATCCAGTAGCTGGACTACGAGTATATACCATTTAAATGTAAGGTATGTCATGAATATGGCCACTTTGACAATCAATGTTCTAAACTTGTTGATGCATAGAACCGCGTTCAAGAAGACCAATGGGAAACTGTAAAAAAAAATAAGAAAACATCTTCGTCCAAAGCCTCTCATGAATCTAGCCCTCTTGTACCCAATGCATCTCATCCCTCTTCATCCTCCCCTCTCTTGTCTGCCCATCCTCCTCTTGACCATCCACCCGTCCCCTCTTCATCTAACCCCTTTCTAGTCTTATCACCCCCTAAACCTCCTTTCATGGATCCCTCTCCCCCCCCTTGATTCAATCTGAAGCTTCTGAACCTTCTCCCCCCTTGGTCATCCCATCTCAGGCTTCTCCTGACCCTCCTCTCATCAGGCTTACCAGAAGTTCCTCCAAAGATCATGGAACTTCTCGCGACTCTTACAAGTAACCTGGACAAGCTAGAAAATCGGCCAAGCAGCATAGAGATGAGAATCCTTAGAAAGACATAGCTATTGGCACACAAACCCCTATAGAATCTTACATCCTGGGGCAACACGATAAAGGGACAAATCACAAAGATCAAGGGGGGCGAGCACCTCTCCGTACCCCCAATACCCAATGATGAAAGTTTTGTCTTGGAATAGTAGGGGATTAGGGAACCCCTCCAAGGTTTCAGCCCTCAGAGAACTTATACATAGTGAAAAACCAAAAATCTTATTGATTTAGGAGAGAAAGCAAAATTAGCAAGAAATGAGAGGAATAGTAGATCAACAGAAGCAGTACAAAGGCAGTATCAGTGAATCAAGAGGAGCATCCGGAGGAATCACCACTCTTTGGAATCACAGTTAGTGGAAATTCACATCAAAAATTTTACATCAGCATTGGATCAGAACTATTCTGGAAAATAGAATAGACAGCCAAATTGCAGTCATTTATAATGTTTACACCCCCAACCGGTTCAAAGAAAAGGAATGTTGCTGGGATGATCTTAAGGCTAGTATCGATGGTGAAATAAACTCTAATATTATTGTGGGAGGCGACTTTAATCTTATTTTACATGCTAACGAAAAAATGGGAGGTTGCTTCTCACCTGATCCCTTCAGAAGCCGTTTGGAAAATATCGTGCAAGACCATGATCTTGTGGATGTGGCTCCAAAAAATCGCAGGTATACCTGGAGAAACCAAAGAAAAATAGAAGAGCATGGCATCTCTCAAGAGAATAAGGAACAAGAAAGCACTCTCTATACACAGCTGTGTCATGTAAATAGGGAAGAAGAATTAAAATGGAGATTAAAGTTGAGGCAACTCTGGCTGAAAGGGGGTGATAAGAATATAGCCTTCTTTCACAATCAGACCAAGGCACGAAAAGTCAGGAACAATGTAATCTCTATTTTAGATGCTGAGGGAAATTAGCAAACGAGCCAAGAGGCCATTAGAAAGGCTGCCACCAAACATTACAGAGAGCTCCTAACTGAAGCAAAAGGAGAAGAGGACTACGCTGATTTTGTTCAATATTTGCCCAACGGAATTACCAAGGAAATGAATGACAACCTGAATAAGGAAATTGATGAGGAGGAAATCGGAAGAATGATTTGGATGCTCGAACTTGATAAGGCTCCAGGCCCTGATGGATTTCCTATTTGCTTCTATAGGGCGTTCTAGGGAATAATAATAAAAGATTTGAAAAAAATGATCAGATGGATCTAGCGAAAGGGTAAAATAGGAGGATATACCAATGCCACTCATCTTGCTCTCATTCCTAATGAAAATTGGCCTACTTCCTTTTCTTGGTTTCAACCCATTTCCCATGCAATCCTTCCTATAAGATCGTGACCAAGATCTTAGCTTCCCACCTTAAACCCCTCCTCCCCTCTCTTATCTCAAAAAACCAAGGAGGGTTCCCAGCCAACATACAAATAACTAATTCCATACTCCTAGTACAAGAAGCCATTCATTCGAGTCTCTCTAGAAAGGAGAAAGGGTTCATCCTCAAGCTTGACCTCGCCAATGCCTTTGATAGAGTGAGACATTCCTACCTTATAGCTGTCTTAAAAAAGATGGGATTTGATTCGCCCTTTCTAAACCTTATCACTGCTTGCATCTTTGGGCCCGGGATTTCCCCTCTGGTTAATGGTAGACTGAGTGAAGCTTTTCAATCCTCTCATGGTCTCAGATAGGGTTGCGCTCTTTCTCCTTACCTTTTCATTCTTATGGCTGAATCCTTTAGTGAAGCATTGGAATTCAACTGAAGGGTGGGCCTCATCATAGGAATCAAATTTGGGAATGGAGTCAAGAATATGAACCACTCATAATTTGCCGATGACAATTTGCTAATTGGAGGAGCCTCCACCACTATAGCAAGGAGATTGGAGAATCTTTTAGACAAATTTATGAGGTATTCTGGCGTTTGGTCAACTAGTTGAAAAGTTGTATTTATGGATGGAATACAACAAATCAAGTCATCCACAATATCGCAAATATCTTTGGAGTCCCTTGCAACCATGAGTGGACTCACTTCTCATACTTGGGCATGACAGTGAGTCTAGGACCTTTGAAGGAAAAAACTTGGGACATCATCATTGACAAGGTGAAGCGAAAAGTGCAGCAATGGGGATCTGTTTGGCTCAATCCAGTAGGTCACCTCATCCTTCTTAAATCAGGTATTTCTTCTCTATCCCTATATTAATTCTCTCTCTACCAAGCTCCAGCTTCCTTTCATTACAAAATGGAAGTTATCCTCCCCCAATTCCTCTAGCAAGGAGGGAAAAACGACAAAAAGAAATTCAATTTAGTCAATTGGAAACAGGTCATTCAATCCCAAGACAGAGGAGGTCTTGGTATTAGATCCCCCAAATTCCTAAACCTTGCTTTTGGAGGAAAAATTACATGGAGGCTTATAATTGGTCTTTCTGCCTAGTGGAAAAGGGTACTGGAAATTAAATACTTGAACTTCCCCAGACAGCAGTTGCTAGATCTCAATATTCCTAACAGAGACTCTTCAAAAATTTGGAGTTTATGTAAGAAAGCTATTCCGTTCATGGCTCAGAATATTTCCAAAGTTCCCAAGGGAGGAGCCAACATTAATATTGGAGTTGATAAAATTCTGCGACAGTAGCCAATAAATAGTCACGAAGGAACCAATCCTATTCTCACCTTTTTTGACAACGTTGGTATCCATTATTTGGATCAAATCTCTTGCTAGGATACACTTTCTCATCTTTGGCTTTAGTGGTCCTTGCCTATTATCCCCATTGATCTCAAAGCAAGCCTATCCACTCTGCAATCTCTTCTCCATAGCAAAGCTGCCATCAAAAAGAATGAGAGGGATCGACTTCGATGGGATCCAACTGGATCAAATTACACTGTCCAAGCTGCCCACCAACTGCTATAGCAATTTCCCTATGCCAATATGGAACCAATGGAAAATGGTTTGGAATTCAGAGGCTCTTCCAAAAATTAAATTCTTTATTTGGACCATTTTAAAGGGAAAAATCCTAACAGAATTTTTTTTACAAAAGAGGGGTATCAATGGTCCCTCTCGCTGCCCCAACTGCCATGCTGGTGAAGAATCCATACATCACCTCTTTATCGACTGTCCCTTTGCTATTGCATGTTGGAAAAACTTATCTCATATTGATAATATCCCTTGGAGTAACCAGAACTCCATAGGAGATATGATCCATTATTGGACAAAGAATTGTCCTTGGCAACATAAGAAGAGAAATTTAGTGAAAAGGGTTTGGGATACCCACCCATACACTATGTTATGGAGAATTTGGCTAGCTAGAAACCGTAAAGTCTTTAAGGATAGGGACTCAGCTATAAGAACTCTCTAAAATAAGGCAAAGAGCCTCGCTCTAGAAACCATTTTTGTCAAAACTCAAAACAACATAGATGTGACTATGTACAGTGTTGAAGAAAGGAGTTTTAACAGCTATATACTAGATAAAAATAATAGTATTCTGAATGGCAATATAGCTGAAGACCAGCATAGCAAGGAATCCCACAGATGGAAAATCATGTTAAAAGATGATGAATTTGCAAAATGGTTACAAAACTGCAACAATCACTATCTTTTTTTTTACGAAGCATCAAAGTCAAACCCTGGAATTGCTGGAGCAGGGGGAGTGATCTTCAATGCCAACGAGGACTACATCCTTTTCTATGAATGGCGTCTTGGGAAAATCTCTGACAACAGGGTAGAAGCGTTGGCCCTATATCAAGGGCTAATCTGACTCAACAGACTTGGTATAGGAAAAGAAAAAATCTTTGGAGATTTTTCGGTTGTTATTAGTTTAATGGCTCAAAATAAAGAATCACCCAACGTTCTCCTACAGCAGGTCATTCAACATTGTAAATTCTAAATCAGACAATGGCTAATTTGAACGTTCATCATATCCTTCGTTCTCTCAATAAGCAAGCTGACATACATGCCAACAAGGCTTGCGACAAGTCAAGGGGAAATTTACTATGCAACGCCAAGGAAACTTAGCATCCTTTACCATGATTCGTTTTAGTCCGTCCTGCAACAAATTTTATAGCTCTGACTGGGGGAAGTGTCTTCAGATTCTTCAAACCAACAACAAGATTATGGTCAGCATTGGGATTTGGCTCAGCATCGACTCTCTCATTCCCTTGACTTCAATCAGTATATTAGCCAATTTTTAACTTATCGACCATGCCTTTCTGACTCCTCAGGACAGGCAACTGGAATTCCTGTGCCCTATCTCTACTCCTCTCTCTGATCATGTTACTGGCCCTCATCGTCCCTACCCTTCTATATATTTCTACTATTCCTTCCCCTATTTAGCGCCCTTTCTTTTATATGTTCCCCTGCTCTCTCGGATCGAGCACTCCTCCCTGAGGCCTTTTTTCCTCTCCGCTCTGGATCTCATTTGAACTCTGAACCCCTGAATGTATTATTTTCCTTTGTTCTAGTTGCTTCCTCCTCTGTCCAACCGCATCTGCAACAGCTCATTACCGCATTTGGGAGATCCCCTTTCTACCTGTTTAATCCAGTCTTTGCAATGGCCCACAGCGAGAACTACCTCCATTGTGCGGATCTTCAAGATGAGCTGGAGGAAATAAGAGCTCAACAGAATTTCTTAGATGCGCAACAAGAGATCTTAGATGAGGAGATCAACAATCAAAATTGCATCATCAACGATAAATATCAAGCTAAAATCAATCTTTTTTTTCACAGGGTTTCTTCTTTACATGAGCAGTTCAACCGCCTATCTAACAGGTGTAGCCATGTGGAATAGTCCATAGATATACTAAAATATATGATGGAAAAGCGCAACATAGTTGCCCTAAGAACATTGATGTGGATGACAAAGCAAAGGAATCCATAATTCGGCACATTAGTCACATTAACATAGATTAGATATGTTTTGCAAATGTCATTTTTTGTTGTTTCAGTTTGTAAGAGTCTATTTTTGTTTACAATTTCTCAAAGCCAAAAAAGGCAGGATTAAGGAGAAAATCCCTTTTTGTAGCTCCTCTGATCCTAGTATTCCATAGCATTTCATGTACCTCAGGAGTCCAAGCTCCCTTTTTTTTTTTCTTTTCAAATCTTAATATAGCAACTGACTTTGTACAAAAAAAAACTAATAAATTAAATCATAATTTAAATATTATTTTTCAAAAACTAGCTATTTAATATAGTCGTTACTTAATCACATTTTTTTTAATATATTAATAAATTAATATCATAATTTAAATATTATTGTTCAAATATAGGCATTACTTGAAATTATGGTCCCTAAATTGCTCTCTATTTAAGTTGTTGCCATGGTCTACCTCTTCATCTAGTCCTAATGATGAACCACACTTTTTGCTTTGAAACGCGTCGACCAAAAATTTCTCTTATGTAATTTCTACCAAAATAATTTTCTTAATTCATTATGGATCACAGACACCTGAATTCAGAAGTTATAATGTTACTGTAACTAGGGGAAAACCCCCAAGTCATTGCCTTGTTTCTACCCACTATAATAATTTAAGTTATGAAGGCAAAGGGAGTATGAAAGAATAGGTGAAAGGTAACAATAGTTCAATTTACAAGTTATATTTTGATTAGCCCTATGATAGAGGGCTATCAAACAAATTATATAACCAAGATCAGTAAATAATCACAATTCTATGAGGAGCTACAATGGGAAAGTAGAACCCAAATTTCAAACTAGAACTAGAATTAACAATTTATCCTTAAGACAATTCACAAGGGTAACTATGAACTGACAAATTATAAAGTGAATACATGTGGTATATTGGATAGAAAATAAATGTAAGCATAAAAATATGTTTGACATTACATTTCGCTTTCAATAAATAATACATTTTCTACATAGGCATTTGAGCAAGTAGAGACTCTGTGCTCACTATAAAATAAATAAAAAATATCACAATTGGTGTAGTAGTACAAATCCAAAATTACAATTAGGAGTCCACGAGACTACCCATGGTCTTAGAAACAAAGACCCTAAGCAAGGAAGTAGAGAGGGACCATATTGGTAACATAAAATCTATAATATATTCTTTGTATATCTTACTTATGAAGAGGAAAAGTGTTAGGATAATAAAAAAATTCTCTCCCTTGGCAAAAGAATGGAAATTATAAAAGGATCTAATTTACTTGAGCCTTGAGAAATGGCATGTAACTATAGAGATAGGGACACACAATTCTATGAGCATAATTAAATCATTACTCATAAACATTGTGACGCATCAAAAGAAGCCCACCAATTTGAATAGAAACAATGGTTGGAATATTAGCAGAAATTGGGTCTCTTTCTTGTCCTCCTAATTGTCGTTAGGTTCTTTAAGTTACTTCTAGTCTTTTGTGGGCCTTTGTTCCTTCTTAAGTTTTTTAGAAATTTTTGTATCATCTTGTTCTTTGACCCGTTATATAATTATATTTGTTGGTTTGTCTTAAATTTGATTGTATGGCCTTTATACTTTAGTCTCCCTTACTTTGATTATATTTGGTTGAATTTGATTTATTTATGATTTTCCTTTCTATTTGATTTTTTTAGTTTCTTATAAGGCCTTACCTCCTAGGATTTTGACTCCTTTGAATTTTTTGACTGAGCTCTTTAGTTAATGTTTGACTTGATTATTTTTTATATTTTAATTTAAAACTTATCCTATCCTTAATTATTTGAGTTGGTTCCTAGTATCTAATGGTATTATTTAAATCAATAATATTTTCTTAGTTAGTCATTTATGTTGGTTTCTAATTAATAATGTTTTTTGACTTCATTGATATTTGACTTTATTTGTTTATTTATTTTTATTATTTAAAAATATCTTTTATTAAAGCTCTTGATTTAATTAGTATAAATTATTTCTATTAATTAAAATTATTATTAGTAAACTAGCCATTATAGTATCTCTACATCGATCCCTATTTAAGCTATTGCCATGATGTGCAACTTCATCTTGCCCTAACAATGAACCACACTGGATGGTTTGAAACACGTCGGCAAAAAAATCTATTATATGATTTGTACTAAAAAAAATAAAAAATAAAAATCGTTAATCAAAACCTTGCTGTTAAATTAATAATATGAATCTATAGAGATAGGGGCACACAATTCGATGAGCACAATTAAATCATTACTGATAAAAAGATTGCAACACTTCAAAACCTTATTGTTAAATTAAATCGTTCGATGAATGAAGGGGAAATAATTACCCACTTAATGATTCCATAAAAGAGTAAGGCCTCAAATAGGAATAAAATAAGTAGAGGAAAAGGAAATATTTATAATTAAAATGTTAATATTTGAAACAGATAGGAAAAAAAAACTCTACACCTTATCTTGCAACAATAAACTATGGCACAACAGTTGAAGGGTGAGGGTTTATTAACACCCCTTTTATTGGAAGGCCAGAAGAGAGGCCTCAATAGCAAGCCTTCCCAAAACCCTGAACCAAAGACAACATAGACATTAACATGGAAGAAACTATGTTAAATGGATAACATAAAATAGTAAAAAACTATAACTTAACCAGAGTATAACTTATCTATAAACTTTGCAATTTCTTATAAATTAATTATGCTTGCACTTATTCTACTTGTTACAAATATTATATAAAAAATAACATTAAAGTATAAAAAAACAAAATTGATTTGCTAACTAACTTAATTTTAAAAAATCTGGATCTATTTTAACAGTTTAGATCTACCAATGCCCAAATTAAGAAGAAGTAAAACTAATAATCTTGCACTCTATAATAGATTTCTTCAAACCTTTAAATAAGATTCATCATAACAAATACTGTGGAGAAGTACTATAGACTTGTAAACCACAACTCAAACTTATATATAATAATTATTATTTTTTCATTTTAATTATATTACTCAAACTTATATATAATCATTATTATTATTTTTTCATTTCATTTTTATTTTTCATTATTTGAGGAGTCCACGTAACATTGAGGAGTCCACGTAACATTACATAACATTTTAGAACATCATTTCCATATTGGGAATCAAAATGCATTTCAAGAAAATAATTATATAAATAAATGAAAACTATTAAAAATTCAAAGATATTAAATAAAAAACAAAATTAGTATATATATGAGAGGAATCAACAACTAAATCAGCCTTAATTACATGAAAATGGTTTATTTCAGTGATTACCACTATACTTCTAAGATCTAACACTTTCCTCCTCTCAAAATTTGAACTTTACACAATACTTCATATTACATAAATCACTAATTAAAATACACACTAAAAACATTTTATACAATAAATTAATTAATTAATAACTAATATAATTATACATTACAATTATATAAATAATTGAAAAGTATTTAAATTTTAAAATGTAATAATAAATTTTAATATAATAAACCAATATATTAAAATAAATATAAACTAGAATTGCCAATTGTGATCCTAGATTGCAATTATATATAGGTATAAATAAATGAAAATATTTTGTAGACGAGGAGTTTTCCTAAATTGATGTTTAATTAACTATTAATGAGTTTCAATAATAAGGATGCGTATATTTATGCTTTCAAGTTGAACTTTATTCCATTACAGATTTTGGAATTTTACGAATATAAACCCACATAAATACTTGAGATCCGCTTTTTCATTTAAATTCTGAAATAGTTCCAAACTTTAAAAAGATATTTCTTTTTCAAAATATTATTTTACCGTTTAAAAATTTATATAGAATAAAAATATTATTTTATTGTTTAAAAAATTATATAAAATAAAGGTCGAGAAAGTATTTTTTAAGTTATTTTGTGGTTTAAATGTTATTGGTTCAAGAAAAAAATCTAGTTATACTATCATGTTAATAGTTAGTGTGATCTATTCAAGTGCAATCATCAAATGATCTTGATGACATAGATGCTCTTGGGTTACTACTACTCAAACCACAAAATTCATCTAAATAAAAAAAATCATATAACAAAATATTCTGCTTTAAAAATTTAATCTCCGAAAGTGCTTTGAATTTATAGTAATCAACATAAGAATACCCTTGTTAGGAAGATAAATCCCTCTTGCTGACAAGAGCGATCACCCTAGACCCTAAAGGAAACTAGGAACAAACAGACAATTGAATATCTCTTTACCTAAGATTACCTTGTTGAATTGTAAATATAAAAGACGAAGAATAAGAATCTTACCTATTTGTGAAATGCTTGGTGAAGATCCTTTTTTCTCAATGTAGCTTCCCAATGCTCGAAAAGACTTGCAACCACAGACATTAGAAATATCAAAGGCATATGCAACATAATAATTCAAACAAGCTTAATCTAATGATCAAGGATATTAGAAATTGAAATTGTCTTAATAAATATCCAAAGAAATATAAATCATTCATCACTTCAGTAGAATAATACAATGGAAAAAAGGACTCATTTGTATTAATTCAAGGATAAAGAAGAGTCTTACAACATTTGCCTTGATGTCATGAGGTTCCTACCAAATTCCTCCAACCCTCTCCTTAGATGATAAGCCTTCCAATCTCAATCCAAAAACATAAGTCTATCTTCTTTGGTGATCCAGGAGGATTCTATTGATTCAATTGTGCAGGTGTTAAAGTGTCATCATTAGTGTTCAGTGTCGTCATCACTTTAGTTTAGCTTCGACAGTTGGATAGTGTTGGGCATGGATCAAGTTGTTTAGGTAATAGGTTTTCATGGTGTTTAGCGAAGATGGTTTAGCCCTTGGTTTTTGACTTGTGTTCATCAACAGTTCCACCAGGATTGTTTGACGACATGTGTCTTGTCATTCGACTTGCAGGATTAGGTGTCGACATGGTTGTGTCATCCATAGTAGAGGTTCAATGTTGACTTGGGTGTCATTGATGGCAAAGGATCGATATCGTCAGGTTGTCATTGTAACTGTGGTTTGTGTCGACAATATGCATTGGTACGTCATCATGCAACAAATATTGATAATGTCACTTAGTGACAAAAGATTGTACAAGGGTCACTAAATTTGAGTTATTAAACCCTAATCTATGTACTAAATCCTAAATCTAAGCTCTAAGCTTAATGCAGTAGCCTAAGTCCTAAAACCTTAAACCTATCATAATACAATACAATTATGTATTAAAAAATACATTACCTAAGCTAAAAGCTAGCACCTAAAGTCCTAACCCTAACCATTAAATTCTCGACCTTTACATTACTGACAAATAACATTCATAGACCTCTGACCACGCGGTCAACATAACTATGTCGGCGGTGATGTGAACGATGTGTTGGTTAACCATAAGGGTCGGAGCCGCAGTTATAAGCCATCAGGCCTTCACCGCCACAGAGTTAGCATGTGAATGGAGGCGGGTTAGCCGTCGAGGTTAACATGACAGTCAGGTCCTAACCTCATCAGAACCATGCAGAGTTAAACCAAAACATGTGAGAAGTGATACCGGAGGCAGTTTGGCAACCACAGTATTAACATTAACATTCAACGCGTCGGACCTGTCAGTCAAAATCGTTAGTATCACCGTCAAATGGATAGCTGTCACATCTAAACTGTCACTGCACCGCTAGCCAGAAATGCCAGAGAAAACTGCCAAGTGGCATCAGGTGGTTAGACTTTCGACGCTCACATGCGGCGATTACAACCTCCACCCAGTTAGCTGACCACCAGTAGTCAAGACTTATTACAAAGTTATTTTTGGGTTTCTAATTCAGTTTGTCCAACAAACTAATTAGAGGACCATAACAACCATCCCTAGGTGTCCCTATGCCACAAGACCGAACCTCATGAACCCAAAATTAGGCCAAATTCATCCGTAAACTTGGTGAAGGTGGTTTTGATGAACTTGGAGGCCTTTAAAAGGTGGATTTTCTTCTTTGAAGACATGAGAGTGGTTTTTTACTTTTGTATGCAGATTCTGGAGGATATAGGCGGGTTTTGTTTTAACTGTTACGGGAGCAGCCGGGGTCAGTTTTTGAAATCTTAAGAAGCGTTGGAAAGCTGGTTCAAAGGGATATCTGATGAAAGTGATCGGAAGTGCTTGCGTGCTGGTATTTTATCAGTGTAATCAACTTCTTCTATTCACTCCTAATAAAAACGGTCACCGATCTTGAAAGTGGACCCAAAGACGTAGTCTATCAGGGACGAATTCCGTCATCAATCTTGTTGTCTGGTACCGTTGTGTTTTTACTATTTGCACTTCTGTTATGCATCGATTTTATGTTTAATCAGTTATCGTAAAGTGTTCTTCTCAAGCAGTTTACCTCGATTTCTGTGCTTTCAATTATCATTCAATTCAATAAGCGCTAATCAATTCTACATTAGTTTTTAGTTTATGATCATTTCAGATGATCTGGCCTCCGCAATCCATCTATCCTTCAGTCAATTTATAGGCCAAGAGAAATAAGTTTCATATCCAAAAGAGGAGGATGAGATCCCCTAATTGGGGGATTAAGGTTCCTCGATGAAAGGGAATTAACTCCATGATCTGAGGGGTTTGGCTCAATAGATATGACCTAGAAGCTTTCAGTTGGGATATATTCTACCAACAATGCTTTTGGAATTCAATTTTTATTTTTACTTTTCTTTGATTCACCTACATAGTCTATAGTGGAAGATAGAGCATAGTTCTACGCAGTTATCATGGATAGAAACTGCACAAGCACGAAAATTTGCTAGAAAAGATGTGCATGTCATACTTAACAAGGCATACAAGCCATTTTACCAAAAATTCTCATCTTCTTCAAGGGTTTTTTATTGATTGACCTCTAAGGGAGTGCAATGGAACATGTTAATAGATGACGAGAGATCCATTTTACCAATCAAGTGTCATGGTGAAAAAATGATGTGTGACAGATTTTCCCCTAAAGTGTGAAATTTGAAAATTAATTTTTAAAGATTGAAGTGCTTTATCATGTCAAAGATTGGATCAGAGACAATGGTTGGAAACCTACAAGAATCATTCAAGGATTACAATGCAATATATATAATCATCACTGAGGTAGTCATTCCCATACTCAGAGTAAAGCTAACTCAATGAACAAGTGAAAAAAAATTCAAAAATCATATGGTAGACACAGTATGGATGCAGTCATTAGTTATGAATTCGTCTACATAATCATGAATATAAAAACTCCCCGCAACATGGATTGATGAAACTAGATTTTGGATCTTCATCTCCACCTCTCTATCAATAATCTATCCATGTGAGTGAATGTCTCGAAGTCGTATATGGTAGAAACCACTTGATTATCGGTCAATGATGTGTATCATTAACAAACGCGAGAAAAACCACCAATAATGTCAATTTCTCTCAAGGTACTCCCAGCACAATCTATGAAGTATGAATAGATGATCTAAATTCGAACACTCATAGAATCATTCAATCAAAGGCCAATGATGAGAACCTATCATCGAAGGAAAGAAACCTACCATTAAGCCATGTAGGCTGGAAGGTACTAAAGGTTTCTAGATCAACTTCCTAGATAATGAGTTGAAGTCAATAGGAGGTGACCCATCGTAGGAAAGCCTACGACATGAAACACAATGTCAAGTTTTGAAGAATAGTTGCAAGGACTGACTCAGGGATGGCCAACGCGATTGAAGGCTAAAATTTGCAAAGGAACATGAACTAAGGTTGAACTTCTCTTGAACACATAGCGACACAACAATTGAATTGGAAGCATTTGACTCAAAAATAATACTCAAAATCAGATGAAGGCTTTCAATGAGGTTCGATTAACTATAAGACAAATGGGTTTCCCAACCTTGACATAAATGTAATGGAGTTTCATGTTCAAGAGCGACATATTGCCTTTATGATGAATGTAAAATTAACACCTTCTGCCAATTTCCCCCCACCATTACTAGCATGTACCTCTTTATTTTTAACAAGATTGAGGAGGGTAACATATGCTTGTCCTATAATTTCATCCTTCGGATGATTCCTCTAAAGTCTTTTTAACGAACCCTAGGAAGGAGTGGTTCGATCTCGTCATGTTTAACAAGTCCTATATTGTTTCATTTTTATGAGTCCTAACTCGATGTTGTTTTCTTTTAAGACTTTGAAAAAGACATAAAGGAAACTCATTCAGTTCTTTTACTGTAAAATTTTAACGAGCCTGGAAAAAGTAAAGCTCAATGCTTTTGGTTTTTAAGGAGTCAGAAGAAAAATATAAGTAAACTCTGTCATGCTATTTTTTGTAAGTTTAGTCTCTCAAGCCCTAAAAAGGATAAAATAATACAAGAGAGAACTCTATTGACCATAATCAACCAACATATACATTTTTCGTAAACAATATAGTTCAATCTGTAAAAGGGGTAAACTTATACTGAGTGAACAATTGTTCATTTACCTTTACGAGTTCGAAAAATCAAGGGCTCAGAAATATTTTCATGTTTTGAGAGTCTGAAAAGGGCTTAAAATAGGACTCTATGGTTTCGCTTTTCGTAATTTTTAAGAGCATGAAAAGTGATAAAAGTCCTATCGTAATCGAAATGATTCAATTTTACATTGTAACATGTTCTCCACATCAAACTCAAATAAATTATCATAATTTCTCAATATTCAGGTAAAAACACTAAAAGTATCGACTTTTAAAAGGTCTAAGGTATAAAAATAATATTTAAATCACCCAAGAACATATAAAAGTTCAAAAAGTAACTTTGATTTTACCATTTATTTTTTTACCAAATTAGAGAGTAGAAAGAGGGATTTTTACCACCAAACTTCCGAGGCTGATTCTGAGCAAACCAGTGGAGGAAATCAAGAACTGTTTCCTCCAGGTAAGAGATCTCTTCAATATCTCCATTTTCATTTGTTTACATTTCAATTTTAGGCATTCATTCGATTTTTTGGGGAGGTTCCATGTTTAAAAATGCACCCTCAGCCCTGTGTGGGAACTCTTCAGTGGGTCTACATAGGCTGGTAATTTTTTGTGTATTAAAAAACATTTCCCATGTGGAAACTCTCCCGAGTATCCACGTAGCTACGCTCTATTTACCAAAAAGCGATCCCACGTGCTGAGGATTTTTAAAACACGAAATTTTTTCTCCAATTAATCCACAGCTTGTTTCAAAAAATGTTCTAACTCCTTCTAAATGTTATTTTAGGATAATTTGATCATTCAAACATGGAATGGAGTGAGAGAGAACATGAAGAGAAAGATTTAGTAGATTTGGATGATCTGACCACTATGTAGGCTTTGAGAAATTGTGGCCTCTATAAGTATTGGATTATTCAAGGAATGAAAGCTCAGGTAGAGCTCATGACATGGTTGGTGAGGATATGGGATGTCCAAGGTCAATGATTTGTGATCAAGGATCATCAGGTCATCATTGATGTTGATGATATATACATTTTAACTGGGGTCTCCCATAGAGGATTTGATATTTCTTTGTTTAGGAGAAGGCCGAGTGGAGACATTACTTCTGGATATTTGCGATGATTTTGTGGGAATGCATAGCTCAAAGACGATAGGATGAATATTCATACTATTAGGAACCTGGCTTTGAGAACCATATCTTTCACAGTCAGAAAATTGTGTGGTGGTGCATCCCTTCACATGGCCACAAAGGCCCAGATGTAGACTCTCATGGAATGTTGGGAGTCCACGGTCTTTAACTAGTGTGAGGAAATGGTTGTCAACATGAAAGGGCGACTAACTAGAGCAAATAATGGTAGACTAAAGAACATCATTTATGGTGCCATTCTAATTTCTTTTGCTCTATAGAGGATTCCACTCCTCAGGTCACAACATATTTTATTGGATGAGGTAGGGCCTTGGGATCCATAGATGTTGAGGTAGGTTTAACTTATGTCTCATCATGAAGGTAATGGTCTATTGGTGAGATATGCCCCAAATTTCTTTGTATGGATAGGTCAAAAGATCATCTCGATCAAAGAATTCCCATATGTAGGGATGGATTATAGAGGTGACCCAGATATCCCTCTCCGAGCACAGACATAGTGGGGTGACCTAGGTAAACATTTCTCATTTTGATGTTTTCATCTAAATTTTTAATTTTTATGTTCTTTTTGTCTTTCAAGGCTAATTATTCGAAATGCATATGCAGATGTGGGCCCAGTTCACCAACAGGACTGCAACGCTTTGACAAGCACGGTGACAATCCTATAGAAGTTGTAGCACCTAACTCAGAGGTGGAAAAATCATTAGCAGAGCTAGAACACAACCTAGAGAGGTTGACTATAGACATCCCAAAGACTGGGATGGATAATTTTCTTCTTTGATACAAAAGGCACGTGGTTGGGGTTCTAAGACCACTTAGGCAACTGTTAACCTGGGTTGCTCATGTTATACTCTACTATCATGATCATCATCATGCTTATCTACTTGGTCTTCTATGGATACATTTTGATTTTTGTATCATAATATTCTGATAATAAATGCCACGGGGACTTATGTCCTTGAATGACATATTTTTGTTTAACACACTCTCTACAAACTCAATCTAATGAAAACTACTACTTTTGACTTCAGTTTATCTTTTTCAATATGTGGATGAATATTGTTTTTACTTGAAAATGTTTCCAATGTCTATTTAACACATGGTTGGCTAATGCATTGTTTAAAGTGTTTAAATTTCTTGGAATGTGTTGATATTCAAAGTAATCAAACTATGTTTCCAAATGATGGACCCGTGAAAACATTCTTAACATTGATGAAGTTATTACTGCGTAAAAATTGTTTAAATGTAATACTATGAGTTGTGAATCTAACCTAAAATTCAAACGTCAAATGCCAAATTAAATGTCATCAGATAATAGTTCAATAACTACACTATATTCTACTATGCTATTCATTGTTTGAGCAAGGCATATCCCATGAATGGAAACTAACTCATCATCGGGTGAATAAATGACCCAATTTGGGGAAGATAAATTCTGAGTACTATGGCTAGTCTCATCACTAAAGCCAATGCAAGTTTGAGGGGACATCGACATATGAAAATCAAGTGTAAAACAAGATAAGCAGGAGAAGTAGTAGTGGACTGTAAAAAATTTTAAAACTACCGTACGCACTTATAAAAATAAAATATAAATGATGTACAAATATTTTCGAAATTTTTATGCATAATATCTCTTTAGGTAAAGGTCATTTCTAGGTTTTCCTAAAGAGAGACCATCATAATCAACAAGCTCATATGGTCCTTTAGATAATACACGTTTTACAATGTAAGGGCCATGCCACATGGGCTCGAATTTACCTGCACCTAATTTGTTATGAGCTTGATCATAGACCAAGACTAGGTCACTTTATACATAAGAACAAGGATTCATGCTTTGATCAAATTGAGCCTTAACTCATTTTTTATGAGCCTCACTAGCTAGATTGTCTTCATGGCAAGTTTCATCTAAATGTGATAAGTGCAAAAAGCATTGTTCCTCTACAGAGGTAGCTGGTAATAATTCAATGGCTAGCTTCAAATCTGGGATTTCACATTTAATCGAAAAAACTACCTCCAAACCATAAACAAGTTGGAAGGGAGTAAAAGCCATGGATGTTTTTGCAGTAGTATAGTATGCCCACGAGGCTAGAAAAAGCATGGTATGCTAGTTTCCTTTATGAATACCAACTATTTATTCGATCATGTTTGTTAAAACTTTATTAATAGCTTTGACTTGACCATTTTCTTGTGGATAATAAGGGGTAGAGCTATCGTGGCATAGGCTGAGTTGTGCAGATAGTTCAGTCAACGTAAAATTGTGAAAATGGCTACCATGATCTGTAACTATGGCTTGTGGGACACCAAACAAAGCAATCACATAACTGAAAATGAAAATTGTTGCAATCTCGTCGTCATCCTTATATGTAGGCATCACCTCAGCTCATTTCGTAAAATAATCAACTGCAAGAATAATATACTGATTCCCCTCGGCAGATTGAGGGTTATATGTAACAAAATCTATGCCCCATTTTTCAAAAGGACCAACAACTTTAATAGGGTGAAGAGGAGTTGGGGGCTCACATCTTCTGATCATAAATTTGGAAAAAATGGGAATTTTTGAAGTGCAATTATACAATCTTTAAACATAGATGGCCAAAATAACCAGCATGCAATATCTTGAAGAGTTAAACATCGTCGAAAAATGGAATCAGCATCTCGACAATAAATAGTGTCACCAACAATATTATATTGTTGGGATTGGTAGTGGATGCAAGGACGATAATTTTGAGATAACTCAGGCCTAAAAGTTTGGGTTTGGATATATGTGATTATATCTCCATACCAAGGATTGGACGTACTAATCAGAAAAAGAGATTCATCAACAAGATAATCTTCTAACACTATTTCTGTATCAGTATATGGAAAGTCACATAAAATTTCTGTGAAAACTAATGATTTCTTTGATTTAGATCTTTCAAATTTCAAGTCAAATTCCTATAATATAACTATTCATTTTGAGTACTTTCCCCTAGAATTTTTTCGGTAAGAATATACATCATAGGTTACAATCCCAAATGAAATTTGTTTTTCGTAGAAGTATATATTATGAAAACTTTGACGAGCTTGAACGACTGTCAAGCCTAGTTTCACCACATGTACATACTTGATCTCCATTTTAGTGATATTTCGTCCTAGGTAATAGATCACATATTCACAGTTAGTTTCATCTTCTTGTACTAATACCATGCCAATGATCGCATCTGATGCAACTAGGTATAGAAAGTAATCCCGATGACAATCAGGTGGATGAAATAATGGTGTGTGGGTCAATGCGTATTTTATTGCATCAAAATATTTTTCAGCAAGCTCATCCCAAGTAAAAGGAATTCCCTCTTTCAAAATGTAGGTAAAAACTTGGGCCAGTTCATCATAGTTATGGATGAATCTATGCAAAAAAAATTATTTCCTCTGCAAACTCTAGAGTTGACGAAGTGTAGAAGGAGCAGGAAAATTATAATTTCCTCTACCTTAAGAGGATCGACACAAATACCTTATTTTGAAATGATAAATCCTAGTAGTCGACCAAATTGTACAGAAAAATTCATTTGTGCGGATTCAAATGAATATTGTAATGCATACATTTGATAAAGATTGCTTTCAAATGCAATGGATGATCCTGCCATCTCATTGAATGAGTTGGTAGGTCATCCAAGTAGGGTTGGATAATATGTTTGATACTGTGAAACATGTAACACATTTCTCTTCAAAAAGTTGCACCAACGTTATTCAAACCAAATGGGAGTTTCTGATAAGCGAAATTTCACCATCGATAGATGAATGTAGTTTTATGTTGGTCAGCAAGGAGTATGTTTATTTGATTGTAACCAGAAAATATATGGATCCATAAAAGAGAAAATACCATTTTCGGCACAATCTTCAACAATTTGATCGATATATGGGGTTGGGTAATCTTCCTTTGGAAAATATTTGTTAATATCCATGTAATCGATGCATAATCTAATGGTTCCTTGTTTTTTATTGACTTGTACAATATTTGATACCCAATTAGTTAATGGAACATTGTAAATGAAACCTACTTTTAATAGGTTTTCAACTTCAACTTTTATAGCAACAACTTTTCATTTATGAACCAAACGAAATAGTTTCTTAACAGGATGGACATCCATATAATTCTAAATTTCATGCACTACAATACTAGGATCAATTCCTAGAATTTCTTCATAAGACTAGGCAAAAATGTCATAGAATTCCTGAAATAAGACTTTATATGTTGAAATTTCTTCCAAAGAACAAGAAGCACCCACAAGAATATTTTTAGTAATACCTAGTTTCACTGAGATGTTAATTGGCATTTTCGATGATATATTTCCTAAAATCTTTTCAGATTCAGAATAAAGGATGGAAATTAGACATTCAGGATCATTGACAATCTCAGGCAAAAACATAGACGAAAAATCATTGTCAATTTTGTCAAGGCAAGTTAAGAAAGATGAGTGATGATGATAATTGTCCCATGGTATTTCATCCAAATCCATTAACTCCATAATCTCTTCATCAGTTATAAACTTTCCACCAAAAGGATCAGGTATTGATATTTGTTCTAAACGAGACAAATGAGAATAATCATTCACGGTCATATTCACTCTATCATTTTCAGATGATGTTGAGTTGGAAAAGGATTGAACTTCCTGATAAGCCAACTCAAAAGGCCTAAGAGGCATCTCACTGTCGTATAACATTAATTCTGACCCTAAAGGTGCTTTCCAAGGATCAGAAAACTTAGAAATGCTTGATGTAATCATATTGACCTTCACAACATTATGAGGAAAATTTGGTGGAGGAAACATGAAGTTCCCATAAGAGATGTGTCTTTAAGAATACCAACACCAACATCTTCACATGAACTAGTCAATTTTCCAACAAAAGGAATGCTACCAATAGAGATAGGGTCTGAAGTATAATATGATAGTAGGTCTACTTTCATAATTTTTCCCTTATGAGGAAACATTATCATTCAAAAAATGAAGAAACCCCTAAATACATGGCATAAGTCTAGCTTCAGCCAAGTAAAAGGTTATAACCAAGTTGAGCATCGACGACCTCAAATTCAATCGCAATTGTTTTATCCTCTAATTATACATGCAGATCATTCAAAATTCCATAAGGTCGAAAACCTCTTCCATAAAAGGCTTTCAAAGTGGTGGGAGACTAATTGATCATTGGAGAACCTAAAGCTTTCCAAAAAACAATAGACATAATGCATGTAGACAATCCTTCGTCAATTACTATTTAGAAAACTTGTCTAGTTTTAACAAAATGTAGTAATTGGACTGCCAATTGATCATGTCCCGATTTGCCTAATCCAGGTCAGACCAACTCAATCCTTACATGATCACACATTTTTGATGGTGTGATCGGTTCTGTGAGCCAAAAATTTAATCCTAAAAGAAAAATTCTAAGAATGCTCAGGTTTTGGCTCTACCAAATTCACTTGAAGAAGACCCTTCTTCTAAGGTTACTTCGGAAATAAATGTCGTAGATTTGTCTACTAGAAAAAAAAAAGAAATCTAGAGGTAAAAAAAGAAAAAGGTAAAAATAAAGAAAACACTTCCCCTAAGGAGAAACCAAACAAGAAAGAACCATATGAAGAAAAGAAGAAACCTCGTTATCCTTGTTTAATCTGTGATGAAGATCATTACACCAAGGAGTACCCTCATTGCGCCAAATTTTTTAAATTCATTAAGGGTTCACGTATTCCAACTGATTTGAAGGATCCATTTCCTTCTCAATACATTCAAATGGTTTTCGATAACCTATCTTCCTCTTCAACATCAGCAGAAATCATGATGATGTCTTCACCAATTATGCTAGCTATGAGATCTAAAGACTATGGATCAAAAAGTCCTAGTTTGAATGGAGATGATCCTAGTTTAGTTGGTCAAACTCCTACATATGCTCATCCTATTTATAAACATTTACACATAGAAAAACCCAATCCTAATACGGTAATTCAACCACCTCCTAAATGTGTTATTCGAAAGTCAGCTTTTAATCCTCATGCTAGAGCTGCTCAAAATTACAACAGTGTTGAAGATTTGGCTATGTCACCTTCAAAAATGTCGGCTCTCGAAGTGCTTTAGAATTGTTCAGCACAAAGGAAATTAATATTATCGTCTATAGGAGTATAAACAATATTTAAGTATTGGGCATGAGCAATAACTTGTTCTTTAGATACAACACCACCCTTGGGAACATTTTCGGTAATTACTGGTAAAAGTGATTTTATGGACCATTCAACCAAAATCTAGTCTCGGATATAAACTTTAACTAAACGACACCTCCACATCCATTCATGAATATGATCTGAAATATGGGTTGGCGTTGACTTTTTTAGAGAAGTTAAAAGTTCAGTACCATTATCATATTGAATGGGTATCTGAAAATGTGTCAAGAAAGAAATGGTTATGGCATTGAAAGTACTAAAATAATCTCACGATAATTCAACATACCACTTAGCCACCAAACTGGTTAATGTTCATTGGAAAAGATGTAATCTAATGGATAACATGGTTTGATATGCCTTCTCCCAATTTACCTTCAAATTTTGAAATGTCATTGGGTAACTTTGTAGGGATTTCTGACCAAAATGATAATAAAAAGTGGGATCATTTGTTAACCAAGATAGATCCAGTAAATCTGAAATTGCAATAAATAGTAACTCACAATTAGGATCCTACTGGGGGTATTGATAACCTTAAGGGATGAGTCTTTTTCTTGGAGGAGGATACCCAGGATATCTTGGAATAGCGTGAGCAGTTGGAATTTGCATACCTGCTTGACATTCAGGATGATCCATACTGAATTGTTGAATTGGTACTTGGAAAATATGATAGGGGTATGTTTGATTCTAGAAAGGAGGACCTTGACCCATTTGACCTTGGATAAACTATCCCTGAAAAGGTTGGCTTTGCAAAGGTTGACCTTGGAAGAATTGATTTTGAAAAGGTTGGCCTTGTAAAGGTTGACCTTGAACAAATTGAGTATGGGGTTTACCTTGAAAAACATACACTTGAAACAGTGTTTCAAAATATGTTATACAAGGCTACACCACAGGTATTTGGGGTATAAACTGAATCGTGGAAAGATTTTGATAAGAATATACCTAAGGAATAGTTTGAGTAGTTGGTTGCATCGTTACTTGAGAAGTAATTGGAACAGTTACTTCTGATACTCCTCGGATGGGAGTTTGTGGTGAACTCATAACAGGATTTTGAACAGACGTTTGCATAGCGTACTAAACCAGGGTTTGTGGAGTACTCAAGACAAGTTATTGTAGTGGTTGCTAAGGATGTGTTGATGGATTACCCTTAACAGGTAGTTGGACTTGTATAAGAATACCTTGAACAGGCATTTCCTGAATGGGTTTTCCAACAGGTTGAATGGGCTTATAGATTGGCATTAAAAGAGAAACTGGCAATGGTTTTTTATTATATGAAGGATTCTAGATTGTGTTCATCCCATGGAATGGAGTACCAAAAATGGGTTAAGATACAACAGGTTGACCTAAATCAGCTTGAGGGATGTGACCATAAAGTGGATAATTTCTAGTAGGAGGTTTCCCTCCAACCGTAGGATAAGATCAAACTAAAGGTTGTCCTCCCCTAGGCAGGTAATAATCTTCTGTTGGGTTTATTTATATACTAATCAAATGCCAAACCCTAAAGTGTAGGATCAATTAAATTAGTTGACATAGTTGAAGGTTGAATTGCGGGAGAAGCTCCTGAATATGTCCCAGAAATGGATTGATATCCAGAAGGCACTGATGGGCCACCACATAAATTTGATTTTGGATGGGTAGAAAACATAGAATTATCTGATGACATGGCTCCAGAAATCATTCTAGAAAAATAAAAACTTGGTATGGTAGAATAACGAGTAGCATATCATGGAATTCCTTGACCTAAAATGTTCGAAGGCGTAAAATACCAAGGGTCAAGTCGAAAAGAAGAAAAGAGAAGTTCCTTAAAATTAGTCTGGTCACTTGTAAAAGTTAGTGTATATGGCGATTCTTCCTCTTTGTCAGAGGTAAGTTCTTTAATAGTAATAATACCAAGAGGTAGACTGTCAGAAATAAGGAGTTTTACTCGCAGTGATTGTGGAGGAGTAGGGGCTAAAGCAGTTGAAGGTGACTCAGTTTTAGAAATGTCAAACTCAGGTTTATTGATATTTGGTTCGGTTAATTGAAAGTTTGAAGTTTCGCTAGTATTTGATTTTTTTTGAATAATTTCAGTAACTATTAGATCATTTACTGCTGAGTGTGATTCTACTATTTGAGGTTGATCAAATTTAGCTTTTGTTACTTCAGGTCCTAGAATAGTAGATGTTTCTAGTTGATTCACTTTAGAGACTATTACATCAGATTCTATAATAGTAGAATTTTCAGGTTCATCTATAGTCCCTGATCTTTTTTATTTTAATTTTTCTGTTTTAATCTTTTCTAGTTGAGTCGACGTATATTTAGGGGGTTGACCCAACATTCTACTTGATTGTCTTGGTAATTCAACCACTATGAATTTTTTTAATTAATAATTCATACAATATCAAAAATACACGTAAAGTCTCTACAAAGTGAAAAACAAACAAAGTAACACACGGTAATAAATCTAGGAATTCAAACCATACAAACTCACTTCTGACAGAGATCAATATTTACTATTTGGTGATGAAATGCAACATCGCAGAGATCAAAGTGAATTTTTTATAAATATGAGTGTTGAACTAGTTACCCTGGAAACCTGCTTAATGAAATAGTCTGGGGAAAGTAACTTCGCTTATGCCATCTCGAGCAAAGATTACCCTCCAAAAAGTCTAAGTGAGTCTAGCAAACATTTGTTCCATGTCCAAGAGGACCTTCCCTCTACCGTCACCTTAGGAAGAGCCCTAGGATTGTGGTCACTAAGTTTACCAACTAGAAAAATTCTACCTGGGTGGGTAGTCGTAAATCAAACGTACATGCAAAGGATAATTAACAAAGCTCAATCACCTTGAAATCTCCTCAACATGGTTAATTGGAGGTCTACTTTCAAGTGACCCTAAGTACCTCTCAGCACTCTTGTAATACGTGAAAATCACTCTATCATAGCCAATGAAGTGTGTACGATCACTTCACTAGATCCGACATGATCTCATGCTTAACTCATGTATAAGAAGAGCTTCCTAGAGCAAAACTGAAATAATTGGATTTCTCTCCCTAACTCAAGATTCTATTGTTTTCTATAACTTTGGAAAGTTTACTTCCTTCCCTATTCCAAAGCCCTACACTTATGCTACTCTAGGTGGTAAGATCCCTAAAAATGTAAAATTCTAATTTATTTTATTTAACGATGTGTTATTAAGTTGTTATTTACTCAATAGGTAATGAGAGTGATACATATGATATTAAGACTCAACTCGAAATTCTAATGCTATCGAACATGCAATTTGTAATCTATCATTCAATGAAATCCTAAATACAAGAAGGTAAGAGTTTCTTTGATTTTCTTTTCAAACGAAATGCAAAACTCAAAAATTCACTTAAATTTCTTTTCACAAGCAAGCCAATTTCACTTTGATGTATTTGAGATGCATAAATAAATTAATATTTCAAATTCGCCTGAAGCAAAAACAAACTCAAAACGTCCTTTATCCCTAATCACTTGAAATTTTCAAAAAAAACAAGAATCAAACAAGAGTTTGAAAAAATGAAATTTTCCTAATGAATTCCTTAACTTAATGATGTCAAAAGTGCAATTATGAAAGATTTCAAAACTAAAAAGAAACAAATATCTTTTTAACATTCAATAATGACAGTTATTCCTCACAAAACACTAATTTTTTAGAAACCCTAATTTGCAATTAAACAAAGAATTTCATCGCAAATAAGCAAGATTGATAATGTATCTGGTATATTTGATAGAGAAAGACAAGAATACAGTAATCCTGAAGACAACCTATCTCTTTTTTATTAGTCAGCAAATATGTCAGACAAAACGTTAACCAATTTTGCAAAAGGGATCAATTCCTAATAGCACTTCACAAAGCACTCAAACAGGTTCAAAAAATATATGGGACAACTAAACCAAATATTATGACACCTTCAGAAACATAAATTCGGACTTTGGGCAAGATAAAACGTAATTTTTCAAAAAATTCTAGGAACTGCGCAGACTAGCGGTGTAAACTAGTACCCATGAGCAACTTTCTTAATGCAAAACTTGTGCAGATCTACGCTTTGTATATGAAAAGAAACTGCATAGGTCTGTGAAGTGCAAGAAAAATTAAAAATGAAAGAAATCAAACCAAAGGATCTGAAAAAATTAGAAGAATCAACGTGCAGGATGCTTTTTACTCGTAGGACCCCGTTTGTCAAATTCGGGTCTAAAACATTATCAGAGAATTTTGAGGCATTAAATTACAATTTTTTAAGAAAAAAAAAATCCTCTTTAGCATCACACATTGTTTTCCTATTCTACACACAAAGGCCTTTCTAACGGTGAATGAATTGCATCAATCAGAGTTCATATGTGAAGGTTATGAGACTAAAAATTCGACCTTCCTAATTTCACCAAGATAATATGATAGCATGCTATGTAATCACCCCTTATTCATGAAAAATTGACTAGCCATATTACTACAATGAACTAGAGTCTAAAAAAGTAGATATTTTAACTCTCGTCAATAGATGAGGTAGTCAAACCTAGCCACTAATAGGGTATCGAGTTGTAGTATAACAGGCGACTAGGAAGAAAACCAGTTCCATTATTTAGAGTTCATTTTTTCCATGGATGCAAAAAATTATCCAAGTGGGATAGGAGATAGAGAACATGGAGATTATTTGTGCACTATAGTCGCCCATCAATCACAAGCCATAATTCTTTGTACTTACAACCATTTTCTTATTAGGGAAGGAGAATAGGGGAGCCTCACCTTCCAACTAGGTTTTCCTCAAAACAACGTCTCTTAGGTCTTATCTTGTGTCAAATATGTTCATGTGTCATATCCCCCTTTGTTACTATTTTTTCTGTTTTCAAATCATATGTCTCGATATAGTATTTTTCTTTCTCTTATGTTACATATTTTTTCTTACCTCTAATAATTTATTTCTATCTAGACAAAATTGTCATTAACAGTATAAATGAAATTATTTTTATATTACAAACTGCATATACACTTCTTTATCTCTCTTTCTCTCTCCTTCTCTCTCTCTTCCATCCTCTCTCCCTCACTTTCTTTCAATCTTTCCCTTGTCACTCCCTCTCTCCACCTTTCTCCCTCTGTGTTGTTCTTCTTCCCTCGCTCTGTCTCCCCCTCAAACTCTATCTCTCTCCCCTTCCCTCTTTTGAGTCGTCTCTTCCTTCCTCTTCCTCCCTTTCTCTCCCACATCCCTCTATCTCTCCCCATCACTGGCTCTCTCCCTCTTCCCTCCAAATCTTTTAGTATATCCCTCAAAAAAATACCCAATACTCAAAACTACAAATCTCGCAGTAACGCGAGTTCATAATTTCAAATTATTTTCAACATTTTCCAAAACACCGTTGAATCAATATGAGAATTCCTTTGGTTTGACCACAAAATAAGAAATCAAATGTTTTGACAAGAAAGAAAAATACTTTAATCGTCAAACATAAAATACGAAATGGTACAAATCCTCAAATGTAGTTGTTAAAACAACTCAAGACGTTAAATTTTGACATCAAAGAAAAATAATTTAACCATCAAATACTAAATACTAAATGCAATGTCAGAAATTATCGAATTCCTCAAATGTAGCAGACATAAATAGTTAAAATGTTAATTTTCATTGGAAACAATGTAAATTATTCCTAATTAAAGCTTAAATTTCGCAGTTCAAAATTACTAGAATTCAAACTCGACTGAAGGTAAATTTTCAAATCTAAGAGAATTTTAATTTTAACAGCAAGCTCATTAAACAACCTCAGACTTTAACAGACATTTACTCTAAAACTCAACTTCTCGCTCTGTTAGAACAACATCTATCATATGCCGCAAATTTGACATTATGGATATTCTGAAAGAAAGTCGAACAAACTATTGTAAGAGGAAAATATTATCTAGGAAAGTGCCCTCTACGTTATTTTGTCAAATGAAACCATAATGAATTGGATATCCCTAAAAAATTCATTGCATACAAGGTTTTTCATAATGCAAATAATGTTGTACGACCCACCAACTTTTTTATTCATGCATTTCATTTGGCTTATCCAATGTGATAGACTCGCCATAAATATGAGACTGAAATGAGAAGAGATGTTTTAAGAGAATACATCTTTCGTAAATTTTGGTGATTTAAGATTATTGTAAACTAATAAAAACAAGTTTGAAGATATCGAGTGAATATTTGTCTACCTCTCAAAAACCTAATGTATTTTATTCTAGGCATAAACCAAATGTCATAAATAAATATGGAGTTTATGTCACAAGTCGCCCTAAAAAATAGGATTCAAATGAGGAACATCCAAAAGCCTCAATGGTTACAATGACTTATCAGATCAATACCTACAATTCCAAAAACACAACCTTCCCCAAATCATTTCATTGTCTAGTATGCTTAAAAGATTTAACTATATAGCAAAACATAAGCCATGAATTCCTAGAGTTAGATATTCTCAACTAAAGATGATCTTTCCAAACCTTTCATTCATTAGGTGTATCTTTACACCTTTACGGACAACGTCTAGTTAACACCCATTATTAAGACAGTTGTAGCAAATTTTCTGTTAAGTATATAGTTCTAACCAAGAATTTAAATGTCTGAAACATTGAAAATGAAAAATCAGTTTCTCATATCATCAAATATATGAAGTGGATATCAAGCACAGACCTGGCCTAAACGATAAAAGCTTCAAATCCACTAGATAGATCAATATTGAATGGGATAAATTTAACAGTAATAATGATTAATCAATACATAATCAGTATTGAACAGAATGCAGAATCAAAGTTCCTCGTCCTCCTCGTTCATGGCCAGGCTTTGGTTTTGGGTCAGGTTTTGTCCTTTCCACCCAGTACCTTTTCTATCGAAGTTTTGTTTCACCCTATTCATTTCTCATTTGGTTCCTTTTTATTAGAAGTTCCTCTGAATTTTCTACTTCACTGGACTTCTAGTGGAATCCTTCTGTTCTTTGTCCCTCAGCGTTATCTCTGTATTTAAAGCGATTCTGGATTATCCCTAGTCTTGGCTATTCTATACGGATGAGAAATTCTCTCATTTCTCTGATTTCCAGTTCTTCTAACTTATGAAACAGTGCACTATAAAAATTACATAAATCATTCATATTTATATTTTGGAAAAATTTATTATCAATTAAATTAATTTAAATAATCAAAAATACAAATAATATTTTTAACAATTAATATATATATTATTATTTCAATTATTACTCAAAAAACATTTTTTTATAAGAAATTTAATTTGTAGTTGTGTGACATAAAAATAAAATGCAGAAAAGTCACATGGATTGTTAGAGGAATAGTCTAAGTGTCATTCACTCCGTAAATAGATATGATGGTTTTTCTTTAAAAATGAATATTACTTTGCAATACCATATTGCTATTCACTTTACTAAATAAAAGTGAGAAAAATAATTTATTACTAAAATAAATGTATTTTCTTAAATTTTTTAATATTTAAATCACAATGTTTCGAGATTTTTTTCATTAACTTTTGTAGAATCGGATTTTGCAGATTTATAGATCATTTTCGTTTGATTTTTCAAATCTTAAAGGAGATCTACCTTTAAGATCAAATTTTTAAGAGAATAAGAGTAATAAGGTCCACACACATATGTGTTGCAAGACAAGAGGTAGGAAAGGTGGGGTATAGAAATCCTAGGAATCAAAGAAAAAGATTCAGAGAAAACTAACTCAAAAAAAAGAAAATAAGAATAATAATTGATTTTAATAGTAATAGTAATAATTAATTGTATAATTGTAATGAATAATATATAAATAGAATAGATATGATAATATTACTCATAATAAAATTAGATAATTAATATAAAATAAGAAATGAGTAGTAAAACAATATAATAATATCTCGGAGTAGTTAGGTGATTAATAGTATTAACATATTGGATATAATAATAATAATACTAATAAAAGGAAAAAAATAAGAGAATAATATTGTGTAATGTGCATGATATGCCCAATTTTTTCGATGGTTACTACATCCATCATCAGGGACCACAAAATCACCATCCAAAACTTTGCACATATCACACATATTACACAATGTTATTCCAGAAATCTCTAAAAATATTATTAACTATGAAAGTCTCCAATAACTAGTAAAATAGGTTAAAATTATATCATCATAATGATAAAATTAGAAAATGTACAGAAGTATACTGTAGTTAAAATATAAACTCTAGTGCACCTTGAAATTTACACATTTTTTTTGGCTTATATTTGATCAAATGATGACATGTTATCACTATTAAACAAGCATTCTACTTCCAAGTCTATATAGAGTCAGTTTCTGTGTGAATGTTTCTAAATAGTTTCCATAAATAAAATGGTATAAAGGCATTCTTGAATGAAGATTCATTCTCTTTTAATTTTTGAAGAAAAATAATTCTCTCTATATATAAAGAGATGAGATGAGATTTCACTATGGGTTCCACAACATTTAAAAAACTTTTGACTCTCTATAATATCCCATGACATTGTGGTATGGGTTCCTTTTGAGAATAAAATAATGTGTTGGGATATTGTTAAGACATTGCATCATTTCCACCTATCCCTACTCAAACTCAAGACATGTTTAATGTTAATCATACTTATAACTCATATTAACCTCAAATCCTCACATCATATGATGTGTGGACCTCTTTATTATAGCTCACAACCTTCGCTATACATTTTAGACCCTTTTTCCTGAGTCACTAATGGTGATGATAGTGTGCGGGTTCACTTTCTACGTGTCAAGCATAAGAAACATGGTTCTAACCCATCCATGTAACAAAGTCATAGTTGGATGTCTCAGATCACCAACGTAATTGAATGATGTTTTCTAATCAAATATTCGACCATCCGAGACATGTCATTCGGCATTGCTTGATTTTTGCGTCAAATATTTCCATATTTGTAGACCAGTGTTTCAGCAATACACTTATTTGATTATTCATGTCACATTATTTTCACAAGGTGCATGGCTTTCATTTCACCCTATGAAATTAGCTCAGCCTACAATGGTAAGTAAAGATTAATCAAATTATATTGGATTAATTTATGTTGCTAAATGTTGCTAAGGATTTTATAGGTTTTATATTTTTCTTATTTGGTTATCATACGTGAGGAAAGTAATTTCAAGTAATGAATTCTCTAGGGATTTGATGGTTTTTCAATGAGCCATTCAATAAAAATTATCTAGCTAACATTTGATTCAATATTATAGGTGTTTGAGATGACATAACAAAAATAGCATGCTATCCATTACTATCACAAGTTTCTTTAACTTTTGGTTTATGAAGATATGTTTACTTTAATTATGGTTGAAAGATCTCAAAATTTTAAATTTCAAAAATAATATTGTAATAAATATTGTAGACAATTTTATTTTATTAATAATAAATAAATAGATACAATTTGATGAGTCTTGTTTATGAGCATGGGATTTGATTTTATATGGCATGGCTCCATTTGACTGATGACAAGCTATGAAAGACAAATGCAGAGTCGAAGAATTTTTATTCTCTAAAAATAAATTTGGAAGGGGGATAAACAACAGATCTTAAGGGGGCATGTAGCACAAATGGGATATGCCCTGATGGTGGAACAAGTACTAGGAAATAAATAGTTGTTAGTGGGAGATTTTCCACATGTTGTGAGAGAATAAGTGAAAGGTTGAAGTTGATCTGTGAATACCACCATCTTATACTTGAAAGTGAAAATCCAGAGAGCTAAAATAGGCATGACGAACTCATCTCTATAAAATCACAACCCAAGTCTTAGGGGCATGTTGTTAAAGAGATTTGTCTTAACCATCTACTACAGATAGGTGGAACATCCCCCATAAATTTCTATCATCCATATGGTTGTTGGTTCATCCAGTCCTTAATGCATGTTTTCAAGTAGTGATTTCAATTCTTTACTATTGATGTTACATGTAAGATATATTAAATCATGCATAATTTCATAAAATAAGGTTTCTTAGAATGTTAATGCCTTTTTAAGGAAATTGATAGAAATGAATATCTTGTAGGCTTTACTAGCAATCATCATAACCTTTAAGAGAAGGTTATTATCCCAACCAAGAATGTCATATCAATCTTATTGTGTACATGTTTTCAAGGTTAAAAGAAATATGGATAACTTTTAAAGCTAAATGGTTGTTCACTCGATTGATGGGCATTTGAATAGTTGATGTGAAGGGTTGAAAAAAATATACACTGCAAAAATAAATTAGATTTATATCTTGTGTATTAGGAAATACCTAGATAGGCCCAAAGAAAAACCACTTGAATGCCGATAAACTTCTAAATCTTCCTTCATTTCTTGTCCAAAAAGAATATGCTAGGCCCAAAATATTGCATACAAAAGGACTACACATCCTCCTAGACCTAATGCAAATGTGAGGTATTAGATTAAATTATAGATATAAGTTGCAATCATATTGAGAATAGTATATGCCAAAACTATAGCATAGGATAAACTCAATGTTTTTTCTTGAATATCATAAAACAAAGGAACTAATGGTAATAACATTTATGAATTGAAGCTAAGGATCAATGTAAAACCTATGATGTTGCCTACAAGAACCTATTTAGACCATGCAAACTCCAAGAATCGGAATAAATCCTTGAGCACACCAAGTAAAGGGCAAGTTACAACCTAGAAGCATGAGATTCTTAGGAAAGGTGGGATGGCCTATGAGGTATGTTGTGTCGATAACTAAGAAAAGAGGCTACAAGCATAAACCTAGTATGTAACTATTCACTACAAAAGCAAAAAAGAAAAAATGCATTCCTAGAGCTTTAGCCACAATGGAAAAGGAAAACCACATTCCTAATGTGAGAAAAACATGGCCACAGTTCCTTAAAGACAACCCTAAATTTATCGTTATTATCCATATCTAGTGAGGGTGGGGGAGGGGCTAAAACTCAATTAAGATCCCGAACTCAAACGCATGGAGAATAATAAACAATGCATATGCTTTATATTAGAAGTTCTACAAATTTAGAGCAATGTAAATAGAATCAATATTATATAATGGAAGAATGATAGGGCTATGGTATGATACCCTTACCCTCTCCATTGCTAAATGGAATCACAAAAGAACCCACTAGTAAATAACCATAAAACAATATTAAACTAAATGATGCCTTTCCATTTCTCCAAGGGAATAGATAAATAATATTATAAGCATGAAGAAAGGGGTCCTAGTGTGTTAACCCTCTCCGAGGTATTTCATTACAAACAAAAAATGTCTTACGGAGACCCAATAACCATATAAACTAGAGATAGCAGAAAAAGAGTCCATTCACAATAAGTGAAAATAGAAGCCATGCAAGGAGATGGATGAAAAGAAAAGCAAAGGAAGGAAGTTATCATCATCTCAATATTATACTGAGTAAAAGTATTTGGGAATTATATCCATGGGATGACATACATCCCCTCCTTAGTTTGTATCTTAGCATTATTAGAAACTGACCTCCAAATAACAAACCTCCTTCCCAAACCATGCCAAGAAGAATTTAGTATCTTAGAAAAATGAAATGAAAGTGAAAAAAAATAGATAGCAAACAAAAGCATTTATTACCTACATTGTTTCCCATTCCTTTCAAATCCTCTACATAGTGCACGAAAGATAATGTTAATCCAATTTTACATTTCATGGAAAGAATAAAACTTGATGTGGGTAATCTTAGTTTATTGCAATCTGAGCTTTGGGATGCATAAGAGGGAAGTGGCAAAGCTAAAAATAAAATGAAGGAAATGGATTGTAGGAAATTAGTAACTAAATGAAGGAAAACAACTCATAGACTCAGAAAGAAAATTGGGACAATAGTAATGGAAACTCTGGAACCATAACTCTTAAAGGATATGTTCAAACACTAATTTCAAAATGTGCTTACCCAGGAAGCCAATCCATTTTCCATGTTTCAATTACCTATTTCTAAGCTTCATATCACCTTTGTTCAAAATGACAGAAAAGGTTTCTATTAAGCCAATAGAAAACATTGCATTTAGGACAAGAAGGGGAATCACCATTAGTTAATGATTTAAGAGCCTAAATATCATTTGGGCACATGAACATAGTGATAAGTAAGCATAAATGAAGATTAATTTCACTTCTATATATAAATTTCCATGTGGTCGAATAGGCCTTCCTAGTATGAGTTCTTCAGGATAAGTTGACTTGCTCTTGGAGGACTCTTTTGACACTTTAAACACAAAAGTAAATCTTTTCTTTTGATGCAAAATGGGCAATAGGACATTATATACATTACAATGACTCTCTTGATTTATGAAAAATAATATTTTGACTTGAAAATACCTAAAAAATGAAGAACATGCTTGACACAATTAACTTGAGCATGAAACCCATGCTTATAAAATAATAACTATTTTTCTCCTTTTTCTTTTTACATCAAATATAAGATATCAAGTGTACATGAGTCATTATGCAGAATGAGCCTAATTACATTTTTCAACGCTCTCCCTATCTCCTTCCTCTCCTCTTCCCTTCCCTCCTCTACTCTCTTCCTCACTTTCTCTCAATCTCTCCCTTGTCACTCCCTCTTTCTCTCCACGTTTATCTCTTTGTGCCGTTGTTATTTCCTCCCTCTCTATCCACCTCCAACTCTCTCTCTCTCTCTCTCTCTCTCTCTCTCTCTCCACCATCCAACTTTGTTACTATCCCCTTCTTCTCTCCCTTAAATTTCATCACGTTGTATTTTGTTTATGGAAGTATCTAAATTAAAAGATTTGAATTGGTTATAAAATATTAAACCTATATTTTGCATAAATCATGTCAAATAAAATACAATAATGAGAAACTTCAACAAATCATGCTCTATCTTTCCTCTATTATTGTTAGTCACTTTGCTTGCTCTCATCGCTTGGATCCTTAGTTAGGATGGATCTATGTTGTTTCTTCCTGATATAATTTATATTATATAAGGTTCACATCATTATACATAAAAGTATTCTCATTTTTAATTTTATTAAAACCTTGATTTAGTTTCTATATAAATATTTTCAGTAGTCGTGAGGATAGAAGGTTTAAATATATCTCAAAACTACTTATAACATTTTTCCTTTTAGATTTGATTGAAAAAATGTTATCAAATTCAATTAATATAAGATATTTTGATTGTGAAATAACTTATGGTTTTTGGGCATGTGGTACTGATAATTCATGTTATTGGCCCATTGTATTATACAAATCATATTTGCAAATTAATAATCTCCATTTTCAAGTTGGGGAGAATATTCATGGTTAAGAATCTTGTCATATTGCTATAAATATTTTGAATGTGAAATAAGTTATGATTTTTTGGCATGTAGTATTGATAAGCCATGGTATTGGCCCATGGTATTGTAACAAAATCTATTCACATGTTCATAATATGAATGGAAAAGTGGGGGTGAATATCCATGGTTAAGGATCTTATGATACGCCATGGTATTGGCCCATGCTATTATCAAAAATATTATTTACAACTTAATAATATATGTTGTAAAGTGGGGGTGAATATCCATGGTTAAGAAAATTTCATGTTATTAATAAAATATTTTGATTGTGAAATAATTAATGTCTTTCGAGGTATGTTGTATTGGTAAGTCATGGTATTGGCCCATGATATTGTAACAAGGCCTATTTACAAGTTAATAATATCCATTGTAATATGGGGGTCAATCTACAACGTTAAATTTTTTGTCATATTGCTATAAAATATTTTGGTTGTGAAATAAGTCATGGTTTTTGGTAATGCGGTATTTATAAGCCATGGTGTCGGCCCATGGAATTGTAACGAATCCTATTCACAAGTTAAATTAATTGTAATATGTTTTTCCTTTTTTTCAACATCATTTTTCTTTGATTTAGTTAAAATTTAGTGGCGATTTTTTCGAATGATAATTTTGAGTTCTTTATCCACACATTTAAAAGTCTCACATTTTTTAAAATGTTGATGTGAGGTGGTTTTTTGATATGTAACCAATTGCTTGTCAAACTATATAAATTATCTATAGCAACTTGAATTTTATTAATTTGACATTTTATTATTAATTGAGCCAATATTTAAATGCACATTTCAAGTGTCTCAAATTTTTGAAAATGTTGAATGTCCACGTCAAGGTACTTTTTCGATATGAAACTGTAGCAAGTGTCAACTACTTTTGTAGTACTTGTTTGTCACACGATATAAATTATCTATAACAAATTGAATTTTATTAGAAAAACCTTTTATTATTAATTGAGCAAACATTTTTATGTTTACGCTTATCATTTTAAAATTTTATTATTAATTGAGGCAATATTTAAATGTTTAAACTCATTTCCAATATCACTTTTATTTTTTTATTATATTTTAATGAACCCAACATTTAAAAGTATTTACATACTTGCATTACAACTCTTACATGTTACATGGTTGTGGAGGGAGAAGGAGAGGCTCTGTAGTGAAGCCATGAAGGGAGTGAACATCATTGAGGGAAAGAATCATGAAAAGGGATATCTATTGAAATACCAATCTCCAGGAATCAAGATATCCAAGATATGTAGTAATCCCTTTAAGAAACTATTAAAAGGATGCCAACTGGAAATAGATAACCATAGAACATATAACAAACAGATATTGAGGATGTAGGTAGAGTAATATAAAATGTAAGAAGAGCAATAGAGGATGAGTGCAACAATGTTAAAAAGGTCTAACGATAAAAATTAAAAAAAAATAAAAATAATGGGTAGAACTGTAATATTAACAAAATGATTCCAAAGGAACAGAAGGAGTATTTAAAAATAAATGATCCACCTAATCTAGGAAATGAATTGTCAAATGAAACTGACGTAATAAATGTGACCACTAAGTCATTAGACAATAGTGAACAAAATGAACAAACACGATGAGATAAAAGAAAAATGTAGCAGAACTACAAAGGGAGTTTAAGAAATTGATGCCATCAATTTTTGAGGGAGATTCTAAAGAGAAAAAAATGCATGGTTGAGTAATATAAGAAAATATTTTCACCTTTATCAGTATTCTAACTACCCAAAAGCTAGGCTTACTACATACCAATAAAATGGTGAATCCAATATTTGGTGGGAGAATACCAAATAAGAGCATTTGGGAGCTAGTGATTAATAAGATGTAGGATAAAATCAGGAAATGGACTATCAGATCTTTAAACTTGGCAAGTAGGTTAGTGCTTACAAAATCTATTCTTCAATCAATCCCCGTCTTCATGCTTTTAGCCCTTCCAGCTCCAAAAGGATTTTTGAAGCAATTTAGAACCATTCAAAGAGACTTTCTTTGGGGTAAGGGGGAGGAGAGAAAGAAATGGGCCTTGGTAGCCTGGGATAAGATTTTCAAACCTAAAAACCATGGGGTTCTTGGATTGGATGATCTGGAAATACTTAGCAAAGTTTTAGGGACAAAATTATGGTGGCATTGGGTAAAAGATCCAAAGGCTCAGTGGGCTAGCATCTAGAAAGAAAAATATCCCAGCACTTGGCAAGATAATGATCACATAAGGATGACTAGCATCATAAAAGGCTCCTACATTTGGAATAAGGCCTGGGAGAATAGAGGCTTAGTGCAAAAAAATAGCTTATGGGAAATGAGAGAGGGAGATCTTGCTTTGTTTTGGGAGGATAAATGGCAACAAGAACCTACACTGTTAAGAGAGGACTTTCTGGACCTCAAGAAACAAACTGATACCAAAGGGTTACTTAGGGTAAAATATTTTTGGGATGAAACCAATAGTGAAGGAAAATGGAGAACCTGGAAGAATATAGAATACAAGGATGATAGCCCCTTGAAAGCAAAAGCGGATGCACTTCTGACAACGTTGGACCAAAGGAAAATTCTAGTTTCAGAGGGGCATGACCAACTTAGATGGGGCAACAATAATGAAGGTACCTTCAATCTTAATGAGGAAAAGCGCATAATCCTTGAGTTGGATTCCAATGTACCAGACAGGGTTTGGCAGAACCTATGGAGGCATCAAGGTTGGATGAAAATCAAACTCCTCATGTGGCTGGTACATCATAAGAAAATTCTAACATGGGAAAACATTCGGAAGAAGGGTGTTCTAGGACCTTCTAGATGCCAGCTCTGTGAAGACCAAGAGGAAACAATGGAGCACCTTCTCAATAATTTCATTTTCACCTCCACGTTGTGGGATACTTTTGCCACAATTTTCCAACAGACAGACACGGAAAAATGAAGCATTATCAATACCCTAATAATTGGAGACGAAACTTCTCTGATTATGAATTTCTTCGCTCAGCTTGGGCTTTAACTCCAAACTTCATAATATAGAATGTCTGGAA
Source organism: Pinus tabuliformis (assembly GCA_031772625.1). Lineage (NCBI taxonomy): Eukaryota > Viridiplantae > Streptophyta > Pinopsida > Pinales > Pinaceae > Pinus > Pinus tabuliformis. Next base: position 1,240,061,769 of record CM062818.1, read on the forward strand.
AGAAAGGAACAATAGAATCTTAAAAAATGAAAAATGTTCCTCCCAACGCATTATTGAGCAGATCCTAAGACAGCTTAAGGATATGGTTGTCACTTTAGTGCGAACATCCCCAAAGAATCCACCTTCAGAAGCTGAAATGCAGATACTTCTATAGTTGGGTATGTAGGGGCTTATACCATAGGGCATGGACAAGAAGGTAATTAATACGGACAAGAAGCTAGAATACTGGCATCCTCCCCCTCAGGGTTTTCTGAAATACAACATTGATGGGGCCTCAAAAGGTAACCCGGGTATTGCTGGTCTTGGAGGGGTGTTACAGGATGAAAATGGCTGCATCCTTTTTATTTTCCATTGCCATTTGGGATTAATGGCACTTGAGCAATGTTTAGAATTCCTGAAACAAGATAATCTCCAGAATATAATAATTTAAGTTGATTTTGAGTTAATCATTAACTCATTCAAGAGAATCTGTTGTGGCATAGAGCCAAAAAAAGTCTCTAGACACTAGAGGCTACTTTAGGTCTTTCAAAGGATTCAGTCTCACGTCCTATGCTTGCGTACCATGAATTTTACTCATGTGAAAAGGATGTCAAATAAATTGGCAGACATTCTGGCCAATCAAGGGATGCTCTGCACCAAAAACAAGGTTATATTGAGTTTGCAAGATTTTTCCTTAGAATAGATTAAGGGAGTAGTGTCTCGATCAGGCAGATGAGGACAGAACGATGTTTCAAAACAGAGACAGAGAGATGGGGTCTAGTTGATTTGATTCATTATGAAGTGTTATTTCAGAAGTGAGGTCATATTTGGGATGCAGGTCTCTGTCTTCCTCCTCGACCTAGATAAATGCAATCCAAGAAGTCTTAGTTGGAGGTTGTTCGGTAGACGATGTTTCTCGGATAGATGACTGGAAGGAGGGTGGGGTCGGAGTCTAGGCTTTCTCAGCGGACTCGAAACCCCCGCATTACTTCCTGTGGTGGCATTACTGCCCTCGGGGTGGTTTCAAGTTTTTTGCAATCCCTTCAATCTGGAAGCGGTATTTCGGAGTTAGGAGTGATTCCACTCACCACGCAACACGTCACCAAGGTTGGGGAGAGAATACCACCCTCATTGCATGGTAATTCTCAGTTCCTTTGGCTCTTGTGATATGATCCTCAGCCATAGGATCAAGTGCAGAGAATCCACAGTCAAGAATAAGCATGTTTGTAGGTGGGTCTGAAACAGAGGTTATGTTTCATGCCTATCGCACGACCTCATGGGCATCGCGTTCAAATGGTGGATTTTGGGCGGTTAAAGTGATCGGAAGTTATGAAAAAATCAGACTCGATATGATTATTAATTTTGGTCTATTGGGCTCATCGGGTCCGATTGGTTTGTTAAACGGTCTACTTGTTGGCCACCTGATATGATTTTCGTTCACTGGATCTTTTGCAAAGGATCAAACACTGAGTGATGGACTGCGTGTTTGGTTTGGTGGGCCCTCAGCCCATGGTATTTTTTTTTGTCCTGAGACCATGGATTGGGTAGGCATGTCATAATGGTGGGCCTTACTCCCTTGGTCACTTTCGTATACTATTTCTATTTTTTAATTGAATAGAAAGATCCGCTCTTGCCTCAGCAAAAAAAAGAATATAAGTTCGATCTTTAAGTGGTTTTAACAACAAGTAAATATTAAGAACTATGTGTTTTTTTCAATTACATCTAACTACTCAATTACATATCGTAGTTTCATTTGGTATAAAAGTTAAAATTATATCAACAACATAGATAATAGCTAAGTAGACCGAAAAACAACAAAGAAAATTAGTGCGAGATTTGTAGTTTGAGCTTCTTTTGAGCATTTTTGAGTTAGAAAGCAATTTCTTTAGGTGGAGAAGTAAGGGTGAAACTTATCCACTCACCAGTGATTGGATCGATTTCTTGAGGCGAAGACAACTACGATACAATGACGTTGTCAAATTTTGGTAGGACGATTTCCATGGCAGATTCTGTATCACTACTTCGAATCCAACTTTAAAGTCACCCAATGTCGTTGGAACAATGAATAATAGTTTCATAGTCTTACTAGCATTTTACTAACTTAGGTTTAGGTTTCAGATTTTTCTCTTTGATGGGATGAGTATCATGGCCGATTTTGTATCACATGCAAGCACCACTCCAATATCGTGAATCTGTCTTTAAACATAATAAGGGATAAAAGAGTTTCCAATATATTATCACAATAAATAACCAAACTATTCAACAAAACTATGATAATGTCCATATCAACACAAAGTCAATCATTATCTGACTATGAAACTATTATTCACTAGAGCTTCTAGTGGCATTGGGTGACTTTATAGACGAATTCACGATTTCTGAGTGGTGCCTAAATGTGATACAGAATCGGCCATGGAACTTGTCCCACCAAACTTTGACAATGTCATTGTATCGTAGTTGTCTATGCCTCAAAAAATCGATCCAACCACTGGTGAGTGCATAAGTATCACAATTTCTTAAAATCAAACAAACGCATAAGTTTCACAATTTCTTAAAATCAAACAAACTGTTGTAAAAGGAAAATAGAACAAGCTATTGTAAAAGGAAAATATTATCTAGGAAAGTTGCCTCTACGTTATTTTATGAAATGAAAGCATAATGAATTCCATATCCCTCAAAAATTTATTGTAGAAATCCAATAAAATATTTCTGCATACAAGGTTGCATACAAGGTTTCTCATATCCCAACTAAATTTGGGCCACCCACCCACATTTTTCTTTATGAATTTCAATTGGTTTATCCAATATAATAGATCCCCACATAAATATCAAATTGAAATGAGAAGAAATGTTTTAAGAGAGGACATCTTTTCTAAATTTTGGTGATTTAACATCATTGTAAACTAATAAAATCAAGTTTGAAGATATCTGGTGAAGATTTGTCTCCCTCTCCAAAAGCTAGTGTACTTTACTCTAGGCATAAACCAGATGTCATAACCAGAATTTGAAATAACCCCATTTTTAATAAATATGTAATTTACATCACAAGTCACCCAAATACACATGATTCACATGATTCAAATGAGGAACATCCAAAAGCCTCAATTTTTACTGTGACTTATCAGATCAATAACTGCAATTCCATAAAAACAATCTTTCCCAAATAATTTCATTGTCTAGTCTTCTTAAAAAGATTTAACTATATAGCAAAACACAAAGCATGAATTCCTATAGTTAAATATGCTCAACTAAAGATTATCTTTCCAAAATATTTCATTTATTAGGTGTGTCTTTGCACCATTATTGACAATGACTAGTTAACGCCCATTATTAATACAATTGTAGCGAATTTTGTGTTAAGTATATAGTTCTTGTATTAGTAGCGAATTTCGTGTTAAGTATACAGTTCTAACCAAGAATTTCAATGTCTGAAACACTCAAAATTAAAAATCAGCTTCTCATATCATCAAACATATGAAGTGGATATGAAGCACACACCTGGCGTAAACGATAAAAGCTTCGAGTCTCTCAATATTGAATGGTATAGATTTAACAATAACAATGATTAATCAATACGTAATCATTATTGAACAGATCACAGAATCAAAGTTCCTTGTCCTCCTCGTTCATGGCTAGGCTTTAGTTTTGGGTCGGGTTTTGTCCTTTCCACCCTGTACCTTTTCTATCCAAGTTTTGGTTCGCTCTGTTCATTTCTCTTTTCGTTCCTTTTTATGAGAAGTTCCTCTGAAATTTCTGCTTCACCTGACTTCCATTAGAATCCTTATGTTCTTTTCCCTCGACATTATCTCTGTATTGAAAGTGATTCATGATCATCCCTAATTTTGGATATTCTATACGGATGAGCGATTCTCTGATTTCTCTGATTTTCAGTTCTTCCAAGTTACATTCTCAGACTAAGAGAAGCATTTTGGTGCCTATACAAACAATGCACTATGATTTTCTCCACACCAATTTGAAATTTTGAATGTGTATGGAACACAGATATATATGCTTTAATTGTATAAATATCTAAGACCACACTGAGCAATACGAATAGAACCCAATTAAATTGTGTGCAATTTGAAAATTTATATTAACGATCAGACAATTTCATGCAAACTAAAGCAAGTTACAAACATATTTACATTGATATTCAAATTAAAGCTACTATACAAGTGTATATATATTCTACAGGTAGATTAACATTCTTAAATAAACTCTGTCACTAATCTTACAAATTATTCCCATCTGTCAAAATGACAGTAGAAAAGAAAAAGTTATCAATATTTCAAGATGTTATGCATACATCAAGCCATGGTGCTTCATCTCTGAACAAGGCTACAATGGTTTCCAATCAAAACTGCGTGATTCTCATGTTAACATCCTCTAATGCTTTGGTTCCTTTTTTACCATGAACTCTATGCGATGGATCTAAGAAAAAAAGAATGAAAAATAATGGGTAGAATTATAATATTAAGGAAAGGATTCCAAAGGAAAAAACGGAATATTTAAAAATAAATGATCCACCTAATATAAGAAATGAATTTTCAAATGAAACTGACATAATAAATGTGACCACTAAATTATTAGATAATAGTGAACAAAATGTACAAACACTTTGAGAGAAAAGAACAATGTAAAATATTTATGAGGGGAATTTAAGAAACTGATGCCATCGATTTTTAAAAGAGATTCTAAAGAGAAAAAATACATGGTTGAGTAATATAGGAAAATATTTTTATGTTTATCAATATGATAACAACCCAAACGCTAGGCTTACTACATACCAATTAAATGGTGAATCCAATATTTGGTGGGAGAACACCAAAATTTCTAATGAAATTAATAAAAAGGAAACAACATGGAAACATTTTAAAAAGGAAACAACATGGAAACATTTTAAGGAGGTATTTGAGAACGAATATTTACGTGAAAGATACATTGATAATAGAGCCAAGGAGTTTCATGATTTGAAAGTGGGAAGTATGAATATAGATGTCATCACCACCAAATTTTTAAGGTTGTTAACGTATGTACCCTACCTTTGGGGAGCAAAGGAAAAGGTGAATAGATAACTATAATTCTTACCCTCCTTATAATAGAATCAAATTGAAATTTACAATTAAAAAAGAATGGATAAAGTTATGAGAAAATAAATTTTTTGTCATTAGCAATTTAGTCACAAGACAGAATAATGCAAACCATTGTCTACTAAGAAAAAGGAGATATCATATTTCATAGGAAAGGGATTGGAATACCCACAATTTATGATATGGATTTGATCATTATAAATTTTTTCTCTGTCTCGATGCTTTCAGAATGAAAAAATTAGAAGAATCAACTTGCAGCACGCTTTTTACTCCTAGGACCTAGTTTGTCAAATTGGGGTCTAAAAAATTATCAAAGAATTTTTAGGAATTAAATTAATACTTTTAAGGGAAAAAACCTTGTCTCTTTAGCATCACACATTGTTTTCTTATTGTACACAAAAAGGCCTTCCTAACACTGAATGAATTGCATCAATCAGAGTTCATATGTGAAAGTTATGAGACTCAGAAGTTGACCTTCTTAATTTCACCACGATAATTTGAGAGCATGCTATTGAATCCCCCTTATTCATGAAAAACTCACTAGCCACATTATTACAATGAACTAGAGTCTAGAAAATTATATATTGTAACTCTCGTTAATAGATGAGGTAGTGAAACCTAGCCACTAATAGGATATCAGGTTGTAGTATAACTAGATGACTCGTAAGAAAAGGGGTTCCATTATTTAGAGTTTATCTTTTCCATGGATGCACAAAATTATCCAAGAGGGATAAGAGATAGAGAACACGAAGATTATTTGTGCACTATAGTATCCCATCAACCACAAGCCATAATTCTTATCTCGTGTTAAATATGTTCATGTGTCATATCTCCCTTTGTTACTTTTTTTTGTTTGCAAATCATCTGTCTCAATATAGTAATTTTCTCTCTTATATTAGATATTTTTTCTCTCCTTCTACATATACAGTTATTTATCTCTCCTTCTCTCTTTCTGTCTCCTTCTCTCTCTTTCCTCCTCTCTCCCTCAATATCTTTCCATATTTCCCTTGTCACTCCCTCTCTCTCTCCACCTTTCTCCCTCTATGTTGTTCTTCTTCCCTCCCTCTCTCTTCCCCTCAAAGTCCATCTCTCTCCCTTTCCCTCTTTTGAGTCTTCCCATCCTTCCTCTCCCTCCCTTTCTCTCCCACATCCCTCTATCTCTCCCCCATCACTTTCTCTCTCCCTCTTCCCTCCAACTCTTTCATTATATCCCTCAAAAAAAATGCCAAACGCTCAAAACTACAAATCTCTCACTAACGCCAGTTCATAATTTCAAATTATTTTGAACATTTTACTAAACACCGAAACATCGTTGAATCAATATGAGAATTCCCCTGGTGTGACCACAAAATAAGAAATCAAATATTTTGAGAAGAAAGAAAAATACTTTAATTGTCAAACATAAAATACGAAATGGTACAAATCCTCATATGTAGTCAATAAAACAACTCAAGACGTTAAATTCTTACATCAAAGAAAATTACTTTAACCATCAAATACAAAATACTAAATGCAATGTCATAAATTTTTGAAGTCCTCAAATGTATCCGACGTAAATAGTTAAAATGTTAACTTTTAATGGAAAGAGCATAAATTCTTCCTAATTAAAGCTTAAATTTTGCAGTTCAAAATTACTGGAATTCAAACTCGACCGAAAGTAAATTTTCAAATTTAAGAGAATTTTAATTTCAATTGCAAGCTCATTAAACAACCTAAAACTTTAACAAACATTTGCTCCGAAACTCAATTTCTCCCTCTGTTCCAACAACATCTATCATGTGCCGCAAATTTGACATTATGGAGGTTTTGAAAGAAAATTGAACAAACTATTGTGAAAGGAAAATATTATCTAGGAAAGTGCCCTGTACGTTATTTTGTCAAATGAAACCATAATGAATTCCATATCCCTCAAAAATTCATTGCAGAAAACCAATAAAATATTCCTGTGTATAAGGTTTTTCTTATTTCATCTAATTTTTCGCGATCCACCAACATTTTTATTCATGCATTTCATTCGGCTTATCCAATGTGATAGACTCGCCATAAATATGAGACTGAAATGAGAAGAAATGCTTTAAGAGAAGACATAGTTCATAAATTTTGGTGATTTAACATTATGATAAAAATTTAACATTATGATAAACTAATAAAAACAAGTTTGAAGATATCCCATGAATATTTGTCTCCCTCTCCAAAACTTAATGTATTTTATTCTAGCCATAAACCAGATGTCATAAATAAATATGGAGTTTATGTCACAAGTTGCCCTAAAACATAAAATTGAAATGAGGAACATCCAAAAGCCTCAATGTTTACTATCACTCATCAGATCAATACTTAATATTCCAAAAACACAACCTTCCCCAAATTATTTCATTGTCTAGTATGCTTAAAAAGATTTAACTGTAGAGAAAAACACAAGCCATGAATTCTCATAGTTAAATATGCTCAACTAAAGATGATCTTTCCAAATCTTTCATTCATTAGGAGTGTCTTTGCATCTTTACAAACAATATCTAGTTAACACCAATTATTAATACAGTTGTAGCGAATTTTGTGTTAAGTATACAGTTCTAACGAAGATTTTCAATGTCTGAAACATCGAAAATTAAATATCTTCTTCTCATATCATCAAATATATGAAGTGGATATCAAGCACAGACCTAGCATAAATGATAAAAGCTTTGAATCTACTAGAGAGATCAATATTGAATGGGATATATTTAACAGTAATAATGATTAATCAATACATAATCAATATTAAATGAAATGCAGAATCAGAGTTCCTCGTCCTCCTCGTTCATGGCCAGGCTTTGGTTTTGGGTTAGGTTTTGTCCTTCCCAGTATCTTTTCTATCGAAGTTTTCGTTCGCTCTATTCATTTCTCTTTTGGTTCCTTTTTATTAGAAGTTCCACTGAATTTTCTACTTCACTGGACTTTCTAGTGGAATACTTCTATTCTTTGCCCCTCAATGTTGTCTCTGTATTGAAAACGATTCTAGATTATCCCTAATTTTGGCTATTCTATATTGATGAACAATTCTCTGATTTCTCTAATTTTTAGTTCTTCTAACTTATAGAAATAATGCATTATAAAAATTAGATAAATCACTCATATTTATATTTTGCAAAAAATTATTATCAATTAACTTAATTCAAATAATTAAAAATACAAATTATATTTTTAACAATTAATAAATATATTATTATTTCAATTATTACTCGTCAAACTTTTTTTATAAACAAGTTAATTTGTAGCTGTGTGGCATAAAAATTAAATGCAGAAAAGTCACATGGCTTGTTAAGTGTCAGTCACTCCGTAAATAGATATGATGGTTTTTCTTTAAAAATGAATATTACTTTGGGATGCCATATTGCAATTCATTTTACTAAATAAAAGTGAGAAGAATAAATTATTACTAAAATAAATGTTTTTTCTTAAATTTTTTAAAATTTAAATTATAATGTTTTGAGATTTTTTTTCCATTAAATTTTATAGAATTGGATTTTGGAGATTTATAAATCATTTTTGTTTGATTTTTCAAATCTAAAAAGAGATCTACCTTTAAGATTAAATGTTTAAGAGCATAAGAGTGATAAGGCCCATACACATGTGTTGCAAGATAAGAGGTGGGAAAGATGGGCTATAGAAATCCTAGGAATCAAAGAAAAAGATTCAGAGAAAACTAACTCAAAAAAAAAGAAAAAAATAATAACAATTGATTTTAATAGTAATAGTAATATTTAATTGTATAATTGTAATGAATAATATAGAAATAGAATAGAGATGATAGTATTACTCTTAATAAAATTAGATAATTAATATAAAATAATAAATGAGTAAAAAGACAATAGAATATTATCCCAGAGTAATTAGGTGATTAATAGTATTAACATATTAGATATAATAATAATAGTAATAAAAGGAAATAAATAATAGAATAATATTGTGTAATGTGTGTGATATGCCAATGTTTTGGATGGTGACCAGATCCATCATCACGGACCACAGAATCACCATCCAAAACTTTAGACATATCACACATATTACACAATGTTATTCCAGAAATCTCTAAAAATATGATTAACTATGAAAGTCTCTAATAACTAATAAAATGAGTTAAAATTATATCATCATAATGATAAAATTAGAAAATGTACAAAAGGCATATTGTATTTAAAAATATAAACTATATTGCACCTTCAAATTTACACATTATTCTTTTGGCTTATATTTAATCAAATGATAACATGTTATCATTATTAAACAATAATTCTCCTTCTGGACTTATAGATAGAATTTCTGTGTAAACGTTTCTAAATAGTTTCCATAAATAAAATGGTATAAAAGCATTCTTGAATTAAGATTCATTCCCTTTTAATTTTTGAAGAAAAATAATTCTCTCTCTATATAAAGGGATGAAATGAGATTTCACTGTGGATTCCACAACATTTAAACATCTTTTGAGTCTCTATAATATCCCATCACATTGTGGTATGGCTTCCTTTCGAGAATAAAATAATGTTTTGGAATATTATTAAGACATTGCATCATTTCCACCTAGCCCTACTCAAACTCAATACCTGTTTAACGTTAATCATACTTATAACTCATATTAACCTCGATCCCTCACATCATATGACATGTGGACCTCTTTATTATAGCTCACAACTTCCACTATACATTTTAGACCCTTTTTCCTGAGTCACTAATGGTGATGATAGTGTGCGGGTTCACTTTCTACGTGTCAAGCATCCGAAACATGGTTTGACCCATCCATGTAACAAAGTCACGGTTGGATGCCTGAGATGAGACAAGGTAAGTGAATGATGTTTTCTAATCAAATATTCGACCATCCGAGACTTGTCATTTGGCATTGCTTGATTTTTGCAGACAAATATTTCCATATCGGTAGGCTAGTGTTTCAACAATACACTTTCAACAATACACTTATTTGATTATTCATGTAAGCTTATTTCCACAAGGTGCATGGTTTTCATTTCACCCTATGACATTAGCTCAGGCTGCAATGCTATGTAAAGATTATTCAAATTATATTGAATGAATTTATCTTGCTAAGGATTTTATAGGGTTAATATTTTTCTTATTTTGTTATCATACGCGAGGAAAGGAATTTCAAGTAATGAATTCTTGGGGATTTGATGGGTTTTCAGTGAGCTATTTTATAAAATCTATCTAGCTAACTTTTGATATGGTATTACATGTGTTTAAGAGGATAAAAGAAAAATATTTTACTATCGCTTAATATCACAAGTTTCTTTAATTTCTGGTTTTTGAAGATAGGCTTATTTTAATTATGGTTGTAATATCTCGACATTTTAAATTTCAAAAATAATGTTGTCAGGAATATTATAGGCAATTTTATTTTAGTAATAATAAATAAATAGATACAATTTGATGAGTGATGTTTATGGATTTTGCTTTTATATGAGGTGGCTCCGCTTGAGTAAAGGAAAGTTATGAAAGGCAAATGGAGAGCCGAAGAATCTTGATTCTCTAAAAATAAAATTGGAAGAGGGATAAAAAAATCACTAAGGGTCCATGTAGCACAAAGGGGATATGGCGTGATGGTGGAGCAAGTCATAGGAAATAAACAATTGTTAGTGGGAGTTTTTCTACATGTTATGAGGCTAGGAAGGATCAACAATGAATTTATAATTACCTGAGTAAGAGGGAGGAGTATCATACTGTGAGAGCATAAGTGAATGTGTTAGGCTAAGGTTACATCTGTGAATACCACCATATAATACTTGAAAGTGAAAATTCACAGAGCTAAAATAGGCATGAGGACTCATCTTTATTAAATCACAACCGAAGGCTTAGGGGCATGTTGGTAAAGAGATTTGTCTTATCAATCTACTATAGATAGATGGAACATCGCCCATAAATTTCTATCATCCATATGGTTGTTGGTTCATCCAATCCTTAATGCATGTGTTCAAGTAGTGATTTCAAATCATTACTATTGATGTTACATGTAAGATATCTTAAATCATGCACAAGTTTATAAAATTAGGTTGCTTAGAATGTTAGTGCCCTTTTAAGAAAATTGATAGAAATGAATATCTTATAGGCTTTACTACCGATCATTATAACCTTTTAGGGAATGTTATTATCCCACCCAAGAATTGCATATCAATCTTATTGTCTACATGTTTTCAAGGTTAAAAGTAATATGGGTAACTTTTAAATCTAAATGGTTGTCACTAGATTAATGGGCATTTTAATGGTTGATGGGAAGGGTTAAAAAAAATATACACTATAAAAAAATTAATTTTATGACCTGCATACTAGGAAATACCTAGTTAGACCCAAAGGGAAACCAATTAAATGCCGATAAACTTCTAAATCTTCCTTCATTTCTTGTCCAGAAAGAATATGCTAGGCCCCGAATATTTCATATGGAAGGACTACAAATCCTCCTAGTCTTAACGCAAATTTGAGGTGTTAGATTAAATTATAAAGATAAGTGACAATCGTATTCAAAAGAGTATATGCCGAAACTATAACATAGGATAAACTCATTATTGTTTCTTGAATATCCTAAAACAAGGGAGCTAATGGTAGTAACATTTATGAATGGAAGCTAGGGATAAATGTAAAACCTTTGATGTTGTCTACAGGAACCTATTTACACCATGTAAACTCCAAGAATCGGAATAAATCCTTGAGCACACCAAGTAAAGGGCAAGTTACAAACTAGAAGCATGAGATTCTTAGGAAAGCTGGGATGCCCTATGAGGTATGTTATGTTGATAACTAAGAAACGAGGCTACAAGGACAAACCTAGTATGTAACTATTCACTCCAAAAGCAAACAAAAAAAAAACAATTTTTATGCATTCCTAAAGTTTTAGCCGCAATGGAAAAGGAAAACCACATTCCTAATGTTAGAAAAACATGGCCACAATTCCTTAAAGACAACCCTAAATTTATTGTTATTATCAATATCTAGCAGGGGCGGGGGAAGGGCCAGAATTCAAATAAGATCTCGAAATCAAAGGTGTCGAGAATAATAAACAATGCATACGTTTTATATTAGAAGTTCTCCACATTTATAGCATTGTAAACAGAATCAATATTATATAATGGAAGAATGATAGGGCTATCGTATGATACCCTTACCCTCTCCATTGCTAAATGGAACCACAAAAGAGCCCATTCTTAAATAACCATAAAACAATATTAAACTAAATGATATCTTTCCATTTCTCCAAGGGAACGGATAAATAATATTATAAGTATGAAGAATGGGGTCCTAGTGTGTTAACCCTCTCTGAGTTATTTCGTTCCAAAACGAAAAAAATTCTCACAGAGACCCAATAACCATATAAACTAAAGATAGTTGAAAATGAGTCCATTCGCAATAAGTGAAAATAGAAGCCATGTAAGGAGATAGATGAAAAACAAAGCAAGGGAAGGAAGTTATCATCATCTCATCATCGTACTGAGGAAAAGTATTTAGGAAGTATGTCCATGGGATGACATACATCCCCTACTTAGTTTGTATCTTAGCATTATTAGAAACTCACCTCTAAATAACAAACCTCCTGCCCAAACCATGCCAAGAAGAATTTAGTGTCTTAGAAAAATGAAATGAAAGTGAAAAACAAAATTAGACAACAAAAAAAGCAATTATTACCTACATTGTCTCCCATTCCTTTCAAATCCTCTACATAGTGCAGGAAAGATAATGCTAATCCAATTTCACATTTCATAGAAACAATAAAACTTGATGCGGGTAATGTCAGTTGATTGCAATTTGAGCTTTGGGATGCATAAGAGATAAAGGGGAAAGCTAAAAATAAAATGAAGGAAATGGATTGTAGGAAACTAGTATCAGAATAAAGGAAAACAATTCACCGAGTTAGAAAGAAAATTGGGACAATAGCAATGAAAACTCTAGAACCATAACTCTGAAAGGATATGTTCAAACCCTAATTTCAAAATGTGCTTACCGAGGAAGCCAATCCATTTTCCATGTTTCAATTACCTATTTCTAAGCTTCAGATCACCTTTGTTCAAAATGACAGAAAAGGTTTCTATTAAGCCCATAGAAAACATTGCATTCAGGACAAGAAGGGGAATCACCATTAGTTAATGATTTAAGAGCCGAAATACCGTTTGAGCGCATGAACATTCTGATAAGTACGCATAAAATAAACCCGAGTGCCATGCGAGACACTACACCAAACACATATGCCCTAGGTAGAACGTAAAACCTTGTTGAAATCAATTGAGGGAAGGGGAAAACCATATGAGGGTGGGGTTAACATATAATCTTCCCCATTGTGTCTCAACGATTCACCAAATGACATGGTAGAGTGTATTTTTATCAAAATTTATAAGATAACAAAAGTCAACCTATAGTCAATAATAAACTTAGATAAGGACAACTCATAAGCTAAGTTATATCTTGTGTTAAAACCAATAAAAATAAAAATTAGGAGAGTTATTAAGAGAGGTATCATAAATGGTATGAAACAACTGGTTTACAACACTTGGACCTACATGGGCATAAAATAAACAAATAAAATAAAAATAGAATAACTAATAAGTTTTATTACAACTCTTACATGTTAAATGGTTTAGGAGGGAGAAGGAGGGGCTCTATAGTTTAGCCATGAAGGGAGTGAACATCACCAAGGTAAAGAATCATTAAAAGGGATATCTATTGAAATACCAATCTCTAGGAATCAAGATATCGAAGATATGTAGTAAGTCCTTTAAGAAACTATTAAAAGGATGCAAACTGGAAATAGATTAACATACAACAGATAACAAACAGCTATTGAGAATGTAGGTAAAGTAATATAAAATGTAAGGAGAGAAATAGAGGATGAATGCAACAATGTTAAAAAGGTGTAATGATAAAAGAAAATGAAAAATAATGGGTAGAACTATAGTATTAAGGAAAGGATTCCAAAGGAACAAAAGGAAGGTTTAAAAATAAATGATCCACCTAATCTAGGAAATGAGTTGTTGAATGAAACTGACATATTAAATGTGACCACTAAATCATTACATAATGGTGAACAAAATGAACAAACAGTTTGAGAAAAGGGAACAATGTAGAAGAACTACAAGGGGAATTTCAAAAATTGATGCCATCAATTTTTGAAAGAGATTATAAAGAGAAAAAACTCATGGTTGAGTAATATAAGAAAATATTTTCATCTTTATCGATATTCTAACAACCCAAAAGCTAGGCTTACTACATAACAATTAAATGGTGAATCCAATATTTGGTGGGAGAATACCAAAATTTCTAATGTAATTAATAAAAAGGAAACAAAATGGAAACATTTTAAGGAGGTATTTGAGAAACAATATTTACGTGAAGGATACATTGATAATAGAGCCAAGGAGTTTCATCACAACTAGTTTTTAAGGTTGTTGATGTATGTACCCTACCTTTGGGGAGCAATGGAAAAGGTGAAGATCTAACCCTAATTCTTACCCTCCTTATAATAGAATCAAATTGAATTTTACAACCAAAAAAGAATGGATGAAGTTATGGGAAAATAAAATTTGTCATTAGAAATTTAGTCACAAGACAGAACAATGCAAACCATGGTCTACTAAGAAAAAAGAGATATCGTTTTTCAGAGGAAAGGGATTGGAATACCCACAACTTATGATATGGATTTGATCATTATAAATTTTTTCTGCATCTCAATGCTTTCAAAATGAAAAAATTAGAAGAATCAACCCGCAGGACCCTTTTTACTCATAGGACCCAGTTTGTCAAATTAGGGTCTAAAACATTATTAGATAATTTTGAGGCATTAAATGACAATTTTTAAAGGGAAAAGCTTTGTCTATTTAACATCACAAATTTTTTCCTATTGTACACACAAATATTTTTCTAATGGTGGATGAATTGTGTCAATGAGAGTTCGTATGTGAAAGTTATGCCACTCAGAATTTGACCTTCCTATTTTCACCACGATAATCTGAGAATGTTCTATATAATCCCCCTTTATTCATGAAAAATGGACTAGACACATTATTACAATGAACTAGAGTCTAGAAAGTATATATTGTAGCTCTCATTAATAGATGAGGTACTCAAACATAGCCACTAATAGGCTATCGGGTTGTAGTATAACCGGGTGACTCAGAAGAAAAGGGGTTCCATTATTTAGAGTGCATTTTTTCCATGGATGTTGAAAATTAGCCAACAGGGATAAGAGATAGCTAACATAGAGATGTATTGTGCACTATAGTAGCCCATCGACCACAAGCCATAATTCTTTGTACTCACAACCATTTTCTTAATAGAGAAGGAGAATAAGGAAGAGTCACCTTCCAACTAGGTTTTCCCCTCAACAAGGTTTCTTAGGTCTTATCTCGTGTCAAATATGTTCATGTGTCACATCTCCCTTTGTTACTATTTTTTTTTTGCAAATCATCTGTCTCGATATAGTACTTTTCTTTCTCTTATGTTACATATTTTTTCTCACCTCTACTAGTTTATTTATATCTAGACAAAATTTTCATTAACATTATCATCTCAAATAAAAATGCAAGCTATTTTTATATTACAAACTACATGTACAATACTTTATCTCTCCTTTCTTTCTCTATCCTTCTCTCTCTCTTTCCTCCTCTCTCCCTCACTCTCTTTCCATATTTCCCTTGTCATGCCCTCTCTCTCTCCACCTTTCTCCTTCTACGTCATTCTTCTTCCCTCCCTCTCTCTCTCCCTCAAACTCCATCTCTCTCACCTTCTCTCTTTTGAGTCTTCTCTTCCTTCCTCTCCCTCCCTTTCTCTCCCACATCCCTTTATCTCTACCCCCATCACTTGCTCTCTCCCTCTTCCCTCCAACTCTTTCATTATCTCAATCCCTATCTCCTCACTCTCCCCTCCTTTTTTTTCTCCCTCTCTCTCTCTCTCTTCCCCTTCTCTCTATTGGAAAATCAAAAGGCATAAAATATTTTCTTACTTTGATAAAAACTTGTGATAGTTTTTAATTATATTGTATTCTTATGTCTTATTTTCATCAAGCAACTATCAAACCATAAAGAACATGAAGATTGCAACAAAAATAGAACATAGTATGCAGGATCTCAACTACGGAAAACCCCTCTCCTAGGTGAAAACCAAATTAAAATTATCTTCTTCTTATAGAACCAAGACAAAATGAGAGCTTCAAGACCTTTAGACCAAGACAAAGATTCAATCCAAGAAACCACGTCATCCTTCCAAGAAATAATTCTTAATATAATCTTAAGTCAATAAAATCAATGAAACTCAAACTTCTATTTTGTCAGTCAAATCATATTTTGGGCCCTCAACTGTAGGTTTGCAGCTTGCTCTGCATCTTTCAGCCTTACAATAGGTCAAAAAATCTTTTCCTTTTTGCACGTGTGAGCAGAAATAGTTAAGAATTAGGTCTTCCTTCCTTCACTAAGGATTCTTCTTCTCTTCTAGTCTCTTCAGTTCTATATATAAATCTCCATGTGGTCGAATAAGCCTTCCTAGCATGAGTTCTTCAGGATAGGCCGACTTGGTATTGGAGGACTCTTTTGGCACTTTAAACACAAACGTAAATCTTCTATTTTGATGCAAAATGGCCACTAGGATATTATATACATGACAATGACCCTCTTGATTTATGAAAACTAATATTTTGACTTGAAACTACCTAAAAGCATGAAGAACATGCTTGACGTAATTAACTTGAGCATGAAACCCATGCTTATAAAATAACAATTATTTTCTCCTTCTTTTTACATCAAATATAAAATATCAAGAGTACATGAGTCATTATGAAGAATGAACCTATTTACACTTTTCAATGCTCTCCTCTTCTCTTTCTTCCCTCCTCTCCTCTCTATCTCACTTTCTCTCAATCTCTCCCTTGTCACTCCCTCTTTCTCTCTACATTTATCTCTCTATGCCTTTGTTATTCCATCCCTCTCTCTCTCTCTCTACCATTTCCCTCTCTCTCTCTCGCTCTCTCCGCCATGCAACTTTGTTACTATCCCCCTCTTCTCTCTCTTAAATTTGATTGTGTTGTATTATGTTTAAGGAAGTATCTAAATTAAAAAATTGAATTGGTTGTAAAATATTAAACCTATATTTTGGATAAATCATGTCAAAGAAAATACAATAGTGAAAAACTTAAACAAATCATGCTCTATCTTTCCTCTATTATAGTTAGTCACTTTGTTTGCTCTCATTGCTTGATCCTTAGTTAGGATGAATCTATGTTGTTTCTTCATAATATCATTTATATTATATAAAGTTCACATCATTATACATAAAAGTATTCTCATTTTTAATTTTATTAAAACCTTGATTTAATTTCTATAGAAATATATTTTTAATAGTCGTGGGGATAAAGGGTTTAGATATATCTCAAAACTACTTATAACATTTTTCCTTTTAGATTCCATTGAAAAAATGCTATCAAATTAAATTAATATAAGATATTTTGATTGTGAAATAACTTATGGTTTTTTGGCATGTGGTACTCATAATTCATGGTATTGGCTCATGGTATTATACAAATCATATTTACAAATTAATAATATCCATTTTCAAGTGGGGGCCAATATTCATAGTTAAGAATCTTGTCATATTTGTAGTATTGATAAGCCATGGTATTCGCCCATGGTATTGTAGCAAAACTATTCACATGTTCATAATATGAATGGAAAAGTGGGGGTGAATATCTATGGTTAAGGATCTCATGATAAGCCATGGTATTGGCCCATGCTATTATAAGAAAATTTGTTTACAACTTAATAATATATATGGTAAAGTGGGGGTGAATATCTGTGGTTAAGAAACTTTTGGTGTTGTCAATAAAATACTTTGATTGTGAAATAATTCATGTCTTTCAGGGTATGCTGTATTGGTAAGTCATGGTATTGGCCCATGATATTGTAACAAAGCCTATTTACAAGTTAATAATATCCACTGTAATATGGTGGTCAATCTCCATGGTTAAAAATTGTCATATTGCTATAAAATATTTTGGTTGTGAAATAAGTTATGGTTTCATATTTTGATTGTGAAATAATTCATGTCTTTCAAGGTATGTTGTATTGGTAAGTCATGGTATTGGCCCACGATATTGTAACGAAGCCTATTTACAAGTTAATAATATCCACTGTAATATGGGGGTCAATCTCCATGGATAAAAATTGTCATATTGCTATAAAATATTTTGGTTGTGAAATAAGTTATGGTTTCATATTTTGATTGTGAAATAATTCATGTCTTTCAATGTATGTTGTATTGGTAAGTCATGGTATTGGCCCACGATATTGTAACGAAGCCTATTTACATGTTAATAATATCCACTGTAATATGGGGGTCAATCTCCATGGATAAAAATTGTCATATTGCTATAAAATATTTTGGTTGTGAAATAAGTTATGGTTTATGGGAATACAGTATTTATAAGCCATGGTGTTGGCCAATGGAATTGTAACAAATCTTATTCACAAGTTAAATTAATTGTAAGATTTTTTTCATTTTCTTCAACATTGTTTTTCTTTGATTTCGTTAAAATTTAGTGGGGATTTTTTGGAATAATAATTTTGAGCTCTTTATCTGCACATTTAAGCGTCTCGCTTTTTTTAAAATGTTGATGTTGTTGCTGTATAAAACTGTAGCAAGTGTCAACTACTTTTGTAGTACTTGTTTGTCACACGATATAAATTATCTATAACAAATTAAATTTATTATTTCTCTTATTTTAACCTTTTATTATTAATTGAGAAAATATTTTAATGTTTACCCTTATCATTTTAACTTTTTATTATTAATTGAGGCAATATTTAAATGTTTAAACTCATTTCCAATATCACTTTTGTTTTTTATTATATTTTAATGAAACCAACATTTAAAATTATTTACATACTTGCATTACATCTTTACACTTACACATCTAATTTCACTTGTAAAACGGCCTCTTAACAAAATAATTTGCAATTACATAAATAATTCAAAAAATACTATATTATTAAATTAATTTATTAACATAAACATTACCAAAAATAAACTATTGTGATCATGTATTACCATATTATATCATATTATTATATATATATATATATATATATATATATATATATATATGCGGGCTGAGAACTTTCCTCACTCGATATTTTATTAACCTTTTATAAGTTTCAATAATTAGGGGACTATTTTTTTTAATAGGATTTACGGCTTATATTTATAATTTCGAGTTGAATTTAATTTTATCGTATAATTTGAAATATTATAAACATAAATCAATATAATCACTTGATTTCCATTTTTTCATTTATCTATCTGTAGAAATAGTTTTAAATTTACAAATTTATTTACATAATTTTATTTTTTTTCAAGATTATTTTACTGTTTGTAATATCCCCTGTGAAAAGTTAATGATGGTAAATGTTAAAAGTAATTATTGAACAGAGACTTTATTTGAGATTATATATATTCTGGTTATTAATATTATGTTAATAAAAAAAGACAGTTGTGTTGATACCATTTTGAACTGAGTTATGATTAATCATGGTTAGTAACTGAGGAATCAGTTACATTGGAACCCTAACTACCTTGAGGTAGTTGAGACCCCAGAGGAAAAAGGGGAAAATGCCAAGTCTGGTTAGGATCAGATGGCAGAGGGAAAAAAAAAAAACATTCATGCTATGTCTGGTTAGGATCAGATGGCATAAGAGGAAAGGAATTTTCCTGTACGCTATGTCTGGTTAGGATCAGATAGCGTTTACTGGCAAAGCCAGTGTAATTGCGGTCGAGCAGGACCAGCAAGTGCTTGGGGGTGGAAGAATAAAGAAGAAAAACTTCCTACAGACGGGTGGACTGACAAGCAAATCAAGTAGGTTGGTACCGGAACAGGTACGGCCTACTAAGTATACATTTATTTATTTAGTTATCTCTGACGTGGAGTTAGGCTAAAGGATTCACTATTCTGTATTAGAAAGATTGATACTGTGTAATTTCTATAACTGTCATTCGTAGCTGAAAATGTGAAAAGGACAATAGCTGTGCCTTATAGATAGAAACCGAGACATGGCAATCTGAATGAAGAATATTACACCCTTGCCTATTTATTTTAGCCAAAAAAAATAGTAGCGGAACGGAGTAAATACTAAGTTTCATTATCACAGAGACATTAAGAATTATAAACAGAGATGAAAACTGTAATAAGCTCTATCTAGTTTTATATACTGCGGAAAAGAACAGAATACTTTTTTTTACATGCAGAATCAAAAAGAAACAAACAGGCATTTTGTGCAAGATAATGTATTATGCTTATATCATTAAGACATTCTTTATATAGCTCGGGACTGGTATGTCTTGTAAAGCCAGCATGCCTAAAACTGGAAGATATTATCATATTCAACAATCCAAAAGAGCGTATACACTTAGTGAACCCTAAGCTCGCTAGAACCTCCGGGTCAGAGAACCAACCCACAATAATAATATTCACATGTATAGCTTAACAACACAGAATACACGTATACAGAGTTGTATGCATAAACTTTAAAGAAGGAGGTAAGCCGCAGACCGCAAGGTAACCGAGGTTACAACGGTCTCGGTTAGAACCTGTTTAGTAAAAACCCTCGCTCAGAAAAGTTACATGAGCCGGGTTGAAGCCATTCGAAACGGCCAGGCGCCATAAACATATCTTAAACACATAAACAGTAAACACATAAACATGATAGTGCATAGCAGAGCTAAAACCCAACCTTGGACCTGTAACTTAGATACAGACTCCATATTAATAAAGAGGAAACAATGCTCTTATACAGAGAATCGAAGCTTAAGCAAATCAAATGCTGACAGTATAAAGACGAACTCGAAATGAACATAAATTTGAATGGACAAATTTACAAAAGATAACTCTGCATTCGATTATCAGTTAGCCGTGCATCGGCATCCAAACCAGTGATAACCGTGCAAATATACATCTCAGTGAACAAGACTAGATGGAGGCCGTCTTAACAAGAGTCATTAAACAAAAGTTGAATAACATGTCCAAACACATTCACATAACAGGCGAAGGACCGACCCATACAGGTCCATTACATGCAAAACCCTGAATGTACAGCTGAGAGAGGAGTTCGAAAGCAAGGAACTCGGCATCCCTGTTCAGCAGAACAGTGGATTAGCCATTGTTCCGAGATGAGAAGACCCAAAAATCTACTCTAAGCAAATAAGGTGGTGCTCCTACCTATGGCAGGATGGTCGAGGTCGATAAGCCAGTAGCCTCTTCCAAACGCTGTCTGGACATCCGCGGCCTTCCCTGTAATTGTCATAAAAAAAAGCCATTGACTGAGAAAGTATATTTACCGAAGAAAAACTAAAGTTGAAAACTAAACTGCTTTGCAAAGCTCGTCTTAACCTGGGTAATAAGCTGTCAAGGTTCCTTACGCCTTGGTATAAGATGAAACCCTGGAGCAGTGAGAGTTTGCAAGTCCTCGGCCGAGCGCAGGAGAGCCGAAGACTGCAGCAGCCAATCACTCGACACCGAATGGAAACAATGACCAACCAATTTAAAAACGAACCTTAAATATCCCTTGCAAGACCTTGCCTCATGGCATAGTTTCGGCCATCGATCTGGGTAAGACTGCCACTGTTGTTCGATCTTGGAGAAGGATCCAGAAAGGTTTGGGCGCGGGATTGGTAAGTTCGAGGAGCCAACCTCGTAACACTTCTTCACGCCACTGCACATGGCACAACACTATGAGCCGTGGATCTTGCCAAATGGATGAACCTCAGCTAACAATGCTGCGATGGATGGTACCTTACCTGTACGCGTATAACTCAAGGAGCAAGTTAACCGGTCATGGGTCAATCAACCATCAGATTACATTTAAGGTGGATCCAGCCTTGGTAACCGAGACCTGTCATGGCAGTAAACCCATGCCCGCCACTACAATACAAACCCTTATCTATATAGTTATCTAAACCTTTGATAACAAGATAGGAGATCGAATGAATATATGTACATGCATTGAGTATAGCTAAGATTGTAATCCAATGAGTAATGACTGTGAAGATTGTAAAGTGCTATTTTATGCAGTAGTATAAGAGTGTATCAGATCAATAGGATTTATTTGTGTATGCGGTAACTTTATTACGTGATATATGTATAGAGTCAACCCCTTGAATGATCATATTACTGGTGGGTTATTCAATGATATATAAGTGGTATGGTAAATGTATAGTTACTTATGTCAAAAAAATTTATTTGCATGTATTGGAGCGTGACAATATGGTATCAGAGCCCAAGGTTTACAACTCTGTGACCTTTGGGGAAAATTTTTTAAGATTACGGCAACATGAATATAAACAGTATTATGGTAACAGTTCAGCAATACACCAAGATAAATTAAATCTGTTTAATGAGTTGTTCTGAAGCAGGTAGTAGCAGAATGAGAAGAGCAAACAGTGCTCCTTATGGGAATCCGGAACCTCCGGATAACATGGAACAACCTCAAGGGAATTCTGAGTTTTGGGTGCAGCTGGGAGCAGCAGGTCGCACTACTGACTCAACGCTATTGAGAACATTGCAGGAGCTAAAAGATGAAATGGCTCAGCTGCGTGCGGATAACGCAAGATTGAATGTTGAACAGGAGAGGATCCTGAAAAGCTTATCTGATAAACAACATCAACAACAGTCACATCCGAGGCCGGAACAAGCACACATAACAGATGAACAGAGCTATCATACTGAACAGGAGGAAGCAGAGGACAGAGGAGAGACGCGAGGAGAGAAGTCTGTTAACGCTTCTGAATATCAGACTCCAAAAAGACCCCGGATGGAATTGCACGGAGAATTCAGGAAGATTAAACCACCTCATTTTGACGGAGAATCTGAAGAAGCTGCAGAGGCATGGCTGATTAATATGAATAAGTATTTTCAGGTGTACGAATACGATCATCATCTTAAGGCAAGGCTGGCTATATTCCAGTTGCAAGCCAAAGCCACGCTATGGTGGGAAGAGGTCAAGATGGTGCGGGGAATAAGTGAACAGGAGGTGACATGGGAAAAGTTTCAAGGATATTTTAAAGAGAAGTACCTGACAGAACGCTTTTATGATGAAAAGGCACGCGAATTTCACGATCTGCGGCTGGGACAGCAGACCATTGATGAGTTTGTAACCAAGTTCACATCCCTGCTTCACTACGTGCCCTATATTCGTGAAGAGAAGGCTAAAGTACAAAGATTTGTTAGTAGCCTACCTCTGACAATGCGAGAAAGGATAGAATTCGATAACCCGAAAACCATGGATGAAGCAATCCGAAAAGCAAGACTGTGTTATCAGCAGAACAAATCAAAAGGAGAAAATTCTGGAAAGCGTTGGACAGATAAGCGAGGCAGTAAAATGCCTATGGGTAGTAAGGGAGCATGCAGCAGTTTTCAGAAAGGATTTTCGAAAGGAGCCAGCACTAAAAACCCAGCAAAAACTCAGAGTAGATTCAAACCTCCTGCAGAATCCAAATACAGTGAACAACAAGTTAGATTGGACAATGAAGGCACAGCTCGGCCACCTGTTCAGTGTTGGGGTTGTGGCGGGCCCCATTATGTCAGAAACTGCCCTCATCGGAAGGACAACGACCAGTTGTCCCAGATCTACGAAGCTTCAACAGTAGGAGATGTGGCTCGATCCATGCCCAGAATAAATGCAGCACTGGAGGATCGGCAAGCTGATTACCAGCCAACGATGATAGAGTTCGAAGGTAAGATCTTTGATCGATCTGTTTCTGTTTTAGTAGACCCAGGAGCTACTTTAAGCTATATAAGTCCTAAAGTGGTAGAAAGCTGTGGTTTGCAAACCACCAAATTTAAAAGCCCATGGTTAGTACAGCTGGCCACTGGGACCAAAAGAAGAGTACTAACCAAAGTCAGCAATTGTCCATTAAGGTTAGCTGGCCAAACCATAACAACTAAGTTAAATGTACTCCCTCTTGGTTCCTATGACGTGCTGATAGGAATGGACTGGTTGGAACGACGGTGGTCTGTAATTAATTGTAAAACAAAAACAGTTTCTTACAGAGATGAGCTGGGTGAGGGAAAAGAAATTCAAGGCATCCAGAAACCAGTGCAGATTCGGCCGATCACAGCCTCCCAGCTGGTTAAGTGTATCCAGAATAAGTGCCAGATTTATGCAGTGCAAGTGGGGTTTGCAGATTCTGTGGATAAGGTTGCAACTGTTAAAGATATACCAGTAGTGCAAGAATTTGCAGATGTGTTCCCTGAAGAGATTCCAGGGCTGCCACCCAGAAGGGATTTGGACTTCACCATTGAGCTGATACCCGGAGCAGCCCCAGTGTCCCGAGCACCCTATCGGATGAGTGTGCCAGAGTTAACTGAGTTAAAAATGCAGCTGCAAGAGCTGCTAGAAAAGAAGTACATCCGCCCCAGTGTCTCTCCTTGGGGAGCTCCTGTGCTGTTTGTAAGGAAGAAGGATGGGACTCTGCGAATGTGCATAGACTATAGACAGTTGAATAAACTAACAGTCAAAAACAAATATCCACTACCCCGCATTGACGAGCTGTTTGATTAGGTGAAGGGGGCGACCATCTTCTCAAAGATCGATTTGAGATCAGGGTACCACCAAATTAGAATAAAAGATGAAGACATAGCCAAGACCGCTTTTCGTACTCGTTATGGACATTACGAGTTTGTGGTACTGCCTTTTGGGTTAACTAATGCGCCTGCAACATTCATGTGTTTAATGAATAGTGTATTTCATCAATACTTAGACAAATTTGTATTGATCTTTATTGATGATATACTTATCTATTCCCGAAATAGGAAAGAGCATGAGGAACATCTAAGGATAGTGTTACAGACTTTACGGGAGCATCAGTTATATGGTAAATTCAGCAAATGTGATTTCTATAAAGAACAGATCCAGTATTTGGGTCACATTATTACAAAGGAAGGTATAGCTGTAGACCCCGAAAAGATTAAAACTATAATGGATTGGCCTACACCCAAGGATGTAGCAGACATTCGATCTTTCATGGGGCTGGCTGGATATTACCGACGGTTTGTAGAGGGTTTTTCTAGAGTTGCCTACCCTATTACCTCCTTGCAAAAGAAGGGAAAAGTGTTTAAATGGAAAGCAGACTGTCAACAGAATTTTGAACAGCTCAAACATTTACTTACCACAACACCTGTGCTGTGTGTGGCAGATCCCTAAAAGGAGTATGTAGTATGTACAGATGCCAGCAAGGAGGGCGTGGGTGGAGTACTAATGCAGGAAGGCAAAGTGATTGCTTATGAATCCAAAAAGTTAAAAGAACATGAGCAGAAATATTCCGCCTATGATCTGGAATTAATCGCTGTGATCCATGCTTTGAAAATGTGGCGCCATTATTTAATAGGGAGGAAATTTTTGTTGATGACGGATCACCACAGCCTGACTAGTTACTTTAGTCAACCTACTTTAAACGCAAGACAAGCAAGATGGGTGGACTTTTTGGGAAATTTCGATTTCGAAATTAAACACCTAAAGGGAAAGGAGAACAGAGTAGCTGATGCACTAAGTCGAAAAGTGCATTGCATTTATGAGATTGGTATCAGTCAAGGATGGTCCACTCTTGACCAAGAGATTGAGGAGGCTGCGGCGCAAGATCAGATTTATTTGCAAAAGAAGCATTTGGTGCAAAATTCAGATGCCCGTTCCATACAACAAGGTTATACCTTGAATGCAGCCGGCATGTTGTGTTTTCAGAAGAAGATTTACATACCCAATCAGAGCAGTATTAAAGAAAAGATTCTGGATGAAAATCATAGAAGTCCTTATGCAGGGCATCCTGGTTACCAGAAATTAATCACCTCACTTAGGAAGGAGTATTACTGGCCAGGCATGAAGAAGGATGTTGTAGAATACCTGGCGCGTTGTTTGGAGTGTCAGCAGGTGAAAGCTGAACATCAGCATCCTGCAGGACTGCTACAGCCAATACCCATACCAGAATGGAAATGGGAGACCATAACCATGGACTTTATTACCGGTTTACCGAAATCCAAAAAGAATAATGATTCGATAATGGTAGTAGTGGATAAACTCAGTAAGTCAGCTCACTTCATACCGGTTCAATCCACTTATCGTGCAGCTCAAATCGCAAACATTTTTATGCAAAATATATTTAAGCTTCATGGACTGCCGAAAGTAATAATATCTGATCGTGATGTTAAGTTTACCTCAGCTTTTTGGAGGACCTTATTTGAAGGTTTAGGAACTCAGTTGAGTTTCAACACCGCATATCATCTCCAAACCGACGGACAGACTGAGCGAGTGAATCAAGTGTTGGAGGACATGTTGAGGTCTTATGTGATGCAGCAACCTACGCGATGGGAGGAGTATCTACACCTAGTGGAATTCGCCTATAATAATGGCTATCACTCATCCTTGAAGATGAGCCCATTCGAAGTACTTTACGGCCGAAAGTGCCGCACACCCTCCAGTTGGGGTGGACCGGAGGACAAATTCTTGTTAGGACCTGAAATGTTGGAAGAGATGGAGGTCATGGTAAAAAAGGTTCGAGCTAACTTAAAGATGGCACAAGATAGGCAGAAGAATTTTGCAGACCGGAAGAGAACATTTAAAGAGTATCAAGTGGGTGAACATGTATACATCAGAATTCGAGCCAGGAAGAGTACCCTCCAATGGAATGCCTGTGCCAAACTGGCACCGCGTTTTTGTGGGCCATTCCAAATTCTGGCACGAGTAGGGCCGGTAGCTTATCAGCTCGCCCTACCCAGCCATATTCGAGTTCATAATGTCTTCCATGTATCAGTTTTAAAGAGATATGTGTATGACCCTAGGCATATTATAAGTTGGCAGGACATTCAGGTGAGGAAGGACTGTCATAAAAATGTAAACTGAAATAAAATATTAGTAAACAACTGATTTAATTGTTATGTGTTTCAGGTGGAACCGGAAGGAGAGTTCCTGGTCGAACCAGTGAGCATATTAGATCAGAGAAGAGTCGAGCTGCGGAAAAAGGTCATCAGCCAGGTTAAAGTGCAGTGGCAGCACTTTGGGCCTGAAGAGGCCACCTGGGAAGATGAACAAATGATGCGGGATACTTATCCCAGACTGTTTTTGGATAAACAGCAACATCGGGACGATGTAGACTTTCAGGAGGGGGAGATGTAATATCCCCTGTGAAAAGTTAATGTTGGTAAATGTTAAAAGTAATTATTGAACAGAGACTTTATTTGAAATTATATATATTCTGGTTATTAATATTATGTTAATAAAAAAAGACAGTTGTGTTGATACCATTTTGAACTGAGTTATGATTAATCATGGTTAGTAACTGAGGAATCAGTTACATTGGAACCCTAACTACCTTGAGGTAGTTGAGACCCCAGAGGAAAAAGGGGAAAATGCCAAGTCTGGTTAGGATCAAATGGCAGAGGGAAAAAGAAAAAACATTCATGATATATCTGGTGAGGATCAGATGGCATAAGAGGAAAGGAATTTTCCTGTACGCTATGTCTGGTTAGGATCAGATAGCGTTTACTGGCAAAGCCAGTGTAATTGCGATCGAGCAGGACCAACAAGTGCTTGGGGGTGGAAGAATAAAGAAGAAAAACTTCCTACGGATGGGTGGACTGACAAGCAAATCAAGTAGGTTGGTATAGGAACTGGTACGGCCTACAAAGTATACATTTATTTATTTAGTTATCTCTGACGTGAGTTAGGCTAAAGGATTCACTATTCTGTATTAGAAAGATTGATACTGTGTAATTTCTATAACTGTCATTCGTAGCTGAAAATGTGAAAAGGACAATAGCTGTGCCTTATAGATAGAAACCGAGACATGGCAATCTGAATGAAGAATATTACACCCTTGCCTATTTCTTTTAGCCAAAAAAAAATAGTAGCGGAACGGAATAAATACTAAGTTTCATTATCACAGAGACAGTAAGAATTATAAACAGAGATGAAAACTGTAATAAGCTCTATCTAGTTTTATATACTGCGGAAAAGAACAGAATACTTTTTTTTACATGCAGAATCAAAAAGAAACAAACAGGCATTTTGTGCAAGATAATGTATTACGCTTATATCATTGAGACATTCTTTATATAGCACGGGACTGGTATGTCTTGTAAAGCCAGCATGCCTAAAACCGGAAGATATTATCATATTCAACAATCCAAAAGAGCGTATACACTTAGTGAACCCTAAGCTCGCTAGAACCTCCGGGTCAGAGAACCAACCCACAATAATAATATTCACATGTATAGCTTAACAACACAGAATACACGTATGCAGAGTTGTATGCATAAACTTTAAAGAAAGAGGTAAGCCGTAGACCCCAAGGTAACCGAGGTTACAACGGTCTCGGTTAGAACATGTTTAGTAAAAACCCTCGCTCAGAAAAGTTACATGAGCCGGGTTGAAGCCATTCGAAACGGCCAGGCGCCATAAACATATCTTGAACACATAAACAGTAAACACATAAACAAGCTAGTGCATAGCAGAGCTAAAACCCAACCTTGGACCTGTAACTTATATACAGACTCCATATTAATAAAGAGGAAACAATGCTCTTATACAGAGAATCGAAGCTTAAGCAAATCAAATGCTGACAGTATAAAGACGAACTCGAAATGAACATAAATTTCAATGGACAAATTTACAAAAGATAACTCTGCATTCGATTATCAGTTAGCCGTGAATCGGCATCCAAACCAGTGATAACTGTGCAAATATACATCTCAGTGAACAAGACTAGACGGAGGCCGTCTTAACAAGAGTCATTAAACAAAAGTTGAATAACATGTCTAAACACATTCACATAACAGACGAAGGACCGACCCATACAGGTCCATTACATGCAAAACCCTGAATGTACAGCTGAGAGAGGAGTTCGAAAGCAAGGAACTCGGCATCCCTGTTCAGCAGAACAGTGGATTAGCCATTGTTCCGAGATGAGAAGACCCAAAAATCTACTCTAAGAAAATAAGGTGGTGCTCCTACCTGTGGCAGGATGGTCGAGGTCGATAAGCCAGTAGCCTCTTCCAAACGCTGTCTGGACATCCGCGGCCTTCCCTGCAATTGTCATAAAAAAAAACATTGACTGAGAAAGTATATTTACCGAAGAAAAACTCAAGTAATTAAAGTTGAAAACTAAACTGCTTTGCAAAGCTCGTCTTAACCTGGGTAATAAGCTGTCAAGGTTCCTTACGCCTTGGTATAAGATGAAACCCTGGAGCAGTGAGAGTTTGCAAGTCCTCGGCCGAGCGCAGGAGAGCCGAAGACTGCAGCAGCCAAACACTCGACACCGAATGGAAACAATGACCAACCAATGTAAAAACGAACCTTAAATATCCCTTGCAAGACCTTGCCTCGTGGCATAGTTTCGGCCATCGATCTGGGTAAGACTGCCACTGCCGTTCGATCTTGGAGAAGGATCCGGAAAGGTTTGGGCGCGAGATTGGTAAGTTCGAGGAGCCAGCCTCGTAACACTTGTTCACGCCACCGCACATGGCACAACACTATGAGCCGTGGATCTTGCCAGATGGATGAACCTCAGCTAACAATGCTGCGATGGATGGTACCTTACCTGTACGCGTATAACTCAAGGAGCAAGTTAACCGGTCACGGGTCGATCAACCATCAGATCACATTTAAGGTGGAGCCAGCCTTGGTAACCGAGACCTGTCATGGCAGTAAACCCATGACCGCCACTACAATACAAACCCTTATCTATATAGTTATATAAACCTTTGATAACAAGATAGGAGATCGAATGAATATATGTACATGCATTGAGTACAGCTAAGATTGTAATCCAATGAGTAATGACCGTGAAGATTGTAAAGTGCTATTTTATGCAGTAGTATAAGAGTGTATCAAATCAATAGGATTTATTTGTGTATGCGGTAACTTTATTACGTGATATATGTATAGAGTCAACCCCTTGAATGATCATATTACTGGTGGGTTATTCAATGATATATAAGTGGTATGGTAAATGTATAGTTACTTATGTCAAAAATTTTTATTTGCATGTATTGGAGCGTGACACTGTTTCAAAATTCATACAATAAAAATTAGTATACTCTCTTAAAACAAAACATTCTGTAGTGTGAAGATTATTGGTTTGAAAAAAATTCTGGTGAAAAATGATAACAAAACGTCTAAAGATATCCGGAATAAAACCATTTAGACATAATATCTATTCAACCTCCTTATCATTGAAATAAAATATTCGAAAAATAAAATTTAAAAATTAATTCAACTAAACAGTAACAAAGAAGCACAGGTTCCTTTTAAGTTAGATTTGCTTTAAATAAAACACCATGTATTTTTTTAATCACAATATAATATATAATATGAATATAAATTCGATCTTTAAGTAGTTTTAACAACAGGTAAATATTAAGAACTATGGGCTTTTTTCAATTACATCCGACTACTCAATTACATATCGTAGTTTCATCTGGTACAAAAGTTAAAATTATATCAACAGGAGACCGAAAAACAACGAAGAAAATCAACCAGTGTTATTGTTTCAAATTACGACATACATTCGTAGTTTGAGCTTCTTTTCAGCATTTTTGAGTTAGAAAGCGATTTCAGCAGGTGGAGAAAAACATACATCCAAGATACCAAGCATTAATCTTTCAGTCATTAGTGCGAGATTTGTAGTTTGAGCTACTTTTTGAGAAAGAAGGGTGAAACTTATGCACTCATCAGTGATTGGATAGATTTTTTGAGGCCGAGACAACTGCGATACAATGATGTTGTCAAATTTTGGTTCACAAGCAGATTCTGTATCACAAGCAGGCACCACTCAGATGTCGTGAATTCGTCTTTAAAGTCACCGAATGCCGCTAGAAGCTCCAATGAATAATAGTTTCATAGCCTTACTAATGTTTTATTAAGTTTCAGGTAAAACAACTTGTATTTTTATTTATTTCCTAGGTTTCCGATTTTTCTCTTTGATGAGACGAGTTTCATGGCTGATTCTGTATCACATGCAGGCACCACTCAGATATCGTGAATCCGTCTAGCGCGATCAATATTGAATGGGATAGATTTAACAGTAATAATGATTAATCAATACATAATCATTATTGAACGGATGGCAGAATCAGAGTTCCTCGTCCTCGTCGTTTATGGCCCGGCTTTGGTTTTGGGTCAGGTTCTGTATCAGAGTTCCTCGTCCTCGTCCACCCTGTACCGTTTCTATCCAAGTTTTGGTTCGCCCTGTTCATTTCTCTTTTGGTTCCTTTTTATGAGAAGTTCATCTGAATTTTCTGCTTCACTTGACTTCCATTGGAATCCTTATGTTTTTCGCCCCTCGGCGTTATCTCTGTTTTTCAGCCTCCAGATCAGAATCCAAGAGGTTGTTGGCTGTGCTCATCCTCATCGTATCCACAACATCAGCAGCATTTTGACCCACCCTCGTCTTTTCAGCCAGCTCAACAACATCCCAACCCATCCTTGTCTTTTCATCCCCCTCAGCAACATCCCCATGCTTGTCTTTTCAGCCACCTCAGCGACATCTATACCCATCAGTACCTTTTCCACCACCTCAGCAACATCTCGGCCCATCAACATCTTTTCTGCAACATCTCGGCCCATCGAACCTGGCACCTTTCCCGACGTTTATGACAATGAATTTCAGATGCCCGCTGTAAGTGAAGAGCCCTACCCGACGTGGGTATGATGAGTGACACAATTTACTTAATAAAGTTAAACTACAGGTACAATTGATATACACTTGTCTATTACCTTGAATATCAAAGGCAATCTGTTCCCATCTTGCTTTAGTTTGGGTAAAATTGTCTGATTGTTAATATAAAGTTTCTAATTGCACAGGGTTCTATTCGTATTGTTCAGTGTTATCTTAAAGTTTTCTGAGATATTTCTACAACCGATACATATCTTTGTTCCGTACAAATTCAAAATGGCTGAGAATGTAAGGCAGAAAAATTGCAAATCAGAGAATGTAAACGGGGAGAATCGCTCATAACTCATGAGTAGAAAATAGCCTAAATTAGTAATAATCCAGAATCGCGTTCAATACATGGATAACCCTCACGGGCCAAAATAGAGAATTCCACCAGAAGCCTGGCGGGCCAGAAAATTCAGAGGAACTTCTAGTCAAACGCTACACAAAGCGAAATGAACTGGGCGACCAGAACTGGAATAGAGGTACTGAACTGGTAGCTAAAATCCTGGCCGTAAAGATGGAGGGCGATGTATTGATTAATCAGTATTATGTCTAATACGTATCCCATTCAATACTGATCACTGTAGTAGATAGAGCCCATTCAGAATTAGCCCAAATTAATACAGTTATACCTAGGAATTTCAATTTCTGAAACATTGAATATTAAACATCAACTTCACAAACCATCAAACCTGGTATGATGTGGATCTCAAACAGTGAACTAACATAAACAATAAAAGCTTTGGAATCTGAAATAACCAATTTAAAAAATCCTTCAAGAGAGTAACAAATAATATTAAAAGTAAACCGCACTAATGGGTATCGACTGCTGACCTTAAACAGCGTTGGTGGTGTTCCTCGCGACCTCACCCATTGTATCAGATATCTCTCATGATGAGATGCAAAAGTGACAGAGGGAGCGATGTTTTGATCTCACTTATCATCATATCTCCAATGTAACAATTAATGATCCTCTTATATCAAGTTTCATCTCGGCCCCTTATATTCTGCTATAAAATAAAATCTGTCAACCAAGAAAAATGAAGAAAAGATCAACCAGCAAAACGAGCTACACGTTTTTGCTACGACCAAAAAAACAGTAAAGAAAACCGACTGTAAAAACCAACTAACATGTTTAGCAATGGAAGTACAGAGGAAGCTGATACAAGCCAAACGAAAATGAAAGAGGACAACCAAAAAACCAACGCAATTTAGAGAAGATGAAACGAATGAGATGAATCTAGCGTAATGTTGGCTTTATATCATTTCCATGTGAAACGGCCGTAAACATTCTAACGTTTACTTTCTATATATCATTTCCATTTGAAACGGTTTTAAACATTGTAACGTTTAATTTCCATGTATCATTTCCATTTGAAACGGTCATAAGCATTCTAATGTTTACTTTCTTATTATCAAATCCACTTACCATCTCCTTCGAAAAATTGGTCGGAATACAGCTTTCTGTATGGAATGGGATGAGGGAGTTGACAATTTACATTAAACCGGAATTTTAAATCGCTTAGAGAATCCCCTTTTACATTAAATCGGATTGGGAGGTTTGTTGGTTTTGTTTTTTTTATTATCAAATATGAAATTTAAATTTACATTTAGATCTTCTTTCATCTTTAACTTTACATTGAGATTTTTTTTATTCTTGTATTCTTGAAATTAACCCAAAAAAATAGAGCATAATTTTGTTATATATTATTAATTTTATTTATTATTCATTTTTACAACATTATATTTTATTATAAAAATTAAATAAATCATTCATATTTATATCAAAATATTATCAATTAACTTAATTTAAATAATTGAAAATAAAAATAAAAATACAAATTATATTTTTAACGTATATTATTATTTCAATGGTTACTCCTCAAACTTCCTTTTTTAAACAATTTAACTTGTAGTTGCCTGACATAAAAATGAAATGGGGAAAAGTCACATGGATTGCGGAAAAGTCACGTGGATTGGTAGAGGTATAGTCTAATTGTCATTCTCTAAGTAAATAGATCTGGTGGTTTTTCTGTAAAAATGAATATTACTTTGGGATATCATATTGCTATTCACTTAGAAAAATAAATTATTATTAGCATAAACCTTTTTTCTTTAACCTTTTAAAATTTAATCATAATGTTTTAATACTTTTTTATTAAATTTTGTAGAATCTGATTTCGGAGATTTATAGATCATTTTCGTTTGATTTTTCAAATCTAAAAAGAGATCTATTTTTAAGATCAAATGTTTAAGAGCATAATAGTGGTAAGGTCCATACACATGTGTTGCAAGATAAGATGTGGGAAAGGTTGGGTATAGAAATCCTAGGAATCAAAGGAAAAGATTCTGAGAAACTAACTCAAAAAAATGGAAAATAAGAATAATAGTTTATTTTAATAGTAATACTAATAATTAATTGTATAATTGTAATGAATAACATATAAATAGAATAGAGATGATAGGATTACTCAGAATTAGATAATTAATATAAAATAATAAATGAGTAGAATAATTAGGTGATTAATAGTATTAACATATTAGATATAATAATAATAGTAATAAAAGGAAATAAAAAACAGAATAATACTGTGTCATATGCGTGATGTGTCCAATGTTTTGGATGGTGACTCCATCCATTATCACAGACCAGAGAGTCACCATTTTTTGGATGGTGACTCCATCCACCACAGAGTCACCATGTTTTGGATGGTGACTCCATCCACCACAGAGTCACCATGTTTTGGATGGTGACTCCATGCATCATCAGGACCACAAAGTCATCATGTGAAATGTTGGACAAATTGGACAAATCAAACATATTACACAATGTTATTTCGGAAATATCTAACAATATGATTAACTGTGAAAGTCTCCAATAACTAATAATATGACTCAAAATCATATTATCATAATGAGAAAATTAGAAAATGTACAAAAGACATAATGTAATTAGAGATATAAACTCTAGTGCACCTTCAAATTTACACATTAATTCCTTTTTGGCTTATATTTAATACAGTAACAACATGTTATCATTATTAAGGTGAAGTGAACTTTCCTCTTAAACAAGTGTTCGGAAGTTCCGAGTTCATATAGAGTCGGTTTTCCCCTCTAAATGTTTCTAGATGGTTTCCATAAGTAAAATGGTATAGAGACATTCTTGGATGAAGTTTCATTCTCTTTTAATGTTTGAAAAACAATAATTTTCTCTATCTATAAAAGGATGAGATTTCGCTATGGGTTCCAAAAAATTTAAACAACTTTTGAGTCTCTATAATATCCCATCGCAATGTGGTATGGCTTCCACTTGAGAACAAAATAATGTGTTGGGGGATTATTAAGACATTTAATCATTTCCACCTAGCCCTACTAAAACTCGAGACATGTTTAATGTTAATCATATGTATAACTCATATTAACCTCGACCGCTCACATCATATGACATGTGGATGTCTTTGTTATAGCTCACAACCTCCACGATACGTTTTAGACCCTTTTTCCTGAGTCACTAATGGTGAACACTCTGTGTGGGTTCACTTTCTACATGTCAAGTATCAAAAACATGGTTAGCCATCCATGTAACAAAGTCACAATAGGATGTCTCAAATGAGACAAGGTAATTGAATGGTGTTTTTTAATCACTACAACAAATTGGTGAAATCAACTACCATCCGATACTTGTCATTTGACGTTGCTTGATTTTTGCAGACAAATATTTCCATATCGGTAGACTAGTCTTTCAGCAATACACTTATTTGATTATTCATGTCACCTTATTTTCACAAGGTGCATGGCTTTCAATTCACCCTATGACATTAGCTAAGGCTGAAAATGGTAAGTAAAGATTAGTCAAATTATATTGGGTTAATTTATGTTGCTAAGGATTTTATAGGTTTTATATTTTTCTTATTTTGTTATCATACGTGAGGAAAGTAATTTCAAGTAATGAGGTTTTTCAATGAGCTATTCAATAAAAATTATCTAGCTAACATTTGATTCGGTATTACAAGTGTTTGAGATGACATAACAAAAATAGCATGCTATCCATTATTATCACAAGTTTCTTTAAATTTTGGTTTCTGAAGATATGTTTATTTTAATTATGGTTGAAAGGTCTCGAAATTTTAAATTTCAAAAATAATATTGTAATAAATATTGTAAACAATTTTATTTTATTAATAATATAGATACAATTTAATGAGTGATGTTTATGAGTATGGATTTTGATTTTATATGAGGTGGATCTTCTTGACTGATGACAAGCTATGAAAGGAAAATGGAGATTCGAAGAATTTTTACTCTCTAAAAATAAATTTGGAAGAGGGATAAACAACATATCTTAAGGGGGCATGTAGCACAAAGGGGATATGGCCTTATGGTGGAACAAGTCCTAGGAAATAAATAGTTGTTAGTGGGATATTTTCCACATGTTATGAGGCTATGAAGGATCAATGATGAATTTATAAGTACCCGAGGAAGAGAGAGGAGTCTCATGTTGTGAGAGAATAAGTGAAAGTTTGAGCTTGATCTGTGAATACCACCATATAATACTTTAAAGTGAAAATCCAAAGATCTAAAATAGGCATGAGGAACTCATCTCTATAAAATCACAACCCAAGGCTTAGGGGCGTGTTACTAAAGAGATTTGTCTTATCGATCTACTACAGACAGGTGGAACATTCCCCATAAATTTGTATCATCCATATGGTTGTTGGTTCATCTAGTCCTTAATGCATGTGTTCAAGTAGTGATTTCAATTCATTACTATTGCTGTTACATGTAAGATATTAAATCATGCACAAGTCCATAAAATAAGGTTGCTTAGAATCTTAGTGCCTTTTTAAGCAAATTGATAGAAATGAATATCTTGTAGGCTTTGCTACCAATCATTATAACCTTTAAGAGAAGGTTATTATCCCACCCAAGAATGTCATATCAATCTTATTGTCTACATGTTTTCAAGGTCAATAGAAATATGGATAACTTTTAAAGCTAAATGGTTGTTCACTAGATTGGTGGGCATTTGAATGGTTGATGGGAAGGGTTAAAAAAATATACATTGTAAAAAGAAATTATATTTATGTCTTGCATATTAGGAAATACCTAGACAGGCCCAAAGGAAAACCACTTGAATGTTGATAAACTTCTAAATCTTCCTTCATTGCTTGTCTAGAAAGAATATGCTAGGCCCAAAATATTACATATGGAAGCACTGCACATCCTCCTAGACTTAACGCAAATGTGAGGTATTAGATTAAATTATAGATATAAGTGAAAAACGTATTGGGAAGAGTATATGCCAGAACTATAGAATAGGATAAACTCAATGTTGTTTCTTGAATATCATAAAACAAGGGAACTAATGGTAATAACATTTTTGAATGGAAGCTAAGGATAAATGTAAAACCTATGATGTTTCCTACAAGAACCTATTTAGACCATGCCAAGTACAAGAATAAAAGTAAATCCTTGAGCACACCAAGTAAAAGGCACGTTAGAACCTAGAAGAATGATATTCTTAGGAAAGGTGGGATGCCTTATGAGGTATGTTGTGTTGATAACTAAGAAAAGAGGCTACAAGGATAAAACTAGTATGTAACTATTCACTCCAAAAGCAAAAAAAAAAAAAAAAAAACAATTTTTATGCATTCTTAGAGTTTTAGCCACAATGGAAAAGGAAAACCACATTCCTAATGTGAGAAAAACATGGCCGCGGTTCCTTAAAGACAACCCTAAAATTATTGTTATTATCAATATTTAGCGGGGGCGAGGGAGGGACCAAAACTCAATTAAGATCCGAAACTCAAAAGTGTGGAGAATAATAAACAATGCATACGTTTTATATTAGAATTTATACATATTTAGAGCACTGTATACAGAATCAATATTATATAATGGAAGAATCATATGGCTATGGTATGATACCCTTACCCTCTCCATTGCTAAATGGAATCACAAAAGAGCCCATTAGTAAATAACCATAAAACAATATTAAGCTAAATGATGTCTTTCAATTTCTCCAAGGGAACAAATAAATAATATTATAAGTATGAAGAACGGGGTTCTAGTGTGTTAACCCTCTCCGAGGTATTTCGTTACAAACAAAAAATGCCTTACGGAGACCCAATAACCATAAAAACTAGAGATAGATGAAAATGTGTCCATTTACAATAAGTGAAAATAGAAGCCATGCAAGGAGACGGGTGAAAAACAAAGAAAGGGAAGGAAGTTATCATCATCTCATCATCGTACTGAGGGAAAGTATTTGGGAAGTATGTCCATGGGATGACATACATCCCCTCCTTACTTTGTATCTTAGCATTATCAGAAACTCACCTCCAAATAACAAACCTCCCACCCAAACCATGCTAAGAAGAATTTAATATCTTAGAAAAATGAAAATAAAGTGAAAAAAAAATATAGATAGCAAACAAAAGTAGTTATTACCTACATTGTTTCCCATTCCTTTCAAATCCTCTACAAGTGCAGGAAAGATAATGTTAATCCAATTTTACATTTCATAGAAAGAATAAAACTTTATGTGGGTAATCTCAGTTGATTGCAATCTGAGCTTTGGGATGCATAAGAGGGAATGGGGAAAGCTAAAAATAAAATCAAGGAAATGGATTGTAGGAAATTAGTAACAGAATGAAGGAAAAAATTCACAGAGTCAAAAATAAAATTGGGACAATAGTAATGAAAACTCTAGAACCATAACTCAGAAAGGATATGTTCAAACCCTAATTTCAAAATGTGCTTACCCAGGAAGCCAATCCATTTTCCACATTTCAATTACCTATTTCTAAGCTTCAGATCACCTTTGTTCAAAATGACAGAAAAGGTTTCTATTAAGCCCATAGAAAACATTACATTTAGGACAAGAAGGGCAATCACCATTAGTTAATTATTTAAGAGCCAAAATACAGTTTGAGCACATGAACATAGTGATAAGTAAGCATAAATTAAACCCAAGTGTCATGCAAGACACTACACTGAACACATATCCCCCTTGTAGAACATAAAACCTTGTTGAAATCAATTGAGGGAAGGGGAAACCATATGAGGGTGGGGTTAACATATAATCTTCCCCATTGTGGCTCAATGAGTCACCAAATAACATGGTAGAGTGAATTTTCTATCAAAATTTATAAGGTAACAAAAGTCAACCTATAGTGAATAATAAACTTAGATAAGGACAACTCATAAGCTATGTTATATCTTGTGTTAAAACAAAAAAAAATAAAAATTATGAGAGTTATTAAGAGAGGTATCAGAAATGGTATCAAACAACTAGTTTACAACACTTGGACCTACATGGGCATAAAATAAACAAATATAATAAAAATATAATAACTATTAACTTTTATTACAACTCTTATATGTTAAATGGTTGAGGAGAGAGAAGGAGAGGCTTTGTAGTGAAGCCATGAAGGGAGTGAACATCATCGAGGTAAAGAATCATGAAAAGGGATATCTATTGAAATACTAATCTCTAGGAATCAAGATATCCAAGATATGTAGTAAGTCCTTTAAGAAACTATTAAAAGGATGCAGACTCGAAATAAATAAGCATAGAACAGATAACAAACAGCTATTGAGGATGTAGCTAGAGTAATATAAAATATAAGAAGAGAAATAGAGGATGAATGTAACAACATTAAAAAGGTCTAATGATAAAAAAACAATGAAAAATAATGGGTGGAACTATAATATTAAGGAAAGGATTCCAAAGGAACAAAAGGAAGATTTAAAAATAAATGATCCACCTAATCTAGGAAATGATTTGTCAAATGAAACTGACAAAATAAATGCGAGCACTAAATCATTAGATAATGGTGAACAAAATGAACAAACACATTGAGAAAAAAGAACAATATAGAAGAACTACAAGGGGAATTTAAGAAATTGATGCCATTGATTTTTGAAAGAGATTCTAAAGAGAAAAAATGCATGGTTGATTAATATAGGAAAATATTTTTATCTTTATCAATCTTGTAACAACCCAAAAGCTCGGCATACTACATACCAATTAAATGGTGAATCCAATATTTGGTAGGAGAATACCAAAATTTCTAATGTAATTAATAAAAAGGAAACACGATGGAAACATTTTAAGGAGGTATTTGAGAAACAATATTTACGTGAAAGATACATTGATAATAGAGCCAAGGAGTTTCATGATTTGAAATTGGGAAGTATGAATATAGATGTCAACACCACCAAATTTTTAAGGTTGTTGATGTATGTACCCTACCTTTGGGGAGCAAAGGAAAATGTGAAAAGATAACTCTAATTCTTACCCTCCTTATAATAGAATCAAATTGAATTTTACAACCAAAAAAGAATGGATAAAGTTATGAGAAAAAAAAATTGTGTCATTACAAATTTAGTCACAAGATAGAACAATGCAAACCATGGTCTACTAAGAAAAAGGAGATATCATATTTCAGAGGAAATGGATTGGAATACCCACAATTTACGATATGGGTTTGATGATTATAATTTTTTTCTTTATCTCAATGCTTTCAGAATGAAAAAATTAGAAGAATCAACTCACAGGATGCTTTTTACTCGTAGGACCCATTTTGTCAAATTTGGGTCTAAAACATCATCGAAGAATTTTGAGGCATTAAATTACAATGTTTTAAGGGAAAACTTTTTCTCTTTAGAATCACACATTTTTTTCCTATTGTACACACAAAGGCCTTTCTAATGGTGAAGGAATTGTGTTAATAAGAGTTCGTATATGAAAGTTATGTGACTCAGAATTCAACCTTCCTAATTTCACCATGGTAATTTGAGAGCATGCTATGTAATCCCCCCTTATTCATGAAAAATTGAATAGCCACATTATTATAATGAACTAGAGTCTTCTAAAGTATATTGTAACTCTTGTTAATAAATGAGGTAGTCAAACCTAGCCACTAATAGGCTATCGGGTTGTATTATAATCGGGTGACTCAAAAGAAAAGGGGTTCCATTATTTAGAGTGCATTTGTTCCATGGATGCACAAAATTAGCCAAGAGGGATAGGAGATAGAGAACACGGAGATGATTTGTGCACTATAGTAGCCCATCGACCACAAGCCATAATTCTTTGTACTCCCAACCATTTTCTTATTATAGAAGGAGAATAGGGGATCCTCATCTTCTCTTATGTTACATACTTTTTCTCACCTCTAATAGTTTATTTCTATCTAGACAAAATTGACATTAGCATTATCATCTCAAATAAAAATGCAATTATTTTTATATTACAAACTACATATATAGTTCTTTATCTCTCCTTCTCTATTTCTCTCTCCTTCTCTCTCTCTTTCCTCCTCTCTCCCTCACTCTCTTTCCATCTTTCCCTTGTCACTTCCTCTCTCTCCACCTTTCTCCCTTTATATTGTTCTTTTTCCCTCCCCCTCAAACTCCATCTCTCTCCCCTTCCTTCTTTTGAGTCTTCTCTTCCTTCCTCTCCCTCCCTTTCTCTCCCACATCCCTCTATCTCTCCCCCCATCACTTGCTCTATCCCTCTTCCCTCCAACTCTTTCATTATATCCCTAAAAAAGGCCCAATGCTCAAAACTACAAATCTCGCACTAATGCCTGTTCATAATTTCAAATTATTTTCAACATTTTCCAAAACACTTTTGAATCAATATGAGAATTCCCTTGGTCTGACCACAAAATAAGAAATCAAATATTTTGACCAGAAAGAAAAATACTTTAATTGTCAAACATAAAATACAAAATGGGACAAA
This sequence comes from Pinus tabuliformis, assembly GCA_031772625.1. Taxonomy (NCBI): domain Eukaryota; kingdom Viridiplantae; phylum Streptophyta; class Pinopsida; order Pinales; family Pinaceae; genus Pinus; species Pinus tabuliformis. The sequence goes on from CM062818.1 coordinate 1,240,103,298, forward strand.
TCCTCAGATGTACTCGATAAAAAGATCAAGTCATTAAATTTTGACATCAAAGAAAAATACTTTAACCATCAAATACAAAATACTAAATGCAATGTCATAAATTATCGAAGTCCTCAAATGTAGCGGACATAAATAGTTAAGACGTTAAATTTTAATGGAAACAACGTAAATTCTTCCCAATTAAAGCTTAAATTTCGCAGTTGAAAATTACTAGAATTCAAACTCAACCGAAAGTAAATTTCCAAATTTAAGAGAATTTTAATTTCAACGGCAAGCTCATTAAACAACCTCAAAATTTAACAGACATTTACTCTGAAACTCAATTTCTCGCTCTGTTAGAACAACATCTATCATGTGTCGCAAATTTGACATTATGGATCTTCTGAAAGAAAATCGAACAAAATGTTGTAAAAGGAAAATATTATCTACGAAAGTGCCCTCTACGTTATTTTGTCAAATCAAACCATAATGAATTCCATATCCCTCAAAAATTCATTGCAGAAATCCAATAAAATATTCCTGCGTACAAGGTTTTTCATATTGCAACTAATTTTGCGCGACCCACCAACATTTTCATTCATGCATTTCATTTGGCTTATCCAATGCGATAGACTTGCCATAAATATGAGACTGAAATAAGAAGAAATGTTTTAAGAGAAGACATCTTTCGTAAATTTTGGTGATTTAACATTATGGTAAACTAATAAAAAAAGTTTAAAGATATCGTGAATATTTTTCTCCCTCTCCAAAACCTAATGTATCTTGTTCTAGGCATAAACTGGATGTCATAAATAAGTATGGATTTTGTGTCACAAATCACCCTAAAACACAGGATTAAAATGAGGAACATCCAAAATCCTCAATGTTTACTATGACTCATCAGATCAATATCTAAAATTCCAAAAACACAACCTTCCCCAAATCATTTCATTGTCTATTATGCTTAAAAATATTTAACTGTATAGAAAAACACAAGGCATGAATTCCTATAGTTAGATATCCTCAACTAAAGATGATCTTTCCAAATCTTTCATTCATTAGGTGTATCTTTGCACCTTTACGGAAAATGTCTAGTTAATGCCCATTATTAATACAGTTGTAGTGAATTTTGTGTTAGGTATACAGTTCTAACCAAGAATTTCAATGTCTAAAACATTGAAAATTAAAAATTAGCTTATCATATCATCAAATATATGAAGTGGATATCAAGCACAGACCTGGAATAAACAATAAAAGCTTCGAATTCACTGGAGAGATCAATATTGAATGGGATAGATCTAATAGTAATAATTATTAATCAATACATAATCCGTATTGAACATAATGTAAAAGCAGAGTTCCTCATCCTCCTCGTTCATGGCCAGGCTTTTGTTTTGGTTTAGATTTTGTCCTTTCCACCCTGTACCTTTTCTATCGAAGTTTTGGTTCACTCTGTTCATTTCTCTTTTGGTTTCTTTTTATGAGAAGTTCCTTTGAATTTTCTACTTCACTGGACTTCTAGTGGAATCCTTCTGTTCTTTGCCCCTCAGCATTGTCTATGTATTGAAAGTGATTTTAGATTATCCCTAATTTTGGCTATTCTATACTGATGAGCAATTCTCCGATTTCTCTAATTTTCAGTTCTTCTAACTTACATTCTCATACTAAGAGAAGCATTTTGGTGTGTATAGAAACAATGCAGTATGAAAATTAGATAAATCATTCATATTTATATTTTGCAAAAAACTATTATCAATTAACTTAATTTAAGTAATTAAAAATAAAAATTATATTTTTAAAAATTAATAAATATATAATTATTTCAATTATTACTCATCAATTTTTTCTTATAAACAATTTAACTTGTAGTTGTGTGACATAAAAATGAAATGCAAAAAGGTCACACGGATTGTTAGAGGTACGTGTCATTCACTCTGTAAAGAGATATGATGGTTTTTCTTTAAAAATGAATATTACTTTGCGATACCATATTGCTATTCACTTTACTAAATAAAAGTGAGAAAAATAAGTTATTACTATAATAAATGTTTTTTATTTAATTTTTTAAAATTTAAATCATAATGTTTTGAGATTTTCATTAAATTTTGTAGAGTCGGATTTTGGAGATTTCTAGATCATTTTCGTTTGATTTTTCAAATATAAAAGGATATCTACCTTTAAGATCAAATTTTAAGAGCATAATAGTGATAAGGTCCATACACATATGTGTTGCAAGATAAGAGGTGGGAAAGGTGGGGTATAGAAATCCTAGGAATCGAAGAAAAAGATTTAGAGAAAACTAACTCCAAATAATAATAATAATAATAATAATAATTGATTTTAATAGTAATAGTAATAATTAATTGTATAATTGTAATGAATAATATATAAATAGAATAGAGATGATAGTATTACTCATAATAAAATTAGATAATTAATATAAAATAAGAAATGAGTATAAAGACAATATAATATTATCCGAGAGTAATTAGGTTATTAATAGTATTAACATATTAGATATAATAATAATAGTAATAAAAGGAAATAAATAACAGAATAATATTGTGTAATGTGCGTGACATGCCCAATGTTTTGGATGGTGACTTCATCCATCATCAGGGACCATAGAATCACCATCCAAAACTTTGGACATATCACACATATTACACAATTCTATTCCAAAAATCTCTAAAAAAATGATTAACTACGAAAGTCTCCAATAACTAATAAAATGGGTTAAAATTATATCATCATAATGACAAAAATAGGAAATGCACAAAAGGTATACTATAGTTAAAAATATAAACTCTAGTGCACCTTCAAATTTACACATTATTTTTTTGGCTTATATTTAATCAAATGATAACATTTTATCATTATTAAATAAGAATTCTACTTTCAAGTTTATATACAGTTAGTTTCTGTGTGAATGTTTCTAAATAGTTTCCATAAATAAAATGAAATAAAGGCATTCTTGAATGAAGGTTCATTCTCTTTTTAATTTTTGAAGAAAAATAATTCTCTCTATATATAAAGGGATGAGATGAGATTTCACTATGTGTTCCACAACATTAAACAACTTTTGACTCTCTATAATATCCCATTGCATTGTGGTATGGCTTCCTTTTGAGAATAAAATAATTTGTTGGGATATCGTTAAGACATTTCATCATTTCCACCTAGCCCTACTCAAACTCAAGACATGTTTAATGTTAATCATACTTATAACTCATATTAACCTCGATCCCTCACATCATATGACATGTGGACCTCTTTATTATAGCTCACAACCTCCACTATATGTTTTAGACCCTTTTTCCTGAGTCACTAATGGTGATGATAGTGTACAGGTTCACTTTCTACATGTCAAGCATCATAAACATGGTTCTGACCCATCCATGTAACAAAGTCATAGTTGGATGTCTCGGATGAGACAAGGTAATTGAATGATGCTTTCTAATAAAATATTCGAACATCCAAGACTTGTCATTCGGCATTACTTGATTTTTGCAGACAAATATTTCCATATTGGTAGACTAGTGTTTCAACAATACACTTATTTGATTATTCATGTCACCTTATTTCCACAAGGTGCATGGTTTTCATTTTACCCTATGACACTAGCTCAGGCTGCAATGCTAAGTAAAGATTATTCAAATTATACTGAATGAAATTATGTTGCTAAGGATTTTATAGGGTTACTATTTTTCTTATTTTGTTATCATACGTGAGGAAAGGAATTTCAAGTAATGAATTCTTGGGGGATTTGATGGTTTTTCAATGAGCCATTTAATAAAAACTATCTACCTAACATTTGTTTTGGTATTACATGTGTTTAAGAGGACATAACAAAAATAGTTTACTATCCGTTATTATCACAAGTTGGTTTAACCTTTGGTTTCTGAAGATATGTTTATTTTAATTATGGTTGTAATGTCCCAAAATTTTAAATTTCAAAAATAATGTTGTACTGAATATTGCAGACAATTTTATTTTAGTAATAATAAATAAATAGATACAATTTGATGAGTGATGTTTATGAGTATGGATTTTTATTTTATATGAGGTGGCTCCGCTTGACTGATGGAAAGCTATGAAAGACAAATGGAGAGCCGCAAAATCTTGATTCTCTAAAAATAAATTTGGAAGAGGGATAAACAACAAATCTTAAGGGGCCATGTCGCACAGAGGGGATATGGCCTGATGGTGGAGCAAATCATAGGAAATAAGTAGTTGTTAGTGGGAGTTTTTATACATGTTATGAGGCTAGGAAGGATCAACAATGAACTTATAAGTACCCGACGAAGAGGGAGGAGTCTCATACTGTGAGAGCATAACTGAATGTTTTAGGCTGAGGTTTCATTTGTGAATACCACCATTTAATACTTGAAAGTGAAAATTCAAAAATTTAAAATAGGCATGAGGAAATCATCTCTATAAAATCACAACCGAAGTCTTAGGGGCATGTTGGTAAAGAGATTTGTCTTATCAATCTACTAGAGACAAATGGAACATGCCCCATAAATTTGTATCATACATATGGTTGTTGGTTCATCCAATCCTTAATGCATGTGTTCAAGTAGTGATTTCAATTCATTACTATTGATGTTACATGTAAGAAATCTTAAATCATGCACAAGTTTATAAAATTAGGTTGCTTAGAATGTTAGTGCCTTTTTAAGAAAATTGATAGAAATGAATATCTTATAGGCTTTACTACCAATCATTAAAACCATTAAGAGAAGGTTATTATCCCACCCAAGAATTACATATCAATCTTATTGTCTACATGTTTTCAAGGTTAAAAGCCATAGGGATAACTTTTAAATCTAAATGGTTATTCACTAGATTAATGGGCATTTTAATGGTTGATGGGAAGGGTTAAAAAAAATATACATTGTAAAAAAAATTAGTTTTATGACCTGCATACTAGCTAATACGTAGATAGACCCAAAGGGAAACCACTTGAATGTCGATAAACTTCTAAATCTTCCTTCATTTCTTGTCCAGAAATAATATGCTAGGCCCCGAATATTGCGTATGGAAGGATTACATAACCTCATAGACTTAACGCAAATGTGAGGTATTAGATTAAATTATAGAGATAAGCGACAAGCGTATTGAGAAGAGTAAATGCCAGAACTATAGCCTAGGATAAAATCATTGTTGTTTCTTGAATATCATAAAACAAGGGAACTATTGGTAATAAAATTTATGAATGGAAGCTAAGGGTAAATGTAAAACCTATCATGTTGCCTATTTAGACCATGCAAACTCCAAGAATCAAAATAAATCCATGAGCACACAAAGTAAAGGGAAAGTTACAACCTAGAAGCATCAGATTCTTATAAAAGGTGGACTACCCTATGAGGTATGTTGTGTCGATAACTAAGAAAAGAGGTTACAAGGATAAACCTAGTATGTAACTATTCACTCGAAAAACAAAAACAAAAAACACTTTTTATGCATTCCAAGATTTTTAGCCACAATGGAAAAGGAAAACCACATTCATAGTGTGACAAACACATGGCCAATGTTCCTTTAAGACAACCCTAAATTTATTTTTATTGTAAATATATGGCGGGGGCAAGTGAGGGACCAAAACTCAAATAGGGTCCCAAACTCAAAGGTGTGGAGAATAATAAACAATGCATACATTTTGTATTAGAAGTTCTACACATTTAGAGCATTGCAAAGAGAATTAATATTATATAATGGCATAATCGTAAGGCTATGGTATGATACCCTTACCCTCTCCATTGCTAAATGGATTCACAAAAGAACCCATTAGTAAATAACCATAGAAAAATATTAAACTAAATGATGTATTTCCATTTCTCCAAGGGAATGAATAAATAATATTATAAGCATGAAGAACGGGGTCCTAGTGTGTTAACCCTCTCTTAGGTGTTACATTACAAAATAAAATGTCTTATGGAGAACCAATAACCATATAAAATAGAGGTAGCTAAAAATGAGGCCATTTACAATAAGTGAAAATAGAAGTCATTCAATGAGACGTATGAAAAACAAAGCACGAGAAGGAAGTTACGATCCTCTCATCATAGTATCAAGGGAAAGTATTTGGGAAGTAGTTCCATGGGATGACATACATCCCCTCCTTAGTTTGTATCTTAGTATTATCAGAAACTCGCCTCCAAATAACAAACCTCCTACCCAAACCATGCTAAGAAGAATTTGGTGTCTTAGAAAAATGCATTGAAAGTGGAAAACAAAAATAGATAGAAAAAAAATGTAGATATTACCTACATTGTTTCCCATTCCTTTCAAATCCTCTACATAGTGTAGGAAAGATAATGTTAATCCAATTGTATATTTCATACAAAGAAGAAAACTTGACGTGGGAAATTTTCATTGATTACAATCTGAGCTTTAGGGTGCATAAGAGGGAAGGGGGAAACTAGAAACAAAATGAAGGAAATGGATTGTAGGAAATTAGTAACAGAATGAAGAAAAACAATACACATAGTTAGAAAGAAAATTGGGACAATCGCAATGAAAACTCTAGAACCTTAACTCTGAAAGGATATGTTCAACCCCTAATTTGGAAATGTGCTTACCTAGGAATCCAATCCATTTTCCACATGTCAAGTACCTATGTCTAAGCTTCATGTCACCATTTTTCAAAATGACACAAAAGGTTGCTATTAAGACCATAGCAAACATTTCATTTAGGACAAGAAGGGGAATCACAATTAGCTAATTATTTAGGAGCTGAAATAACATTTGAGCACATGAACATAGTGATAATTAAGGAGAAATTAAACACAAGTTCATGTGAGACACTACACTGAACACATATCCCCTTAGTAGAAAGTAAAACATTGTTGAAATCAATTGAGGGAAGGGGAAAACCATATGAGAGTGGGCTTAACATATAATCTTCCACATTGTGACTCAATGAGTCACCAAATGACATGGTAGAGTGAATTTTTTATCAAAATTTATAAGGTAACAAAAGTCAACCTATAGTCAATAATAAACTTTGATAAGGACAACCCATAAGCTAAGTTATATCTTGTGTTAAAACCAAAAAAAAATAAAAATTAGGAGAGTTATTAAGAGAGGTATCAGAAATGGTATCAAACAACTAGTTTACAACACTTGGACCTACATTGGCATAAAATAAACAAATAAACTAAAAATAGAATAACTAATAAGTTTTATTACAACTCTTACATGTTAATGGGTTGACGAGGGAGAAGGAGAGGCTCTGTAGTGAAGCCATGAAGGGAGTAAACATCATCGAGGTAAAGAATCATGAAAAGGGATATCTATTGAAATATCAGTCTCTAGGAATCAAGATATCCAAGATACGTAGTAAGTCCTTTAATAAATTATTAAAAGGATGTAAACCGGAAATAAATAAGCATAGAATTGATAACAAATAGCTATTAAGGATGTAGGTAGAGTAATATAAAATGTAAGAAGAGTAATAGAGGATGAATGAAACAATGTTAAAAAGGTCTAATGATAAAAAAAGATGAAAAATAATGGGTGGAACTATAATATTGAGGAAAGGATTCCAAAAGAACAAAAAGAAGATTTAAAAATAAATGATCCACCTAATCTAGGAAATGAATTGTCAAATGAAACTGACATAATAAATGTTACCACTAAATCACTAGACAGTAGTGAAGAAAATGAACAAACAGTATGAGAAAAAAGAACAATGTAGAAGAACTACAACAGGAATTTATGAAATTGATTCCATTGATTTTTGAAGGAGATTCTAAAGAGAAAAAAAAAATGCATGATTGAGTAATATAGGAAAATATTTTCATGTTTATCAATATTCTAACAACCCAAAAGCTAGGCTTACTACATACCAATTAAATGGAGAATCCAATATTTGGTGGAAGAATACCAAAATTTATAATGTAATCAAGAAAAATGAGACAACATGGAAACATTTTAAGGAGATATTTGAGAAATAATATTTGCCTGAAATATACATTGATAATACAGCCTAGGAGTTTCATGATTTGCAACTGGGAAGTATGAATGTAGATGGCATCACCACCAAATTTTTAAGGTTTTTGATGTATGTACCCTACCTTTGGGGAGAAAAGGAAAAGGTAAAGAGCTACCTCTGATGCTTACCCTCCTTATAATAGAATCAAATTGAATTTTACAACCAAAAAAGAATGAATGAAGTTATAAGAAAAGAAAATTTGTGTCATTAGCAATTTAGTCACAAGACGAAACAATACAAACCATTGTCTACTAAGAAAAATGAGATATCATATTTCATAGGAAAGAGATTGGAATACCCACAATTTATGATATGGATTTGATAATTATAAATTTTTTCATCCATCTCGATGCTTTCAAAATAAAAAAATTGGAAGAATCAGCCCATAGGACCCTTTTTACTAGTAGGACCCAGTTTCTCAAATTGGGGTCTAAAACATTATCAGAGCATTTTGATGCATTAAATGACATTTTTAAAGTGAAAAATTTGCTGCTTTAGCGTCACGCCAATTTTTCCTATTGTACACACAAATACCTTTCTAATGGTGAATGAATTGCAACAATTAGAGTTCATATGTGAAAGTTATGCCACTCAGAATTTGACCTTCCTATTTTCACCACAATAATTTGAGAGGATGTTATGTCATCCCCCATTATTCATGAAAAATGGGCTAGCCACATTATATGAACAAGACTCTAAAAGAGTATATATTGTAACTCTCGTTAATAGATGAGGTGATCAAACCTAACCACTGCTAGGCTATCAGGTTGTAGTATAATTGGGTCACTCGGAAGAAAATGGGCTCCATTATTTCAAGTGAATTTGTTCCATGGATGCACAAAATTAGCCAAGAGGGATAGGATATAGAGCACATAGAGATGATTTGTGCACTATCGTAGTCCATCGACCACAAGCCATAATTCTTTGTACTCATAACCATTTTCTAATTAGAGAAAAAGAAAAGAGGAGCCTCCCTTCCAACTAGGTTTTCCTCTCAACAAGATTTCTTAGGTCTTATCTCGTGCCAAATATGTTCGTGTGTTACATCTCCTTTTATTACTATTTTTAGTTTTTCTGAAAATCATTTGTCTCGATATAATACTTTTCTTTCTCTTATGTTACATATTTTTTCTCACCTCTAATAATTTACTTATATCTAGACAAAAGTGTCCCCAACATTATCATGTCGAATAAAAATGCAAGTTCTTTATTAGTCACTTTCTTTCTTGTTTTCTTACCATACAAAATATTGGGTTTTGCTCGAGCTTTAATTTAGGTGTCAATAGCTAGAAGTCCTTCCAAGAAATTAGTACATATATATTTATTATACTTGTATGGTTTTTATAGTCATTATGGTATTTTTATAACCTACAAACATGTATAAAACTTTGGAGTTTATTTATATTCGATATGAATATCAGGGCCTTACTTACAACTAATAATTTTATCAAAACCTTTGTGATATACCTTACAACTTATGTATTGATCTCGTTACTTCACATATCCATCCCATTCCAAACTGATTCCCATAGCAACCATCCTATGTATCAATTATGTGTCTAGGTATTGGCATACCTCTTAAACATTTTTATTTACCCACCCAGGTTAATTTGGTTATGCATGTGCTATAGTATTCTAAAGTGGCTAGCATATGAAAAGGTGAAAAGTAGTGCATTGAATTATTTCTATGTTATTACCTTTTTCACTTCTTATGGTTACAGATCTTTTGATCCAATTATCCGCAAATAGGGTTTTCATTAATAGCATCCTAGGCGGAGGAGACTTTTTCATTAATAGCATCCTAGGTGGAGGAGACTTGTTGGCACTTTAATCATCCTTGATTCTCACTACAATCATACAGAGGGGATCTATTAACACTTGGTCAGGGTAACTAACTACCCTAACCTCACCATCATGACCTCATTTGCACTATGAAAAATGTATAAATGGCTCTGGCTACGTAAATCCCGACTAGAGATTTTTCTTCTCCTTCAAGTTTGGGAACTTCAAGTAAGGGTTCTTCCTGGAAGACTATTATTTGACCTCTGAGAATAAACCAGAAATGATTATTGGAGTAGTTTGTCTTCCAAAAGGTGAGCCTAATACCTTCCTTGGAATATTGTAAGGGTCTTTAAAAAATAATTACAAGGTTTTCCATTGATAATCCGTGTGTTCCTTTACAGGAATGGTCAGGGGAGGGTTTATTCTCGTCGACTCTTGAAGATAAAATATCATGGCCCTCCAATAATTTCTTTCTTTTCTTTTGCAAACATTTTATTAAAACTTACTAATGAAACACTTGATCTGTATTTCAAGCAAGGTACATTGGGTATGGCTCTTGCAAGGTATTTGAGGAAATTCTAAAGCTTTCACATATTCTTCTTTATATTTTTGTTTTGACTCTTGTGAGTCTTATCTAGTTGTTCATCTTAAACCCTCTCTATTGATTATATTGGGTTATTATAGATGACCACTTCCAAAATTACTGCATATTTGATTTTTTTTAGGTTATGGTTATGAGTATTCTCTTTCTTTAAGTATAATTGAAAGACCCTCCTAGGCTTAGAGTATAAATGACTATTTAATTTGTAAATAATTTTACATTTTGTGAGTAACCCAAGTCATTCTATAGATTTTGTGCCTATTGGGATATTGAACATACATACAGATATATGTTTTGCATGCACTATGGCTTTATGTGTGATGCAATTGTAATGGTAAATTTCAAATGTTTAATAATTATTTTTTACAAATGACTTCTTCTTTTATTACTCTTTGTCTGATGGAATATTTTATAATATTTTCCAAAATATCTTTACATGTGCTTCTTAAGTATATATGGATATGTATTCATTAGTTTCCTTTTTTGTAATGGTTCTATACTCTTTTAGACTCAGAGGGTATATAATTTATTTCATTCTTGTTTTCTGCCACTTCTTTCATGTGCAACCTACAATGATTTTTTGTTTTGTTTTAATTTAATACAAGAGAATGTATATATTCTTCAATATATCTTTTTGGTTAAAAAATAACTTATATATTGAGACATATAAATATATTTATATATCTATATAAAGACTTTATTTTTTTTTCCTAGTCCATGGCAATAGAGGTACATGTAACCAAGAACCTTTGTTAGTCCCTAAGTCCTATTAATTCCAACCAGCAACCAAACCTGTAGGAAATATGATGGTCATACCATCTAGATTCTCTCAAGGGATTTCACCCTAGGCTTCACCCAAAATTCCTCCCTGTATTAGTTTATTATTTATTAGTCTAGATCTTATCATGGGAGGATATTATATAGCTACATTCTCATTTATACTCTCTTTTGAGCAATAACCCATGTCTCAAAAATTTATTTTTTAATTGTATTTCGCTCATCTCTAACACATATTTCTACGGATTTTCATTTTTTTACTAGCAATATTCTCTTTCCAATAGAATCATTTTCTTTCATATCAGATATAACAACTTTAATTGACAATAAAAATTTATTGTACAAATTCCTCTTACTTATACCGTCTCCTTCCAACATGTAATCATGTCATAGTCATAGTATTTATATAAATATGAATTGCCTCAACATTCAAATTATCTGAGGAGTACCCTTACCTCCAAGAACACTACTTGCCTTTGGTTTCTTCGTGAATTATTCTAAAGGATACAAATTTATTCCCAACCTTGAACTGTAGTTTATTGTCAGTTCCCCCTAATCTCTTCCTCTAATTGTCAAATAAACCAAGAGGAGTTGGAGAGATTCCCTCCTCTCTTTTTTCAACATCCTGCAAACCCTTTATTGGGCTTATGTGCCTTTATTTCCCATCGGTAAGGGTAATATAGACATTTCCTTTCTCTCCCACAATATCTATCACATGATCCACCTTAGAGTTTTTCTCTCCCACCCTATCTCAATTTAGGTGGTATGTCTTATCTCTTTCTTTCTGTGAAATCTCAAGATTATCTTTCCAATGGGCATAACTACTAACTAATACAAGTCCTCATATCCTTCCCCCATGTGTGGTTGTGTGTGTTTATACACACCATAGAAAAGTAAAAACAAAAGGGAGAGTTCTTTCTCTACTATGCCCTCTTTGGGCATAACAACTTTTGCTAATTGTTCCCCTAATAGCTAGAAGCTAATCTCCCTTGTTATCTCTTAACATAATTTGAGGGAATTTATTTATTTAGATAATTCCATAAATTATTTCTCATGTTGGGAAATAAAGAATTATTCATCACATGTCCTTTCTCTTTTTCTCATGGAGAATAAATAAATAAACGAAGCACAAACATAAATCATAAATTAAGTTTCTCCAAGGTATTACATCTCCCCTCCACAAAAAAATGACACTATCCCTAGTGTTTATTCAATATAAACATTCAAGTAAACAACTTAGGGTATGCCCTTTTCATCTCATCCTCCATGTCCAAGGTGGCCTTTTCATGTCCTAGGTACTCCCATTGCACTTTAACCTAAGTGATGGCTCAATTCTGGAGTATAATCTCTCTCTAGTCCAAGGCTCACATTGGTATGTCCAAGAATTATCCTTTTAGTTCGACCTGTACCACATGTCAATTGATTACATGAGTGAGATAGTGTGCATACTTATTTAAAACGGATACATGAAATACATTGTGATTTTTAATATAAGCTAGTAGTGCCAATTGGTAAGCCAATGAACCTACTTTGGAAATATTTCAAAGGGTATGCAAAATCAAGGGCCCAGTTTCGATCAATTCCCTAAGTTTAAGGAACTCTTCTTGGATTTGACTTTAAAGTAGACATGATCTCCAACCTAAAACTCTCCATCTGTTCTTTTCAAGTCTTCGTAGATTTTATTCCTGTCCTACGGAACTTTTGAATTTTGTCTAATATTTTTAACCATCTCTTCCATTCCTTTAGTTGATCCAGTCCTAACCTAAGTTTATACTCTAGAAAACACCCATTTATAGGAATATGACACTATTGTAGCGGCTACAAGACCCTCTAAATTTTGGCCTGCATCCAAATTTTGGAGCCTTCCTTGGTTTTTCCCCTGATGGTTGAAAACACTCAAGCTCATTACATGAGCTCTTGTCTAGTCTTTAAACCCTTTTTTCTTGATCGACCACCAATCGCCTTTTGGCATGTTGATTGTTTTGTGATGTTTGTGATCTTGTTCTGGCCATCTTGAAAGTTCGTGTTTGTGTGCATGATTTGTTTTCTCTCTGTGAACATTGATCGTACTCACACACAAATTTGAAGCATTGTCACGTAAGTGTCATCACGATCATTCGAATGTCTATCTCAAGGGTCACACTTGTTTCTCTTAACCTTTAAGACAATCTCACTAAGCACATGTTTTTCCTTTTCGTTCGAGGTGTCATGCCGTCGAATCATGTTAAGTGTGCACTCTCAATGTCATGTATGCACAAGTTCACTTGCTCTCACACTTAGCCATTTTTCCTAAAAATATTTTGACTCGACAACCCTCCATCAACCAGACCCCAAATGAGCTCTACTATGTAGTCACAGCTCTCAGTGACGTTGCTCTGCTACCCAGAATGATGCAAAGCTTGAGGTTGTCCTTTAGGGTAGCCTACACTACTAGAAGTGAGAAAGTTGAATGTCTCACAAAATTGTGCAAAAGTTTTCCCCAAGTCCGATCAAATCTATGCTTCCTACAAGATCACTCACCAAGCCTCCCTTTGGTCTTCTAAGAACCTAAATTGCATTGTGACCCTAGGCTACACTGCTCTCCAGAATTGTGTAGACATCCCTAGTTTCCTGCCTTGCACTGCCGACAGAAATTGTGCAGTCATGTGAGACAGGCCTGTGCTACCTAGAACTACACTATTTTAATAAATTGTGTAGATCTGACTCGCAGGCCCCCTTGCTATCTTTCTCTGTTATGTCCCTAAAATTTGCACAGTTTTGACTCGCACTCTCCCTGCTACCCCACTCTGCACTCATCCTAGAAATTGCATATTGTGTCAGGAAGGCCCCTTCTACCTGTTTGAAATTATCCCTCAAAATTGCACAGTTTTGACTAGTAGCTTCCTACAACCTGATCAAGCCTTGCTCTAGAACACTACACAGAAATATTCGCTAATGCTTCCTGCTGCATACTTTTTCTTCCTGGGAAAAATTGTATAGATTCCCAGCTAGACCCCCAAATGAACTGCCTAGTCCTCATCCTGAAAACTATGCAGAATTACCGAGCAGTTCCTCCTGACAACCTACCTTGTCTTCCTCTTGAGAACTGCACACTTTTGCCTAGTTGGGTTCTACCTTGCAGCTATCATTGTTGTCCCGGATTTCACAAATATACCTCCCAGTGACATCTGCGTAGTTTTTCCTGAAAGTACTATGGATACTCTCATCCCAGCTTGATCTGTGTTCTACGTAGTTTCAGTGCCTTGTCCTCCCTCCTGGTCATCTACACCCAAAATGGAAAACAATGCATCATGCTAGACTAGGAGATTTCTGGATTTGATGTTGTATCATCATAAGTGATTGTAGGAACAGGTACATTAATGAAACATGGCACGAAAACGAATGAGATGAAGAGGGATCACATGCTAGAAGACTCTCTCATAGTTGAATGAACGTATGAATCACATCGAGTAGCAAGAGAAAAGGACACATACACATGCACCATCAAGGAAGACCAAAACCATCGAAGACCCCACACACTTTGTCACGTGGAGGTGAAGACATGATACACTGAGAGCACACATATCACTCAACAAAATAGCAACTCAACACGGACACTACAGTCAACGAATAAGTTTCAATAGTGTCATGTCGATTTGTGTTATGGGTTGTCTTGGCCACATCACTACTATGGGCCATACTTGTTGTAATCAAATGTAATGTAATGTGAAATTCCAAGAGACACACATATGAAGTTGAAGAGTCATGTAAGTCGAAAATTCATAGGAATTCAAATAGTCATGATGGAAGTCGAAGGGTCACAAGAGTCAGTTACCCTCCTTGGCTATATATACCCCTCATTGTATAAGAAAAGCACTTTTCACCTTGGATCTTCCCACATAGCCTTGAGAGTCTGTAGTATGTTCCTTGCAAAGCGACGAGTGGCTCTAATGTCCCACTACTGGGGCTAGTTATGTATGGCATACAGATGTGTCTTGGATCCTTTTCATAATTCAAGAGCCTATCTCAGGCCAACACCTTTTCATGCATGTTTTGTATCCATTTGTAATACTATTCTTTAAACGTTTGTAATGCATGTTTGCTTAACATGTACTAAGATAGTTGAACTACTTTTGTTATTTTAGTACTTACATTGTTGAAGATGTGTTGTATTGCTTATCATTGTTGTCTCGTCTATGTGGGCTACTCTGTTGGTCATTAGAAAGACCATTCTTATTTTTTCTTGGTTATAACAACCATCACCCCCATTTTGACTACTCCGTTGGATAGTGTATGTGTTTTCCATTGTAGTTTGGTTTTAACGACTATTGCATATGCTATGGACTATTCCACTAGATGATAGACAAAATCTTGTTTTTTCTGTGTTTGTCTCTCCCTGGGTGGTAGTAGTACCTCTCATCTAGAGGATCACTTTTACCCTCTCCCTTACATTAAGAGAACCCAGACACAAAGTTACATTGCGCACTCACCAGACATACTAACCTCGCTTTCTTGAGGTTACAAGAATAACACTCTCATGTGTTGAATAGCAAGATCTAAGGAAAATCTCTAAGATAATGGAAACCGGGCCATCATACCGGATGGGTCTCCTACACCAAATGGTTTGAGGTTTAGTTGGGACTTCATACCATGTATATCCCCTAAATGTTGGTGGGTTCAGCACTGTCAACATTTATGGTGCTAGAAGGAGGGCCGCCAATAGTTTATGGTTGAATGTCATCTCAACCCCACGTATCCATCATCTGGTCAAATAAGTAACAGGGACTCCCTCTCTCCCACGTGCAACTTTAAAGTTGGTTACTTCTTGCCTCCTAGACCCGCATATAAAATTTCATATCATCACATCCATGTTGTATGTCCCATCACCCGTTAGTTTTCTAAGGCTATTGGACTGATTCTGGGAGTACGCACTTTTCCCTCTTTGCAAAGGAAGCAAAATACTACACACATAGGAATGGTAGTCGCATATGTTTAAGAAGTAATCCTCGCCACTCTTGAAGAGCTAGAAGAAGTTTTCAAGAACAAAGAGGAGCCTCCTATTTTTGTATAAGGAGAATAAGTTAAAAATTTACTTTTATGCTTTGAAGGAGGTGGAGGCGTAGACGAACAAATAGATTCGAAGGTTGAACCATCACATTCAAAAGAAGAGGAGGTGGACAAAGAAGAGGACAATATGGTTGATTGAAATCTGGAATGGATGACACAGGGCCCATTGGCACTCCACATTAGGGGATTTTTGAGGTCTAAAGTGGGACTTCTAAGGAAATTATAAAATAATAGTGGAAATAATAAAATAATATTACATTACATCATCAAATTTTAGAGGGAAAAAAGACAAAACTATTTTTGCAACGCATACTTTCAACTTATCTCCATATGGTTTTACTCAAATTTCAAGTGGAAACACTCATTGGATGCAAAATTTGATTCCTCATGCAAGGAGTACCCATGCTGCATACTTTCGATGGACCCTACTACATGGAAAATAAGAAATACATGAAAAAACGTGATTGCAATCACATTTTTCATATATTTATCATTTTTCGTGTAGTAGGGTCCATCGAAAGTATGCAACATGGGTACTCCTTGGATGAGGTATTAAATTTTGCATTCAATTATTACTCCCACTCGAAATTTGAGTAAAAAATTAGGGAGATAAGTTGAAAATATGAGTTAAAAAAATAGTTTTATTATTTTATTATTTTTTAATCTTTGTACTTTTTTACTCCAAAATTGGTGAATCATCCCCCATGGTTGACATCATCATCTTGAATCCTATTGGTTCCTATAAATTTTATTTTGGTTGTACATTTCTCTTAGGAGGCCCATTTTAGACCTCAAAAACCCCCTAATGGGGTGTCTTGCACAAGATGCCAAGACATGCAGAGAAGTTGTTAACAAAGTATGACCCTCATGGAACAGTGAAGGTTGAAGACCATCTAGACACGTTCTATCTACATCTGCAAATACTTGAGGCACGTTATGATGATGTTGCATGTATATTATTTCCATGTACCTAGGATGGCAGAGCAGTTGTATGGTACCATAGCCTTCCTGTCAACTCCATCCATAACTTGGGGATGTTCAAGAGAATTTTCCTTCAAAAATTTGTTGCGGGCAAAACCCTTGCCATGTTATTAATAGAGGTGGATAGTCTTAATATGGAGTAGAAAGAAAAAGTGAAATATTTTAACCAGAAGTTTAATCATATTTTGAACAAGTTCATTACAGACGCTAAATCTCATGACTCTATCACATTTGACTACTACATGTCTACACTTCTGACCATCATTGTGCAGTTCATCAAGCGAGTTGCGAAACCAACACTTATAGAAAATTTCGAAGAAGCAATTGATGTGGAGAAAGACATTCGCTCTATTGGAGTCATTGTAGATGAAAAACCAGCTAAGGACTCCAAAGACACATGCAGGAGGTCTCATAGTGTTTTCAGTAAGTTAAAGGAAAAGGAAGCAAATGAAATTGATACCCTTACTGATCTCCTCAAGTCCTTGACAACTGAAGTAGCCGAACTTATTCAACAAACGACCGAGACAATTGTGCACAATAGACCTCCTAGATCTACGCAGAGTAAGAATGTGACATCAGGTAGCAGTAGTAGCCACCCAGCTAAATCTACATAGAGCTTCAATGTTGTGTTCCAAGTGGACCAAATTATGGAGGATAAATATTACGCAATCCATGAAGAATGAAATTTAGATAATTCTTGTCCAGAATGGAACTGAGTTATGAGCACTATGGCTTCAAGGTTGAATGATAATTTTAAGGCCAGTGAGCAGGTTCAGTCAGAGGATGAAGATGAAGAAGATGATGATGCATATGATGAAGCTCCAAGTTCTAGGCACATAATTAACATGTAACAATGTGTTAATGATGCCCAGATGAAAACAACCATGGATAAGGAGCGCCCAAAATAGAACAGTTGATACAACTTGAGAATTCAAGGGGATCCCGCTCTGTTTGAGATACCAAAAGAAAAATTTAAACAACTTCTCAAAAAAATTGATCCACTTGCCTCCTCAACACAAAAAACAAAAAGCAAGCATGGGAACACAGCTACAGTGAAAGATACGTCCATGAGAAGGAAACTCCAAAACACTCCACTAGACAGTACAAACACAAGCCTTCCCCCAAAAAACTCGATGATTATCTCCATTTTAGATTACAATATTATTGAAGACATGAAGAAGACTCGTGCAAACATTTCTTTGTATGAGTTAACCAAGATCATGGGTAAGTGGGATATTCTTTTGCACGCACTGGGGCAAACCTCCACAGACAATTTGGCTCTTCTAGCAAGGGACCAAGCAAGTCTTCGAGATCACTCACATCTGTGCTCAATACACTTCACATGGAAGAATCGAATTCTCTCTTCCCACCATTTTTGTTATCATTTGAAATATTCAATTTCAATGTCCACAACTATTTGGTTAACTATGGTGCATCAGTCAATTTCATGCCACTCTCCATCGCTAAACGAATCAATGTGCAATGGAGAAGTACAACTGCGCAGATCATCCAACTTGACTAAACATGTGTACCAGCCATTGGTGAACTCTGGGATGTGATCATCTAGTTATTGTCTGACAGACGAGCTCACCGGTGCATTAACATTGTGATCGTGGACACCCCAGAAGCATATGGCTTATTTCTCAGCAGAGACTGATCCATTAATGATTTGAACTTAAACAAGAACACAACAACTTACAGACAAACTCATAAACACATAGACACAGCAAAAAAACACTTTATTTCATTAATAGAAAAATATTGAACTATGCTTACAATAGAATAGAAATAAGATAGCTTGGGCGATGTTAGCTTATCTTTGAGAAGAAATGTGGCAGCTACATGCCTCTGAACTGAGTTATAATGAGGCTCAAGTGCCTTTTTTTATTATTGAACACTAAGAGAAAACCCTAAGCAACCAAAACCCTAACCCAAGGAGATGTAGCACCAAGAGTTTATGGGCCCCACTGGAGTTAGTTGGGCACCCAACTTCCCAAGGTCGTAACTTCGTCATATTATCTTTGTTTGACACGTATGATACCCTGTTGGAAAGATCTCTATGAGGACTGCAATGGCTGAGGCCAATATTTATATAATTCTCGCATGAAGTTTGCAAAAACAAAAAAATGTCGTTTAGGGCCTCAAAACAGCTCTGAAAGTTTAGGACCCGAACAACTACAAAAAATAGTAAATTGTGTTACATTTAAGGAAACTGAAAATAAAAAATTAAAAATAAAATTAAAAATAAAAATAAATAATAAAATAAAAATAAATAAATAGATAAATATAAATAAATTAAATATAAATAAATAAATTAAATATAAATAAATAAATTAAATAAAAAATAGAATAAAATAAATAAAAAAACAAATAAAAAAAATTAAAAACAAATAAAAAATAAAATAAAATAAAAATAAAAATAAAAAAAATGGTGAGGGTCCAAGTGGAATAGGCGGGCAACCACCAATATCCACCTAGATCAGTCATCCCCCCTTAGGAAGCAATGGTCCCCATTGCATTGATTTCCTCCATGAGATGAGGAAACTTCTGCTAAACTTGGTCCCTGGTGAGCCATTTGCCTTGGTGAAGGAGTTGGTCTACTTTGACAACTTGATATAGTTGTATCTTCTATTGTTGAGTGTTCTTGATCTGTGTGCCCATGATATGATCAGTTTTGGCATGTTCCATGCAGTCAGGGTTGAGCTCTGTTGGTGTGAGTTGTTCTACAATGTCAGATGTGTCCAACAATGGTGGAAAGTATGGTCAAAGGTGATTTACATTGAACACTAGGTATAGACCAAGGAACGGTGGGATGTTGAGCTTGAAGGCATTGTCCCCGAAGGCCTTGGTGATAGTATATGGCCCATATCAGAGTGGAAAAAACTTGCGGTGGGGTCCAGCAAGGCATTCCTTCTGCAAATGTAGCCAAACTTTATCATTCACATGGAATTTTTGTGGCACTCGATGCTGATCATGGCATTGCTTGTACTTAGCATTGGATCTATCCAATATATCATGGACCTGTTGGTAGATGTGTTCAATGCACTCAATTAAGTTGTTATCCCTTTCAGCTTCGGACTGCACGTGAACTGAATCTACCTTAGTGGCTGCAAATGGTATGGCCACATAATTGGGGCATAATGGTTGAAATCCCAGCCCTACTTGAAAGGGGTTGTGGCCTGTTGAGCAGTATAAGCTCTATTGTAGCTATGTTGTACATAGGGGAGACTTTCATCCCATGGGTATGGATGCTTCGATTTGTAAATGCATAGAATGTGTATGATCATCATGTTGACAACCTATATTTGGCCATTAGTTTGGGGATGGAAAGTTGTGGACTTAGTGAGTTTTGTATCTAGAATCAACCAGAGACTTGACCAAAATGCACTCAAGAATCTGTTGTCACGATATGAGATAATGGACTGTGGGATCCCAAAGTGTACCCACACTTGCTCAAAGAAGATCTTAGCAGTGGCCTCTACTGTGACACTTTTCTTGCACGCTGCCATGATGGCCATCTTAGAGAATCTGTCGACAACAACGAAAGCACAATTGTTGTCATGCTTAGTACAATGAAGGCCCGACATATAATCCATGGAGTCAAATTTCCAAGGCTAGCTAGGAGTAGGTAGAGGAGTATACAGGCCTTTATTCTTGATGGTTGGTCTGCCAATGGCATAGGTGGTGTAGGATCTAATGTACTTCCCAACATCCTGATGAAGTTTCGGCCACTAAAAATACTTCTGCAATACTACCATGGTTTTCTCTACTCCGAAATGTCCAACGACCAAACTGTAGTGTGCCTCCTAAATAATCTTGGCACGCTCACTTGAAGGAAAACATATGTGTCCCAAGTGGCATAAAAATGTATCCTAAAGGTGAAAATTTGGAACTTTCTTCCCTTCAAGGAGTGTCTGGTATATGCTGTCGAATTTTGGATCGCTCTTGTAAAGATGCGGTCACCTTGATGTCTCGTGCCCACAGGAGTCGAGCACAGTGATTAGCACCATGGCCCATGGTTGGCTGAGGCAATCAATGATATTATTGGTGTTACCCTTCTTATAATTAATGTTCAAATGGAACTGTTGTGGATAGGTGGACCATTTTTGATGACGATCGTTCTGCAACTTTGGTTGTGTTTGTATGAACTATAAAGGCTGATGGTCTGTGTGGATGATGGTTTCCTTCCCCATAATGTAATGCTTCCATTGACGGAAAGCCTGCATAAAGGAATACATTTCTTTGTCAAAGGTGGGGTACTTCTGGACTGTGTCAAAAAGTGTCTCACTGTGGTAAGCCATAGGATGCCCATGTTGAGTAAGAACTGCACTAATAACATAGTCGGAGGCATCTGTCTCAATATCAAATGGTTGTTGCAAGTTTGGTAATGTGAGCACTGGTGCAGAACAGGGGCACTTCTTCAACTCAGAGAACACCAGCTGCTGGGTTTTTGACCAAAAGAACTCAGCTTTCACTCTACCCTTGGTGACTTGACTTAAAGGCCAAGTGATATGAGAGAACCCCAACACGAACCTACGGTAGAAATTGGCAAGACCCAAAAACTTGTGGAGCTTTGTTAGAGTGGTTGGGGCTGGCCAATCCTAAATGCCTTATATCTTGGATGGGTCCACATGCACACCTTGATCATCAATGATGTACCCCATACATTGAACCTAGGTGAGGCCAAAGGTACATTTCCCCAAGTTAGCACACACCTTGTGTTGTCGAAGGGTTTGAAGGACCTATCGAATATGGCAGATGTGCACCGCAAGATGTCCTCCATCCGTCTCATGAAGGTTTCAGCGATGTTCATCAATCTGAATGGCATGACCAACCATTCAAAAAGGCCCTCATTGGATTTGAAGGTAGTCTTCCACACATCGGAGGGTTCGACAGGCACTTGGTGATAACTTCATTTCATGTCAATCTTGCTGAAGTATTTGGCTCCCTTGAGCTGGTCCAGAAGGTCATCAATCCATGAGATTGGGTACCTATTCCGGATAGTTATCTTATTCAGCACCTGATAGTTAATATAGAGCCTCTAGGTCCCATCCTTTTTTTTGTACCAATACAATCGGGCTCCCACAAGGCGATGAGCTTGGCCTAATGTGCCCTTTTTTAGTAGTTCCTGAATCCGCCTCTTGATCTCATCATTCTCTAGATTATAGCATCGATAGATCAGTCCATTGGGCAGTGGTGTGCCCAGGGTTAGGTCGATGGAGTGCTTGACCTGACAATGTAGAGGTACCCATGTGGGTGAGGCAAAAATTTCCCTGTACTCCTCCATGACCTTGTCCATTTGTTGCTTCTATGCAGAGGAGCCCTGCCTAGAAGCCATGGCCATAAAATTCTTCTTGCCTTGGGGGAGAATCATAAGGAAAACTAATTTCTTAGTCTGGGAAATGATCTTACTGCATTTCTTTGCATTGATCAAAGAGATGATGGTAGGAAGGGCTACCTCCGGTATCTTGTACAACTTATTAGCCAAAGTAATAATCATAGAGAGAGGTCTAGAGTCACACATATCATGTCACTTCCACATGTATGGTTGTCCTAACAATACATCAGAAACTTCAAGAGGAGAAATGTCACACAATACCTCATTCATGAAGGCCTTGATGCTATAGGGAAGGTGATATTGTTGGCTCACGCGGAGATCTCATCGTTAGTGAAGCCACTTGATGGTGTACGGCTGTGGATGTGTTGTAGTTTTTAGGACCAACTGCTTCACAAATTCTATTGAAATGAGGTTCTTTTGCCTCTCGTTGTCAACAATCAACTCCAGCGAAGAACCATTCACCCACATGTGTGAGTGGAAGAGGCATTCCCCCTCCTCTGGATCTTCAGGCTCAATTTTCTGGCTCTTTGTGGTGGCTATGGTGGCACTGGGCTACACATCATTGATCTACTTCCCTTTATCAGTTCCCTTATCAAGTTTTGATTCAGAGCCAGAACCTGCATCTAATTCGGAAGCCTTCACCTCGGCCACTAGTGACTACTTGGTCCAACACTCACTCGTATTTTGAGTTGAGCTCTTATGGAACTCACACCATTTTCCCTTATCCTTCTTCATCTTTGTGGTGTTATTATTTACTTGTGGCTTCGGTGGGTTGTCCTGTGTATCCTTGCCTTGGCTTGGTCCCTTGTTCTATGGTTTGGGAGCACATTTTCGTTCTTGTGGATTCGTAGATCCAAATTCCTGCTTCTTCTGTTTTAACTTTTGCTCAGTCTTTATAGTTTACCGATACGTCGTGCTGAGAAAGGAAATGTCTAGGAACTCCATCTCATCCTAGATGTACTTATGTAGACAGTCGCAATACTTGAGCACCAATTGCCGCTCAGTATCCTTCATACGCAGCTTCGTGCAAAGGGTATGGAAAGTATTTGTGAACTTTGACACATCTTGGTCCCTTCCCTGCCGTAGCGTGGTCCACTTTATGTATTTATCTTCATAGCTCCAAACAGGGTAATATTATTCCTTGATGGAATCTTGGAAAGAATTCAAAGTGGGCGCAGCTCAAAACGGTGAGGATTCACTCTCATCCTTTTTTTCACAGTAGGTTTCCCACTAGTCTTTAATGTGTGGGATGGTTTTGATAAGTGCAAACGTAATCTTTTCCTGATTCGAAAAGTCATGAACTAAAAAATATCCTTCCAATAGATTAAACCATTTATCTACGGTGTCTGCATCTATGAGGCCTTCTAATATGGGAATATCGAAGTTAACTTATACTTTAAAAGGAGTGGTGCCTCCGGAGTGGCTGTTGGATGAAGATGCATTTCCTGTGGGTAGAAATCGAAGCATCTGGTCAAAGTTATCCATTATCGCATCCCTCTGTCGCTCAAGGGCTTCTTCGAGCAACATTTCAAAAGGATCTCCTGCACTGTTGCATGTCGATTGTTTCCATGTACCTTGGATGGCAGAGAAATTGTTGGTACCATAGCCTTCCTTTCAACTCCATCCAGAACTGAGGGATGTTGAAGAGAATTTTCCTTCAGAAATTTGCTGAGGAAAAAACCCCTGCCATGTTATTAAAAGAGTTAGGTAGTCTCAATATGGAGCAAAAACAAAAAGTGAAAGATTTTAACCAGAGGTTTAATCATATCTTGAACAAATTCACTGCAGACACTAAACCTCATGACTGCATCACATTTGGCTACTACATGTCTACACTTCCGACAATCATTTCAGAGTTCATCAAGCGAGTTGTGAAACCAACAGTTTTAGAAAATTTCCAAGAAGCAATTGATGTGGAGAAAGACTTGCATGCTATTGGAGTCATTGTAGATAAATAAATAGCTAAGGACTCCAAAGACACATTCATGAGGTCTCAGACTAAAGTAGCTAAACTTAAGCAATGGACGACCGAAACAAATGTGAGTAGTAGATCTCCCAGATTTGCATAGAGTAAGAATGTGACATCAGGTAGCAGCAGTAGCCACCCGGTTAAATCTTCGCATAGCTTCAATGTTGTGTTCCAAGTGGACCAATTTGTGGAGGATAACTATTGCGTAATCCATGAAGAATGACATTTAGATAATTCTTGTCCAGAATGGAACCGAGTTATGAGCACTATGGCTTCGAGGTTGAATGATCATTTTAAAGCCAGTGAGCAAGTTCAGTTGTAGGATGAAGATGAAGAAGAGGATGATGCATATGATGAAGCTCCAAGTTTTGGGCATGTAATTAACATGTAACAATGTGTTAGTGATGCCCACATGAAAACAACCACCAATAAGGAGCCCCCAAAGTAGAACAGTCGATACAACTTGAGAAGTCAGGGGGCTCCTGCTGTGTTTGAGATACCGAAAGAAAAATTTAAACAACTGCTCATAAAAGTTGATCCATTTTCCTCCTCAACATAGAAAACACAAAGCATGTTTGAGAACACAGCTATAGTGAAAGATATGTCCATGAGAAGCAGACTCCAAAACACTCCACCGAACAATACAAACATAAGTCTTCCCCTAGAAAGCTAGCTAAGTCTCCCCGCTTTGGATTACAATATTGTTGAAGACACGAAGAAGACTCGTGAAAACATTTCTTTGTATGAGTTAACCAAGATCACAGATTAGTGAGATATTCTTTTGCACACACTGGGGTAAAACTCCATAGACAATGTTGGCTCTTCCAGCAAGGGATCAAGCAAGTCTCCCGATCACTCACATCTGCACCAATGAGATTCACATGGAAGAAGCGAACTCGCTCTTCCAACCATTTTTATTATCATTTGATATATTCAACTTCAATGTCCATAATTGTTTGGTTAAATATGGTGCATTATTCAATGTCATGCCGCTCTCCATCGCTAAACAGATCAATGTGCAATGGAGAAGTACAACTGTGCAGATCATCCAACTTGACCGAACATGTGTACTAGCCATTGGTGAACTCTGGGATGTGATCATCCAGTTATCGTCTGACGGACGAGTTCACCAGTGCATTAACATTGTGATCGTGGATGCCCTAGAAGCATATGGCTTATTTCTTAGCATAGACTGATCCGGTAATGATTTGAACTTAAACAGGAATGCAACAAATTACAGATAAACTCATAAACATAGATATGAAGTAGAAAAACACTTCATTTCATTAATATAAAAATACTAACTATTCTTACAACAGAATAGAAATAAGATAGCTCAGACGATGTTAGTTTATCTCTGAGAAGAGATGTGGTAGCTACATGCCTCTGAACTGAGTTACAATGAGGCTCAAGGGCCTTTCTTATTATTGAACAATAAGAGAAAACCTTAAACAACCAAAAACCTAACCCAAGGAGATGTAACACCAAGAGTTTATGGGCCCCGCTAAGGTTAGTTGGGCAGCTAACTTCCCAGGGTCGTAACTTAGTCATATTATTTCCATTTGACGTGTATGATACCTCATTGTAAAGATATGTCTAAGGAATACAATGGTCATTGAGATTACTTCCAGAATTACTGATGAATTTTGCCAAAAAAAATTGTCGTTTAGGGCCTCAAAACAGCTCCGGAAGTTTAGGACATGAAAAACTGCCAAACATAGTAAATTGTGCTACATTTAGGGAAAATGAAAAAATAAAAAACAAAAGAAAACAAAACGAAAAAGAAAACAAACAAAAAAAAAAAAAAAAAAAAAAAAAAAAAAAAAAAAAAAAACAAAAACAAAAACAAAAAACAAAAAACAAAAACAAACAAACAAAAAACAAAAACAAAAAAACAAAAACAAGAAAAAACAAAAACAAAAAAAAAAAAAAACAAAAAAAAAAACAAAAAACAAAAAAAAAAAAAACAAAAAAACAAAAAGAAAAAAAACAAACAAACAAACAAACAAACAAAAACAAAAACAAAAACAAAAACAAAAACAAAAATAAACAACAAAAACAATAAACAAAAACAAAACAAAAAAAAAAAAAAAAAAGACACAAAAGAACAAAACAAAAAACAAAAAACAAAAAAACAAGAGAACAAAAGAAAACAAATCAAAACAAAAAAACAAACAAACAAACAAAAAAAACAAGCAAAAAAACAAAAACAAAAACAAAAAATACAAAAAAACAAAAACAAAAACTGGCAAAAAAAGCAAAACAAAACAAAACAAAAACAAAAAAACAAAAACAAAAACAAAAACAAAAACAAAAAAACAAAAACAAAAACAAAAAAACAAAAACAAAATAAATCAAAATAAAAAAACAAAACAAAAACAAACAAACAAAATAAAAAATAAAAAAAACTAAAAGAAACAATGGTGAGGGTCCAAGCGAAATAAGTGGGTGGCCACAAATATCCACTTGGATTAGTCCTCCCTCCTTAGGAAGCAATGGTCCTCATTGCGTTGAGTTCCTCCATGAGATGAGAAAACTTCTACCAAACTTGGTTCCAGGTGAGCCATTTTCCTTAGTGAAGGAATTTGCCTACTTTGACAGCTTGATATAGTTATATCCTCTATTTCCAATTGTTCTTGATCTATGTGTCCATGATCTGATCAATTGTGGCACGTTCCATGTAGTCTGGGTTGAGCTCTGTTGGTGTGACTTGTTCTACAATGTTAGATGTGTCCAACAATGGTGGAAAGTATGGATGAAGGCAATCTACATTGAACACTGGGTGAAAACCAAGGAACAGTGGGATGCGAACCTCTAAGGCATTGTCCCCGTTGGCCTTGGTGATGGTATATGGCCCATATCGGAGTAGACGAAGGTTGTGGTGAGGTCCAGCAAGGCACTCCTTCTGCAAATGTAGCCAAACTTTATCGCCCACTTGGAATTTGTGCAACACTTGATGTTGATCATGGCGTTACTTTTACTTAGCACTGGATCTATCCAATATATCATGGACCTATTGGCAGATGTGTTCAATGTGCTCAGTGAAGTTGTTAGCCCTTTCAGCTTCGGACTGCACGTGAGCCGAATCTACCTGAGAGGTCGCAAATGGTATGGCCACATCAATGGGGAGTAATGGCTGAAATCCTAGCCCTACCTAAAATGGGTTGTGGCCTATTGAGCTGTGGAGAGCTTTGTTGTAGCTATATTGGACATAAGAGAGTCTTTCATCCCATGTGTGTTGATGCTTCGAGTTGTACATGCGCAGAATGTGTACGATCATCCTATTGACAACCTCTGTTTGACCATCAGTTTGGGGATGGAAATTTTTAGACTTAGTGAGTTTTTTGTCCAACATCAACGAGAGACTTGACCAAAATGCACTTAGGAATATGTTGTCCCAATATGAAATAATGGGCTATGGGATCCCAAAGCGTACCCACACTCACTCAAAGAAGAGCTTAGCAGTGGCCTCTACTGTGATACTCTTCTTGGATGCCGCCATGGTGGTCATCTTAGAGAATTTGTCGACGACCACAAAAGCATAATCATTGTTATGCTTAGTAGAAGGAAGGCCTAACATTTAGTCCATGGAGATAGATTCCCAAGGCCGACTATGAGTAGTTAGAGGAGTATACAAGCCTTGCTTCTTGATGGTTGGTTTGGCAATGGCATAAGAGGTGTAGGATCTAATGTACTTCCCAACATCTTGATGAAGTTTTGGCCAATAAAAATACTTCTACAATACCACCATGGTTTTCTCTGCTCCGAAATGTCTAGCGACCAGACTGTAGTGTGCCTCCCAAATAATCTTGGCATGCTCACTTGAAGGAACACATATGTGTCCCAAGTGGAATAACAGTGCATCCTGAAGGTGAAAATTTCAAACTTTCTTCCCTTCAAGGAGTTTCTGGTATATGCTACCGAATTTTGGATCGCTCTTGTAAATATGCAACCACCCTGATGTCTCGCGCCCACAGGAATCGATCATAGTGATTATCGCCATGACCGATGGACGGTTGAGGCAATCAACGACATTATTGGTGTTTCCCTTCTTATACTTAATGTTCAAATGGAACTGTTGAAGACAAGTGGACTATTTCTGACGGCAATCGTTCTACAACTTCCCTTGTGTCTATATGAACTAGAGAGGCTGGCGATCTGTGTGGATGACAATTTCCTTCCCCATAATGTAATGCTTCCATTGATGGTAGGCCTGCACAATGGAATACATTTCTTTGTCATAAGTGGGGTTCTCTTGGACTGTGGTTGAAAGTGTCTCACTATGGTAAGCCATAGGATGCCCATGTTGAGTAAGAACTGCACCAATAGCATAGTTAGAGGCATCTGTCTCAATCTCAAATGATTGTTGTAGGTCTAGTAATTTGAGGAATGGTGTAGAACAAAGGCGATTCTTCAACTTAGAGAACACCCGTTGCTTGGTTTCCGACCAAAACAACATGGCTTTCGCTCCGTCCTTGGTGACTTGACTTAAATCCCAAGTGATATGAGATAACCCCAACATGAACCTTCAGTGGAAATTGGCAAGACCCAAAAAATTGTGGAGCTTTGTAAGAGTGGTTGGGACTAGCCAATATTGAATGACTTGTATCTTGGATGGGTCCACATGTACACCGCGATCATTAATGATGTACCCTAGATATTAAACTTGGGTCAATCCAAAGGTACATTTCCCCATGTTAGCACACACCTTGTGTTGTCGAAGGGTTTGAAGGACTGGTCGAATATGGTGGAGGTACTCTTCCCAACTCTGACTGAAGATCAAGATTTCATCTAAAGACACCACCATGAATGCATTGGTGAAGGGTTGAAAGATGTCGTCCATCAGTTGCGTGAAGGTTGCAGGGGTGTTTGTCAATCTGAACGGCATGACCAACCATTTAAAAAGGCCCTCCTTGGATTTGAAGGCAGTATTCCACACATCGGAGGGTTCGACAAGCACCTGGTGATAACCTGATTTCGAATCAATCTTGCTGAAATATTTGGCCCCCTTGAGTTGGTCTAGAAGGTCATCAATCCGCTGGATTGGGTACCTATTCCAGACAGTGATCTTGTTCAACACACGGTAGTCCATACAGAGCCTCCGGGTCCCATCCTTTTTTTTGTACCAATACAATCGGGCTCCCACAGGGTGATGAGCTTGGCTTGATGTGCCCTTTCTGCAGTAGTTCCTGAATCTACCTCTTGATCTCATCATTCTCCAGAAGAGAGTGTCAATATATCGGTCCAATAGGCAGTGGCATGCCCAGGGTTAGGTCAATGGAGTGCTTAACTTGATAGTGCAGAGGTAACCCTGTGAGTGAGGAAAAGATGTCCTTGTACTCCTCCATGACCTTGTCCATTTGTTGTTGTTGTGCAGAGGAACCCTACCTTGAAGTCGTGGCCACAAACTTCCACTTACCTTGGGGGTGAATCATAAGGAAAATGAATATCCTGGTCTAGGAAATGATCTTATTGCATTACTTTGTAGTGATCAAAGAGATGGCAGTAGGTGGGGCTACCTCTGGTATCCTGTACAACTTATTAGCCAAAGTAATAATCAAAGAGCAAGGTCTAGACTCATGTACAACATGTCACTTCCACAAGTATGGTTTTCCTAACAATACATCAGAAACTTCAAGAGGAGCAACGTCACGCAATACCTCATTCGTGAAGGGCTTGATGCTATAGCAAAGGCACACTGCTAGCTAACATGAAGATCTCGTCCTTGGTGAAGCCACCCGATGGTGTACTGTTGTGGATTTGTTGTAGTCTTTAGGCCTAGTCACTTCACAAATTCTGCTGAAATGAGGTTCTTTTGGCTCCCATTGTCAACAATGAACTGCAGCGATTTACCCTTCACCCACATGTGTGAGTGGAAGAGGCATTCCCCCTCCTCTGGATCTTCAGATTCAATTTTTTGGCTCTTTGTGGTGGCCACAATGGCACTGGGCTCTGCATCAATTATCTACTTCCCTTTGTCCGTCCCCTTATCGGGTTTTGATTCATAGTTGAAACCTACATCTGATTCGAAAGCCTTCAGCTTGGCCACCAGTGACTACTTGGCCTGACACTCACTTGTATTGTGAGTGGAGCTCTTATGGAACTCACACCATTTTCTCATATCCTTCTTTGTCTTCGTTGTGTTGTTCTTTACTCGTGGCTTCGACGGGTTATCCTGGGTAGCCCCGCCTTGGCTTGGTCCCTTGTTCTATGGTTTGGGGGCACCTTTTCCTTGCTTTGGATTCACATATCCAAAGTCCCACTTCTTCTGTTTGATCTTCTACTCAATATTTACAGCGTACCGATACGTTGTGCTGAGCGAGGAAATGTCTGGGAACTTCATCTCGTCCTGGTTGTACTTGTGTAGACAATCATGGTACTTGAGCACCAAATGCCGCTTAGTATCCTTGATACCCATCCTCATACGAAGGGTATGGAAAGTATTTGTGAACTTTGACACACCTTGGTCCCTTCCCTACCGTAGTGTGGTCCACTTTATGTATTTATCTTCATAGCTCCCAACATGGTAACATTGTTCCTTGATGGCGTCTCGGAAATAATTCCAAGTGTGTGCAGCTAAAAACAATGAGGGTTCACTCTCGTCCTTTTGTTGAAAGTAGGTTTCCTATGAGTCCTTGATGTGTGAGGTGGCTTTAAGAAGTGAAAACGTAATCTTTTCGTGATTGGAAAAGTCATGAACTGAAAAATATCCTTGCAATAGATTTAATAATTTATCTATGGCTTCTGCATTTATGAGGTCTTCGAATATGGGAATATCGAAGTTAACTTGTACCTTAAAATGAGGGGTCCCTCCAGTGTGGCTACCGGATGAAGAAGCATCACCTGTGGGTAGTCATTGAAGGATCTAGGAAAATTTATCCATCATCGCGTCCCTTTGTTGCTCGAGGGATTCTTCGAGAAACATTTTGAAAGGATCTCATGTCCCCTCGTCTTTCTTTTCTCCCGCCATGGGAGGTCGAGCCCTAACTCCTTATACCCTAACCTCGTTGGGGACATGCAAAGGAAAATAGAGAAAGAGAAGACCGCTCGAATACCACTGATTTGAACTTAAAAAGGAATGCAACATATTATAGATTAACTCATAAACACAGAGATGTAGCATAAAAACACTTCATTTCATTAATAGAAAAATATTGAACTATGCTTACAACAAAATAAAAATAAGATAGCTCAGGTGATGGTAGCTTATCTCTGAGAATAGATGTGGTGGCTACATGCCTCTGAACTGAGTTACAATGAGGCTCAAGGAATTTTCTATTATTGAACAATAAGATAAAACCCTGAACAACCAAAACCCTAACCAGATTAGATGTAACACTAGGAGTTTATGGGCCTCACTGGGATTAGTTGGGCAGCCAACTTCCCGGGGTCATAACTTGGTCATATTATCTTCATTTAACGCGTATGATACCTCATTGGAAAGATCTCTCCAAGGACTACAACTATCGATGTGATTACGTTTCTTATTGCCAAGTGAATTTTAACACACAAAAAAAATAATTTAGGGCCTCAAAATAGCTCCAGAAGTCTAGGCCCCGAAAAACTGCCAAAAAGAGTAAATTGTGCTACATTTAAGGAAACTGAAAAAAATAAAAAAAACAATGGTGAGGGTCCAAGTGGAATAGGCGAGTGGCCACCAATATCCACCTAGATCAAGTAATTTGCAAGGATATTTTTCTATAGACTAGTAACACTTATGGCTTTTGTACCAGGGAAGAAACAACCAAATCAAGGTTTTGTCAGAGAGATATATGAAACATAATGTTACTCCCTTTGAGAGCCAAAATGAACTGTTTGCTTTTGCAGAACTTCTTTTCAGAATTTTTTTTTTGGAAACACAGATTAGGTGTTGTCTTGCACAACTGAGCCCACCCCACTAGACACATAGTTGGGTCTCTTTCCTTGCCCGACTTATGGAAATGAAACATGTACAGTACATTGTAACAGTAGCAAGTTCACCAACTTTAGTGTTTTCTTCCATAAAGGCAGCCTGTCGATCACAACTTGATGCATTCCCCTCACAGGCTGTTCACCCAGACTTGGTCCAAATGCAAGCTGAGCATCTTCCCCTAGAAAATTGCGCATTTCTGGAGGGCAACTAGCCTTGCCTCCATAAATTGTGCAATCCTATCTGACAGCTTGGTGGGCTCCAGGATTGCGCAATCATGTTAGTCAACACTCCCAGCAGGAATTACGCAATTTTCCCCAACAGGGTTGCTCAACCCAGAATTTGCAAAAATCTGGGTAGTAGTCAGCTGCTTTGCCCAGGAATTACACAAATCTTCAGGGCAATTAGCCCAGATCCCAACCAGAAATGTGCATTTTATTCAAGCAGTCAAACAACCTCTTGCATGTGCAGCTGATTTGATCGGTTCCCTCTGGGACCGAACAAAATAGAATTGCACGCATGGGCTACTTCTCCCAAAGTAGCATGCAAAGGCATCCCTTGTTTCAGGTGTCTATGTTTAGCAGTTAGAAGTTACATGCAAGGATCATGTTAGAAACCTCCCACCAAGTGTCGCTTTCCCTAGATTTGTGGCATGCGTATCACAACCTCAATGTTATCAAAACTCATCAATCGGATACCTTGCAACTGTGACATCCCATATCACATTTAGGTATAGTGCGCACACTCAGTTCAGTTGTTTTTAGGTAAGCCCGCTTCCCATGCCTTGTGTTTCATTTCTGTCGCTTTTTGTGTTTCCTCTTGTATGAGTATTGTTTGTTTGATTTCCTTGAATGCTTGCTGTCATTTACATGTATATTATCTTTTCCTAGCACCGTTTCATTTTTCATCAACATCTCAATGTTTTCGCATGCATGAAACTATTGTCCCAAATAGTCATCGATTGGCGACTCACCTCACCCACATGCATGTTGTTCCATTTTTTGAATCCGCCATTCACCATTTGCATACATGATCATTCAATTATGCTTACAATCAGTATCAGCATGCATTCTCACTCACATTCACTTTCAGTTGCCTATCGACAAGTCTGGCCAACCTCGGCCAAGACTCTGCCTCACCAAGATATCATTGCACAATCCTGACAGGGAAGGATCTACCTTCCTCTCCAAAAATATGGATTTCTGCCTAGCAGCTGTTCCCATGACTACTTTGTGCAATCCTGAGGGACATTGACTACTAGCCAAGAAAATTGCGCAATGCAGTCACTGAGCGTGCAGTCATTGCCAGCTGAGATTTCGCATTGCACAATTCCAGCAGTTAGCAGCCAGACTAGAATATGCATTACACAATTCCAGTAGTCATTCAGTCTCCCAACAACCTAGACTATGTCTTGTGCAGTCTTGGATATTGGTCTCCTGATGTCCTGGCCAGAATTGCGCAACCTTCATGATTAGCCACATAGGTATGTTGCAATTCAATTCTCAAGTTCATTTTCGTTTTCGACTGACAAATTTCTTGCCATGATTTTTTCCATGTCTCCAAGTATTGCAAGTGTTCATCTGGCAGAGCAAAGTTGCAAGAACAAGCAGATCCACTGCTAATGAAAGAAACTTTGGAGATTCAGGCTATGAGGTGAAGGTGCAACATGAAGATCGTGCAAAGACAGAGAATGGAATAGAGAAGGAGTTGCATGTGTTGAATCAGCAACTCTGGAAGAACATGAAGCTACACAGACAGACGAATGAGTTATAGCAGGAATCAGAATAGCAGTGGGTGCAACGTGCACTCATGGATGAAATTGTAGTCATACAAGTTAATGATCCATCCCAGTAGCTGACACGGAGTAGACATGACAAGAAATTTTGTTGATCACATGCAAGGGATTCAACAACATGCAGGTCATTGTGCACATGCATACAATCCAACCCATTCAACACACTCACTAAGGTGAAGACAAGAAGCAATTCCAACTGGAGCTGAACATGCACTTCGGCAAGTTGACGCACATGACCACCAACACACGCTTGAAGATCAGCATGGAGACTATGCATCATTGTGTTGTTGGTTCAGCCGTACCCAAGAAGACCATGCGTATGTTAGCAGATGAGTTTGATGAAGGGGACGAACCAATGCACCAGCCGCAATGGAGGCAAGAGTTCACTTCAGTAAGATGTCACCATGAGGTGCATGCACACCATCACGAATGGCCAAGATTGGAATCATCTCACCACCTTCACCATCACAAGCATGTCAAAGAGTTGGTCTCATCACAGTAGATCGAGAGCTAGTGATGTCTTGCAAGGATTTCTCTAGCCATGTTGTCTCACATGAGTACATGTGCATTGTAATGTTGAATCATGTCAAGTGTAATTCAAGTGTCAATAGTCGGATGTAACAGTCATAGAGTAGGTGAAGAGTCATGAGGGTAGTTGAATTGTCACAAAGGGGAATGTCAAGGGTCACCCCACCCTTTCCTATAAATAGTCCCTCATAACTCAATGTATAGGCTTTTGGCCAGCCAAGCTTTTGTTAAGACTATCTTGAAGAAAGCTTAGATAGTATTGTAATGCGCCTTGGCTTCTCCACTGCATGGAGCTGGTTCATATCTTTGGAGGAGCAGGTGGATGTCATTGTAATGCTTCACTGTTGGGGCTAGTAGGTTTACATGGATGTATTGTATGATGGTAACTTACACTTCTTTATATAATAAGATCCAACATGTTTTCACACATGTATTGTATATGTTGTAACACTGATCTTTAACACTTTTAATGCATGCTGCTTTAACTTGTGTTCTACATCTGAACTAATTCATTGGAAATGTGTTGTATATGTTGTTAATGTTATCTCATCCATGTCGATTTCTCTGCTAAAAATCATATAGACCTTTCACATGAACCTTGTTGTAAAAACCAACGCACTCGTTCATCCTGATACGTGAGTGTTGTGCATGTTATCTTACCTTGTATGTTGTGACTACCACATCTGAGTGGATTTCTCCGCCTGAAGATGTGTGTGTCTTGTGCGTTGTGTGTTCCTAGCCAAGTTGGGACTGAACCATTTCAACCTGGAACTCACCTTCACCCTCATCTCAACCCACCTATGTTAGAACCTCTCATACACCTTCCTTGACTCACTGCAGCAGTCACACCCTTGCTACTAACAGAGTTATCTTACTTGCCTCTATGCAACATCACAGTCAAGGCATTGCTTTATGACCCACTTCTAGGAGTCATACACTAAATGATCTGTTGTCTAATTAGGACTTCATATCGGGGAGATCCCCTTACATGTTGGCGAGTCCAGCACCGTCAACACAGTACTAGCGTAGCAAGCAGTTCTTGTACAGATGATTTGTGGACCTTGTACTTCGACAGATACAAAACACAGGATGGATCTAGATCCGGGTGTGCTTTGATAGACCCAAGGCAAAGGAAACACTTAGTCTTGAACCTCTTGGAGTTCGAGTGCATGAACAATACTGTTGAATATGAAGCACTTGTTTTCGATTTACAGAATGCCCTCAGCCTCAACGTTGCTATGGTGAAAGTGGTAGGTGATTCAGAGATTGTGGTACATCGAGTACGTAACACCATACATTATGTTTCACCTCGTCTTAAGAGCTACCAACAAGAAGTATGGTAGCTTATCTCTAATTTCCAAGCTTCTAATATCATCTCTATACCAAGAATGTGAAATGTAGTTGCAGATGCTCTGGCAAACACAGATGCTAGGATGACACTGCTTAGGGATAGATTTTATGTTGAAATTTTGTATAAGCCATCTATTCCTGACAACGTAACTAATTTGTGTGTTTATGATCATGATGAATAAGACTACATTTCATGGCCAACGCTAACATCTTTAATGATGCAAAGATAGATGAATACGTGCATGAGTAGTCTCTGCAAGAAACAACTAATGATAGTAAAGGCAACCTCATCCCCAAGGGCGTGGTTTCACTCGAAAAGCTATATGACTTGCAGAACCGCTTCAAGGGACCTAGGAACGCTAAAACCCATAATTCCACACTGATGCATGAACAAATTAATCTAGGAACATACATATATCTGAAGTTCATGAATCTCAGTACGTGTTACACAAGTGTAGAGCGACAAGCTTTTGTTAGCTTGTTTAGATAATACAGTGATATATTCATGTGGACATACCATGACCTGAAAACATATGACATGCGAATAATCCAACACATCATTCTGATCAAAGAAGGGGTCAAGCCATTTCAAGAGAAGCTCAAAAAAAGTCCATCCATTACTTGAACCCCTCATTTAGAAAGA
The DNA here is from genome assembly GCA_031772625.1 of Pinus tabuliformis. Lineage (NCBI taxonomy): Eukaryota > Viridiplantae > Streptophyta > Pinopsida > Pinales > Pinaceae > Pinus > Pinus tabuliformis. Next base: position 1,240,139,992 of record CM062818.1, read on the forward strand.
ATTGATTAAGTTATTGGATGTTCGGATCATTTACAAGGTTCGTCATTCTACTTGGGTTTCAAACTTAGTTCCTATGAGGAAAAAGTCTAGGGAGATCCCCCTGTGCGTTGATTTTCGAAATTTGAATCGTGCCTTGGACAAAGAAAATTACCCCGTGTTGTCTATGGAGAACATCTTACACATAGTATCTAGAACATAAATGTTTTCTTAGCTTAACGGTTTTTTTGGATATAACCAAGTTCTAAGAGCAGAACCTGACAGGCTTAAAACTACATTCTATACCAAGTGGGGTGCGTTCACTTATCGAAGAATGCCATTTGGGTTGGTAAACGTAGGCGCAACTTTTGAGTGTGCTATAGACATCACCTTTCATGGGCTCATCGAACAGAGCATGGTGATCTACCTTGATGACGTAATAGTCTTTTTCAAAAGATGGTTAGCCCACTTGCACCATCTTAAGAAGATCTTTGAGTGATGTCAAAAGTATGGGATATCCTTGAATCCTAAGAAGAGTGTCTTTACAGTGTCTAAGGGGAACCTCCTTGTGCATATCATTTCCAAGAGTGGGATCAAGGTTGATCTGGACAGAGTTCAGATTGTCATGTAGATTCCTCACCTAATCAACAAGAAATCTTATGTAGTCCTTCTTGGGGAAGATCTACTTCCTCCAAAAGTTCATCTCAGATTATGCGCATATTGTTAACCTATACAAGAGATGATCAAGAAGGATGAAGTCTACAATTGGGGGAAGAAGGAAAAGGAAGCATTTTCCCATATTAAGGAGGCAATAGAAAAAGCACCTGTGCTAAAGAGCCAGATTTCAACAAATATTTCTTGCTTTACACATTAGATTTTGACAATTCACTCGTTGCAGTTCTCACTCAGAAGGATGATTTGAACAACAGATGCCCCATATCCTTCATGAGTGCGAGCATGTAGGGACCCGAGCTCAAATATCGTGCTATGGATAAGAAAACATATGTTGCATAGAAGGCGATGAAACATTTCAAACTCTACCTACTGGAAAACCATAGTCTTTGTGCCGCACGCAGCAGTCATATCACTGCTTATTCCAAAAGAGCTGGGTGAAATACGTGTGAACTAGATGACAGGAATACAAGAGTATGATCTTGATATCAAGCTAGTTCACACTGTCAAGGGTCATGATCTCTCCAGACTTGCAACAGAAGAAGTGCATGAACAAGAGGAAGAAGAAGAGCTCATCGGTTGGGAGCAAGAAATTGAGATGTACAATGTAGAGTGAGCACTACCCACCTTGCACGGGAACTCTTGGTATGAAGAAGTGTGCTGGTACCTTAAGCATGGCACTATGCCCTCTCACTTTTCCATGCAACAGAAGAGGGCACTCCGAATCAAAGAGTTATCATACCAGTTGGTGCATGGATTGCTTTACAGAAAGCACAACATTGGAGTTTTGCTCAGGTGCCTAGAGGCACAGGATTCAGAGAGAATGTTAGGTGATCTGCATGACGGACCAGTCAGAGGTCACTTCGCGGGTTACACAACAGCGCATAAATTCATGAGAGTTTGTTTCTACTAGCCCAAATTGTTCAAATATGTACACGCTTATGCCCGCAAGTGCTTGTTCTGTCAGTAATGCCCCGACAAAACTCAAAGGTCAGCAACCCTATTAGATCCTATTGCAGTAGAAGAATCGTTCCAACAGTGGGGCTTAGACATAATTGGGTAAGTTTTCCAACATTCATCAAAGAAGCACTGCTACATCATGACCGCGAAAAATTACTTCACGCAGTGGACAGAATCAATTCCATAAAAATAATGAATGACCAGGAAGTCATCATATTCCTTCAACAGAACATCATTTCGAGGTTTGGGGTTCCTGTATCACTTATTGTTTACAATGAAACTTACTTTTCTTCATTGAAACTTTATTATTTTTCATGGAAATATCGTATCATGCTTAAGCATTCAGCTAACTACTACTCGCAGGAAAACACTTTTGTCGAATCTACAAACCAAAATAGCATTTGCATCATAAAAAAGACCATTCACTCTAAACAGTGAAACTGGCATTCTACTCTAGTGAAAGCTCTTTGGTCTGACCAAGTTACACCCAAACCCTGTCTAAACACATCTCCATACTTCCTTGTATCTGGAAAAGAATCCATCCTCCTACCAAATGTCTACTTTCCTGCTCTCTAGTTATCCCAAGAATCCCAAGGAAAATTGTGTCTATTGGTTTAGTGTAGGATGGACACTTGCACTATACCAGAACCGTATCAAGATATGGTTTGATCAAAATTTTACAGGGAACAACATCTTTGTTGTGGTTGACTTAGTCTTGAAGTGGGATAAACCCCACGAAGACAAAGGCAAACACACGAAGTTCTAGTCCCTGTGGATTGGTCCTTTCACGGCTCACGAGAAACTTGGCCAACACACATATCATTTATAATCAATTGACGGGATGATTTACAACCTTCCTATCAATGGCCAAGATTTAAAATGTTATTTTCAAAGATCTGGGGTCACGCCCCGCCCTATGTACAGATTCTTTTCATTTCTTATTTTTTTGCTTTACTTTATTGTTTTCACCTCACTTTACTTTGCTTTTATGCCTTGTTATTTTCATTTTGTAAATAATTGTTTTCCTATATTGTGTTCTAGCTTTTGAATAAGTATGTGGCTGAAGTCAAAGAGTCTTGTGACATTGTAGTGCTTGGCCAGTCCCATGTCTATCTTCTTTGTGCTTATTTGTAATTTTTCGCCAATGAACGGTTGATGGAAAATACGGTTTGTCTGTAAGAGAATCTCTCGTCAAACCATTAACCTGTGTCCAAACTAGGAAAACCCATGCTTGTACTCAGCCTTCTAGTCTTTGTGTTCAAGCTTATACAACTTATAGAAATGGAGAAGGGGAAAAATATAAATGAGCAAACCTAAATTAGAGGTCTTACATGCTTCTCTAAAGGAACAATCTCTCCTGCTGTCAATAAGTCGGGATCCCTCTTCTGCCCAAAAATAAATAAGTTCCTATGCATAGTCCTCTTTTAAAAAACAAAAAATACAAAGGCAAAAAAAGAGAAAGGCTTCCTGCGAAAAGAGGTGAAGCAGGAAACTCCATCGGGGTACTAACCAGGCTCGTTAGTAGTGGAACAATGTTTGTGTTCCTACGTGACTTTGTCAGGGTATTGTCCAGGCCTTCTGGCAGTGGAGCAACACTAGAGATGAAAAACTTATACTTTGAAAATCTTCAGCTTACGAGCCAAACTACCCTTCCCAATTTTGAAACACTGTGATCTAGCTAAAAATTTGGTCGTGTTTGACTGAGTTGGTACAAGGTGAACCATGTTTGTACATGGGGTGAGTGGGGAATCCAAAGTAACCTGCACAACAAATCAATACTCTCTAAAAGACCAAGGCCCTACATTGAAAATTAATTGAAACAGAGAAGCTAGTATTCAACCACTGTGTCACCAAGTGTTGTAGTGGCTACAATGCCCTCCAAAATTTTGGCCTGCATCCAAATTTCTGAGCCTTCCTTGATTTTTCCCCTGATGGTTGCAAACAATCAGCCTCGTTCCATGTGTTATTTTTTATTCTTTACACTCTTTTTGCTTGATTGAACACCGGTCATCTTTTGGCATGTTGATTGTTGTGCCATTCTTACGATCTTGTTCTAGCCATTTTGAAGGTTTTTATTTGTATGCATGAGTCACTTTCAGTATATGAACATCAGTTGTACTCACACACAAAGTTGAAGCACTATCATCATATTTGTTCGAATATCTATCTCAAGTGTCACACTTGTCACTCTTAACCTTCACGACAGTTTCATTGAGCACATGTTTGTCTTGTTGATTCGAGGTATCTGTTACATATCATTTTTTCATTGTCCATGTAATCCCCATTCCTTGATTTTGGAGGACCTCTACAGTGGACCCCACATGCTTTCCCTTCATGAAGAAACTCCCATTGTGTCCCTCTTCATGAGCATATCAATTCCCTTTTGCACCATTTCCCCTAAAACTTCTGGTTTTCCGAGTTTACAAGACCGATGCTAATGGCCCTTGTCCTCCTCGCACCTATATGCAGGGATTATCACTGTCCCTAATACCAACCATAGCGACTAAGCTTTGTTCCAGTTGCATCGATCCTCTTATGGAAATTTTCTTAAATAAAGAGTCACAACTTCCAACTCTAGAAGCTTTGTAACAGAAGTCTGGTAAATGGTTTGGCCGGATGGGGTTGAGGATGTCAGTTTGGGCTCCTTTCCCCTATAATGATGGAACTATTTCAAGGGATATGACCTTCTCCAATGAGAAGAGGATCCATCTCCCATACATTCATCCTATATAAACCTCCCTTCTTCCCAAGCACAAGCTATTGTTAATGTTGGTGTGCTAGTGCTATTTTCATTTGGAGTAAAACAACAAGCTATTCATAGTTGTAGCTATCTAGTTGTGTGAGGGAGAAGTGTGATTTTGTTTGGAGTGAATCTTAAAGGGGAGAGCCCTAAAACTATTTTTGATTGAGGCCATCATGGAATGCTAGCAGAAGTGTGTGGGAACCTGGTCTTGTCAGAGGAGAACAACAACATCAAGACAATGGTTGTAGTCGCTATTTGATTCAATATATATGCAACTATTGATTGATTTCCTACATGATTTCTCATCTTACATACTCATGGCTTAATGTTTCTTGACTTGTTAAGTAGGTTGAATTACAATTTGTCTATTATCACGGTTGTTGTTTGTTGTTGTTTACTTGTTTCAGGTGCTTGGAGAAGGAAGCGAGAGATAGTTGTAGCAAGCAAGCAAAGACATCATCAAACGAGATAAGAGTACTAAGAGGTAGGCCCTCTTAATTGGTTCTAACCTAAGGAAATCTTTCATAGAATGTATCTATTGTGGCTAGAACCATCATCGGGCTAGAGGAATTATTTTGTGTTCACACTTATAATTTTACTTCACCACAAATTGGCAACTCCACTGGTGATCCAATCCTTCTATTTGTCTTGTTTGATATTTCATGATTTCGTGTGAACTTTTGTAGTTCCACTTTTTCCCTTTGATTTTGTTTCTTTTCTTATGCTTACTAGTCTGAGTTTGAAATTCACAGTAGCAGATCTGGTCCCTATATATATATATATATATATATATATATATATATATATATATATATATATATATATATATATATATATATATATATATACATATATATATACATATATATATACATATATATATACATATATATGTATATATATATATACATATATATGTATATATATATATGCTTAGATACTTCACTCAATGCACTTAATGCTGACAGTCACACCGATCAGTGCAATATGCTAAGAAATAGTCACGCCGACCAGCCTCTGGCACTTTTTGTCAGTTAGGCAGTTGCGCCGATTCTTGTACATGAATATTAGGGTTTGTCCCCAATCTTGGCCAGTGTATTTTTCTCTCATGATTTTGACCCCTTAAGCCTTTTAGATCATTTTCTCTCCGACTAGAGAGCTTCATTTAGCTTGGTTTGTATGTTTTCTTGGTTTAGCCCACCCTCTGATGTGTTAAGTTTGGCCCAATGTGAAGTTATTTTTTTTTCTTTAAATCCCTCAATCAGTGTTATTTTTTGCCAAATAGTCATGATAATTAGGCCTATCAGCGCTACTTTTAGCTTGAAAGTCATCTCAGTCGTGCTGATCAGCGCTACTTTTGGCCCAAAAGTTGCTCCGGTCTCTAAGTTAAGAAAAGTGAGAATTTCCCCCATTCTAGTGCTAGTGCGTCTTGACCCTCGGACTCTTTTCTTTTGCCCAGAAGTGACTAGGATGCTTTGTTTTCAATTGAATGAGTGAAAGAGTCTCGTTTGTTCTCTTATTTTGAGTGTCCCTTTTCTCTTTCCAAGAATTGATTACATTATTTGGTTTGTCGATTGAAGCATTTATGTGTTTTGTTTGTTCGATTCAGAGAAGAAGTTGCTTTTAGTTTCATTTATAATGCTTTGGATTTGACTGATGCTTGTTTGTTCGGAATTGTGAAAATTTTCATTTAAGGTTCTTGATGTGAAAGATTCATTTTGCATTTTATGAAAAGGAGAACACCATTCTAGTTTACTTAAGCAAAAATATTGCATTAGTAGCGTTATTGAGAAGGTAGAATTGCATCATCATAAGCATTGGAAATGAAATGAAAATTCTTATGTTGTTATAAGAAGATTAAGTGCATTTAGGAGATTTATTACTGAAATATTTCATTCTTTAATTGTTGTATTAATTTTGTGTTCTCTATCTCTCAATTAGTGATAACTTTACAAATATACGTTTTCTTATATAGCTACATATAGGAGTTTTCAAATGATAGCGGTAGGGCCTTCTAATTGAAACCTAATTCAGTATCAACGGTTAAAAGTTATCAAATTAACCTAAGGAAGCATTGAAACTTAATGCTTACATTTAGTTGTCTAGCCTAGAGACGTGTTCCAATGTCATTAAACCTAGTAGCAATCGTTCGCTTCAGCACTAGATAGCGCTAGTACAGACTTGTGCTCCCAATACCGTCGACTATATAAATGGGGACCCCACTAAGTTGTAATCCTTTATCCATAGGAAGCTGAGTCTATTGCCTTGTAAACATGATACACTGAACACATCATTCGGGGAGATTGCCTACCTGTACTTCTCGGTTCACGCAGAGGTATTTTTGCAGTTCATAGTTACCTAATAATCCTTTATGCCTAGAGTACCCTGAGTAGTCGTTTGATAATTTTTACTCTTTAAACTTAAAACATCATTCAAGCACTTGCCCTTTTGAGCTTGATAATTCGAAAAGTGACTAGACTCACCTTGCATCCTTTTCTCGACACTTAAATTATGAAAAGGAAAAGTTTTGTTTCAGTGGCTTAAAATTAACTACCCACGAAATATTCTTGGTTAAATTTATCTTCCTTAGTAATTCTTTAGGGTTGATTCCAATGGAAACATTTCCAGAGTCTACCAGTCAAGGATTCCGCTTGGATGGGAACCCTGGTTCTTTTCCTTCTTTTGAACCACTGGTGCTCCTTATATGGCGACGTTGTCCCTTCCTCGGTTAACCATTGGTTTACATGTTGGGTTATTTTTGACCTCGGTGATCGCAAGCATCCCGAATCCTATCCAAACATCTCCTTCATTCGAATCATGTCAGGATGATTCTAAGGTTGACCTCTCCCCTTCTTCCCATGTTTCTTCCTCTTCCTCTTCTACTTCGCCTAGTGAAATTTTGCGATCCAGCAACTAGGAGGATAAGAAGAACAAGAAGTCAAATAAGTGAGAGGCCAACCATGCAACTATTACTCCAAATGCACCACAAGTCAACAAACATTCTGATCCTTCATGGAAGGTAAAATTCCCTTGCAGGATGTGTAAGGGTGACCATCTCCTTCGAGATTGTCCAAGCATTCCTAGAGTCTTAGAGGTATGGTCTCAAGACCTGAATTGACCATCCCCATTGACCTCTGGAGATCATGTCAATGCTACACCTTCAACTAATGATGGTAAGAAGAAGGGAAAGATTAGATTCCCTTGTAGGTTATGTGAAGGAGATCATCTCCTTCACTCCACCTTTGTCCACGTATGGATAAAGCTTCCAAAGTTTTGGAAAATGTTACAGCTCCTCAACCGCGACTCCCTGTTGGTTATCAGAGTCTGTCCTCTAACATTCTTTCGATTAGGGTCGATTAATTGCTTTCCTCCTCCCATCTTATGTGCCTTTCTAGATCATAATACAAGCCTATAATATGGAAGTACATGGCACTATATTAGATGAAGGCGCATATGTTAGCATCATGTCTTCTACTACTTGGCAAGCTTTGGGCTCCCTACAACTTGTGCCTGTCATTCAAAATTTGTTGGCTTTCAACAGAGGAACCAGTCAACCCTTGGGGGTCCTTCTGAAGTTCCCTATTACTTTGGAATGGAAGACCATTTATATAGAAGTGATGGTAGTCCAAGGTCCTTTATATTTCAATATTCTCCTTGGACGCGACTATGTTTATGTCATGGGAGCTCTTGTTTATTCACTTTTCCATGTGGTTTTTTTTTCTGCATGATGTGAGAATAATGATCATTTATCAATTCTTGTTTATTGGTCATCGAGTGCCTCCTTTGCAACCATTTTCCCCTATTGTATCTTGTTTGCAAGCAGTACCTTCCTCGCCATAGGTCAATTATGTGGCTACTCGTTCTATCTCCACATCTACTGATGACGACTCAGATGATATACTACATTATGTACTGGGGACATTGGAACCCGATCTGTGTTTGGTACCAAATGACATGTATTCTTCACATAATGTGGTTCTTCCATCTAGTGAAGGCCTCTTGGGAGCCATGTTCTCGTATGGTCTATGATCAGATTAACGATGATAGTTCTTTTTCTTGTGTCAACCTTGTTAAAAAATGAAACAAGTGTCGTGAGGATAGTTCCTGGTCTTGTGTCAACCTCGTTAAAAAATGAAACAAGGGGTCATCAGCATAGTTCCTTGTCTTGTGTCAAGCTCATTAAAAAAGAAACAAGGGTATCAAGGATAATTCTTTTACTATGTCAACCTCATTAAAAATTGAAAAACCTCCCTTTTCCAAATCGCGTCTTTGATTAAGATCCTGTAAGATCCCAGTCGAGTCTTTTCTAGATTTGAAAAGTGAACCTTCATTCCATCCATCTAGTTGATTGAAATGATGCATGGGGGGCATGTATCTCGATTGAGTCATTATGTTGGGGGCATGCAAACTTATTCAAGCATAGTTTTTTTTTTCGAGCTTTTTTAAACATGTAACTGAATCCAAGCAGAGTTCTCCATGGTTCAACATTTTGTAAAAATGAACCCATGCCCGATTTACATCCTGTGATTCCTCTTTTTATCAGCTAATTTTTTATGAACCTTGGTTGTTTCATTCCATCGTTACCATCTCTTTCGTTGATCATATGCTTTCACTTGGCTTTTTTCTTTCCTGAGGAACCGCACCAATGAGTGGTTTTATTAGCCAACCTCTTGACCATTACATTTTTTGAGCAATTCCTCCATTGCCGAACCAGTTGCTACCCATTATACCACTTGTTCTTCTAGGACGAATCACCTTTAATCTCTTTTCTGACTCGTAAAAAATGAAAATATTGCCAAGTATTTTTTTCCTTTTTGACTCATAAAAGAGAATAAAAATGGGGGGTCTACTTTCAAGCTCTTTTCCAACTCTTTAAAAAGTGAAAAGATAGCTGAGCCCTCGTCGTTTTGAAATTGTTAAAGAATGCGAAACATCATGTGCCTGGTATAAGTTTACCGCTTTTTTAGGCTGGGATGCTGATCCAGGTGGATATTGGTGGCCACCCGCTAATTCCACTTGGATCCCCTCTAGTTCTTCTTACAGTTTTTTCAGTTTCCTTAATTATAGCATAGTTTACTATTTTTAGCAGTTTTTCGGGTCCTAAACTTCCGGAGCCGTTTTGAGGCCCTAAACGACGTTTTTTTGGAAATCTACCACCAACGATTTTTCTAACAAAATTCGCCTTTTTTCGTCGTATTCCTCGGAGAGATCTTTCCAATGGGATATCATGCACGTCAAACGGAGATAGTACGACCAATTCGCGACCCCGGGAAGTTGATGTACCAACTTACCCAAAAACAGGGCCCACAATTTGGCGTTTCATCTTCTAGGGTTAGGTTTTGGAATCTGTAGGGTTTTTCCATTGTTTCTCAACAATAAATAGGCCTCCGAGCCTCATTGTAAGACAGTTCAGAGGCATGTAGCCACCACATCTCTCCTCAGAGATAAGCTACCATCGCCCTAGCTGGTTTATTTCCATTTCTGTTTGTAAGCATATTTCAGTATTTTACAGTAATGAATTGAGGTATTATTTCCGTTGCATATATGTCTTTATGGTTATCTCTGTATTTTATTGCGTTCTTGTTTAAATCTGGATCAGTGGTATCAGAGCGGTCTGCTTTTCTTCTCTGTTTTTCTTTGCATGTCCCCAACGAGGTCGGGATATAAGGAGTTAGGGCTTGAACTGGTCGAACCTTTGCAAGACCAGCCTCGCAAATCCCGATGGCCTCCCATGGCAGATGAAAAGAAAGACGAGGGGGCAGGAAATCCTATCAAAATCTTGCTCGAAGAATCCCTCGAGTGACAAAGGAACGCGATGATGGACAAGTTTGCCCAAATCCTTCAGCGGCTACCCAGGGGCGACGCATCGACTTCCAACAACAACTCTGGAAATGCCACACCATTTAACGTACAAGTTAATTTTGAAATCCCCATATTCGAGGGTCAGATAGATGCAGATGCCGTTGATAAATGGTTAAATGTGCTAGAGGGTTATTTTTTTGTTCATGATTTTTCCAGTCGGGAAAAGATTATTTTCGCTCTTCTCAAAGTAGCCCCCCACGTCAAGGATTGGTGGGAAACCTACTGCGAGCAGAAGGATGAAAGTACAGGCTCACTATTTTCAGTCGCACCGACCTGGGATTCATTCCGAGATGCCATCAAGGAGCAGTACTACCCTGTCGGAACCTATGAGGATCAATACATAAAGTGGACCACGCTACGGCAGGGAAGGGACCAAGACGTACCAGAGTTTACTAATATTTTCCATACCCTTCGCACAAAGTTGGGTATCAAGGATACAGAGTAGCATTTGGTACTCAAATATCGTGGCTGCCTGCATAAGTACATCCAAGAAGAAATAGAATTCCTCAACATCTCCTCGCTCAGCACGACATACCGATATGCCGTCAAAGTCGAGCAAAAGTTTAAACAAAAGAAGCGAGACTTTGGGTTTGCGAATCCAAAACAAGGGAAAGGTGCCCCCAAACCGCAGAACAAAGGACAAAGCCAAGACGGGGCGGCCCAAGACAACCCGCCAAAGCTGCAAGCAAAGAACAGTGTCGCGAAGCCGAAAAAGGACACCGGAAAGTGGTGTGAGTTCCATAAGAGCTCCACTCACAACACAAGTGAGTGTCGGGCCAAGCAGTCACTAGTGGCCGAGCTAAAGTTTTCAGAATCAGATGCATGTTCTGACTCTGAGTCAGAACCCAATGAGGGGAATGACAAAGGGAAGCAGATTATCGATGCGGAGCCCAACGCCACCATTGCCACCACGAAGTTCCAGAAGGAGGAACCTAAAGATCCAAAGGAAGAGGAGTGTCTCTTCCACTCCCAGATGTGGGTAAAGGGCTCCCCGCTACAGTTCATTGTCGACAGCGGGAGCCAAAAGAACCTCATTTCGGCAGACGTCATGAAACGACTGGGCTTACCGACCACAGCACATCCACAACCATACACCATTGGGTGGCTGCACCAAGGACGGGATCTTCGTGTGAGCCAACAGTGTCACCTTCCATACAACATCAAGCCCTTCACGGATGTGGTATTGTGTGACATTGCTCCCCTTGAAGTTTGTGATGTGTTATTAGGACAACCATACTTGTGGAAGCGACATCCTGTGTATGAGTCAAGGCCCCGTGCTATTATTGTTACTTTGGGAAATAAGTTGTACAGGATACCAGAGGTAGCACCGCCTACCGCCATCTCTTTGGTTACTGCAAAACAATGTAGTAAGCTCATTTCCAAAACCGGGAAGTTTGTTTTCCTGATGATACGCCCTCAAGAAAAGAAGAGGACGGTGGCCACGACCTCCAGACAAGGCCCCTCCGCACGACAACTACAGATGGACAAGGTCGTGGAGGAGTATGAGGACATATTCACCTCCCCCACAGGGGTTCCTCTACACTATCAGGTCAAGCACTCCATTGATCTGATCCCAGGTTCACCACTGCCCAATGGACCAATCTATCGACGCTCTGTTCTGGAGAACGATGAAATCAAGAGGCAGATTCAGGAGTTGCTACAAAAAGGTCACATCCGTCCGAGTTCATTGCCCTGTGGAAGCCCGATCGTGCTCATACAAAAGAAGGATGGGACTTGGAGACCCTGTATTGACTATCGGGCACTGAACAAGATCACTGTCCATAATAGGTACCCAATCCCATGGATTGATGACCTCCTGGACCAACTGAAGGGGGCAAAATATTTCAGCAAGATAGATTTGAAGTCAGGATATCAACAGGTACCAATTGAACCCTCCGATGTGTGGAAGGCTGCCTTCAAAGCCAAGGAGGGCCTTTTCGAATGGTTGTTTATGCCTTTCGGATTGATGAATGCTCCTACAACCTTCATGAGGCTAAAGGACGACATCTTGCGGCCATTCACCAACTCATTTGTAGTGGTATACTTGGATGACATCTTGATCTTTAGCAAGACTTGGGAAGAGCACCTCCACCACATCCGATAGGTTCTCCAAACACTGCGACAAAACAGGTTATGTGCCAATTTGGAGAAATGCACTTTTGGCATGACCCAGGTTCAGTATCTGGGATACATTATTGATGAACGGGGGGTGCATGTGGATCCAGCCAAGATCCAAGTCATTCGGAATTGGCCATCTCCAACCACTCTGACAGAGTTTCGCAGCTTTCTAGGTCTTGCCAACTTCTACCGCAGGTTCGTGTTGGGATTTTCTCATATCACTTGGCCCTTGAGTCAGGTCACCAAGGGAGGAGTGAAAGAATTTTTTTTTTGGTCTGAATCTCAACAGAAGGCATTCACAGAGTTGAAAGATAGACTCTGCACAACACTAGTTCTTGCATTACCAGACGTGCAACAACCATTTGAGGTCGAGACAGATGCCTCTGACTATGCTATTGGGGCAGTCCTTACTCAACACGGGTATCCAGTGGCATATCACAGTGATACACTTTCAGACACAGTCCGGAAGTATCCCACTTATGACAAAGAAATGTATTCCATTGTGTAGGCCTGCCGACAATGGAAGCATTACATTTTGGGGAAGGAAACGGTCATCCACACAGACCACCGACCCCTGCAGTTCATACAGACCCAAGGGAAATTGCAGAATGATCACCATCAGATGTGGTCCACATCCCTGCAGCAGTTCCATTTGAATATCAAGTATAAGAAGGGCAGCACCAATAATGTTTCAGATTGCCTCAGTCGACCACCGATCATGGCGTTAACCACCGTGCTCAACTCTTGTGGGCACGAGACTTATGATTGGCTACTGCTCTACAAAAGCGACCCGGAATTCGGCCACACATACCAGACACTCTTGGAGGGTCAACATGTTCCAGATTTTCACCTCCAGGATGACCTGTTATGCCACCTGGGTCACCTTTTTGTTCCTTCAAGCGAGCGTGCCAAGATGATCTAGGAAGTACACTACAGTCGGGCTATTGGGCATTTTAGGGTCGAAAAAACCGTGGCAGTACTGCAGAAATATTTCTATTGGCCGAATCTTTGACAAGATGTCGGAAAGTACATCAGATCATGCACTGCTTGCGCCATTGCCAAACCGACCATCAAGAAGCAAGGCCTCTATACCCCCTGCTTACCCCTAGTCGACCTTGGGAATCCATCTCCATGGATTACATGTCAGGCCTCCCTTCAACTAGGCATGGAAATGACTGTGTTTTTGTGGTCGTCGACAGGTTCTCGAAGATGGCCATTATGGCGGCCTGCAAGTAGAATATCACAGCAGAAGCCACTGCTAAACTCTTCTTTGAACGAGTATGGGTACACTTTGGGATCCCACAGTCTATCATTTCAGATCGGTACAACAGGTTCCTCTGTACATTTTGGTCTAGCCTCTGGTCGATGATGGACACCAAACACACTAAGTCCACAGCCTTCCATCCTCAAACTGATGGCCAGACTGAGATCGTCAACAGAGTGATCATACACATTTTGTGCATGTACAACTCAAAGCATCCATGCACATGAGACGAGAGCCTCCCCTATGTTCAGCACAGCTACAACCGGGCTCTCCACAGCTCGACTGGCCACAGTCCTTTCCACGTGGGATTGGGATTCCAGCCACTATGTCCCATCGATGTGGCCATGCCATTTGTAGCTACTCACGCAGATTCTGCTCATGTCCAGTACGAAATAGATAAGGCAAACAGCTTCATTGAGCACATCCAACATATTCACCAGTAGGTCCATCACATTCTAGAGAAATCAAATGCCAAGTATAAGCAGCGACATGATCAACATCGGGTGCCACACAAGTTTCAAGTGGTTGACAAAGTCTGGTTGTATTTGCAAAAGGAACGCCTTACCGGAGACTATCGGAAACTCAGACCACTCCAATATGGCCATTACACCATTACCAAGGCTATGGTAGACAATGCATTTGAGCTCAGCATTCCCCCATTCTTTGGCCTACACCTGGTGTTCAATGTTGACCGCCTTCGGCCATACATTCCACCATTAGTAGACACGTCCGACATTGCAGAACAACTCACACCCACAGAGTTAAATCCAGCTTACATGGAACAAGTTGCAACTAATCGGATCATGGACACACAGATCAAGCACACTCGCCAGCAGAATATCCAGCTGTATCGAGTTGTCAAAGCAGGACAACTCCTTCACCAGGGCAAGTGGCTCACCAAGGACCAAGTGCAGCAGAAGTTCCCTCATCTCATGGAGGAACTCAACGCAAAGGGGACCATTGCTTCTTAAGGGGGGAGGAATGATCCAGGTGGATATTGGTGGCCACCCGCTAATTCCACTTGGATCCCCTCTAGTGCTTCTTACAGTTTTTTCAGTTTCCTTAATTATAGCACAGTTTACTATTTTTAGCAGTTTTTCGGGTCCTAAACTTTCGGAGCCGTTTTGAGGCCCTAAACGACGTTTTTTGGGAAATCTACTGCTAGAGATTTTTTTGATAAAAATCGTCTTTTTTGTCGTATTCCTCAGAGAGATCTTTCCAATGGGCTATCATGCACGTCAAACGGAGATAGTACGACCAATTCGCAACCCCGGGAAGTTGATGTACCAACTTACCCAAAAACGGGGCCCACAATTTGGCGTTTCATCTTCTAGGGTTAGGTTTTGGAATGTGAAGGGTTTTTCCGTTGTTTCTCAACAATAAATAGGCCTCCGAGCCTCATTGTAAGACAGTTCAGAGGCATGTAGCCACCACATCTCTCCTCAGAGATAAGCTACCATCGCCCTAGCTGGTTTATTTCCATTTCTGTTTGTAAGCATATTTCAGTATTTTACAGTAATGAATTGAGGTATTATTTCCGTTGCATATCTGTCTTTATGGTTATCTCTATATTTTATTGCGTTCTTGTTTAAATCCAGATCAGATGCACTATTTACGAAAAAGGTACTCCTTGACTGAAATGGTGAAGCAGTTCTCTCGAGTATCATTTTCTAACTTTTCTGGCTGAAGAGACACAAATGTACGAAAAGGGACCATGTGGAGGTTTCTTTTATGTGTCTTTTTCAAACTCTCTAAACATGAAAAACATACCGAGTTACACCTTTTTCGGATTCGTTAAAATATTAAATGACAGTGGATTCGTTTGAAGGATGAACTTACGGGGCACGCATATGCTATCCCCTTCAAGCTTGCAATTAAAAAATAATTGGGGTACCTACCAGAAATGGTGGTAGAAAATTTGGAAATCTAATCAGTTGTGTAGGCAACTCACTCCTGAACATGACACATTCTTCTTCTTATCGGGTTGGGATATCCTCCTTTGTATTGTTGACCTCCCTGGGTTGGGCCGTTCATTTTTTCCTTCCATTCAATCTTTGCCACATCATCATGACCATCGATCCTATGGATCCAAAATCTGCCAAACTTCTAGTTGTGTCGTCGATATGTTCAAGAGTTGTCCTTCTGCAGTTACACTTACCTTTGATTCTCTGTATCATCCAAAACTATTGTGCACCCTTTTGTCTCATGTCGATGATGTGGGATATATTATGGCCCTCCTTCGACATGGTCATTTCCTATCGACTTCAGCTCATTATCTGAGAAGTTGACCGAGATACTCCCTTCCAGTACCTTAGAGCTTGCATGCCCTAATGACAATTTCTTCACACTCTACGATAAGTTCACATCATTGACTTTTGATCACGTGATTTCATGGGTGTTCGACTTCAGTTCCTTTATTCACATTTCATGGATTGTGCTGATAGTAACTTGAGGACAATTGAAATTATTGGTGGTTTCTCTTGCACTTGTTAACAATTTACATCATTGATAGGTAATCAAGTGACTTTCTAGCATGTTCGATGTCAACACATCTATTCACATGTTAGAATTTCTATTTTGATTGGGTCATTTTGGAGTGCAAGACCCAGGGCTTAGATCACAGTCCAAGTTACGAAGTGATGTGACATGGTTATGATGAAATACATGTCTCTTTCAAATGGATGGTTGTGACCATACCTTGGTTTCATTATGATCCTCTTTTATGGATGGTTGCGCCCATACCTGGATCCATTGACATGATCGTCCTCTGGATGGATGCATCCATGCCATGATTCATGTATCATTTGATAGAGTTCTTAGTTATGTATATGTATCTATTCTTTCTTGTAGGTTTTTCGACGACAGAATATGGTTCCCCACACTAATTTATAAAGTGTTTCATCCCTCACTCTAGTTTGGCCTTCACGCTTTAAGGGGCATCTGTTACACAACATTTTGTCACTGTCCCTGTACTCCCCTTCCTTGGTCATGGAGGACCTCTATAGTGAACCCTACATGCTTTACCTTCATGAAGAAACTCCCATTGTGTCCCTCTTCATGAGTAGATCAATTCCCTTTTGCACCATTTCCCCTAAAACTTTTGTTTTTCCCAGTTTACAAGACCGGCACTAATGGCCCGTGTCTTCCTCATGCCAATATGCAGGGATTAGCTCTATCCCGAGTGCTTACCGAAGCAACTGAGCTTTGTTCCAGTCGCACCAGTCCTCTTATGGAAAGTTTTTTAAATAAAGAGCCGAAGCTTCCAGCTCTAGAAGCTTGACAATGGAAGTCTGATACATGGTTTTGTCGGATGAGGTCCAGGATGTCAGTTTGGGCTCCTTTCCCCTATAATGATGGAACGACCTCAAGGGATAAGACCTTCTCCCATGAGAAGAGGATCCATCTCCCATCCATTCATCTTATTTAAACCTCCCTTCCGAAGCATAAGCTAGTGTTAATGTTGGTGTGCTAGTGCTATTTTGGTTTGGAGTAAAACAACAAGTTATTCATAGTTGTAGCTATCTAATTGTGTGAGGAAGAAGTGTGATTTGGTTTGGAGTGAATCCTAAAAGGAAGAGCCTTAAAACTACTGTTGATTGAGGCCATCATGGAATGCTAGTGGAAGTGTGTGAGAACCTGATCTTGTCAGAGGAGAACAACAACGTCAAGATAATGGTTGTAATCTCTCATTGATTCAATATATATGCAACTATCGATTGATTTCCTACATGATTTTTCATCTTAAATACTCATGGATTAATGTTTCTTGACTTGTTAAGTAGGTTGAATTACAATTTGTTTGTTATCACAGTTGTTGTTTGTTGTTGTTTACTTGTTTCAGGCACTTGGAGAAGGAAGCTAGAGATAGTTGGAGCAAGCAAGCAAAGACATCATCTACCAGGATAACCATACTAAGAGGTAGACCCTCTTAATCGGTTCTAACCTAAGGAAATCTTCCATAGAATGTATTTGTTGTGGCTAGACCCATCATCAGGATAGAGTAATTTGTTTGTGTCTGCTATTATAATTTTACTTCACCACATTGTCCTATTGTCAAGTCATGTTAAGTGTGTGATCACAATGTCATGTATGCACAATCTCACTTGCTCTAACACTTAGCTATTTTTCCTGAAAATCTTTTGACTGGACAACCCTCCTTCAACTGGACCTCGATTGATCTGCACTACGCAGTCTCCTCTCTCAGCAACCCTACTCTACTGCCAAGAAGTACACAGAGCTTGAGGTTGTCCTCTGGGGCATCTTGCACTATGCAATTTTGGAGGTTAGCAAGCTTACTATGTCCCAAAACTGCAAAGAAGTTGTCCCCAAGTCCGATCCAATATGCGCTTCCCGCAAGATCACTCATCAAGCCTCACTTTCATCTGCCGAAACCCTAAACTGCATTGTGACCCCAGGCTACACTGCTCTCCATAATTACGTAAACATACCCAACTACCTTCCTACACTGGTGACAAAAATTCCACAATCATGTGATTTAGGCCTCTGCTGCCTGGCACTGGATTGTTCCAAGAAATTGCACAAATCTAACTGGAAGGCCCCCTTCCTAGCTTGCTCTGCTCTATCCCTAAAATTTACACATTTTTAATTGGCACTCTCCCTATTTCCTCTCTCTGCACTCATCTAGGAAATTGCGCAGCTATGTCGAGAATGCCCTTGCTTCTTGTCT
This sequence comes from Pinus tabuliformis, assembly GCA_031772625.1. Taxonomy (NCBI): domain Eukaryota; kingdom Viridiplantae; phylum Streptophyta; class Pinopsida; order Pinales; family Pinaceae; genus Pinus; species Pinus tabuliformis. The sequence goes on from CM062818.1 coordinate 1,240,158,274, forward strand.
AACATTGCCCCTTAAAAATGCATATTTGTGACCAGCAGCTCCTCACAGCCCAATATAGCCGTACTCTAGAAACATATGCAGAAATTTTTGTCAGTGCCTCCCGCTACCCCACGTAGACTCATCCTGGCAATTGCATAGCTGTGTTGGAAGGCCCCTGCTACCTATCTAACATTCTCCCTCAAAATTGCATAGTTGTGACTAGCAGCTCCCTGCAACCCAATCTAGCCTTACTCTGGAAAAATAAGTAGAAATGTCTACCAGTGCCTCCTGCTACCTACTCTGTCTTCCTCATAGAAACTACACAGATTCCCAACTGGACCCCCAGATGACCTACCTAATCCTCATCCTGAAAATTGTGCAAATTTTCCCAATAGTTCCTCCCGACACCCTACCTTGTCTTCCTCCCAAGAATTGCGCAATTCTTCCTAGCGGGGTTCCACTTTGCAGATGTCATTTTTGTCTCGTATTGCACAAATCTGCCTCCTAGTGACATCTGCACATTTTTTCCTAATAGTCCTCCAGAGCCTCTCATCCTGTCTTGAGCTGTGTTATGTGCATTTTTAGTGCCTTGTCCTCCCTCCTAGTCATCTGCACCTGAAACGGAAAACAATACATCATGCTAGACTAGGCGATTTTTGTCTTTGATGTCATCTCGTCATGAGTGATCATAGGAATAGGTACATTGATGAAACATGGTGCAACGATGAACGGGATGAAGAAGGAGTGCATGCTAGAAGACTTGCTCACAGTTGAACGAACATAGGAAGCACATCGAACATCAAGCAAAAGGGACACATACATGTGCACCATCAAGCAAAACCAAGACCATCGAAGACCCCAAACACTTTTCCATGTGAAGGTGAAGACATGATACATCAAGAGCACACCCATCACTCAGCAACATAGTAGCTCGACATGGAAATCACAGTCAGCAAGTACATGTCATCAATGTCATGTGAAGTTTTGTCATGAGTTGTCTCAGCCACATCACTATTATTGGCCATACTTGTTGAAATCAAATGTAATGTAATGTGAAAATCGAAGAGACATACATATGAAGTCGAAGAGTCATGTAAGTCAAAAAGTCATAGGAAGTCAAACATTCATGAGGGAAGTCGACGAGTCAAAAGGGTTAGTTACCCACTTGGCTATATATACCCCTCATTATATGAGCAAAGGAATTTTCACCTTGGCTCCTCCCATGTAGCCTTGATATTTTGTATTATGTTCTTTGAGGAGTGAGGAGTGGCTCCAATGTCCCACTACTAGGGCTAGTGATGTATGCTATACAGATGTGTTTTGGAACTTTTTCTTAATTCAGAAGCCTATCTCAGACAAGCACATTTTCGCGCATGTTTTGTATCCGTTTATAAGACTATTCTTTAAACATTTGTAATCCATGTTTTCTTAACCTGTACTAAGATAGTTGAACTACTTCAATTATTTTAGTACTTACATTGTTGAAGATGTGTTGTATTGTTTATCATTATTTTTCGTCGGTGTGGACTACTCCATCAGACATTAGATAGACCGTTCTCATTTTTTCTTGGTTATAATGACTTCCACCCCCATGTGGACTTCTTCATTGGATCGTGTACATTTTTTCCCTTGTACTTTGGTTTTAATGACTATCGCATCCACTGTGGACTATTCCGCTAGATGTTGGACAGACCCTTGTTGTTTTCGAGTGTGTCTCTCCCTGGGTGGTACTACTACCTCTCATCTAGAGGCTCACTTTTACCCTCTCCCTTACAGTAAGATAAGTTGAACATAAAGTTACATTACTCACTCACCATGCATACTCACATTGTTTTCATGAATTTACAAGCATAACACTCTCATCTGTTGAACAACAAGAGCTAAGGAAAATCTCTAAGGTAATGGTAATCGGGCCATCATATTGAATGGTACTCGTACACCAAAATATATGAGGTCTAGTTGGGAATTCATACCGGGGAGATCCCCTAAATGTTGGTGGGTCCAACACCATCAACAGAAACCTTCAACCATAGAACACCTCAGAAGGGCTTATCTTAAGGGATGCTTGATACCATTTTTTGTAAGAAAATTCTACGAAGTGTAAATAGTCTTACGATCTGGACAGTTAATGTATGACATATACTTGTAGCATGCCCTCAATTACCTGATTGACTCTTTCTGTTTTTCTTTCCATCAAGGGATGTTAAGTGGTACTAAAACTTAGTTGAGTACCCATTCCTCCAAAGAGGGACATCCAAAAGTTGGAGGTAAAGTTTGGGTCTTTGTCTAATATCACCAATTAATGTATGTTATGAAGGTAGAAAATATCCTTCATGGATACCTTTGCCACCTTGGCATCCTTGTAAGTGCACTAAACTGGAATAAAGTGAGCAAATTTTGTCAATTTGTCCACCACTAACATGACTGCATCACGTTGTTTTGGGTCTTAGGAATTCTAGTAATGAAGTCTAATAATGTCACTTCCCATTTCCATTTTGGTATGGGTAGAGGCTTCAAAAATCTTGTTGGGTGTTGATTCTCTACCTTCACTAGTTTGAAATCTTATCATCTTACCAAGTTTTTTGTTGTGTTGGTTTTTATTCTCAACCAGAAGAACTCACTTATCATTGCATGGGATAATTTTCTAATAGCCCAGATGTGTTGCATATGGCCTTAGATGACTTTTGTCCAAAATTTCTATTTTAATTTCTTCGTGATTTGAAATATACAATTTATTTTTATATATCAGTTGTCTTTCCTAACTGATTTCAAATTCATACTAGCTTTTTGCACTATTTTCTCTTTTTTGTTTATTGAAAATCATATTTTAATCCTAATCCTTTGTAGCTATTATGTAACATCCGTAGGTAAAATTTTTATGTAATAAAGGATAATAAAGGCAAAATATGACCAAGGTCATGGGACATGTATTCCAAGCTCAATTTTAGGAAAATATTGTAGTGGGTATCACTTGCAATTTAATAATGGCTATGGAAATTTGCATAGGCATTGGTAAAGGAAAAGATGCAATAATTGGGATTTAATTATGGGAAATAAAGGAAAATAGGAAAAAAGGAAGGTGAAGAGACACAAATTTGCATGCAAGTGAAACTAAAGGAAAGTGAAGAAAGAAAGGAGACCTTATTGATAAAAAGGCATCAGAGAAAATTTCACAAGTTTTTGTCATTTCATCTTGGATCAATTGAGAGAGAGAGAGAGAGATCCAAGAGGAGAGAGTAAGCATGCAAGCCACTAAAGCAAAGGAAAGCAAAGGGAAAGAAAATAAAATCAAGGGAGCACATGGAGAAGGTTGGATCAACAACTTCAACAAGAGAATTTTGCAAATAATAGGTTGCATGTGTGATCTCCTCGTTAAGGTGTGAATGAATGGTACATGAACTAGTTTATTTGGTTCATTATCCATGATTTACATGGGTTTTTCCTAGTTTAACAGATGTTTTAGCCTTTTCCTTCCATTTCCTAGATAGCCATGGTGTGATGGGGTTCATCCTTTGTTGAGCTTTCGATTATCAAAAGGTTATAGAACCAAGTGAGGTGGTCTTAGGAAAATCCCAAGGATTGGGGGTTGAGATGGTTTTCTCCAGGAAGCCCATGATAAGTGGGGGGATATAGTAAAACTCCTCAAGGTATGGTGAATGAATTTTGAGGCATCCAAGCTTCGTTAGGTTTTGTGATCTTGGGACTGGTTTAGGTGAGATCAAGATTGCTTGAGAGTGGAGGTGGTTTAACTTATGGATTCCATATTTGATTATTTATTGGTTTATCCCATGAGATCCCACATTCATGCTTGGAAAATGGCACAGGGGTGATTGACTAAAAGAGAGATTTGTTTCAGCCCAATCAATGGTCAAGTGGTTCATGGAAGTCCCTCACTTGGTTGGCATTTGCATATGTTAATATGATATTCTTTCCTATTGTGATTAACGAGCACATATATTGGTTATGAGGTTGATATTATACCGGACCTGTCATGGTGGATATTTTGGTTATATGCTAGTTATATACTTGGTTATATGATGTGCTATGAAAACAAGCAGTACATGGAACACAAATAGAGCTATTTTAACTTTTCATCTTATACAAAACTTGTATCATGCCTTAAAAAATTGGTTAAGAGATGAGGATGTGACAAGGTTATGCATAGGAAGAGCCACGTTGACAAAAGTTGAAAATCTACATTTTTTGGGAATTTCTAGGATAAGGGACTTACTTCTATCCCTTTGTTTAAGTCTCCATATAAAATGGAAGATTTACATAACTCAAGATCCAGGGTGTTAAAGATGATAGAGAGCATCTATGTCGAAAAGGTAAACCTTACAATTATCTCAATTATAATAATTAAGCAAAGAAAAAAACAATTTAGGAGTACAAACAAGGAGAGAAAAATAATTACTTATTAATATTTGTTTTTAATAAACTAATAAATTAATAATAGGCTATCACTACTAATGATGGCGCGCTTCCTCTGAGAAGCTCCTACTGCTGCGGTCACTAGGTTACTGCATCGTGGCCGCCTGGGCCTCGGCCTCTTGCCATGGCCCCTCCATATCCTCCATCAGAGGGAGCTGATCCACAATGTGCTTTTTCAGATCTGGTGAAATCTCTTCCGCCGCAACGCCCTCGCCCAACTCTCACTAAATTTGTTAAGAAGTTGGATGTACTTCAAGAAGTTCATTTACCTCCAGCCTTGCCCCACATGGCCACATTGTGTCTTGCAGAAAAAGGTCTCATAGGTCAATTTACAGGCCTCTGGCCTTCTTCAAAAACTGTTCAAATATGGGTTGAAAGAAATTGGTCTGACAAAATTCAAGTGAAAATCTCCATTAGATTTTGTGGGAAAGGGTATTTCACATTTCACTTTGAATCCAAAGAGGATAAGGATTTAATATTCAAAAACAGGCCCTATTTCATTGACTCCAGGGGCCTGTATCTCAACAAATGGACCCCAGACTTTGACCCTGAACTGGATGTCCCTAGTGCTATTCTGGTTTAGGTCCATCTCCCTCATCTCTCGCTCCATTGCTGGGGAGATGAATCAGTGCGCGCCATTAGGTATGTAGTTGGAAAAATATATTGATCGCAGGATACCAAAAGAAAACATGCAGGCTTGTGTGAGGATTTGTGTTGAAGTGGACCTTGGCAAAGGACTCCCTAAAGCTATTAAACAGAAAGTGGATGAGTGGAGCCACATCCAGTAGCTGGACTACGAGTGGATACCATTTAAATGTAAGGTATGTCATGAATATGTCCACTTTTCCAATCGATGTTATAAACTTGTTGATGCAGAGAACGACGTTCAAGAATACCAATGGGAAACTGTTAAAAAAAAGAAGACAACCTCTTCATCCAAAGCCTCTCATGGATCTAGCCCTCCTGTACCCAATGCATCTCGTCCCTCTTCATCCTCCCCTCTCTTGTCTGCCCATCACCCTCTTGACCATCCAGCCCTCCCCTCTTCATCTAACCCCTTTCTAGTCTTATCTCCCCCTGCACCTACTTCCGTGGATCTCTCCCCCCCCCTTGATTCAATCCGAAGCTTCTGAACCTTCTCCCCACTTGGCCATCCCATCTCAGGCTTCTCTTGACCCTCCTCTCATCAGGCTTAGCAGAAGTTCCTCCAAAGATCATTGAACTTCTAGTGACTCTTACAAGAAACCTGGACTAGGTAGAAAATCATCCAAGTAGCATAGAGATGAGAATGCTCAGAAAGACATAGCTATGGGCACACAAACCCCTATAGAATCTTACATCCTGGGGCAACACGATAAAGAGAAAAATCACAAAGATCAAGGGGGGCGAGCACCTCTCCATACCCCCAATACCCAATGATGAAAGTTTTGTCTTGGAATAGCAGGGGATTAAGGAACCCCTCCAAGGTTTCAGCCCTCAGAGAACTTATACATAGTGAAAAACGAGAAATCTTATTGATTCAGGAAACAAAGCAAAATCAACAAGAAATGAGAGGAATAGTAGATCAGCAGAAGCAGTACAAAGGCAGTATTAGTGAATCAAGAAGAGCATCCAGAGGAATCGCCACTCTCTGGAATCAAAGTAAGTGGAACTGCACATCAGAAATTTTACATCAGCATTGGATCGGAACTATTCTGGAAAATAGAATAGATAACCAAATTGCAATCATTTATAATGTTTACACCCCAACCACTTCGGAGAAAAGGAATGTTGCTGGGATGATCTTAAGGCTAGTATCAATGGTGAAATAAACTCTAATATTATTGTGAGAGGCGGCTTTAATCTTATTTTACATGCCAACAAAAAAAGGGGAGGTTGCTTCTCACCTGATCCCTTCAGAAGTCATTTGGAAAATATCGTGCAAGACCATGATGTTGTGGATGTGGCTCCAAAAAATCACAGGTATACCTGGAGCAATCGCACGCTAAGCATTGGTAACATAATGGAAAGGCTAGACAGGACTCTAATTAAGGTTTCGTTTCTTTCTTCCTTCTTTGTGGGGTATGTCAGCATCCTTTCTTCTTCAGCCTATGATCACTACCCTATAACCCTTTAACCCTTACTCTAGAAACCCACTGCCCCCTTTGACCGATCCCATTTAAATACAGTCCCCTCTAGAATTGTATACCAGTTGTCCAAGAAATTGTACAAGATACTTGGAATCAACAAGTTGAAGGCTCTCTTGGTTTCATATGGGAAACCAAAAAAAGAAGAACCAAGAAGGCTATCAAAGAATGGGCAAAATTTAGTTACAAGGAGCCTGAGGAGATCAAAAAGAAAATCAAGAATGACTTAGACTGCATCCAAAGAACAATAGAAGAGCATGGCCTCTCTCAGGAGAATAAGGAACAAGAAATCACTCTCTATACACAACTGTGTCATGTAAATAGAGAAGAAGAATTAAAATGGAGATTAAAGTCGAGGAAACTATGGCTGCAAGGGGGTGATAAGAATACAACTTTCTTTAACAATCAGACCATGGCACGAGAAATCAGGAATAATGTAAGCTCTATTTTATATGCTGAGGGCAATTAGAAAACGACCCAAGAGGCCATTAGAAAGGTTGCCACTGAACATTACAAAGATCTCCTAACTAAAACAAAAGGAGAAGAGGACTACGGTGATTTTCTTCAATATTTTCCCAATGGAATCACCAAGGAAATGAATGCCAGCCTGAATAAGGAAATTGATGAGGAGGAAATCAGAAGAACGATTTGGACTCTCCAACTTGATAAGGCTCCAGGCCTTGATGGATTTCCTATTTGCTTCTATAGGGTGTTCTAGGGAATAATAAAAAAGGTTTTGACAAAAATGATCAGATGGATCTAGCGAAAGGGTAAAATAGGAGGATATACCAATGCCACTCATCTTTCTCTCATTCCTAAAGAAAATCAGCCCACTTCGTTTTCTCGATTTCGACCCATTTCCCTCTGTAATTCTTCCTATAAGATCCTGACCAAGATCTTAGCTTCCCACCTTAAACCCCTCCTCCCCTCTCCTATCTCAGAAAACCAAGGAGGGTTCCTAGCCAACAGACAAATAACTAATTCCATACTCCTAGTACAAGAAGCTATTCATTCGAGTCTCTCTAGAAAGGAGAAAGGGTTCATCCTCAAGCTTGACCTCACCAACGCCTTTGATAGAGTGAGACATTCCTACCTTATAGCTGTCTTAAAAAAATGGGATTTGATTCGCCCTTTCTAAACCTTATTACTGCTTGCATCTCTAGGCCCTGGATTTCCCCTCTGGTTAATGGTAGACCAGGTGAAGCTTTTCAATCCTCTCATGGTCTCAGACAGGGTTTCCCTCTTTCTCCTTACCTTTTTATTCTTATGGCTAAATCCTTTAGTCAAGCACTGGAATTCAACTAAAGGGTGGGCCTCATCATAGGTATCAAATTCAAGAATATCAACCACTCACAATTTTCCAATGACACTTTACTAACTGGAGGAGCCTCCACCACTATAGCAAGGAGATTCAAGAATCTTTTAGACAAATTTATGAGGTATTCTAGCAGTCTGGTCAACTAGTTGGAAAGTTGTATTTATGGATGGAATACAACAAATCAGGTTATCCACAATATCACAAATATCTTTGGAGTCCCTTGCAACCATGAGTGGACTCACTTCTCATACCTGGCCATGCTAGTGAGTCTAGGACCTTTGAAGGCAAAAACTTGGGACATCATCATTGACAAGGTGAAGCGGAAAGTGTAGCAATGGGGATGTGTTTGGCTCAATCTATCAGGTCACCTCATCCTTCTTAAATCAGGTATTTCTTCTCTACCCCTATATTGATTCTCTCTCTACCAAGCTCCAGCTTCCTTTCATTACAAAATGGAAGTTATCCTTCGCCAATTCCTCTAGCAAGGAGGGAAAAACGACAAAAATAAATTCAATTTAGTCAATTGGAAATAGGTCATTCAATCCCAAGATAGAGGAGGTCTTGGTACTAGATCTCCCAAATTCCTAAACCTTGCTTTTGGATGAAAAATTTCATGGAGGCTTATAATTGGTCTTTCTACCTTGTGGAAAAGGGTACTGGAAATTAAATACTTGAACTTCCCCAGACAGCAGTTGCTAGATCTCGATATTCTTAATAGAGACTCTTCAAAAATTTGGCGTTTATGTAAGAAAGCTATTCTGTTCATGGCTCAGAATATTTCCAAAGTTCCCAAGGGAGGAGCAAACATTAATATTGGAGTTGGTAAAATTCCGGGACAACAACTAATAAATAGTCACGAAGGAACCAATCCTATTCTCACCTTTTTTGACAACATTGGTATCCATTATTTGGATCAAATCTCTTGTTAGGATCCACTTTCTCATATTTGGCTTGGGTGGTCATTTCCTGTTATCCCCATTGATATCAAAGCAACCCTATCCACTCTGCAATCTCTTCTCGATAGCAAAGCTCCCATAAAAAAGAATGAGAGGGATGGATTTCGATGGGATCCAACTGGATGAAATTACACTGTCCAAGCTACCCACCAATACATCTGCTACAGAAATTTCCCTATGCCAATATGGAACCAATGGAAAATGGTTTGGAATTCAGAGGTTCTTCAAAAAATTAAATTCTTTATTTTGACCCTTCTAAAGGGCAAAATCCTAACAACAAAAAATTTACAAAAGAGGGGTATCAATGGTCCCTCTCGCTGCCCCAACTACCATGGTGCTGAAGAATCCATACATCACCGCTTTATCGACTGTCCCTTTGCTATTTCATGTTGGAAAAACTTATCTCATATTGATAATATCCGTTGAAGTAACCAAAACTCCATTGGAGATGTGATCCATTATTGGAAAAAGAATTGTCCTTGGCAACATAAGAAGAGTAATTAGTGAAAAGGGTCTGGGATACCCTCCCCTACACTATGTTATGGAGCATTTGGCTGGCTGGAAACCATAAAGTCTTTAAGGACAAGGACTCAGCTATAAGAACTCTCTGCAATAAGGCAAAGAGCCTCACTCTAGAAACCATTTCTGTCAAAACTCAAAACAACATAGATGTAGCTATGTACAGTGTTTAAGAGAGGAGTTTTATCAGCTATATACTGGTTAAAATAGTAGCATTCAGAATGGCAATATAGCTAAAGACCAGCATAGCAAGGAAGCCCACAAATGGAAAATCAGGTTAAAAGATGATGAGTTTGTAAAATGGTTACAAAACTGCAACAATCACTATCTTTTTTTCAACGGAGCATCAAAGTCAAACCCTGGAATTTCTCAAGCAGGGGGAGTGATCTTCAATGCCAATGGGGACTGCATCCTTTTCTATGAATGGGGTCTTGGGAAAATCTCTAACAACAGGGTAGAAGCGTTGGGCCTATATCAAGGGCTAATCCAACTCAACAGACTTGGTATAGGAACAACAAAAATCTTTGGAGATTCATCGGTTGTTATTAGTTTAATGGCTCAAAATAAAGAATCACCCAACGTTCTCCTACAACATGTCATTCAGCTTTGTCAATTCTTACATCAGACAATGGCTAATTTGAACTTTCATCATATCCTTCGTTCGCTCAATAAGGAAGCTGACATACATGCCAACAAGGCTTGCCACAAGTCAAGGGGTAGTTTACTATGCAATGCCAAGGAGACTTAGCATCCTTTACCATGATTCGTTTCAGTCCGACCTACAACAAATTTTATAGCTCTGATAGCGGGAAGTGTCTTCAGATTCTTCAAACCAACAGTAAGATTATGATCAGCATTGGGATTTGGCTCAACATTGACTCCCTCATTCCCCTGACTTCAATCAGTATATTAACCAATTTCTATCTTATCGACCATGCCTTTCTGACTCCTCAGGACAGGCATCAGGAATTCGTGTGCCCTATCTCTGCTCCTCTCTCCGATCATGTGACTGCCCCTCATCGTCCCTACCCTTCTATATATTTCTACAATTCCTTCCCCTGTTCAGCGCCCTTCCTTTTATTTTTTCCCCTGCTCTCTCGGATCAGGCACTCCTCCCTGAGACCTTTTTTCCTCTCCGCTCTGGATCTCGTTTGAACTCTGAACCCCTGAATGTATTATTTTCCTTTTTGCTAGTTACTTCCTCCTCTATCCAACCTCATCTGCAACAACTCATTACCGCGTTTGGGAGATCCCCATTCTACCTGTTTCATCCAGTCATTGCAATGGCCTGCAGCGAGGACTACCTCCATTGTGCGGATATTCAAGTCAAGCCGGAGGAAATAAGAGCTCAACAAAAGTTATTAGATTCGCAATAGAAGATATTAGACGAGAAAATCAACAATCAAAACCACATCATCAACGATAAATATCAAGCTGAAATCAATCATTTTTTGCACAAGGTTTCTTCTTTACATGAAACAATGTAAACTTTGAAACGGGAACTATAAACTCAAAACGGGAACTCTGGCCCAAAAACCCCAAAAAAACATCAAAAACAGTGCTAAAAACGAAAAGTGTGTATATTCGAACGATGTTTTTTTTTAGGTGCCAATTTTGAACATGTTTTAAAAATGGCGGTGACTACGAAATTTACTACGAAATTTTCGTGCAAAATATAGCTTGAAAACGAAAGTGATACTACTGGAATAACGTTTTTTTTTTTAGGGTCAATTTTCAAACTTTTTAAAAAATGCTAATAAAACCAATTTTTTATGTCTCAAACAAAGTTAATTTTTAAGGAAAAACACATTAATGTTTCTGGTAGAATATCATTTTTCTTTCCTAAGTATAAATTTAACATGTTTTCAACCACACCATGGTAGATACAAAAGAAATTGAAATTTTTTCAACTATAAAATTAAAAAACCATGACATTATGAACAAAGTATATCAGTCAATGAAATCAAAAGTCTCTATTTGTATACTGAATAAAACAGACATTATATCTCTAATTTGATATTGCATTGTAGATATTTAAACAATAAAATTTATCATACTTAATACATAATCCAACAACATAAAAATGCTTCATAACTTCTCATTTAACAACATATGGAAAACATTAATTTTATTTGAAGATATGATGCATACATCAGTTATACAATCTGTCTTAAACAATTATTGAAAATCAATCATATTTTCTTGTACACCATCACAATTCACATCTTCAGATGAGTGACTGGATGCTGACGAAGATGTTCCATATTCTTCTCTTTCATCAACTGGTGCCCCATCTGAGTCCACATGCATGCCCAACATTCCAGGTTTCAAAAGTCTTCTAGATCTACAACTGGTTTCAGCAGACTCCCATGTCAACACTATTCCTTCTGGTAACAACCTTTTCAGAATCTCTATCGTCTTGAAGCAAAGAGTTCCTCTCTTTGTTAAATTGAAGTCATAAACAAGTATATCAACATCCTCCAATTGTAATATGTCTGTGCGGCGGCGATTTATATTTGTACCCTTTCTTTTTCTTTTTCCACCATTTTTTTGTCAACTACCATCTCTGGCTTATACACACCATTGAATGGGTGTGTATTTGTGGCATACCAATGTACTTCAACACTTGTAACATCCTCATTTTCTATAAAGACCTTTATAACTTTAGCAACCCAAAATGGATAGCCTTTGGGATCTCCATCTGCTAGCACTGCAATCATGCAACCCTCCTTAATATCATGTACTGAACCCCTATAAAGGTCTTCCATGGCTTCATGTTGTGCATGAGATCTTCTGGAACCAATATACATCTCTCTTTCCATTGCCTGTGAAGAATTAATAATACCTTGAGTTTGTTGCTGTTCAACAATGTTTACTTCCTCTTGTTCATTCGAGAAATTTTGTGGCCAAATAAATGGATTTTTCAAAGGTATATCTTCATTGGTTGTTGTTGAAATGATATCACTTTGATTATTGAAAAATGACTCCCACCAAACTGAATCAGCAATGTCAAAGTATTCATATGTATATCTAATACATTTTTTAATTTCTTCTAGGCAATCAGAATAATTTATATGTCTATTCTGTCTGCGTGCATTCTGAACTTCACCAACTGATTGTAATAACAATATTTTTGATGCAAATATTGGACGATTTGGAATGAACTTCAAAAATTGCAAACCTGATGACGGTGCCCATTCTGTAGTAGTTGAAAACTTCTTGCCCCATATTAGTGTTTTCCCATCAATTTTTTTATACGAAATTGATGTTGGAAGCTAATATCATTAAGTTGTTCAATGCATTTCCCCTCACCATATGATCCTAGAATAAACCTTCACATGTCAACAGTTTCTTCCAACACTTCAAAAGCAGGCTCTGGCATGTATGATTTCTTAATACATTCAATTAGTGATGGCAAGCTCCCAACTTCCTTCCTCCTCAATGTGACTGAAAAACGACTGAACGTCTGATCAATATGGTCATGAGTGTGCCCAACAAGAAGGAAACCAACCTTTACCTTTTGAAAAATTCTCAATTCAACAAGCATGTTCAGATACCCAAAAACAACCTGATTTTTGTTTTCACGGCAAGTGTTGTCCAATTGTAGATACAAAACTTTAGGAAGATTACCAGACCAATGAGAAATCACATCATGAATTATGGTTATGGTCAGATTTGCATCATTATTAATATTTGGAGCTGTGAAGTACACCCTTGGCAAAATTTTCCCATTGAAGACCATACAACCGAGCAAGTGAAACTGAATAAAATTTTCCTCTTGTAGATTTTTGGGTGTGCGAACAAAATGTGGTAAAAGTGTTTTCTTCTGGTCCATACCATCAATTATCAAACCCAAATATTTATTTGGATTATCATAACACTTCTTTCGATGCTTGTACAACTTCTTCCTTTCATTTGTTTGTTGTTCGCGATGCTCCTGAAGTTCTTTGACAATTAAATGTACACAAAATAAAAGAAATTCATTAAGAAATATGTTTTCATAGTTGATGACTATACAATTTTGAAAGTAAAAGTTATGAACACTTACCTCTTTCTGAGCCTTCACATTTGTCCCTTTTTGATTTAAGAGAAGCACATGTACTGCAAATCCCCATCCTTGTCTTCTTAGGAATATGAACATTATTGAACTCTTTCTTCCATATCTTCACAAAATATTGATATGTAATAAATTGGCGCTGTCCCTCAGCACTTTCTGTATATTCATTGTATAAGTTGTAGATTTCTCGTCTTGAAAAATTATCTGGAATATGTATTGTCTCTCTATTTGGCATACACTCTCCATGCTTTGAAAATAAATATTTCATCCATGACATTGCAGTATTTGATAATGGCCCAAACTGTCTTTTATAATGTACTTCTCAATAAAATGTGGGATCCTTTTCCAAATTTTCTTGAATTCTCAAGAGACGAAAATTCCCAATTGAATGAAACATTTTGAAAGCTTTTCTACACAATAATATAATATGATAATCATAACCTGACAATGTAGATTGCATGCAGCCAACTAAATATGAGTTTTGCATGCTTTTATTCATTGACAAATATCTCTTCCTACTTTCTAATGCAAATGTGAAATCCATACGTTTCAAGCAATTTTTTTGGCAACATTCACTTGAAATGAGAGCGCTGATAGAACTTCTTCTCGTCAGATATTCTGCTCTACCCCTTGTATAACTAGAATAGTTTGCATTGATACGAAAAGGTCTGCTCCTACTCCTCGATACAATATTTCTTGGCAACATCTCCATCATTGGATCATCACTGCTGCTCTCATCTTGTTCTTCATCACTGCTGCTCTCATCCTGTTCTTCATCACTGCTGCTCTCATAGTCCTTAGAATCAGGACTAAGAGGAGATTGTGATAATCAAATCTTTTGAAAATCATCATCCCGCGCTTCATCACTGCTGCTCTCATAGTCCTTAGAATCAGGACTAAGAGGAGATTGTGATACTCCAATCTTTTGAAAATCATCATCCCGCGCTTCATCACTGCTGCTCTCATAGTCCTTAGAATCAGGACTAAGAGGACATTGTGATACTCCAATCTTTTGAAAATCATCATCCCGCGCTTCATCACTGCTGCTCTCATAGTCCTTAGAATCAGGACTAAGAGGACATTGTGATACTCCAATCTTTTGAAAATCATGATCCCGCGCTTCATCACTGCTACTCTCATAGTCCTTAGAATCAGGACTAACTGGACACTTTGACACTCAAATCTTTTGAAAATCATCATCCCGCGCTTCATCACTACTGCTCTCATAGTCCTTAGAATCAGGACTAACTGGACACTTTGACACTCCATTCTTTTGAAAATCATCATCTCGCGCTTCATCATCGCTGCTCTCATAGTCCTTAGAATCAGGACTAACTGGACACTTTGACACTCCATTCTTTTGAAATTCATTATCACACTCATCATCATTGCTGCTCTCATAGTCCTTAGAATCAGGACTAACTGGACACTTTGACACTCCATTCTTTTGAAAATCATCATCCCGCGCTTCATCGCCGCTGCTCTCATAGTCCTTAGAATTACGACTAAGTAGACACCGTGACGCTCCATTATTTTGAAATTCGCCATCATGCACATCAAAACTGCTACTCTCATAGTCTTCAGAATTAGGACTGAGTGGACACCGTAACCCTCCATTCTTTTGAACTTGACCATCACGCTCTTCAAAACTGCTACTCTCATAGTCCTCAGAATTAGGACTAAGTGGACATCGTGACACTTCATTCTTTTGAACTTCACCATCATGCTCTTCATCACCGCTGCTTTCATAGTCCTCACAATCGGGACTAAGTTGAAGAATTGACTTTTTATTCATAGTGGAAGAATTCCCGCTATATTCATCAATATGAATAGAGTTGTTACGCGTTGAAGATGTTGATGGTGTATAAACCGAAACTTCACCATCAGAACAATCCATCCCTTTCAAATAGAAGATGTTGAATGATACAAATGGAGTCTCCTAAGAATATTATATAGCTTAAAGAATGAAATATTCCCTCCAAAATTATTCCCTCCAAAAATTTTCGCGAAAATATTTCCCTCCAAAAGTTTGTTAGATTTATTTACCTTTATTATTTTATTCTACAATTCATTGAAAAACATAAACTAAATTTTTTTATGAAATCAATCACTGAAATTCAAATTGTAAACAACAACTTCTATATTAATTATTCTAATAGTTAAAGTATATAATATTTACTAAACAACTAATTTTTTTTTTAAATTTTTATAATATATTCTAAAACAAATAATCCCACATTCAATCCATTGTAAAATAACTCTACAATATTCGCTCTATAATAATTTAAAACAAATTATAGTTAAAGTATATAATATTTACTAAACAACTAATTTATTTTTTTAATTTTTATAATATATTCTAAAACAAATTAACCCCACATTCAATCCATTGTAAAATAACTCTACAATATTCACTCTATAATAATTTAAAACAAATTATCCCACATTAATCGTACAGAAAAACATCTTCGTATTTTCACTTATATATTAAATTTCGTTATCACTATTACTTACCTCACATCCAGGTTTTCTAAAGTTCGTTGAAAGACGTGAATTTGTGGAGCAGCTATATTGCTATCAACAACATATTCAACGAAGAATTATCGCAATTGAAAGGTAAGTTCAATTTTGTTTTCAAAATTTTCATATTAAATTAATTTAACGTTGAGGAAGATTTTTTTTTTTTAATTAATAATTTTTCCAAGCCCCTAATTCCCATTCCCCTCCAATCTCAACTCCTCCTCCCCTTCCTTAACGCCGGCCCCATGGGCCCCACCCGCTAACTCCTTCCCCGTGCACACTTACCCACCCCCCCTTCTGCCCCTACCCCTACCCACCCT
Organism: Pinus tabuliformis; assembly: GCA_031772625.1. Classification (NCBI taxonomy): domain Eukaryota; kingdom Viridiplantae; phylum Streptophyta; class Pinopsida; order Pinales; family Pinaceae; genus Pinus; species Pinus tabuliformis. Next base: position 1,240,174,500 of record CM062818.1, read on the forward strand.
TACCCCCCCCCTTCTGCCCCTAGCCCTACCCGCCCCTAACCCCCCCATCCCCCTACCCTACCCTACCCTACCCCCCCTACCCTACCCTACCCTACCCCGTCCCCCCCGCATCCCCCTACCCTACCCTACCGCCCCCTACCCCCCCATCCCCCTACCCTACCCCTACCGCCCCTACCCTACCCTACCCCGTCCCCCCCTCCATCCCGTCCCCCCCCCACGCCCCCATCCCCCCCATCCCGCCCACCCGCCCTCCCTTCCCTCACCCGCCCCCCACCCGGCCCTCCCCGCCCTCACCCGCCCCCACCCGGCCCTCCCCGCCCCTCACTCGGCCCTCCCCGCCACTCACCTGGCCCTCCCCACCCCTCCTCGCCCTCACCCGCCCCTCCCCACCCTCACCCGCCCCCCACCCGGCCCTCCCCGCCCTCACCTGCCCCCCCCCCCCCCCCCCCCCCTCCCCGCCCTCACCTGCCCCCCCCGCCCCTCCCCGCCCTCACCTGCCCCCCACTCGGCCCTCCTCGCTCTCACCTGCCCCCCACTCGGCCCTCACCCGGCCCTCCCCGCCCTCACCTGCCCCCCACCCGGCCCTCCCTACCCTCACCCGGCCCTCACCGCCCTCATCCGCCCCCCACCTGGCCCACCCGCCCCCCGCACCCTCACCCGGCACTCCCCGCCCTCACCCTCACCCCACCCAGCCCTCCCCGCCCTCACCCGCCCCACCCGCCCTCCTCGTACTCACCCAGCCCTCCCCACCCTCACCCGCCCCCCACCCGGCCCTCCCCGCCCTCACCCGGCCCCCACCCGGCCCACCCGCCCTCCCGCCCACCAGACGTCCCTGCCCCCCCCCCCCCCCCCTCGCCCACCAGCCCCTCCCCCTCCCCCACCCCCTCCCCGGAGGAGCGGGTGGGCGGGGGGGGGGGGGGGGGGGGGGCGAGTGGGCTGGGTGAGGGCGGGAGGGCCGGGTGGGGGGCGGGTGAGGGCGGGGAGGGCCGGGTGGGGGGCGAGTGAGGGCAGGGAGGGCGGGTGGGCCGGGTGAGGGCGGGGAGGGCGGGTGGGCTTGGTGGGGGGTGGGTGAGGGCGGGGAGGGGCGGATGGAGGGCGGGTGAGGGCGGGGAGGGCCGGGTGAGGGCGGGAGGGCCGGGTGGGGAGCGGGTGAGGGCGGGAGGGCCGGGTGGGGGGTGGGTGAGGGCGGGTGAGGATCGGGTGAGGGCGGGGAGGGCCGGGTGGGGGGCGAGTGAGGGCGGAGAGGTTCGGGTGGGGGGCGGGAGGGCCGGGTGGGGGGCGGGTGAGGGCGGGAGGGCCGGGTGGGGGTTGGGTGAGGGCGGGGTGGGCCGGGTGAGGGCGGGGAGGGCGGGTGGGCCGGGTGGGGGGCGGGTGAAGGCGGGGAGGGCCGGGTGAGGGCGAGAGGGCCGGGTGAGGGTGGGAGGGCCGGGTGGGGGGCGGGTAAGGGCGGAAGGGCTGGGTGGGGGGCGGGTGAGGGCGGGTGAGGGCCGGGTGGCGGCGGGTGAGGGCGGGAGGGACGGGTGGGCGGGGGGTGAGGGCCAGGTGGGGGGCGGGTGAGGGCGGGGAGGGCTGAGTGGGGGCGGGTGAGGGCGGGGAGGGCCGGGTGAGGGCGGGTGAGGGCGGGGAGGGCCGGGTGAGGGCGGGTGAGGGCGGGGAGGGCCGGGTGAGGGCGGGGTGGGCCGGGTGGGTGGGGAGGCCAGGTGGGATGGGGGTGGGGGGGATGGGGTGGGGGGTGGGGACGGGGGGGGATGGGGGGGATGGGGTGGGGGGTGGGGATGGGGTACGGTATGGGGGGTAGGGGTAGGGTAGGGTAGGGTAGGGGGGGTAGGGGTAGGGTAGGGTAGGGGCGGTTGGAGTGGCGTGCGGTAGGGGTAGGGTAGGGCAGGGGGGGTAGGGGTAGGGTGGGGTAGGGGGGTAGGGGTCGGGTAGGGTAGGGGGGGTTGGGGTGGGGTGGGGTAGGGTAGTTGGGGGTGGGGAGGGGTGGGGTGGGGTAGGGTACGGGGGGGGGATGGGCGGGTTAGGGTAGGGGGGGGATAGGGGTAGGGCGCGAGTAGGGTGTAGGGGGGGGGATAAGGGTTTGGGGGGGGGGGGGGGGGGCTAGGGCGCAGGAATGTTGGGGGTGGGGTAGGGTGGGGAGTGGTGGGGTGGGGCGCCCGCGGGGAGGTGTTGGGGGGTGTAGGGGGTTTGGGGGCGGGGGATGGGGGTTTTGGGGGTGGGGGTGTGGGGGGACGGTAGGGGGTGGGGTGAGGGGCGAGGAGGGAGGAAGCTTAGGGGGTTGTGGGGGGCGTGTGGGTAGGGGCTCACCCATACTTGCCTAAATGTCTACTTAGCATCATTATCCCTCACCTGACCTCCCGCTCGCCCATCGACCCACCTACCCGTTAGAGGTGGCTGGGCAATTCTTATTATACAAATAAAAAATTTATGGTATATTTTTGTTATTAATTTAAGTTAATATTTTTTTTTATTTACTAATTTATGTGTTTTTTTCTAGGAAAATGGCATCAAGGAAAATTTTTGTGAATCTTTCTGGACCAAAGAGTCTTAAAGGTGTATCTTCAAAAAACATTGGTGAACGAACTCCACCTGAGCTCATGCCTACAAATATTTCAAGTGCTTCAAGTGATAAGAAGCTAATCTTAGATTGGAAAAGTTCAAAAGAGGTGAAATTTCGATCAAGAGTCTGGTATGTGAAAGAAAGAGAGAGCACAACTGTGAATATATATCTATACATTGATATATCCCAAAATAATGAAAATTTGGAGGTGATGGGAAGAGTCAAAGATATGTGTTCGGTAACAAACACTGAAGTTGTTTACGTACTTACAAAAGCTCCCAAGTCACATGAAAGGATTAAATACCGACTATCATATTCATTATATGACACAAGAGAGGTATCTAGAAAGTTGTGTAAACAAATCGTAAATGAGATGACACAAAACATCGTAAGTATTGTTATTTGTATTTTTATTTTGCGTTTTGAAAGTGTCTCGCTATATTTTTTTAACTTTGTTTATATTAACATATGATATTTTGTTTGGCAGAATTTTGTTGAAAGCTGTTCAATTAGGTTGGGAGGCATTCATTACATAGAGAATGATATCATGAAAGTTGTCAGCCATTTTTACTCAGTGTTAGAAGAAGATATGGAAAACATGGAAAATGTAGTAATTGATGATGCTACAAAACTACATCCAAAGAATCAGAAAAAAAGGCCTCTGGTGGATAAATCTAGCAAGGGTAAACAAGTCACTTTTGAGGACGATGAAGTTGAAATTGACAATGAAGCATATGTTGCCATTACTGAAGATGACATTGGAACTGAAGAAGGTCGTAAAAGACCAAAAGTAACAATGCCCAAGAATAGATCTCTTGAGAATGTTATGACGAAAAAAAGTAGAGTTGAAGATCTTGAAGTAGTCATTACCAGCAGTCAAGAACCTAGTGAAACTTCAAAAGAAAGCAGAGAAATCATTACACCAGGAGCTGATTTAGATGATGGCATAATCAAAACAAAACAAAATGCCATTCGACAGAATTTGACAAAGAGAAACTTAATTGATGGTGGTCGTACATTTCAGTTAAATGTCAGACAAACGTATAAGGCAAGTGAAGGAAAATTCCAATATCAAATCAGAAAGCCACATCATCTGCATGTTCACAACTTGAAGACATTGATGAGGTACAATCCATATGCTCATGTGGTTAGTTATGTGATTCTTGTTGATCCACTTCAAGTTACCAACAAAGAAGCATTTGATAAGTCAAAATGTTTTGAATACAATTATTATGTGTTTGGGGGGAACCATTATGTTGAAGCTCAAATACAATTGATGGAGGAATATCCTAATAAACCACGTTTTGAAACAATGAAATGTGTCATTTATGCTGGTTTAAATGACACAGAAGCAAAGTTAGTGGCAATGGATCATAATTCAGATAATGAATATAGGATGTCTATGACTTTGATCCAAAAGGTTAGATTTATTCATAGTGAATTCCTAGAAAAATGTGGTGGGGATAAGATAAATATTACTGCAGATTTCCAAAAGCAATGTTATATGGAAATAGGCTATCAAATTGAAGAGAAAACCAATTCAAAAGGTGGAAAAGACAGCAGATATAGCGATTTATTCAGAGGTATTGATAACATTTTCCAATTGACATTTAGAACTGGAGATATTTGGAATTTGATTGATGACATTTTTAGCATGTGGGAAGACATTGGCATTAAAAACGAGAGGGTCAAAAAGTCTAAGCCATTGATATGTAGCAACAATAAATCAGCTCCTGAACTGAAGCAACTTCCAGACGATATGACCATCACGCCTTGGAGGGCGATGCAAGGAGTGAAAGATGAAAAAATTGTCAAAACAATATTGTCTCATGTGAGGTCAGGGGAATTATCATTGGAAGAAATGTCTGAAGAATTTCACAAGTAAGTTTGCTTAATTATTTTTACTTATTTCCAGGATTATAGTTATCTTTTAAATAAAACATGTTGTTATTGGTAGTATTTGTTATACATATCATTATATTAATTTTTTCTTACTTTATCTATGCAGTCACAAAGTTTACATGAAAATTCAGGAACAAATGGTTAAACTGTTGAATGAAGATAGTTGGGATGATGTTGTACACAACTATCCAGATTGAAGTTCTACATCAACATCAAAAGCTTTTTATCTTGCATTTAAAAAGGTAACTTGATTTATACATTCAGTTTTAATCATCTGTGTACTATTTTTAATTTAAAACTTACACATACATTTGTTTGTTTGGTAAAAGATGAAGAAAGAAGATAATGGAGCACCAGAAAGTTTCAAGACTTTTATTGAAAAAATAAAGATTGAGAGACTGAGAAAGCAACGTATTAAGAATGTTGTACTTGATCCAATTCTTAATCATTTCATTTGGAATGGGCTAGAAACTATTCAATATCAAGTAATACAAGGCGACTGTGAAGACATTGCTAAACTCGTACCAAAAAGGGATTATGCCCTGGTTATTGCAGACATTCCCCATGGTTTCAATATTCCAAACATTTACTATGATAGTGACCCTTATACTTATCAAGCTTTTAATAAAGTGGTGGCGGGATTTATGGAAGTGACGTCATCACCATTATGGAGATTTGTGACATTTCATTCAGACACACAATTGGCAATGGTATTGTCAAGCTTCAAGGGGAAATAAAATTCAAGGATGCAGCTTACATGGTAAGATGTTTAAAGGTATATTTGATTAATGTTGAAAAATTCATTTATGTACAAGTTAATTGAACTTTTACTATTTTATGTTACAAGCAAAAGTCAAATCTTCTTAACAATGAAGATCAACAATTTATAAATGACTGTGAGTTCATTCATATTGATAGTTGGGCAAAAGATGATAGCCATATGTCTATGATTTTTAATCGGGTGGAGAGAAAGAGTCATAGCCAAATACTGACTTATGATGTTGTTGTGAGAAAACTAACATATGAAGACAAAGAAACGAAAGGAGAGATAGTTAACATTTATCAGAAACTACAATTATTGATTAGCTATCTTATAGACATATGTTCAAATGAAGGAGATTGGGTTCTGGATTTATTTTCTGCCTCAGGTAGGTTTTGCCACATGGAATTGAATTTCAATATGTTCTTTTTTTTAATTAATATGTCATTGTACTAATTTACTTCATTATTTTTTTGTGCTTGATAATTAGGTACAACACTAGCATGCTGCCTTCAAAAAGGAAGAAATCGCATTGCAATTGAGAAAGGTCCATTACAATGCAGTTTCATTGAGCAAAGAATTAATGCTCTTCAATTTCTTCCAGATGAAATGCAAGAAATTGGATTGAGGAAAGGGGACTTTAATGAATCACATGTGGCAAAAAGGGAAAAGGAACTCCAACCACCATTACGTGGAATGTTTGGAAAGACATATATTGGGAGATTTGCAGACATCAAAGACCCATTAGAAGAGGAAATTGCGCAAGAGGAAGCAGAAAATATTGTGGAAGATGACAATGATGAAACTCTAGAGGACGAAGAGTTTGGTTTACGTGACATTGTTGATTAAATTTAAGTTATACCTGGAAATCAATCTTTGCAATGTTTTGACTCTGACATTTCTTGAAAAGAATAATCAATGAATTAAAGTTGTTATGTGTTCAATATTTGTAATTTGTGATTTTCGCACTGATTTTTAAGTTAATTATTATTTTTTGAAAAAAAAGTTGTTATTATTATTTTTTTGACATGAAATTCATAAAAAAAACTATTATTTGACCATTTTTAGTTAATATTTTTGTATAAAAATTGTGATTTTGACATGTTAATTCTAGCAAAAAATTATCAAAACGTTTAGTTTTTTTGTTATATTTATGTTAAAAATGGTTATTTTTATGTCCATTGTTAAAAAATGTTGTTTTTTAGAAACAATTATTTCATGTGGATTGAAAAATTAATTAAGGATGTATAAATATGTACATTATCTAAAATTCAAACTATCGACTTTCTAATTTAAAAACGCAAAACATTAAAAACCCCCCTAAAAAAAAAAATTAAAATAGAGAACAAGAAAATATGAATAAAATGACGACTTCAAAAACTATCAAATTTAGAAAATAATTTTTTACATTTCACACACTAGAAAATTAAAAGTAAAAAAATAGGTCTTTTAAAAAAAGGGTGTGATGCAGAATACTCACTTTTTAAAATCAGCATGAAAATCACTACCATTCTAAAACTTGATTTCATCCTTGAACATGAAAAAAAATTAAAGTTCCAAAAACCATGTTCTAAAAAAAACATGTGTATTCTGCATCACCACTTTTGAAAATCGGGTCATTTTTTTGCTATCTCTACGAAACGGGTAACAGTATCAGTTCCCGTTTCAAAGTTTACATTGTTATGACCAGTTCAACCGCCTATCTAATAGGTGCAGCCATGTGTAAGAGTCCATAGATATACTGAAATATATGATGGACAAGCACAACACAGTTGCCGCAAGCTCCTCAAGCTCCAAGAACATTGAGGTGGATGAAAAACCAGAGGAATCCACAGTGCGGCACATCAGTCACATTAGCATAGATTAGATATGTTTTGCAAATGTAACTTTTTGTTGTTTCAGTTTGTAAGAGTCTATTTCTGTTTAGACTTTCTCAAAGTCAAAAAAGGCAGGATTAAGGAGAAAATTCCTTTTTGTAACTCCTCTGATCCTAGTATTCCATGGCATTTCATGTACCTCACGAGTCCAAGCTCCCTTTTTTTTTTCTTTTCATATCTTAATACAACAATCCACTTTGTAAAAAAAAAATAAACTAATAAGTTAAATCATAATTTAAATATTATTTTTGAAAAACTAGTTGTTTAATATAGTCATTACTTAATCACATTTGTTCTTAATATATTAATAAATTAATATCATAATTTGAATACTATTGTTCAAATATAGTCGTTACTTGAAATTATGGTCCCTAAATTGCTCTCTATTTAAGTCATTTCCATGGTCTACCTCTTCATCTAGTCCTAATGATGAACCACACTTGTTGGTTTGAAACGCGTCGACCAAAAATTTCTCTTATGTGATTTCTACCAAAAGAAAATTCTTAATTCATTATGGATCATAGAAGCTTGAATTCAGAAGTTATAATGTTACTCTAACTAGGGGAAAATCCCCAAGTCATTGCCTTGTTTCTACCCACTATAATAATTTAAGTTATGAAGGCAAAGGGAGTATGAAAGAATAGCTGAAAGGTAACAATAGTTCAATTTACAAGTTATGTTTTGATTAGCCTTGTGATAGAGGGCTATCAAATAAAGTATATAACCAAGATCAGTAAATAATTGCAATTCTATGAGGAGCTACAATGGGAAAGTAGAACCAAAATTTCAAACTAGAACTAGGATTAACAATTTATCCTTAAGACAATTCACAAGGGTAACTATGAACTAACAAAATATAAAGTGAATACATGCGGTATATTGGATAGAAAATAAATGTAAGCATAAAAATATGTTTGAAAATACATTTCGCTTTCAATAAATAATACATTTTTTACATAGGCATTTGAGCAAGTAGAGACTCTATGCTCACTAATTATAAAATAAATAAAAAATACCACGATTGGTATAGTATTACAAATCCAAAATTACAACTAGGAGTCCACGAGACTACCCATGGTCTTAGAAAGAAAGACATTGAGCAAGGAAGTAAAGAGGGACCATTTTGGTTACATAAAATCTATAATATATTCTTTGTAACTCCTACTTATGAAGAGGAAAAGTGTTAGGATAATAACCAAAGTCTCTCCCTTGGCAAAAGAATGGAAATTATAAAAGGATCTAATTTACTTGAGCCTTGAGAAATGGTATGTATCTATAGAAATAGGGACACCCAATTCTATGAGCATAATTAAATCATTACTCATAAAAATTGTGACCCATCAAAAAGGCCCACTAATTTGAATAGAAACGATGGTTGGAATATTAGCAGAAGTTGGGTCTCTATCTTGTCCTCCTAATTGTTGTTAGATTCTTTAAGCTACTTCTAGTCTTTTGTGGGCTTCTGTTTCTTCTTAAGTTTTTTAGAAATTTTTGTATCGTCTTGTTCTTTGACCCGTTATATATTTATATTTGTTGGTTTGTCTTAAATTTGATTGTATGGCCTTTATACTTTAGTCTCCCTTACTTTGATTATCTTTGGTTGAATTTTTTTTATTTATGATTTTCCTTTCTATTTGATTTTTTTAGTTTCTTATAAGGCCTTATCTCCTAGGATTTTGACTCCTTTGTATTTTTTGACTGAGCTCCTTAGTTAATGTCTGACTTGATTATTTTTTCTATTTTAATTTAAAACTTATCCTATTCTTAATTATTTGAGTTCGTTCCTGGTATTTAATGGTATTATTTAAATCTATAATATTTTCTTAGTTAGTCATTTATGTTGGTTTCTAATTAATAATATTTTTTGACTTCATTGATATTTGACTTTATTTGTTTATTTATTTTTATTCTTTAAAAATATCTTTTGTTAAAGTTCTTGATTTAATTAGTATAAATTATTTCTATTAATTAAAATTATTATTAGTAAGCTAGCCATTATAGTATCTCTACATCGATCCCTATTTAAGCTATTGCCATGATGTGCAACTTCATCTTGCCCTAACAATGAACCACACTGGATGATTCGAAACATGTCGGCAAAAAATTCTATTATATGATTTGTACTGAAGAAAAATAAAAGATAAATAAAAATAAAAAAAAATCGTTAAATAAAACCTTACTGTTAAATTAATGGTATGAATCTATAGACATAGTGGTACACAATTCAATGAGCACAATTAAATCATTACTGATAAAAAAATTGTAACACGTCAAAACCTTATTGTTAAATTAAATCATTCGATGAATGAAGGGGAAAAAATTACCCACTTAATGATTCCATGAAAGAGTAAGGCCTCAAATAGGAATAAAATAAGTAGAGGAAATGGAAATATTTATAATTACAATGTTAATATTTGAATCAGATAGGAAAAAAAAAAACTCTACACCTTATCTTGTAACAATAAACACTCGCACAACAAACAATCTTGACTTGAAGGGTGAGGGTTTGTTAACACCCCTTTTACTAGAAGGCCAGAAGAGAGGCCTCAATAGCAAGCCCTCCCCAAAACCTTGAACCAAAGACAACATGGAAATTAACATGGAAGAAACTATGTTAAATGGATAACATAAAGTAGTAAAAAACTATAACTTAACAAGAGTATAACTTACCTATAAACTTTGAAATTTCATATAAATTAATTATGCTCGTACTTATTCTACTTATTACAAATATTATATAAAAAATAACATTAAAGTATAAAAAACAAAATTGATTTGCTAATTAACTTATTTTAAGAGTTAGATCTACCAATGCCTAAATTAAGAAGAATTAAAACTAGTAATCTTGCACTCTATAATAGATTTCTTCAAACCTTTAAATAAGATTCATCATAACAAATACTATGGAGAAGTACCATAGACTTGTAAACCACAACTCAAACTTATGTATAATAATTATTATTTTTTCATTTTAATTGTATTACTCAAACTTATATATAATTATTATTATTATTATTTCATTTCATTTTTATTTTTCATTATTTGAGTCCATGTAACATTACATAACATTTTAGAACATCATTTGCATATTGGAAATCAAAATGCATTTCAAGAAAACAATTATATAAATAAATGAAAACTATTAAAAATTCAAAGATATTAAATAAAAAACAAAATTAGTATATATATGAGAGGAATCAATAAGTCAATCATCCTTAATTACGTGAAAATAGTTTATTTCAGTGATTACCACTATACTTCTAAGATCTAACACTTTCTTCCTCTCAGAATTTGAAGTTTGCACAATACTTCATATCACATAAATCACTAATTAAAATACACACTAAAAACATTTTATACAATTAATTAATTAATTAATTAGTTAACTAATATAATTATAAATTACAATTATATAAATAATTGAAAAGTATTTAAATTTTAAAATGTAATAATAAATTATTAAACCAATATATTAAAATAAATATAAACTAGAAGTACCAATTGTTATCCTAGATTGCAATTATATATATAAATAAATGAAAATATTTTGTTCTCCTAACTTGATATTTAATTAACTATTAATGAGTTTCAATAATAAGGATGCGTATATTTATACTTTCAAGTTGAACTTTATTCCATTACAGATTTTGGAATTTTACGAATATAAACCCACATAAATACTTGAGATCCGGTTTTTCATTTAAATTTTGAAATAGTTCCCAACCTTACAAAGATATTTCTTTTTCAAAATATTATTTTACCGTTTAAAAACTTATATAGAATAAAAATATTATTTTATTGTTTAAAAAATTATATAAAATAAACGTCGAGAAAGTATTTTTAAGTTATTTTGTGGTTTAAATGTTATTGGTTTTGGAAAAAAAATCCAGTTATACTATCATGTTAATAGCTAGTGCGATTTATCCAAGTGCAATCATTGATGATTTACTATCATGTTAATAGCTAGTGTGATTTATCCAAGTGCAATCATTAGATGATTTTGATGATTTATATGTTCTTGGGTTACTACTACTCAAACCACAAAATTTATCTAAATAAAAAAAATCATATAATAAAATATTTTGCTTTAAAAATTTAATTTCCGAAAGTGCTTTGAATTTATAGTAATCAACATGAGAATATCTTTATTAGGAAGATAAATCCCTCTTGCTGACAAGAGCGATCACCCTAGATCCTAAAGGAAACTAGGAACAAACAGACAATTGAATATCTCTTTACCTAAGATTACTTTGTTCAAATTGTAAATATAAAAGACGAAGAATAAGCCTCTTACCTATTTGTGAAATGCTTTATGAATATCCTTGCTTTGTCTCGATGTAGCTTCCCAACGCTCAAAAAGACTTGCAACCACAGACATAGGAAATATCAAAGGCATATGCAACATAACAACTCAAACAAGCTTAATCTAATGATCAAGGAGATTAGAAATTGAAATTGTCTTAATAAATATGCAAAGAAATATAAATTATTCATCACTTCAGTAGAACAATACAATGGAAAAAAGGACTCATTTGTATTAATTCAAGGATAAAGAAGAGTCTTACAACCTTTGCCTTGATGTCATGAGGTTCCTACCAAATGCCTCCAACCCTCTCCTTAGGTGATAAGCCTTCCAATCTCAATCCAATGGCATAAATCTATCTTCTTTGGTGATCCAGGAGGATTCTATTGATTCAATTGTACAAGTGTTCAAGTGTCATCATTAGTGTTCAGTGTTGTCATCACTTTAGTTCAGCTTCGATAGTTCGATAGTGTTGGGTATGGATCAGGTTGTTTAGGTAATAGGTTTTCATGGTGTTCAACGAAGATGGTTTAGCCCCTGGTTTTTGACTTGTGTTCATCGAAAGTTCCACCAGGATTGGTCGACGACATGTGTCTTATTGTTTGACTCGTAGGATTAGGTGTCAACATGGTTGTGTCATCCATAGCAAAGGTTCAATGTTGACTTGGGTGTCATTGATGACAAAGGATCGATATTGTTAGGTTGTCACTGTAACTGTGGTTTGTGTCGACAATATGCATTGGTACGTCATCATGCAACAAATATTGCTAATGTCACTTAGTGATGAAAGATTGTACAAGGGTCACTAAATTTGAATTATTAAACCCTAATCTATGTACTAAATCCTAAATCTAAGCTCTAAGCTTAATGCATTAGCCTATGTCCTAAAACCTTAAACCTATCATAATACAATACAACTATGTATTAAAAAATACATTACCTAAGCTAAAACCTAGCACCTAAAGTCATAACCCTAACCATTAAATTCTCGGCCTTTACATTACTAAGAAATAACATTCATAGACCTCTGAACATGCGGTCAACATAACCGCGTTGGAGGTGATGTGAACAATGAGTTGGTTAACCGTAAGGGTCGGAGCCGCAGTTATAAGCCATCAGGCCTTCACTGCCATGGACTTAGCATGTGAATGGAGGCAGGTTAGCCATCGGGGTAAACATGACAGTCAGGTCCTCACTGCATCAGAATCGTGTAGAGTTAAACCAAAACATGTTAGAAGTGATACTGGAGGCAGTTTGGTAACCACGGTATTAACATTAACATTCACCCCGTCGGGACTGTTAGTCAGAATCGTTTAGCAGCAACGTCGAATGGATAGTTGTCACATTCAAAACTGTCGCTACACCGCTAGCTAGAACTTCCAGAGAAAACTACCAAGTGGCATGTAGTGGTTAGACTGTCAGCGCTTACATGCCGTGGTTACAACCTCCGCCCAGTTAGCTGACCACCAGCAGTCAAGACTTATTACAAAGTTATTTTTGGGTTTCTAATTTAGTTTGTCAAACAAACTAATTAGAGGACCATAACAACCATCCCTGGTTGTCCCTATGCCACAAGACCGAACCTCATGAACCCAAAATTAGGCCAAATTCATCCCTAAACTTAGTGAAGGTGGTTTTGATGAACCTGGAGGCCTTTTAAAGGTAGATTTTCTTCTTTGAAGACAAGAGAGTGGCTTTTTACTTTTCTATGTAGATTCTGGAGGACATAGGCGGGTTTTGTTTTAAGTGTTATCGGCGCAACCGGGGTCGGTTTTGGAAATCTTAAGAAGTGTTGGAAAGCTAGTTCAAAGAGATATGTGACGAAACTGATCAGAAGTGCTTGCGTGCACATTTAGTCTGGTATTTTCTCAGTGTAATCAACTTCTTCTGTTCACTCCTAATAAAAACAGTCACCCATCTTGAAAGTGGACCCAAAGACGTAGTCTATCAGGGACGAATTCCGTCATCAATCTTGTTGTCTGGTATCATTGTGTTTTTACTATTTTCACTTCTGTTATGCATTGATTTTATGTTTAATCAGTTATCGTAAAGTGTTCTTCTCAAGCAGTTTAGCTCGATTTTCATGCTTTCAGTGATCATTCAATTCAATAATGGCTAATCAATTCTACATTAGTTTTTAGTTTATGATCATTTCAGATGATCTGGCCTCCTCAATCCATCTATCCTTCAGTCAATTTATAGGCCAAGAGGAAGAAGTTTCATATCCAAAAGAGGAGGATGAGATCCCCTAATTGGGGGATTAAGGTTCCTCGATGAAAGGGAATTAGCTCCATGATCTGAGGGGTCTGGCTCAATAGATATGACCTAGAAGCTTTCAGTTGTGATATATTCTACCAAAAATGCTTTTGGAATTCAATTTTTATTTTTACTTTTCATTGATTCACTCGCATAGTCTATAGTGGAATATAGAGCACAGTTCTACACAGTTATTAGGGATAGAAACTGCACAAGCACATAAATTTGCTAGAAAAGGTGTGCATGTCATACTTAACAAGGTATACAAGCCATTTTACCCAAAATTATCATCTTCTTCAAGGGTTTTTTATTGTTTGACCTCTAAGGGAGTGTAATGCAACATGTTCATAGATGACGATAGATCCATTTTACCAATCAAGTGTCATGGTGACAAAATGATGTGTAACAGATTGCCCCCTAAAGTGTGAAATCTGAAAATTAATTTTTAAAGATTGAAGTGCTTTATCATGTCAAAGATTGGATCGGAGACAATGGTTGGAAACCTGCAAGAATCATTCAAGGATTACAATGCAATATATATAATCATCACTGAGGTAGTCATTCCCATACTCAGAGTAAAGCTAACTCATTGAAAAAGTGAAGGAAAATTCAAAAATCATATCAATAGTAGACACAGTATGGACACAGTCATTAGTTATGAATTCGTCTACATAATCATGAATATAAAAACTCCCCGCAACATGGATTGATGAAACTAGATTTGGGGTCTTGATCTCCATCTCTCGATCAATAATCTATTCATGTGAGTGAATGTCTTGAAGTCGTATATGGTAGAAACCACTTGATTATCAGTCAATGATGTGTATCATTAACAAAATCGAGAAAAACCACCAATAATGTCAATTGCTCTCAAGGTACTCCCAGCACAATCTATGAAGTATGAATAGATGATCTAAAGTCAAACACTCATAGAATCATTCGATCAAAGGCCAATGATGATAACCTATCATCGAAGGCAAGAAACCTACCATTAAGGCATGCAGGCTTCAAGGTACTGAAGGTTTCTAGATCAACTTCCTAGATAATGAGTTGAAGTCAATAGGAAGCGACCCATCGTAGGAAATCCTATGACATGAAACACAATGTCAAGTTTTGAAGAATAGTTGCAAGGACTGACTCAAGGATGGCCAACGCAATTGAATGCTAAAATTTGCAAAGGAACATGAACTGAGGTTGAACTTCTCTTGAACACATAGCAACACAACAATTGACTTGGAAGCATTTGACTCAACAATAATACTCAAAATCAGATGAAGGCTTTCAATGGGGTTCAATTAACTGTAAGACAAATGGGTTTCCCAACCCTAACATAAATGTAATGGAGTTTCATCTTCAAAAGCGACATATTGTCTTTATGATGAACGTAAAATTAACACCTTTTTCCAATTTCCCCCCACCATTACTGGCAAGTACCTCTTTATTTTTAACAAGATTGAGGAGGGTAACATATGCTTGCCCTATAAACTCATCCCTTAGATGATTCCTCTGATGTTTTTTTAACAAACCCTAGGAAGGAGTGGTTCGATCTCGTCATGTTTAACAAGTCCTATATTTTTTCATTTTTATGAGTCCTAACTCGATGTCGTTTTCTTTTAAGAGTTTGAAAAAGACATAAAGGAAACTCATTTAGTTCTTTTACTGTAAAATTTTAACGAGCCTGGAAAAAGTAAAGCTCGGTGCTTTTTATTTTTAAGGAGTCAGAAGAAAAACATAATTAAACTTTGTCATGCTATTTTTTGTAAGTTTAATCTCTCAAGCCCAAAAAACGATAAAATAATACAAGAGAAAACTCTATTGACCATAATAAGCCAACATATACCTTTTTCATATATAGCATAGTTCAGTCTGTAAAAGGGGTAAACTTATACTGAGTGGGACAGTTGTTCATTTACTTTTACGAGTTCAAAAAATTAAGTGCTCAGAAATATTTTCATGTTTTGAGAGTCTAAAAAGGGCTTAAAAGAGGACTCTATGGTTTCTCTTTTCGTAATTTTTAATAGGATGAAAAGTGATAAAAGTCCGATCGTAATCAAAATGATTCAATTTTACGTTGTAACATGTTCTCCACATCAAACTCAAATAAATTATCATAACTTCTCAATATTCAGGTAAAGCCACTAAAAATATCAACTTTTAAAATGTCTTAGGTATAAAAATAATATTTAAATCACCCAAAAACTTATAAAAGTTGAAAAAGTAACTTTGATTTTACCATTTATTTTTTTACCCAATTAGAGAGTAGAAAGAGGGATTTTTACCACCAAACTTCTAAGGCTAATTCCGAGCAAACTAGTGGAGGAAATCAAGAATTGTTTTCTCCAGGTAAGAGATCTCTTCAATATCTCCATTTTCATTTATTTACATTTCAATTTTAGGCATTCATTTGATTTTTTGGGTAGGTTCCATGTTTAAAAATGCACCCTCGCCCCTGCGTGGGAACTCTTCATTGGGTCTACGTAGGCTAGTAATTTTTAGTGTATTAAGAAACATTTTCCATTTGGAAACTCTCCCAAGTATCCATGCAGCTATGCTCTATTTGCCAAAAAGCGGTCCCGTAAGTGCCGAGGATTTTTAAAATATGAAATTTTTTCTCCGATAAATCCACAACTTGCTTCCAAAAATGTTCTAACTCCTTCTAAATGTTATTTTAGGATAATTTGGCCGTTAAAACATGGAATGGAGGGAGAGAAAACATGAAGACCAAGATTTACCAGATTTGGATGATCTGAACACTATGTAGGCTTTGAGAAATTGTGGCCTGTACAAGTATTGGATTATTCAAGGAATGAAAGCTCATGTAGAGCCCATGACATGGTTGGTGAGGATATGGGATGTCCAGGATCAATGATTTGTGATCAGGGATCATTAGGTCATCATTGATGTCGATGATATATACATTTTAATTGGGATCTCCCATAGAGAATTTGATATTTCTTTGTTTAGGCAAAGGCCTGGTGGAGACATTACTTCTGGATATTTGCGACGATTTTGTGGGAATGCACAGCTCAAAGACGATAGGATCAATATTCATAATATTGGGAACTTGACTTTGAGGACCATAGCTTTCACGGTTAGAAAACTATGTGGCGGTAAATCCCTACACTTGGCCACAAAGGCCCAGATGTAGACTCTCATGGAATGTTGGGAGTCCACGGTCTTTAACTGGTGTGAGGAAATGGTTGCAACAAGAAAGGGCAACTAACCAGAGCAAAGAATGGTAGGCTAAATAACTTCAGTTATGGTACCATTCTGATTTCTTTTTCTCTATAGAGGATTCCACTCCTCAGACCACAACATATTTTAGTGGCTGAGGTAGGGACTTGGGATCCACAGATGTTGAGGTAGGTTTCACTTATGTCTCATCATGAAGGTAATGGTCTATTGGTGAGATATGCCCCAAAGTTTTTTGTATGGACAGGTCAAAATATCATCTCGATCGAAGAATTCCCATATACAAGGATCGATTATAGAGGTGACGAAAATATCCCTCTTCCAGTAGGGACATAGTGGGGTGATCTAGGTAGAAATTTCTCATTTTGATGTTTTTCTCTAAATTTTTAATTTTTATGTGTTTTTTGTCTTCAAGGCTAATTATTCAAAATGCATATGTAGATGTGGGCCCAGTTCGCCAACAGGACTGCAACGCTTTGACAGGCGCAGTGACAATCCTGTAGAAGTTGTAGCACCCAACCCAGAGGTGGCAAAGGCATTAGCAGAGCTAGAACACAACCTAGAGAGGTTGATTATAGACATCCCAAAGATCGGGATGGATAATTTTCCTTTTTGATACCAGAGGCACGTGGTTGGGGTTCCAAGACCACTTAGGAAACTGTTAAGCTGGGTTGCTCATGTTATACTCTACTATGATGATAATCATCATGCTTATCTGCTTAGTCTTCTAGGGATAAATTTTGATTTTTGTATCGGAATATTTGGATAATAAAGGCCACGGGGACTTATGTCCTTGAATGACATATTTTTGTTTAACACGCTCTCTACAAACTCAATCTAATGAAAACTACTACTTTTGACTTCAGTTTATCTTTTTCAATATGTGGATGAATATTGTTTTTACTTACAAACGTTGCAAATGTCTATTTAACACAGGGTTGGCTAATGCATCGTTTAAAGTGCTTAAATTTCTTGGAATGTGTCGATATTCAAAGTAATTAAACTGCCTTTCCAAAAGATGGACTCGTGAAAACATTCTTAACATTAATGAACTTATTACTGTGTAAAAATTGTTTAAATGTAATACTATGAGTTGTGAATCTAACCTAAAAATCAAACGTCAAATTCCAAATTAAATGTCGTCAGATAATAGTTCAATAACTGCACTATATTCTACTATGTTATTCATTGTTTGAGCAAGGCATATCCCATGATGGAAACTAACTCATCGCCGGGTGAATAAATGACCCAATTTGGGGAAGATAAATTCTGAGTACTACGACCAGTCTCATCAGTAAAGCCAATGTAAGTTGGAGGGGATATCGACATATGAAAATCAAGTGTAAAACAATATAAGCAGGAGAAGTAGTAATGGACTGTAAAAAATTTTAAAACTACTGTACACACTTATAAAAATAAAATATAAATGATGTACAAATATTTTCAAAATATTTATGCATAATATCTCTATAGGTAAAGGCCATTTCTAGGTTTTCCTAAAGAGACACCATCATAATCAACAAGCTCATAGGGTACTTTAGATAATAAACGTTTTACAATGTAAGGGCCATGCCACATGGGCTCGAATTTACGTGCACCTAACTTGACATGAGCTTCACCAGAGACCAAGACTAGGTCACTTTCTACATAAGAACGAGGGTTCATGCTTTGATCAAATTGAGCCTTAACTCATTTTTTATGAGCCTCGCTAGCTAAGTGTCTTCACGGCAAGCTTCATCTAAATGTGCTAAGTGAAAAAAGCATTCTTCCTCTACAGAGGTAGCTGGTAATAATTCGATGGCTAGCTTCAAATCTAGGATTTCACATTTAATCAAAAAAGCTACCTCCAAACCATAAACAAGTTGGAAGGGAGTAAAATCCATAGATGTTTTTGCAGTAGTATAGTATGCCCACAAGGCTAGAAAAAGCATGGTATGCTAGTTTCCTTTATGAATACCAACTATTTATTCGATCATGTTTGTTAAATCTTTATTAACAGCTTCGACTTGACCATTTTCTTATGGATAATAAGGGGTAGAGCTATCATGGCATAGGCTGAGATGTGCAGATAGTTCAGTCAAAATAAAATTGTGAAAATGGCTACCATGATCCGTAACTATGGCTTATGGGACACCAAACCAAGCAATCACATGATTGAAAATGAAAATTGTTGCAATTTGGTCGCCATCCTTATATGTAGGCATCACCTCAGCCCATTTCATAAAATAATCAATTTCAAGAATAATATACCCATTCCCCTCGGCGGATTGAGGGTTACATGTAACAAAATCTATGCCCCATTTTTCAAAAGGACCAACAACTATAATAGGGTGAAGAGGATTTGGGGGCTCGCATCTTGCGATCATAAATTTGGAAAAAATGGGAACTTTTGAACTGCAATTATACAATCTTTAAACATAGATGGCCAAAATAACCATTATGCAATATCTTGAAGAGTTAAACATCGTCAAAAAATGGAATCAGCACCGTGATGATTGTTAGGATCCCATATTGTCTATTTTTGACCTTATATTTTGTCATTATATTACCCTCTTCAACCCTTAGTTGAAAGCCTTTGCTAGTGTTTTGAATTAATCATTCCAAAAGGTATATAGTAACTCTCCTCATTGCTATATGTTTAATTATTCAACATGTCATCATGCTATCTTTATAATTGATCCTTGAAGTTGACTAAGTTGCTGAAACAATTTTTGAAACTGCCTAACTAGCAGGACCACATTTTCCAGTTGTTGAAACAACGGAAACAGCGCAAACGATGATGCTGAAACAACAAGAACAACATGAACCTCGAAGCTAAAATAGCAAGAACAACATGCGAACTTCGAGGAGACAGTTCAGATTTGCATAATAAATCTGCATCAGCAAAGAAGTCCGACCAATTACTATATTGGTCGTAATGATCATGATCCACATGAATGTAACAACATTTTGTTAATAAGAACTGATTTTCCTATTTTTGGTATAAAGGGTTGAACCAGAATATATAATGAAAATATTTTGTAATAGATGTCTCCTCTATAAAGAGGAGACACCTACATTAGAGAGGGGATATATAGAGAGAGGATGAACAAGCTGTAAGACAAAACTATAGTGAAGGGATGAGACTGAATCTTTCTTGTAATATGGTATATTGACAGTGGAATAAAGTTCTGTTCTGAGTATTTTATCTTAGTTTCTGTGTCCTGGGGAATCTTGTGAGAAGGAGAGGGCCCACCTTCATCACAAGATTCACCCATCTTCTTTATGTTGTGTGTCGTGTGTGTGATTTCTGTTTATATCTTATTTACGAGTACTGCTTCTAATGATATTTTTCTTTTGCTGAAACTTTGTTTTCCTTTTAACTAATTGATGCTGTATATGAGTGCCTCACCGGTGATTAGGATTTACAGAGTGTATTGGTGAACTGGATAACAGAGGCAGGTGCTGAAAGTCCTTACTCTGAGGATAGGGTCCCGATCCTTTGTTACAGGACAACCATCACTCCCTTTTGCAGATTTGTTTCCTTTAATTATCTGTTCTTATTCCATTCCTGCAATAGGTTGTAACTGTTGTAACTACTGTAACACAGAGTAGGGGTTTAATAGATAGTGAACTGTTTATACTACAACTTTTAATACTATTAATATTGAGTACATACGGTACGTGGTCACCTTTGGAATAATCAGACTTTCCCGGGTTGATAATTTATGTGGCACTCGACTGTTTTATTAATAAACAATTAAAGTGACCAACATTTTGGCGCCGTTGTCGGGGAAGGTGACTGAAGATTTTAAAAGTATTAACGATTTTCTTTTATAGATGCAGGATGCATGAGAGGACGCGGGAAGGCTAACAATTTAGGCGGCAAGGGCAAAGGAGGAGGAAGAAAAACTTTTATTGATGATATTATTTCAAAAGCTGAGACATCCCAGAGGTTAAGCTCTCAAAGGCAACAAACCCAACACTCTTCCCAAACAGACTATCAGACAGAGGAAGTAGTGGGACCAGAGAGGGTTATAGAACCATTATAATATACTGAGGAACCGGTGGAAGAAGACGAACGATCAGTAGAAGAGCCAATAGAAGAAGTTAAAGTGGAGGAACCAGTGCAGGACATTGAAATTCCAACAGAAAACTCAGAAGACCGGGCAAGCGCATCAAGAAAACAACCAATGGAGGATAACAATGAAGGACTTTTCAGTGGAGGTCGCAAAGTAGAAGGAAGGGGAGAGAATTCTCTCTCCACCCTGGAATTCCCTATTGGAGATCTCCCTAGAGGAGCAACTCCTATGAAGCATATCCCACTTTCAGCATTACCCAATTTCCATGGGTTATCCACAAAATATCCTCATGAATTTCTTTTTGAATTTGATATATTGTGTAGAAGCTATGACTATGTTAATGCTGCTCAGAAACTGAAGTTGTTTCCAGCTACATTAAAGGGGAATGCATTAAGATGGTTCATGAGCTTGGGAGCTCATGTGATTACGACATGGGACTAGATGAAGGAGAAATTTCTGGCCAAATACCAAGATTATTTTCGAACAAGAGAAAGGAAGGAGGAATTATTCAAGATGACTCAGAAGGAGGAAGAAAGTCTGGAAGACTTCGTGGAAAGGCTACAGTATAACTTGCAGCGATCTGATCATCCTGATATGAGTAACGATATTCTCAAGTCAATATTGCTAAAAGGCGTACGAGATGATTGTTTAGATATGTTGAATATGCTTTGGAAAAGGAGACATATCTAAGGAATCATATGATGAGATTGTCAATCTCTGTAAAATATGTTCAATAGGAGCAGCAAGCAGACCAAAAAGCAAGGATAGTACATACTCAAGAGTCCAGAAATCAGCAAGTGGAGGAGCAACACGGGCCGAAATAGGTAACTTGAAGAATTTAAAACTAAAATGTTAAGCTCTTTTTCTTCACAAATTGATACCTTGTAGGTTAAAAAGAAGCAGGTAGAAGCAGAAGCTACTCTGGCTATTTTCTACTCTAAATGCAGAGAAAAACACCCACTAAGGGAATGCCCCCTGGACAAGGTACCAATTTGCACTATCTGTGAAAAGGACCATGAGACTCAACAATGCCCTTCTTTGCCAGGAATAAAAGCAACACTGTAGCCAACTGAAGAAGAAGCTGAAGCCGTGTACCTGCTCACACAGACGAGGCAATGGAAACCACGAGGACAAAGTACGAATTCTAACATGTCGTTTAATCGTTGGAATAATCATCCTCATTTTCAAGCAAATTACCCGCCCTTCAATCAAATGTACTACCCACACTTTAATCAAATGAATTTGCCACCCATGCAGCAACCGAATCCTTCTTTTGTTGATCCTACAATATGGAATCCCTGGGCTCTACAGCAAACCTATTTTAATCAATGGAACCCAAATTGGATAGCTCCACAGACCCCGTTTCCAAAACAATTACCTCAGTATCAACAATCTCTCTCCTTACCATCAAATGCTCCACCAAATAATCAGACAATGAGACCCCAACTGCCTGTACAACCTAACCCCAACCCAAATAATAATAAATCTCTGCAGGTAATTGATATTCAAAACCAACTTGTTTCCCCTATGCAATGTAATGACATTCATTTACACTCCGGAAGAATAGTTGAACCCATTATTGATGACATTACTTCTTCCGATTCTGATAAAGAAGAAACCGGAAAAGAAAAGTCATCTAATAACAATGCTGAAACAGTTGAAACATCGTCTAACAAGACTGCTAAAGCAGTAGAGCCACCATTTCCTGAATGTTTGGCTCTTACCAAAACACTTGAGCCACCTACTTTTAATCTTTTAGGAGAGCTGCAGAATTTATATGTTAAAATTCCACTCTTACAAGCACTGAGAGATGTACCAATTTATGTTAGAACTGTTAGAGATATTTGTATTAAGAAACCTGGAAGAAAATCTAAGGGCCACCTCACAGTTCATGTGATGGGTGATCTAGCTGCTCTAATGTCAGAAAAAAACCCTCCTGTAAAATATGGTGACCCTGGTCATCCTACGGTCACAGTACAGGTTGGAAAAACTTTTGTCTCTAGAGTTCTAGTAGATCTGGGTGCTGCAATAAACATCATGACACTTGAAATTGCACAGTTACTACATTTAAAGGATGTAATTAGGGAAACCCCAACCATTCTAGAGCTAGCTGACTGCTCCACAATCAAACCTGAAGGAGTCATTGAAGACCTAATAATTTCAGTCGAATCTTGGAACTACCTAGCTAATTTTGTGGTATTACAAACCAAAAAAAAGTTGGGGGTTTAGCCATTGATTTTAGGAAGACCTTGGATGGCTACAACAGATGCCTTCATCAACTGTAGGTCAGGTTCAATGACAATTTCTAATGGATGTGAAACCAAATAGCTTACTCTTTACCCTCATGCTACACCTATGATTAATAATGATAACTCTTTGTGGTTAGATTATGAGGACAATGAGACCCAACCCATCTTGATTATCAGACAAGTTCTAACTTTTAAAGATTCAACCAAAGATGAATTAATTAGTAGCTTTATTTCTGATCCTTCTTCGGTTAACTCTGAAATACATGATCACTTGACTACAATCTTGGAATCTGAATCACAACAAAATCTTAGAACTGAAGATTTATCTCAAAGATCAGCTGACACCTCCTCCAAAAGTATAACAGTTGAAATCAAGCATGGAAAAACATTAAATATAAACCCTAACCTAACAGATGCTGAAACACAACAGTTAATGAAGTTACTTCGTGAGAATAAAGAAGCATTCGCAGGGGATTACACATATATGAAGGGAATCTCTTCTGAATTATGTACTCATCGTATTTATATTAAAGAAGGATCTCGCCCAGTCTATCAACCCCAACGACGAATGAATCCCAACTTAAGGGAAATTGTGAAGGAAGAACTTCAAAAATTGTTGAACGGAGGATTTATATATCCTATATCTAATAGTGAATGGGTTTCACCATTAGTAGTCCTACCTAAGAAAAATGGGAAATGGAGAGTGTGTGTAGATTACAGAGCTCTAAATAAGGCCACTCAGAAAGATCATTTCCCCTTACCATTTATTGATCAGGTACTAGACAATTTGGCAGGTAAGAGATTCTTTTCCTTTTTGGATGGACTTAGTGGATATAATCAAATCAAGTTTGCACCCCAAGATCAGGACAAGACCACTTTTACTAGTGCATGGGGGACTTTTTCCTATAGAGTTCTTCCATTTGGACTATGTAATGCCCCAGCAACATTTCAAAGAGCAGTGATAGGATTTTTTTCTGATATGCTTAATGATTCCTTAGAAATATTTATGGATGAATTTACTCCTTTTGAAGATGCATTACAGAACCTTGAAAAAGTACTTAACCGATGTATAGAAGCACATCTTGCCTTAAGTACTGAAAAATGCCATATGATGATGAATCAAGGTATTGTATTGGGACACTTCATCTCATTCCTAGGAATTCAAGTTGATCCAGCTAAAGTACAAGTAATTCAAACTCTTCCTATCCCTAAAACACAAACTGATGTAAGAATTTTTTTAGGACATGCTGGATATTATAGAAGATTTATCAAGGATTTTTCTAAAATAGCTTCTCCTTTCTTTGTGTTACTTATGAAAAATGTTGAATTTAAGTGGACTGATGGTTGTCAAAAAGCATTTAATGAACTTAAACATCAATTTTCTACATCTCCCATTTTAAGAGGACCTGACTGGGCACTTCCCTTTCATATATCCTCTGATGCTTCAGATACTGCAATTGGAGCTGTCTTGGGTCAAGAAGAAAACAATCTTCCCTATGGTATCTATTTTATTAGTAAAAATATGACCCCTGCTGAACGTAATTATACAGTCACCGAGAAAGAATTCTTAGCAGTCATTTATGCTATTAATAAGTTTCGACATTATATTACTGGTTATACTACTTTTGTGCATATTGATCACTCGGCCATTAAATATTTGATGAACAAATAAGTTACAAATGCTCGAGTTACCAGATGGTTATTATTATTACAAGAATTTTATATCACAATTGTAGATCGACCAGGTAAAGAAAATGTAGTTGTTGATTTTCATTCTCGGTTAAAAGCTGATGAAAATATTCCAGTAGATGATTCTTTTCTTGAAGAATATTTATTTGCAGTATCTGCTCACTCACCTTGGTATGCAGACATTGCCAATTACTTAGTTGCAGGGAAACTACCATCACACCTATCGCACAGAGAGAAAAGAAAGATCGTTTAGCAAAGTGCTAGGTACAGCTGGATAAGTGGGTGACTTTTTCACACAAGACTCGATCAGGAAATTCGAAGATGCATAAGAGAAGATGAAGTTTATGATATATTGAAGGCTTGCCACGATGGCCCTTGTGGAGGGCATTTTGCGAACAAAAGAACAGGACATAAAGTTCTTAGAATGGGTTACTATTGGCCCTCACTTTTCAAGGACGCAAAGAAATATGTTAGGGCCTACGATAGCTGTCAGAGAATGGGCTAGCCTAATCACAGGGATGAAATGCCACTCAACCCCCAGGTAATACTTTAACCTTTTGAAAGATGGGCACTAGATTTTATAGTTTCCATCAATCCTCCATCCAATCAAAGAGTTTATATACTAGTTTGCATAGATTATATGACTAAGTGGGTAGAAGTTAAGGCACTCATCAAAGCTAATGAAGAATCAGTGTTAACGTTTCTATTTGAAGAAATCTTTGTTAGGTTTGATTTGCTTAGAGAGCTAGTTATAGATGGAAGAACCCCTTTTAATTCTCTTGGCTTCAAAGATACACTCTAGAAATATCACATTAAGCATAAAATGAATACACCTTATCACCCCCAGGAAAATGGGCAAGTGGAAAGTATAAATAAATTCATAGAAGCCATTTTAACAAAAATAGTCAAGGAGAATAGAAGGGATTGGTTTCAAATGTTGCCTGAAGCATTATGGGCTTACAAAACTACTTGGAGGAACACTACGGGTTTTTCACCTTATGAATTAGTTTATGGTAAAAGTGTTGTTTTTCCTATGGAATTTGAAACCAAAACCTTAAGGACTGCTTTAGTTGTTAACCTTGACTTGACTGATGCACAGACAACTAGGTTGTAGTAGCTTCAGGAATTGGATGAAAATAGGTTGGATTCCATCCATCAAACAACCATGATACAACAGCAAAGAACCAGGTGGCATGACAAAACTATTAAGCACAAGCAGTTCCAAAAAGGTAATTGGGCCCTACTGTATGAATCTCGTTTTGAAAATTTTCAAGGTAAATTAAGAGCAAGGTGGCTAGGACCTTATGAAGTAGATACTGTTTTTCCAAATGGAATAGTCAGACTCCTAATGATTGATGATTCTAGAACACCATTATTAGTAAATGGGTATCGACTTTGTTTGTATCAACAACCTATTTCTAAAGAGGATTTCAAAGCTACTTGCATGGCAGACATACACTATGCCTTTTTGGGGGAACCGGCTATCCCTCAATGCACTTAATTTTCTATTTATGTATTTATTTTTAGATTAGATTTATTAACTAATAATCCTTGTCAAGGGTTGCCATGTTACAATTAATTATTTTACAGATCTTAGCTTTGGAGGGTGGCTGAAAAGAAAAATTACAATATAGGAAGAACTAATCTGCAGATTGGAAAGCATTTCCATGTCATTCCAGATCATAATTCATTCCCTCCACCATTTCTCGTTGCTGAAACACCATTTCCCGTTGCTGAAACATCATTTCCCATTGCTAAAACACCATTTCCCGTTGTTGAAACACCATTTCCCGTTGCTGAAACACCACTTCACGTTGCTGAAACACCATTTTCCGTTGCTGAAACACCAAATCCCACTGCTTAAACACCAATCTTTTCCATTTTCCTAAAAAACACCAATGTCCCCATTTTTGCTCCCGAGAATGAACTATTTACTTTGATAGAAACATATCATTCTTTATTCAAAAGAATCAGCCATTTATCCTGTTAATAATGTCCCTTCACTACTACCTCTTTTGAATAATAAAAACCTCGTGTATAAAAACCCTCACACCTTACAGAGCCTTTCTATAATGATCATCTACCTATTAAGGATGAGAAAACACTTTTCGACGCAACAACGTGTTTAAGTGTGAATATTTAATTGTAGTTAATGAGGAGATAATTGACATGACCGCCAAAAGCGTCGTACCACCAACCATATCATTCAGCCACAGTTGGGGGGATTACCGAAATATTGTAATCATTATATGACACGCCGATCACCACCATCTCTATTCCTCGCGGTAGTGTCTAATCCACCTCGTCTATACCTTATGACGTCATAATTTCATTTGTAACGTTCTACTTGGTTTCGACCTCGGCAACTCGGCTCTACACTTTGTATTTTGCCTAAAATAGTAATTATGGGAGGAGATGTTGTTAGACATGAACCGGGCTTGATGGCATTACTGGAACTCTACCAGGAGGCATGCCAAATCTTTCTACAAGTAGGATGGGTAGAGTACTTCAGAAAACTTCCGGATTTTGATTCACATCAGGTTCTGGAATTTGCATGCAATCTGAGGGAAGGGTACTCTACTGTCTGAGGGGTGCGAATTCCAGCAACAGAAGAAGACATAGCGCAAGTTTCGGGGCTTCCAACCAATGGTATTTTCTGGTTCAGCAGGAAACATCTCATTCTCAATGCACAGCAAGATTTCCTGTTACCTGGGGAGCAGGTGGAAACTAAAGGCAGGGGGGTTGCACTTCGATCACTACCACCACCATGGCCAAAGGTTGCAGAATTTGTTAAGAATTACTTCACCCGCGAGGGCCGTTATCAGGTAGTCTACGAACATGACTTTGTTTTATTAAATCATTTGCAGCATGGTCGTCTAATAAATATGCCTTATTATCTTCTTGGCTATCTAAAAAATATGGCACACTATACCGTGAATGCAAGGCACCAACTCCTCTGCCTCACGCACCATCGTTTGGTCCAACTCCTAATAAATAGAGGCTTCGCCCTGCACAATCCACCTCCCCTCAATAACCCTCCTCAGCAAGCTGAGGAAAATCCTCAGTAAAATGAAGAAAATTCCCAGCAAGCTGCTGAAACTCAGCAACCAGCAGCAGAAACACCCCAATTGAGCACTGAAAATCTGCAGCAGTCATCACCCCCTGATAAAACCGAACCATCCACCCCCATAGTCCATATCCCTACCGATGATTCGGACGATGATACCCTCATCACTTTCCTTAAGAGGAAAAAGCAACAGAAAGCTGCAACCCCACTAAATAAAGAACCAGGGCCTCAGTTAAAGAAGCCCTTATTTCTGATAATTCCCCTACCCTGAGGAAAAGTGCTCGCAAGAGAAAAACTACTGCCTCTCCTGATTCCCTACCTTGGCAATGAACAAGGTCGTCTGCAACAACTGAGGCCATTATCCCAAACGTCCCTCCTATCATTCTAAATCCCCGTATCCCACAAAGCTCTGAACCTTCACCTTCTTCACCCCGAGGTGCTAAAATATAGAGCGTTCACGATCTTGTGACATCATTTTTCTCAACGGAGGCAGCTGCTCCACAAGAACCAGCTACCGATACATCTAAAGTAGACACCCAAGACGATATAGGGCATGTGGCTGTTACACAAGAACCAGCCACTAACCCAACAGGTGCCACACAAGAACCACATGTTGGGAAACAAAAAGAAGATGACCTACATGTGGCTGATACGCAAGAACTAGCCACTGACCCAACAGGTGCAACACAAGAACCTCCTGTTGGGGAACAAAAAGAAGATGCCCTAGACGTGGCTGATACACAAGAACCAGCCACTGACCCAACAGGTGCCACACAAGAACCACCTGTTGGGGAACAAAAAGAAGATGCCCTAGGTAAGGATTATACACAAACTGACCCAACAGGTGATACACAAGAACCACCTGTTGTGGACGCAAATGATGAAGTTAATGCTGGACAACAATTCTCTTCAACATTGGAATCTGTAACTATAGAAGCCCCGGTTACATTAGCCTCCCTGCAGGAAGAAAATGAGTTTTTAAAATCAAAAATTAAGGCTTATCAGCAAGAGTTAACAATGGCTAGGGAATCCTATAAAAAGGAACTCAATCTGTACATGTTAGCTCAGGTAGCATCTCAAGCTAAAAAGAGTGTAGAGGAGGATCAATACAGTGAATACATGTGCAGTGAATGTGGGGATATCTATACTCAAGCAGGATATAAGATAATTGCAGTCCCATTGACTGGAGCTGGTCCTGTTATAATAAAAAAGAAGCACCCTGTTGCTACACAGGAACCAGCATGGTCTTTAAGAATTTTAGAGGAAGGAACAAAACCACCCCAGCCTACCCAAGTTGTTGATGAACAGAAACCAGAACTAAAATCTTTTACAACTGTGCATACACAAACTGAACCTCCCTATGTCAGCAATTCTCACGCACAGACTTCCAGTTTTCAAGAACCAAGTAACACATGGAGGACATAATATGAGTTCTCCCAAGGAAAGACATTTCAGCAACATAAGTCATTATGGCTCAACTATGCATACAGAAATTGGGAAGTACTTGAACAGTCTCGTGCACAACATAAAGATGATAAGAAATTAAAAGCAAGATTGTCCCTCATCTTTGATTTGGTCCAGCGGTTACTTGCTGCAAGGAAGCCTTCTTTTAACTATTTTGTATTTTTGAGAGAACGTTTAGCATTCCTCCAATTAAAAGCAATCAAGGATGGAAGACCCCACTAGGTCTCTACACCACAACAATTTTTTGAGACTTTTGCAGAAGCACCAAACAGTGACCAGAACTTGTTATGTGAACTCTATCTTCACAATGAGGCTATGCCTGAAGATAGAAAGATTAGCTTACTTCCTATTTGTGGGGATATCCAAATAAGAGACTTTATTTCCTTCTTGGCCAATCAGCTTACTTGGCAGAATGCTTTTATGTCTGCAGCACACAATGAGGAGAACTGTCTTGTCTGGATTCGTCCGGAACCGCAGAATGCAGCCATCTTTATTATAGAATATCAACGAATTATACGAGAACCAGGGATGACCAATCATATTAGGAATCTACAAGCCGCAGTCTTGGAAGACTGCCAACATTATGTGAAAACTAAAGGAGCTCTGGCTATAAAAAAAAATAATCTATTCTGGGAACATTGTCCCAAAGAAATACGGGAATGTCATCCCTACAGTTCCCTCAATCTTCAAGCGGCAATCTCACGCATACCTGATTATGTAAAATGCATTACATATTGTGCTAAACAGTGGATTGGTTACCATTTTCATTTCCCTCTCTTATGGCTTCCCGGAGAACAATACAAGGCTCAATTTAATTTGACTAAAAAGGAAGAGTTGGCAGCATGGAAGAAACTTCAGAGTGTCCACGGGTTTAGAGACATGGTTGACAACACCTTCTACAGTTACTGCACAATCAATCTACACTGTTCATCCCAGTATTCCGACTCAGATTCAGACTAGACGTTGCATGCGGGCATGCAACATTTTCAGTTGGGGGGATGTTAGGATCCCATATTGTCTATTTCTGACCTTATATTTTGTCATTATATTACCCTCTTCAACCCTTAGTTGAAAGCCTTTGCTAGTGTTTTGACTTAATCATTCCAAAAGGTATATAGTAGCTCTCCTCATTGCTATATGTTTAATTATTCAACATGTAATCATGCTATATTTATAATTGATCCTTGAAGTTGACTAAGTTGCTAAAACAATTGTTGAAACTGCCTAACTAGTATGACCACATTTTGCAGTTGCTGAAACAACGGAAACAACAAGAACAACATGAACCTCGAAGCTGAAATAGCAAGAACGGCATGCAAACTTCGAGGAGACAGTTGAGATTTGCGTAACAAATCTGCATCAGCAAAGGAGTCCGACCGATTACTCTATTGGTCGTAACGATCATGATCCACATGACTGTAACAACATTCTGTTAATAAGAACTGATTTTCCTATTTTTGGTATAAAGTGTTAAACTAGAATGTATAATGAAAATATTTTGTAATAGATGTCTTCTCTATAAAGAGGAGACATCTACATTAGAGAGGGGATATATAGAGAGAGGATGAACAAGCTGTAAGCCAGAACTGTAGTGAAGGGATGAGATTGAATCTTTTTTGTAATATGGTATATTGACAGAGGAATAAAGTTTTGTTCTGATTATTTTATCTTAGTTTCTGTGTCCTGGGGAGTCTTGTGAAAAGGACAGGGACCACCTTCATCACAAGATTCACCCATCTTATTTTTGTTCTGTGTCGTGTGTGTGATTTCTATTTATATCTTATTTATGAGTGCTGCTTCTAATGATATTTTACTTTTTCTGAAACTCTGTTTTCCTTTTAACTAATTTATGTTGTATATGAGTGCCTCACTGGTGATTAGGATTTACAGAGTGTATTGGTGAACTGGATAACAGAGGTAGGTGCTGAAAGTCCTTACTCTAAGGGTAGGGTCTTGATCCTTTGTTACAGGACAGCCATCACTCCGTTTTGTAGATTTGTTTCCTTTAATTATCTATTCTTATTCCATTCCTGCAATAGGCTGTAACTGCTGTAACACAGAGTAGGGGTTTAATAGATAGTGAACTGTTTATACTACAACTTTTAGTACTATTAATATTGAGTACATACAGTACGTGGTCACCTTTGGAATAATCAGACTTTCCTGGGTTGATAATTTATGTGGCACTCAATTGTTTTATTAATAAACAATTAAAGTGACCAACAACGATAAAGAGTGTCACCAACAATATTATATTGCTGGGATTGGTAGTGGATGCGAGGACGATGATTTTGAGATAATTCAGGCCTAAAAGTTTGGGTTTGGATATATGTGATGATATCTCCATACCATGGATTGGACGTACTAATCAGAAAAAGAGATTCATCAGCAAGAGAATCTTCTAACACTAATTCTGTATTAGTATATGGAAAGTCACATAACAATTCTGTGAAAACTGATGATTTCTTTGATTTATATCTTTCAAATTTCAAATCAAATTCCTATAATATAACTATTCATTTTGAGTACTTGCCCTTAGTAATTTTTCGGTAAGAATATACATCATAGGTTACAATCCCAAATGAAATTTGTTTTTCGTAAAAGTATATAGCATGAAAACATTGAACAGCTTGAACGACTGTCAAGCCTAGTTTCTCCACATGTGTATACTTGATCTCAGTTTTAGTGATATTTTGTCTTAGGTAATAGATCACATGTTCACAGTTAGATTCATCTTCTTGTACTAATACCATGCCAAAGCTAGAATCTAACGCAACTAGGTATATAAAGTAATCTCGGTGATAATCAGGTGAATGAAATAATAGTGCATGGTTCAATGCATATTTTAATGCATCAAAATCTTTTTCAGCAAGCTCATCCCAAGTAAAAGGAATGCCCTTTTTCAAAATTCAGGTAATAACTTGGGCCATTTCGGCATAGTTATGGATGAACCTATGCAAAAAAAATTCTTTCCCATGTAAACTCTAGAGTTGACGAAGTGTAGAAGGAGTAGGAAAATTAGAATTTCCTCTACCTTAAGAGGATCGACACAAATACCTTATTTTGAAATGATAAATCCTAGTAGTTTAGCAGATTGTATAGAAAAATGCATTTTTGCGGATTCAAGCAAATATTCTAATGCCTTCATTTGATAAAGATTGCTTTCAAATGTGATGGATGATCCTGCCGTATCATTGAATGAGTCGGTAGGTCATCCAAGTAGGGTTGGACAATATGTTTGATACTGTGAAACATGTAATACATTTCTCTTCGAAAAGTTGCACCAACATTATTCAAACCAAATGGGAGTTTGTGATAAAAGAAATTTCACCATCGATAGATGAATACAGTTTTATGTTGGTCAGCAAGGAGTATGTTTATTTGATTGTAACCAGAAAATATATCCATAAAAGAGAAAATACCATTGTCAGCACAATCTTCAACAATTTGATCGATATATGGGGTTGGGTAATTTTCCTTTGGAAAAGCTTTTTTAATATCCCTATAATCGATGCATAATACAATGGTTCCTTGTTTTTTATTGACTTGTACAATATTTGATAACCAATTAGTTAATGGAACATTGTAAATGAAACTTGCTTTTAATAGTTTTTCAACTTCAAGTTTTATAGCAACAACTTTTCATGCATAACCAGACGAAATATTTTCCTAACAGGCTGGACATCCAGATAATTCTTAATTTCATGCACTACAATAATAGGATCAATTCCTAGCATTTATTCATAAGACTAGGCAAAAATTTCGCAGAATTCCTAAAATAAGGCTTTATATGTTGAAATTTATTCCAAAGAACAAGAAGCACCTACAAGAATATTTTCAGTAATACCTAGTTTCACTGAGATGTTAATTCGAAATGTTGATGATATATTTCCTAAAATCTTTTCAGATTCGGAATAAAGGATGGAAATCAAACATTCAGGATCATTGACAATCTCAGGCAAAAACATAGACGAAAAATCATTCTAAATTTTGTCAAGGCAAGGTAAGAAAGATGAGTGATGATTATAATTGTCCCATGGCATTTCATCCAAATCCATTAACTCCATAATCTCTTCATCAGTTGTAAACTTTCCACCAAAAGGATCAGGTATTGATATTTTTTCTAAACGAGACAAATGAGAATAATCATCGACGGTCATATTCACTCTATCATTTTCAGATGATGTTGAGTTGGAAAAGGATTGAACTTCCTGATAAGCCAATTCAAAAGGCCTAAGAGGCATCTCACTTTTGTATAACATTAATTCTGACTCTAAAGGTGCTTTCCAAGGATAAGAAAACTCGGAAATGCTTGATGTAATCATATTGACCTTCGCAACATTATGAGGAAAATTTGGTGGATGAAACACGAAGTTCCCATAAGAGATGTGTCTTTAAGAAGACCAACACCAACATCTTCATACAAACTAGTCAATTTTCCAACAAAAGGAATGCTACCAATAGAGATAGGGTGTAAAGTATAATATGACAGTAGGTCTACTTTCACATTTTTTCCCTTATGAGGAAACATTATCATTCGGAAAATGGAGAAACCCCAAAATACATGGTATAAGTCCAGCTTCGGCCAAGTAAAAGGTTATAATCAAGTTGAGCATCGACGACCTCAAATTCAATCGCAATTGTTTTATCCTCTAATTATACATGCAGATCGTTCAAAATTCCATAAGGTCGAAAACCTCTTCGATAAAAATCTTTCGAAGTCATGGGAGACTAATTGATCATTGGAGAACCTAAAGCTTTCCAAAAAGCAATAGAGATAGTGCATGTAGACAATCCTTCATCAATTACTATTCAAAAAACTTGTCTAGTTTTAACAAAAAGTAGTAATTGGACTACCAGTTGATCATGCCCCAATCTGCCTAATCTAGGTCAAACCAACCCAACCCTTACATGATCACACATTTTTGATGTTGTGATCGGTTCTGTGAGCCAAAAAATTAATCCTAAAAGAAAAATTCTAAGAAGACTCAAGTTTTGGCTCTACCAAATTCACTTGAAGAAGACCCTTCTTCTGAGGTTACTTCGGAAATAAATGTCGTAGATTCGTCTACTAGGAAAAACAAGAAATCTAGAGGTAAAATAAAGGAGAAGGTAAAAATAAAGAAAACACTTCCCCTAAGGAGAAACCAAACAAGAAATAACCATATGAAGAAAAGAAGAAACCTCGTTATCCTTGTTTAATCTGTGATGAAGATCATTGCACCAAGGAGTACCGTCATTGCGCCAAAGTTTTTAAATTAATTAAAGGTTCACTTATTCCCGTTGATTTGAAGGATCCATTTCCTTCTCAAGACATTCATATGGTTTCCCATAACCTATCTTCCTCTTCAACATCGGTAGACATCATGATGATATCTTCACCAATTATGCTAGCTAGGAGATCTAAAGACTATGGTTCAAAAAGTCCTAGTTTGAATGGAGATGATCCTAGTTTAGTTGGTCAAGCTTCTACATATGCTCCTCCTATTTCTAAACCTTTACACATAGAAAAACCCAATCCTAATACGGTAATTCAACCACCTCCTAAATGTGTTATTCGAAAGTCAGCTTTTAATCCTCATGATAGAGCTGCTCAAAATTACAACATTGTTGAAGATTTTGCTATGTCACCTTCAAAAATTTCGGCTCTCGAAGTGCTTTAGAAATTTTCACCACAAAGGAAATTAATATTATCATCTATAGGAGTATAAACAATATTTAAGTATTGGGCATGAGAGATAACCTGTTCTTCAGATACAACACCTCCCTTGGGAACATCTTTAGTAATTACTGGTAAAAGTGATTTTATGAACCATTAAGCCAAAATCTAGTCTAGGATATAAACTTTACCTAAATGACACCTTCACCTCCATTCATGAATATGATCTGAAATACAGGTTGGCGTTGAATTTTTTAGAGAAGTTAAAAGTTTAGTACTATTATCATATCGAATGGGTATTTGAAAATGTGTCAAAAAAGCAATGGCTATGGCATTGAAAGTACTAAAATAATCTCACAGTAATTCAACATACCACTTAGCCACCAAACCAGTTAATGTTCATTGGAAAAGATGTAACCTAATGGATAACATGGTTGGATATGTCTTCTCCCAATTTACCTTCAAATTTTGAATTGTGAAAGGGTAACTTTGTAGAGATTTCCAACCAAAATGGTAGGTAAAAAATGGGATCATTTGTTAACCAAGATAGATCCAATAAATCCGAAAATAAATAGTAACTCACAGTTAGGATTAGGGGTATTGATAACCTTGAGGGATGAGACTTTTTCTTGGAGGAGGATACCCAGGATATCTTGGAATAGCTTGAGCAGTTGGAATTTGCATACCTGCTTGACATTCAGGATGATCCATACTGAATTGTTGAATTGGTACTTGGAAAATATGATACGGTTATGTTTGATTCTAGAAAGGACGACCTTGACCCATTTGACCTTGGATAAACTATCCCTGAAAGGGTTGGATTTGCAAAGGTTGACCTTGGAAGAATTGATTTTGAAAAGGTTGGCCTTGTAAAGGCTGACCTTGAACAAATTGACTATGGGGTTGACCTTGAAAAACCTACCTTTGAAACGATGTTTGAAAATATGGTATACCAGGCTGCACCACAGGTATTTGGGGTTTAAAATGAATCATGGAAAGATTTTGATAAGAAGATACCTAAGGAATAGTTTGAGTAGTTGGTTGCATCGTTACTTGAGAAGTAATTGGAACAGTTACTTCTGATACTCCTGGGATGGGAATTTGTGGTGAACTCGTAATTGGATTTTGAACAGACGTTTGCACAGCATACTGAACCAGGGTTTGCGGAGTACTCAGGACAAGTTCTTGTAGTGGTTGCTAAAGATGTGTTGATGGATTACCCTGAACAGGTTGTTGGAATTGTACAAGAATACCTTGAACAGGCATTTCCTGAATGGGTTTTCCAATAGGTTGAATGGGTTTATAGATTGGCATTTAAAGAGAAATTGGAAATGGTTTTTTATTATATGAAGGATTCTAGATTATGTTCATCCCATGGAACAAAGTACCAACAATGGGTTAAGATACAATAGGTTGACCTAAATCAGCTTGAGGGATGTGACCATAAAGTGGATAATTTCTAGTAGGAGGTTTCCCTCCAACTGTAGGATAAGATGGAACTAAAGGTTGTCCTCTAGGAGGAGGATATGATGGTTGCCCCCTAGGTAGGTAATAATCATATGTTGGGTTTGTTTATATACTGATCAAATGTCAAACCCTGAAGTGTAGGATCAGTTAAACTAGTTGACATAGTTGAAGGTTGAATTGAGGGAGAAGCTCCTGAATATGTCCCAGAAATGGATTGATATACAGGAGGAACTGATGGGCCACCACATAAATTTGATTATGGATGGGTAGAAAACGTAGAATTATATGATGATATGGCTCCAGAAATCATTCTAGAAAAATAAAAACTCGGTACGGTAGAATAACGAGTAGCGTATCATGGAATACCTTGACCTAAAAAGTTCGAAGGCGTAAAATACAAAGGGTCAAGTTGAAGAGAAGAAAAGAGAAGTTCCTTAAAATTAGTCTGGTCACTGGTAAAAGTTAGCGTATATGGCGATTCTTCCTCTTTGTTAGAGGTAAGCTCTTTAATAGTAATAATACCAAGAGGTAGACTGTCAGTAATAAGGAGTTTTACTCGCAGTGATTATGGAGGAGTAGGGGCTAAAGCAGTTGAAGGTGACTCAGTTTTAGAAATGTCAAACTCAGGTTTTTTGATATCTAGTTCGGTTAATTGCGAGTTTGAAGTTTCGCCAATATTCAATTTTTTTTGAATAATTTCAGTAACTATTAGATCATTTACTGCTGAGTGTGATTCTAGTCTTTGAGGTTGATCAAATTTAGATTTTGTTACTTCAGGTCTTAGAATAGTAGATGTTTCTAGTTGATTCACTTCAGATCCTATTACATCAGATTCTGTAATAGTAGAACTTTCAGGTTCATCTATAGTCCTTGATGTTTTTTATTTTGATTTTTCTGTTTTAATCTTTTCTAGTTGACTCGACGTATATTCAGGGGGTTGACCCAAAATTCAAACCATGCAAACTCACTTCTAACAGAGATCAATATTTACTATTTGGTGATGAAATGCAACATTGCAGAGATCAAAGTGATTTTTTTTATAATTATGAGTGTTGAACCAGTTACCCTGGCAACCTGCGTAACGAAATAGTCTGGGGAAAGTAACTTCACTTATGCCATCTTGAGTAAATATTACCCTCCAAAAAGTCTAAGTGAGTCTAGCAAACATTTGTTCCATGTCCATGAGCACCTTCCCTCTGTCGTCACCTTAGGAAGATCCCTAGGATTGTGGTCACTAAGTTTACCAACTAGAAAAATTCTACTTGGGGTGCAATCGTAAATCAAATGTACATGCAAAGGAAAAGTAACAAATCTCAATCCCCTTGAAAGCTCCTCAACATGGTTAATTGGAGGTCTACTTTCAAGTGACCCCAAGTACCTTTCGACACTGTTGTAATACGTGAAAATCGCTCTATCATAGCCAATGAACTGTGTACGATCACTTCACCAAATCCGACATGATCTCATGCTTAACTCATGTATAAGAAGAGCTTCCTAGAGCAAAACTAAAATAATTGGATTCCTCTCCCTAACTCAAGATTCTATTGTTTGTCTATAACTTTGGAAAGTTTACTTCCTTCCCTATTCCAAAGCCCTGCACTTATACTACTCTAGGTGGTAGGATCCCTAAAAATGTAAAATTCTAATTTATTTTATTTAACGATATGTTATTAAGTTGTTATTTACTCAATAGGTAATGAGAGTGAAACTTATGGTATTATGACTCAACTTGAAATTCTAATGCTATCGAACATGCAATTTGTAATCTATCATTCAATGAAATCCTAAATACAAGAATGTGAGAGTTTCTTTGATTTCCCTTTCAAATGAAATGCAAAACTCAAAACTTCACTTAAAATTCTTTTCACAAGCAAGCCAATGTCACTTTGATGCAATGGAGATGCATAAATAAACTAATATTTCAAATTCGCCTAAGAACAAACAAACTCAAAATGTCCTTTATCACTAATCACTTGAAATTTTCAAAAAACACAAGAATCAAACAAGAGTTTGAAAAAATGAAATTTTCCTAATGAATTCCTTAACTTAATGATGCCAAAAGTGCAATTATGAAAGATTTTAAAACTAAAAAGAAACAAATTCCTTTTTAACATTCAATAATGACAGTTATTCTTCACAAAACACTAATTTTTTAGAAACCCTAATTTGCAATTAAACAAAGAATTTCATCGCAAATAAGCAAGATTGATAATGGATATGGTATATTTGACAGAGAAAGACATGAATACAGTAATCCTGAAGACAACCTATCTCTTTTTGATTAGTCAACAAATAAGTCAAACAAAATGTTAACCAATTTTGCAAAAGGGATCAATTCCCAATAGCACTCAAACAGGTTCAAAAAATATATTGGACAACTAAAACAAATATGGTGACACCTTCAGAAACCAAAATTCAGACTTCGGGCAAGAGAAAACCTAATTTTTCAAAAATTTCTAGGAAATGCGCAAACCAGCAATGTAAACCAGTATGCATGAGCAAGTTTCTTAATGCAAAACTTGTGCAAATCTACGCTTTGCATATGAAAAGAAACTGCATAGGTCTGTGAAGTCCAAGAAAAATTAGAAAAGAAAGCAATCAAACCAAAGGATCTGAAAGATCATAAATTTGCTAACACTCTGGTCCAACTAAACAAAGTAGATCAGAAAGAAAAACCGAGAAAAGAGAAGAGAAAAGTAGCGTTCCCCAGTATGGTCACCAATTTGTTAGGCAGATAAATCCCTCTTGCTAACAAGAGCAATATTCGTAGACCTAAAGGAAACTGGAAACAAACAAACAATTGAATAGCTCCTTCCCTAAGCTTACTTTGTTCGAATTTTAAATATAAAAGACGGAGAATAAGCCTCTTACCTATTTGCGAAATGTTTGGTGAATATCCCTACTCTTTCTCGATGTGGCTTCTCAATGATCGAAAAGACTTGCAACCACAAACATAAGACAGATAAAAGGTATATGCAACATAACAATTCAAACAAGCGTAATGTAATGATCAAGGAGATTAGAAATTGAAATTGTCTTAATGACTATTCAAAGAAATATAAATCCTTCATCAATTCAGTAGGACAATACAATGGAAAAAAAAAAAAAAAAAACATTTGTATTAATTCAAGGATAATGAAGAGAATTACAACCTTTGCCTTGATGTTGTGACATTCCTCCCAAATGCCTCCAACCCTCTTCTTAGATGATAGGCCTTCCAATCTAAATCCAACAACATAATTCTATCTTCTCTAACCTCCTCAACTCTCTATCCTCAAGTAAATTTATAGGCCAAGAGGAAGAAGGTTCAAATCCAAAAGAGGAGGATGAGATCCCTTAATTGGGAGATTAGGGTTCCATGATTAAAGGGAATTAGCTCCATGATCTGAGGGGTCTGGCTTGAATAGATATGATCCAAAAGCTTTCAGTTGGGATATATTCGACCAACAATTCTTTTGGAATTCAACTTTTACTTTTACTTTTCCTTGATTCACCTGGGTAGGCTATAGCGGAAGACATGGCACAATATGCGCAGTTATCAAGGATAGGAACTGCAAAAGCACGGCAATTCGCTAGAAAAAGTGTGTAGGTCATACTTAACAAGATAAACAAACCATTTTACCCAAAATTATCATCTTCTTCAAGGGTTTTTTATTGTTTGACCTCTAAGGGAATGCAATGGAACATGTTCATGGATGGCAAAAAAATCCATTTTACTAATAAGTATCATGGTGACAAAATAATGTGTAAAAACCCTACATTCCATCATCATTTACTTTTCCATCTATTTCCCAGAAAAGTTTGACTTTGCCTTCCTAGCTCGTTGAGGATGATGATGAAACGTTCTAACTCTATGGATAAAGATGTATGGAATAATTGGAATAAAGTACATACAAAACGATAAAAGAAACCATTTACATATACATAAAAGATGCAAAAAACCAAAACTGTCAAAATTCCAACAATTCTCGGACATGATGTTAAAGATCAAATATCATGTCTTGAATTTTGACTATTTTCATCCATATTGTTAAAAATAAAATATCTCGACTCTAAAAAAACCTTAAAAATGTAAAAAACTTTGAAAATGTAATTGTTTTCGACCATAGCATTAAAAATAAAATATCATGATTTAGAAAATCATTAAAATCTTGACAATTTTTCAACCAGGCAATTAAAACTAAAGACTATGACTACAAAAAAATCTCAAATTTTCAAACTATTTCAAGCATGACATTATTAAATAAATTATGACAAAAAATTTAAAAAATGAACACTAGATAGTAATTTATTTTTTAAATGAAAAATATGTAGTGATTTCAAAATATTAACTTAAGGCAACTCAATACATTGCAAGAAAAAATATAAATCAACCATCAAATTGACATAGGGTGTATGTGAACTTGACCCGTTGTAATGAAAACTTAAAGACCCTATAGAAAAGAAAAAAAGAAAGAAAAAAAAAAAAACCAAAAAAAATGAAAAAAATAAAATAAATAGAAAATTAAAAAGTATAAAGAAATAAAAATGTAAAATACAAAAAACAAAAAAACAAAATTTCAGATAATCAAAAAAAATAAAACACAAAAAATAATAATATTAATATATAGTTATATATATAAAATAAAAAGAAAGCCAATTTTAAATATTGAGAATAAATAAATAAATAAAATATATAATAAATAAATAAATAATAATAACAATAATAATAAACAAAACAAAAATTCAAATATTAAAAAATTTCTAAAAAATCAAATATAATAAAAAATTAAAATAGTAAAAAAAAAAAATACAAAAACATGAAAAATTCGAATATAAAAAAAAATAATAAATAACATATATTTGTTTTAAAATAATAACAAGGAATAAAACATAATTAAAAAAAAAAAAAACAAACAAACAAAAAACTTTAAAATATGACAAAAAAAAAAAATGAACTATAAAAAAACAAAAGAAAAAGAGCCTAAAAACAATGTAAAAAATAACATAAAATTAACTTATAAATATAAAAAATTAACAATAACAAATTAAATTAAGAAAATAAGATAATATTTTCACAAATAAAAACATTTTTCTAAATATAAATAAAATAATTTTAATGAGTAGACAATTTTTTAAATAAAAAATAAATAAATAACTAAAAAAATTTAAATAAAAAATAAATAAATAACTAAAAAAATTAAATCTCATTATTAAAAAAAGCACAATTAAAAAAAATCGAGAAAAAACAATTAGAAATCAAAATAAAACAAAATAAAAAACTATTAAAAGAATAAAAAAAAAAAAAAAAACAATAAATAACTAAATTAATAATTAAAAAAAAAAATAAAACAAAAATTAATCAAAATTAAATTCCACGACCCCAAGCTGGGTTGGCAGTCAGTGCAGGGAGCCCACTAGGGCTGGCAATCCACTTCCCATGTCAGTAGCCAACCTTGCCCCGAGTGTGACTAGACGATACCCAAAATCACTTCGAGCAAAATTGGCAGTAGGTGCGGGCCGCAAGGTGATTGAGGGTAGTCGCCTCCTCGCCCGTGCCAAACCCCGCCCGAGGTGGCTAACTAATTCCCGGTGACTGCGTGGTGTAAGATGCAATCATGGCAGAGTATAAAACTGCATTGGGTTCAGATATTTGGTCAAGATCCATGCATGCATTTACGAGACTCCAACACTTTGCATACATGTTTACAAGTTTGTTATGCAAGAAGACCCCACGGGATTTGTATCTAGTAAGAATGATGTGGGCGTGGACTAGTTTGGCCTCTAGCAGGGCCCTGTAGTCCACACATGCCTGCAAGAGAGACTCGTAGGCAGAAAAATCTAGGGAAATCCGTTGGGAGTCCATGAGATGCAAAGTGTCACGCCCTCAATTTTTTTTGGTAAATTGGTTTTCATGTGGCATCGGTCAAGCACTTAACTTTTTCATTCGTTAACATGTTTCACGAACTATGTCTAACATTCACTTTATTAAATATATTAAACATTTAATGTGTGCAATACATTAAATAACATTCACCAGCAGAAGACACTTAAAACATATGCAAGTAAGATTTTTATTATCATATATGTTTTTACATTCATCGGGAGAAAAACCTTCAACCGACATTATACAGGTTTTCACGGTTCAGCTGTCGTGTAGCTCGGCCTCCGGCTGCTGCAATGTTTAGCTTTACCTAAACGCCTTCGTTTACACCTTGAACGCTGCCTTTGTTCAGGCCTACACGACTCGTGCAGCCTCACCTATCGCAACACTTCACTGTGTCAAACTCTTGTTCGGCGGGCACTCGTTCCATGAGTCACCCTGACAGCACCCTCGAACGCTCCTTCAAATGTCGGTGATCCAGGTGGATATTGGTGGCCACCTGCCAAGTCCACCTGGACCCCCACCATTGTCTTTCTCAGCATTTTCAGTTTCCTTAATTGTAGCACAACTTACTATTTTTAGCAGTTTTTCAGGTCCTAAACTTCCGAAGCCGTTTTGAGGCCCTAAACGACGTTTTTTGGGGAATCCGAGGGCAACACGAGTCCATGGAATGGACTGGTGTTGCCTGTTCCAACAATGATAGTGCTCGGATAGATCTTTCTAATGAGCTATTGCACGCGTGAAACGGAGATCATATGCCAAAGTTACGACCCCGGGAAGTTGATGTACCAACTTACCCCCAAACGGGGCCCACAGTTTGGCGTTTCATCTCCTAGGGTTAGGTTTTGGAATGTTAAGGGTTTTTCCATTGTTTCTCAACAATAAATAGGCCTTCGAGCCTCATTGTAACACAGTTCAGAGGCATGTAGCCATCACATCTCTTCTCAGAGATAAGCTACCA
Organism: Pinus tabuliformis; assembly: GCA_031772625.1. Classification (NCBI taxonomy): domain Eukaryota; kingdom Viridiplantae; phylum Streptophyta; class Pinopsida; order Pinales; family Pinaceae; genus Pinus; species Pinus tabuliformis. Next base: position 1,240,217,827 of record CM062818.1, read on the forward strand.
TCGCCCTAGCTAGTTTATTTCCATTTCTGTTTGTAAGCATATTTCAATATTTTCCATTAATGAAATGAAGTATTATTTCCGCTGCATCTTTGTGTATATGGTTATCTCTGTAATTTGTTGCGTTCCTGTTTAAATCCGGATCAGTGGTATCAGAGCGATCTGCTTTTTCTCTGTTTTTCTTTGCATGTCCCCAACAAGGTCGGGATATAAGGAGTTAGGGCTTGAACTGGTTGAACCTTTGCAAGACCAGCCTCGCAAATCCCGACGGCCTCCCATGGCAGACGAGAAGAAAGATGAGGGGGCAGGAGATCCCATCAAAATCTTGCTCGAAGAAGCGCTCGAGCGACAATGGAACGCGATGATGGACAGCTTTGCGCAGATCCTTCAGCGGCTACCCAGAAGCGGCGCATCGGCTTCCAGCAGCTCCTCTGGAAACGCCACACCATTTAAGGTACAAGTTAATTTTGAAATCCCCATATTCGAGGGTCAGATAGACGCCGATGCCGTAGATAAATGGTTAAATCTGCTAGAGGGTTATTTTTCTGTTCATGAATTTTCAAGTCGGGAAAAGATTGTTTTTGCTCTTCTCAAAGCAGCCCCCCACGTCAAGGACTGGTGGGAAACCTACTGCGAGCAGAAGGATGAAAGTACTGGCTCACTATTTTCAGCCGCACCCACCTGCGATTCGTTCCGGGATGCCATCAAGGAGCAGTACTACCCTGTCGGAAGCTATGAGGATGAATACATAAAGTGGACCACGCTACAGCAGGGAAGGGACCAAGACGTTCCAGAGTTCACCAATCTTTTCCATACCCTTCGCACAAAGTTGGGTATCAAGGATTCGGAGCAACATTTGATACTCAAATACCGTGGCTGCCTGCACAAGTACATCCAGGAAGAAATACAGTTCCTAAACATCCCCTCGCTCGGCGCAGCATACCGGTATGCCGTCAAGGTCGAGCAGAAGTTCAAACAAAAGAAGCGAGACTTTGGATCTGCGAATCCAAAGCAGGGGAAAGGTGCCCCTAAACCACAGAACAAAGGACAAAGCCAAGGCGGGACAGCCCAAGACAACCAGCCGAAGCTGCAAGAAAAGAGCAACGCCGCGAAGCCGAGAAATGACACTGGAAAATGGTGTGAGTTCCATAAGAGCTCCACTCACAACACAAGTGAGTGTCAGGCCAAGCAGTCACTGGTGGCTGAGCTAAAGGTTTCAGAATCAGATGCATGTTCCGACTCTGAGTCGGAACCCGATAAGGGGTATGAAAAAGGGAAGCAGATCATTGATGCGGATCCTAGCGCTACTGTTGCTACCGCAAAGATCCAGAAAAGTGAACCCGAAGATCCAGAGGAGGAGGAGCGTCTCTTCCACTCCCAGATGTGGGTAAAGGGCTCCTCGATACAGTTCATTGTTGATAGCGAGAGTCAAAAGAACCTCATTTCGGCAGAGGTCGTGAAGCGGTTGGGCTTATCGACCACAGCACATCCACAACCATACACCATCGGGTGGCTTCACCAAGGGCGAGATCTTCGCGTGAGCCAGCAGTGTCGCCTTCCATACAACATCAAGCCCTTCACGGATGAGGTATTGTGTGACATTGCTCCCCTTGAAGTTTGTGATGTATTACTAGGACAACCATACTTGTGGAAGCGACATGCTGTGTATGAATCAAGGCCCCGTGCTGTTATTATTACATTGGGAAATAAGTTGTTCAGGATACCAGAGGTAGCACCACCTGCCGCCATCTCTTTGATTACTGCAAAACAATGCAGTAAGATCATTTCCAAAACCAGGAAATTTGTTTTCCTGATGATACGCCCTCAAGGGAAGAAGAAGACAGTGGCCGCGACCTCCAAACGGGGTCCCTCTGTATGACAGCTACAGATGGACAAGATTGTGGAGGAGTACGAAGACATCTTCACCTCCCCGGCAGGGGTTCTTCTGCACTGTCAAGTCAAGCACTCCATCGATCTGACCCCAGGTGCTCCGCTACCCAATGGACCAATTTATCGGCGCTCCGTTCTGGAGAACAATGAAATCAAGAGGCAGATTCAGGAGCTCTTGCAGAAAGGTCACATCCGTCCGAGTTCTTCGCCCTGTGGGAGCCCAATAGTGTTGGTACAGAACAAGGATGGGACATGGAGACTCTGTATTGACTATCGGGCGCTGAACAAGATCACTGTTCGTAATAGGTACCCGATCCCGCGGATTGATGACCTCCTAGACCAACTAAAGGGGGCGAAATATTTCAGCAAGATCGATCTGAAGTCAGGATATCACCAGGTACCAATTGAACCCTCAAATGTGTGGAAGACTGCCTTCAAATCCAAGGAGGGCCTCTTCGAATGGTTGGTCATGCCTTTCGGATTGACGAATGCTCCTGCAACCTTTACGAGGCTAATGGATGACATCTTGCGGCCATTCACCAACTCCTTTGTAGTAGTATACTTGGATGACATTTTGATCTTCAGCCAGAATTGGGAAGAGCACCTCCACCACATCCGACAGGTTCTCCAAACACTGTGGCAACACAAGCTATGTGCCAATTTGGAGAAATGCACTTTTTGCATGACCTAGGTTCAGTACCTGGGATACATCATTGATGAACAGGGGGCGCATGTAGATCTAGCCAAGGTCCAAGTCATTCGGGATTGGCCCTCTCCAACCACTCTAACAGAGCTCCGCAGCTTTCTAGGTCTTGCCAACTTCTACCGCAGGTTTGTGTTGGGATTTTCTCATATTTCTTGGCCCTTGAGTCAAGTCACCAAGGGCGAGGCGAAAGCAAACTTCTTTTGGTCTGAATCTCAATAGAAGGCATTCAGGGAGTTGAGGGATCGCCTCTGCACGGCACCAGTGCTCGCGTTACCAGATTTACAACAACCATTTGAGGTCGAGACAGAAGCCTCTGACTATGCTATTGGGGCAGTCCTTACTCAACATGGACATCCAGTGGCATATCACAGTGAAACACTTTCAGACACAGTCCGGAAGTACCCCACTTAGGATAAAGAGATGTATTCCATTGTACAGGCCTGCCGACAATGGAAGCATTACATTTTGGGGAAGGAAACAGTCATCCACACAGACCACCGACCTCTGCAGTTCATACAGACCCAAGGGAAATTGCAGAATGATCGCCATCAGAAGTGGTCTACATACCTGCAACAGTTTCACTTGAATATCAAGTATAAAAAGGGGAGCACCAATAATGTTGCAGATTGCCTCAGTCGACCACCGATCATGGCGCTAACCACCGTGCTCAACTCTTGCGGGCACGAGACTTCTGATTGGCCACTTCTCTACAAAAGCGACCCAGAATTCGGCCACACATACCAGACACTCTTGGAGGGTCGGCAGGTTGCAGATTTTCACCTCCAGGATGCCCTATTATGCCACCTCGGTCACCTTTGTGTTCCTTCAAGTGAGCGTGCCAAGATGATTTGGGAAGCACACTACAGTCAGGCTGCTGGGCATTTCGGGGTCGAGAAAACAGTGGCAGTACTGCAAAACTATTTCTATTGGCCGAATCTTCGACAGGATGTTGGGAAGTACATCCGATCATGTACTGCCTGTGCCATTGCCAAACCGACCATTAAGAAGCAAGGCCTCTATACCCCGTTGCCTACCCCTAGTCGACCTTGGGAATCCATCTCCATGGATTACATGTCAGGCCTTCCTTCCACTAAGCATGGAAATGACTGTGTTTTTGTGGTCGTCGACAGGTTCTCAAAGATGGCCATTATGATGGCCTGCAAGAAGAATATCACAGCAGAAGCCACTGCTAAACTCTTCTTTGAACGAGTGTGGGTGCACTTTGGGATCCCACAGTCTATCATCTCAGATCGGGACAGTCGGTTTCTCAGCACCTTTTGGTCCAGTCTCTGGTCAATGCTGGACACCAAACTCACGAAGTCCACAGCCTTCCATCCTCAAACTGATGGCCAGACAGAGGTTGTCAATAGGATGATTGTGCACATTCTGCGCATGTATAACTCAAAGCATCCACGCACATGGGACGAGAGCCTCCCCTACGTTCAGCACAGCTACAATTGAGCTCTTCACAGCTCCACTGGCCATAGCCCTTTTCAGGTGGGTTTGGGATTCCAGCCACTATGCCCCATTGATGTGGCCATGCCACTTGCAACTACTCACATGAATTCAGCTCATGTCCAGTCCGAAACAGGTAAGGCCACCAGCTTCATTGAGCGCATCCAACATATTCGCCAGCAGGTCCATGACATTCTTGAGAAATCAAATGCCAAGTACAAGCAGCGACATGATCAACATTGGGTGCCACACAAGTTTCAGGTGGGCGACAAAGTCTGGTTGCATTTGCAAAAGGAACGTCTTACTAGAGCCTATCGGAAATTGAGACCACTCCGATATGGTCCTTACACCATTACTAAGGCTATGGGAGACAATGCATTTGAGCTCAGTATTCCCCCATTCCTTGGCCTGCACCCAGTATTCAATGTGGACCGCCTTCGGCCATACTTTCCACCATTGCTAGACACATCCGACATTGCATAACAGCTCAAACCCACAGAATTAAATCCATATTGCATGGAACAAGCTGCAACTGATCGGATCATGGACACACAGATCAAGAACACTCGCCAACAGAATATCCAACTGTATCGAGTTGTCAAAGCGGGCCAACTCCTTCAGCAGGGCAAGTGGCTCACCAGGGAACAAGTTCAGCAGAAGTTTCCTCATCTCATGGAGGAGCTCAACGCAATGGGGACCATTGCTTCCTAAGGGGGGAGGAATGATCCAGGTGGATATTGGTGGCCACCTGCCAAGTCCACCTGGACCCCCACCATTATCTTTCTCAGCATTTTCAGTTTCCTTAATTGTAGCACAACTTACTATTTTTAGCAGTTTTTCGGGTCCTGAACTTCCGGAGCCGTTTTGAGGCCCTAAACGACGTTTTTTGGGGAATCCGGGGGCAACACAAATGCATGGAATGATAGTGCTCGGATAGATCTTTCTAATGAGCTATTGTACGCGTCAAACGGAGATCATATGCCAAAGTTACGACCCCGGGAAGTTGATGTACCAACTTACCCCCAAACGGGGCCCACAGTTTGGCGTTTCATCTCCTAGGGTTAGGTTTTGGAATGTTAAGGGTTTTTCCATTGTTTCTCAACAATAAATAGGCCTTCGAGCCTCATTGTAACACAGTTCAGAGGCATGTAGCCATCACATCTCTTCTCAGAGATAAGCTACCATCGCCCTAGCTAGTTTATTTCCATTTCTGTTTGTAAGCATATTTCAATATTTTCCATTAATGAAATGAAGTATTATTTCCGCTGCATCTTTGTGTATATGGTTATCTCTGTAATTTGTTGCGTTCCTGTTTAAATCCGGATCAGTCGGTCGCCCACGCCCTATCACGATCTCACACGACAGTTCAACCGGTGGGTGCCCACACCCTACCGTGACTTCGCATGACTCCTCGCAATCGCGACCTCCTCTAGTAGGCGCACACGCTAGAAGGAAATTTTGAAGGCATTCTTAAACAATTTAGCTCGGGATATTGCAAAGAAGATTAAATTGTTTTAATATTCAATAGTTTTTCAATCAATACTTTTTTACTTTTCGAATTTTTGCTGTGTGAAAAAGTCTGCCAATCTAATTCATTCATTCATCTAGATTGTAGCGTTACTAATCTTCTCGATCTGTGAAGTCTATTGGAATGGTAATTTCAAACTTGTAGATTTTTTCTTCTGCGATGCGATCGCAGATTGCATGATTTAAAGGTTATAGAGGCAATCGCACATCCTCTCTCTTCTTGCGATGTGATTGTGTGATAAGCCATGCATTAAATTCCAGTAGGATATTTTCAACCATGTAATTAATGATATTTACTAGGGTTGGTAAATATAGGTGAAATCTTAAATTTTACTATTTTTTATTTTACGGAAGTAAGGGAAAAGCAACACGTATTGTAAAGATATTTTTTGTTGTTCATTGTATATATAAAAAAAATTATGCAAGAGTAGAGAGTGGAGAGAATTAGCAAGAAGAGCTCTTTCTTCTCTGCAACGCACAGTAATGCTGAAGATGTAATTTTCTGAGATAGTGGAATCAGATTCTGGAACTGAAGTTCCTGTTGTAATCCCTCTGGGTCGAGGAAGACAATTCTGTAACAGTTTTATCTTTGTTATTTTATAATAAAGATCCTGTAGTAGAAACAGAGCGTTGTTCTCTGTGTTATTTTTTTTTTTTGTGTGTGTTTGAAATCATCAGAAATTTCCATCATGGTATCAGAGCCAAGTTTAGGCACTCAGTGAATAAAAAAACAGAGGTGGTTTTTTCACTGTAGGAGCTGTAAGAAGGTTATCAAGCAGAGAAAGTTTTTTTTTTTTTTTTATTTATACAGTTCAGTATCTCTTTTTTATTTACACAGGTTAAGATGGCAGATGCTGGAACTGGTTTGACAAATCCCCAACTGCCACAGTTTAATGGGAAAAATTATAGTTATTGGTCCATAACAATGAAAGCATTATTTGCTTCTCAAGGACTCTGGGAGCTGGTTGAAACTGGCTATGCTGAACCGGCAGATGCAACAGCGTTGGCTGCTTTGACAACAGCAGAGAGAGACCAGTTGAAGGGCGACAAGAAGAAGGATGCTAAAGCCCTCTTTTTCCTCTTCTAATCAGTACATGAAAGTGTTTTTCCACGGATTGCAGGAGCAGCAAAGTCCAAGGAGGCCTGGGATATTCTCAAAACTGCCTATCAAGGCATGGAGAAAGTGAAGACTGCAAAGTTGCAGATGTTGAGGAGAGACTTTGAAAATCTCAGCATGAAGGAATCTGAAACAATAGATTCATTCTTCACTCAGGTTATTGGCTTGATAACCCAGATAAGATCTCATGGTGAGATTCTTGAAGATAGAAGGATTGTAGAGAAAATCTTGAGATGTTTACCCTCAAGGTTTGAATCTATTGTGGTAGCAATAGAAGAAACAAAAGATCTCTCACAGTTCACAGTAGATGAGCTGAGTGCTTCACTTTTGTCTCATGAACATAGACTAAGTAGAGGAACAGATTCCTCATTTGAGCAAGCATTCAAGACTCAGATGTCTTTTGGCCAAAGAAGAGGTCGAGGTAGAGAAAATTGCAGAGGTCGTGGAAAAAGCCAAAACAGAGGCAAAAATTATCATGCAAGCACAAGCGGAAGGAGCTGCAATCAGAACCAAGATGAAGGTTCAAGCAAACAACAAGCTCATGGACAAAGGTATGACAAATCCCAAGTCCAATGTCATTATTGTAAGAAATATGGGCACTATGCCAATGAATGTAGGACAAAACAAAGTGACATGAATAATAGGAAGAATGCTAATTTTGCAAATGAAGAAGATAAGAACCCAAAGAACGTGTTGTTAACATGTAACATAGCACAAGACAAACAAGAAGATTTTTGGTTCTTAGACTCAGGTTGTAGTAATCACATGACTGGAAATATTGAAATGTTTGCCAATCTAGATGAAAATGTGAAATCTGAGGTAACAACAGGAACTGATGATACGATATATGTCAAGGGTAAGGGAAGAGTGAGTATCCGAGCAAAAAATGGAGAACAGATGATTGTGCCAGAGCTATACTATGTACCTAGTTTAAAATGTAATCTTTTGAGCATTGGACAACTCATTAACAAAGGTTACAACGTGTTCTTCAAAGATGATTTGTGTACTATCAAAGACATACCTCCAAGTAAGAAGATCATTGCACAGGTGCAGATGACCAGCAATAGAATGTTTCCTCTCAAACTCAGGGCAGATTTGAAGGAAGGTAGAACTATTGCGGCTGTAACACAAGAAGTCTTTCAGGAATAGCTGAAAGATGTGAATTGGTTGTGGCATTTGAGATTTGGACATGTCAATTTCGGAGGCCTGAATTTGTTGCACAGAAAGGGAATGGTAAAGGGATTACCATTGATCGAGAAACCAGACAGCCTTTGTGAAGGCTGCATCTTGGGCAAGCAACACAAAGAAAGCTTTCCAGCAGGAAAGAGTATAAGGGCAAAAGCACCATTGGAAATTGTTCATTCTGATGTGTGTGGACCGATGCAAACACCATCATTTGCTAGAAATAAATATGTTTTAACTTTCATTGATGATTACACCAGAAAGACATGGGTGTATATGCTGAAACAGAAGAGTGAAGTGTTTTAGAAATTCCGCCACTTCAAAACTCTTGTTGAAAAGCAGTGTGGGCATTATATCAAAGTGCTAAGAACATATAGAGGAGGAGAGTACATTTCCCAAGACTTTCTGCGTTTTTGCAGAGAGAATGGCATACGAAAGGAGTTCACCGCAAGGTATACACCTCAGCAAAACGGAGTTGCTGAAAGGAAGAATAGGACCATTCTTGACATGGTCAGAAGTATGTTGAAGGCAAAACACTTGCCGCATGAGTATTGGGCAGAAGCTGTTACTTGCGTAGTTTACATCTTGAATAGATGCCCAACTAAAGCTGTCATGAACAGAATACTAGAAGAAGCATGGAGTGGACAAAAGCAAACTGTCACTCACATGAGAGTATTCAGTTGTGTGGCATATGCACATGTACCGGATCAGCTAAGGAAGAAGCTTGATAGTAAGGGGGAGAAGTGTGTCTTTATTGGCTATTGTGATGAGTCAAAAGCATACAAAATCTATAATCCATCCACCAAGAAATTGATAGTAAGCAGAGATGTGCAGTTCATTGAAGATGAAGCTTGGGATGGAAGCTTAGAGAAGACAGTGAATGTGAAGACAATTTTGTCTCACGAAGAAGAAGAGGAAGGGACAACAGCAAATAATCCTTCCTTGGTGGCTCCTCCTCCACCACAACAAGTACAACAAACCACACCACAATCTGGAATTCGAACAGCCTCAAGAAGTCAAGGAAGTGTTTCTTCAAGCACACCATAGGGATCAGATATACCCTCAAGTTCGGATGGAACTCCAAGTACACCAAGAAGACCAAGATTCAGAAATTTGAATGAGATTTATTAACAAGGAGAGGTAAGTAACAATACCGGTCTGAATTCATTATTCGCTTTATATTGTCATGTTGATGACCCAGTCCATTTTGAAGATGTTGTAAATGAAGACAAATGGATTGAAGCAATGAATGAGGAAATTGGTGTAATTGAGAAGAGTAAAACATGGGAGTTAGTGGACCTCCCTGTAGGCAAAGATGCCATTGGAGTTAAGTGGGTCTATAAGACCAAAAGCAATGCTGAAGGCAAGATTGACAGGCACAAAGCAAGGCTTGTTGTGAAAGGCTACAAGCAGCAACAAGGCAAAGACTATGATGAAACCTTTGCACCAGTAGCAAGGATGTAAACAGTCAGAACAGTGTTGTCTATTGCAGCACAACACAAATGGAAGATTTATCAAATGGATGTTAAATCTTCATTCCTGAATGGGGTGTTAAAAGAAGAGGTTTATGTTGATCAACCTCCAGGCTATGAAGTTGAAGGCCAAGAACATAAAGTTTGTAAATTGAAGAAGGCTCTTTATGGGTGAAGCAAGCTCCAAGAGCATGGTACAGCAGAATAGATGTTTACCTGATTAAGAATGGGTTTGACAAGTGTGATGGTGAACCCACACTCTACATAAAGGAGAATGACGGTAAGATTCTTATCGTTGTTCTATATGTAGATGATTTGATTTTTACAAGCAATGATGCTTCTCTCATTGCTGATTTTAAAGTAGTCATGAAAAGTGAATTTGAAATGACTGACTTGGGCTTCTTAAGATATTTTCTTGGAATTGAAGTAGACCAAAGTGAAAATGGCATTTTCATTTCTCAAGATAAATATGTAGAAGTAGTGTTAAAGAGATTTAACATGCAGAACAGCAAAGCAGTTGTGACTCCAACTGTAGTGGGGTTGAAATTGACCAAAGAAGACAGCAGCAAGGATTTTGATCCAAAATTATACAAGAGCATAGTTGGCAGCCTTATGTACTTGACTGCAACTAGGCCAGACATTATGCATGCTGTGAGTTTAATCTCCAGATTTATGGAAAGACCGAAAGAGACTCATTGGCAGGCAGCCAAGAGGATTCTAAGGTATGTGAATGGAACGAAGGGGTTTGGTATTTTATACTCCTCTTCTGAAAGTTTCATGTTGACAGGTTACACTAACAGTGATTGGGCTGGAAATGTTGATGATAGGAAAAGCACATCAGGATATGTGTTTCATATGGGATAGGGAGCCATCTCATGGGCTTCCAAGAAGCAACCAGTTGTGGCTTTGTCAACAGCAGAGGCAGAATATGTTGCAGCAACAGCAGCAGCATGCCAAGCAGTATGGCTGAGAAGAGTTCTCAGAGATTTGTGTCATGAACAAGGAAAGGGCACAACCGTTTACTGTGACAATAGCTCAGCAATAGCATTGTCTAAAAATTCTGTTTTTCATAAAAGGACAAAGCACATAGACACCAAATTTCACTTCATACGTGAATTGGTTAACAATGGTGAGATTGTTTTGCAGCACTGCACAGCAGAGGATCAGCTTGCTGACATCTTGACAAAACCATTGACAAAGAAAAGCTTTGATCATTTCAGGAGATGCCTGGGTATGCAGAAAAAACCCAGCAGTTAAAATTAAAGGGGAGTGTTGAAATGGTAATTTCAAACTTGCAGATACTTCATTTCTTGTCAACCTTCACCGTGTCCTTTGATTATTTGCGATGCAATATTTGCGATGCGATCGCAGATTGCAGATCACATGATTTAAAGGTTATAGAGGCGGTGGAACATCCTCTATCTTCTTGCGATGCGATGGTGTGATAAGCCATGCATTAAATTCCAGTAGGATATTTTCAACTGTGTAATTAATGATATTTACTAGGCAAGGAAAATTTTAAGGATGGAAAAATTTCTTGAAGTTTAAAAACATTGGCGAATCTCACTAATCCCTAATATGCAAACTATAAAATGTTTATTGATATATTTGTAAAATTATTCAAATTTATAATGATTTTATATATAGCCTCTATACAATGTTGGCGATTTTTAAGGTAAAATAATTTTATATTCTAAAATTTGGGCGAATCGTCTTTTATAAAATTGGAAATTGGCGAATCTTTTTTTTGGAAAAATCATGGAAAATTAGCCCACTGGGCGAACATTAGCCCCTAAAATTTTCCATGTTACTAGGGTTGGTAAATATAGGTGAAATCTTAAATTTTACTATTTTTTATTTCACGGAAGTAAGGGAAAAGCAACACGTATTGTAAAGATATTTTGTGTTGTTCATTGTATATGTGTTGTTCATTGTATATATAAAAAAAAATATGCAAGAGTAGAGAGTGGAGAGAATTAGCAAGAAGAGCTCTTTCTTCTCTGCAACGCACAGCAGTGCTGAAGATGTAATTTTCTGAGATAGTGGAATCAGATTTTGGAACTGAAGTTCCTGTTGTAAATCCCTCTGAGTCGAGGAAGACAATTCTGTAACAATTTTATCTTTGTTGTTTTATAATAAAGATCCTGTAGTAGAAACAGAGCGTTGTTCTCTGTGTTTTTTTTTTTTTGTGTGTGTTTGAAATCATCAGAAATTTCCATCAAAGTCTAAGAATGGACTTCACTAATGAGACCACGTTGTTGCTGTAAACCCATGATGAAGATGCCATGCGCATTGCAGCTGCATGAAATTGGAGAAGTCATAGGGTTCCATACATTTGTCACACCCGCAGTGCCTTGTCAATTAGACTGTTGTGACCAGTTACTATTTACATAATTGTATTGACTTGTTTCTGTTATCCAAGGACGTATCATCACTGGGAGTAAACTTGAATTTTTCAACATGGTTGATATTGACTTGCAGAGCTATAAGCGTTAGCTTCCCTAAAAAAAAATTGTTACAAAATAATTGAAGGAAACTTTAAATTGTATATCTAGAAAAATAATTTTCATTTAAACAAAAAAAATATCCATTGAATCTTTAAATAACATCTAAATTTAATGTTATACTTAAAACTAAATACTGTACTAATGGCCATGAAGCGTCTGGTTTTCACCTATCAGTACCTTCTTCACAAATATTTTAGTCCTAAATGGAATATAGCTTTTTATTAAAAATCAAGATAGTTTGAATTTATATTTGAAATTAAATTTCTCAATCTTTAAAAGTTAGAATTTTTTAAAATGATTTTAGTATTTTAAATATATGTACTAAATTAAATTTCTCAATTTTTAAAAGTTAGAATTTTTGAAAATAATTTTCGTATTTTGAATATAAGTAGTTATATATATATATGTATATGCATATTTCTTATTAATTTTGTGAGAAATTTGGTAATGTTGTTTTTAAGTTGTGTGGTTTTTACAATTTAAATCTATTTTTTTTTATAAAGAGTTGAATTCATTTGTATTTTTATTTTTATAATTTTTTTTCTTTTAAATATTTTTTAAGTTTGTAATTTTTTATTTTTGGTGTTGATTTGTTTTTTTGTTTTCTCATCTAAATATTTCTATTCTTTTCATTTTATTTTTAATTTTTTTAATTTTTAATTTTTCATTTTCATTTGTATTTGTATTTTTTTTTTAATTTTTATGATTTTTTTAGGTTTTAAATTTAACATTTTTAATATAATTTTTTTTAATTTAAATAGTTTTTCAATTTTTTTCCCTTTTTAATTTTGTTTAGTTGTTTTTTTAATTATTATTATGTGGTTGTAAAAAAAATTTAAGCTAAAAAAATCATTATGAATGTATTTTTTTTTATTAATATTCAATTTTTCTTTAAATTTTATATTTTTTTGAAATATTTACATTTTTTTATTTATTTTTTAATATTATTTTTTGTTTAAATATTTTTCTTTTACAATTGAATTTTGTTTTATTTTAAAATTTTTATGGCTTTTTTTTAGTTTTTTCATATATTCTTTTATTATTTAAGTTTTTTTAGTATGTTTTTTTATTTTGATTTTTTATGTTTTATTACGAACATGAAAATCACAAACATTTAAAAAAAATATCCACACTTAATACATTACAAAATTTAAAGTGTAAAAAATAAATCCGCTAAACCCTATCAAAATTCAGATGAAAATCATTAACATTTAAAAAAGGTGTTCATACTTGGTACTCAAAAATCAACCCTTTAAGAAAAAGGGTTGATGCTACATCAACACTTTTCAAAATCATCATGAAAATCACTAACATCAAAAAAAAAATGTTCATACTTGATCCATGTGAAAATTTAAAGTGCCAAAAATATGCTAAAAAAAAAGTTTGTTCTGGCATCACCACTTTTCAATGTGAAAATTTAAAGTGCCAAAAATATGCTAAAAAAAAGTTTATTCTGGCATCACCACTTTTCAAAATCGGGTGATTTTTTGCTACCTCAAAAAAACGGGTACTAGTTCACTTTCTCGTTTGATCGATAACTATGTTATATCATTACATTTTATTTATTAGTATTATTTAATTTTAAGGTCACTGTCAAACCATATATTAAATTGTTGTATGAGATCTTTTGTTTGTGAATTAAAAGATTCACTTCTTGTTTGTGAATCAAACAACCAACCTCCTCTTATCCATTTCACTGTTAAATCTATAAAAATATACCTAAAAAAACTTTGAATCTAGTACAACTTTCAGTATTGAATGGGATACATATTAGTAGTAATACCAATTAATCAATACCTAATATGCAGATTTTGTCACTTTCATCTTGTACTTGAATCTTCTCATGGAATCTTCTATTCTTTGCCCCTAGGTGTTATCTCTTTCTTGAAAGCGATACTTGATCATCACTAATTTCGGCTATTCTATAATGATAAGTGATTCTTCTCGGTTAGTTTATCTGATTTTCAATTCTTCTAGCTTACATTCTCCAACTAAGAGAGGCATTTTGGTGCATATAGAAACCATACACAATGTTTTTCGCCACACCAATTTTGAATTTCTATCGAACAAACATATGTATACTTTAATTATAGTAATCTTGTAGAAAAATTATAATAGTGAACAATGCGAATAGAACACAATCAACTTGTATGCAATTAGAAAATTTATATTAACAATCAAATAATTTCAGCAAACAAAACAAGTGGTGAACATATTCATATTGATATTCAAAGTAAAGCTAATAGACAAGTGTATATCTATTGTAACTATAGATACTTTGAGATACTCTGAATAAAAGTGACTTTGAATAGTGGGGGTTGCCACCACCCTCATTAAGTTAGTCAATGAAATATATATCAATAGTTAAGATCTCAATCAAAGGCTATGTCTTATTGTCATGCTTTTTGGGGCATTAGTGGGATGTGTTGGATAACTTTGTAATTGTATGCATAGCCATAGCAAGAGAAATTGAGGGCTGGGATGATGCCCCCGCTATTTCAGAGGGGCAAGTACATGAAGCAGAACAACAGGCGCGACATAATTCCTTGGTCCTTGCAAAGAATCTTTTGCTAATCAAAGATATACTTATTGATGAAGGCCCAGTAGCTTTTGGTCTTCCAATTGTGGATATATTACAGTACACCGTTGCTATGTTTTAACGTTTTTTCTGAGAAAAAAAATTGGGTGATCCACAACTTAGAGATAATCATCAGAAAAAAGGAGAAAACATATTGAAAAAAAGATTAATAATAATAGATTTTAATTAATAATGGTAATAATTAATTGTATAATTGTAATGAAGAATATATAGAAATAATAAATAGAATATAGATTATAGTGATACTCATGATAAAAGTACATAATTAGAATATAATAAATGAGTTGATTAATAATAATAATAATAATTAGGTGATTACTAGTATTAATATATTAAATAGAAATTAAAAAGTATTGTTATAATAACTATTAAAATGGGTTAAAATCATATTATTATAATGATAAAATAAAAAATAGAAAAGGTACAATGTAATTAGACATTAATTTTTCTTTATACTTATATTTAATCCAATGGTGGCATGCTATCATAATTAAGTTGAGATGAACTTTCCTCTTCAACAGAGGTTCTACTTCCAAGGTAAGATAGAGTTAGTATTCCCATGTGAATGTTTCTAAATGGTTTCGATAAATAACATGGTATAGAGGCACTCTTGAATCAAGTTTCATGGGACATGGAAAATTGGGTGTACTCAGGAAGATGCAAGCAGCGTGAATTTGTATGCCATAGTAACAATTTTTTGCAGCACTTTGTAAGGGCCATAGTACTTGGGTGATAAGTTATTATCCATCTTAGTTTGATTGAGGGACATTTGTTTGTATGGTTGTAGCCATAAAAATACCTAGTCACCTACCTCAAATCTTCTTTCACCGCGATGTTGATCTTCCTGTTGTTTCATTTCATTTTGCGCCATAGTGAGGTTATCCTTTAAGAGTTGGAGAACTTCTTGTTGATGCTCGATGTGATCTTCCACTACTTGAACCTTAGAATTTTCTCTTAAAGATGATGTGATGGATAGTGGATGGTATCCATAAAGTTCAATAAATTGGGCCAGTATGGAAGAAAGTTCTTTGCCACCATTCAGCCAATGTTAACCACTTGACCCATTTTGTTTGTTTATTAGATACAAAGCAATGAAGATATCATTCCAAACATTTGTTCATTACCTCAATTTTCCCATCAGATTGAGGATGATAAGATGAGCCATGAACTAATTGAGTACCAAGACAAGAAAATAATTATGTCCAAAATTTTCCAATGAAAATGAGATCTCTGTCACTTATAATAATATTTGGGTTTCCATGTAGCTTTTTAATTGTTTCCATAAATGCGGTAGCAACTATACTAGCTTTAAAAGGATCATATAATGCACAAAAGTGTGAATACTTGGTAAGGATATCAACTACCACCATTATGAACTCTTTCCTTCATATTTGGGGAAACCTGTGATAATGTCCATTGAGACATCCTCCCAACGATGACTTGGAATGACTAAAGGTTGTAATAGACCCGGGGTATTAATTGTCTCGACTTTATTTTGTTGGAAAACAAAACATTTTACCACAAACTTCTGAATATCATATTTAAGGGGCATCCCAAAAAAAATCCTTCTTGACCATGTGGTAAGTTTCTCAAAATCCTAAGTGCCCTCCTAAGGGGGAGGTGTGCAATTCCAAAAGAATATTTTGCTTGAGTTGGGAATTCTTACATAGATATAAGTGATATTTGTACCATAATGAATCATTTTCAAAATAAATGTATAATCATATGTACTAGGATCTTGCTACAAGTTTCGAATGAGTGTCCTTGCCTCTTCATCATTTATTTTTTCCTCCCATGCTTCACTTATCCAATCGGGCTGGATAATAGAAATGGCATGGAGCAATGCTTCCACATTGTCATCCTTTATTGAGAGTGTATCTGCAACAACATTTTTCTTCCCCTTTTTGTAGATGATTTCAAATTCATAACCCAACATCTTTGTGACCCATGTTTGTTTCTCTTCTAAAGATAATATTTGTTCCAAAAATTATTTAAGAATATGATGATATGTTTTTACCTTGATGTGTCTTCCCATTAGGTAAGTTCAACATTGCTTTACTGCATATAGTATTGCCAACATTTCCTTCACAGAAATATGTTTGTGTAAATACTTTCCCTTGATTATACGACTTTCAAAAGAAATGGGTCTTCCTTCATGTAGTAAAACAACACCAATGCCATTTCTTGAGGCATCACATTCCACAATAAAGGTTTTTGTGAATTCTGGTGTAGCTAAGACCAATGTTTGACACATTTCCCCCTTAAGGTGTTCAAAGGTCTTAGTTTCTTTTGGAATCCAAGAAAATGCATCTTTCTTCAGTAATGTTGTTAGAGGTGTTTTTATTATCTCATAGTCCTTAACAAACTTGCAATAATACCCTATCAACCCAAGAAATCCTTGAAGATGCTTTAGGGTTGTGGGGATTTTCCATTCCTTAATGGCTTTAATTTTGTTAGGGTCTACCTTAATACCCTCATGAGATACAATATGGCCTAAATATTCCACCTCATATACTCCAAAGAAACATTTGGAGGTTTTTGCTTATAATTGATTGTCCTCCAATAGTTTGAGCACCCCGTCAACATGTTGACCATGATCCTTCCAAGACTTGTTATAGATTATTATATCATCAAAAATAACTTACACAAATTTTCGAAGGAAGGGTTTGAATATGGAAATCATCAAACCTTGAAATGTAAAAGGTGCGTTAGTAAGACCAACAGGCATGACCAAAAATTCATAATGACCTTCATGAGTTTTCAAAATGTCTTCAATGTTCATTCTAATTTGATTATATCTTGAATGAAGATCCAACTTGGTGAAGTAAATTGCTCCATGTAATTCATCCAACAATTCATCAATGACAGGAATGAGAAATTTGTCTTTAATATTGAGGTTGTTAGGCTCTCTATAATTAGGACACATATGTCATGATCCATCCTTCCTATTCACCAATACTATTGGAGCAGAGAAAAAACTTTGGCTAGGTTGAATTATATCATCCTCTAGTATTTCTATAACCATATGTTCAATTTCACTCTTTTGGGTGTAGGGATATATGTAAGGCCTAATGTTTGGAGGAACACTTCCTAGAATCAAGTGAATAGCATTATCATAATGATGAATAGGTGGGAGAACTTTGGGAGTCTCAAATAACTTGGAATGATTTTCTCAAACTTTTTGGAGATCTGGAGAAATAGATGATTTCAATGTTTGAGCCTCCAGTGAGCATAATTTTGCAATTACACCCTGTTTTTCTTTCTTCAAAGGCTTTTTCAAGACATTAGAGATTATTATCTTCCCTGGTTTTCATGTGATACCTCTTAATTCAATTTCCTTTCCTTCTGAGAAAAATTTCAAGAAAAAATCTTAAAATTTAAAATCTATCATCCTAAAGGATTGTAAGAATTGGAATCCTAGTACAACATCAGCACTGCCCATTTGAACGGAAAGCATTCTACTATTCAATACATATTCACCCATCGTTGTCTTGATATTATGACACTTTCCAGAGAAATTTATAGTTCCTCCATTTTCAACCATAACTTGATACTCTTGTGTTGGATATAGAAATCAATACAATTCCTTGGTTATCGTACAATGAATAAAATTATGGGTACTACCTAAATCAATAAACACTATTACATTTTTCTTCTTGATATATCCTTCTATTTTGAGATCTTGAGGAGCGGTAATTCCAAAAAATGCATTACAAGATATGTTCATATTCATTTCTTCTTTCTTTGGGGTTGCTTCTTTGTGTATATCCTCTTCTTTGATGTTTCTTGTTCCTCTTCTTCATCCTCTTCACAATCTATGTAAAATGATTTCTTCTTGGCACACTTTTGACCTTTAGTGTATTCTTTATCACAAGTGTAAGAAATCGTTTTTACTCTTTATTCCTCCAATTGTTGTAGTAGGTTATGGAAGGCTAGGACTAGCAACACTTCGATCTTTATAGTTGTGAGTAGTAGACTTCCTTGTTTCCATAATTTTGCTTTCAAATTTTCTTTCCACCCTAAATTCCTTCTCCAATGAATCAAGTTCCCAAAGGTGAGGTTCATGTTGGATGTTATCCTTTACAGTCACTATGAATACATCAATCCTATGCTCCTTTGGAATAACAGTCACCCTGATGTTCAACTTTTGGAAGTCCTCAATGTGCTCCACCATTGAAAATATTTGTTTGATATTTATCAATTGGATAAGGAAGGTGTTGTTTTTTGTATTTTCATAACGTGCTATCATTTCTTCTGTAAAAATTGACCAACTGAAAAGTGGTTTATGAGAAAAAAGTCATTTATAACATACAAAAATATCCATGTTTTCTCTTAATGCAAAAATATAATTGATTCATGGAGTTACTCTACTGGCCTAACATGGTATCAGAGTCAACCCCACTTTTTGTTTCTCTTTGCTCTTGTAACTTTTGTAGAACTCTACCATTATTTTATCCATCTACTCTCTGCCATATTGTTTGCAAGATTCTGCCAATTCAAGTCCCTTGGAGCTAACTGTGAGCACTAATTTTGGTTTTGTGGTGCGTTTATGGTGTATTTCTCATATTTGTTAGTGGAATCTCTTCAGATAGTGATCGTCACTTAACTCTTGACGAACACTAAAATTTGTGCATTGAGACCTCTTCATACATAATGTTGAGCGTTGCTCTATGTTTGGTAGAAGACGTGAACTCCGTTGAATTGGTATGAAATCTTTGTGTTGAAATTCTTTGAAGGCCGTTTGCGATGGTCATGTTCAAATGTCACTAACTTTTTTCATTTACTAATGTGTTGGTGCTGTTCGAAAGACTGTATGTATGCTAGCCATTGTGCATTGAAATTTTTTATAATCGATATTCCTTATTATCGTAATTTTTAAAATACTGCATTGATTTTTTGTTGAGTGTGCATGTTTTTTCCATATATGAATTGGTGCAATGATTATTGAATGGTATGTACATTTTCCTGTATGAGTTGATATTTAATTATGTGTGTTCCCTGGTTTAAAAACAAAAAGTTCAAGAATTTTGATTCCATATGGGATGGAGTGCATCATATTGACTACCTATTTGATTGTGCATTGATATTTTTATGATCATATTACATGGAGTGGTAAATAATGGAATTAAAAAAAAAAGGTCATGGAATATATGTAACGTTTACATATAATTAATACTACATGAAATTACTGTTGATCTATTTTTTATGGTTATACGTTATGTGGTATGGAAGGTACATGTTGGAACCATCATATAAGTCATATAATATATATTTGATGAGTTGAGGTTTACAGGCTCACATAAAAGTATTAAATTTGTATCATGAAGAGTGAAGTTGGTAATGAAGTTTTTTAAATCAGTTTCATAAGAAGGCATAAAGTAAGGTTACAATTATTTTTCAAATCAAAAGCACATAGCACTTTTTGTTGATGCATTCACTAATCTCCATTGTGGGAGTAGTTTTTTTGAAAAGTGAACTATCATGAGTTTTCTAGGAAGATAAATCACACCTGAATTTTTATTGAGTTGTGGAAAGAAGTTTGTGAAGGAGAAGGAGACAATGCACCTGAAAATCCCACTTCAAACAAGGAGCTTTCCATTTGGGAAAATAAGAACAGTAATGCCTATGCCTTGATTACAGAGTCAGCAAATGAAGAGGTGATTCATCATATTTCACCATTTTCAATTTCTTTTGGAGCTTTAAAGAAGTTGAAGGAATTATATGACTCACACTCTAAGCTTGAAGTTGTTCAATTAATGATTAGATTGTTCAATTTTGAGTTGAAAAATGATGACCCTCTTGCCTTAGAATGATAAATAAGATCCATTATGCATGAAATAAAATCCATTGGTGTTGAAATATATGTTCCTCTCATAGCCTATGTCAAGGAACTATATATCACTTATTCAAACTATCTTGAGTCATTTCAAGCAAGTGGAAAACTTAAGGAGATTTGTTTTGACTCCCTTGAGAATATGTTTTTTGAAAGAGAGAAGGATTTTGAGAAGAATACAACTCCTCAATATTCTGAAGAACTTGTGTGCCTTAGAAAAAAAGAGAAGAATCATGCACATGATTCTTCTAGAGGAAGAGGTGGCTAAAGCGAACGAGCAAGGAATAATTTTAGAGGCAGAGGGGAAGATATTTATAAGGAGTAAGGTTTGATCTTCATTGCATATGGTGTAACAAAAATGGACATGATACTTCCACATGTAAGCTACTTTGGGACAGAATCGAACAGGAAATAAATGAAGAAAAAGTTAAAAAACCTAGAAAGGGAAAGGAAAAGCACTGAGTCCACTCATTATGTTATGGCACATTGCAACATTGGAGTAACTGAAGACTTATTTAATGCTTCACTTGGTTCAGGGAAATATGCTTGGTTTCTTGATTCGAGAGCAAGTTTCTAGATGAATTTTAGAAGATATTACTTTGAATAATTTATTGGCAATGTTGATGGAGCAGTCTACTTTGTAGAAAAGTCAAAACCCAAGCCATTAGGACCTCGCACCACCAAACTCAAACTACCTAGTCTTCCAGGCTTTCCTCTACGTGATGTTGTATACCTCCCAGAGTTGAGGATAAACTTGTCGTCCTTGGTCCACATATTTCAACAATAACACTCCATTCATATATTTTATGGCAATGTTGAGGTAAAAAATGCGTCAAAACACTCACTTGTCATGATTGGGATAGAAGAAGAAATACTATTTAAGTTGTAAGGAACCTCTTCTCATACATAAAACTTTTCAGATAGTTCTCATTATTATGAAGGTATATTTCCATCAATTATTTTATGGCATGATATATTTGGAAATGTGATCTATGACAACCTTCATTTTTTGAAGAAAAATGGTGTTAATGGTTTGACTACAATTCCTAGGAAACTTAAGAAACATGATGCTTGTATCTTAGGAAAGCATAATAAACAATCATTTCATGATTCTCATTCCAGAGCACATAGAAATCTTGAACTCATTCATTTTGATTCATATGGAATAATGCATGTTCCTTCTACAAATGGTAATAAATATATGATAATATTTATTAATGACTACACTAGAATGTGTTGGTTTATTTAATGAAGAACAACTTTGAAGCTTTTGAAACGTTCAAGAATTTTCATGCATGGATTGAAAAAGATGCATAACCTCATATTTTCTCTATTTGTAATGATAATGTAAAAGAATATACTTCAAACGAATTTGAAAACTAACTTTCCTAACATGGAATCAAACATCAAACTAGTGTTCCTTATAACCCCCAATAGAATGGAGTAGTTGAAAGAATGAATAGGACAATCTTAAATATGGTACGTCCAATGATGTTTCTCAATAATGTTCAGTTGATGTTTTGGGATGATTCATTTCATGTGTTATTTACATAAAGAATAGGTTTCCATCTCATGCTATTAAAAACAAGACTCCCTATGAAATGTGGTATGGCCACATTCCTTCTATGAAGCATCTCAGGGTTTTTGGTTCCACCTATTATTCCTTGATACCTAAGGAAAATAGAAACAAACTCAGTGCAAGGAGTCGAAAATGTATCTTCTTGGGGTGCTCAGATAGGTCCAAGGCATATCATCTCTATGGTGAAGTAATAAGAAATTTATAATATCTAGAGATGTGACCTTCCTTGAATCTTCCAAGACTAACAATGTTGTTAAGCAACATTTTGATCACTTGGATAGATTCAGACATGCAAATTGGTTTCAAGAGTTCGATAATGGGATTCCACATCTTGAAGGGGTGATCCCTATATTGGATCAATTTGTGTTATCTCCTTCTGAAGCACTCTCTTCCCCGCATCAAGCTCCAACCACTAATTAATAAGACACTTTGAGTGATGTGATTGAGATATTTGAGAGGATAAATTTTGATTCAACCCCATCTTGGTCAACTGTGCAGCTTGGGCCATCTCAAAAATGTCCTCCAAAATGGCTCAGAAAGACACTTGAAAGTGTTCATCTGGATGAGGTTAGAAAGAAAAGAACAAGAAGCTCAACCAGAAAGAATAGAGGTGATGTAGATGATCCTGATTCACCTGTTGATATGGATGTTTCTTATGATTGTGAACTAAATTTGTCTACATATTTCAAACCAACTTCAATCGAAGAAGTTGCTTCTCATGGTGAATGGAAAGAGGTGATGCATAAAGAATATGATTCTTTGATAAAGAATGGCACCTGGAAGCTGGTTGATCATCTATTGGGAACCAAACCAACTGGTTGCAAGTGGATCTTCAAGAACAAGTATAAACCAAATGGCTCGCTTGATAAGCATAAATCTAGGCTTGTGGAAAAAGATTTTGAATAGAAGGAAGGGGTTGGTTATGAGGAGAAAATTTCCCCATCCAGACACTCATTTCCTCGGCAGCTCAGAACAGTTCGAAAGTCCATCAAATGGATGTAAAATTTTCTTTCTTGAATGGAGATCTAAAAGAGAATGTTTCTATGTCCCAACCAGAAGGATTTCTTATGAAGGGTCAGGAACACAAAGTATGCAAGCTTGTCAAATCCTTGTATGGCCTCAAGCAATCACCTTGAGCCTAGTACAAGAAACTAATTGAGCATCTTCTGAAACTCAATTTTAAACATTATGATCTTGATGATGCGACTTTGTTTATCAATAAAGTTGAAAAAATAGTTGTATATCTTGTGGTGTATGTAGATGATATTTTGATAGCGTACATAATTCTGTTGTATATTCTTCATGGAAGTCATACCATATCCCAAACATTACGGATATCGATAACATAGTTGTCAAGACAATTAGAGTGACCTCTAGTCAAGATGTCGAATCTTTCATGTCAAATTTTTCTTCTAGCTCCCTCTGAGGTCAATGGTACTTCCTTCATGTACAAGTTTTATTAATGATGTATTCAGTCATTAAACCAAGTCATAGAACTATTATTTAACCAACAAGGAGAGCCTTAATGATGTGAATTTCCTTCCAATATTTTTATGAGAGATGTGCCTTGATGTAACAGCCCCTGGTTGATTTCCTATGTAAATAAATAAAAATAATAACCAATGGAACGAGACATGCATTCCAAGCTGAATGTTGGGAAAAATATAGTGATGGGGTACCATTGGTGATTAATAAATTGCTATGGAAATTGGAAAAGGCAAAGTGGCATTTATCGGCATTTATTTATGAAAATAATGGAAAATGGGAGAAAAGGAAGGTGAAAGGTCACATAATTGCATGTGAAGGAATTGAAGGAAAAATAGGGGGAAATGAAGAAATTAGAGGCGTCAATGATAAAAATGGCTTATGAGGATTAGTTCACAGCTTTGGCTAGTTATATTTTGTTAGTGTGTGAAAAGTTTTGAAAATTTTAGCTTGGATTTGTCTTATATTCTCTCTCTCTTTCTCTCACATACTCTTGCACACTTCGAGAAATCTTGGATCATTGTTGGATCATGATTGGAGCACTCTATTTTTCATTAGATTTGGAGAAAGAAGGAAAAGGAAAGAGAAAAAGCGCAAGGGAATAGGGTGGATCAAAAACTACATCTAGATTGATTTGTAGGTAATAGGTTGCATGTATGATTTTCCTTATCGATTATGGATGCGTGGTATATGCATGTTATTATCTGGTCATGATCTTTCATTGGCATGGAGGATTTCTTGGATTGACGGTGGTTTTTCCTAGCCTTGCCATTTCTTGGATAATCATGGTGTTTTTGGTTTTACACTTATTATTTCTTATTAGTACTCAGGTTCCTTATGGTTCTGAGTTGAATTACTAGTTCTTGGAACCATTGGTTGGAACAAATGCTCTAGAGCCCTAGAAAAATTTGGGTTGAGCTATTATTCTTGGATCCTAGGTTAGACAAATTCTTTGGAGCCCTTGGTGGTTTGAGTTACTAGTCTTGGAGCTGGGTTATACAAATTATCTAAAGCCCTGGAAGGATGTGGGTTGAGTTATTAGTTCATGGAGCCGTGGTTGGGATAAATTTTCTAGACCCTTAGACAACTTGGGTAAAGACTAATCTGGTTGGTGTCAATGATGTCTGACCATGAGTTGGAATCACTGGTTGAGGGTTGAGATGGTTTGGCCTCTGAAATACCTGGTTTGATTTTGGTTTAGATTATTCCATGACATCCCACATTTATTCTTGGAATATGGCACTGGGGTAATTAGCTGAAAGAGAGATTCAGTTCAACCCAATCTATGGTCGGGTGTTATGTGGAATTCCCTAACTTGGTTTGATTTTGTATATGTCAATAAGAGCTCTTTTCCTCTTGTATTGTCATGATTAATTATACTTGTTATTATTTGGCTTTGATGGGTTTTCTATCATGGTTATTATCTTGGTTATATGTTGGTTATAAGTATGGTTTCAGAATAGGTTCTAGCTATGGATCTTGATATGTTTTGCTTGTTGATGATTGGTTAATGAATGCATGAGCTAATAGATGTTATTAAGCTATTATGAGAGGAAATTAGACCTTATTGATGATTTTCAGATAAGTATCAGACCCCTATGTTTAAATAGGCACTCATTTCCTGTAGATTACATGTTCACCACATGTTTGAAAAGATTAATATCATGGTTAGGCTTGGTTAGGTCAAGTCCTTAATCAAATTTTGTATGAATATCTTTATCTTAATGTATTTTATCATTTTGGAAAGTCTCACTAAGTTTTTGGTAGTGGTATGGAGGCTAGCCTTAAATGGTGGCTCAGAATCTGGGATCGCTACCTCTGAACTAGAATATTTTGGTTGCAACCACATGGATGCATGCTTATGCATGTGGTTGGAGGCTTCCAACAACATGGAAGGCTTATTGTGGATGTGGTTGGGGACCTAGGTCAAAGGAAAGGGTGTCCAACTTAGGTTTTCTCCACCTAGGGTGGTTACTCAGCTACTGAATGACCTGTAGTCCCTGTAGGATGCTATGAGAAGTCAATTTGTATTCTACATTTGATCCCACTTCCTTAATGGGAGATAGAAGTTCATTTCATGTCATAGTAGCTCCTCCTCTCATGTTTACCCTAGCAGGCTGGTGAAACTAGCTAAATTTGGGAGCGGTACTTACAAAATGGTATGAGAGTGGGTTCCATTCTCTTTGGGTGACATCTAATACCACATAATGGTATCAGAGCTCTCGTGTTCAACACTTAGACTCGATGGGAAAAAATTGTTTGTCATGCGTGCATGTCAAATGTCTATGTGTTTGTTATGCATGCATTGCAATAGTCATTGTTGTAGTTGTGTCATTATGTAGAGGTTGATGATGTAGATGTTGAGATGATTGATATGTTGATTTCATTATATATATATATATATATATATATATATATATATATATATATATATATATATATATATATATATATATATATATATATATATATATATATATTCCAAATTGATTTTGTAGAAGAGATAGACTCCCCTAAACTTCACTGAGGTATGTTGATTATATTTATGTTTGGTTTATCTAACATGATACGTTTGCAGGAAGTATAGGATAAAAGATGACAAGAAAAATGGTGGACTACAATTCACGTGATTGTCCCTATAGATATGATGAGAAGCATGGTGATGAGTACTACCATGACATAGAAAATACATAGAGAAATTTGAATGCAGAGATTAGGAGTTTTAAGGCATATAATGACAAGATCATTTAGTCATAGGAAATACTTACTAGGGCACAAGATTTTTTTTTTTGAAGTTAATACAGTCATCCTTCAAAGTTTATTAGATTTGCATAGACAAGGACTGCTTAGGATCAGTCATGGACAACAGGAAAGGACTAATGGGTCATATGGTAGTAGGTTTCAGTCGGGATATAGGATTTATAGGGATGATACAGTCATAGATAGTAGGTTCTTGGATAGACCTCATAGGATGACTAATGATCATGGTTTCTATTCTAGTTCTAGTTAAAAGAGACAACATCATTATCATGGTCACCATATATAAGAGGAGTGAAAAGAAGTACTTTCTAGAGGAATTAAACAAATCAAATCCTCCTACATTTGATGGAGGAATGAAGAAGTCGCAAGATGTAGAAGCTTTGTTGCTTGGGATGAATAAGTTCCTTAGATTGCATGATTATTCAGAAAATATGAAATCTAGGATAACTACATTCAGTCGTAAAGGAAAATTATACATTTGATGGGAATATGTGAAGAATGTTAGAAGAATTTAGGAAGAGGATTTGACTTGGAGCGAGTTCGAGAGACTTTTCAAGAATAATTACCTATCTGAGAGATACTAAAATAACAAGGCAAAGGAGTTATATGAGTTGAAGATGGGATCTATGACTGATAAGGAGTATACTAGTAGATTCTTAGGTTTGTTGAGATATGTGCCTTACCTTAAGGAGGATAAATCAAAGATTCATTGATTCATCAATGGTTTGTCGGTATCATTCAAAGAAACAATTGATTTTGATGAGCCTAGATCGCTGGAGGAAGCCATCAAAGAGTTGAAACATTGTTATGAGCAATAAAAGTGCAGGTCTTAGGTTAAGAAGGATTGGAAGAGTAATGAGAAGAATAAGGGAAAGTGGGTCAAGAAGAGAGGAAAACCATAAGATACAGATGACAAGGAGAATGTGACACCACACAATAAGTTCAATGTAGCTGACAAAGGACAATGCTTTAAGTATGAGGAGCAGAATAAGGGTGATGACAGGAAGCCTTTACGGTGTTGGACTTGTGGCAAGGATCACGACATGAGAGATTGTCCAGAGCATCAGGGTGGAAAAACACATATCTACAATTCTCAAGAGGTACATACAGTTGGGGATGATGGAAAAAGTATTCCTCAGATTTATGCAGTGTTGGATAATAGGTAAGTTGATCATCATGCATCTATAATTGAGATGGAAGGTAATATTTGTGATCAATTTGTTTCTATTTTGATTGACCATGTATCTAACTATAGTTATATCAGTACTGACATGGTGTATAAGTGTGGTTTCAATAAATAAGTGCATTAAGAACCTTGGTTAGTGTAGTTGGCTATAGCTACCAAGAAAAGAGTTCATCATTGGGTAAGAGTGTGTTCATTTTAATTGAATGATATGTCTACATTACTGCATCTCAATGTGCTTCCATTGGGATCATATAGTATGTTGTTGGGTAGGGATTGGTTTTACATTCATGGGACTAAGGTGGGATTTTATGATTAGGATATTGAGTGCTTGGATGATTAATGAGAGAAAATAATCATGCAGGGTAAGAAGAAGCCTAGATCAGTGAGGATGATTACAACTATGAAGGCAAAGTAGAATAGCAAAAAAGTGTGTGTATTGTTTGCAGTTCATATTTCTAGTGATAGAGGGAAGGATGTTGATGATATGGAATTCTAGAATAGATATCCAGTGTTGTAGCAGTTTCAGGATATGTTTCCAATAGAGATATCAGGGTTACCACCTAACACGGAAGTGGATTTTTCTATTAAGTTGATGTTGGGAGTAGCACGAACATCGAAGGCATCGTACAGGATGAGCACTCCAAAGTTAGTGGAATTAAAGTTGCAGTTGAAGGAAATTATTCACAAGGGATACATTAGGCCAAGTGTGTCACCTTGGGTTGCACTAGTGTTACTTGTGAAGAATAAGGAGGGTGTTCTTAGGTTGTGTATTGATTAAAGGTGGTTGAACAAGGTAACCATCAAGAACAGGTATCCATTATTGAGGATTAATGACTTGTTTGATTAGCCGAAGGGAGTAGAATTTTTCTTGAAGATTGATTTAAGATCAGGATATCATCAGGTACACATTAAAGAAGAGGAAATATACAAAACTATTTTCCATAATATGTATGGGAATTATGAGTTTGTAGTAATTTCTTTTGGTTTGACTAATGCACCAGCTATTTTCATGTGTTTGATGAATAGTGTGTTGTGCCCTTATCTGGACAAGTTTGTGATTGTGTTCATTGATGACATATTGATATATTCTAAGAATGAGGAAGATCATGCAGAACATTTGGCATCAGTGTTAAGGTTTTTGAGGGAGAATCAGTTGTATGCAAAAATTACTAAATTTAGTCTCTTTTAAATAGAGGTTCATTACTTAGGGATGTCATTTCCAAGGAAGGTATATTAGTGGACCCAAAAAATATAAGAGATATCATGAAATGGGAAAATCCTAGGAATCTCGATGAGGTCAGATCATTTATGGGACTAGTAGGTTATTACAAACTATTCATCAAGAAATTTTCATGGATTTCCTATCCTATTACATCCTTGTGTTGAGAAGGGAAAATAATTGAATAGATAGAGGAATGTGCAGCTAGTTTTGAGCAGCTGAAGCAACTGCTTATAAATGCTCTAGTATTGAAGATTGAAGATCCAAATAAAGAGTTTGTGGTATATAGAGATGCTTGCAAGGGAGGGCTTCGTGGAGTCCTGATGTAGGAAGGACAAATAGTATGTTATAAGTTAAGGAAACTGAATGAGCACGAGCAGAATTACGTGATGCATTATCTTGAATTGGAAACTATCATCCATGCATTGAATATGTGGAGACACTATCTTCTTGGAAGGAGTTTCATCTTGATGAGTGATCATAGTGGATTGAGATACTTATTTGAATAACTCAATCTAAATTCTAGGCAAGCTAGGTGGTTGGCTACGATTAGCAAATTTGACTTCGAGATTAGATACATTAAGGGAAAATTGAATAGGGTTGCAAATGCTCTTAGTAGAAGAGTACAAGTAAATCACATAACTGTTATGAGTTCATATGGGACAGATTTACAAGATCAGATCTTGCAAGCAGGACAACAAGTTGATGGGTACCAACAACTTAAGTACAGGTTACAATAGTAGGGTACAAGTGAACAGGATGTGGATGATCATCTCATGATAGACGTCTTGTTCATATCTAGGGATAGGATCTATGTGCCATACAATAGTGATATCAAGAAGCTTATCTTGCGAGAATTTCATGTCAAGTCATATTTAGATCACTCAGGGTATTAGAAGACATTGAGAGTAGTTAAGAAGTTTTACCATTGGTCAAATTTGAAGAAAGAGGTGGTAGATTTTGTTGCGAGTTGTTTCGATTGTCAACAGGTAAAAGCAGAGTGTAAACATCTAGGTGGTTTATTGCAGCCAATTCTAATTCCATAATAGAAATGGGAGTTCATTTCCATGTATTTTATTACAGGTTTATCAAGGAAATCTAGATAGCATGATTCTATTATGGTTGTGGTTGAAA
This sequence comes from Pinus tabuliformis, assembly GCA_031772625.1. Taxonomy (NCBI): domain Eukaryota; kingdom Viridiplantae; phylum Streptophyta; class Pinopsida; order Pinales; family Pinaceae; genus Pinus; species Pinus tabuliformis. Next base: position 1,240,247,475 of record CM062818.1, read on the forward strand.
GGTTAACAAAGGTAGCACATTTCATTCCAGTGAATTCTATGAATTCAGCTAGTGAGGTAGCCAAAGTCTTCATTAGGGAGATAGTGAGATTGCATGGTATTCCTAAGAATATTGTGTTAAATGGAGATACCAAGTTCACTTCAAAGTTTTGGAAAGGGTTATTTGCATGTTTGGGTGTTGGCCTTCAGTACAACTTGTCATCCTCAGACAAATGGACAGATGGAGAGGGTCAACAAGATTTTGGATGATATGTTGAGAATGTGTGTTATTCATAAAGAGAGGAGGTGGGACGAGTATCTTCCACTGGTTGAGTTTTCTTACAATAATGGGTATCAAAATTCACTGAGGATGATTTCATTTAAGGAACTTTGTGGGTGGAGTTGTAGTACTCATATCAGTTGGAGTGATCCATTGAACAGGTTATTTATTCGATTGGATATGTTGACAGAGATCGAATAGGAATTACAGTTTATGAAGAAGAATCTAAAGGTAGAATAGGACAGGAAGAATGGTTATGCATATCAACACATGGTGTTTAAAGAGTTTCAAGTTGGGGAACATGTGTACTTGCACATCAAGCTCAAGAATATCTCCTTGAGGATTGGATCATATGCCAACCTTGCACCTCGATATTGTGGGCCTTTTAAGATTCTTGAAAGGATTGGACTAGTGGCCTACAGACTTGCATACCTCTGATAATGAAAGTCCATGTGATTGAATGGTCTATATTGCAGGTGGATCTAGAAGGAGAATTCCAGTCAAAGTCTCAATTCGTTTTGTAGTGAAATATGCTCATGATCTAAAATCGAGCAATTCAGAAAGTTATAGTGCAGTGGAAACACTTCAGGCAATGAAGCTACATTGGACATGGTTGATTAGATGCGGGCTATCTATCCTTATTTATTTGTTGGTTGAGAAGATGTACTTTGATATATGTTTTGATGTTTTGTTTTGGTTATGTCTGTATATTCATATGTATGTAATTACCACATCGAGTTGTGTTATAAAGCTCCAATAAGTGGTACGGTGTTCATGATATGCTGGTTATGTCTTCAGCAGATGGATATGATGTAAATGTTACATCAAGCTATGTTGTAAGTATCCATAGGAAACATGTGTTTGTTGGTTTATAAGTGTCATTGAACACCAAGGACAGTGTTCCTCCAAATGGGAGGGGCTTGTAATATCCATTAGTTGATTTCTTATGTAAATAAATAAAAATAATAACCAAGGTCACAGGACACATATTCCAAGTTGAATGTTGGGAAAAACATAGTGATAGGGTATCATTGGTGATTAATAAATGGTTATGGAAATTAGCAAAGGAATTGGAAAAGGAAAAGTGGCATTTATTGTCATTTATTTATGAAAATAATGGAAAATAAGAGAAAAGCAAGGTGAAAGGTCACATAATTTCATATGAGGAAATTGAAGGAAAAATAGAGGAAAGTGAAGAAATTAGAAGCCTCAATGATAAAAAGGATTTTGAGGATCATTTTGCAACTTTTGGTTGGTTAGATTTTTTCAGTGCGTGAAACCTTTTGTCAGCTTTATATTGGGTCTCTCTTCTATTTTCTTTGTCTTGTACTCTTGCACACTTAGAGAAACCTTGGAGCATTGTTGTAACATGCTTGGACCACTCTAGTTTTCAATGGATTTGGAGAAATAAGACAAAGGAAAGTGGGAAAGCACAAGGGAACATGTGGATTAGTAGCTACAACTGGATTGATTTGTAGGTAGCATGTTGCATGTGTGATTTTCCTTGCTGATTATGGATGCATGGTATATACATGATATTATCTGGTTATGATCTATCATTGGAATGGAGGATTTACTTGATGACAGTGGTTTTTCCTAGCCCTTCCATTTAATGGATAGCCATGGTGTTGTTATTTTTTCCACTTGTTGTTTATGTTTGGCTCTCAAGTTCCTTATGGTTGTGGGTTGAGTTACTAGTTCCTGGAATAGTTGGTTGGAACAAATTATCTAGAGCCCTGGAAAAACTTGGGTTGAGTTACTAGTCTTGGATCCGAGGTTTGGAAAACGCTCTAGAGCCCTTGATGGGTTGAGTTACTGGTCCTAGATCCAAGTTGGATAAACCTTCTGGAGCCCTAGAAGGACGTTGATTAAGTTATTAGTACTTGGATTCATGGTTGGGACAAACACTCTAGAGCCCTGGACAGCTTAGGTAGAGACTAATCTAGTTGGTGTTAGTGATGTTTGAATGTGAGGTGGAATCATTGGTTGAGGTTTGAGGTTGTTTGGCCTCTGGAATCCATGGTTTGGTTTGGTTTGGTTTTAGTTTATTCCATGATATCCCACATTCACATGTGTATTATGGCATGGGGTTGATTAGCTGAAACAAATATTTGGCTCCACCCAATCTACGGTCAGGTGCTAGATAGAATTCCCTGACTTGGTTTGATCTGACATATGCTAATAACAGTTATTTTCCTCTTGCATTTTCAAGAGTAATTGTATTTGTTATTATGTGGCCCTAATGATTGTTTTATCATGGTTATTATTTTGGTTATATGTCAGTTATAAGTGTGGCTCCATAACATATTCTAGATATGGCTCTTGATATGTTTTTCTTGTTGATGAACAGTTAATGAATGCATGAGATAATAGATGTTATTTTACCTATTATGACAGGTAAATAGACCTTCTTGATGATTTGTAGATAAATATCAAAGCCCTATTCTTAAATATGCATTCATGTCCTATAGATTACATGTTCACCACATGTTTGATGAAACGATTGGCATGGTTAGGCTTAGTTAGTTCAAGTCCTTGATTAAATTGCGTAGGAATAGCTTTGTCCTAATGTCTTTTATGATTCTAAAATGTCTCACTAAGTTATGGGTAGTGGTTTGGAGGCTAGCCTTAAATGATACTATGATACTGAACTGGAAAAATTGGTTGCAACCACATGAATGTAGGCTTGTGCATGTGGTTAGATACTTCCCAACCACATGGAGGGATTTTTGTGGGTGTGGTTGGGGTCCTAGGTCAGAGAAAAGCGTGTACAACTCAAGTTTTTTCCATATGGGTCATTACCCAGCCTCTGAGTGACTTGTAGTCCCTATAGGATATTATGATATGTCAGCTTTTCTTTCCTAGTCAACCCCACTTCCTTAATGGGACCTAAGAGGTTGGGTCATGTCATAGTATCTCCTCCTCTCATGTTTACCCTGGTAGGATAATGAAACTGGGTAAATGTGGGAGGGGTGATTACACTTGATAAAAAATATTATTTTATTGAATTTCTACCCACCTGTATCATAATTTTTATTTCAACTCGCTCTGAAGATATGAGTCCTTGGATAGATTTTTTATCTAAGGTAAGTATACTTCTTTCTTCTAGGCCACCATCAAACTTCTTATTTAATCTTTCTTTTCATAGAAATATGAGACACCTTCCAACTAAAGATAGTAACCTCGTTTATGCTTCCATGCTTTTTCCATATTTTCCTTCAATGCATATAGATAATCTTCCTACTCCATTTATAGAATAGACTTCTACTATGTTTATTTGGTTCTTCTATTTAAAAGTTAAACTTTGGTTATATCACTAGATTGATGTAAAATTTCATAGTAAAGAGACTTATATAATGTTGCATAATGATCATGACTTTGTTGTAGCTCTACTTCTATTAAGAATCTTGTAGTTCTACTTGATATGTGACTGCTTCTAAATATTCAAGATAAAATTGTAATTGCTATGGTAACTATAAAATGCTTTATGTCCCAAATTCTTCTATTCTTGCTTGATAGATGATAAGATGGTTTCTTCCAACTTTTTTTCATAAGATCCAACTGACTATGTAGACTCTATTTCTTCCAATGCTATATGCTTCTTTCCATGATACCATAATTTGTAAATCCCAATAATATTTTTCAGATGTACCTTACTGCTACTCTAACTACCATCTTCCAATAAAATTGGAAAAAAATTGCTTTCAAACATGGTATTAGTCAATTCCTTCAATAATAGAGGTCCTAATGGTCTTCAATCTTTAGTTTATCCTCATCTTCTTAATCTTTTGCAATGTGAGCTTCACTTATTTCTTTCCTCTTGTTGTTGTTCTTCTTCTTAGGGTCTTTGGGAAATTCTATTTTATAATTTCCATATTCATTGCAATCAAATCATTGCACTTTAGAAATATCTTGATCTCCACATGGTCGATTGTTGTTCTTTATTTTGTATCTATGACGATATTAAAATCTTCCAAATTTATTACTTAATCTAGCATCAAAATCTTGATCCTTTTTTACATTTGTTCCAATTCCGTCTTTTGGTTTAAACCTTGATTCTTCTAGAAAACATTGTGCCCAAAGTTCTTCAAATGTTGGAGTTTCTTTTCTTGCATAAATTCTACTTATAAAACTACTCCAATCTGGAGGTAAAGCATTGTTGGCTTAGGGGGTCTAGAGGAAGGTTCAGAGTTAGTTGCACCAAACAAATCCCTACACTACTGGCCCTTTTCGCATCAATCTGTGGTGCGTGGACTAAAGTCTCACCTGAAGAAGTATGGGGGCATGATGGAATCAAGTTTCTACACCCAAAGATCAGTGTGATGTCCTTTTGGTGACCTAGATCTTCCTTCACGCAAACCTCTATGATCATGTGGCCTATTGTTGTAACTTCCTTTGATTCACCTCTAGACCTCTGCGAAGGTATACAATTGGCTTTTGCAGACCTGTACATGTCAATTAGCTACTTATGCGTGCATTAGATTACCCATAGATCAATAGTTACTCAGAATTACATAAGTGTGTGATAAATTTAACAGAGAGCATTGTGATCTTCGCATAATCAATTAAAATTAATTTTTTAAGATAACAATACAAATTAAGTAAAGTCGCACATCAATACATCATCAATTTATAAAGCCATCATTCATCACAGAATATAGTGTATTCATACATAACAGAAATAAAGGGACTTAAACACAGGAATTTTTGTAACAATCTTCTTTATTGATATTCAGAAAAGGTTTACAGACTCAAAAATTCCCTATGCACTCAGCTGTAGGGATCTACAAACTCAGCTGCGTATACTACTCTAGGCCTCTGCGCACTCAGCTGTAGAGCCTTTCCCTTCTCTAAGACTTCTATCTCTGCACTAGACCTCTTCCCTCGTACCCATATACTTCTTCTTTCTTTTGCCTTAGACTCACTAAGACACATCTATTTATACAATCCCATGGTTCGTGGACCATGGGTAGATCTTCAAAAGATGAATCTAGTTACTTAAAATAAGGGTAAAACCCTTTTTGACTCTTAACTAGCTATGTGCTCCGTGACCATATTTGGCGGAGACTTTACATATTTTTACATCAAAAATTGGGATTTTACCCCAAAACTAACCTAGGGGACCCCATCCCAATAGGTCCCCAACACAAATATCATGACTTGCCCTCGAGTCACTCAACTGGCATGGAGATCTTGCTATGAAGATCCCCCAGCTCTACTTGAACCACTGCTACCCCAGACGTGCTTGGTGTGGCTTCCTACTTCGCCTATTCGACTAGTTGTTATGTAGCTAGTCCTTCACTGTCCTACTTGATCTTTTGTTGTGTAAGTTGTAGGTTCGCCAACTTTTTCTGTATGTTGATGGAGACTTGGTAGGCTTCTTCCAATCAAGGATCCAACCACACCTTAAGGACTGCCTCTTCTTTCAATGCTTCTTCCACATGTATGAGGAGTTGCTTCCCCTCCTGTAACTTGGTGAGGTGTCGCGATGTAGCAACTGAGCGCGTCATCGCCCGCACTTCGTCATACTGATGTTGAAGCTTGCGAGTCTCTATTTTTAATCTCTACAATTTGGGATCTTCCTGAAGGGTCGTTACTAGTTCCATGGCCTGCTCAACCAATGTTGTACAGTCCACAACCACCGCATCCATAGTGGTTATTACATCCTTAACAACAGCTTCACATTGTTCCCTAACTTCTTGCGGGGTCGAAGGCTGTGACTTGAGCTCCATTTCTATTATTTTCATGTTGAGCTCAAACTGAACTCGGTCCACCTCTGCCTTAGCATCATAGAAACCTGCTACAAGTTTTCTGATCTTCACCTCAAGTGGTGCCTCCTCAGGTATGTGCAACTCTGGTACTATCCTACAAGCCTTTGCAACCATGACCACCAGCTGGGTGCTCAGCACGTGGATCATCTCTTTTTCCTTCAGGGCCTCTATCTTTTCAGTGAAAATTTTCTCATTGTTCACCCGATATTCACTTATTAGGCTAAGAGTGCACTACTCCTATGCTCGTAACTCCACTGTCACATTTGTCTGCATCATGTGAAGATACTCGTTGGGGAGTGTTACGAGGTTAATTTCGATGCTTTTCAGAGTGCTCACGATTACCTTGTCATCGGCTCATTCTGTGCTCAAGGACCCTTCTGGTAGCACGACTACTCAGAGATCGACTAACCTGACCATCTCGGTAGCCGACTGATCCCTGGTGCCAGACTTGTCTATGCGGAGCTTACTTTCCTTGCACCCACCTGGATCCTACTAGTCTGGATTTGCAGTTTGCGCAGATCCTTCTGTAGAGTGCCTAGTGACTATAGGTTCCTTTTTTCAAACTACAACAATAGTTCTGTTGTGGTGTCACGTACTTTATGTCTGATCTCATTGATATTGCCTTCTATGAGCGTAATGATCGAGTTGTGGATTCATCGCTTTTGACTTCTTCTGGCGCCTCTCCTGCTATTGTTTCCTATACTGTTTTACTCGTAATGGGGTTCTTTGTCCTTCTTCCCCGCCACCACCCTACTCTGACTATTCTACTTCTTCGGTTTAGGGCGAGAGGGATTTACCGCTTCTATTCAAACTAGGCCTTCTCGTTGGCCTCCTTCCTTCACTTCTCAACCAACTACTAGACTGCCTACTTTGCTACATCCTTCTTCTTCTTCCCCTTGGAACTCGTCATGCCTTTGCTGGTACCCACAGCCAGATCAGACGAAGAGTGCCAATCTGCTAGCCAACGCTTGATGACTTCTTGGATGGCATCATCCATGGCAAGATAGGTTAGATCAAACCACTTCTGCTGTAGATCCTTCTGCACCTTGATATACACATGGTGAAAATCGATCTTGAACTTCACGTACTTGATAACTAATCATACATAGTTGGGGACAACCATGGCCACTGGTTGATGGCCAAGCGAATGCTCGCCTCCATCAGGACCCAGAAAACTTTTGTCTCTGTGACCCAAGCAAAGTCCTTCATGGCCTAAAGGGAGGCAATCTCAGCAGCCTCTAGTAATCCTTTCTCCAAGGGAGGAAGCTGACTATCCTTCGACAGCTCCCAAGCAACTAACACAATGGAGAGCAAAAACCATGCATAGTGGAAGGCCTTACTCTCGTCCAGAGCGTCACGACAATTCCAAGGAACTCACTACAGAGGTAATGTGACCAATTCAACTACATGCCCTCCGTGCACTATGCAGCTAATGAGATTACGGGCACCGAAACCTCATCCATGCAGCATTTCCTCATGACTTTGCTGGCTAAGATCTATGTGGATATTTCTACCATGGGGTTGGTGATGGATATGATGGATTATTCACATGGCTTCTTAGCTAGGTCAAATTTCTTGTTCATCTTTTCCACCAAGTCATGTTCACTAGTCTTTCTGCCAAAATCCTTGTTCAAATTCAAGCATGAATGTGATAGGAGCATGATCCGATGGATCAACATGTCCATGATGGGGATAAGCACACTCAACCATAAAAACCCATCATGCAATAGAGTCAACAGTTGCTTTATGCAGGTGATATTGATGTTGGAGCGGTGATAGTGGGGCACCCACAGTAGTTTCAACAACCCTGATTGATTTACTCCACGAATCCCCTCCACAGGCTTCAATCCAGTGACACTAGATTCTTTATAATATACCCACTTCATGTAATTCTCCATCACGAGGTGGGGGAACCTCTCATGGTCCGCCAAATCCTAGTCTTCCATTTTTAAATGGGGAATCCACACTAGGTGTGGGACTTCAAATGTAATGCTTTCTAGTAGCAGGGGCGTATTAATGAATAATTTCACCACATTTGGATCCCTAGTGACCTTCAACTTTCCCTTGCATGGAGGGATATAAGCCGGCAACTTGGAGATGGGCTCCACATCGTTAGCATCTATATCCTCTGTACCCTCTTCAGCCTCTAAATCTACAACCTTCTCCTTATCCTTCTCTAGCAACTTATCTTTCTTCTGGGCCTAGGTAGCAGATTGCTTTCTCGGAAACTCATGCACTGGTATTGGACACTTCTGCTTGTCTTTCTTTAACTTGGGGTATTCACAGACTGGTGTAGGCTTCGGCCTAGGTGAGCTTAGTGCTATAGTCACAGGAGTCGGAGCCTCCATGCATACAACTTCTGGAGCCGCTCCTTTGGAGGAAACAATTCCTCTGGTGCTTGTAGTCTCACCTGGTCTCGACATAGTGCTAAGAATAAACTATTGGGTATCCTTAGGTAAAGTATCAAAGACATAGCTTGCAAATAAATCTACGAAAAATTGAGGATTCATAAACAATGGACAACACAGCTCAAAAATTCTAAGGATGCAAAGTGTTCTCTATTGGATGGCCATGCATAATTTACAGGAAAATTTGAATTCAAATCTGACAATTCCCCCAAAACTTCATACATAAATGCTGATTCGGCAGAAGATCTTCAAAGATTTCAGTCTTAAATGCCACCCCCCGACCGCGCTCCTCTTAATCATCTCCTGGCTATAAAATAATGAACAATGACTGTAACGGTCATTTTATGGTTGTATTGCATGGTATCTCCTCTCATAGTGCATCTCCATTCACACACCTTATGATACTGTGACATCACTCTTTGCCGTGCAGACCCTTTATCGCATAGTTCCACCAACAAGGTAGTGTAGTTTATAGTCCCATGCTCCCTTGAAGCTGCCTAGAGCACTAAGATTGTCATGTCGTCATGTAGCCATTGAGCTAGATCCCCTATGTATGTCTTCAACCATCTTCCATTTACCCTTTCCTGAAATGGTTCTCCATTCAACTTTGCAAGTTGATCGACACTTTCCTGGAAACTTAGCAAACTTGCTATCATATAATAAAACCAAGTCATTTACCTTGAAGGTGCGCAGTTTCATGTGTCAATAATGCCAAGCTTTTTCACATTCCTTCTAAACCTATTGATGCAATCCATCCAAAAACCTATCTTTTTCAAGCTCCAATAGCTACATGAGCCATTCTTCTAAGGCTCCGTGGTCTGCCATTCCTATGAAAGCTGCTATGCATAGACTAGGTATGATATATTCCATACGCATTATAGCCTCTACACCATAAACCAATCGGAAACGCATCTGACCTGTTATCTTTTTGCAAGTAGTCCTGTATGCCCATAATACCATTGGTACGTGCACATCCCAATCATTCCGCTACGCGTTGTAAACCTTTGTCAATGCATTTTCCAATATCTTATTGAAAGCCTCAACTGTTCCATCGGCTTGAGGATGATATGGTGTACTTTTTTGATGGTAAACCTAGAACTCTTCTGTTAGCATGCCAATCGTTTCATTGAGAAAATGTGTACCGCGGTCACTCATTAATACCTTCGGGAAACTAAACCTAGTCAACACATATCCAAACAAAAACTTTACTTTTGTTTCCCCTGTACAGTGCTTCACAGTCTATGCCTCTGCCCATCTAGTCAAATATTCAGTCGTGGTGATGATATATCGTGCACCTATTCTCTTTCCTAGAGGTTGAATGGGTCCTACAAAATCAATTTCCCATTTCTCAAATGGCTGTAATGACACCTATGAATTCTTAGGTATCTCATCCCTTCGTGATGGCCTTCCCATCCTCTGACATGCATCACATGCCTTACAATATTCTTTAGAATCTTTATGCATCGTCGGCCACCACAACCCAGCGCACAAAATTTTCTATGTTGTTTCCTTTCCTACTTAATGCCCTCCTACAACTCCTCTGTGAGCCTCTGCAAGGATGTTTTTTCTTTCGAAATCGGGCACATATCGTTGGAGTATCTCTTTCGATCCCATTTTATACAAATGTCTGGCAATTACTAAGAAAGCAGTCACACATACTACCAATTCTTTCTTTTGTTGACTGTTGCAGCCTTCTGAAGTTGTCCCTATAGTCAAAAAATGGATAATATCCGCAAAGTGTTTGTCTGCTACATGCACCGCAAAAATTTGTGTGTCAGGCAGCCCTACCTCCAAATTAATAGGCTCTTCTCCTGTCTCAATGCACAATAGATGGCTAGGTCCTGCAATCAACCTTCCTAGTTTCACAATTACCTCAAAATCATATTCTTGGAATAAAAATAGCCATCTTCATATTTGCCCCCCAACATAGGCTTATTGACTAGATACTTTAATGTAGAATGGTGTTTTTACATCTTGAAATGTCTGCCCAACAGGTAGTGTTGAAATTTTTGGAGCACGCACACCATAGCCAATCCTTCGCACTCTTTTTTCAAATAATCATTTCCATCCTTTGACAACTTTCTACTTGTGAATGCTATATGATGATCTATCTCCCCTTCACCAGCCCATATCGGTACTACTCCCAATGCAATACACGAGGCATCAATGCGCAGATGGAATTCCTCCTTCCAATCCGAGAAGACCAATATCAATGTGGTGACCATTTTTTCCTTAAAAACATCCAGACTGCACTAACATTCTTCATCCCAACAGAATGTAGTGTCCTTCTTTAGCAACTTCTCCATGGGCATGGTAATCTGAGCATAAGCCTTGATGAACTTCCAATAATACCCAGTATGGCCTAGCATTGTACATCGCTATTTGACACTCATTGGGGCTTCCAAATTGATTATTACCATGATCTTGGCAAGGTCTGCCATGATTCCTTGCTTGAATACCACATGACCTAGCAAAATTCCAAAGGGGACACAAAATAAGCACTTCTTCAAGTTTAGTGTGATCTGATACCTTCGGCACGTATCCAACATTAAGCGCAAACTTGCTACATGGCGCTTTACTAGTCCAAACATTGTCCAATCATCAAAATATACCTCCAAGAATTTGTGAATAAATTCTTTGAACTTTGCAATGACTATGCGATAGAATATCGTTGGCACATTCTTGAGTCTGAAGGGGATCACTATGTACTGAAAACACCCCCATTCCATTGTGAAGGTTGTTTTACTCCTGTCTTCTAGTACGATCTTGATCTAATGGTATCCAAAGAACCCATTAGTAAATGAGTATTCTTCATCTCCTCCCACATTCTCCAGTACCTCAGCGGTAAACGATGTTGGGAAAGGATCATAAATGCAGGCATCATTAAGCTTGCTTAGATCTATGAAAATCCTTATCTCTCCCTTCTACTTCTTTTCCTGAACTACCATTGGGCTCACTCAATCAGGTTCCTCCACTAGTTTGATAATACCCTCATCAAGCACCTTGTCCAACTCCAAGTGGACCTTTTCCTTATATTTGGGATTAAGGCGATATAGCCTTTGCTTTACAAGCCTCGCACCCAGTTTCAGATTTATTTTCATCACTCCAAAATCACCTATGGTTACTTTCAAGTCCGAAAATTTTGTAGGAAAAAGATCATGGTACTCGCAGAGTAACTCAGCAACTTTATCCACTATGGCATCATCCCAATAATCTCTAATCTTCATGAATTTAGGCTCCGCTTTAGTACCAATGTTTACCTGCCTAGTCTTCAGAAACGCAATGATATCTGGGTTCTCTATCTGTGGAGCTTCAAACTCATGGTGGCCTTATGCTTTTAAGATATTGATATTCCTTGGATCCTCATCCTCCGCTTCAGCAATCATATTATAGCATTCCAGCGCATGGTGCAGCTGGGTGCTCCAATCTGGTTGAACCAATTCCAAAGGATCCTGTGGGATTTAGAAGATCGCTACCTTAACCTCCTGTAGCACCTCATCAATGCTTTCGAACCCGTCTTCAAAGTTGAATGTCCTCAAAAACCCTTCTCTTAAGACATCTCACTCCACGGTGTCATGGAAGAGGTATGTTTTAAAATACCAATTCATAGGGATTATGTCTAGAGTGTGATAGAATAAATGCACCCATTCTAGTTGTGGTTCCGTTCCATATACCTTAGTCAATTTGGCCAAATGATCACGCGGATCATTCCTCCCATCATACTTCTGAGTTACCTGTACTTTAGAATGACCAAATTTCATTCTCATCATCCTTCTGTAATCGCGCCACTAATCAAATTTGTCTTTTTGTGTACCCCTCCACCGAGCACGCGTAGCATGCAGTGCCCAGTCCAACGCTTGAAAGCGGTAATCCTTTGGAACTTGTCTTTCAAAATCATCCAAAAATTTATCTACTTCAGTTAAACCATCATAATAAGGTAAATTTCTTACCTCCAATGACACATAGTGCAGCAATTTGGTCATCATGTTGCAATGCACAGAGGATACTTCATGCAACCTATTTTTCCAATGTTCCAACTCTTTCTCTGAATCTGAGGTACAAGAAATTTCACGGTCCCATGAAATTCGTCCATCAGCTATTGGATTAACCTAGTCTTGGTCTAGGGCTATGATTTTATAGATCTAATCCAAATCATCATCACTCTCCTCATAGCCGCGGACCAGTTCAATATAGCGCGGTCCTTTTTTAGGGTCCAATGGTAGTACAATGCAGAGCGATTTCTTTTCAAACGGAATTGTCCGCTTCTTCAAATTGATGACAACATTCATGTTAATAGCACAACCAATTCCCAGGATTACGGGGTATGAATTTCTATCATCAATATTCTCTATTACTTCAAAATCTACACTAACTCACTGTAATCATCCCATAGGGATAATATTCTGCTAGTTTTCCATCCTCAGTTGAATCAAAGACCACTGTAGTGTAGGTCTGCCCATTCTCTCCCAGGTCTATTTAGGAAATACGTTCACGTCGGACCCCAAATCCACAATAACTTGGTCCATCTCATAGTCTCCTATTTGTGCGATAAGCCTCATCTCGCCCCCTGTTCTTGCCTTATGCTTATCGATCTTTCTAACTACGCGAGGTCCATCGAAAGTATTATCCTTACCGACATATTTGTTTATCAACTCCTATAGCCCTTTTATAGCCTTGCTATCGTACAGTAGTTTCATACAAGTCTCCAAGAAGGTGGTAAGCATAGAGGGGTCAACCTCTATAGGCAATTTTTCTTGACTTCCTGAGGTAGAGGCCCCAACGAAGATTTTCTTTGCTTCCATGAAAATTTCCTTCGTATGCTCCAGATCAAACCCACGATGGCTTCACTGAGGGAGAAATACCATACCACATGGGTTCATATTGGGGGATATATATTGTGTAAAAAAGGAAAATATATATTGGGGGATATGTAGGGGGTAAAGGACTTTATATTGGAAGGTATAAAATATGGAGCTCAAAGTTAATGGAAAAATATAAAGTGGTATAAAATATGTAAATGAAAAAATGGATACCTACAATATCTAGATAAAGTATGGTTTTCTAAATTGGGAAGGTGTATTGGATTCGTATTGGTAGGGGGTTCAATAATGCGATATTTAGAGTTATTTTCCAATATGTAGTCAAATAAGGGGTATTGTTTAGTATGTCACAAATGCACGTGATATGTCAAAGGTCCATTGAGTGAAGCCCACGTGATCAAACCCAACCTCCTTTCTTGGGGCCTTGCAGATCTAACCACCTTCTTCAAGTTGCTTCCCCTTAGCGTCACCATTCGTGATCCCACTTCACAGTACGATATTCACATTTGGGTCCTCTTCGCGGGGCTTGACCCTCATCATTTGTAATTTCTAGGTAGGATAATGAGGTGGCACCTTCTTCTCCTGCATCTTGGCCACCAGCGTATGACATTCTTCGATTGTGTGGTCAAAATGAGTGTAGTATTGACATGACAGGCGAGTCTGATTCGTACACTCCCACACGTAGTGTCCTGGTATTCCACAATTGTAACAAATGACGTGTCCTTGACCCATACCAGGTCCTCCTCCTCCTTGGCTTCATCTGCACCCCTGATATCCTTCACACGTTCACCCAACACCCTGATCTAGAGGTTGAGTTTCTACTTTCATTCGATACTTAAGCATCCTCTCTGTCATTAATTCATAGCTTCGATAGTGGCGCTCATCATGGCCCATAAATTTTCAAAAGTCACAGAAGAATTATTGTGGTGTATATACAAAATTTTGCAGCAAATGACAATTGTCTGTTACATGCTTTCTAGCTACTTGAAAAATAGAGCACCATAGTACAGGCCACGCACTTGATCCTGCTAGAGCTTCTTGCCTTAGGGGCATAGTCCCCCCTCCTGTGATGTAATTCGTGAAGACAGGGCAGTGATCTTTATCATGCCCCTGGTTTTTACACTTGAGACACCGAAATTATTTGCTCACCTTTGGTCAAGTTGCTTTTACCTTTTTCAAGCTGTATAACTCCAGGCAAAGATTCTACAACACTGCATGAATCTATTGAACTCTGAAAGAAGCATCCTAGATAGGTGTCTCATGATTTCTCATCATGATTTCTAGGGCTTTCGCCTCAGTTCCTATATTTTTTTGTGATAAAGAAATCCTCTAGTGGGGCAGGAGCACAACTATAAACCAATTGCAATGTTGGATATCTATGAGATTCATATTAGCTTCATGGATCCCGCACTTCAGTCCTTGATCTAGCTCCCATGGCATTTCACCGGGCCTCATCATGATTTCCTTAAATCCAATTACTGACTACGAGGCAGATTTAGGCTTACTGAATTCCTTGTTCAAAGCATTCTAAGTATCTACCAACGACACCAATGGATTATTAGTGCAATACTTAACATACCATGTTAGCACACAGCCCTTTAGAGCAGTGACTAACTGTGCCTTCTTTATATTATCATCTATAATTTGTTGTGTTGTCCACATAGCCTTCACAATAAACCAAAACTGATCTAGATCCTCACTTCCTAAGCCTTTGAAAACTCGAAACTTCATCGTATTGGACATGTTGACTAGCAATGATGGTGGTGGCGGTGTGGGTGAAGGTGTATCTTGTGGAGGTGAAGGTGGAGGTGGTGTGGACAGATGAGCAATCCACAAAAATCCATGCCTTATCAATTGGACAGCAATCTGTGGTGAAGCCTGTTCTGCTCCCTTGTCATCACTTGAAGGAGGTCCAATCAATGGACTATATTCAGGACCTCTTTTTCATTGATTTCTAAATCTTCATCCACTTCGCATATATCCGAACATCAAGGTAATGACATAACCCACTTTTCATGCAAGAGAATTTTAATCTAATTATTCAAAGATCTCAAATATTTACTTCATGGTCCCTTTAAGAAGACTCGCTTTGCTTCATTGTAACTGACTGAGGTATCAATCACGAATTCTATAACAAATCCTCTAATGACTCGATCAAGCAAATGATCAACTGCACATGCAATCTTATCTTCAGAATCTTCCAACCTTTGCACGAGCTCCGAGGTCCACACTATTAGACTGTCAAGCCTCCACCTTCCTTGGTCATCTGCCAATTTAGCGATCCACTCATATAATTCGATTGGGAAGGTGCAGAAGAAGATTTCATGTATTTCTATGTACAAATATCTGTCCAACCACTATTCTTTCGTCAGGCGCAAATTCCTATTTTCTTGCATCATTAATTCATGGATCTTTCTATCCAACCACTTCTCAATTTCATTCTTGGTTAGATTCCAATGATGTGACATCACACATCTCTTTATGCAGATCCCAGTCCTAGCAACAGAGCCATTAGTTGGATTAGGGGGTCCTAACCTAGCTTCAGAGTTAGTTGCACCAAAAAAATCCCTACACTACTGGCCCTTTCGACATCAATCCACGATGCGTGGACTGAAGTCTCACCTGAATTAGTATGGGGGGATGTTGGAACCAAGTTTTCGCACCCATAGATCAGTGTGGTGTCCTTTTGGTGACCTAGATCTACCTTCATGTAGACCTCTATGCTCCTACAACCTATTGTTGTAACTTCCCTCGATCAACCTCTAGACCTCCACAAAGGTCTACTATTAGATTTTCAAACATTGAAAAGGTCAATTAGCTACTTACGTGCGCTTTAGATTACCTTTAGATCAATAGTTCCTTGAAATTACCTAAATATGTGATAACTTTAACAGAGAGCATTATGATCTTCGCATAATCACTTAACATTAACTGCATTCAGATAACAATATAGATTAAGTAAAGTTGTGCATCAAAACATCATCAATTCATAAAGCCATCACTCATCATAGCATATAGCATATTCATACATAACATAAATAAAGGGACTTAAACACATGATTTTTTGTAATAATCTTCTTTATTGATATTCAACAAAACTTTACATACTCAAAAATTCCTTGTGCACTCAGCTGCAGGGGTCCGCGCACTTAGCTGTGGACACTACTATAGGCCTTTGCACACTTAGCTGCAAATCCTTTCCCTTCTCTAAGACTTCTATCTCTATGCTACAACTCTTCACTCGTACCCATAGACTTCTTATTTGTTTTGCCTTAGACTCTCTAAGACACATCTATTTATATAATCTCATGGTCCACGGACCATGGGTAGTTATTCAAAAGCCAATTCCAGTTACATAAAAGAAGGGTAAAACCCTTTTTAACTCTTAACTAGCTACACTCTCCGTGACCACAATTTGTGGAGACTTTACATCTTTTTACATCAAAAATTGGGCTTTTTCCTTGAAACTAACCCATGGGACCCCATCCCAACAAGCATTCAGTACAAAAGTGACTAATTTTGAATAAAATATGACTTTTCCAAGCCCTTGAAGTTGATCCTTCAACTTTGAAATTTTCATAAGATATGAGGCCATATCTTCATCTTTTGATAACCTTGTTTTGTAATGTCCATTCCCTAGAGATATTTTCTGACCTATAGTATTGATGGAATATAATTTCATCAATTTTTCATAGTCTCATTTCGATGTGGTCAAATATGAAACAAAGGGGAAGAGGTGATCCTTTATAGACTCAAAGAGGATTCTTTGAGCCCTAATTTCTCCCTTGTTGTATTTGGCCACTTCTTGAGCCTTACTTTGGTATGGATATGGAACTTTACCCAAAATCAAGTCCATAACTTTGTTTTCTATGAGAACAAAGTCAATTATTTTCTTCCAAACCTTGAAATTAGAAGCTCCATCGAGCTTATTTCCTTCGTTACAGATAGATCCCATTACAATAGGAATTTGAGACATAGAATGTAGTAAACTAATTGATTATGTAGAGATGTCTTCAAGTTGCTATGATGACTTCTTCAATAATGAATGATGAATGATGTTTTACAGGAGTCTTCAATGATACCTTCAAGAGAGAGAGAGAGAGAGAGAGAGATGATGATGATCCTTGTGTTTGCTTGTTTTTACCTTCAAGTATAGCTATTGCAAATTATGTCCTCTAAAGAGTGAGATGATTTTTGTAGAAGTTTCTTCAAAGGTGCCAACAAAAATTTATCTTCAAGCATCATTTCCATCCCTTAGCTCTAATACCATGATGAGAAATCAATATTCTTGTAGATTAGATTAGATTTCTCTTACTTGATAGTTACTTGTGAATGTTGTTGGATTTTTATTCTTATATTATCTTCTCTTCATCAAGAAAATACCAAAGATTACAAAACATGGTCAAAAGAGACAAAGAACACAAATATGTAGGCTCCAAGCTAGGGAAAAACTCCACAAGGGGAAACCCAACAATTCCTCTTCTTATAGAATCATATCAAAGTGATATATCCAAGACCCAAAAGCCAAGACAAATACTACCACAAAATCCCAAATTTAGCCCTCCTTCAAGCCTTCTTCAACTTAGGAAAAGTCAAACAAAGTCAATGTTGGTCAACGCTATGAAAATCTGGTCAAACTTTGAAATTTTTGGCCCTGTTGTCGCCTTGTAATTTCACATGTGTGACTAGAATAAGGTAGAAAAAGCATTATTTTCTCTCTTCTTTGACTTTTGATTTCACTTCTTAGACTCTTTCTCTCTTTCAATTGAACTTTTCTAGTCCAGCTTCTTTTTCTTACAAAAAAATGGATGTGATGAATTGGTGTCCAAATGAGGTTGAGTTGTAGCATATTTATGCTTGTACAAGAGGTCAAATAGGAGTCTTTCTAGGCTGACTTATCTAGGAGGACCAACTTTGTCTAAGGAGGACATTTTGACTTTTTTTGAATCACGAAAAATATTTTTTCTTTTTATTACAAGAATTCTAAATGGGCTTCAACTCAAATACATTTATTTGGCTCAAAATGATTGTCCTTTTGACTCAATAAACCCTATAAGCATGAAGAACATGCTTTGGCTATAAATAAAAATAATCATAATAATAATTGTTTTTCTTCTTTTGTTTTTACATGAAATATATATTTATACAAGTATAATGATAATTATGAAAACCAAACCTAGTTAAATTTCCCATAGGTTTGCAAGGGAACAGTAGCCCACTTACACAATGTTTGGGGTAGTGCCCCAAAAAAATAAAGTTTGGGTGATTTTTCCCATGGTTTTGTAGATTTGGTAAAAGGAACTATTGTTATATTCTAATCCAAGTTTAATGGATTGTGGATTTATGAATCCTTTCACATGTATATTATGTATTTTAACATTTAAAGGAATATGATGAAAACTCAATTTGGTTTTCCCATGTTTCAGTTCCAGGAGAAAAATATCAGGTATATTTTATATGATTTCCATTTTATCTTTTCTAACTTTTTCAGAATTTGTTTGCAATTATTGTATGTACAAGGTTAAAACCTACATTTCATATCATAGAAGTTTTGGCTTTAAGGGAATGCCTTTGTGACTAAGGGGCTTTTCTCAAGCCTATGGCGGACCTTGTTATAGTGGGAGATCTGCAATATTGCTTCTTCTGGTGAAAGG
Organism: Pinus tabuliformis; assembly: GCA_031772625.1. Classification (NCBI taxonomy): domain Eukaryota; kingdom Viridiplantae; phylum Streptophyta; class Pinopsida; order Pinales; family Pinaceae; genus Pinus; species Pinus tabuliformis. Next base: position 1,240,266,386 of record CM062818.1, read on the forward strand.
AAATGGAAAATAGTGGAAAGAAAAGACAAGGAAATTAAATGGAAAGAATTTTGAGTTGTGGAAGTTCAAGATGGAGGATATGTTGGTGGATATACACAATGGATCACTATGGATCCAAGTACTAAACTAATGGAAATGTCGACATAAGACTGGACTAAGATGGATCAAAAGGAAAAGAGCACAATACAATTGTGAGTATCATGTTCAGTATTACTGAATGTTTGAGGAGAAGCTATAGAAAAAGATTTGTGGAAAAATTTAGGGACTTTGTATCAATCTAAGTCCTAGGTAAATAATTTTTTCTATAAAAGAAGTTTTATAATATGATAATGAGGGATGGAAACTTGGTGAAAGAGAATTCGAACGCCTTCAACATTGTGGTGATTCAATTATTATTTATTGACATTAATATTTCATATGATGATAAGTGCATTAGTTTGTTATGTTCCTTATCAAACTCATGGAATATTTTGGTTTTTTCCATATGTGTTGGAAATTTTCTCACTACTGAGAAGGTGTGGGGGGGGGGGGGGGGGGGGATGAATCAATATTGACAAGTTCTATTTGTATACTTTTTAAATTATTTTTCGATTTGCTGATTCATAATCACACATTACGCCATTAGTATATTAGCACATATAATGCATTAACCAGCTAAGTAAATAAAAAATATAAATACCATGATAATCACATGAAATCCATAAAAAAATCACATGCACAATGGACATAAGGATCTCTAGTGGAAAACCCCCTCTGATTCAAAAAACGCCCTTTGTTGTTGTTGTTTCTTTGGTTCAAATTTTATTAATCAAGAAAATCATTTTACATCATCATAGTTGGCTATTTATAGCAAGGAATTTTCTCATATTAAATTGACTTTGTGAACACCCATCCACTGGAAGCCTAAACCCCCAACAAGCCTCACCAAACACCAATCGTAATATGAGAATGTTACTTCCTCAACTGAATTTACTGACCAACATTGGCATGGAACACCCATCACTTCTTCACCAAGTTATCTTGATGTTTTGACCATCTAGGGCCTCATTTTAGAATATTTCAAACTAGACTCCTACACAAAACAACAATAGATTTCATTCTTTAACAAACTCTGAATACATCAACATCAATTCAAAAATCAAAATACAAATACATCAGTGGAAAATATACTCTCAACAACTCAACCACAAGAAAAATATCAACTCTCAACAACTCTATTAGCAGCAAACATGAGATAAAACTCTCTCATGGAATCAACCATATGAACAAAAAATATATATTTTTCCAAGTTGCAAACACTACTCAACAAAAATACATAATCTTGAAGGATATGCAACCACCCTCTAGTAGAATTCCATGTAATCATAAACATGTTAGCTACTACATAAAAGAGGCCACGACTTCTATCTTTAAACTAATAATTTTGTTGCACCAACAAAATCAAATTAAAACTTCCCCTTTAATTATCCTCTGTTGTCGGCTTTTGTAAACTCCATCACAAAATATACCTCACCAAGAATAATAGTGTCCCTCTCAATGAATCTCCTCACTCCATTATCTTTGTCATGCACTTCTGTAAACTTTCACCCTCTATGAGCTCGACCTGTAGCTTCTATATTACCTCTACATAACAATGGGTACACAATCTCACTTGAAATTGGTCCCTTGCTCCTCTTTTTAAACAATATTTTCCACTCTCTCCACTACTCACTCCATTAAGGAATTCACACTTCAAACTTCATTCAAACATGTTGATTTAGTCAATTGGAATATTTTATGAAAACTCTCGAACATGAAATATCATGCGTGAGGAATGCGGGGAATATTGTCTTACAGACATAGTCAATGGCACAACATTGTTGATTCTCGACTACAGTCACATGGATAAGCCTTTTTCCCAATGACTATATCTCTCAGTCACATGGGCAACTCAGCAAGGGAGTGACTAGGGCAAAGGATCAAGTAAAATGCAAAATGTTCAACTTAGAACCGCCTCTAACTTCTTGATCAACATATTTGGCATGTGTAAATATTTTCAAAGCCATGAAAAGACTCAAAACCATCTCTGCAACCTCATGTTGAGCATTTACATGATGTAGTCACTATAAATGCATAAAGTAACTCACGAGTGCAGAAATTTTATCAAGGGGCATCAATCATGAAGCTCAGTCATATAAGGGAACTTGATACATTATGAAAACCTCTACAACACCTTTAGACATCATCAGGAGCATCAAGGACATCTCAAGAGCAATACCACAAGCATCATATACATGGACACCTAGTTGGCCAACCAACTATCAAAGCCATCAAAAAAACCTTAAATCACCTACAATCAAGCATATGCATATCATCTTCAGCACAAAACGAGGTTGAAATTAATTCCAAACATCAACGACTACAACACTCATCAATATCCACACACTACCATGTTGACATCAATGTCAACCATCACCTCATCAGAACATCAATTCCAACAATCTCCCCCTTTGGCATTGATGGTAAGCCTAGTTGAACCATCCAAATAACCTCATGAAGAATTGAACTCCTTATTTTATCCCCCATTAAGATCAATGGCAAAGGGACAAACTCAACAAATCCAACATGTGAAGAAGGAAAAAGAACTCCCCCTAAAGATATAAAGGGCCTACAAAAATATCTCTTGGATTGTTGAACATGCTACCTTTGTTGCTGATAGTTCCTCTTTGTCATATGCAAGAGGGTTTCTCCTTATATAGCAATTATTTTACCAACTTGGGCCCAATGATGAACAATGAGATATAGGGCATAATACATGGTAGAATGAATGATAATACAATTCTTTACGAAACCCTCTAACTAGATGAACTATAACTCCTCTCTCATGTATGAAAAACACACACATGACCCAACCATGACTCATATGAAGGATGTGACAATACATCGCTACTTAGGGACTCCAAGATCTCATACAATAATGAAATACATGACCCAAGTAGCCTAAACATGGTTGTAACAATTCTCACCTCTTATCACATGCACATCAACACACTTTTGACATGACCCATGACTCTATCTTTTGACTTTTGTCCCTAACTCAAAGATAATTCCATATGAATAAAAATGATCACATGGATTTATAAGAGTAACGCATGGCTATAACATTGAGATTACATAGCTTTTATGAGACATTGAAGATAGATTACTCCCACCAATGCCTTTTAGCAACGAATACAACCATTGTACAATCAAAACATGAGACAACCATACCAATTTCACACATATGGATCTTCATTTCAACCTTCAACCAAACTTTTAATAAGGAGCTATTAAACCATATGAAAGTCATGAAGGATGGAAAACTAAAATTCTTCAAAATCTCAAGCATAGCTCAAAATAGCAGCAACAAATGAATAAAAATCTCAAAATAGCTCAAAATCTCATGGAAGTTCTATTTCATTTGTAAAAACTCTTGGTAGTAGCAACCAAAATATAAGTCTTTATCCTTAGTGAATAACATATCAAGGAAACATATTAACAAGCCTAATGGTCAATGACTCCATGATAAAGAAGCTATTTGAAGATAAGCAGCACTCAACTGACCCACATCACCTTGACCATGAAGGAAAAAAAATCAACAAAAATTAAGACAACTCTTTAGTAGATAAGATAATAAGCAGCAATATAACCTCACTTTAGCAGCAACAATGTTAATAATAGCAACATATGCAACTCATGATCTCTTTTGATCAAAACAACAATAGTAGCTAGTATCAACATGTGAACTAGTATGAAGACAAAGTGGTGACATAACATCATAGAGCAGCAACATAACAACCACCATAGTTGTAACTTATATGTAGCATCAACAAGTACATGTCTCTACAATGAAATAAGAGATCAATATTCAGCAACAACATAATATGTGGATCTCTCAAGCAACAAATGAAGCATATCATAGCAGCAATAAACTCAATAACACCAACTATAGCAACATCACTCTCAACCAAAGAAAACATCATAATCATCATCATCCATATCATGGTAATAATAGCAACACCATACTATGGCTATCAGCAACAACAATATAGATTAGATAGGATCAATAAAATCCCCAATAATATCACTCTCAAATCAAGGTAGCAACATGAGCATAAACAACAATATAACAAGAGCAACAACACTATTTCCATCAACATCCCCAGCAGCACAACATAACCATTAGCAACATCAGTAACAACAGCAACAAACTCAATAATCAGCTCCATGTATACCATGTAAAGCAGAAAATCAGCAGATAGGCCAGAAGTTGTGCAAATATTCCAATTCACATCCTATTTGACAACTTTGACCAAGGAAATATCCACTGCATAAATGTGACACCTACTTACTGATTAATTTTAGTAATCTTATCATCAATGAAAATAATTGCTTTACTGAAAATTATGGAAAGATAATATGAACTTACTTAAAATATATCTCTTGAACATGCATATAGCCTTCATGTCTTTAATAAATTGTTACATTCAATCACATTTGATTGATCCAAAAAACACCAGAAATAAAATGAATTTCAAACCTCATAGAACTCCCTTGAGTTCAAGTACCTCCTCCATGCAGATTTGTTAACATGCTCTTCTCCTACTATGGCTGCATTATCAATGATTCTCTTTCAAATTTAGAATGTTTCCATATGCTCCCTTTGAGTCCATGTCTGCCTTAGTTTTTGATGGGAGTCACTTTCTGCTCCTTTTTCTTCTAGATTTTGTTGGTTTGATATTTGACATGCACTTCATTTTTTGGTCTCTTGTATGATCTATTTTGAGTAGTCTTTTCCTTTTGAGTGAATTCCCTATAACATATGGGAATTTTTGTAGTCTTTGGACTTATAGCCAATGTTGTCATACAAGTAACACCTTGTATCTCCAAGGAACCAAGGAAAATCTTTGAAACTCCTCTTCTTCACATAGTTCCTGTAATCAATGGAAGCCTCAACCCCCAACAAGCCTCGCCTGACACCCATTAGACTATCAGAATGCTACTTTCTCAACTAAAGCTATCAATCACCATCGGCCAGGAACACCCATCCCTTCTTTACCAATATATCTTGATCTTTTGAACATCTAGGGCCTCATTTAAAAATATTTCAAACATGACCCATGCACAAAAAGACAACAACTTTCTTATTGATTTGAGGCTTCTACGATCTATATTTTGTGAGGTGTTATCTTTCGGAGTCATCACATTCATGTTTGTGTAATCAACGTTTCGAACCAACCTCTGCGGTTCATCATCAAGATTAGATCCATGAGTGAATAAGTCAGAACTCAATAAGGTAATAAATAAGGTTAGGTTTGGGCTGGGAATGAATATCAACCGACAGGTTTGATAATGATATAATTCAGTTTTAGTTATAATTTATTTATCTTTATTTTTATTTTTAATTTGTTAATAATTTTAGTTTTATTTTTTTATTTTTAATTTAATATCTAGTTTTCTTTCTTTAATACCATTAAAAAAAATTGAGAAATGTATTTTTGGTTTTTATTGAATGATTAAAAATAACCATTAATTCATACTTAATATCAATTAGTTATTATGATTATGTGTACACATTGAATGGGATGGAGATGATGGAGCTGCAGTGACAATCTGAAAAGGGTTAGGGTTCTACAGTCTAACATCACCATGCCTGCACCCTACCTGCACCATACCTACCTTAGTTGTCGCCATGTGGTGCTCCATTCACCTACACTGCGACGGTTCCTGTAACCCAACTAGGCATACCGTAATGGTGTTGTAACCTCATCTTCCACCATGTTTATTGCATACCTGTCTGTTCCCGACATACGATTGTGGCAACGGTTACAATAGTCCTGGAGGCAGCTGGTGGAGAACTTCTCGAAACAAGCATGGAGCTAGACTTAGTGGATTACTCGAAGGACCCGTTGGAGAATGCTAACATCTGGAAAAATCCTCACTCCATCGCAGAAGACCTCCTCCCCTTCTATTGCGACCTAACAGCCACCATTGTTGGAATACCCTTGACATCGAGACCCTCTAGCTCCATCATGACCTTCTCTGAGCCTCCTCTGGTATAGCCGGTACCATCCTCCCTGCCATAGTCACCTTCTACTTTTAACTTTGCGTCCACCTACCTTCACCCTAATCCTGCAGCTGAATCTTCGCATAACCCCTTCCCCCCCGTCTGACGGCTCTCTAAACTCCCCCCCCCCCCCCGAGCACCTGAATCTGACAGAAGGGAACCCTCAAGCCACAACATCTATGGCACCTCCATCAGGTAGCTACTTGGCAGTCCCCCCGCTCTCGAAACCTATCCCTACAGATGAACATCTCAACATTGGAAACCCTCTCTCAAGCCCTTCTCAACCTAAGGACCGATCAGACTCCCTTGAAGATGCTACTAGGCCAAACAATAAGCGCAAGTGCTTCAAATCCAAAGGTGAAGATGCCATTATCAGACTTGGGGAAGATATCTAGTGGGGCAACATCATGGACACAGCGGACCGCATTCGGGTGGGAAGGATTCGAGGTAGAAGCTATGCGGTGGCTCAACTACAGATTTGGACCTTTGAGGTATGGGGGCAGCACCTGGTCGATCTTCCCTTTGTTCAAAAATTTGCTAGGGGTTAGTTCACTCTATGCTTCGCTAGAGCCGAGCACACAAATTGGGTCATGGCTTCCTTCTGGCACTTCGAACATGCTCTAGTCCTCCTCTACCGATGGAACCCTCTATTTGATCCGAAAAAAGAACAGATAGGAGTTGGGCCTATTTGTGTTCGGATTCTAGGATTACCCATCCAATTCTAATCGGAGGATAATTTTCAACACATCGGCAACACACTTTGCACTTATCCAGAGCACAATAGATCTTACTTGGCTACTAGCATGATGGCTTATGCTAGGGCTTTGGTTCATCTTGACACTAGGGGGGGTCTCCAGGAGTATATCACATTGCAATCGATAACTTTCTCCTGGCAACAAACCCTAGATTACGAAGGAGTACCGTTTCATTGTAGATGATGCCATAAGGTGGGACATCTTTTCAAGGACTACCCTTTAAATAGGAAGGCGAGAGATGGAGAAAAGGTTAAGGTAATTCTACAGAAAATCTCACAATCACATGGTAGCCCCCTTTGGATGAAGAAGCAGTAAAATTGGCACAAACGTATGCAGAGAATGCACCCTCAAAGGAGGCCATGAAGAAGTGTGGGAAAGCATCTTTCAAACCACCCTATCCACCTCTAACCACAAAAAGGGTGACTACCGAGGTTGCATTCTCCATGGGTATGTTGGAATCATCCTCCCCCTCTGCTTATTCTACTGCATCAACATTTTGCATAGCATCAAATAATGTTCAGCTCTCTGATCTCAACAATAACCCCATATGTCTGGCATGCCCCCTTAAACCATCCTCCCCCACTATCTCCTACACCCCACCATCTTTTCCCAAGGTCCCCCAAGCCATCTCCTCTATCCCTGCATATACCCCTCCACCTAGCCCTCCATCCACCAGATACCCCCTTCGTTCTCGGATTCGATCACAATGTCCTGATACCCTGAGTATACGCCTGATTTCCTCTCCCCCACCTCTGAAGCAAGCCCTAGGCATACTGGTCCTTATCAAAAGCCATTCTACAAGTTGGAGAAGAGATTGTTAATGGCAGACAACATTCCATCGACAGGGTACTTAGAGCAGTGAATACCCTAGTGCATCCCCCTCCATGAAGCTGCTATCTTTCAACTGTTGAGGGTTGGCTAGCCCTGACAAAAAACTAGCCATGAGAATACTGCTAAAATATGAACCCATTGATATCCTTTTCTTACAAGAAACCCTAGGATAGGCTAGTGTTATCGCTCATCTCCTCAAATCATGGCTACCAGGATGGACTTTTTACTCTATTGATGCAATTGGTTGATCAGGGGAGTTGTCTCTAGGAGTAAACACATGTTCCATCAAAATATGTAAAATTTGAGGAAGCTCTGGACACATTGGAGCAGACATATACTCATCTGAACTCGATATAGAGCTTAGGATTATTAATATCTATGGTCCCTACCACAAGAGGGAAGAATACTCGAATAAGCTGCGAAATCTCATATTCTACATAGGACAAGCTCATCTTGGGGGGGGATCTAAACCTTTCCATTGGATTCATGTAATCATGGGGACATAATGCACAAAGAAACAATCTCTTAGAATTTTTTGAGACTAGACTGGAGGAATATAATCTTATTGATATCCCCTCCTCCAAAATCCAACCTACATGGAAAAGCAACAGATCAGGTGAGGACAACCTCTCCAAGGGACTAGATCAATTCCTCATCAAGGAGCACATGCTGAATATAGGCTAAGTATTTAGATAGTGGGTTCATTCAGGGGGCATATCGGATCATAGGCCGATCTACCTGGAAATAAGGGGAGGTATGTACAAACCAAAATCCCCCTTCAAATTCAAATCTGCATGGCTAAGAGGCGCAGATTACATCATACAAGTCACCAAATTCTGGAAGACACGACCCTAGTGGTAGGAAGGGACATCTTAGAAGGTTTTGCACAAAATCTGAGAGAACTGAAGAATCTCTCCAAAATATGGGAAAACAGAAAGAGAACCCTGGAAGACCTTATCCTTAAGACTACTGAAGAAGAAATAGAGGCTTTTGAGAACGATCATGGAGGGATTTACTCTTCTCCAGATCATAAAGACCATCTAACATCCCTTCTGGCTAAGAGGAGTCAGATACTCAAGGATAGGGAGGAAAGTTTGTAACTGAGAAGCAGAGCCATTTGGCTTATGGAAGGGGATGATAATACCAAGTTCTACCACAAACTCGCCAATGCGCGCAAAGCAATAAATACAATTTGGCAGCTAGTAGATGAACAGGGTGACATAAATACCTATGTCTAAGCTTCAGATCACCTTTTCTCAAAATGACACAAAAGGTTGCCATTAAGACCATAGCAAACATTGCATTTAGGAAAACAAGGGGAATCACCATCATTTAATTATTTAAGACCCAAAATAACATTTGAGCACATGAACACAGTGATAATCAAGGAGAAATTAAACCCAAGTGTCATGTGAGACACTACACCGAACGCATATCCCCTTAGTAGAAAATAAAACCTTGTTGAAATTAATTGACGGAAGGGGAAAACCATATGAGGGTGGGGTTAACATATAATCTTCCCCACTATGACTCAATCAGTCACCAAATGACATAGTAGAGTGAATTTTTTATCAAAATTTATAAGGTAACAAAAGTCAACCTATAGTCAATAACAAACTTAGATAAGGACAACCCATCAGCTAAGTTATATCTTGTGTTAAAACCAAAATAAATAAAAATTAGGAGAGTTATTAAGAGAGGTATCAGAAATGGTATCAAACAACTAGTTTACAACACTTTGACCTACATGGGCATAAAATAAACAAATAAATAAAAATGGAATAACTAATAAGTTTTATTACATCTCTTACATTTTAAATGGTTGAGGAGGGAGAAGGAGAGGCTCTATAGTGAAGCCATGAAGGGAGTGAACATCATTGAGGTAAAGAATCATGAAAAGGGATATCTATTCAAATACTAATATCTAGGAATCAAGATATCTAAGATATGTAGTAAGTCCTTTAGGAAACTATTAAAAGGATGCAAACTGGAAATAGATAAGCATAGAACAAATAACAAATAGCTATTGAGGATGTAGGTAGAAAAATATAAAATGTAAGAAGAGTATTAGAGGATGAATGCAACAATGTTAAAAAGGTCTATTGATAAAAGAAAATGAAAAATAATGGGTATAACTATAATATTAAGGAAAAGATTCCAAACGAACAAAAGTAAGATTTAAAAATAAATGATCCACCTAATCTAGTAAATGAACTGTCACATGAAATTGACATAATAAATGTGACCACTAAGTCATTAGACAATAGTGAACAAAATTAACAAACACTATGAGAGAAAAGAACAATGTAGAAGAACTACAATGGGAATTTAAGAAATTGATGCCATCGATTTTTGGAGATTCTAAAGAGAGAAAAAATGCATGGTTGAGTAATATAGGAAAATATTTTCATCTTTATCAGTATTCTAACAATCCAAAAGCTAGGCTTAGTAATACCAATTAAATGGTGAATCCAACATTTGGTGCGAGAATACCAAAATTTATAATGTAATTAAGAAAATGGAGACAACATGGAAACATTTTAAGGAGATATTTGAGAAACAATACTTACCTAAAAGATACATTGGTAATAGAGCCAAGGAGTTTCATGATTTGAAATTGGGAAGTATGAACATAGATGACATCACCACCAAATTTTTAAGGTTGTTGATGTATGTACCCTACCTTTGGGGAGAAAAGGAAGAGGTAAAGAGCTACCTCTGATGCTTACCCTCCTTATAATAGAGTCAAATTGAATTTGACAGCTAAAAAAGAATGAATGAAGTTATAAGAAAAGAAAATTTGTGTCACTAGCAATTTAGTCACAAGATAGAACAATACAAACCATTGTCTACTAAGAAAAAGGAGATATCATATTTTAGAGGAAAAGGATTGGAATACCCACAATTTATGATATGGATTTGATCATTATAAATTTTTTCGTCCATGTCGATGCTTTCAGAATGAAAAAAATGGAAGAATTAGCTCACAGGGCCCTTTTCACTAGTAGGACCCAGATTGTCAAATTGGGGTCTAAAACACTATCAAAGCATTTTGAGGCATTAAATGACATCGTTTTAAGGGAAAAAATTTGTCATTTTAGCATCATGCCAATTTTTCCTATTGTACACACAAAGACCTTTCTAATGGTGAATGAATTGCATCAATCAGAGTTCGTATGTGAAAGTTATGCCACTCAAAATTTGACCTTCCTATTTTCACCACAATAATTTGAGAGGATGCTATTTCATCCCACATTATTCATGAAAAATAGGCTAGCCACATTATTACAATGAAAAAGACTCTAGAAGAGTATATATTGTAACTCTCGTTAATATATGAGGTGATTAGACCTAGCCACTAGTAGGCTATCAGGTTGTAATATAACTGGGTCGCTTGGAAGAAAATGGGCTCCATTATTTCGAGTGAATTTGTTCCATGGATGAAAAAAATTATCCAAGAGGGATAGGATATAGAGCACATAGAGATGATTTGTGCACCATCATAGCCCATTAACCACAAGCCATAATTCTTTGTACCCATGACAATTTTCTAATTAGAGAAATAGAATAGAGGAACCTCCCTTCCAACTAGGATTTCCTCTCAACAATATTTCTTAGGTCTTCTCTCATGCCAAATATGTTCATCATATCTCCCTTTATTACTATTTTTATTTTTCTTTGCAAATCATTTGTCTCGATATAATACTTTTCTTTCTCTTATGTTACGTATTTTTTTCTCACCTCTAATAGTTTATTTATATCTAGACAAAATTGTCATTAACATTATCATCTCAAATAAAAACGCAAGTTATTTTTATATTACTTACTACATATACAGTTCTTTATCTGTCCTTCTCTCTTTCTCTCTCCTTCTCTTTCTATTTCCTCCTCTCTCCCTCACTCTCTTTCCATCTTTTCCTTGTCACTCACTCTCTCTCTCCACCTTTCTCCCTCTACATCATTCTTGTTCCCTCCCTCTCTCTCCCCCTCAAACTCCATCTCTCTCACCTTCTCTCTTTTGAGTCTTCTCTTCCTTCCTCTCCCTACCTTTCTCTCCCACATCCCTCTATCTCTCCCCCCATCACTTGCTCTCTCCCTCTCCCCTCCAACTCTTTCATTATCTCAATTCCTATTTCCTTCTCAATCTCCCCTCCTTTTTTGTGTCTCCCTCTCTCTCTCTCTCTTCCCCTTCTCTCCGTTAGAAAATCAAAGGGCATAAAATATTTTCTTACTTTGATAAAAAAACTTGTGATAATTTTCAATTATATTGTCTTCTTATGTCTTATTTTCATCAAGAAACTATCAAACCATAAAGAACATGAAGATCACAACAACAATATGACATAGTATGTAGGATCTCAACTAGGGAAAACCGCTCTCCTAGGGGAAAACCAAATTAATGTTCTTTTCTTCTTATAGAACCAAGACAAAATGAGAGCTTCAAGACCTTTAGACCAAGACAAAGATTCGATCCAAGAAACCAATTCATCCCTCCAAGAAATAATTCTTCATATAATCTTAAGTCAACAAAGTCAACGACACTCAAACTTATATTTTTTTGGTCAAATCATATTTTGGGCCCTCAACTATAGGTTTGCAACTCACTCTGCATCTTTAGCCCTACAATAGGTCAAAAAATCTTGTCCTTTTTGCACGTGTGAGCAGAAATTGTTCAGATTTAGGTCTTCCTTCCTTCACTAAGGATTCTTCTTCTCTTCTAGTCTCTTCACAGTAGGCCTTCCTAGTATGAGTTCTTCGGGATAGGCTGACTTGGTCTTGGAGGACTCTTTTGACACTTTAAACACAAAATTTGTTGGTCAAATCATATTTTTGGCCCTCAGCTATAGGTTTTCAAATCACTCTGCATCTTTCAGCCCTACAATAGATCAAAAACTCTTGTCCTTTTTGCACTTGTGAGCAAAAATAGTTAAGAATTAGGTCTTCCTTCCTTCACTAAGGATTCTTCTTCTCTTCTAGTCTCTTCACAATAAGCCTTCCTAATATGAGTTCTTTGGGATAGGACGACTTGGTCTTGGAGGAATCTTTTGACACGTTAAACACAAAAGTAAATGTTCACTTTTGATGCAAAATGCCCACTAGGATATTATATATATGACAATAACTCTCTTGATTTACGAAAAATAATATTTCACTTGACAATACCTAAAAGCATGAAGAACATGCTTGACCTAATTAAATTGAGCATGAAACCCATGGTTATAAAATAATAATTATTTTTCTCCTTCATTTTACATCAAATATAAAATATCAAGAGTACATGAGTTATTATGAAGAACGAACCTAATTACATTTTTCAACACTCTCCCTATCTCCTTCCTCTCCTCTCCTCTCTACCTCACTTTCTCTCAATCTCTCCCTCGTCACTCCCTCTATCTCTCCACATTTATATCTTTATGCCTTTTTTATTTCATCCCCCCCCCTCTCTCTCCGCCATCTAACTTTCTTACTATCCCCCTCTTCTCTCTCTTAAATTTGATCGCGTTGTATTGTGTTTAAGGAAGTATCTAAATTAAAAAATTTGAATTGGTTGTAAAATATTAAACCTATATTTTGGATAAATCATGTCAAAGAAAATACAATAATGAAAAACTTAAACAAATCATGCTCTATATTTCCTCTACTATTGTTAGTCACTTTGCTTGCTCTCATTGCTTGGATCCTTAGTTAGGATGGATCTATGTTGTTTCTTCATAATACCGTTTATATTATATAAAGTTCACATCGTTATACATAAAATTATTCTCATTTTTTATTTTATTTAAACCTTCATTTAATTTCTATAGAAACATTTTTATTATAACATTTTTCTTTTTAGATTCGATTGGAAAAACGTTATCAAATTAAATTAATATAAGATATTTTGATTGTGAAATAACTTCTGGTTTTTTGGCATGTTGTCTTGATAATTCATGGTATTGGCCCATATTATTATACAAATCATATTTGAAAATTAATAATATCCATTTTCAAGTGGGGGTGAATATTCATAGTTAAGAATATTGTCATATTGTTATAATATATTTTGAATGTGAAATAAGTTATGATTTTTTGGTATGTAGTATTGTTAAGCCATGGTATTGGCCCATGGTATTGTAGCAAAATCTATTCACATGTTCATAATATGAATGGAAAAGTGGGGGTAAATATCCATGGTTAAGGATCTCATGATAAGCCATGGTATTGACCCATGATATTATAAGAAAATTTATTTACAAGTTAATAATATATATGGTAAAGTGGGGATGAATATCCATGGTTAAGAAACTTTTGGTGTTGTCAATCAAATATTTTGATTGTGAAATAATTCATGTCTTTCAAGGTATGTTGTATTGGTAAGTCATGCTATTGGCCCATGATATTGTAACCAAGCCTATTTACAAGTTAATAATATCCACTATAATATATTGTAACAAAGCCTATTTACAAGTTAATAATATCCACTATAATATGGAGGTCAATCTCCATGGTTAAAAATTGTCATATTGCTATAAAATATTTTGGTTGTGAAATAATTTATGGTTTTTTGGAATGTGGTATTTATAAGCCATGGGGTTGGCCCATGGAATTGTAAAAAATCTTATTCACAAGTTAAATTAATTGTAAGATGTTTTTCATTTTTTTCAATATTGTTTTTCCTTGATTTAGATAAAATTTAGTGGGGATTTTTTGGAATGATAATTTTGAGCTCTTTATTTGCACATTTAAGTGTCTCAAATTTTTTAAAATGTTGATGTCAACATCGAGGTTTTTTTTATATGTAACGAGTTGGAAGTGTCAACTACTTTGTAGTACTTGCTTGTCACACTATTTAAATTATCTATACCAAATTGGATTTCATTAAGTGTCAACTACTTTTGTAGTACTTGTTTGTCACATGATATAAATTATCTATAACAAATTGAATTTATTATTTTTATTATTTTAACCTTTTACATTTACCCAAGGTCCAAATAGACAAAGATTTCCCATAAATGCTGTGGCGCCAATCTTTTTGAAAACTCCTTCTTTAGGGACTTCCCTTGACAAGTTGTTAAAAGAAAAATTCAAGTGATGGAGCATTGTGAGATTTGCTAGTGATATAGGTATTCCATCTGACAAATTGTTGGAGGAGAGATCTAGGTTTTGAAGACTTAGAAGTTCACTGATTGACACTGGAATTGGACCTTCAAGTGCATTGTAAGAAAGATTCAGATATGCTACGTCTTTGCACCTTCCCACGATACTTGGAACGTACCCAGTTATTTGATTTGCAGAAAATATCTATGGCTTGAAGCTTATTGAAGTTTCCTAGTACTAAAGGCACATTGCCACTTAATAAATTGTTTGACAAGTTGAAATAGAAGGCTAAATTTGCAAGGCCTGCAAGCTCTTGAGGTATGTGCCCACTAAGCTTGGTGTATGATAGATCTAGCAGTAGTAAGTTCACACATTTCCCTAAATTTGCATTTATATCTCCTGATAACTGGTTATGATTAAGATCTAAATATCTTAATTGTTGGAGGTTGGCCACAAAATCAGGGATTCTTCCAGAGAAATTATTTCCAGAAAGTTCTAAGAGACCTAAGCTCTTTAGCTGCCCAATTTCCATTGGAATGTTTCCTTGTAAATTATTGGACTCCATATATAACCTCTCCAACTTCTAAAGCATAATAACTGAAGATGGGATTGACCCTGTAAAAGAACTACCTTTTAAACTGTAAAAGAACTACCTTTCAAACTAAAGAATGTTAAGCTACTTAAAGTTCCATATATAACCTCTCCAACTTCTGAAGTATAATAACTGAAGATGGGATTGACCCTGTAAAAGAATTACCTTTTAAACTAAGGAATGTTAAGCTACTTAAATTTCCAATAGCAGGAGGTATTTCTCCAGCTAATTCGTTGATACCCAAGTTTAAGTATTCGAGTTTTGTAGAGAGGTGGCCTATAGAAAACGACAATTGCCCAGTGAAGTTATTCTCAGATAAGCCTACTAGTTGTAGATTGGAACAGTTAATAAGAGCCGTAAGAATGGGGCATTTGGTGGTGCTACCGCTAATCAGGTAATTGCTGAAAAGCACAAGCCGTCGGAGATGTGTCAATTTACCCAATTCCATAGGCACTATTCCGCTGAGCTGGTTCTCTGCTAACTGAAGCAATTTTAACTCGGTATAATTGAAGAGGGATGAAGGAATGCTGCCAGTTAGCTGATTAGCACCCAGATAGAGATGCATTAACTGGGTGGTCTTCTTGTTGGATTTAGAGACGTCTAATTACAATAATTAAGTTGGACATACGTGCATTATGATTATGATATCAAATACTGTCAGCAAGATTACATTTATGTAATGATTAAAATATGCCAAATAATGTGATTAATTAAGTCATGGCATTATACGTATTTAAATAAGGATTTGGATACAAATACATATAGAATAATGTTAATCAATTATAATTGTTAATGGACCGATTATACTTGATTAAAATAATAGCAGTAATAAATTTGAGCTGAATAAGGAAATCAAAATCTCTTTCAGTTTTTCTGGAAACTTCCCGATTTCAAAATCTGATGAAATCCGAAATTTCAGATTTCTTGACAGACTTGTTTCAGCTAAATTTTAGGCTGCCCTAGGATTGGGGTTTTGCACTGCTATAAAAGGGCTGAGTCTCCAAGGCTTGCAATCACTCAAAAAAATTGTCTACTCCATTGAAGACTAGATACTCTGTCATTTAGGATAGCCAGAGAAAAGGATTGCAAGTTCTTGGAAGGATTCAAGAGCCAACAACTCAAGTCAAGACCAGGAGCCTTTGAAGATGGAAAGTAAGTTCCGCTGTGCATTAATTTTTTTAATTTCTTACAAAGGAGTAGATCTTGGTTAGGGTTTAAAGTAATTAGGAAAACCCACAAAGTAAAACCAACAATTGGTGTCAGAGCAACCTTATGTAAGAACTGTCTCTCCCGCCATATTTTTCGATCCTTAAAATTTCTGTTTTTTCCTCAATTCGAGAACGGAGAAAATTTTAAACTTGATGTGATTCTCTGTTAGCTTAGAGTTTGATGCACAGTAACCCTGGATTTCAATGTAGCCTGTACTCTTTTGGTTATTTCATGGTTTCAGAAATCAATTATAAGATGAGGAATTCGAGCATGGAGAAATTTTTGAACTTGATGTGATTCTCTGTAACCCCAGAGTTTGATGCAGTCTATACTCTTTTGGTTATTTTTCTTTTTTGACAAATCAATTCCAATCTTGGAATTCAAGTATGGAGAAATTCTTGACCTTGATGTGATCCTCTGTAATCCAGGATTTATTAAACTCCGGATTTATCTTGTTAGGATTTACTAAATACCCTGGATATTTACAGAGTACAGTTTGATATATAAACTTTGGATCTGTTTAACTCACCTTGGATCGGTTAAAGCCCAGACTTTACCAAAGTTGGAGCTATCAAAATCCATATTTATCAAGCAATGTAATCAAAATCAAATCTTTAGAATTGTAAATTTTAACCGTGTAAAAAAAAAAAAAAAAAAAAAAAAAAAAGGTTTTCAGTTCAAATCATTTTAAAGATGTTTACTTTAAGGGATTCGATCTCTCATCTCTCATGGACTTGAGGTTAACCATGTTAATGTGTCAATTTCGTTAAGTGAAAAAGAGGTTTTCATTTACAAATCTTTTTTGAAGTTTTTTTCTTTATAGGATTCGATCTCCATCTCTCATGGATTCAATGTTAACCTGGATAACGGGTTAACTTTTGGTTCTTAGTTTTGGTCTGCTATGTATATAGAGTTAACCTTGATCTTCAAAGTTATGGCATAAAATTTGTATTAACGTTAATTACTGATATAATACCAAATTCGGATTTTATCACAATAATGCTAATTATGGCATAAAATTTGTATTAACGTTAATCATTGATATAATACTAAATTCGGATTTGATCATAATGATGCTAATCATGGCAACCATAAAATTATTTAGTATTCTCTAAATAAATTATTGAAGCATTTCTAAAAGGTAATCATTGTAGAAACTGCTAAAGTTTTACTAAAACCTAATAAATATTTTGATGAATATAGTTGACATATTAAATTTAAAAGTATTATAAGATACTGTATTCTATGTAGGACGAATAGATTCTATACGTACATCCTAGAGTAGGTTTTAGACATAATTTTGGAATCTAACTAAAGACGTTTAGTATACATGTGTTGTTTTCTCATGAGTCAAGCATTAATGTTCGCAAACGAACCGCTCTCTGTAAGACGATTGCAAGGATGACTCATGACAAGTTGAAATATCGTGCTGGCAATGGACGTGGGTGTTAGCTTTCCCAAAGGAGGGTTTGCGCCTGCTAAGTTGTTTGGTGCATAAGGGTAGTGTATAAAAATAAGTTGCAACACACATGGACTAGCGATGTCTAGAAAAGCATCGGGAGCTTGGAACATAAGCGATCCGTATGTGATCCTCCTCCCCCCGTTGACTGGCCTGGTCGTTAGTTCATGGATATGTTAGTCTGACCCAAAGGTAGATTGACATGTTTGTACTTCATTCACTACACCAAAGTGCCTGAAGGTAATGATTGCACCCAAAGGTGTTTCATTACTAAATGGTGTTTTGGCTAAAGTTTTAATTGAGCAAATAGTTTTACACATGCCTTTAGATAGATTTTAGAATTATGATTAAATCGTGACGCATCGTATCTAAATTATTTCCTTGTTCTTGAATTTTTCAGATCCAAACATAATGTTAAGTCTAAGTCAGATTAAGCCCCTCATGGGGAACAATTTCAAACAGTGGGAGGAAAAGCTGAAATTGGTCTTAGGGATCATGCAATTGGACACAGCACTGAGATTTGATCGCCCCAAGCCTAATAAAGAGAGTGAGGTAACTCCTCAAGAGAAGGCTGATATTGCTAGATGGGAGCATTCAGATCGCATGTGCATAATGGTGATGAAGCAAACGATCCATGAGACTTTTCGAGGCATCATACCTGATACAGAGACAGGCGCTATTGAATACCTTAAGGCCCTTGAAGAAAAATTCACAAAGATTAAAAAGACTGATGTTAGTACACTCTTTGTGAAGTTGGCAACAATAAAATACAAGGGAAAAGAAGGGGTTAGAGAGCATGTTATTGAGATGACAAGACTGCAACGTGCCTTGAAAGGGCATAATTATGACATCTCTGATGAGGTTCTCATTGAGTTCATTTTTCTGTCTCTCTCGTCTAACTTTAGTCAATTCAAGATGACTTATAATTGTCAAAAAGAGACGTGGACATTACCTGAGTTTGAGGCTCGGTTGGTGCAGGAGGAAGAGAGACAGAAAATGACTAAGGGAGAAAGTGCTCATGTGGTAACATCTAATCCTAAGGGTAAAGGCAAGAAGCGCAAGTTTACTGCCAAGGAAAAGGGACCTACCAAGGTAGCTGCAAACAATGCCACGCAGAAAAGCAAGAAGGAAGATACTTCTGCGAAAGCAGAAGAAAAGAACTGTTTTTTCTGCAAAGCGCCGGGACATACAAAGAAATTCTGCACCAACTATCATGCATGGTTGGCAAAGAAAGGTATGTCTCTTGCTTTAGTTTGTTCTGAAGTTAATTTAAGCTCTGTTTCTAGATATACTTGGTGGATAGATTCAGGTGCAACGACTAACATCAGTATGTCGATGCAGGGTTGCCTAAGCCACCGCAAGCCAAGTGAGGCAGAGCGCTACGTTTACGTAGGAAATGGCAACAAAGTAGAAGTGGAAAGCATAGGAAAATTTAGATTATTATGTAAGACAGGATTTTATTTAAGTTTTGATGCTTTAGTAGTTCCATCTTTCAGAAGGAACCTAATTTCTGTATCTTATTTGGACAAAAATGGTTATGTATGTTGATTTGGTAATGGAAATTTCAGTTTGTGTCAACATTCTAAGCTTCTTGCTTCTGGTATCCTGTCTTCCTATGATAATCTTTATTTTCTAGATATAGACACTTCACATTCAGAGGCACTGCATATAGATAATAGAAAACGTAAATTAACTTGCGAGAAATCTGCAACATTATGGCACAAGCGATTAGGACATATCTCTATGAAAAGGATAGAACGTCTTGTGTCTAATGAAATTCTCCAACCTTTAGATTTTACAAACTTAAGTGATTGTGTAAATTGTATAAAGGGAAAACAAACTAATAAACATAAGTATGATGCAAAAAGGTGTAATGATGTCTTAGAATTGATTCATACGGATATCTGTGGTCCTTTTCCAAAGGCTACAAGAAATGGTGACCGTTACTTTATCACATTCATAGATGATTATTCAAGATATGGTCATATTTAGTTAATAAAAGAAAAGGCGGAAGCATTAGACATGTTCATAAAGTTCAAAACGGAAGTTGAGTTACAACTTAACAAACGTATAAAGTCCATTCGTTCTGATCGTGGTGGTGAATACTATGGTCGTTATGATGGATCACGAGAACAGCGTCAAGGTCCCTTTGCAAAATACTTAGAGGAATGCGGAATTGTGCCTCAGTATACGTTGCCAGGTTCGCCTGCAATGAATGGTGTTGCTGAGTGACGAAATCGCACCCTTAAAGACATGGTGAGAAGTATGATTGCTCGTACAACTCTACCTGAGAATTTGTGGGGAGAAGCCTTAAAGACTGCAGCATACATACTTAATAGAGTGCCTACTAAAGCAGCTAACAAGACCCCTTACGAGTTATGGGTTGGGCGCAAGCCTAGCTTGAATCATTTGAGAGTTTGGGGATGTCCATGTGAAGTTAGGCCTTATAAGCCAAGCAAAAAGAAACTGGACGAAAGAACCGTTAGTTGTTACATTATAGGCTATTCTGAACGATCTAGGGGGTTCAAATTCTATAATCCAACAGAACATACAGTTTTCGAGTCAGGAAGTGCAAAATTTTTTGAGGATAATGAGTTTGTGGGGGGAGATATGACAAAAGATAGTATTTTTGAAGAAGAAGAGATGAATGCGAATGAGACTATGGACCAAAGTCCTAGTTTTGTTCAAATTCCGATTGCGTTTAGAAATACATCTTTTGACAATGTGCAAACTTCATCATCCCAAACAACTCAGTTAGAAACTCAACATGGAATAGAGAACACAAATGGACCTGAACCCAACCCAAACCCTCACATTGACATGACAAATGTTGATGGCCTAGGGCCTGTGGGAGAGTCAGAAGTTGGTAATGATGTTCTTCCTCCTGTTGAAGATCAAGTTGTAAATGAACCTCAAGAAAATCTAGAGCCTGTGCCAATTAGGAGATCTACTAGAGAGAAAAGATCTACACAATCAAAGGATTATGCATATCTTCAAGAACATGAGTTTGACATTGGCATGTTTGAAAATGATCCTGTTAATATCAAACAAGCTGTGGAAAGCTCTAACTCTCAAATGTGGATTAATGCCATGAATGAAGAGATGAAATCTATGTATGACAATGACGTTTGGGATATCGTTCCGTTGCCTAAAGACAAGAAACCCGTTGGTTGCAAATGGATATTTAAGACTAAGCGGGATTCTAAAGGCAATGTTGAAAAATACAAGGCACGTCTTGTTGCGAAAGGTTTCACACAGAAAGAAGGCATTGATTATAAAGAGACTTTCTCTCCAGTTTCATCGAAAGACTCTTTAAGGATTATATTGGCGCTTGTAGCACATTATGATTTAGAACTTCATCAGATGGATGTAAAGACGGCGTTTCTCAATGGTGACATTGATGAAACGATCTATATGAAGCAGCCAGAAAACTTTGTATCAGGTGATGCAGGGTCTATGGTTTGCAGACTTAAGAAATCTATCTATGGGCTAAAACAAGCATCTCGACAATGGTATTATAAGTTTCACCAAGTTATTAGCTCATTTGGTTTTGAGTCTAACATAGTAGATGAATGTATATACCTTAAGTTCTGTGGGAGTAAATTTATTTTCTTGGTTTTATATGTAGATGACATATTGCTTGCCAGTAACGATAAGGACATGTTGCATCAAACTAAGAATTTTTTATTTAAGAACTTTGAAATGAAAGATCTTGGTGATGCATCATTTGTTCTAGGGATTGAAATACTTAGAGATAGATCTCAAGGTATTCTGAGGTTATCCCAGAGGAACTATATCGATAAGATTCTAACAAGATTTGGCATGCAAAACAGCAAACCAGGAGATACCCCTATATCAAAAGGGGATAAGTTTAGTCTGAAACAATGTCCCCAAACTGACTTAGATAAAAACCTCATGAAAGATATTCCCTATGCCTCAGCCGTGGGTAGCATCATGTATGCACAAGTATGCACGCGTCCGGATATTGCGTTCATTACCGGAATGCTAGGGAGATATTTGAGTAACCCAGGTATGGAACACTGGAAGGCAGCCAAGCGAGTATTGAGATACCTAAAGAGAACAAGGGACTATATGCTCACGTATCGGAGATTGGAACAGCTCGAGGTCATTGGATATACCGACTCTGATTTTGGAGGATGTGTCGACAGCATGAAGTCAACATCAGGATACATCTTTATGATGGCAGGTGGTGCTGTGTCATGGAAGAGCGCTAAACAGTCATTGGTAGCCTCCTCCACTATGGCAGCTGAATTTGTTGCATGTTTTGAAGCATCTAATCATGGCGTATGGCTGAAGAACTTCGTCACAAGTCTGAAAATTGTGGATTCTATTCAGAAACCACTCAAATTATTATGTGACAACAATTCAGCAGTGTTATACACAACGAACAACCGAAGTTCGTCAAAGTCGAAGTACATTGACATTAAGTTTTTGGTTGTAAAAGAGAGAGTGCAGAATAATGAATTATGTATAAAACACATAGGTACAGACTCCATGATTGCGGATCCTCTTACTAAAGGATTACCACCCAAGAAGTTTCACCAACATGTTGCTTGTATGGGTGTAATATCTGTTTAGGATAATTAGAAAATGTGGGAGTCTGAATATGTTTTAAGTTCTGTTTTTGATGTTCTATGTAATGCAATTGTAAACAATTTTGATGATATATACAAGTTGCATTCAGTTTAAGTTTCATTATTTCCTTCTTTAAAAATTTTTGGCCTCATACAGTAAAGTAAAGGTGACTCAATTAGAAATAGGCACGTCTAATCACACTTGCGTGTAATTTCTAAACTATATGTCCAAATCAGATTCATGTCATTCAGTTATGTTGGCAGCGTGATTTATGTCAGTTTAGTTGCGAATAAATGTGACAAATGCCGCTTAAGTCCTTTGTTAGCATAATTGATGGACGGAATTGTTTAAGAAATACGATAAGTAAAGACGGAAAAGTTGCATGCAATAAAGTTAAGGATATATAATCAAAAGGTTGCACTTGTCCATGTGGGAGATTGTTGGATTTAGAGACGTCTAATTACAATAATTAAGTTGGACATACGTGCATTATGATTATGATATCAAATACTGTCAGCAAGATTACATTTATGTAATGATTAAAATATGCCAAATAATGTGATTAATTAAGTCATGGCATTATACGTATTTAAATAAGGATTTGGATACAAATACATATAGAATAATGTTAATCAATTATAATTGTTAATGGACCGATTATAGTTGATTAAAATAATAGCAGTAATAAATTTGAGCTGAATAAGGAAATCAGAATCTATTTCAGTTTTTCTGGAAACTTCCCGATTTCAAAATCTGATGAAATCCGAAATTTCAGATTTCTTGACAGACTTGTTTCAGCTAAATTTTAGGCTGCCCTAGGATTGGGGTTTTGCACTTCTATAAAAGGGCTGAGTCTCCAAGGCTTGCAATCACTCAAAAAAATTGTCTGGTCCATTGAAGACTAGATACTCTGTCATTTAGGATAGCCAGAGAAAAGGATTGCAAGTTCTTGGAAGGATTCAAGAGCCAACAACTCAAGTCAAGACCAGGAGCCTTTGAAGATGGAAAGTAAGTTCCGTTGTGCATTAATTTTTTTAATTTCTTACAAAGGAGTAGATCTTGGTTAGGGTTTAAAGTAATTAGGAAAACCCACAAAGTAAAACCAACACTTCTTGGTACACAACTCCGATGGAATGTGGCCAACTAATTGGTTACTATCTATATCCAATACTTCAAGATTGGTGCAGTTGAACGCCAGAGCAAGAAGGATGAGCTGGCTTAGCATACCCAATTCGGAAGGAACACGGTCCTGAAGGTTGTTGTCACCTAATGCTAAGTACTGCAAAGAGGATGTGTTTCCCAAGCAGTCCGGGATTATTCCCGTCAAATTGTTAACACCCAAGGCCATGAATACTAGGTTGGGTAGAACACATAGTTGTGGGGGATGAATACTAGGTTGGGTAGAACACATAGTTGTGGGGGAATGTTTCTTGTCAGATTGTTAAAGGAGAGAGTCAAGTTCCTTAAACTGTGGCAGCTACCGAGAGTGGGCGGAATGGAACACTGGAGTTTATTCCTAGACAGGCGAAGCATCTTTAAGCGAAAGAGGGTTCCCAATTGATAGGGAATGTTGCCGTCGAACCTGTTGTTGTGAAGGTCATGTACTGTAAGAAAGGAGAGGTTGGCGTGAAGGGAAGAGATTGTACCTTGTAATCCCATGCTTGGAACATTTAAGGAAAAGACTCCCTGCCTCCGCCTGCTGCATATGATGCCCCTCCACTGGTAGAATGAAACATTTGGCATCCAAGACGTGGCTAAGGACTGGGAGGGATCATATGTGATTGCAGGCTTGAATGCAAGCAAAGCGTGTTGATCGGAAGCATTGGTGAGACGAGGATGGTGAGGGAAATGGGCGATGTGTGTGGAAAAGACAAAAGGATGATTGAGAAAGAGAATGAAAGAAGGGGTGGCGAGGAGAAGCATTATGGTAATCTGCATCTCTTGCGTGACAGAAAGAATGGTTTCTAATGAGAAAATGGAGATGTTATATAGCTGCTGCATTGAGTGAAGAGACTCAAATTAAGAATGGCAAGAATCTTTTCGAGATGTTAATTTTCCATAAAGAAGACAGCACTTACATAAATTAAGGCAAAAATTTGAAGTTTGACCTTTCCACAGAAGTAAGCAACAAAATTATCATTAGTTGCATACCCCTGGCGTAAGGCAAATTAAAGCTTTCTTCTATTTGAGCATTTTTGAGTTAGAAAGCAATTTCTTCTGGTGGAGAAGGAAGGGCGAAACTTACGCACTCACCAGTGATTGGATCGATTTTTTGAGGGGTAGACAACTGCGATATAATGACGTTGTCAAATTTTGGTGGGACAAGTTTCAGTCTTACTCGTGTTTTATTAAGTTGAAGGTAAAACAACTCCTATTAAAACAACTCCTATTGGGACAAGTTTCACCCAATGCCGCTGGAACAATGAATAATAGTTTCATAGTCATAGTAGTAAAACAACTAGTATTTTTATTTATTTGCTAGGTTTCGGATTTTTCTCTTTCATGGGACGAGTTTCATGGCCGATTCTGTATCACATGCAGGCACCACTCAGATATCGTGAATCCGTCTTTAAAGTTGATAACGTCATTTTATCGCAGTTGTCTCTGCCTCAAAAAATCGATCCAACCACTGGTGAGTGCATAAGTTTCACAATTTATTAAAATCACAACTCTCATCATGATCGTTAAAAAGCATATATAACATTAAAGTCAATCAAATATCTTGAAATCAGATTTTTCGTTCAGGAAAAAACCTAAAAGTCAAAAATGCCCAACGCTCAAAATAAGAAATCAAATATTTTTACCCGAAAGCAAAATACTTTAACGGTCAAACATGAAATACGAAATGGTACAAATCCTCAAATGTAGTCGATAAACCAAGTCAAGACGTTAAATTTTGACATCAAAGCAAAATACTTTAACCATCAAATACCAAATACCAAATGCAATGTCAGAAATGATCCAAATCGTCAAATGTAGCCAACATAAATGGTTAAAACGTTAAATTTTAATGGAAACAACGTAAATTCTTTGTAATTAAAGCTTAAATTTCGCAGTTCAAAATTAGTAAAATTCAAACTTGACCGAAAGTAAATTTTCAAATTTAAGAGAATTTTAATTTCAACAGCAACCTCATTAAACAACCTCAAACTTCAACAGACATTTACTGTGAAACTCAATTTCTCGCTCTCTTCCAACAACATCAATCATGTGTCGCATTGCTTGGAATGTTCAGATTAATTGATGGCCTCGTTTATTGAGGCTGAGGAATTACTGGGAAGGTTGTTAGAATTTGGATAAAATTATTTTAAGGAATTTTGTAATTGCCATATGACATAAGCTTCCTTTCTAGTTAGTTCATTATTCTTTTGGGAATTAGAATAAATTATTTTCTAAATAAAAAAAGTAATGTTTAGTATAATAAAAAAAAATTTATAATTAAAAATAAATTATTTTCTAAAAAGAAAAGTAATGTCTCATTGTAATAAAAAAACAAAGATTTATATATGTTTAGTTACTTGCTATATGACATAATATAATTTCATGTAAATAAATTAGAAGTAGAAAAAAATATGAATAAAATGTTAAACTTTATGAGAGATTTTTCAGCATAAATTAAGATATTTTATTTGTCGACGGGTTTGGAACCAACTAGTGTGATTCATCGTCAGGATAAGTTGAATGAGCAGATCACGCTTTGCATGTTAAATAGATAGAGCAGAAACTCCAAAGGCTGTATTTCAACTTTATATTTTTCAAAAATATTTCGACACAATTTTTTTTAACTAATTTGAATATATGTTAATAAATTTATGTGGATATTAATTTATTTACACATTGTATTTTGTATTCTACTAATTTCAATATTTATGTTAATAAATTTATGTGGATATCAATTTATTTACACATTGTATTGTGTATTCTAAAAGAAATTTTTATTTGAAAAAAATTGATCTGGGCTCATGTTAGATCTGGAGTTAAATGGATCTAGGTTAGTACTTCACTCAAATGGATTAGGTGGTTTCCTCCAAGGTTGGAATTTCAAAACAAAGTCACCCATCAAATTTGACGCTCTCCGGATCTATTTTCTACTATCAAGTAAAGATTTTGACAGCTTTATAAATTTTTGAATTGTATTTGATAAGCCAATCACCACATGACGAGCAAATTGCCCCTCAAATTCCATTCTTGGTTTCCTCTAAACTTCCAAAATTATAATTCTATTTGAGTAATCATACTTAATTAGGAAGAATTATTTTTAAAAATTAATTTCATGATATTTCAAATTTACTTATAAAAATAAATTTTAAAAATATTTTAAAATTTGATTTACAAAAATACTTTAAAAACTTGGACCATTATTTAACTTTAAAAATTTGTTGAGATAGGGTTAAAATAGAAAGAAGACAAACTCCAAATAGACCCAGTGTACAGCTGGATGTTTTCTTTTTATATCTGCAAAATATAAAATAAGGAGTTGTTTATGGAGGAATTGTTTGGACGGTTAAAAGTGATCACAAAAAATTCAAGAAATCTTGTAGAGTCATTATTTGAATTATGTTTTTGATGATAGAAATAGATTGAGCACCATCAAAAATATGTAAGGCATCTAAAATCTTGAAGTTTGACAATTATAATTTAGATTTACAAAATCTTGAAATTTGACCACTATAACTTAGATCCACAAAAATCCGGTTAAATTTTATCAAAACATAGCCAAAATTTCCATAACTTTCAACCCAAAAAAACCTCATTAAACTATGACATAAAATGCTAGTCACACACGTAAAAAACGAGATGCCTCTATCACGTACCTAAGAGCACCACGTACTTAAAGGCAAAGCAACAAAATTTAGAACAGGAAAAAAGCATGGAATTTGGACAGCTTAAAATTTTACAAAACCATCCAGATTTTTTTATTAAAATTGAAATTGTAAAAAGCAGGAGAAAACCATTGAATTTAAAAAATAATTGATAAGAAATGCAGAAGACAGAAGTTTGGACAAACACATGGGAGCTCACAGGTGCAGATCACTAGGAGCTCCCCCCAGCGAATGCACTTGCTTACATTATTCATTAATCATCAGGAATTAAATAGATACATAAGCAAAAACAGATTCCTAATTAATAGGAACTGAGTGTCAAATAAAGAGCAACTCATAACTACGTAACCTATTCTCCATTAATTTCTAACATCCCCCCTTAATGGAGAAAGGGATTTTTAAACACACCTAAAATGTCCCTAAACAAATCAAACTTCAGTCTTCCTAGTGGCTTAGTGAATATGTCAGCCATATTATCACAAGAATTACGATAGTCTATAGAAATCTCTTTGGACTGCACTTTCTCCCTAACAAAATGAAATTGAGTGTCTATGTGCTTAGTGTTTTTATGAAACATAGGATTGTAAGCGAGTTTGATGGAACTTTGATTGTCACAATTGATGATTGTAGCTTCTGTCTATTCTTCCCCTGCATCTTGAAGAATTCTACGCAACCAAACTGCCTCACATGTCGCTGCACACATAGCTTGATATTCAGCTTCTGCCGAGGATAAAGCAACAGTATGCTGCTTCTTGCTGCACCAAGACATGACCCCAGAACCAATGTTGAAGGCGTAACCTGTAATTGATCTTCTGTCATCTAGATTTCCCGCCCAATCAGAGTCTGTATAACCTGTCAAATTGACATCAAATGATTCAGAATACAAAATACCAAAATCTGATGTTCCTTGTAGATACCTTAATACTCCTTTCGTTGCACTCCAGTGACTGTCATGAGGTTGAGTCATAAACTGACTTAGAACACTTGCTGCATAGGCCATGTCATGTCTTGTTGTAGTCAAATAAATAAGACTACCAACTAACTGTCTGTACAATGTTGTATCCCGGGACAAGAAAGTTTGACTTGAATCTCTCCAAACTTCTAGACCCAAATAGTATTGCATTTCTCCAAGGTCCTTCATCTCAAATTTCTATGATAATTGCTGCTTGATTTCTTCAATGAGATTATCTGCACTTCCTGTTATTATCAAATCATCTACATATAAAGAAATCACCACTATATGCCCTTCATTATTAAACATGGTATATAAATTGGGATCATTTTTGCTCCTTTTATAACCATTCATGAGAAAAAAAGAATCAATTTTTTCATACCAGGATCTAGGTGCCTGCTTTAAACCATATAAAGCTTTCTTTAATCTACACACTAGATGTTCTTCTCCCTTCTTAACAAATCCTTCAGGCTGTACTAAGTATACTTCTTCTTTTAAATCACCGTTTAAGAAAGCAGACTTAACATCTAATTGATGTATTTTCCAATGATGTTTAGTGGCTAAAGCAATGATCATTCTGATGGTGTTTAATTTTGCAACAGGGGAAAATGTCTTTTCAAAATCAATACCTTCTATCTGGGAATATCCCTTTGCCACCAACCTTGCTTTGTGTTTATCAATAGACCCGTCTGCTCTAAATTTCAACTTAAATAACCATTTGCAACCTATAGGTTGTTTATCATCAAGAAGTTTTACTAGATCCCACGTATTGTTCGTAATGATGGATTCATATTCCTCATTCATTGCTTTCTTCCATTCAAGACTTTTACTAGCTTCATAAAAGTTAGAAGGTTCTACAATGTTTAACATACCAGTCATAAGCGCATGATCCCTATATCGAGCTAGTAACTGTCTTGGCCTGTTTGATCTTCTGAGTGGTGGGGGTTCAATTATTCTGCTTATTTCTTCCCTTTGTGGACTGAACTCCACATTATCCTGCTCCTGCTGTACCTGCTACTGTTCCTGCTTCTGTTCCTGCTGCTGACTCTATTCCTGCTGCTGACTGACTCCTGTTTCAGTATCCTCTTCTGAGAGTAAGGGCACATGCCATTCTTCATTGTTTTGGACAGGATTTTCATCGTCAATCTGTTCATGGAATAATACATCTCTACTAACAAACACCTTGTGAGTAGCAGGGTCAAACAATTTATAAGCCTTATACTCACTGCAGTATCCAATGAATGTGTATTTAATGGGCTTTGAATCTAACTTCTTCCTATTTTCTTTAGGAACATGTGCAAAAGCTTTACAGCCAAATACTCTAAGATGACTTATTGCAGGCTTGAAGCCAAACAATGCTTCAAAAGGAGTTTTATACTCAAGACTTTTAGTAGGACTCCTATTCTTTAAATACACTGCAGTATTAACAGCTTCTGCCCAAAAACCATTGGTTAGATTCTTACCTTTCAACATACTGCGAGCACACTCCACCAGTGTTATGTTTTTCCTCTCAGCAACTCCATTCTGCTGAGGAGTGTAAGGTGTTGTGAATTGCTGCTGTATCCCATGCTTGTTGCAATATTTGGTGAAGACTTCTTTCTTGAATTCCCCCCCTTGATCTGATCGAAGAATCCTGATGAATTTTCCTGTTTGCTTCTCAACCATGTTTCTGAATTGCTTGAAATATTCAAAAGCATGACTCTTCTGTTTAAGAAAATACACCCATGTGAATCTTGTACATTCATCAACACAGATTAAAAAATAATAGGCCCCCCCTAACGACCTTGTCTGCATCGGGCCACATAAGTCAGTGTGTACAAGTTCAAGTATATCCCTCTGTTTTCTATCTTTAATGACAGGAAATTCATCTCTATGTTGTTTACCGAACGCACATGCCTCACAATCAATATGCAACTTTTTCAAAACAGGAAGGCCCTCTACCATACCTTTGTTTTGCAGCAGAAAGAGATCACCAAAGTTAATATGCCCAAGTCGCTGATGCCACAAATTTTCAGCAGACTTATTTGACACCATCAAGGCTTGCTGAGGCGTACTTTTCACATCCAACTTGTAGAGTCCTCCTATGCGAATACCTGTAGCAATGGGCTTCATCTGATCCAACAAATCTTTAATAATGCAATAAGATTTAAAAAATTCTACCTTGAGGTCCTGATCTGTAATCTTGGACACAGAAATCAGGTTCTTCTTAATGCCAGGAACATACCACACATCAAATATATTCCTGATCTTACCATCAGGCAGAGTAACAAGGACATCTCCATGTCCCTTGATCTCGTACCCACTATTATCTCCAAGATAGACTTTTGCTCCAGTGTTGGATTCTTTAAAATTTCTGAACCATTGCTTTTTACCTGACATATGCGAGGAGGCTCCAGAATCCACGAACCAAATATCTGATTCATCCTCCCCGACCATAAATAGTCTAACATCCAGATTCTGATCTGGGTCTGTATCTGCATCGGCCATCTGAGAATTCATCTTGGAAAAAAAAACAGGTTACTCGGCAACTTAAAAAAATAACAACTCTCGCAACAGATTGAATATGATTGAATTACAACAGTTGTGAAAAATCTGACTGCAGCCTATTGAAAAAAAAAATATGTTGTCCTGTGTGTTTAGCAGATAGAGTTTTTGCATCAGGCGGGATCATATGCCAAGGAACTCATTCAACCTGCGAAAACTATAGCCATTTGTGCGAAGAGGCTTGCTTCCATCAGACTAGAAAGCAATGAAACCAACCACCAAGCATACAGGTGTAGAGAAACAAGTAAGGAGCCTGCCTACTGCCAACAAAAAAGATGTTGCGAGCACTTACCACGTAGACAGCAGCAACCGATGAACAAACACGTTAGCATCATGCACAAATCGCTCTCACTGTAGCAGGACACAGAAATCGCTCCGATCTGCGTGTTCACAAACACACGCTGCCTCCAAGGATGTGTTCTTCCCACAGCCAGCAGCGAAAATATCTTTTCTCACACCGCATGTCACACACCAACGATCGAAAACTCATCAGCTGGATGAGTTCTAATTCAATCGATCACAGTGAATCTTCCCCTTACCCCCGACCTGATGACAATTATTTGTCCCCAGAAGACTCCAATGATGTGTGCCTAGTTCGATTCAGCCACGAAGGGCCACTGACCGACCACGATGGGTAGACTCCTCTGCTGTGTGATTGGTCCAACAACTCCTCTGTGCGTGGGATCCTCTAGCACCACGGATCACCTGCAGCTCTGAACGAAACCCCTCTTGCCTCCACTATGCTGCTAATCAGCAGAAAAAACACAAAGTCCTGTCGCTCAATCTCCTCACTGATTACATGGGTCACTCCACACTTTCCAGATTGATTCATGAGAATCCCACTTTTCTTGGCTTCCACTACACCAGGACTCCATGCCACGATCACGATGCCATGATCTCGTGCATGTAGAACTCCCTCTGCCCGACCTTCGCTACCACAACACGCAACACAAGATTCACTGCGATTGCACAAGGACGAGGTGGCAACTTGCTCATGCGTCTCTGCGCCCGGTCGCTGGGCAGCTGCCGCCTGCTGGACTGCCGCGCGGCGCGTTGCAAGCACAAGGCCGAGGTAATTACTCAGGTTGCATCGTCTAATCAGCAACACATCATTCCAATCTCCAACGAGATCTCCACGATGGTGATCCACACGAGTGATCTTCTACGGTAGCCACCGATAATCAAACAACATCCAGCTAACTCGACGCTCACCAAAAACGTCAATCACATCGGCACTCGATGCTCAAACACGTGGTGAGATCACTCGATCTGGAACCACTAACAGTTAATAGTCAGATCACTTGACATGCATGAACCAAGGACCAGATCACTTGATTTGCGGTCTTCAGTTGCGATCTTCCACAAACTCCCCACTCAAGGATTTGTAGGCCTTCTCAAACCTGCTGCTCTGATACCATGATAAGAAATGCAGAAGACAGAAGTTTGGACAAACACACGGGAGCTCACAGGTGTAGATCACTAGGAGCTCCCCCGAGCGAATGCACTCGCTTACATTATTCATTAATCATCACGAATTAAATAGATACATAACCAAAAACAGATTCCTAATTAATAGGAACTGAATGTCAAATAAAGAGCAAATCATAACTACGTAACCTATTCTCCATTAATTTCTAACAATAATTCAGTTTGAAATTCCAACCTTGGACCCTTTTCCAATACTACGCTTTCACTTTTGCTTTTCCTTGACCTTTTTCTATTATGACCCATAATGCTTTAAGACGAGGTTCTCCTTGTTAACTGTCAATGACTAGTTAACACCCATTATTAATACGGACAATGACTAGTTAACACCCATTATTAATACAGTTATAGCGAATTTTGTGTTAAGTATACAGTTCTTGTATTAATAGAGAATTTTGGGTGAATTATACAGTTCTAACCAAGAATTTCAATGCCCGAAACATTCAAAATTAAAAATCAGCTTCTCATATCATCAAACATATGAAGTGGATATCAAGCACACACCTGGCATAAACGATAAAAGCTTCGAATCCACTAGAGCGATCAATATTGAATGGGATAGATTTAACAGTAATAATGATTAATCAATACATAATCATTATTGAACGGATTGCAAAATCAGAGTTCCTCGTCCTCCTCGTTTATGGCCAGGCTTTGATTTTGGGTCAGGTTTTGTCCTTTCCACCCTGTACTTTTTCTATCCGAGTTTTGGTTCGCTCTCTTCATTTCTCTTTTGGTTCCTTTTTATGAGAAGTTCCTCTGAAATTTCTGCTTCACTTGACTTCTACGGGAATCCTTATGTTCTTTGCCCTCGGCGTTATCTCTGTATGGAAAGCGATTCAGGATCATCCCTAATTTTGGCTATTCTATAGGGATGCGCGATTCTCTGATTTTCAGTTCTTCTACATTACATTTTCAGACAAAGAAAAACATTTTGGCTATTCTATAGGGATGCGCGATTCTCTGATTTTCAGTTCTACCTTACAGTTTCAGACTAACAAAAACATTTTGGTGCTTATAGAAACAATGCACTATGCTTTTTGCCACACCAATTTTGAATGTGTATGGAACACAGATATGTATGCTCTAATTGTATAAATATCTAAGATAACATTCAGCAATACTAAAGAACCCAATTAAATTGTGTGAAATTCGAACAATTTCACGCAAGCTAAAGCAAGTTACAAACATATTTACATTGATATTCAAAGTAAAGCTAATAGACAAGTGTATATCTATTGTACAGGTAGATTAACATTCTTAAATAAACTGTGTCACTCATCTTACAAATTATTCTCATCTACGGCAAAGTGAGAGTAGAAAAGAAAAAGTTCTCAATATTTCAAGATGTTATGCACACATCAAGCCGTGGTGCTTTCATTTTTTAACAGCGCTACACTGATTTCCAATCCAAACTGCGTGATTCTCATGTGAACATTCTCTAATGCTTTGGTTCTTTTTCGACCATGAACTCTTTGCTGTGGATCTAAGAAAAACGTTTGAACGTAGCAACAATGTACTCTAATATATCCACAATTCGAAGAGACTAAGCTATTGGGCATTCAACAATATTTACATCTCTGATCAACAAAAGACACTTTTCAAGAGCCAAAGAATTATGCTGTGCCTATTGTTATGCTTCATGTACTTGCCTCTCGTACATCATCCCAACTCTCAATTTCACTTGATATGCATAGAATTACAACATCAATTAACACAAACGTGATAACAATGTCATGGTTTTGTTGGAAAGGCTGAGGATAGAAAACATGAATTCACACCTAAAATATTAGTTGATGCTCTTCTATTGATCACACAAAACATGATGCTTACAATGAACCAGGCAAAGGGTATTTATCCTTTTCCAACTAGCTACTTGCCTCTAAAATCATCTATCACTTCACTTGAATAAACACTCAAATACTAGATCACTCAATTAACTGACTCTCTATATTTAACCAACTCCTCACCCAAGAGTAATTATCTTATTTTAACAAAACCTCAGAATAGAAATCCCGTGATTCAGATCTTTACTACTTATATCTATTGCATTTCGTTTATTTCGTTTATTGCATTTCGTTTAGTAAACTTAAAGAAGGGAGTAGAAATCACCATTTTTCTAAGATTCTTTTGAATAAAAGTAACTTTGTAGAGTGGGCCTTGCCACCACCCTCGTTAAGTTTACTAAACCGGCTGCAATAGAATAGATATCAGTACTGAAGATCTCAATCACCGGATTGCTAAGAAGGGCCTTCATCAACGGTCATGACTTCATCCATGGTCATGACTGATTTTCATTTGTTTTTGGGCATCAGTGGGATGTGATTGATGTCATTTGTTTTTTATAACATTATATTTTATTATAAAAATTAGATAAATCATTCATATTAATATTTAGCAAAAAAATATTATTAATTAACTTGATTTAAATGATTGAAAAAAAATTAAAATTATATTTTTAACAATTAATAAATATATCATTATTTCAATTATTACTCGTCAAACTTGTTTTTATAAACAATTTAACTTGTAGTTATTTAACATAAAAATAAAATGCAGAAAAGTCATATGGATTCTTAGAGGTATAGTCTAATTGCCATTCTCTCCATAGATAGATATGCGGTTTTTCTTTAAAAATGAATATTACTTTGGGATACCATATTGCTATTCACTTTACTAAATAAAAGTGAGAAAAATAAGTTATTACTAAAAAAAATGGTTTTTTTTTAATATTTTAAAATTTAAATCATAATGTTTTGAGATTTTTTTCATTAAATTTTGTAGAATCTGATTTTCGAGATTTATATATCATTTTTGTTTGATTTTTCAAATCAAAAAGGCCATCTACCTTTAAGATCAAATGTTTAAGAGCATAAGAGTGGTAAGGTCCATACACATATGTGTTGCAAGATAAGAGGTGGGAAAGGTGGGGTATAGAAATCCTAGGAATCAAAGAAAAAGATTCCGAGAAACTAACTGAAAATAAAAAGAAAATAAAAATAATAACGGATTTTAATAGTAATACTAATAATTTATTGTATAATTGTAATCAATAATATATAAAAGAATAGAGATGATAGAAGTACTCGTAATAAAATTAGCTAATTAATATAAAATAATAAATGAGTAGAATAATTAGGTGATTAATAGTATTAACATATTAGATATAATAATAATAGTAATAAAAGGAAATAAAAAACAGAATAATACTATGTAATATGCATGATATGTCCAATGTTTTGGATGGTGACTCCATCCATTATCACCGACCACAGAGTCACCATGAGAAATGTTGGAAATATTTGATAGATCACACATATTACACAATGTTATTCCAGAAATCTCTAACAATATGATTAACTGTGAAAGTCTCCAATAACTAATAAAATGACTTAAAATCATATTTTATCTTAATGATAAAATTAGAAAATTTACAAAGATATAATGTAATTAGAGATATAAACTCTATTGCACCTTCAAATTTACACTTTTTTTTGGCTTATACTTAATCTAGTAATAACATGTTATCATTATTAAGGTGAAGTAAACTTTCTTCTTAAACAAGCATTCAGAAGTTCTGAGTTCATATAGAGTCAGTTTTCCCCTCTAAATGTTTCTAGATGGTTTCCATAAGTAAAATGGTATAGAGACATTCTTAGATGAAGATTCATTCTCTTTTAGTTTTTGAAAAGCAATAATTCTCTCTATCTATAAAAGGATGAGATTTCACTATGGGTTCCACAACATTTAAACAAATTTTGAGTCTTTATAATATCCCATCGCAATGTGGTATGGCTTCCCCTTGAAAATAAAATAATGTGTTGGGGGATTATTAAGATGTTTCATCATTTCCACCTAGCCCTACTAAAACTCAAGACATGTTTAATGTTAATCATACGTATAACTCATATTAACCTCAATTCCTCACATCATATGACATGTGGACATTTGTGTTATAGCTCACAACCTCCATTATATGTTTTATACCTCCCATCATATGACATATGGACGTCTCTGTTATAGCTCACAACCTTCACTATAGGTTTTAGACCCTTTTTTGTGAGTCACTAATGGTGAACATAGTGTGTGGGCTCACTTTCTACGTGTCAAGTATAAAAAACATGGTTAGCCATCCATGTAACAAAGTCACAATAGGATGTCTCAAATGAGACAAGGTAATTGAATGGTGTTTATTATTCACTACAACAAATTGGTGAGATTGACTACCATCCTAGACTTGTCATTCGACGTTGCTTGATTTTTGCAGACAAATATTTCCATATCATTAGACTAGTGTTTTAGCAATACACTTATTTGATTATTCATGTCACGTTATTTTCACAAGGCGCATGGCTTTCATTTCACCCTATGACATCAACTCAGGCTGCAATGATAAGCAAAGATTAGTCAAATTATATTGCATTAATTTATGTTGCTAAGGATTTTATAGGTTTTATATTTTTCTTATTTTGTTATCATAGGTGAGGAAATTATTTTCAAGTAATGAATTCTCTAGGGATTTTATGGTTTTTCAATGAGCCATTCAATAAAAATTATCTAGCTAACATTTGATTCGATATTACAGGTGTTTGAGATGACATAACAAAAGTAGCACGCTATCCATTATTATCACAAGTTTATTTAACTTTTGGTTTCTGAAGATATGTTTATTTTAATTATGGTTCATAGGTCTCAAAATTTTAAATCTCAAAGATAATATTGTAATAAATATTGTAGACAATTTTATTTTACTAATAATAAATAAATAGATACAATTTAATGGGTGATGTTTATGAGTATGGGTTTTGATTTTATATGATGTGGCTCCACTTGACTGGTGACAAGCTATGAAAGACAAACAGAGGGTTGAAGAATTTTTATTCTCTAAAAATAAATTTGGAAGGGGGATGAACAACAGATCTTAAGGGAGCATGTAGCACAAAGGGGATATGGTATGATGGTGGAACAAGTCCTGGGAAATAAATAGTTTTTAGTGGGAGATTTTTCACATGTTATCAGGCTACGAAGGATCAATGATGAATTTATAAGTGCCCGAGGAAAAGAGAGGAGTCTCATGTTGTGAGAGCATAAGTGAAAGGTTGAGGTTGATCTGTGAATACCGCCATCTAATACTTGAAAGTGAAAATACATAGAGCTAAAATAAGCATGAGGAACTCATCTCTATAAAATCACAACCCAAGGCTTAGGGGCATGTTGTTAAAGAGATTTGCCTTATTGATCTACTATAGATAGGAGGAAAATCCCCAACAAATTTCTATCATCCATATGGTTGTTGGTTCATCCAGTCCTTAATGCATGTGTTTAAGTAGTGATTTCAAATCATGACTATTGATGTTACATGCAAGATATATTAAATCATGCATAAGTTCATAAAATAAGGTTGCTTAGAATGCTAGTGCCTTTTAAGAAAATTGATAGAAATGAATATCTTGTAGGTTTTAGTACCAGTCATTATAACCTTTAAGAGAAGGTTATAATCCCACCCAAGAATTTCATATCAATATTATTGTCTACATGTTTTCAAGGTTATAAGAAATATAGATGACTTTTAAAGCTGAATGGTTGTTCACTAGATTGATGGGAATTTTAATGGTTGATGGGAAGGGTTAAAAAAATATACACTGTAAAAAGAAATTAGATTTCTGTCTTGCGTATTAGGGAATACCTAGATAGCCCCAAAGGGAAACCACTTGAATGTCGATAAACTTCTAAATCTTCCTTCATTGCTTCTCTAGAAAGAATATTCTAGGCCTAGAATATTGCATAAGAAAGGACTACACATCCTCCTAGACTTAACACAAATGTGAGGTATTACATTAAATTATAGATATTAGTGACAAGCTTATTGAGAAGAGTATATGCCAAAACTATAGCATAGGATAAACTCACTGTTGTTTCTTAATATCATAGAACAAGAGAACTAATGGTAATAACATTTATGAATGGAAGCTAAGGATAAATGTAAAACCTATGATGTTTCCTACAAGAATCTATGTAGATCATGCAAACTCCAAGAATCGGAATAAATCCTTGAGCACACCAAGTAAAGGGCAAGTTACAACCTACAAGCATGATATTATTAGGAAAGGTGGGATGCCCTATGAGGTTTGTTGTGTCGATAACTAAGAAAATAGGCTGCAAGGATAAACCTAGTATGTAACTATTCACTAGTATGGATCATTTAAAAATAAATGATCCATACTAGTATGTAACTATTCATAGAGAATGATCCTCAAACTTTTTTTATAAACAATTTAACTTGTAGTTGTCTGACATAAAAATAAAATGCAGAAAAGTCACATGGCTTGTTAAGGTGACTCCATCCATCATCAGGGACCATAAAATCACAATGTTTTGGATGGCAACTCCATCCATCATCACCATGTTTTGGATGGTGACTCCAGCCATCATCAGGGACCACAGACTCACCTCACCATGCGAAACGTTGGAGAGATCATGCATAACATAGTGTTTTTCCAAAAATCTCTAACAATATGATTAACTATGAAAGTCTCCAATAACTAATAAAATGACTTTAAATCATATTATCATAATGGTAAGATTATAAAATATACAAAAGATATAATGTAATTAGAGATATAAACTCTAGTGCACCTTCAAATTTACACATTAATTATTTTTTGGCTTACATTTAATCTAGTAATAAGATGTTACCAATATTAAGGTGAAGTGAATTTTCCTCTTAAACAAGCATTTGGAAGTTCCGAGTTCATATAGAGTCAGTTTTCCCCTCTAAATGTTTCTAGATGGTTTCCATAATTAAAATGGTATAGGGAGATTCTTGGATCAAGATTCCTTGTCTTTTAATTTTTGAAAAACAATAATTCTCTCTATCTATAAAAGGATGAGATTTCACTATGGGTTCACAACATTTAAACAACTTTTGAGTCTCTATAATATCCCATCGCAATGTGGTATGGCTTCCCCTTCAGAATAAAATAATGTGTTGGGGGATTATTGAGACATTTCATCATTTCCACCTAGCCCTACTAAAACTCGAGTCATTTTAATGTTAATCATATGTATAACTCATATTAACCTCGATCCTTCACATCATATGACATGTGGACGTCTATATTATAGCTCACAACCTCCACTATACATTTTATCCCTCCCATCACATGACATGTGGATGTCTCTGTTACAGTTCACAACCTTCACTATAGGTTTTAGACCCTTTTTCATGACTCACTAATCGTGAACATAGTGTGTGGGTTCACTTTCTACATGTCAAGTAGAAGAAATATGGTTAGCCATCCATGTAACAAAGTCACAGTAGGATGTCTCAGATGAGACAAGGTAATTGAATGGTGTTTTTTAATCACTGCAACAAATTGGTGAGAATTGACTACCATCCTAGACTTGTCATTCGACATTGCTTGATTTTTGCGACAAACATTTCCATATCGGTAGACTAGTGTTTTAGAAATACACTTATTTGATTATTCATGTCACATTATTTTCACAAGGTGCATGGCTTTCATTTCACCCTATGACATTAGTTCAGGCTACAGTGGTAAGTAAATATTAATCAAATTATATTGGATTAATTTATGTTGCTAAGGATTTTATAGGTTTTATATTTTTGTTATTTTGTTATCATATGTGAGGAAAGTAATTTCAAGTAATGAATTCTTTGGGGATTTGATGGTTTTTCAATCAGCCATTCAACAAAAGTTATCTAGCTAACATTTGATTCGATATTAAAGGTGTTTGAGATGACATAACAAAAATAGCATGCTATCCATTATTATCACAAGTTTCTTTAACTTTTGGTTTCTGAAGATATCTTTATTTTAATTACGGTTGAAAGGTCTCGAAATTTTAAATTTCAAAAATAATATTGTAATAAATATTACAAACAATTTTATTTTACTAATAATAAATAAATATATACAATTAGATGAGCGATGTTTATGAGTATGCATTTTGATTTTATATGATGTGGCTTCGCCTAACTGCTGACAAGCTATGGAAGACAAATGGAGAGTCAAAGAATTTTTATTCTCTAAAAAATAAATTTGGAAGGGGGATAAACAATAGATCTTAAGGGAGCATGTAGCACAAAGGGGATATGGTATGATGGTGGAACAAGTCCTAGGAAATAAATAGTTGTTAGTGGGAGATTTTCCACATGTTATGAGGATACGAAGGATCAACTTGAATTTATAAGTACCCGAGGAAAAGAGAGGAGTCTCATGTTGTGAGAGCATAAGTGAAAGGTGGAGGTTGATCTGTGAATACCACAATCTAATACTTGAAAGTGAAAATCTACAGAGCTAAAATAGGCATGAACAAATGATCTCTATATAATCACAACCTAAGACTTAGGGGCATGTTGTTAAAGAGATTTGCCTTATCGATATACTACAGACAGGTGGAACATCCCCCATAAATTTCTTCATATAATCCTTAATGCATGTGTTCCAGTAGTGATTTCAATTCACTACTATTGATGTTACATGTAAGATATATTAAATCATCCACAAGTTCATAAAATAAGGTTGCTTGGAATGTTAGTGCCTTTTTAAGCAAATTGATAGAAATGAATATCTTGTAGGATTTACTACCAGCGATTATAACATTTAAGAGAAGGTTATTATCCCACCCAAGAATGTCATATCAATCTTATTGTCTACATGTTTTCAAGGTTAAAAGAAATATGGAAAACTTTTAAAGATAAATGGTTGTTCACTAGATTGATGGACATTTGAATGGTTGATGGGAAGGGTTAAAAAAAATATACACTCTAAAAAGAAATTAGATTTACTTGCATATTAGGAAATACCTAGATAGGCCAAAATGGAAACCACTTGAATGTCGATAAACTTCTAAATCTTCCTTCATACAGAAGGACTACACATCCTCCTAGACTTAACGCAAATGTGGGGTATTAGGATAAACTCAATGTTGTTTCTTGAATATCATAAAACAAGGGAACTAATGGTAATAACATTTATGAATGGAAGCTAAGGATAAATGTAAAACCTACGATGTTGCCTACAAGAACCTATTTAGACCATGCAAACTCCAAGAATCAGAATAAATCCTTGAGCACACCAATTTAAGGGC
The DNA here is from genome assembly GCA_031772625.1 of Pinus tabuliformis. Lineage (NCBI taxonomy): Eukaryota > Viridiplantae > Streptophyta > Pinopsida > Pinales > Pinaceae > Pinus > Pinus tabuliformis. The sequence goes on from CM062818.1 coordinate 1,240,307,908, forward strand.
AAGTTACAACCTAGAAGCATGAGATTGTTAAGAAAGGTGGGATGCCCTATGACGTATGTTGTGTCGATAACTAAGAAAGAAGCTACAAGGATAAACCTAGTATGTAACTATTCACTCCAAAAGCAAAAGAAAAAAAATTATGCATTCCTAGATTTTTAGCCACAATGGAAAAGGAAAACCACATTCCTAATGTGAGAAAACCATGGCCATGGTTCCTTAAATAAAACCCTAAATTTATTGTTATTATCAATATCTCGTGGGAGCGAGGGAGGGCCCAAAACTCAAACAAAATCCCGAACTCAAAGGTGTGGAGAATAATAAACAATGAATATGTTTTATATTAGAATTTCTACACATTTAGAGCACTGTAAACGGAATCAATATTATATAATGGAAGAATGATAGGGCTATGGTATGATACCCTTCCCCTCTCCATAGCTAAATGGAATCACAAAAGAACCCATTAGTAAATAACCATAAAACAATATTAGACTAAATGATGTCTTTCCATTTCTCCAAGGGAATGGATAAATAATATTATAAGTATGAAGAATGGGGTCCTGGTGTGTTAACCCTCTCTGAGTTATTTCATTACAAACAAAAAAATGTCTTAGAGAGACCCAATAACCACATAAACTAGAGATATCTAAAAATGAGTACATTCACAATTAGTGAAAATAGAAGCCATACAAGGAGACAGATGAAAAAACAAGCAAGGGAAGGAATTTATCATCATCTCATCATCGTATTGAGGGAAATTATTTTGGATGTAGGTCCATGGGATGAAATACATCCCGTCCTTAGTTTGTATCTTAGCATTATCAGAAACTCACCTTTAAATAACATACCTCCTACCCAAACCATGCCAAGAAGAATTTAGTGTCTTAGAAAAATGAAATGAAAGTGAAAAGCAAAAATAGATAGCAAACAAAAGTAGTTATTACCTACATTGTTTCCCATTACTTTCAAATCTTCTTCATAGTGTAGGAAAGATAATGTTAATCCAATTTTACATTTCATAGAAAGAATAAAAGTAGATATGGGTAATCGCAGTTGATTGCAATTTGAGCTTCAGGATGCATAAGAGGGAAGGGGGAAAGCCAAAAATAAAATGAAGGAAATGGATTTTAGGAAATTAGTAACGAAATGAAGGAAAACAATTCATAGAGTTAGAAAGAAAATTGGGACAATAGTAATGAAAACTCTGGAACCATAACTCTAAAAGGATATGTTGAAACCCTAATTTCAAAATGTGCTTACCGAGGAAGCCAATCCATTTTACATGTTTCAATTACCTATTTCTAAGCTTCATATCACCTTTGTTGAAAATGACAAAAAAGGTTCCTATTAAGCCCATAGAAAACATTGCATTTAGGATAAGAACGGAATCACCATTAGTTAATGATTTAAGAGCCTAAGTACCATTTAAGCATATGAACATAGTGATAAGTAAGCAAGAATTAAACCCAAGTGTCATGAGCAACAGCACACCGAACACATATCTCCCTAGTAGAACATAAAACCTTGTTGAAATCAACTGAGGGAAGGGGAAGAGCATATGAGGGTAGGGTTAACATATAATGTTCTCCATTGTGGCTCAATGAGTCACCAAATGACATGGTAGAGTGAATTTTTTTATGAAAATTTACAAGGTAACAAAATTTAACCTATAGTTAATAATAAACTTAGATAAGGACAACTCAAAAGTTAAGTTATATCTTGTGTTAAAACCAAAAAAAAATGAAAATTAGGAGAGTTATTAAGAGAGGTAACATAAATGGTATCAAACAACTGGTCTACAACACTTGGATCTACATGGGCATAAAATAAACAAATAAAATAAAAATAGAATAACAAATAATTTGTAATACAACTCTTACATGTTAAATGGTTGATGAGGGAGAAGGAGAGGCTCTATAGTGAAGCCATGAAGGGAGTGAACATCATCGAGGTAAAGAATCATGAAAAGGGATATCTATTGAAATACCAATCTCTAGGAATCAAGATATCCAAAATATGTATTAAGTCCTTTAAGAAACTATTAAAATGATGCAAATTGGAAATAGATAAGCATAGAAAAAATAAAAAAAACTATTGAGGATGTAGGTAGAGTAATATAAAATGTAAGAAGAGTAATAGAGGATGAATGAAACAATGTTGAAAAGGTCTAATGATAAGAAAGCAATGGAAAATAACGGGTAGAACTATAATATTAAGGAAAGGGTTCCAAAGGAACACAAATAAGATTTAAAAATAAATGATCCACCTAATCTAGGAAATGAATTGTCAAATGAAACTAGCATAACAAATGTGACCACTAAATCATTATATGATAGTGAACAAAATGAAAAAACACTTTGAGAAAAAAGAACAATGTAGAATAACTACAAGGGGAATTTAAGAAATTGATGCCATCGATTTTTGAAAGAGATTCTAAAGAAGAAAAAAAGCATGGTTGAGTAATATAGAAAAATATTTTCATCTTTATCAATATTCTAACAACCCAAAATCTAGGCCTAATACATACCAATTAAATGGTGAATCCAATATTTTGTGGGAGAATACCAAAATTTCTAATGTAATTAATAAAAATGAAACAACTGGAAACATTTTAAGGATGTATTTGAGAAACAATATTTACGTAAAAGATAAATTGATAACACTACCAAGGAATTTCATGATTTGAAACTAGGAAGTATGAATATAGATTTCATCAATAGCAAATTTTTAAGGTTGTTGATGTATGTAACCTACCTTTGGGGAGCAAGGAAAAGGTGAAAAGATAACGCTAATTCTTACTTTCCTTATAATAGAATCAAATTGAAATTTACAACCAAAAAAGAATAGATAAAGTTATGAGAAAATAAAATCTGTGTCATTAGCAATTTAGTCAAAAGACAGAACAAGGCAAACCATGGTCTAATAAGAAAAAAGAGATATTATATTTTAGAGGAAAGGGATTGGAATACCCACCATTAATGATAAGTGTTTGATCATTATAAAATTTTTTCTCTGTCTTGATGCTTTTAGAATGAAAAAATTAGAAGAATCAACTCGCAAGACGCTTTTTACTTGTAGGACCCAGTTTGTCAAATTGGGGAATAAAACATTATTGAAGAATTTTGAGACATTAAATTACAATTTTTTAAGTGGAAAACTTTTTCTCTTTAGCATCACACATTGGTTTCCTATTTTACACACAAAGTCCTTTCTAATAGTGAATGAATTGCATCAATCAGAGTTCTTATGTGGAAGTTATGTGACTCGGAATTCCACCTTCCTGATTTCACCACGATAATTTGAGTGAATGCTATGTAATACCCCCTTATTCATGAAAAATTGATTGGCCACATTATTACAATGAACTAGAGTATAGAAAAGTATATATTTTAACTCTCACTAATAGATGAGGTAGTCAAACCTAGCCAATAATAGGCTACTGGGTTGTAGTATAATGGGGTGACTCAGAAGAAAAGGGGTTCCATTATTTAGAGTGCATTTGTTCCATGGATGCACAAAATTAGCCAAGAGGGATAGGAGATAGAGAATGCGGAGATGATTTGTGCACTACAGTAGCGGATCGACCACACGCCATAACTCTTTGTACTCAAAACCATTTTCTTATTAGAGAAGGACAATAGGGAAGCCTCACCTTCGAACTAGGTTTTCCTCTCAACAAGGTTTCTTAGGTCTTGTCTCGTGTCAAATATGTTCATGTGTCATATCTCCCTTTGTTACTATTTTTTGGCTTGCAAATCATCTGTCTCGATATAGTACATTTCTTTCTCTTATGTCACATATTTTTTCTCACCTCTAATAGTTTATTTCTATCTAGACAAAATTGTCATTAACATTATCATCTCAAATAAAAATGCAATTATTTATATTACTAACTACATATACAGTTCTTTATCTCTGCTTCTCTCTTTCTCTCCCCTTCTCTCTCTCTTCCCTCCTCTCTCCCTCACTATCTTTCCATATTTCCCTTTTCACTCCCTATCTCTCTCCACCTTTCTCCCTCTACGTTGTTCTTCTTCCCCCCCTCTCTCTCCCCTCAAACTCCATCTCTCTCCCCTTCCCTCTTTTGAGTCTTAGCTTCCTTCCTCTCCCTCCCTTTCTCTCCCACATCCCTCTATCTCTCCCCCCATCACTCGTTCTCTCCCTCTTCCCTCCAACTCTTTCATTATATCTCTAAAAAAATTCCCAATGCCCAAAACTACAAATCTCGCACTAGCACCAGTTCATTATTTCAAATTATCTTCAACATTTTCCAAAAAAACGTTGAATCAATATGAGAAATTCCCTGGTCTGACCACAAAATAAGAAATCAAATATTTTGACAAGAAATAAAAATACTTTAATCGTCAAACATAAAATATGAAATAGTACAAATCCTCATATGTAGTCGATAAAACAACTCAAGACGTTAAATTTTGATATCAAAACAAAATACTTTAACCATCAAATACAAAATAGTAAATGCAATGTCATAAATTATCGAAGTCCTCAAATGTAGTGGACATAAATAGTTAAAATGTTAAATTTTAATGGGAACAACATAAATTCTTCCTATGTAAAGCTTTGCAGTTCAAGATTACTAGAATTCAAACTCGACCGAAAGTAAATTTTCAAATTTAAGAGAATTTTAATTTCAACACCAAGCTCATTAAACAACCTCAAAATTTAATAGACATTTACTTTGAAACTCAATTTCTCATTGTGTTAGAACAACATCTATCATGTGTCGAAAATTTGACATTGTGGATCTTCTGAAATAAAATCGAACAAATTATTGTAAAATGAAAATATTATCTAGGAAAATGCCCTCTATGTTATTTTGTCAAATGAAACCATAATGAATTCCATATCCCTTAAAAATTCATTGCAGAAAGCCACTAAAATATTCATGCGTACAAGGTTTTTCATATTGCAACTAATTTTGCACTACCCACCAACATTTTTATTCATGCATTTCATTTGGCTTATCCAATGCGATAGACTCGCCATAAATATGAGACTGAAATGAGAAGAAACGTTTTAAGAGAAGAGATATTTTGTAAATTTTTGTGATTTAACATTATGGTAAACTAATAAAAACAAGTTTGAATATATCCATAGAACATTTGTCAACCTCTCTAAACCTAATGTATTTTATTCTAGGCATAAACCAAATGTCATAAATAAATATGGAGTTTATGTCACTAGTCACCCTAGAACACAGGATACAAATGAGGAACATCCAAAACCCTCAATGTTTACTATGACTGATCAGATCAATACCTATATTTCCAAAAACACAACCTTCCCCAAATCATTTCATTGTCTAGTATGCTTAAAAAGATTTAACTATATATAAAAACACAAGGCATGAATTCCTATAGTTAGATATGCTCAACTAAAAATGATCTTTCCAAATCTTTCATTCATTAGGTGTATCTTTGCACCTTTACAGACAATGTCCCATTAACACCCATTATTATTACAGTTTTAGTGAATTTTGTGTTAAGTATACAGTTCTAACGAAGAATTTCAATGTCTGAAAAATTGAAAATTAAAATCAGCTTCTCATATCATCAAATATATGAAGTGGATATCAAGCACAAACCCGGCATTAACGATAAAATCTTTGAATCCACTAGAGAGATCAATATTGAATGGGATAGATTTAACATTAGTAATGATTAATCAATACATAATCAGTATTGAACAAAATGCAGAATCAGAGTTCCTCGTCCTCCTCGTTCACAGCCAGGCTTTGGTTTTGGGTCAAGGTTTGGCCTTTCCACCTTGTATCTTTTCTATTGAAGTTTTCATTCTCTCTGTTCATTTCTCTTTCATTTCGCTTCTATGAGAAGTTCCTCTGAATTTTCTAATTCACTGGACTTCTAGTGGAATCCTTATGTTCTTTGCCCCTCAGTGTTATCTATGTATTGAAAGTTATTCTGGATTATCCCTAATTTTGGCTATTCTATACTGATGAGCAATTCTTTGATTTCTCTAATTTTTAGTTCTTCTAACTTACATTCTCAGAATAAGAGAAGCATTTTGGTGCGTATAGAAACAACGCACTATGAAAATTACATAAATCATTCATATTTCTATTTTGCAAAAAATTATTATCAATTAACTTAATTTAAAAATTTAAAAATACAAATTATATTTTTAACAGTTAATAAATATATTATGATTTCAATTATTGCTCATCAAACATTTTTTTATAAAAAATTGAATTTGTAGTTGTGTGACATAAAAATAAAATGCAGAAAAGTCACATGGATTGTTAGAGGTATAGTCCAAGTGTCATTCACTCCGTAAATAGATATGATGGTTTTTCTTAAAAATGAATATTACTTTGCGATACCATATTTCTATTCACTTTACTAAATGAAAGTGAGAAAAATAAGTTATTACTAAAATAAATGTTTTTCCTTTAATTTTTTAAAATTTAAATCATAATGTTTTGAGATTTTTTTCATTAAATTTTGTAGAATGCGATTTTGGATATTTATAGATCATTTTCGTTTGATTTTTCAAATATAAAAGGAGATCTAACTTTAAGATAAAATGTTTAAGAGCATAAGAGTGATAAGTTCCATACACATATGTGTTGCAAGATAAGAGGTGGGAAAGGCGGGGTATAGAAATCCTAGGAATCCAAGAAAAGGATTCAGAGAAAAGTAACTCAAAAAAAAAGAAAATAAGAATAATAATTGATTTTAATGGTAATAGTAATAATTAATTATATAATTGTAATGAATAATATATAAATAGAATAGAGATGATAATATTACTGATAATAAAATTAGATAATTAATATAAAATAAGAAATGAGTAGCAAGACAATATAATATTATCCCAGAGTAATTAGGTGATTAATAGTATTAACATATTAGATATAATAATAATATTAATAAAAGGAAATAAATAAAAAAATAATATTGTGTAATGTGTGTGATATGCCCAATGTTTTGGATGGGGACTCCGTCCATCATCAGGGACCACAGAATCACCATACAAAACTTTGGACATATCACAAATATTACACAATGTTATTCCAGAAATCTCTAAAAATATGATTAACTATGAAAGTCTCCAATAACTAATAAGATGGGTTAAAATTATATCATCATAATGATAAAATTACAAAATTTTCAAAAAGTATACTATAGTTAAAAATATAAACTCTAGTGCACCTTCAAATTTACACATTATATTTTTGCGTTATATTTGATCAAATGATGACATGTTATCATTATTAAACAAGCATTCTACTTCCGAGTTTGTATACAGTCAGTTTCTGTCTGAATGTTTCTAAATAGTTTCCCTAAATAAAATTGTATAGAGGAATTCTTGAATGAATATTTATTCTCTTCTAATTTTTGAAGAAAAATAATTCTCTCTATATATAAAGGGATGAGATGAGATTTCACTATGGGTTCCACAATATTTAAACAACTTTTCACTCTCCATAATATCCCATCGCAATGTGGTATGGCTTCCCTTTGAGAATAAAATAATGTGTTGGGATATTATTAAGACATTGCATCATTTCCACCTGGCCCTACTCAATCTCAAGACATGTTTAATGTTAATCATACTTATAACTAATATTAACCTCGATCCCTCACATCATATGACATGTGGACCTCTTTATTATATCTCACAACCTCCACTATACATTTTAGATCCTTTTTCCTGAGCCACTAATTGTGATGATAATATGCGGGTTCATTTTCTACGTGTCAAGCATCAGAAACATGGTTCTGACCCATCCATGTAACAAAGTCACAATTCGATGTCTTGGATGAGACAAGGTAATTGAACGATGTTTTCTAATCAAATATTTGACCATCCAAGACTTCTCATTCAGCATTGCTTGATTTTTGCAAACAAATATTTCCATATCGGTAGATTAGTGTTTCAAAAATTTACACTTATTTGATTATTCATGTCACCTTATTTCCACAAGGTGCATGGTTTTCCCTATGACACTAGCTTAGTCTGCAATGCTAAGTAAAGATTATTCAAATTATATTGAATGAATTTATGTTGCTAAGGATTTTATAGGGTTAATATTTTTCTTATCTTGTTATCATACATGAGGAAAGGAATTTCAAGTAATGAATTCCTTGGGGGATTTGATGGTTTTTCAATGATCCATTTAATAAAAACTATCTAGCTAACATTTGATTCGGTATTACATTTGTTTAAGAGGACATAACAAAATCGTTTACTATCCATAACTATCACAAGTTTCTTTAACTTTTGTTTTCTGAAGATATGTTTATTTTAATTATGGTTGTAATGTAACGAAATTTTAAATTTCAAAAATAAAAACAAAAACAAAAACAAAAAACACTTTTTATGCATTGCTAGACTTTTAGCCACAATGGAAAAGGAAAACCACATTCATAATGTGAGAAACACATGGCCATTGTTCCTTTAAGACAACCCTAAATGTTTTTTTATTATAAATATATGGCAGGGGCAGGTGAGGGAGCAAAACTCAAATATGATCCCAAACTCAAAGGCATGGATAATAAAAAACAATACATACATTCTTTATTAGAAGTTCTACACATTTAGGGAATTGCAAAGAGAATTAATATTATATAATGGCATAATCGTAAGGCGATGGTGTGATACCCTTACCCTCTCCATTACTAAATGGATTCAAAAAAGAACCCATTAGTAAATAATCATAGAAAATATTAAACTAAATGATGTGTTTCAATTTCTCCAAGGGAATGAATAAATAATGTTATAAGTATGAAGAATGGGGTCCTAGTGTGTTAACCCTCTCCTAGGTATTACATTACAAACAAAAATTGTCTTATGGAGATGCAATAACCATATAAAATAAAGATAGCTGAAAATGACTCCATTTAAAATAAGTGAAAATAGAAGTCATTCAATGAGACATATCAAAAACAAATCAGGGGAAGGAAGTTACAATCCTCTCATCATCGTATCGAGGGAAAGTATTTGGGAAATAGTTCCATGGGATGACATACATCCCCTCCTTAGTTTGTATCTTAGCATTATCAGAAACTTCCCTCCAAATAACAAACCTCCTACCCAAACCATGCGAGGAACAATTTAGTGTCTTAGAAAAATGAAATGAAAGTGAAAAACAAAAATAGATAGAAAAAAAGGTAGATATTACCTGCATTTCTTCCCATTCCTTTCAAAACCTCTACATAGTACAGGAAAGATAATGTTCATCCAATTTTATATTTCATACAAAGAATAAAACTTGATGCAGGGAATTTCAGTTGATTATAATCTAAGCTTTGGGATGCATAAGAGGGAAGGGGGAAAATAAAAATAAAAAGATGGAAATGGATTGTGGGAAATTAGTAACAGAATGAAGAAAAACAACATACATAGTCAAAAAGAAAATTGGGACAATAGCAATGAAAAATCTGGAACTTTAACTCTGAAAGGATATGTTCAAACCCTAATTTTGAAATGTGCTTATTTCCACATGTCAAGTACCTATGTCTAAGCTTCAGATCACCTTTTTTCAAAATGACACAAAAGGTTTCTATTAAGACCATAGAAAACATTGCATTTAGGACAACAAGGGGAATCACTATTAGTTAATTATTTAAGAGCCGAAATAACATTTGAGCACATTAACATAGTGATAATTAAGGAGAAATTAAACCCAAGTGTCATGTGAGACACTACATTGAACACATATCCCCTTAGTAGAAAATAAAACCTTGTTGAAATCAATTGAGGGAAGGGGAAAAGCATACGAGGGTGGGGTTAACATATAATCTTCCCCATTGTGACTCAATGAGTCACCAAACAACATGCTAGACTGAATTTTTTTATCACAATTTATAAGGTAACAAAATTCAACCTATAGTCAATAATAAGCTTAGATAAGGAAAACCCATAAGCTAAGTTATATCTTATGTATAAAAAGAAAAAAACAAAACAAAACAATAAAACAAAACAAAACAAAACAAAATAAATAAATAAATAAATAAATAAAAATAAATAAATAAAAAATTAGGAGAGTTATTAAGATAGGTATCAGAAATGGTATCAAACAATTGGTTTGCAACACTTAGGAACTACATGGGCATAAAATAAACAAATAAAATAAAAATAGAATAACTAGAAATTTTTATTACAACTCTTACATGTTAAATGGTTGTGGAGGGACAAGGAGAGGCTCTGTAGTGAAGCCATGAAGGGAGTGAACATCATCAAGGTAAAGAATCTTGAAAAGGGATATCTATTGAAATACCAATCTCTAGGAATCAAGATATCCAAGATATATAGTAAGTCATTTAAGAAACTATTAGAAGGATGCAAACTCAAAATAGATAAGCATAGAACAGATAACAAACAGCTATTGAGGATGTAGGTAGAGTATTATAAAATGTAAGAAGAGCAATAGAGGATGAATGCAACAATGTTAAAAAGGTCTAATGATTAAAAAAAATGAAAAATAATGGGTAGAACTATAATATTAAGGAAAGGATTCCAAAGGAACGAAAGGAAGATTTAAAAATAAAATATCCACCTAATTTAGGAAATGAATTGTCAAATGAAAATGACATATTAAATGTGACCACTAAGTCATTAGACAATAGTGAACAAAATGAACAAACACTATGAGAAAAAGGAACAATGTAGAAGAACTACAACAGGAATTTAAGAAATTGATGCCATCGATTTTTTAGGGAGATTCTAAAGAGGAAAAAAGAACATGGTTGAGTAATATAGGAAAATATTTTCATCTTTATCAATATTCTAACAACCCAAAATCTAGGCTTACAACATACCAATTAAATGGCGAATCCAATATTTTGTGGGAGAGTACCAAAATTGATAATGTAATCAAGGAAAAGGAGACAACATGGAAACATTTTAAGGAGATATTTGAGGAACAATATTTACTTGAAAGATACATTGATAATAGAGCCAAGGAGTTTCATGATTTGAAACTGGGAAGTATGAATATAGATGACATCATCACCAAATTTTTAAGGTTGTTGATGTTTGTACCCTACCTTTGGCGAGAAAAGGAAAAGGTAAAGAGATACGTATGATGCTTACCCTCCTTATAATTGAATCAAATTGAATTGAAAACCAAAAAATAATGAATGAAGTTATAAGAAAAGAAAAATTTTGCCATTAGCAATTTAGTCACAAGACAGAAAAATACAACCATTGTCTACTAACAAAAAGAATATATCATATTTCAGAGGAAAACTTGAATACCGCCAATTTATGATATAGATTTGATCATTATAATTTATTTCATCCATATCGATGCTTTCAGAATGAAAAAATTGGAAGAATCAACTCATAGGACCCCTTTTACTAGTAGGACCCAGTTTGTCAAATTGGGGTCTAAAAAATTATCGGAGCATTTTGAGGCATTAAATGACATTGTTTTAAGGGAAAAATTTTGTTGCTTTAGTGTCATGTCAATTTTTGCTATTGTACACAAAAATACCTTTCTAATGGTGAATTAATTGCATCAATCATAGTTCATATGTGAAACTTATGCCACTCAGATTTTACCTTCCTATTTCACCACAATAATTTGAGAGGATGCTATGTCATCCCCCATTATTCATGAAAAATGGGCTAGCCACATTATTACACTGAACAAGACTCTAGAAGAGTATATATTGTAGCTCTCATTAATATATGAGGTGATCAAACCTAGCCACTATTAGGCTATCAGGTTTTAGTATAACTGGGTCACTCGGAAGAAAATGGGCTCCATTGTTTCTTGTGAATTTGTTCCATGGATGCACAAAATTAGCCAAGAGGGATAAGATATAGAGCACATAGAGATGATTTGTGCACTATTGTAGCCCATTGACCACAAGCCATAATTATTTGTACTCACAACCATTTTCTAATTAGAGAAAAAGAATAGAGGATCCTCCCTTCCAAATAGGTTTTCCTCTCAACAAGATTTCATAGGTCTTATCTCATGCCAAATATGTTCATGTGTCACATATCCCTTTATTACTAATTTTTTTTTTTTGAAAATCATCTGTCTCGATATAATAATTTTCTTTATCTTATGTTACATATTTTTTCTCACCTCTAATAGTTTATTTATATCTAGGCAAAATAGTCTTTAACATTATCATCTCAAATAAAAATGCAAGTTTTTTTTATATTACAAACTACATATACAATTCTTTATCTCTCCTTCTCTCTCTCTTTCCTCCTCTCTCCCTCACTCTCTTTCCATATTTCCCTTTTCTCTCCCTCTCTCTCTCCACCTTTCTCCCTCTATGTCGTTCTTATTTCCTCCCTCTCTCTCCCCCTCAAACTCCATCTCTCTCACCTTCTCTCTTTTGAGTGTTCTCTTCCTTCCTCTCCCTCCCTTTCTCTCCCACATCCCTCTATCTCTCCCCCCATAACTTTTTTTCTCCCTCTTCCCTCAAACTCTTTCATTATCTCAATCCCTATCACCTTCTCACTCTCCCCTGCTTTTTTGTGTCTCCCTCTCTCTCTCTTCCCCTTCTCTCTGTTAGAAAATCAAAAGGCATAAAATATTTTCTTACTTTGATAAAAACTTGTGATAATTTTTAATTATATTGCCTATTATGTCTTATTTTCATCAAGAAACTATCAAACAATAAAGAACATGAATATTGCAACAACAATAGAACATAGTACATAGGATATCAGCTAGGGAAAATCCCTCTCCTAGGGGAAAACCAAATTAAAATTTTCTTCTTCTTATAGAACCAAGACAAAATGAGAGCTTCAAGACCTTTAGACCAAGACAAAGATTCGATTTAAGAAACCAATTCATCCTTCCAAGAAATAATTCTTGATATAATTTTAAGTCAACAAATTCATTGAAACTCAAACTTCTATTTTGTTCGTCAAATCATATTTTGGGCCCTCAACTGTAGGTTTGCAACACACTCTACATATTTTAGCCCTACAATAGGTCAAAAACTCTTGTCCTTTTTGCACATGTGAGAAGAAATAGTTAAAAACCAGGTCTTCCTTCCTTTGCTAAGGATTCTTCTTCTCTTCTAGTCTCTTCACTACTATATATAAATTTCCAGGTGGTCGAATAGGCCTTCCTAGTATGAGTTCTTCAGGATAGGCTGAATTGGTCTTGGAGGAATATTTTGACACCTTAAACACAAAAGTAAATCTTCTCTTTTGAGGAAAAATGGCCACTAGGATATTATATACATGACAATGACTCTCTTGATTATGAAAAATAATATTTTGACAAAATACCTAAAAGCATGAAGAACATGCTTGACCTAATTAACTTGAGCATGAAACCCATGCTTATAAAATAATAATTATTTTTCTCCTTCTTCTTTTTACATCAAATATAAAATATCAAGAGTACATGAGTCATTATGAAGAACGAACCTAATTACTTTTTTCAATGCTCTCCCTATCTCATTCCTCTCCTCTTCTCTTTCTTCCTTCATCTCCTCTCTACCTCACTTTCTCTCAATCTCTCCCTTGTCACTCCCTCTTTCTCTCCACATTTATCTCTTTATGCCTTTGTTATTTCATCTCTCTCTCTCTCTCTCTCTCTCTCTCTCTCTCTCTCTCTCTGCCATGTTCCTCTCTCTCTCCTTCTCCCCTCTCTCTCTCTCTCTCTGCCATGTCCCTCTCTCTCTCTCCTTCTCCCCTCTCTCTCTCTCTCTCTCTCTCTCTCTCTCTCTCTGCCATCCAACTTTGTTACTATTCCCCCTATTCTCTCTCTTAATTTCGATCACGTTGTATTTTGTTTAAGGAAGTATCTAATTTAAAAAAGTTGAATTGGTTGTAAAACATTAAACCTATATTTTGGATCAATCATGTCAAAGAAAATACAATAATGAAAAACTAAAACAAATCATGCTCTATCTCTCCTCCATTATTGATAGTCACTTTGCTTGGATCCTTAGTTAGGATGGATCTATGTTGTTTCTTCATAATAACATTTATATTATATAAAGTTCACATCATTATACATAAAAGTATTCTCATTTTTTAATTTTACTAAAACCTTGATTTAATTTCTATAGAAATATTTTTAGTAGTCATGAGGATAGAAGGTTTAGATATATCTGAAAACTACTTATAACCTCTTTCCTTTTAAATTCCATTGAAAAAATGTTATCAAATTAAATTAATATCAGATATTTTGATTATGAAATAACTTATGGTTTTTGGGTATGTTGTTTTTCAAGTGTGGGTGAATATTCATAGTTAAGAATCTTGTCATATTGTTATAAAATATTTTGAATGTGAAATAAGTTTTGATTTTTTGGCAAGTAGTACTGATAAGCCATGGTACTGGCCAATGGTATTGTAGAAAAATCTATTCAGAAACCTAGCTCTAGCACCCTTCAATACTACCTCAGGTGAGACCTCAGTCAGTGCCCTGCAGAATATTGTCGAAAGGGCCAGTAGTTTCGGGATTTGTTTGGTTAAAACACTTCTGAGCCTAGGTCAGGCCCTAATAAGCCAACAAATGGTTCCATTGCTAAGACCGGGATCTGCCTAAGGGATATTTGATGTCTGACCACTAGAACCCTACGAAGAAAGAAATTGAATATCGATTGGATCAAAAGCTTCACGAGTTCATGATACAGGAAAACAAAACCCTGCAAATATCCAAGAAGAGGTGGTTGGATCACTATGTATACACGGAAATCCATGAAATCTTCTTCACGACCTTCTCTTCAGAGATGTATGATTCGATTGCAAGGCTAGCCGATATCCAGGGAAGGTGCAAGCTTGATCAACCAATAGTGTGGACTGCAGAGTTGGTGTACAGGCTAGAGGCTTCAAAAGATAAGATTGCACGGGTAGTAGACCATTGGCTCGATCATATAATAGGAGGGTTTATCACCGAATTTGCGATAGACACGACTATAAGCTACAGCGAAGCAGAACGACGTTTTCTCAAGGAATCGCAAGGTAAGTACATCAAATCTTTGATTAACTCGATTAGGATGTTGTTATGTGAAAAACTGGTGATGTGAATACATTAATGAGTGGAACGACGAGGAGAGGAAAGTCTATAAAGGTACCAAAGGGTTACAAAACAATCCTTTAATTTCACCTCCGCTTGTGAGCGAGGAAGAGTGCGCTTGGGTTTCTCCGAGGACTGCGGTCAGTTTGATAAGGAAATGCATTCCGCAGTTACCATCCCCACTTACACCACTGCTCATGATGCCTCCTTCACCTCCATCTTTGCCCACACCACCTCCACCAAACCAGCAATTCAGCATGGCGAGCGCAATCAAGCTGCCTGTATTTAGAGGAGTAGGGAACAAAGATCTAGATCAATTTTGGTTTTTATTAAGAGTAGTACGGGAAACACACAGGGTTACGGATGTTAACATTAAGAAGGACACATTGGTAATTGCGCTGCAGGACCACGTGCTGACTTGGTATATCAAGAACTCAAATGATCAACCAAATGCAGGAATAACGGAGATCGAGATCGCGTTGAGCAAAGAATTTATTAGGCCGAAATCTGAAACGTATTTGATTATTGAATTGAAGGAGATCGCGATGCTTCCAGGCGAAACCCCCTAGAAGATTGATCAGAGGCTAAAAGGTACGATCCGCAAGGCTAATATGACACTGATAGATGCGCAACACCTTGTGTGGTTTGTGGCATATTTGACACCACACCTGAGGATGGCGTTGTCATAGCAGAAGCCTTGGAAATGTCTATGAGGTTGCATGAAAAATAGATTTAGGATCCAGAGTTGGGAGTCCAAAAAATCCACGCGCAGCTACAAAACCTATGCTTGGAGATGCAAAGTTCGAAATAGGATACGGCGCCCCAACTAGAAGCACATGAAGAAGTGCAATGCATGAAATGTAAAGGCCAGGGCCATGATAAGGATCACAGACCAGTATTTGTGACCTATTTGACGAGAGGATGACCAATGCCGTTGAGACCAGAGGCACAAGTAGGGCCAAGTGCGGCACCCGCTTTCTAGTGTGCAATCTGTCAGGTAGGAGGAAAGCACACAACAAACAGCTGTCACCTATTGCAGAAGTATACATAGACTCTGTAGTAGCTATTTTGAAATTTCTGTAGATCAGTGGGCTACGATGAGTGGACGTGTCAGAGTTATGAGCTAATGATGGATAGGACCCCATCTTATCGAATGCAAATAGAAACGCGAGGCCTCAAACCAGCCACAACAATAGCACGTGGGGAATTTCAAGGGCGAGGATGAGGATGAGGAGGAATGGGGCCCAAAAGAGCTGCAAATAGCTAATCTATTACAATTGTGGAGGACCATGGCACTACGCTTGCAATTGTACCAACCCAATGAGAATATCTTGTCCATACTATGAGCAATTTGATAATGAAATGGTAGATTTTCCTCAACGTGAACATGGTGCTCAGAAGTGGTGTGACCAGAGGGGAAGATAAGGGAAAGAAACCTGAGGACGATACATCGGTTCGCAACGCTCCTACGAAGGAACCTGAGTTTGACTTCGAACCTGCAAAGGAAATGTTTATGAAAGCGAAGAAGAGCTTCACGAAGGCCTCTACTTCAGGGAGTAAGGATCAACCAGAGCTAGGAATGGATCCTTCTATACTTACTACATTTTTAGATACATGCATGAAGTTGCTACGCGACAATAAGGCAGTTAAAGGATTACAGGATTTGATAACTTCGTGTGCAGGGTCAGGGGAACCACGCGTACTCTAAAAGATAGGCAAGCATGCATTGCGCATTGGTAGAAAAGTGCAGTTGACAACACAAATTGGTGAATATGAGATGGATCAGGTCATCCTAGACTTAGGATCAGATGCGAATGTGTTACCAAAGCAAACATTGGAATGCATGGGTAGGCCCACGTTACAATGGTCACCTATTCAATTACGGATGTCAAACCAACAAAAGGTCATGCCCATGGGAAGATTGCAAGGGGTAACAGTGGATATCGAAGGTGCGAGCACGGAGACTGACTTTGAGGTAATAGAGATTGTGGATGATAGCAACCCTTAACCCACATTTTTAGGGATAGATTGGGCCAAGGATATGAATGGAGTCATCAAACTGAAAAAGTGGAAAATTATTTTCGATAAAAAGTCCCTATGCATACTAGTTCCACTCGATCCAGCCAAAGGGGTGCACTACACTGAACCTATGCTCGAAGATGACAGTGATGATGAGCTGGATTACATTTACTAGATAATGGCGCAAGACCAGGATCAGGTGAACCCGACTAAAGATGGAAACATCTCATGGGAGCGTGACAGCTCCTGTACTTCGGATTTCGATGAAGAAATAGAACGTTGGAAAAACTGGTTGCACAAAGTTACAACGCTAAATTGCAACATGATGATCCAATCGTGCATGACCACCGAAGCAAGGGAAATGCCAATGGATGATGGGGTAACAAGAATGAATGGACCCTCAGACAAATTTGAAAGTACCATATCAGAATGGCAACAGTGCGGATTACTCGCATGGGTGTTGTGCTCATATATGTCAGAAGGATAATAGGAATTAACGCAAATATAGAAGAAAAATGTGCTTACAATTTGGAAGACCCCATGGTGGAAAAAGACAGAACGACTTGCAAGGACACCCTTGTGAATGGGTAAATACGTATACATAATAGATTGGTCCATCATGCAACAGTATTACAATAGCAGGCCCAAACAAGATGCATTGGAGGAAGAAAGGGATCACTCTACCAAGTGCGTGGGGGGAGAGCATTCACCAAGGTATGCCAAGTCATGAACAAGGATCAGCAGATACCAAGTAAAAAAGGGAACCTGTGTGCCCCAGTGCTCAAATGGTCATCTATGGTGCTATGTAAGAACCTGGCCGCGAAGTCGAGTCTCAAGCTGCAGAATGTTATAAGAACTGAGGTCCTTGAAGAACCTCTATAGAAGGCCATGGACATAAAAACAACAGTGCGCGAAATCTAAATTGAAGAACTCATAATACCATGCAAAGAACAATATGAAGGTATTTAGGAAGCTATTCGGCAAGGGAATGCACAACTTCGGGAACTAGAAAGAAACAAGACACTACACTGAATGTAGAATATGATATTGGACATGGAGATTACATAGCTGGAAAAGGAACTAAATGAGGACTTTCTGAATGAAAAACCTAGAATGTTGCAGCCATATACGCGTGAACCTAAGGACGAATTGGAGGAGTATGACCACAAGGTAATTAGTCAAATGCCATGGATAAGGCAATACCTCACCCTTAAGGGAAATTACGATAGTGCACCACTTCCAGCAATGCGCATAGCGGTGACAACAGAGACCGTGTCACAGGTTGCTCATCAAGACGCGATAGCGGTACACCAAGGGGGTGTGACCACCTGAATAGTCAATGAAGAGACAGTCTGAGTGCTCCAGACAATTGAAAGAGAGCATAGGACTATAAAACATATTGTTACGGAGCTGTGTGATAGCAGGGGTGCCCATAGGGTCGGTATGTCGCTAGGGTCATGGTCGTGCAGAAGGGGCTATGCTACTGCATGGATAAACAATGAAGTGACCATTGACATCACTATTCATGATAAGATGTCCGAGTTAAGTCCAAAAGGAGTGGGCAGTGGGAATTTAAGAGATGAAGTCAGAACTAGATTTGAAATGATTTGTCGGTGGTAGTATAGCATTAATGAGCTAGAATATGGGGGGACGATCAAATCTGAATTTCAACAAGCCTATAAATCGTAGATGGCTCTCCACCAAAAAACCCTTGGCATTTTCGAATAAAATTGTTGCATTATCAAGAAGGTATGAACCTGATGAATGAGGATGTCATAAGAGCAAGCCCGTGGTTTGAAGCATTACTGAAGGATACACAAGAGTCCCTGACCAAAGTCATGTCAACAGTAAAGGAAGCCACGTGGAATCCTATGCCACCGATATGGGATGCACCAGAAATCCCTAAATCACCCTAGATGATGAGGCCAAAGAAGGACCCACAGGTAGCAGGACTGCTCCATATGTGTCTACAAAATTTGCGGTTTGGAAAACTGTCGATGGAAGAAAAGGGAAAAATAGTTCATATTGAGAGTGATGATGAGCAATAGGATCATATGACCTTTGTCAAGGAGATGGAAATAGAGGAAGAGATGGGAGAAGATATCTGGCCAATACGTGCTACAGTAAAACTGCCTAAGTATGTCCCTTCCCCGAAAGGAAGGGTAAAGGTAGCTAAAGACTTGGATGTCGTTAAAAGCATACTTGACACCTCGTCCCTCCCCGAGAGTGTTCTGTTCAACGGAGTGGGTGTGGGCCGCATTCCCAGTATGAAGTTTGAAGACTGGGGCCTTGGAGATAGTGAGAAGTTTCCACATTTTCAAACTAGCTAGTTGATGGAACAAAGCACAAAGGGGGTCGTTACAACACTACAACCACAGATGTGGCTATGTGGGGTGGAGGAGGCTGGGCTACTCCACCTCCTATCAATTCCACAGTTTCATCGGGCCCCAATCATGATATTTGTCATTAGGGAATTGCTCTTCCTAGTGCACGATTGGTACTTATGGCTAGAAGAGCCCATTCCCATAACAACAGATCTCATTCATAGGATTTCTTAGCTTCCATATGCAGAAAGGGATGCCGTGGAAATAGCTGTCACAAGTGGCGACTTGACGATTGCGGAGGCCATGAAAAAGAATTATAAGTTGGAGAAAAAGTAGTGGGGCAACATTATTACTAGTATTCAGGATAAAGGGGTCTATGTTGATACCCAGTTGTCTGTAGGAAAGGTGATGAGAAAATGTCGGGGCAATGAGGTACCAACAATGGTCATCATGCTGGCCGAGCAATGTGCAGAAGGGGTACGGTTCAATTGGGTGCAGTTCCTCCACGAAGAGTTCTTAACAAACTACAAGGAGGCCCAAGATCAAGGTAAGACCCTCCACTACGCATGGTTGCTCTTATCCATCTTGTTGGTCACATGTGAACTACCTGAGGATAGTCAGTTTCCTCCCCTTGACCAAGATTTTCCAGAGGTAGCAAAATACGCATCGCTATGGGCGAAAAAATATGTTACAAGAATCTAAGAAGCCAGGATCTTCTGGATACTGATGGAGGCTACAATACAACTGTGGATTAATAAACGACCATGCCTATCCACCACGGTATACGACAGTGTGAAGAGTTTTGCAGATTTTAAAGCGAATATGCACCATGTGTATATTAGAGCACACAAGGATCCAGAGTAGAAATTGACCACGCTCCCATTCATATTAATAGATGACACTGTCCTCACGGTGCTCGACACATGGCCACAACAGTGGCATGCACCAGATGCGGTGGTGCACGATGAGACGGAGATTGAAAGACAGAAGGTTGCCACAAAGTTTCTAGCACAATAGAAGCGGAATGAACAGTGAGTTGAAGAAGTATGGGCGTCCCAAGAGGTAGCGAAGGTCACCACATAAAAGGCAGCAGGAGGAGGTGTCACTATGACCGAAGAAGACAGAGGCCTAAACGTGAACACATGACCCGGTATAGATAATACGCCGGAAGGTGCGGACCCAGGCACCACGTCTACACAATTTAAATGGTTGCGCAACACAAAACAGACAAGGCCACGGAAGAAGACCAAGGTGTCCAAGCTAGATGGGGAGCCTATCACACTGACCGAGGGTGACCTATGCAACATCAGTGATACAGTTCGCGAAGTCACCAGGGAGTCACTCTAGGAGGCAATGACACAGCAACAAATTGTATTCGAGGCACTCACGATGCAACTTCAAGAACTTCAGGTGCAGCCTACACAGCAGGGAATGGTTACCGCCTACGGGACTATGGGTATATCAACAACTGAACAGTTACTGCGAGCCAAAATGGCTAATACTTTCATGTTGCTGGAAGGAGCACTAATAGCAAATAGCATGGAGAAGAGAGCCGTGGTAGGATGGCTCAAGGTACTTGGCTTAATCTTGGATGCCCCCCCATGAGAAATATTATACCAACAACAAGATGGAGTGACAACAGAGCTCTGCGCTAGGGAAGGACGCACAGTATAGCTACTCAATGAACAGTGAGTCAAAATTGAGCAGCTGAGCCTCCAACGCGATGAAGTAGTAGCATAGACTCGGTAGTTGGAGCAAATCATGAAGGAAACATGTAGCCACATCCCTAAGCTTGAGATTGCAGCAGACTTACTAGTAGGCTTATGAATCCACAAATTGGCTAGTGGGTTCTGCGAGGTGAAGGATGAAGCAACGAGGATCCAGTTGGACCTCAACTTGCAAATCACAGAGTTGAGGCTGAAGGCGCAACCCGCTACACCACTGTAGGTCATAGAATAGCAACACCATGCCATTCAAGTAGGGTTGGAAGTAATAGAGCATGCCATACAGGATTGCACTGGCTTACTCGATCAATCACTCGTCACTCTCACATCACTACAGGAAGACCCACCACTCCAATGGCTAGAGACAGTGTTAGGTCCCTATACTACTAGTGTAATCCCTTATAGTTATTAGTACAACCCCCTTATTATATTGTTGTACCCTTACATTATTATTGTTATGTCATATCTGATTATATTATGACCCCTTAGACTCCTATATATAGAAAGGAGGTCTTGTCATTTGTATCATCGAAGAATTGTTCATTTGTGTAATGTAAAGGAGGTTTCCCCCACCAAAGAGGCTGAATTCTAAGGCATTCAACTATCTTTTCTATCTTTTTGTGAGTTGGTTTCATAACATTTGGTATCAAAACTTTGGATTCTAGTGTTTTGCTGCTCCAAACATGTCATCACGGAATTTGCACTATAACTTTTTTTCTGCGACGTTTCAGACGCTACAAAAAACCCATCTGGGATGAAATCATTCTGAACCATAGGTCTAAATTTTAGAGCTTTTTGTGCTATATTTGTGGAGATATTATCTGAGGAAGTTGGCCTTTTTACAGAATACTGAATTACATTCCAAACAGGTGACCTGGGAAAAATCTTAATAACTTTTGTTTTGAGCATCAGATTAAAATTTCGTAAGAATTTACAGAAAGAGGACAGACTGTAGTTTCCTGTGTATATTTTTTAGATCCGAAGGTAAAAATAGTGACATGTGGCACTTCATACAAGTTTTCTGTTCTGAGAAGGTATATAATCAGGTCATCTTGGGAGATTGTGCATAACTCTTTCTTGGAGAATCTAAATTTGATCAGACTGGCGGCACTATAAAGAGGACGCAGAGGGCTATTACAGGTCACAATTTCAGAACTTAAAGATGTGAAATTACAAAGTTACAATCGTTTCAATATCGAGCTCCTAAAAGTACGAAAAAGCAAGATGAGAAAGTTTGATGGAAAGGATCTAGTAAATTGGATACTATAGATGGAAAAATATTTTGATCTACATGGGGTACCACTATTACAAAAGGTATGTATTGCATCTTCATATTTAGAACAAGATCAATTTTTATGGTATAAAGGGCTTTTTTATCATAAACAACTTGTTACCTAGTCAATTTTCACAGATGAAATTATAACACATTATGACAATACAAAGAGTAACACCTTCTTCAGAGCAACACCACAACAATTGGAAGAAAAAAGAGAAATAGGGCTTTCTTACAAAGTGGAAAGCAAAATTATGGAAACAAGGAATTCGACCCCTCATAACTATAAAGATGGAAATGTTGTTTCTGCTAGCCTTCCACAACCTATAAGGGTTACACCACAACAATTAGAAGAAAAAAGAGAAAAATGACTTTGTTACAATTGTGATAGCAAATGCACTAAAGGTCATAAATGCGCTGATAAGAAATTATTTTACATACAGTATGAAGAGGAGGAATAAAAGGATCAAGAAACATCAAAAGAAGAGGATATACATGAGGACCCAACCCCAGAGAAAGAAGAAATGAATCTGACCATATCTTATAAAGCATTGGCAAGAAGTACCACTCCCCAAACTCTCAAGATAGAAGGACATATCAAGAAGAAAAAGGTTCAAGAAGTGAAATATCACATCAAGAAAGAGGATATGAATCCAACCATATCTTTTAATGCATTAAGTGAAATTACCACTCCTCAAACTATCCAGATAGAAGGACATATCAAGAAAAAAATGTTCAAGAAGTGAAAGATCACATCGAACATCAAGAAATGAATCCGACCATATCTTGTAAAGCATTGGAATAAATTATCACTCCTCAAACTCTCAAGATAGAATAACATATCAAGAAGAAAATGGTTCAAGCAGTGAAAGATCACATTGAGCATCAACAACATGTTCTCCAACATTTAAAGGATAACACCACTTTGGTGCAAAATCGAATGAAGCAGGTAGATCAACATCATAGTGAAAAATGTTTTGATGTAGGTGATTGGGTATTTTCACTGCTACATCTCAAGCAAGCTATTTATGAGAAGGAAATGTTGGAAATACTACATGCACTTAAGAAATGGTGACCTTACTGAATGGTAAGACACTTCAAGGTAAAAATGGATCATGATAGTCTTAAATACTTTTTAGAACAACTATTATCTTTAGAAGAACAGAAAAAATGGGTCACAAATATGTTGGGTTGTGACTTTCACATCATCTATAGAAAAGAGAAGCAACATTTTGTTGCAGATGCACTCTCAAGAAAGGATGAGGATGTGGAAGTATTTTTTTGTGCTATTTCTATTATCTAACCAGATTGGTTAAATGAAGCAAGGGATGAATGGAAGAAGGACGAAGAAGTATGGCCACTCATTCAAAAGTTGCAGAAGATCCCAATTCAAACAATATTGCCAAAACTTGAAGAGGAAGCAAAAATCATATTGGAACCTAGAGCATTCATAGAAACAAGAACCTGATAGCTATGAAATCAATCAATTTCAGAGTTTCTCATAAAGTGGAAGAACTTACCCACTAAAGATTCTACATGGGAGGACAAGAATTCTATACAGAAGCATCAAGAACTTCTCAAGCGTTGAGGACAACACTTTTTGAAGGAGAGGGGCATGTTAGGTCCCTATTATACTAGTGTAACCCCTTATTATTATTAGTACAACCCCCTTCTTATATTGTTGTGCCTATGTAGTCCCCGTACTGTTATTATTGTGCCCATAGAAGCCCACTATTATTATTATCGCGCCCTTACATTATTATTGTTATGTTGGCTCTGATTATATTATAACCCCTTAGACTCCTATATATAGAAAGTAGGTCTTGTCATTTGTATCATCTAAGAATTGTTCATTTGTGTAATGTAAAGGAGGTTGCCTCGTTGAAGAGGCTGAATTCTAAGGTGTTCAACTATCTTTTCTATCTTTTTGTGAATTGGTTTCATAATAGACAGAAGCGCAGGAGTTGCAGCAAGCTTACGACAATATCTGGGGGACCGCGCAGATGGTCGCCCTTACTCAATGGTTGGCCAAGATGAGGGAATCCTAGGCCTTAAAGGCCCAGGTGGATGTCGCATGCCAAAAATAATTAGTGCTTAAAGGACATATCTAGCCAAGATCGAGAGAAAGCGGGCACACATGCAGGGCATATATGCACCCAGACAAGGACTTGCACTGGAAAATGAAACATCGGTGATATGCACAAAATGGGTACAATAGATATTAGAAGAATGTGTTGCAGACGTAAGTGAAGTGGATAGATTTTTGGATGAACTTCACACGAAGATCACTGCACCAGCCAAGTGACTTAGGATGAGTCACGATGATTGCGTTGGGGGCCTGTTGGGAAACGAATCCCCCACGTAATGGTTTTGGGGCTTAGATCCCACATATTTCGGTAATGGTATTATAAAGGCTCTACAAAGTGCAGAGAGCATGAAGTACAATAAGTCAAGTCAAAGGGTTGTCCGCCCGAAAATAATGCAAGATTTTAGAAAGTGAGTCGGCCTGCCCATGGTCCAAAAACCATGGGAATGTAAAAAAAGAGGAAGGTTCTAGGTGCAGAGGTCAGTTTTTTAGTAGGTTTTGTTAAAATCTGAAAGTATATGGGTTTTTGAAAGTGATAATCGGTCTAAGTCTGTAAGTCCAAGTTGAGGGTTGTAGTTGTAGAAGAAGCTGTGCAGCTGTGTGCACAGAGGCCTGGTAGAGTTCGTGACTACGTGCCTGGACCCTCGCAGCTGAGTGCGCAGGGTGGAATCGGATTGTACTAGAACAGAAGATCAATAAGAGGTAAGTGTTTCTGAAATATTGTGCATCTGCTCATAGATCTATGTGGTTATTATTCTGTTATGATTTATCCATCTCTTTAAGGTTTACATTTACGCTCTTGTCTATTTATGTTTAATGGTAAAGGAAAACATTGGGCCCACTTAATTTAATTCAATATCAAGATTTAACTGAAGATCTACGAATGCCATATCCCTCAAAAATTCATTGCAGAAAGGCAATAAAATATTCCTGCATACAAGGTTTCTCATATTGCAACTAAATTTGCGCCACCCACCCACATTTTTCTTTGTGCATTTCATTTGGCTTATCCAATGTGATAAAACCCACATAAATATCAGACTTAAATGAGAAGAAATGTTTTAAGAGAAGACATCTTTCCTAAATTTTGATCTAACCTCTTGTTAAACTAATAAAAACAAGTTTGAAGATATCTAGTGAATATTTGTCTCCCTCTCCAAAAGCTAGTGTACTTTATTCTAGGCATAAACAAGATGTCATAACCAGAAACTGAAATAACCTCAATTTTAATAAATATGGGATTTACGTCGCAAGTCCCCTAAAAACACACGATTCAAATGAGCAACATCTAAAAGCAACCTCATTGTTTACTATGACTCATCAGATCAATAAGTACAATTCCACAAAACAAACCTTTCCCAAATCATTTCATTGTCTAGTGTGCTTAAAAAGATTTAACTATATAACAGAGCACAAAGCATGAACTCCTATAGTTAGATATGTTTAACTAAAGATGATCTTTCCAAATATTTCATTTATTAGGTTTACCTTTGCACCTTTACCGACAATGACTAGTTAACACCCATTATTAACACAGTTGTAGCGAATTTTGCGTTAAGTATATAGTTCGTGTATTAGTAGCAAATTTTGTGTTAAGTATACAATTCTAACCAAGAATTTAAATTTATGAAACATTCAAAATAAAAAACAGGCTTCGCTGTGTTCATTTCTCTTTTGGTTCCTTTTTAGCAGAAGTTCCTCTGAATTTTCTGCTTCACTTGACTTCTACTGGAATCCTTATGTTCTTTTCCCCTCGGCGTCATCTTTGTATTGAAAGAAATTTAGATCATCCCTAATTTTGGCTATTCTATACGAATGAGCATTTCTCTAATTTCTCTGATTTTAAGTTCTTCTAACTTACATTCTCAAACCAAGAGAAGCATTTTGGTGCGTATAGAAACAATGCACTATGCTTTTCGCCAAACCAATTCTGAAATTTTGAAGGTGTATGGAACACAGATATGTATGCTTTAATTGTATAAATATCTAAGATAACACTGAGCAATATGAATAGAACCGAATTAAATTGTGTGCAATTCGAAAATTTATATTAACGATCACACAATTCCATGCAAACTGAAGCAAGTTACAAACATATTTACATTGATATTCAAAGTAAAGCTAATAGACAAGTGTATATCTATTGTATAGGTAGATTAACATTCTTAAATAAATTGTGTCACTCATCTGACAAATTATTCTCATCTACGTCAAAGTGACAGTAGAAAAGAAAAAGTATTCTCATCTACATCAAAGTGATAGTAGAAAAGAAAAAGTTATCAAAGATGTTATGCACAAATCAAGCCGTGGTTGAGACACTGGTTTCCAATCCAGACTGCCTGACTCTCATGTTAACATCCTCTAATGCTTTGGTTCTTTTTTTACCATGAACTCTATGCGGTGGATCTAAGAAAAACATTTGAACGTAGCAGCAATGTACTCTAATATATCCACAAGTCGAATACCATAAGCTATTGGGCCTTCAATAATAATTGTATCTTTGATAAAAAAAAGACACTTTTCAAGAGCCAAAGAATTATGTTGTGCCTATTGTTATGCTTCATGTACTTGCCCTTCGTACATCATTCCGACCCTCAATTTCACTTGATATGCATAGAATTATAAAATCAACCAACACATCCAATAGATGCCCCCAAGAAACCTGAAAATAAAGTCATGGTCCTATTGGAAAGGCTGTGGAGACAAAGCATGAATTCACACATAAAACACGAGTTGCTGCTTTCCTATTGATCACACAAAACATGATTCTTACAATGAAACCCGTGAAGGGTATTTATCCTTTTCCAACTAACTACTTGGCTTGACATGTAACCACATGCAACTACACACTAAAATTCATCTATGACTCCACTTGCATGAACACTCAAATACTAAATCACTCAATTAACCGACTCTCTATGTTTACCCAACTCCTCAAGAGTAATTATCTTATTTTAACAAGTCCTCTATCGAGGCCATTGCCAGAATAGGAAACCTGCGATTCAGATTTTTACTACTTATATCTATTGCATTTAGTTTAGTAAACTTAAAGAGGGTAGTGGAAGTCCCCCTTCTTCTAAGATTCTTTGAATAAAAATGACTTTGTATAGTGGACGTTGCCACCACCCTCACTAAGTTTAATGAACCGGTTGCAATAGAATAGATATCTCTAGTGAAGATCTCAATCACGAGATTGCTAAGAAGGGCCTTCATGAATAGTAATTAATGATTGTCATTTGTTTTTGGGCATCACTGGGATGTGACTGATTGTCATTTGTTTTTGGGCATCAGTGGGGTGTGTTGAATAATGCTGTAATTCTATGCATAGCCATAGCGAGAGAAATTAAGGGTTGGAATGATGCCTTTGCTATTTCGGAGGGGCAAGTACACGAAGCAGAACAATAGGTGGGGCATAATTCTTTGGCCCTTGGAAAGGATCTTTTGCTGATCAAAGATATAATTATTAGTAAATTCCCAGTAGCTTCTGGTCTTCAAAGTGTGGATATATTAGAGTACATTTTTTCCATGTTTAAAAGTTTTTCTAAGAAAGAAAATTGTGCTTAAAGATCATGGTAAAAAAAAAGGAAATCGTGCCATGTTCACTTGAGAATCGCCCAACTTCCATTGGAAATCAGTGTCGCCTTGTTCAAAAGTGGAGGACCAAAACTTTGACGTTGAAGTTCCTCATAACACCTTGAAATATTGATAACATTTTCCTTTGTATGATGAGAAAAAGTTGTATGATGAGTGACGCAATTTACTTAATAAAGTTAAACTACAGGTACAATAGATATACACTTTTCTATTACCTCGAATATCAAAGTCAATCTGTTCCTAACTTCCCTTAGTTTCGGTAAAATTGTCTGACTATTAATATAAAGTTTCTAATTGCACAGGGTTCTATTTGTATTTTTCAGTGTTATCTTAAATTTTTCTGAGATATTTCTACAACCGTTACATATCAGTGTTCCGTACAAATTCAAAATTGCTGAGGTGAAAAGCATAGTGTATGCTTTCTATATTCACCAAAATGTTTATCTTGGCCAGAAAATGTAAGGTAGAAAAATTGCAAATCAGAGAATGTGAAAAATTGCAAATTAGAGAATGTAAACAGAGAGAATTGCTCATAACTCATAATTACAGAATAGCCAAAATTAGTAATAATCTAGAATCGTATTCAATTGATGGATAACCCTCATGGGACAAAATAGAGAACTCCACTAGAAGCCTGGTGGGCCAGAAAATTCAGAGGAACTTCTAGTCAAATGCTACACAAAGCGAAATGAAGAGAGCGAACGAGCATTGGAATAGAGGTATTGAACTAGTAGCCAAAATACTGGCCGTAAAGATGGAGGGCGATGTATTGATTAATCAGTATTATGTCTAATAAATATCCCATTCAATACTGATCACTGTAGTAGATAGATCCCATTCAAAATTAGCCCAAATTAATACAATTATAACTAGGAATTTCAATATCTGAAACATTGAATATTAAAAATCAACTTCGGAAACCACCAAACTTGGTATGATGTGGATCTCAAACACTCACCTAACATAAACAATAAAAGCTTTGGAATCTGAGGTAACCAATTCAAAAATTCCTTCAAGAGAGTAACAAATAATATTAAAAATAAACCGCACTAATGGGTATCGACTGCTGACCTTAAACAGCGTCGGTGGTGTTCCTCGCAACCTCACCTGTCACGCCCCTACACCTGCGGTAGTCTTCCAACTGCTTATAGTGAGGTGCGGCACCACCGAACGCTTTCTTTTCAACAATACTAACATTCATGGACTACGCCTAATTCAGTTGTACTTACTTACTTTGTGTTTCGCAACCAAGTAAACTTGCATTTAATCTTTATACCAATGAACACCCATACTCATTCATCATCCACAACAATTATAAAAGACAATAACAATTGCACAGCATAAAGGGGAGGGGCAACACCCAAACAAGTCTTCCCAAATATATATTATAAGCAATCTTTCTTCATAATACCATCATACAAGTAATGCTTGGCAAGCTCCAAGCCAATACTTAGAATATTTTACAACATAGCAAAATCAGCCTTTTACAATAAAATGTGCACACCTTGCACAAAGGATGAGTGCCCACCCGGGTCACCAAGATATCCTTGCCAAGTCCTACACAAAACTACACTTTCGACCGAACAATGGGCACACCTTGCCCACGCCTTCACCCAACCTCCAAGTACAACTTCCCTTATGCGCATTCAAGACAACTGCATGAGCTATGCGCTCAACACTTGTTTACCCCTGCGGCTTTAGAATCTGTGCACTTGTTGAATGATGCCAAGTCGAGTTGATGTCCAAAATGAGGATCCACGCACATGTATATATATGCATCTTTGCATGGGTGGTGGCTCTCGAGCCAACCCCCAAAATAGTGTGGACACACCCCTGAAATGCTTCTTACATGTCGTCCTTGCCTTTGTTTGCAAGTTGCTCCAAGTCATGGTATAAACTGCCATTGTTCCATCACATTTCTTTTAAGTGTCATAAACTGTTCAACATATCGTCGCACGCAGCTCTTCAAAACATTGCATCTCTGTGTTGCCGCGCCCGCCCGTCGTGTAACCCTCACCCGCCCATCGTGCAGCCCGCGCCGGCCTGTGCGCCTGCCCGCGTGCACGTCGACCACCTATGCGCCCATCGTGCACCGCGCGCCCGTCGACTCGCCCGAAGCCCAACCACGCCCGCGCTCGGGTAGAACTCGAGGTCCTTACATCCTCCTCTACCTGAAATCGTTGTCGTCCTCGAAAACATACCATCCCGGTAGCCATCCACCAAGATCATCATTATCCATGATGTCAACTCCTCCACATAAGGCAAACATCCCTGCAACGTATTTAGAACTCCATCTCCATCAT
Organism: Pinus tabuliformis; assembly: GCA_031772625.1. Classification (NCBI taxonomy): domain Eukaryota; kingdom Viridiplantae; phylum Streptophyta; class Pinopsida; order Pinales; family Pinaceae; genus Pinus; species Pinus tabuliformis. The sequence continues at coordinate 1,240,338,223 of CM062818.1, forward strand.
GTCTCACCTTAGTGACCAACTGCCACCAAGATAACCATACCAAGGTATACACCTCTACGTTATGTCCTCTATCAGATATCATCTCGATCCATGATCATCGACTCTTCTGCCACAATCTCCACTGCAGCATCTCGTGTCGACCTCATCATGTGTCACCATGTGAACCTCTGTCGTGATACTCCAACAAAATGCTAACACATCTCTGCACACTTCGCGACCCCATGTCTGAACTAGTCGGGAGGCTAATCCAACTGTAACGCTAAAATCATGAGAGGGAACATCATCATGCCATCATCAGTTGTTCCTCAAACATCTGCCAAATACTTGACTCATCAAGAATCTATCTCCATAATCCATGCTCAGGTCCATGGAAACTCCATCCATCTGCAACATGTCATGATGCTTGATGCTAAGTCATCCCTGCACCATCAATCATACCTGCTCCATATGTCTAAGGACTCACTGCCATGAGCAGCGAACAATGAGCCCCATATTCTTCATCCATCTAAGAAGATGTAAAGGGAGTAGAGCCTGAAGGCTCTCCCTCACTAATCAACTCGATCCACCTATCAGGATCTTCAATCTCCATCCGTTGTAGATAAGCAACCCGGTCTTCCCCTTGGACATCCGGCCTCACATACACCTCCTCATCATCATCATCATCCTCAACCAACTCTAGCCTTCTTGACAAATCCAAGATCCTATCTGAAAGTGATGTAATGACCAATGACTGCTCGGTAAGCTTTTCCTCGACAGTAGACAATCACTTACTCATGTCTCCCATTTTCTTCTCATCCTCCATTTCAATCACTCCTAATTTACAATCAAGTCTTGTTACACCAATGGTTGGAACACCAATGGGTACATCTTCTCTTCCATCATAAATGTAGAGCTTCTTCAAATGTGGAACAATCATAGCATCAAATTGTTTCATGAATTCCATCCGCAATACATCAATCCGCACTATAGTGAAGTCAACCTTCCCGGTCCATTCACCAAGTGTAGTGTCCGCCTTCTCAGCTATACCAAGAATCTCAATAGGAGAAGAATTCACTGTCTTCATCTGTGCCTTTACCAGTACAAGTTTCAACCCAATCCTTCTCGCAGTATCTTCACCCATGAAGTTGTGAGAAGCCCCACTATCCACCATAGTGAGTACATCAGCACCTCCAACCTTCATTCGAACATACTCCAATCTATTCCTCTCAGGATCTCTCCTAGAGACCACCTCCGTAGTAGCAGAAGCACCAAGTATCTGCATCATCCCCACAGAAGCACTTTCATTCCTCATATCAGATTGTGCAATAGCAGCCACCTTTGGTTTAGAAGGACATTTCTTCACCGTGTGTGGTCCAGCACATATCCAACACTTCAACTTTCTTCATCTTCAGACTATCATCCGATTTCAAAGCATCATCTTTCTTCTTATCTTTCAGTTTATCAGACTTCTTATTCCTATCATCAGAAGTCTCATCATAATGCTCCACCAACCTGTCAATAGCAGCAAAAGATTCTTCAAGTGTCCTAATCTTCTGCCTCTTCACTTCATTGCATGCCCAAGGCTTCAACCCAATAATGAAGTTGAACACCTTGTCCCTCTCCGCCATGTTAGGAAGTTCTAGAGCTACAATTGCAAACTCTCGCTGATATGCTTGTAGGCTCCTAGTCTTCTTTATGTACTTAATCTTCATCCTTGCTTCCCATGTTTCATCCTGAGGACTGAAATGAGCCTCCAAAGCCTTCTTCATTTCATCCCACAAAGTAATGTCATCAGCACTACCATTGTAAATTTGATCCAACCTCCTTCACCACCACATCTTAGCATCCTTTGTTAAGAACTGAGCAGCTACCTTGACCTTTGTCTCATCACCAGATAGACCGAACTGTTCCAAGTATTGCTCCATGTCCCATAGAAAGTTGCCAAGATTCTTTACATTCCTTGTACCATCATAAGATTCTGGTTCCTTGACCTTCACATGAGGCACTCCTCCACCTGAGTTATGCCTCACGACCTTCTTCAACACCGTGATCTCATCCTTGCCTTCGTCAAGAGTTTTCTTCAAGTTCACGATCTCTGCAAGACCCTGATCCCTTGCTTCTTCAACCTCCTTGACCCTTACTTCAAGTTGTGTACACATAAGATCTGTGTACTCATATTGTGTCCAGAGTTCATCGTGTTGTGTTTGGAGTTCATCGAGCTCTTCCTTCATCTTCGAATGGGCCTCTTGGTCTTTAGCGAACAAGTCCATCTTCTCATCCCAAGAAGTCTCCATATCCTCCATCTTTTCCAACACCTTTTCAATGAACCCAATAGTAGTATCCTTCACAACGTAACTAGACCCAGCCTGAGATTCAACTACCATCTCTAACAGCGTCTTCCTCCTTTGCAATCTAGTTTCAACCATCCAACAGCTTCACCAAGTCACCTGCAATCAGAACCAACCCTTGTTCCACTTGTGTGAAATAGTTTCCTTCACCTGCAAGCACTCTTTCCATTGTCACGAGCAAACTTGCTCCAACACCAGATCAAACCGAGCTCTGATACCACCTTCACTTCAGTGAAGGTGTGTAGTAGCTTACACCTTCAATACCCTGAATTAGTTGCTCTGATACCACCTGTCACGCCCCTACACCTGCGGTATTCTTCCAACCGCTTATAGCGTGGTGCGGCACCACCGAACGCCTTCTTTTCACCAATACTAACATTCATGGACTATGCCTAATTCACTTGTCCTTACTTAGTTTGCGTTTCACAACCAAGTAAACTTGCATTTAACCTTTATACCAATGAACACCCATACTCATTCATCATCCACAACAATTATAAAAGACAATAACAATTGCACAGCATAAAGGGGAGGGGCAACTCCCGAGAAAGTCTGCCCGAATATATATTATAAGCAATCTTTCTTCATAATACAATCATACAAGTAATTCTTGGCAAGCTCCAAGCCAATATTTAGAATATTTTACAACATAGGCAAAATTAGCCTTTTACAATAACATGAGCACAACTTGCACAAAGGATGAGTGCCCACCTGGGTCACCAAGACATCCTTGCCAAGTCCTACACAAAAGTACACTTTCGACCGAATGCTAGGCACACCTTGCCCACGCCTTCACCCAACCTCCAAGTACAACTTCCCTTATGCGCATTCAAGGCAAGCGCATGAGCTATGCGCTCAACACTTGTTTACCCCTGTGCCTTTAGAATCTGCGCACTTGTTGAACGATGCCAAGTCGAGTTGATGTCCAAATGAGGCTCCACACACATGTATATATACACATCTTTGCATGGGTGGTGGCCCTCCAGCCGACCCCAAAAATTGTGTTAACACACCCCTGAAATGCTTTTTACATGTCGGCCTTGCCCTTGTTTGCAAGTCGCTCCAATTCATGGTATAAACCGCCATCGTTCCATCGCATTTCTTTTAAGTGTCGTAAACTGTTCAACATATTGTCGCACGTAGCTCTTCAAAATGTCACATCTATGTGTCACTGCGCCCGCCCATCGTGCAACCCTCGCCTGCCCATCGCGCCCCCCCCCCCCCCGCCCGTGCACTCGCACCCGCCCGTGCGCCCGCGTGCCCGCCCCCATGCCCGTCGACCACCCGTGTGCCCATCATGCACCGTGTGTAATGCCGTTTAGGTTCGTGCACGGGCGCGCGGCCCTCCCGTTGTGAAAAGCGACTAAGTATGTGGTGCGAGCGCTCAAACATGCGAAGGCGCAGTCACAAGTGCGCGCAGAGATGGGAGAGTGCTCACACATATAGGCCGGGTTGTGAAAGACTCGTTTCGACAAGCTGACGAAGTGCATTAATGGATGAAGGGTGAGCTGGTGTGGCAGTCCCGCACCATGGGTGGGCTGACCATGTAAAAGCGTTGCATGATATCCAAAGGGCGCGCAGGTTGGAGGTTTTATGGAGGTCGGCCGAGCGCTAGCCACCTCCCACGATGTGTATAAACATAAGGAGGCGCGCTCATTTGGAAGGGAATCTTGGCATCACATCTTTGCAGCACTTCTTTGCACAAGTGAGGAGTGCGCACAAGAAGTGTGAGGTAGACTACCACAGGTCGCATAAGGGATGTGCCCATCGAGTCGAGCGACGGAGTATTACGGAGTGTTAGTTGTAGTGTGTGCGATGGAGCGCATGGGCGCTCGCACACGAATGTTACACGACGTTTTGGTTTCGGTTGGGCATGGGTCGTGCACGGGTGCGCCCGCCTGTTCAACGGAGAAACTTGTGTATATTGTATATTATCTCGGTTGAAGGTTGAGGCAGACCACCGTGTGCTCTTGCACGGACGGGCGCCCGCCTTGTTTATGAACGTCGGTGGAGTGTTGCTCCTGGTCATTGTAATCTTTCTCTATTATAATAAAAATATTAGTTCTTGCATATTATTCGGTTATTATTATCGTTCTTGTATTATTGATGGTTTCTGGACATTAATAATGTTAAATTCATGTTATCATGAATTGTTGAAGGCGTATTTCGTAAAGTTAATTAACGAGTGATAAAGTTATTAACTTAGGCGGTGCCGCACCTAGCTAATTAAACGAAAAAAGAATTGGGGGCGTGACAGGTGGTATCAGAGCAGGTTCACAGGTGGTGATGTTGTTGCTTATGAAAGGTGAAGCTGATTCAGGGTTGAAAAAGCTTGATGAATAGGGAAGAGTTATGGAGAAATCGTGGATGAACAGTCAGGGTTTCGTGGACTTGATGGTTCATGGAAAGACCATTCAAGCTCTAGTGGACACGGGGGCCACTCATAACTTCCTGGCGACAGGGTTGGAAAAAGAGGTTAGACTGATGATCTTCCCATCGAATGTGGAAGTCAAGGTAGTGAACTCTAGAGCTAAAGTGGCGGGTTTGGTACACGAAGTACCTGTGCAGATAAAAGACTGGAAGGGTCAGTTGGATTTCATAGTGATGGAAATGAATGACTTTGATATGATACTCGAACAAGATTTATTGAAGGGCAACAAGGCTATTGTTGTCCCCTTCTGTGATGAGGTGGTGCTTTTTGGACAGTCACAAACTTGGACTTTGCCCAATCATAGGCAAAGGAGGGAAGTCAAGGTGCAGCATGTTTCGGCACTAAGTTTGGAGAAGGCTATGAAGGAATCAGATATGGAGACATATGCGGTGATGTTCAAGGATGTCGAAGGTGATGGAGTGGGGACACCTGTTCTAGTTGAGATATCTAATGTGCTGACCAAATATGCAGATTTGATGCCCGATGAGCTTCCGAAGAAACTTCCACCAAGGCATGCAATGGACCATAACATTGAGCTTGAGCGAGGAAAGCAACCCCCGGCTAAAACACCTTACCGTTTATCAGGGCCTTAGTTGGAGGAATTGAAACGACAGTTAGAGGAGTTAACTGATGCAGGTTTCATTAGACCTTCAAGGTCTCCTTATGGAGCTCCAGTATTATTCCAGCTGAAGAAGGATTCAAATGAGCTACGGATGTGCTATGATTACCTTGCACTGAACAAGCAGATGGTAAGGAAAAGTTATCCTTTGCCATTGGCTGCTGATTGCTTTGATAATCTTGCGAAGGCCCGAGTGTTTTCCAAGCTGAACTTGAGACATGGGTATTATCAGGTGCAGATAGCTGAAGGAGACGAGAAGAAGACCGCGATAGTAACAAGGTATGGTAGCTTTGAGTTCCTTGTTATGCCATTCGGGTTGTGTAACGCTCCTGCTACCTTTTTCACTTTGATGAATGATGTTCTATGACCATACTTGGATTCGTTCGTGGTAGTGTACTTGGACGATATAGTGGTGTTCAGTGTCAACATGGAGGATCATAAGAAGCACTTGGCGATGGTGTTCGAGGCCCTGAGGGCAAATCGGTTATTCTTAAAAAAGTCTAATTGTGTGTTCGCTCAGACCGAGATACTATTCCTTGGACATATTGTTGGTCAAGGATACATACGGATGGAGCTGAGCAGAGTGAAGGCGATTGAGGACTGGGTTGAACCAAAGAATGTCCATGAGATGAGGGTGTTCTTGGGCATGACTAGCTAGCAACGGAAGTTTGTAGAGGGGTAATCCAAGGTGACATTGGCACTGATAAACTTATTAAAGAAAGACAAGAGGTGGAGTTGGATGAACAAATGTCAAGAGGCATTTGATGACTTGAAGAAGAGGATGGTTACAGCACCGATACTGCAGTTTCCTGAGTTCGAGAGACCGTTTGAGGTACACACTGATGCTTCAGGTTTTGCCGTAGGATGGGTTCTTATGCAGGATGGGCATCCAGTGGCGTATGAGAGTCGGAAGTTGCAAGATAGAGAACGAAGGTATCTGGTTCATGAGAAGGATATGACTGCGATCATCCATTGTATTCATCTGTGGAGGCATTACCTGATTGGGAAGTCATTTATTTTCAAGACAGACAACGTTGTAGCAAGCTATTTTGCATCACAACCGAAGCTTTCTGTGAAGCAAGCTCGTTGGCAGGAATTCTTGGCAGAATTCGACATGACTATCAAGTATAGACCGGGAAGGCACAATGCGGTAGTAGATGCCCTTAGTAGGAAGGGACAACTTGCAGCATTGGAGGGAGAAGACCGGGTAGCTAGGAGTAGGAGTCAAGTTCAGATGTCAGAAGAGACGTAGAATAAGATCAAGGAAAGTGTTGAAACCGACACTTTGGTGTAGAATATAGTGAAGCAGATAAAGGAGGGGAAGACACGAAAGTTCTTTCTACGAGACGGGTTCTTGTTCTTTGGAAGCCGACTCTATGTTCCAAAGTCATCTGGACTTAGGAGGCACCTTTTGAAGGAGTGCAACGACTCGCCATGGGCTGGCCACCCAGGGATGCGTCGTTCTTTGGCATTGTTCGAGAGATGATTCTTTTGGGAGAAGATGCAGGAGGATTTGGAGGAGTATATACATACATGCATCATTTGTCAGCAGGAAAAATTGGATACTCAGAGGCAAGGAGGACTGTTGCAGCCTTTACCGATTCCTGAGAGACCATGGATGAGTGTCTCGATGGACTTCATCACTCAGTTACCACAGGTTCATGGGTAAAATGGGATTATGGTCGTGGTCGATTGTTTTTCCAAGTATGTTGTCTTTGTTCCCACAAAGATACCTTGTGGAGCTGAGCGGACTGCGGAGATGTTCTTTAAGAACATAGTGAAGTATTGGGGGATGCCATTGAGCATTGTGTCGGATAGAGATCCACGTTTTACAGGGAGATTTTGGACCACATTGTTCAAGCTAGTCGGGACAGAGTTGTTGATGAGTTCAAGTTACCATCCGCAGACAGATGGGAAGACCGAGAGGATCAACGCACTGCTGGAGGACTACTTGTGACATTATGTGATGGCTGATCAGAAGAATTGGCCTGAACTCTTGGATATTGCTCAGTTTAGCTACAATATTCAAAAGAGTTCTGCGACGGGGTATAGTCCATTTGAGTTGGTGAATGGACAGATGTCAGTTGCACCGCATACCGTAGCGATGGGAGGCTTCTTGAGAAGTCCTCGTGTGAAGAAGTTCATGAAGGCTTGGGAGGAGACCTTGGAGTTAGCACGGTTATGCTTGCACGATGCTGCAAGGAGGATGAAAAAGTATGCTGATCATGGGAGACGGGAGGCACACTTCAGTGTGGGAGATATGGTGTTTCTTAGGATTACCGGGGAGCAGTTTCAGCCAGCCAAGGGGACTACGAACAAATTGACACAAAAGTATGAGGGACAATTCCAAGTGAAGAAGCGAGTGGGGGAAGTTTCTTACGAGCTGGAGCTTCCACGCCATATGCACATGAAGCATCCATTTTTTCATGTGAGTCAATTGAAGAGATGTAGACTTGATTCAGACCATCCAGAGAGAGTTGAACCGACGAGAGGACCAATCGGGATTGTGGACAAGCCAGGATTGGAGTTGGAGAAGATTTTGAGGCTCAGAACTACAGGAGTTGCTTGCCATATGAGAAGGGAATTTATTTGTAGATGGAAGAGTGCACCAGAGGAAGAGAGTTGGGAATTGGAGGACTCGCTTTGGAGATGGAAACATAAGATCGAGAAGTACAACAGGAAGTTGATGAGAAGAGCAGGATTGTCGAGGGTGACAATGATTGCCAGTGGGGGAGGATAACGCCTTGCAGGTTTGTGCATGAGCGTGCGCTCCTCCCATTGTGAAAAGCGACTAATTATGGAGTGGCGCTCAAACATGCGAAGGCACAGTCACAAGTGCGCGCGGAGATGGGAGAGAGTTCACACATATAGGGCGAGTTGTGAAAGACTCGTTTCAACAAGCCGACAAAGTGCGTTAATGGATGAAGGGCGAGCCGGTGGGGCGGTCCTACACCATGGGCGGGCCGACCATGTAAAAGAATTGCATGATATCCAAAGGGCACATAGGTTGGAGGTTTTGTGGAGGTTGGCCAAGCGCTAGCCACCTCCCACGATGTGTATAAACATAAGGAGGTGTGCTCATTTGGAAGGGCATCTTCGCATCACATCTTCACATCACTTCTTCGCACAAGTGAGGAGTATGCACAAGAAGTGCGAGGTAGACTACCGCAGGTCGCATAAGGGATGTGCCCGCCGAGTCAGGTGACGAAGTATTGCGGAGTGTCGGTTGTAGTGTGGGCAGTGGAGCACATGGGTGCCCGCACGCCAACGTTATATGAAGTTTGGTTTGGGTTGGGCACGGGTCGTGCACGGGTGTGCCCGCCGGTTCAACGAAGAAACTTGTGTATATTGTATATTGTCTCAGTTGAAGGTTGAGGCAGACTGCCGTGCACACTTGCACAAGCAGGCGCACGCCTTGTTTATGAACGCCAGTAGAGTGTTGCTCTGGGTCATTGTAATCTTTCTCTATTATAATAAAAAGATTAGTCCTTGCATATTATTGGGTTATTATTATCGTTCTTGTATTATTGATGGTTTCCACACATTAATAATGTTAAATTCATGTTATTATGAATTGTTGAAGGCGTAGTTTGTAAAGTTAATTAACGATGGATAAATTTATTAACTTAGGCGGTGCCGTACCTGGCCAATTAAATGAAAAAAAAATTGGGGGTGTGACACCGCGCACCCTCGACTTGCCCAGGGCCCAACCGCCCCCGCGCTCGGGTAGAACTCGAGGTCCTTACATCACCCATTGTATGAGATATCTCTCATGATGAGATACAAAAGTGATAGAGAGAGTGATGTTTTGATCTCACTTGTTATCATATCTCCAATGTAACAATTAATGATCCTGTTATATCAAGTTTCATCTCCACCCCTTATATTCTGCTATAAAACAAAATCTATCAACCCAAAAAAATGAAGAAAAGATCAACCAGCAAAATGAGCTACACGTTTTTGCTACCACAAAAAAAGGAGTAAAAGAAAACCGACTGTAAAAACCAACATGTTTAGTAATGAAAGTACAGAGCAAGCTGATACAAGCCAAACGAAAAAGAAAAAGAACAACCAAGAAACCAGCACAATTTAGAGAAGATGAAATGAATCAAATGTATCTAGCGTAATATTGGCTTTATATCATTTCCATGTGAAATGACCGTAAACATTCTAATGTTTACTTTCTATATATCATTTCCATTTGAAACAGTTTTAAACATTATAACGTTTAATTTCCCTGTATCATTTCCATTTGAAACAGTCATACACATGCTAATGTTTACTTTCTTATTATCAAATCCACTAACATCTCCTTCGAAATATTGGTCGGAATACAGCTTTCTGTTTCATTCAAAATAACACCCATAGTTTGACAATTTACAGTAAACCGGAATGGAATGGGATGAGGGAGTTGGAAAATCGCTTAGAGAATCCCCTTTTACATTAAATCAGATTGGGAGGTTTGTTGGTTTTGTTTTTTTATTATCAAATATGAAATTTAAAATTTACTTCTAGATCTTCTTTCATCTTTATCTTTACATTAAGATCATTTTTATTCTTGAAATTAACCCAAAAAAATAGAGCATAATTTTGTTATATATTATTAATTTTATTTATTATTTATTTTTATAACATTATATTTTATTATAAAAATTAGATAAATCATTCATATTTATATTTTGCGAAAAATTATTATCAATTAACTTAATTTAAATAATTGAAAAAAATACAAATTATATTTTTAACAATTAATAAATATATTATTATTTCAATTATTACTCCACAAACTTCTTTTTATAAACAATTTAAATTGTAGTTCTCTGACATAAAAATAAAGTGCAGAAAAGTCACATGGCTTGTTAAAGGTATAGTCTAAGTAACATTCTCTCCGTCAATAGAAATGATGGTTTTTTTTTTAAATGAATATTACTTTAGGATACCATATTGCTATTCACTTTATTAAATTAAAGTGTGAAAAATAAGTTATTACTAAAATAAATGTTTCTTCTTTAACCTTTTAAAATTTAAATCATAATGTTTTGAGATTTTTTTCATTAAATTTTGTAGAATCTGATTTTGGAGATTTATAGATCATTTTCGTTTGATTTTCAAATTTAAAAGGAGATCTGCCTTTAAGATCAAATGTTTAAGAGCATAAGAGTGGTAAGGTCCATACACATATGTGTTGCAAGACAAGAGGTGGGAAAGGTGGGGTATAGAAATCCTAGGAATCCAAGAAAAAGATTCCGAGAAACTAACTCAAAAAAAAGAAGAAAATAAGAATAATATTTGATTCTAATAGTAATACTAATAATTAACTGTATAATTGTAATGAATAATATATCAATATAATAGAGATGATAGGAGTACTCATAATAAAATTAGATAATGAATATCAAATAATAAATGAGTAGAATAATTAGGTTATTAATAGTGTTAACATATTAGATATAATAATAATAGTAATAAAAGGAAATAAAAAACAGAATAATATTGTGTAATATGGGTGATATGTCCAACGTTTTGGATGGTGACTCCATCCATCATCAGGGACCACAGAGTCACCATGTTTTGGATGGTGACTCCATCCATCATCAAGGACCACAGAGTCACCATGTCTTGGATGGTTACTCCATCCATCACAAGGGACCACAGAGTCACCATGCGAAACGTTGGAAACGTTGGACAGATCACACTTATTACACAGTATTATTGCGGAAATATCTAACAATATTATTAACTGTGAAAGTATCCAATAACTAATAAAATGAATTCAAATCATATTATCATAATGATAAAATCAGAAAATGTACAAAAGATATAATGTAATTAGATATATAAACTCTAGTGCATCTTCAAATTTACACATTAATTTTTTTGGCTTATATTTAATCTAGTAATAACATGTTATCACTATTAAGGTGAAGTGAACTTTCCTCTTAAACAAGCATTCAGATGTTCTGAGTTCATATAGAATCAGTTTTCCTCTCTAAATGTTTCTAGATGGTTTCCATAAGTAAAATGGTATAGAGACATTCTTAGATGAAGATTCATTCTCTTTTAATTTTTGAAAAACTATAATTATCTCTATCTATAAAAGGATGAGAATTTACTACGGGTTCCACAACATTTAAACAACTTTTGAGTCTCTATAATATCCCATCACAATGTGGTATGGCTTCCCCTTGAGAATAAAATAATGTGTTGGGGGATTATTAAGACATTTAATCATTTCCACCTAGCCTTACTAAAACTCGAGTCATGTTTAATGTTAATCATATGTATAACTCATATTAACCTTGATCCGTTAAATCATATGACATGTGGATGTCTCTGTTATAGCTCACAACCTCCATTACATGTTTTAGACCCTTTTTCCTGAGTCACTAATGGTGAACATAGTGTGTGGGTTCACTTTCTACATGTCAGGTATCAGAAACATGGTTAGCCATCCATGTAAAAAAGTCACAATAGGACGTCTCAGATGGGACAAGGTAATTGAATGGTGTTTTTTAATCAATACAACAAATTGCTGAGATTGACTACCATCCCATACTTGTCATTTGACATTACTTGAATTTTGTAGACAAATATTTCCATATCAATTGACTAGTGTTTCAACAATACACTTATTTGATTATTCATGTCACCTTATTTTCACAAGGTGCATGGCTTTCAATTTGCCCTATGACATTAACTCAGGCTGCAATGGTAAGTAAAGATTAGTCAAATTACATTGGATTAATTTATGTTTCTAAGGATTTTATAGGTTTTATATTTTTCTTATTTTGTTATCATAAGCGAAGAAATTAATTTCGAGTAACAAGGTTTTCCAATGGGCCATTCAAAAAAAATTATCTAGCTAATATTCGATTCGGTATTACAGGTGTTTGAGATGACATAACAAAAATAACATGATATCCATTACTATCACAATTTTCTTTAACTTTTGGTTTCTGAAGATATGTTTATTTTAATTATGGTTGAAAGGTCTTGAAATTTTAAATTTCAAAAATAATATTGTAATAAATATTGTAGACAATTTTATTTTATTAATAATAAATAAATAGATACAATTTGATGAGCGATGTTTCTGAGTTTGGATTTCGATTTTATATCAAGTGGCTCTGCTTCACTGATGACAAGCTATGAAAGGAAAATGGAGAGTCGAAGAATTTTTATTCTCTAAAATTAATTTTGGAAAGCGGATAAACAACATATCTTAAGGGGGTATGTAGCACAAAGGGGATATGGCCTGATGGCAGAACAAATCCTAGGAAATTAAAAGTTGTTAGTGGAATATTTTCCACATGTTATGAGGATACAAAGGATCAATGATGAATTTATAAGTACCCGAGGAAGAGAGAGGAGTCTCATGTTGTGAGAGAATAAGTGAAAGGTTGAGCTTGATCTATGAATACCACCATCTAATACTTGAAAGTGAAAATCCACAGAGCTAAAATAAGCATGAGGAACTCATCTCTATAAAATCACAACCCAAGGCTTAGGGGCGTGTTGGTAAAGAGATATGTCTTGTCAATATACTACAAAGAGGTGGAACAACCCCCATAAATTTGTATCATCCATATGGTTGTTGGTTCATCCAGTCCTTAATGCATGTGTTCAAGTAGTGATTTCAATTCATTACTATTGATGCTACATGTAAGATATATTAAATCATGCACAAGTTCATAAAATAAGGTTGCTTAGAATGTTACAGCCTTTTTAAGCAAATTGATAGAAATGTATCTTGTAGGCTTTACTACCAATCATTATAACTTTTAAGAGAAGGTTATTATCCCACCCAAGAATATCATATCAATCTTATTGTCTACGTGTTTTCAAGGTTAAAAGAAATATGGATAAATTTTAAAGTTAAATGGTTTTTCACTAGATTGATGGGCATTTGAACGGTTGATGGGAAGGGTTAAAAAAAATTATACACTATAAAAAGAAATTAGATTTATGTCTTGCATATTAGGAAATACCTAGATAGGCCCAAAGGGAAACCACTTAAATGTCGATAAACTTCTAAATCTTCCTTCATTGCTTGTCCAGAAAGAATGTGCTAGGCCCAGAATATCACATATGGAAGGACTACACATCCTCCTAGACTTAATGCAAATGTGAGGTATTAGATTAAATTATAGATATAAGTGACAAATGTATTGAGAATAGTATATGCCAAAGATATTACATAGGATAAACTCAATGTTGTTTCTTGAATATCATAAAACAAGGGAACTAATGGTAATAACATTTATGAATGGAAGCTAAGGATAAATGTAAAACCTATGATGTTTCCTACGAGAACCTATTTATACCATGCAAACTCCAAGAATCAGAATAAATCCTTAAGAACACCAAGTAAAGGGCAAGTTACAACCTAGAAGCATAAGATTCTTATGAAAGGTGGGATTCCCTATGAGGTATGTTGTGTTTATAACTAAGAAAAGAGGCTACAACAATAAACCTAGTATGTAACTAGTCACTCCAAAAGCATAAAAGAAAAAAAAAAAAAAAATTTATGCATTCCTAGAGTTTTAGCCACAATGGAAAAGGAAAACCACATTCCTAATGTGAGAAAAACATGGCCATGGTTCCTTAAACACAACCCTAAATTTATTGTTCTTATCAGTATCTCGCAGGGGTGGGGGAGAGGCCAAAACCCAAATAAGATCCCAAACTCAAAAGTGTGGAGAATAATAAACAATATATACGTTTTATATTAGAATTTATACACATTTAGAGCATTGTAAATAGAATCAATATTATATAATGGAAGAATCAAAAGGCTATGGTATGATAGCCTTACCCTCTCCATTGCTAAATGGAATCACAAAAGAACCCATTAGTAAATAACCATAAGACAATACTAAACTAAATGATGTCTTTCCATTTCTCCAAGGGAACAGATAAATAATATTATAAGTATGAAGAATAGGGTCCTAGTGCTTTAACCCTCTTTGAGGTATTCCATCACAAATAAAAAATGTCTTACGGAGACCCAATAACGATATAAACTAGAGATAGCTAAAAATGAGTCCATTCACAATAACTGAAAATAGAAGCCATGCAAGGAGATGGGTGAAAAACAAAGAAAGGGAAGGAAGTTATCATCATCTCATCATCGTACTTAGGGAAAGTACTTGGGAAGAGCATCCATAGGATGACATACATCCCCTCGTTAGTTTGTATCTTAGCACTATTAGAAACTCACCTCCAAATAACAAACCTCCTACCCAAACCATGCCAAGAAGAATTTAGTGTCTTAGAAAAATGAAAAGAAAGTGAAAAACAAAAATAGATAGCAAAGAAAAGTATTTATTACCTACATTGTTTCGTATTCCTTTCAAATCCTCTACATAGTGCAAGAAAGATAATGTTAATCCAATTTTACATTTCATAGAAAGAATAAAACCTGATGTGGGTAATCTCGGTTGATTGCAATCTGAGCTTTGGGATGCATAAGAGGGAAGGGAGAAAGCTAAACATAAAATGAATGAAATGGATTGTAGGAAATTAGTAACGGAATGAAGGAAAACATTTCAGAGAGTCAGATAGAAAATTGGGACAATAATAATGAAAACTCTAGAACCATAACTCTAAAAGGATAAGTTCAAAAACTAATTTCAAAATGTGCTTACCTAGGAAGCCAATCCATTTTCCATGTTTCAATTACCTATTTCTTAGCTTTAGATCACCTTTGTTCAAAATGACAGAAAAGGTTTCTATTAAGCGCATAGAAAACATTTCATTTAGGACAAGAAGGGGAATCACCATTAGTTAATTATTTGAGAGCTGAAATAACATTTGAGCACATAAACATAGTGATAAATAAGCATAAATTAAACCCATGTCTCATGTGAGACATTACACCGAACACATATCTCCCTGGTGGAACATAAAACCTTGTTGAAATCAATTGAGGGAAGGGTAAAACCATATCAGGGTGGGCTTAACATATAATCTTCCCTATTGTGGCTCAATGAGTCATCAAATAACATGGTAGAGTGATTTTTTTATCAAAATTTATAAGGTAACAAAAGTCAACCTATAGTCAATAATAAACTTAGATAAGGACAACTAATAAGCTAAGTTATATCTTGTGTTAAAACCCAAAAAAATAAAAATTTGGAGAGTCATCAAGGGAGGTATAAGAAATGGTAGAAAACAATTGGTTTACAGCACTTGGACCTACATGGGAATAAAATAAACAAATAAAAATAAAAATATAATAACTCATAAGTTTTATTACAACTCTTACATGTTAAATGGCTGAGAAGGGATAAGGAGAGGCTCTGTAGTGAAGCCGTGAAGGGAGTGAAGATCATCGAGGTAAAGAAATTATTAAAAGGATGCAAATTAGAAATAGATAAGCATAGAATAGATAACAAACAGCTATTGAGGATGTAGGCAAAGTAATATAAAATGTAAGAAGAGCAATAGAGGATGAATGCAACAATGTTAAAAAGGTCTAATGATAAAAAAAACAATTGAAAATAATGGGTAGAACTATAATATTAATGAAAGGATTCCAAAGGAACAAAAGGAAGATTTTAAAATAAATAATCCACCTAATCTACAAAATGAATTGCCAAATGAAACTGACATAATAAATGTGGTCACTAAATCACTAGACAATAGTGAAAAAAATGAACAAACACTTTGAGAAAAAAGAAAAATGTAGAAGAACTACAAGGGAATTTAAGAAATTGATGCCATTTATTTTTGAAAGAGATTATAAAGAGAAAAAAATGCATAGTTGAGTAATATAGGAAAATATTATTATCTTTATCAATATTATAACAACCCAAAAGCTAGGCTTACTACATACTAATTAAATGGTGAAACTAGTATTTGGTGGGAGAATACCAAAATTTCTAATGTAATTAATAAAAATGAATCAACATGGAAACATTTTAAGGAAGTATTTGAGAAACAATATTTACGTGAAAGATACATTGATAATAGAGCCAAGGAGTTTCATGGTTTGAAACTAGGAATTATGAATGTAGATGCCATTAGCAATTTATTCATAATACATAACAATGCAAACCATGGTCTACTAAAAAAAAAGAGATATCATATTTTAGAGGAAAGGGATTCGAATACCTAAAATTTATGATATGGATTTGATCATTATAATTTTTTTCTCCATCTCGATTCTTTCAGAATGAAAAAAATTAAAAGAATCAACTCGCAGGAAGCTTTTTACTCGTAGGACCCAGTTTGTCAAATTGGGTTCTAAAACATTATCAGAGAAATTTGAGGCATTAAATTAAAATTTTTGAAGGGAAAAACTTTGTCTCTTTACAATCACACATTGTTTTCCTATTTCACACACAAAGACCTTTCTAACAGTGAATGAATTCTACCAATCAGAGTTCGTATGTGAAAGTTATGCGACTCATAATTCGACTTTCCTAATTTCACCATGATAATTTGAGAGCATGCTATGTAATCCCCCCGTATTCATGAAAAATTGACTAGCCACATTATTACAATGAACTAGAGTCTAGAAAAGCATATATTGTAACTCTCGTTAATAGATGAGGTAGTCAAACCTAGCCACTAATAGGCTATCGGGTTGTAGTATAACCGAGTGACTCGAAAGAAAAGGGATTCCATTATTTGGAGTGCACTTGTTCCATTATTTGGAGTGCACTATAGTAGCCCATCGACCACAAGCCATAATTCTTTATACTCACAACCATTTTCTTACTAGAGAAGGAGAATAGGGGAGCCTTACCTTCAAACTAGGTTTTCCTCTCAACAAGGTTTCTTAGGTCTTATCTCATGTCAAATATGCATGTCATATCTCCCTTTGTTACTTTTTTTTTTTTTGCAAATCATCTGTCTTGATATAGTACTTTTCTTTCTCTTATGTTACAAATTTTTTCTCACCTCTAATAGTTTATTTCTGTCTTGACAAAATTTTCATGAACATTATCATCTCAAATAAAAATGCAATTATTTTTATATTACAAACTACATATATAGTTATTTATCTCTCCTTCTCTCTCTCTCTCTCCTTCCCTCTCTCTTTTCTCCTCTCTCACTCACGCTCTTTCCATATTTTGCTTGCCACTCCCTCTCTCTCTCCACCTTTCTCCCTCTACATTGTTCTTCTTCACTCCCTCTCTCTCCCCCTCTAACTCCATCCCTCTCCCCTTCCCTCTTCTGAGTCTTTTCTTCCTTCCTCTCCCTACCTTTCTCTCCCACATCCCTCTATCTCCCCCTGCCATCAATCTCTCTTTTCCTCTTCCATCCAACTCTTTCATTGTATCCCTCAAAAAATGCCTAACGATCAAAACTACAAATCTCGCACTAATGCCAATTCATAATTTCAAATTATTTTCAAAATTTTCCAAAACACCATTGAATAAATATGATCATTCCCCTTGTCTGACCAAAAAATAAGAAATCAAATATTTTGAAAAGAAAGAAAAATACTTTAATCGTCAAACATAAAATACGAAATGGTACAAATCATCAGATGTAGTCAATAAAACATCTCAAGACATTAAATTTTGACATCAAAGAAAAATATTTTAACCATCAAATAAAAAATACTAAATGCAATGTGAGAAATTATTGAAGTCCTCAAATGTAGTAGACATAAATAGTTAAAACGTTAAATTTTAACGGAAACAACATAAATTCTTCCTAATTAAAGCTAAAATTTCACAGTTCAAAATTACTAGAATTCAAACTCGACTGAAAGTAAGTTTTCAAATTTAAGAGAATTTTAATTTCAATATCAAGCTCATTAAACAACCTCAAAATTTAACAGACATATACTCTGAAACTCAATTTCTCGCTCTATTCAAACAACATCTATCATGTGTCACAAATTTGACATTATGGATCTTCTGAAAGAAAATCGAAAAAACTATTGTAATAGGAAAATATTATCTAGGAAAGTGCCCTCTACATTATTTTCTCAAAAGAAACCATAATGAATTCCATATCCCTCAAAAATTCATTGCAGAAAGCCAATAAAATATTCCTGTGTACAAGGTTTTTCATATTGCAACTAATTTTGCACAACCCATCAACATTTTTATTCATGCATTTCATTTGGCTTATCGACTGTGATAGACTTGCCATAAATATGATACTGAAATGAGAAGAAATGTTTTAAGGGAAGACATCTTTCTTAAATTTTGGTGATTTAACATTATGGTAAACTAATAAAAACAAGTTTGAAGATATCGAGATGTCATAAATAAATATGGAGTTTATGTCACAAGTCGCCCTAAAACATAGGATTCAAATGAGGAACATCCAAAATCCTCAATGTTTACTATGACTCATCATATCAATACCCACAATTCTGAAAACAAAACCTTCACCAAATCATTTCATTGTGAAGTATGCTTAAAAAGATTTAACTGTATAACAAAACACAAGGAATGAATTCCTATAGTTAGATATGCTCAACTAAAGATGATCTCTCCAAATCATTCATTCATTAGGTGTATCTTTGCACCTTTATGGACAATGTCTAGTTAACACCCATTATTAATACAATTGCATTGAATTTTGTCTTAAGTATACAATTCTAACCAAGAATTTCAATGTCTAAAACATTGAAAATTAAAAGTCACCTTCTCATATCATGATATATATGAAGTGGATATCAAGCACAGACCTGGAATCAATGATAAAAGCTTTGAATCCACTAGAGAGATCAATATTGAATGGGATAGATTAAACAGTAATAATGATTAATCAATGCATAATCAGTATTGAACAGAATGCAGAATCAGAGTTCTTCGTCCTCCTCATTCATGGTCAGGCTTTGTTTTCAGGTCAGGTTTTATCCATTCCACCCTGTACCTTTTCTATCGAATTTTTGGTTTGCTCTATTAATTCCTCTTTTGGTTCCTTTTTATGAGAAGTTCCTCTGAATTTTACACTTCATTCAACTTCTAGTGGAATCCTTCTGTTCTTTGCCCCTCAGCATTATCATTGTATTGAAAGTGATTCTGGATTATCCCTAATTTTGGCTATTCTATACCGATGAGAAGCATTTTGATGTGTATAGAAACAATGCACTATAAAAATTAGATAAATCGTTCGTATTTATATTTTTCAAAAAGTTATTATCAGTTAACTTAAGTTAAATAATTAAAAATACAAATTATATTTTTAACAATTAATAAAGATATTATTATTTCAATTATTACTCATCAAACCTTTTTTGTATACAATTTAATTTGTAGCTGTGTGACATAAAAACAAAATGTAGAAAAGTCACATGGATTGTTAGAGGTATAGTCTAAGTGTCATTCACTCCGTAAATAGATATGATGGTTTTTATTTAAAAATGAATATGACATTGCAATACCATATTGCTATTCACTTTACTAAATAAAAGTCAGAAAAATAAGTTATTGCTAAAATAAATGCTTTTTCTTTAATTTTTTAAAATTTAAATCATAATGTTTTGATATTTTTTTCGTTAACTTTTGTAGAATCGGATTTTGGAGACTTATAGATCATATTCGTTTTATTTTTCAAATCTAAAAGGAGATTTACCTTTAACATGAAATGTTTAATAGCATAAGAGTGATAAGGTCCATACACATATGCGCTACAAGATAAGAGGTGGGAAAGGTGGGGTATAGAAATCCTAGGAATCAAAGAAAAAGTTTCAAAGAAAATTAACTCAAAAAAAGAAAGCAAGAATAATAATTGACTTTAATAGTAATAGTAATAATTAATTATATAATTGTAATGAATAATATATAAATAGAATAGAGATGATAGTATTACTCATAATAAAATTAGATAATTAATATAAAATAAGAAATGAGTAGCAAGAAAATATAATATTATCCTGGAGTAATTAGGTGATTAATAGTATTAACATATTAGATATAATAGTAATAGAAATAAAAGGAAATAAATAAAAGAATAATATTGAGTAATGTGCGTGATATGGCCAACATTTTGGATGGTGACTCCATCCATCATCAGGGACCACAAAATCACCATCCAAAAATTTGGACATATTACACAATGTTATTCCAAAAATCTCTAAAAATATGATTAACTATGAAAGTGTCCAATAACTAATAAAATGGGTTAAAATTATATCATCATAATGATAAAATTAGAAAATGTACAAAAAGTATATTTTAGTTAAAAATATAAACTCTAGTGCACCTTCAAATTTACACATTATTTTTTTGGCTTATATTTGATCAAATGATAACATGCTATCATTATTAAACAAGCATTCTACTTCTGAGTTTATATACACTCAGTTTATGTGTGAATGTTCCTAAATAGTTTACATAAATAAAATGGTATAGAGGCATTCTTGAATGAAGATTCATTCTCTTTTAATTTTTGAAGAAAGATAATTCTCTCTATATATAAAGGGATTAGATGAGATTTCACTACTTGTTCCACAACATTTAAACAACTTTTGACTCTCTATAATATCCCATCGCATTGTGGTATTGCTTCTTTTTGAGAATAAAATAATGTATCGGGATATTATTAAGACATTGCACCATTTATACCTATCCCTACTCAAACTCAAGGCATTTTTAATGTTAATCATACTTATAACTCATATTAACCTTGATCCCTCACATAATATGACATGTGGACCTCTTTATTATGGCTCACAAACTCCACTATACGTTTTAGACCCTTTTTCTTGAGACAGTAATGGTGATGAGTGTGCAGGTTCACTTTCTACGTGTCAAGCATAAAAAAAATGGTTTTGACCCATCCATGTAACTGACATAATAAATGTGACCACTAAATCATTAGACAATAGTGAAAAAAATGAACAAACACATCGAGAAAAAAGAACAATGTAGAAGAACTACAAGGGGGATTTCAAAAATTGATGCCATCAATTTTTGAAGGAGATTTTAAAGAGAAAAAACACATAGTTGAGTAATATAAGAAAAGACTTCCATCTTTATCAATATTCTAACAACCCAAAAGCTAGGCTTACTACATACCAATTAAATGGTGAATCCTATATTTTGTGGGAGAATACCAAAATTTCTAATGTAACTAATAAAAAGGAAACAACATGGAAACATTTTAAGGAGGTATTTGAGAAACAATATTTACGCATTGATAATAGAGCCAAGGAGTTTCATGATTTGAAGCTGGGAAGTATGGATATAGATGTCATCACCACCAAATTTTTAAGGTTGTTGATGTATGTACCCTACCTTTGGGGAGCAAAGGAAAAGCTAAAGAGCTAACTCTAGTTCTTACACTCCTTATAATAGAATCAAATTGAATCTAACAACCAAAAAAGAATGGATGAAGTTATGTGAAAATAAAATTTGTGTCATTAGAAATTTAGTCAAAAGACAGAACAATGTAAACCATGGTCTACTAAGAAAAAAGAGATATCATATTTCAAAGGAAAGCGATTGGAATACCCACAATTTCTTACATGGATTTGATCATTATAAATTTTTTCTCCATCTCGATGCTTTCAAAATGAAAAAATTAGAAGAATGAACTCGTCGGACCCTTTTAACTTATAGGACCCAGTTTGTGAAATTAAGGTCTAAAACATTATCAGATAATTTTGAGGCATTAAATGACAATTTTTTAAGGGAAAAGCTTTGTCTCTTTAGCATCACATATTTTTGTCCTATTGTACACACAAACACTTTTCTAATGGTGAATGAATTGCATCAATCAAAGTTCGTATGTGAAAGTTATGCCACTCAAAATTTGACCTTCCTATTTTCACCACAATAATTTGAGAGTGTTCTATATCATCCCCCCTTATTCATGAGAAATGGACTAGCCACATTATTACAATGAACTAAAGTCTAGAAAGGTATATATTCTAGCTTCCGTTAATAGATGAGGTAGTCAAACCTAACCACTAATAGACTATCGGGTTGTAGTATAACTGGGTGAATCAGAAGAAAATGGGTTCCATTATTTAGAGTGCACTTTTTCCATGGATGCACAAAATTAGCCAAGAGGGATAGGAGATAGAGAACATAGATATTATTTGTGCGCTATAGTAGCCCATCGACCATAAGCCATAATTATTTGTACTCACAACCATTTTCTTATTAGAGAAGGAGAATACGGGAGCCTCAACTTCCAACTAGGTTTTCCTTTCATGTGTCACATCTCCCTTTCTTACTATTTTTTTTTGCAAATTGTCTATCTCAATATATTACTTTTCTTTCCCTTATGTTACATATTTTTTCTCACCTCTAATAGTTTATTTATATCTAGAAAAAAATGTTATTAACATTATCATCTCAAATAAAAATGCAAGTTTTTTTTATATTACAAACTACATATACAATTCTTTATCTCTCCTTCTCTCTTTGTCTCTCCTTCTCACTCCCCCCTCCTTTTTCGTGTCTCCCTCTCTCTCTCTCTTCCCCTTCTCTCTATTAGAAAATAAAAAGGCATAAAATATTTTCTTAATTTGATAAAAACTTGTGATAATTTTTAATTATATTGTCCTCTTATGCTATTTTCATCAAGAAACTATCAAACCATAAAGAACATGAAGATCGCAACAACAATAGAACATAGTATGTAGGATCTCAGCTATGGAATCCTTCTATTAACTTATATAAGAAATAAAATTACAAAGCTTACAACAAGCACGCAGAGGAAAAAACCCCCATAAAGGAAGAAGGAAAAATACACAACGTGCCTGAGAAAACCCGTCAATAGAAAAACTAAAACTAAGGCCAGGACAATGCTAGAACCTTAAGCATGCACATGGACCCCAAAGTTGATCTGTCTCCTTTTGATCCAGTGAACTAAAACCAAAACGCATGAAGTTGCAGACTGTAGAAAAACCCATAAATTTCTCAACCAACTCTGGCCATATCGCGCAGCTTAAAAACATGATAAATACCACGAGATGAGGGTGGTATTCTTTTTCCATCCCTCGCCACATGCTACCCACTAAGTGGCATCGCTGGCTTTCCATGTAAACCATATTTTGTTTTGAAGGCGCCCGATGAAGGTGGTAAACCATAAGCATTTTTGACCTTCCAAACCCACAAAATTGCACGACAAACTATGGATGTTGATCTCCCTCCTCCAGATATAACGACCACTATCAACATCGTGCCACTAATAAGCCCAAGGAATACCGTGCAATGAGCACAATATTCTCTCTTCTTCCCCCGCCACGTGTCGCTTGCTAAGTGGCATCGCTTACCATCTCGGAAAACCACTTCTGGGTCAAGGGGTGCCTGATGCAGGTGGTTTCTCTTGAGAAGTTTTTGATTTCGGTTCCTTAATCCTTTGTCCTCCAATGTGTTATGCGAGGACGACATGTCGAGAAGGGTCACCTCATGCATGGAATGTCCTTCTTCACGGTAGCCCATTTCCTCATAGTTTTTTCCTTTTGAGAAGAAATCCTCTGGCCCGATGACCGTCTTTGTCCAGGATTTTTATGAGAACTTATAGTTCTCAGCCTTTGAGAAATACTTATTCTTCATTGACATCAAGTGAAATATTGTCTCGTTTCTTATTTTGATATTGTTGTCTCTCACTAAGGGCCCATGCTGAGCATTCATCTCTCATTCTGTCATCCGTTACCTCCTCCCACCACTATCACATGTTGGTAAACTTGCTTCTAACCCCCTCATTGGCAAGCCAATCCACCACTTTGTTGGATTCCCTCTGAACATGCACAAACCTAAGAGTTCTTAGAATTCTTAGGTGTGATTGAATTCTTTTGTAGACTTGCAAAAGTTACTAGTGACCTGAGATTTTCTCTGGTGCTGCTCCTGCATTTATCCACTTGACTGAATTAATTACTAACTCTGTATCATCCTCAATGATGACATTATGAATGTTGTGCTTGAGAAATATTTCCAAGCATGGCTCCACCAGCATGAGCTCAGCCATATTGTTGGTTGCCTTCTCTAGATAACAGTAGAAAATGACTTGTAATTTTCCCCCCTCATCTCTCATGACCCCTCCATAACCTGCTTCTCCAGGATTTCCTTTTGAGCCTCCATCTATGTTAAATTTTAAAAAACCTTGAGAAATGTGTTGCCAGAAAGCCTTACCTTTTGAGGTATTCTTTTTGATTTGCAGAGGAAACTGGGGGAGATGAACCTGAAGCTCCAACTTTTCCGGGATTCTAGCCTCTCTGTGTCCTATGGGTTTTCCAGTAGAAGCACCCACCAAGATGTGGACAGTCTCCTTGAGTTGCTTGAGGATTAGCTTTAGGATGCTGCTCACCAGGCCCATTTTTTCTTTGAAAATCCCATTGTTGCACTCCTTCCATACATTCTAGATTAAGATCCCTAGAGTCAACGCTCAGGCTAAGTTTATTGTATCATTATCTGAAAAAAAATTCTGCCAGTTTTTCAATGTAGCTATGATGTCATCTTCGTGCCTGTCTGTTCCCTGGAAGACATCTCCAACCCAGTTCCATAGTGTGGCAGTGTAGGATCATCTGTTCAGGAGATGATTTGTGGTTTCTTCCTATTGTCCACACAGGGGACATCTCGAGGGGCCAACAAAGCCTCCATTTTTTAGATTATCCCATGTCAGAATCTTGCCTTGATGAACCAGCCACTTGAACAGTTTGACCTTCATCCAATGAGGGTTATCCTAGAGCTCTTCCCATGTCTTGTCAGTGCTTGGAAGGTTAAGCATTGTGGCTACTCTTTTGGCATGTTTAAGGGTGAAGAGATCTACCTTGTTCTTTCCGCATCTTAATTGATCATCTGAGGTTGAGATTAAGATTTTCCTTTTTTCCAAAAGACTTTTGAGGGTTCTAGCTTGAGTATTAAGCATGCTCATCTAATTGTAAACTGGAAGTTTCCAAATTCTCCATTTTCTATTGTTCCTTGATTGATCCCAAAAGTATCTAACCCTCCTTAATCCTTTTCTAATGGTATCTCTTTGGGTACTAGCTAAATCCTCACTACTGAGATTGCCCTCCTGCTGCCAATTGTCCTCCGAGAACCAGGCCAAATTTCCACTTCTGATCTCCTAGAAACTATGTTTCTAAACTAGGGCTCTGTTCTCCCAGGCCCTATTCCAAATTTTAGAACCTTTTTCTTGTCCTATCATTCTTATGAGGTTTGTGTCCTACCAATTCATTGCATACTTTTTCTTCCATAGTTTTTCCCAGGGGGATTGTATTTCCTTTAGCCATCTCCACCAAACTTTAGCTCCCAGAACTCTGTTTAGAATTTTTGGGTCATGTAGACCCAGGCCTCCATGGGATTTAGGTTTGCATACCCTTTCCCACACCACCAGGGCCCATTTCTTCTTTTCTTCACCTTTCCCCCAGAGAAAGTCTCTTTGAATGTTTCTTATTTGAATACTGACCCTAGTTGGTGCTGGAATGACTGATTGCATATAGATAGGGATGGTTTGGAGGATAGCCTTACTGAGAACCAACCTTCCTGCTAGATTTAGGGCTCTTTTTGTCCACTTGTTGATTTTGTCTTTCAATTTATTTAAAATAGGCTCCCAGATGTCCTTGTGCAATGGTTGATTAGTGAGGGGAACTCCCAGATACTTCGAGGGCAATGAATCTCTTTGAAAGCCCAAAATTCTGGATAGATTTCTTTGAATCGAAATATCAGTAATGTAAAAGAAAATCTTTGATTTAGTAAGACTTACCTCAGTACCCACTGCCATAACAAACTCATGGAAAATTAGCTTGAATGCTTTGGCTTCCTTGATTGTAGGTGTGCCTTGAAGCATAGTGTCATCCACAAATTGTTGATGTGTCACCGTGTCCCCTCCTCGAGTGAGTCTCAGACCTTGAATTCTTCCTTCCTCCTTAGCATTTATGTTTTCTCTACCTAACCCTTCCATCATTAAGATGAAAAGGAAAGGGGAAAGAGGATCACCTTGCCTGAGACCTCTTGTAGGCTTGAAGGTTTTTGAGGGCGAGCCATTGAGAAGAATTAAACAGCTATCAGTGGTAACAAGAGCCATGACCCACTTAATCCAATTATAGTCAAAGCCATATGCTTTTAGTACTACTCTTATGTACGTCCAGCTAATTTTATTATAGGCTTTCGTTATGTCCAGTTGAATTATCATCCCTGCCTGCTTATTGGTGATGAGTGAATGAACCACTTCATGTGCTTGAATTATGTTATCCAAAATTTGTCTCCCTTCCACATAGCCCATTTTCTCCTCAGACACCAGGGTGGGGAGGAGAGGTTTGAGTCTGTTGGCAATTACTTTGGATATTACTTTGTACACCACATTCCATAATGCTATAGGTCTAAATCTGTTCGGAGAGGTGGCCTTTTCCTGTTTGGGGATTAAGGCTATGAAATATTCATTGACTGCCCTCAAGACTTTCTTAGATTTGTGTGAGTCTTCTACTACCTCCATAATATCATGCTTTACAATCCTCCAGCATGTCTTGAAAAAGTCCACATTGAAGCCATCTAGGCCTGGAGCTTTCCCATTGTGCATCTTTGTGATGACTTCCTCAAGCTCTTCCTCTATCACTAGTCTGTTGAGATTGTAATTGTCTTCTCTAGAGACCAGTTTAGGAATGTACTATGTAAACTTTTCATTAAAATGTGATCTATCTGCTATAGTTTCCTCAGCAATTCTCTGAAAATGCTGAACTAGAACCTCTTCCATCTCTTCATGAGTGTTTCTTTCTACACCATGATGATCTATAAGTTTCACAATTCTATTGTTGTTTCTGTGAGCTATGATGGATTTGTGAAAGAATTTGGTGTTTCGCTCCCATTCCTTAATCCATTGGACTATAGATTTCTATCTCCAGAATATTTCCTATTGTAGACATCTGCTTTCCCATTCATGCAGAAGTGACTCTGATATCTCTTTCCTTTCCTCTGTGTAGCCTTATGTGATAAGAATTTGATTTATTTCCTTCAATCTCTTTTCCACTTCTCCTTTATCTTTGAAGATGTTACCAAATTCATTTTTATTCCACTCTTTGAGTCTACCTTTAATGTGTTTGAGACTGTGATGTAGAAGGAACATCTTTGTAACTTGCAAGTTTAGCTCTTCTTTCCACCATTTTTCAACATTTGTGAGGAAATCTGAGTGCGTGAGCCAAACGTTCTCAAACCTGAAGGGGTTATTCCTTGGTTTACCAATTGGAGAACCTTCCAATTGGATGGGTTAGTGGTCTAAACCTCCAAAAGGAAGGATGAAGGTTGTCATGCCACTCCCCATGAGTAGAAGTTCCTCTGAGATAATAAATCTGTCTAATTTTGAGGCTACATGCGTAGACCCACCTTTTTTGTTATTCCAAGTGAAAATACCATTGCTAGTGTCCATATCAACTAGTTTCATATTGGTGAGAAAGTTCTGGAAGGCAACTGAATCCCCACCAAGTGTTCTAGTGCCCCCTTTCTTCTCCTTGAGTGATTTTATCATGTTAAAATCTTCCCCTAGAATCTAGGGTAAAGCTTGGTATCTCTTTTTCATATCTTCCAGTGTAGTGAGGAGCCGATGTTTGTCCTCCACTAGTTGAGGAACATAGGCATTGGTGATCATGTAACACTGTCTGTCACCTATAGGTTGGGTAATCAAGGAGAGGTGGTGTCTTGACACCTCCGCGTCAAGCATACAAAATTTCTGAGGATCCCATAGAGTGAAAATGCCTCCAATAGATTTATTTTCCTTGACCTCAAGATATTCATATCTATTTAGCCATTTTCTATGTTTTTCCCTTACCTTCTCCACTGATCATTTGGTTTCCTGTATAAACACTATGTCAGGTTTTTCCTCTTTGATCCTATTGTTTAGATTGCACTGTTTTCTTCTACTCCCTAGTCCTCTAATGTTCCAGGTTGTGATCTTCATTGGGGTGAGGTTTTGAAGGAGTAACTGGAAAGGTCTTTCATCCTTCTTGAGTCAATCATAAGTTTGCCACACCCTAGCAGCAATTCTTTTTGTCTCTTTCTTCCTCTCTTCCTGCTTGGGTTTTTTTGCAAATTTTCGCGTTATTAATCCTATTGAGGAAGCCCCTTTGTTTTCCCGTTATTTGTGTCCTCTTTTGACTCCTACAACTTTTTGGTGTGGCTAGTTAAGGAATATCTGTTGCACCTTGTCTACTTCCTCTTGTGGTATGGAGTTTATTCCCAAGTTTTCTCCCTATTCTAGAAACTTTTCTAGCTCCAAGTTCTCCCTTTCCAGGATCTCCTATAAGTCTTGGTCCTCTGTACCACTTTCACTTTGAGTCATTTCATGGTCTTTTTCTATTTCCATGGTGCTCAGTCGGTCTGTTGTGTGTTCATTCTGTTCATGTGTGCACTCTATGCTGGTCTCTCATCCTTTCCCCCTTTCTGCGTGACTCTTTGTTTTCCTTTGATTGCCCTCAGCTTCTTCTCTTTTTTCTAAGATCTCAAATCTATTGTGCCTTATTATTTTGTTATCATTGGGATTCTTTTGTATCTTCCTTCCCCCTCCTTTCCCTTTTCCTCACACTTTAGTAAAACCTGTATGGTCTTTTTCTTTACTGGTGCTTATATGTTCCTCCATTTTATTAAGATGACAATCTCTGAATACATGTCCATGCTCGTGACATTTGCGACATCTGAACGGATATACTCATAGTCAACTGTCTAAACTCATTCGTCATCATAGACTTCTAGAACGACCTCATCTGGAAGAGCTCCTGATAGGTCCATCTCCACACATATACAGGCATAGGAGGTATACTTACATCATAACGTTGCCTCTGAAATCTTTTAAAAATGACCTAATTTATTGCCTATAGCTTTTAAAGACTCTAACATCCAATAATATAGAGGTAAGGAGTAGAGTCTAATCCACACCGATACCGATGTGAATGTTTCTCACTACAGCACAAGGTTCATCATCCGTGGCCACATATATAGACCAGTTGCAACATAAAAGTATGGTCCTCCTTCAAAAATCCTATCTCTGTCCTCCATGTTCGTGAACACCACTATGAAGAAACCTTTGGATCTATGATGTATATTTAATTCCCCTTTTGGTTTCTAGTTGTATTTTAACCAAGTGTACAATGGTTTCTTTGTCAGCTAGATTCCCATAAACTTGCATATTATACCATAGTTTGCCATATGATCTTCGTGCTCTTGTAGAGCTGGATCATTCAATATTACCCACAGTTTAGTATTGGTCTTGGGTTTACAGGGCCCCATCTTGGTTCTATTCTCTGTTCCCTAACCTCTGTCTTTTGTTTTGTCCTCCTGTCAGTCTTCCTCGTGGGTCATTTTCTCTGCAATGGTATTGGCTCCTTCCACCTTCTGGGTTTTAGTATTTTTTGTCGTGTCCTTCGAAAAGTGTGGAGGCTTGTTCCTTTTCCCTGCCCTTCCTCTGTTTGAAACTAGATTACTGTAGGAGGGAATGGAGCTCCCTCCTCCCTACGCTTTCATGGTTACATGTTTACCTCTGTCACTTCCTTTTTTAAACCCTAGAACCAGGTGTTCTTCCTCCCGTCTGCCCGACTCTCATCATTGGGCAATCTTAGTCATTCAATGATAACCAACATCCAACTTTGTTACTATCCCCCTCTTCTCTCTTTTAAATTTGATCGCGTTGTATTGTGTTTAAGGAAGTATCTAAATTAAAATATTTGAATTGGTTGTAAAATAATAAACCTATATTTTGGATAAATCATGTCAAAGAAAATACAATAATGAAAAACTTAAACAAATCATGCCCTATCTTTCCTCTATTATTGTTAGTCACATTGCTTGCTCTCATCGCTTCGATCCTTAGTTATGATGGATCTATGTTGTTTCTGCATAATATCATTTATATTATATAAAGTTCACATCATTATACATAAAAGTATTCTCATTTTTATTTTTATGAAAACCTTGATTTAATTTCTATAGAAATATTTTTGGTAGTCATGAGGATAGAGGGTTTAGATATATCTCAAAACTACTTATAACATTTTTCCTTTTAAATTCCATTGAAAAAATGTTATCAAATTAAATCAATATAAGATATTTTGATTGTGAAATAACTTATGGTTTTTGGTCATGTGGTAGTGATAATTCATGGTATTGGCCCATGGTATTATACAAATCATATTTTCAAATTAATAATATCAATTTTCAAGTGGGGGGAAATATTCATAGTAAAGAATCTTGTCATATGGTTATAAAATATTTTGAATGTGAAATAAGTAATGATTTTTTGGCATGTAGTATTGATAAGCCATGGTATTGGCCCATGGTATTGTAGCAAAATCTATTCACATGTTCATAATATGAATGGAAAAGTGGGGGTGAATATCCATGGTTAAGGATCCTCTGATAAGACATGGTATTGGCCCATGCTATTATAAGAAATTTTATTTACAACTTACTAATATATATGGTAAAGTGGGGATGAATATCCATGGTTAAGAAACTTTTAGTGTTGTGAATAAAATATTTTGATTGTGAAATAATTCATGTCTTTCAGTGTATTTTGTATTGGTAAGTCATGGTATTGGCTCATGATATTGTAACAAAGCCTATTTACAAGTTAACAATATCCACTGTAATATGGGGGTCAATCTCGATCATTAAAAATTGTCATATTGCTATTACAATTGATCATTAAAAATTGAAATGAGGAAAAATGTTTTAAGAGAAGACATCTTTCCTAAATTTTGGTGATTTAACCTCATGTTAAACTAATAAAAACGAGATATCATAACCAGAAATTGAAATAATCCTAATTTATATAAACGTCACAAGTCCCCCGAAAACACACAATTCAAAATGAGGAACATCCAAAAACAGCCTCAATGTTACTATGACTCATCAGATCAATAACTACAATTTCTTAAAAACAACCTTTCCCAAATCATTTCATTGTCTAGTGTGTTTAAAAAGATTTAATTGCATAGCAAAACACAAAGCATGAATTCCTATAGTTAAATATGCTTAAGTAAAGATGATCTTTTGAAATCTTTTATTTATTAGGTGTATCTTTGCAAAACACCCATTAATACAGTTGTAGCGAATTTTGTGTTAAGTATACAGTTCTTATATTAGTAGCGAATTTTGTGTTAAGTATACAGTTTTTATATTAGTAGTGAATTTTGTGTTAAGTCTACAGTTCTAACCAAGAATTTCAATGTCTGAAACATTCAAAATTAAAAATCAGCTTCTCATATCATCAAACATATGAAGTGGATATCAACCACAGACCTGGCATAAACGATAAAAGCTTCGAATCCATTAGAGCGATCAATATTGAATGGGATAGATTTAACATTAATAATGATTAATCAATACATAATCATTGTTGAAAGGATTGCAGAATCAGAGTTCCTCGTCCTCCTCGTTTATACACCGGCTTTGGTTTTGGGTTAGGCTTTATCCTTTCCACCCTGTACCTTTTCTATCCAAGTTTTGGTTTGCTCTGTTGATTTCTCTTTTGGTTCTTTTTTATGAGAAGTTCTTCTGAATTTTCTGCTTCACTTGACTTCTACTGTAATACTTATGTTCTTTGCCCCTCGGCGTTATCTCTGTATTGAAAGCGATTGAGGATCATCCCTAATTTTGGCTATTCTGTATGAATGAGCGATTCTCTGATTTTCAGTTCTTCTAACTTACATTCTCAGACTAAGAGAAGCATTTTGGTGAGTATAGAAACAATGCACTATGCTTTTCACCACACCAATGTTAAATGTGTATGGAACACAGATATGTATTCTTTAATTGTATAAATATCTAAGATAACACTGAGCAATACGAATCAGACAATTTCACGCAAACTGAATATCAGTTTTACATTGATATTCAATCTAAAGCTAATAGACAAGTGTACACTGTATATCTATTGTACAGGTAGATTAACGTTCTTAAATAAACTGTCACTCATCTTACAAATTATTCTCATCTACGTCAAAGTGACAGTAGAAAAGAAAAAGTTATCAATATTTCAAGATGTTATGCAGGCATCAAGCCATGCTGCTTCATTTTTGAACAAGGCTACACTGGTTTCCAATCCAAACTGCGTGATTCTCATGCTAACATCATCTAATGCTTTGGTTCTTTTTATACCATGAACTCTATGCGGTGGATCTAAGAAAAACGTTGAACGTAGCAACAATGTACTCTAATATATCCACAATTCGAAGACCATAATCTATTGGGCCTTAATAATAATTATATCTTTGATCAACAAAAGACATTTTTCAAGAGCCAAACAATTATGCTACGCCTACTGTTATGTTTCATGTACTTGCCTCTCGTACATCATCCCAACCTTCAATTTCACTTGATATACATAGAATTATAACATCAACAAACACATTCAGTAGATGCCCCCAAGAAAAGTGACAATAAAGTCTTGGTTTTGTTGGAAAGGCTGAGGAGACAAAGCATAAATTCACACATAAAATACAAGTTGTTGCTCTTCTATTGATCACACAAAACATGATACTTACAATGAACCCAGTGAAATGTATTTATCCTTTTCCAACTACCTGCTTTCCTTGACATGCAACCACATACAAACACACATTAAAAGTCATCTATCACATGACTTGAATAAAGACTCAAATACTCAATTACTCAATTCACTGACTTTACCCAACTCCTCAAGAGTAATTATTTAATTTTAAAAAGTCCTCCATCGAGACCATTTCTCATATTTTTACTACTTATACATTTCATTTAGTAAACTTAAGGAGGGCAGTGGAAAATTGGAAATCCCCATTCTCCTCAGATTCTTTGAATAAAAGTAACTTTGTATAGTGGGCCTTGCCACCACCCTCATTAAGTTTACTGAACCGGCTGCAATAGAATAGATATCTGTAGCGAAGATCTCAATCATGGGATTGCTAAGAAGGGCCTTCATCAACGGTCATGACTGATTGTCATTTGTTTTTGGGCATCACTGGGATATGTTGGATAATGTTGTAACATAGCCATAGCCAGAGAAATTGAGGGCTGGAATGATGCAAGTACACGAAGCAGAACAACAGGATGGGCATAATTCTTTGGCCCGTGTAAAGGATCTTTTGCTGATCAATGATATAATTATTGATAAATTCCCATTAGCTTCTGATCTTCAAATTGTGGATATATTAGAGTACATTGTTGCGATGTTTAAAAGTTTTCCTAAGAAAAAAAATTGTGCTTAGAGATCATGGTTAAAAA
Source organism: Pinus tabuliformis (assembly GCA_031772625.1). Classification (NCBI taxonomy): domain Eukaryota; kingdom Viridiplantae; phylum Streptophyta; class Pinopsida; order Pinales; family Pinaceae; genus Pinus; species Pinus tabuliformis. The sequence goes on from CM062818.1 coordinate 1,240,371,709, forward strand.
AAAGGAAATCGTGCCATGTTCACTTGAGAATCGCTCAGCTTCCATTGGAAATCAGTGTCGCCTTGTTCAAAAGTGGAGGACCAAAACTTGACGCTGAAATTCCTCATAACATCAGGAAATATTGATAACTTTTTCCTTTGTATGATGAGAAAAAGTTGTATGATGAGTGACACAATTTACTTAATAAAGTTAAACTACAGGTACAATAGATCTACGCTGGTCTATTACCTTGAATATCAAAGTCAATCTGTTCCTAACTTGATTTAGTTTGGTTAAAATTGTCTGATTGTTAATATAAAGTTTCTAATTGCACAGGGTTCTATTCGTATTGTTCAGTGTTATCTTAAAGTTTTCTGAGATATTTCTACAACCGGTACATATCTGTGTTCCATACAAATTCAAAATTGCAGAGGAGAAAAGCATAGTGTATGGTTTCTATATTCACCAAAATGTTTATCTTAGCCGGAGAATCTAAGGTAGAAAAATTGCAAATCAGAGAATGTAAACAGGGAGAATCGCTCATAACTCGTAAGTACAGAACAGCCAAAACTAGTGATAATCCAGAATCGCGTTCAATCCATGGATAACCCTCACGGGCCAAAATAGAGAATTCCACCAGAAGCCTGGCGGGCCAGAAACTTCAGAGGAACTTCTAGTCAAACGCTACACAAAGCGAAGTGAAGTGAGCGAACCAGAACTGGAACCAGAACTGGAATAGAGGTACTGAACTGGTAGCCAAAATCCTCGCCGTAAAGATGGAGGGCGATGTATTGATTAATCAGTATTATGTCTAATACGTATCCCATTCAATACTGATCACTGTAGTAGATAGAGCCCATTCAGAATTAGCCCAAATTAATACAGTTATACCTACGAATTTCAATTTCGAATATCAAAAATCAACTTTGCAAACCATCAAACCTGGTATGACGTGGATCTCAAACACTGACCTAACATAAACAATAAAAGCTTTGGAATCTGAAATAACCAATTCAAAAAATCCTTCAAGAGAGTAACAAATAATATTAAAAATAAACCGCACTAATGGGTATCGACTGCTGACTTTCAACAGCATTGGTGGTGTTCCTCGCGACCTCACCCATTGTATGAGATATCTCTCATCATGAGACGCAAAAGTCACAGAGGGAGCGATGTTTTGATCTCACTTATCATATCTCCAATGTAACAGTTAATGATCCTTTTATATCAAGTTTCATCTCCGCCCCTTATATTCTGCTATAAAACAAAATCTATCAACCAAAAAAATGAAAGATCAGCACGTTTTTGCTACGACCAAAAAAACAGTAAAAGAAAACCGACTGTAAAAACCAACATGTTTAGCAATGAAAGTACAGACAACCAAACGAAAATGAAAGAGAACAACCAAGAAACCAACGCAATTTAGAGAAGATGAAACGAATCAGATGAATCTAGTGTAATGTTTATCATCTTTATATCATCATATCACATCTTTATATCATTTCCATGTGAAACGGTCGTAAACATTCTAACGTTTACTTTCTATATATCATTTCCTTTTGAAACGGTCATAAGCATTCTAATGTTTACTCTCTGATTATCAAATCCACCACCATCTCCTTCGAAATATTGGTCGGAATACAGCTTTCTGTTTCATTCACAATGTTCGTGTTAGACAGTAATGGAATGGGAATGAGGGAGTCGAAAAATCTTTTAGAGAATCGCCTTTTACATTAAACAGGATTGGAGGTTTGTTGGTTTGTTTTGGTTTTTTTATTATCAAATATGAAATTTAAATTTACATTTAGATCTTCTTTCATCTTTATCTTTACACTGAGATCTTTTTTATTCTTGAAATTAACCCAAAAAATAGAGCATAATTTCGTCATATATTATTAATTTTATTTATTATTTATTTTTATAACATAATATTTTATTATAAAAAAATAGATAGATCATTTGCAAAAAATTATTACCAATTAAATTAATTTAAATAATTGAAAAAAAATTACAAATTATATTTTTAACAATTAATAAATATATTATTATTTCAATTATTACTCCTCAAACTTCTTTTTATAAACAATTTAACTTGTAGTTACATGACATAAAAATAAAGTGTAGAAAAGTCACATGGATTGTTAGAGGTATAGCATAAGTGCCATTCTCTTCCTAAATAGATATGATGGTTTTTCTTTAAAAATAAATTTTAGTTTGGGATGCCATATTGTTCTTCACTTTACTAAATAAAGGTGAGAAAAATAAGTTATTACTAAAATAGATGTTTTTATTTAACCTTTTAAAATTTTAATCGTAATGTTTTGAGATTTTTTTCATTAAATTTGTAGAAACTGATTTTGGAGATTTATAGATTTTTTTATTTATTTTTTAAATCTAAAAAGAAATCTATCTTTAAGATCAAATGTTTAAGAGCATAGGAGTGGTAAGTTCCATACACGTGTTGCAAGATAAGAGGTGGGAAAGGTGCGGTATAGAAATCCTAGGAATCAAAGAAAAAGGTTCCGAGAAACTAACTAAAAAAAATAAGAATAATAATTGATTTTAATAGTAATAATAATAATTAATTTTATAATTGTAATGAATAATATATAAATAGAATAGAGATGATAGTATTACTCACAATAAAATTAGATAATTAATATAAAATAAGAAATCAGTAGAATAATTAGGTGATTAATAGTATTAACATATAGATATAATAACAATAGTAATAAAAGGAAATAAAAAACGGAATAATACGGGTGATATATCCAATGTTTTGGATGGTGACTCCATCCCTGATGACCACAGAGTCACCATGCGAAACTTTGGAAATGTCCATGCAAAACTTTGGAAATATGATTAACTATGAAAGTATCCAATAACTAATAAAATAAATTAAAATCATATTATCATAATGATAAAATTTGAAATTGTACAAAAGATATAATGTAATTAGAGATATAAACTCTAGTGCACCTTCAAATTTACACATTAATTTTTTTTGGCTTATATTTAATCCAGTAATAACATGTTATCATTACTAAGGTGAAGTGAACTTTCCTCTTAAACAAGCCTTCAGAAGTTTTGAGTTCATATAGAGTCAATTTTCCCCTCTAAATGATTCTAGATGGTTTCCATAAGTAAAATGGTATAGAGACATTCTTGGATGAAGATTCATTCTCTTCTAATTTTTGAAAAACTATAATTCTCTCTATCTATAAAAGGATGAGATTTCACTATGGGTTCCACAACATTTAAACAACTTTTGAGTCTATATAATATCTCATCGCAATGTGGTATGGCTTCCCCTTGAGAATAAAATAATGTGTTGGGGGATTATTAATACATTTCATCATTTCCACCTAGCACTACTAAAACTCAAGACATGTTTAATGTTAATCATATGTATAATTCATAATAACTTAGATCCCTCACCTCACATGACATGTGGATGTCTCTGTTATAGCTAACAACCTCCACTATACGTTTTAGACCCTTTTTCCTAAGTCACTAATGGTGAACATAGTGTGTCGGTTCACTTTCTACATGTCAAGTATCAGAAACATGGTTAGCCATCCATGTAACAAAGTCACAATAGGATGTCTCAAATGAGACAAGGTAATTGAATGTTGTTTTTTAATCACTACAACAAATTGGTGAGATTGACTACCATCCCATACTTGTCATTTGGTATTGCTTGATTTTTGCAGACAAATATTTCCATATCGATAGACTAGTGTTTCACCAATACACTTATTTGATTATTCATGTCACCTTATTTTCACAAGGTGCATGGCTTTCAATTCACCCTCTGACATTAACTCAAGCTACAATGGTAAGTAAGGATTAGTCAAATTATATTGGATTAATTTATGTTGCTAAGGATTTTATAGGTTTTATATTTTTCTTATTTTGTTATCATACACGACGAAATTAATTTCAAGTAATGAGGTTTTTCAATGAGCCATTCAATAAAAATTATCAAGCTAACATTTGATTTGGTATTACAGGTGTTTGAGAGCACATAAAAAAAATATCATGATATCCATTATTATCACAAGTTGCTTTAACTTTTGGTTTCTGAAGATATGTTTATTTTAATTATGGTTGAAAGGTCTCGAAATTTTAAATTTCAAAAATAATATTGTAATAAATATTGTACAGAAAATTTTATTTTATTAATAATAAATAAATAGATACTACTTGATGAGAGATGTTTAAGAGCATGGATTTTGATTTTATAGAGGTGGATCTGCTTGACTGATGACAAGTTATAAAAGGCAAATGGAGAGTTGAAGAATTTTGTTCTCTAAAAATAAATTTGGAATGCGGATAAAAAACATATCTGAAGGGGGCATGTAGCAGAAAGGGGATATAACCTGATGGTGGAACAAGTCCTAGGAAATAAATAGTTGTTAGTGGGATATTTTCCACATGTTATGAGGCTACGAAGGATGAATTATGAAATTTCAAGTACCCGAGGAAAATGAAGGAGTCTCATGTTGTGAGAGCATAAGTGAAAGGTTGAGGTTGATATGTGAATACTGCCATCTAATACTTGAAAGTGAAAATACACAAAGCTAAAATAGGCATGAGGAACTCATCTCTATAAAATCACAACCCAAGGCTTAGGGGCATGTTGTTAAAGAGATTTAGCTTATTGATCTACTACAGACAGGTGGAACATCCCCCTTAAATTTCTATCATCCATATGGTTGTTGGTTCATCCAGTCCTTAATGCATGTGTTGAAGTAGTGATTTCCATTCATTACCATTGATGTTACATGTAAGATATATTAAATCATGCACAAGTTCATAAAATAAGGTTGCTAACGATGTTCGTGCCTTTTAAGCAAATTGATAGAAATGAATATGTTGTAGGCTTTACTACCAGTCATTATAACCTTTAAGAGAAGGCTACTGTCCCATCCAAGAATGTCATATCAATCTTATTGTCTACATGTTTTCAAGGTTAAAAGAAATATGGATAACTTTTGATGGGAAGGGTTAAAAAATATACAAAGTAAAAAAGAAATTAGATTGATGTCTTGCATATTAGGAAATACCTAGATAGGCCCAAAGGGAAACCACTTGAATGTTGATAAACTTCTAAACATTCCTTCATTTCTTGTCTAGAAAGAATATTCTAGACCTAGAATATTGCATACGGGAGGACTACACATCCTCCTAGAGTTAAAGCAAATGTGAGGTATTAGATTAAACTATAGATATAATTGACAAGCGTATTGAGGAGAGTATATGCGAAAACTATAGCATAGGATAAACTCAATGTTGTTTCTTGAATATCATAAAACAAGGGAACTAATGGTAATAAAATTTATGGATGGAAGCTAAGGATAAATTTAAAACCTATGATGTTTCCTACAAGAACATATTTAGGCCATTCAAACTCCAAGAATCAGAATAAATCCTTGAGCACACCAAGTAAAGGGTAAGTTACAACCTAGAAGCATGATACTCTTAGGAAAGGTGGGATTCCCTACGAGGCATGGTGTGTCGATAACTAACAAAAGAGGCTACAAGGATAAACCTAGTATGTAACTCTTCACTCCAAAAGCAACAAAAAAAAAAAAAACCTTTTTTATGCATTCCTAGAGTTTTAGCCACAATGGAAAAGGAAAAGCACATTCCTTATGTGAGAAAAACATGGCCACGGTTCCTTAAAGACAAATCTAAATTTATTGTTATTATCAATATCTGGCGGGGCCGAGGGAGGGGCCAAAACTCAAATAAGATCCCAAACGCAAAGGTGTGGAGAATAATAAAAAATGCATACGCTTTATATTAGAAGTTGTACACATTTATAGCACTATAAACAAAATCAATCTTATATAATGGATGAATCATAGGGCTATGGTATGATACCCTTACCATCTCCATTGCTAAATGGAATCACAAAAGAACCCATTAGTAAATAACCATACAACAATATTAAACTAAATGATGTCTTTCCATTTATCCAACGGAACAAATGAATAATATTATAAATATGAATAACGGAGTCCTAGTTTGTTAGCCCCCTTTGAGGTATTTTGTTACAAACAAAAAATGTCTGACGGAGACCCAATAACCATATAAACTACAGATAGTTGAAAATGAGTCCATTCACAATAAGTGAAAATAGAAGCAATGCAAGGAGACTGGTGAAAAACAAGGTAAGGGAAGGAAGTTATCATCATCCCATCATTGTACTGAGGGAAAGTATTTGGGAAGTAGGTCCATGGGATGACTTACATCCCCTCCTTAGTTTGTATCTTAGCATTATCATAAACTCATCTCCAAATAAAAAACCTCCTGCCCAAACCATGCCAAGAAGAATTTAATGTCTTAGAAGAATGAAATGAAAGTGAAAAACAAAAATAGAGCAAAGAAGAGTAGTCATTACCTACATTGTGTCCCATTCCTTTCAAATCCTCTACATTGTGCAGGAAAGATAATGTTAATCCAATATTACATTTCATAGAAAGAATAAAACTTGATGTGGGCAATCTTAGTTGATTGCAATCAGAACATTGGGATGCATAAGAGGGAGGGGGAAAGCTCAAAATAAAATGAAGGAAATGGATTGTAGGAAATTAGTAACGAAATGAAGGAAAACAATTCACAGAGTCAAAAATAAAATTGGGACAATATTAATGAAAACTCCAGAACCATAACTCTGAAAGGATATGTTCAAACCCTAATTTCAAAATGTGCTTACCAAGGAAGCCAATCCATTTTCCACATTTCAATTACCTATTTCTAAGCTTCATATCACCTTTGTTCAAAATGATAGAAAAGGTTTCTATTAAGCCCATAGAAAACATTTCATTTAGGAAAAGAAGGGGAATCACCATTAGTTAATGATTTAAGAGCCTAAATACTATTTGAGCACATGAACATAGTGATAAGTAAGAACAAATTAAACCAAAGTGTCATGTGAGACACTACACCGAACACATATCCCCCTGGTGGAACATAAAGCCTTGTTTAAATCAATTGAGAGAGGGGGAAAAATATGAGGGAGTGGTTAACATATAATGTTCCCCATTGTGGCTCAATGAGTCACCAAATGACGTGGTAGAGTGAATTTTTTATCAAAATTTATAAGGTAACAAAGTCAACTTATAGTCAATAATAAACTTAGATAAGGACAACTCAAATCTAAGTTATATCTTGTGTTAAAACCAAAAAAAATAAAAATTAGGAGAGTTATTAAGAGAGGTATCAGAAATGGTATCAAAAAACTAGTTTACAACAGTAGGACCTACATGGGCATAAAATAAACAAATAGAATAAAAATAGAATAACTGATAAGTTTTATTAAAACTCTTACATGTTAAATGGTTGAGGAGGGAGAAGGAGAGGCTCTGTAGTGAACCCATGAAGGGAGTGAACATCATCGAGGTAAAGAATCATCAAAAGGGATATCTATTGAAATACCAATCTCTAGGAATAAACATATCCAAGATATGTAGTAAGTCCTCTAAGAAACTATTAAAAAGATGCAAACTGGAAATAGATAAGCATAGAACAATTAACAAACAGTTATTGAGGATGTAGGTAGAGTAATTTAGCTATGCTTAACTCTCTCTCTCTCTCTCTCTCTCTCTCTTTTAACAAAAAAATATTGAGGATGATGCTACTTAGCAGAATTGGGTGACTTTAAAGACGGATTCATGATATATGAATGGTGCCTACTTGTGATACAGAATCTGCCATGGAACTCAACCCACCAAAATTTGACAACATCATTGTATCATAGTTGTCTCTGCCTCAAAAAATCGATCCAATCACTCGTGAGTGCATAAGATTGACCTTTCCTTCTCCACCTGAAGAAATTTCTTTCTAACTCAAAAATGCTCAAAAGAAGCTCAAAATACAAATCAATTGAGGAAATGAATTGAGGGAAGGGGAAACCCATATGAGGGTGGGGTTAACATATAATCTTCCCCATTCAGGCTCAATGAGTCACCAAATAATAAGGTAGAGTGAATTTTTTATCAAAATTTATAAGGTAACAAAAGTCAACCTATAGTCAATAATAAACTTAGATATGGACAACTCAAAGCTAAGTTATATCTTGTGTTAAAACCAAAAAAAATAAAATTAGGAGAGATTAAGAGAGGTATCAGAAATGGTATCAAACAACTCGTTTACAACACTTGGACCTACATGGGTATAAAATAAACAAATAAAATAAAAATATAATAACTAATAAGTTTTATTACAACTCTTACATGTTAAATGGTTGAGGAGGGAGAAGGAGAGGATCTATAGTGAAGTCGTGAAGGGAGTGAACATCATCAAGGTAAAGAATCATGAAAAGGGATATCTATTGAAATACTAATCTCTAGGAATCAAGATATCCAAGATATGTAGTAAGTCCTTTAAGAAACTATTAAAAGGATGCAAACTGGAAGTAGATAATCATAGAACACATAACGAACGGCTAGTAGGCATGTAGGTAGAGTAATATAAAATGTAATAAGAGCAATATACGATGAATGCAACAATGTTAAAAAGGTCTAATGATAAGAAAAGAAAATAATAATAATAATAATAATAATAATAATGGGTAGAACTATAATATTAACGAAATTATTCCAAAGGAACAAAAGGAAGATTTAAAAATAAATGATCCACCTAATCTAGGAAATGAATTGTCAAATGAAGCTGACATAATAAATGTGACCACTAAGTCACTAGACAATAGTGAACAAAATGAGAAAACACTGTGAGAAAAAAGAAAAATGTAGAAGAACTACAATGGGAATTTAAGAAATTGATGCCATCGATTTGTGAAAGAGATTCTAAAGAGAAAAAAATGCATGATTGAGTAATATAGGAAAATACTTTTATCTTTCTCAATATTATAACAACCCAAAAGCTAGGCATACTAAATACCAATTAAATGGTGAATCCAATATTTTGTGGGAGAATACCAAAATTTATAATGTAATTAATAAAAAGGAAACAACATGGAAACATTTTAAGGAGGTATTTGAGAAACAATATTTACGTGAAAGATACATTGATAATAAAGCCAAGGAGTTTCATGATTTGAAACTGGGAAGTATGAATATAGAAGTCATCACCACCAAATGTTTAAGGTTTTTGATGTATGTACCCTACCTTTGGGGAGAAAAGGAAAAGGTGAACAAATAACACTAATTCTTACCCTCCCTATAATAGAATCAAACTGATTTTTACGACCAAAAAAGAATGGATCATGTTATGAGAAAATAAAATTTGTGCCATTAGCAATTTAGTCACAAGGCAGAACAATGCAAACCATGGTCTACTTACAAAAAGGAGTTATCATATTTCAGAGTAAAGGGATCGGAATACCCACAATTTATGATATGTGTTTGATCATTATAATTGTTTTTTCCATCTCGATGCTTTCAGAATGAAAAAAATAGAAAAATCAACTCACAGGACCCTTTTTACTTGTAGGACCCAGTTTGTCAAATTGGGGTCTAAAACATTATCAGAGAATTTTGAGCCATTAAATGACAATATTTTAAGGTAAAAACTTTGTCTCCTTAGCATCACAAATTGTTCTCCTATTGTACACACAAATACCTTTCTAACTGTAAATGAATTGCGTCGATCAAAGTTTGTATATGAAAGTTATGCCACTTAGAATTCGACTTTCCTATTTTCGCCACAATAATTTGAGATCACGTTATTTAATCACCCCTTATTAATGAAGAGTGGACTAGCCACTTTATTACAATGAACTAGAGTCTAGAAAAGTATATATTGTAACTCTCGTTAATAGATGAGGTAGTCAAACCTAGCCACTGATAGGCTATTAGGCTGTAGTATAACCAGGTGACTCAAAAGAAAAGGGGCTCCATTATTTAGAGTTCGTTTGTTCCATGGATGCACAAAATTAGGCAAGAGGGATAGGAGATAGAAAACACGGAGATGATTTGTGCACTATAGTAGCCCATCGACCACAAACCATAATTCTTTGTACTCACAACGATTTTCTTATTATGGAAAGAGAATAGGGAAGACTCACCTTCCAACTAGGTTTATCTCTCAACAAGGTTTCTTAGGTCTTATCTCGTGTAAAATATGTTCATGTGTCACATCTCCCTTTGTTACTATTTTTTTGTTTTGCAAATCATCTGTCTCAATATAGTACTTTTCTTTCTCTTATGTTACATACTTTTTCTCACCTCTAATAGTTTATTTCTATCTATATTTTTATATTACAAACTACATATACATTTCTTTATCTCTCCTTCTCTCTTTCTCTCTCCTTCTCTTTCCCTTTCCTCCTTTCTCCCTCACCCTCTTTCCATCTTTCCCTTGTCACTCCCTCTCTCTCTCCACCTTTCTCCCTCTACGTCGTTCTTCTTCCCTCCCTCTCTCCCCCCCTCAAACTCCATCTCTCTCCCCTTCTCTGTTTTGAGTCTTCTCTTCCTTCCTCTCCCTCCCTTTCTCTCCCACACCCCTCTATCTCTCGCCCCATCACTTTCTCTCTCCCTCTTTCCTCCAACTCTTTCATTATCTTAATTCATCTCTCCTTCTCATTCTCCCATCATTTCTGTGTCTCCCTCTCTCTCTCTTTCCCTTCTCTCCATTAGAAAATAAAAAGCCATAAAATATTTTCTTACTTTGATAACAACTTGTGATCATTTTTAATTATATTGTCTTCTTATGTCTTATTTTCATCAAGCAACTATCAAACCACAAAGAACATGAAGATCGCAACAACAATAGAACATAGTATGTAGGATATCTGTTAGGGAAAACACCTCTCCTAGAGGAAAATCAAATTAAAATTCTCTTCTTCTTATAGAACAAAGACAAAATGTGAGCTTCGCTACCTTTAGACCATGACAAAGATTCAATCCAAGCACCAAGTAATCCTTCCAAGAAATAATTCCTCATATCAGCTTAAGTGAACAGAGTAAATGAAACTAAAACTTCTATTTTGTTGGTCAAATCATATTTTGGGACTTCAACTGTAGGTTTGCAACTCGATCTGCATATTTTAGCCCTAAAATCGGTTAAAAAATCTTATCCTTTTTGCACGTGTGAACATAAATAGTTAAGAATTAGGTCTTCCGTCCTTCACTAAGGATTCTTCTTCTCTTCTAGTCTCTTCACACTTCCTTTCTTATTGTTTTTATTGCAAATCGAACTAAGTAATTGAAGGTGTTAAATGAATACAAATTTCAATTTTATATATAAAATTACATGTTGTCAAATAGGCCTTCCTAGTATGAGTTATTTAGGATAGGCCGAATTGGACTTGGAGGACTCTTTTTACACTTTAAACACAAAAGTAAATCCTCTCTTTTGATGCAAAATGGCCACAAGGATATTATATACATGACAATGACTCTCTTGATTTATGAAAAATAATATTTTGACTTGAAAAGACCTAAAAGCATGAAGAACATGCTTGAACTAATTAACTTGAGCATGAAACCCATGGAAAATTTTAGGGGCTAATGTTCGCCCAGTGGGCTAATTTTGCATGATTTTCCACAAAAAATATTCGCCAATTTCCAATTTTTATAAAAGATTATTCGCCCAAATTTTAGAATATAAAACCATTTTACCTTAAAAATCGCCAACATTATATAGAGACTATATATAAAATCATTATAAATTTGAATAATTTTACAAATATATCAATAAACATTTTATAGTTTGCATAATAGGGATTAGTGAGATTCGCCAATGTTTTAAAATTCAAGAAAATTTTCCATCCTTAAAATTTTCCTTGATGAAACCTGTGCTTATAAAATAATAACTATTTTTCTCCTTTTTCTTTTTATATCAAATTTAAAATATCAAGAGTACATGAGTCATTATTAAGAATGAAACTAATCACGTTTTTCAACGCTCTCCCTATCTCCTTCGTCTCCTCTTCTCTCTACATCACTTCCTCTCAATCTCTCCCTTGTCACTCCCTCTTTCTCTCCACATCTATCTCTCTGTGCCTTTCTTATTTCCTCCCTCTCTCTCCCCCTCCAACTCTCTCTCTCTCTCTCTCTCTCTCTCTCTCTCTCTCTCTTCCTCTCCCCATCTCTCTCTCTCTCTCTGTCTTTTCCATCCAACTTTGTTACTGTCCTCTTCTTCTCTCTCTTAAATTTTATCGCATTTTATTTTGTTTAAGGAAATATCTAAATTAAAAAAGTTGAATTGGTTGCAAAATATTAAACCTATATTTTGGATAAATCATGTCAAAGAAAACAAAGTAATGAAAAACTTAAACAAATCATGCTATCTTTCCTCTACTATTGTTAGTCACTTTGCTTGCTCTCATTTCTTGGATCCTTAGTTAGGATGGATCTATGTTGTTTCTTCATAATATCATTTATATTGTATAAAGTTCATATCATTATACATAAAAGTATTCTTACTTTTAATTTTATTAAAACCTTGATTTAATTTCTATAGAAATATTTTTATAGTCGTGAGGATAGAGGGTTTAGGTATATCTCAAAACTACTTACAACATTTTTCCTTTCAGATTCCATTGAAAAAATGTTATCCAATTAAATTAATATAAGATATTTTGATTGTGAAATAACTTATGGTTTTTTGGCATGTGGTATTGATAATTCATGGTATTGGCCCATGGTATTATACAAATCATATTTGCAAATTAATGATATCCATTTTCAAGTGGGGGCGAATATTCATAGTTAAGAATCTTGTCATATTATTATAAAATATTTTGAGTGTGAAATAAGTTATGATTTTTTGGCATGTAGTATTGATAAGCCATGGTATTGTCCCATGGTATTGTAAAAAAATTATTCACATGTTCATAATATGAATGGAAAAGTGGGGGTGAATATCCATGGTTAAGGATCACATGATAAGCCATGGTATTGGCCATGATATTATTAGAAATATTATTTACAAGTTAATAATATGTATGGTAAAGTGGGGGTGAATATTGTAACATCCCTAAAATAACTTAAAGGTAAAATTATTTATGAAATAGTAATTTTTTAAAAGGTTACGAATTAGTTTCAAAAACTAATTCTTGTTATTCGTAAAAACTGAATGAGGAACTAATAGCTGGGTGTCAAATAGAGGAGGGGATAGTTGAAACAATACCCAACTAAATCAGCCATGTATTCAACTATAGCAGCAGTGGTCATGATGGTGGTGGAATTATCTTGGATAGGGGAATGAGTAGCAGGGGCTTCCTCATATGAAGGGAAGGCATACAAATGAGATGAGAGCAAGTGACAGACAGAGGAGGCAGTTACACTCTAACCGATTCATGGCATCCTCAATATAGATGTCACCCTAAGCCTCCAATATTGTCGATTACTCAACAATCCAAGAGTGATGATTTTCACAATTGGCGAAACTATAGAACCTATGGAGAAGCCACGAAATAAATTGGTGGGAATTTAAGTGCCTTTGCACCGAAATGGGCCATGGTTAGTTACCTCTACCTGGGCAGTAACGTGATCCTTCTCCATGTTAGGCTGACCAGCATTATGTACGGGGTCTATTGGGGTTCTGTCGATTTATCTTTCAAGGAAAACAACGACGAGGAGTCCTAGCAGAAGCTTGAGGATGATTTTGATGCCTTCACATAAACTAAGGCCTCCGATCTTTCCCAGCCTCTGATTGATGCCCACATACCCTTCAAGATACAGATCGTAAAAGTCCCCAATATGAAAGAGAGGCTTTGCCTAAAGGTCGATAGGCTGGACCTGAGGTTGGGATTTTAGGGCCTCTAGGCGGGCCTACAAGGGCCGCCTCTGTAGCGTCAATGATTACTATGTTCACCACTACGTTTGCTCCCTTGTAGTCATCAAATATCTGGACGATGAGCATGCTAGCCGTGCATTGTTTTATTATTTTGTTGGAAGCATGTAGTGGAAGCATGGAGTGAGCCACTGAAGAGATAAGTATTTATGCCAAATATTGGAAGATATAGGAGTTTGTGCTAGTATTTGAAATGAAGGCATGTTTATTTTGACATAGAAATAACTACTTTGGGTAAGGATAACCCATATTCAAATAATAGTTATTGCATTTATGGAGAAGAGAATGCATATAAAAGAAATAGTAGTTAAGTTGGATTTTACTGAAAATGGTACATGCTTTATTGCATTGGGATGGTAGCTGATTTCGAAGTTTTTGTGAAATAGTTATGCATTGCATGCATGATAGAAATTGCTAATGATGTGCTTCTAGGCACATAGGTAATCATACTAACTTTCTTGAAGAAAGAATATGTTTTATATACACAAAATATAGTTTCTTTTTAGGAAAAGAGTGCATTCTTCATGCATGAAAATAATGATTTTATGGGAGATCTCTTGAAAACAAAAATAGAGATTATTTCCTTAGAAGACACATATGAATAGTGTTCATAAAAGAACCAAAATCCATACTTGTTTCATGAAAAGATTATGTGCATTGAATTAAGAGTAATTGTGTTACGAATAACACAAGTTGCATGCACATAAGGGTAGCTATTGTGACTTTGGAAATGTGATTTTGTGTGTACATAGAGAAAGTGATTATGTTAACTTTCTTGAAAATAATAATCTCTTGAAAATATTTTCTTGTTAGATGAGTTGTGTCGGTTTCTTGATTTTAGTGCATAAAAGGTTAACTTAACCATGTTCTTGTTTCCTAGATTTTTATGTATAAACATGGTATTTGTAATAATTTCTTGAAAGTGAAGCATGAGGAACCTACCTATGGGAGATAGAGAATTAAGGGTATAATGACTTCCTTTAAGAAAGAAGTAATTTGATACATGAAATGATGGTAGTATTCTAGAAAAGAGAATATGAGTTGCATACATTTAAGAAAGGCTCTTATGATAAACTATTTTATGCAAGAAGAATGATCATTATAGAGATAAGTTCTTTGTATGATAGAGAAACTATGTTAAGTTCTCGAAAAATAACTATGTGAAAAGAACACGTGCATAAGCATAGGAACAATAGTTTATTACATGTATGAAGATATCACGATCATGTAGAACTAATGGGTTAGATCTCTTAAAGAGAATTATGCTTTAGTATGAATAAACATTGTGGAAGTAAAAAAAGTATTTACTTGAACATATATACTAATTAACTAGTATGTTATGCTTGCTCATGCACATGAGTAGATGTTAAAAGATCACTTTTAGAGGTTTCTTATTGACTGATGAATATTATATCTAATCTTGTTGCCAAAGCTTGTTGACGACAATATTGACAGGAAGCAATGGCGGTTGGTGCCAAAAGAAAAGTGATGTTTAATGTTGTGGCAGGAAAAGGATTAATGGTCCATGCAGATGAGTATGATTTGCGGAATCGTACATTGCTGGAACAATCATGCCACAATGATGTTGAATGAGGCGATATGTAGGTAAATATTTTCATGGAAAATGTAATAGCTTTTAGCTAGTTATGAGACATTTTGATGATATTTCATTGTAACAATTTATAGCAATGCATAAGGAATGGAATCCCTTATAATCCATTGAGTGAGGGGTGAAAACCCTCACGAGAATTTAATAATAAGATTAAACATTTGCTAGATTTCACCCTATGGGGTTTCCAGTGTATATCAGTGTTTAATGGTGTTATTGCCTTCTGTGTCAGTTGGATGATGTTGAATCCTTGATGATGATGTTTCTTTATTTGATGTGATAATCATAATGTCCTAGTACGTGATTATTTAATATGGTTAAGGAAAATCATAAAATGGATGAAAGGTTCATGAGACAGTTTATGTTATTACACTACCACAGTGGTGGTTAATGGTTATGCAAATGGTTATGCAACTTACTTTCTTCTATTGCAATTTACTTCATGTACTAATGAACATTATATTTAATGGTTAATGAGGAATGTGGAGTTGTGAATTGGATGATTACTTGTGGGTAATTCATGTTAAAAAAAAAATTAACTCCCTGCTTTTACATGTGAGTTTACCCGGGTACGTTACAAATATCCATGGTTAAGAAAATTTTCGTGTTGTTAATAAAATATTTTGATTGTGAAATAATTCATGTCTTTCAGGGTATGTTGTATTGGTAAGTCATGGTATTGGCCCATGATATTGTAACAAGGCCTATTTACAAGTTAATAATATCCATTGTAATATGGGGTCAATCTCCATGGTTATATTTTTTGTCGTATTGTTATAAAATATTTTGGTTGTGAAATAAGTTATGGTTTTTGGGAATGTTGTATTTATAAGCCATGGTGTTGGCCCATGAAATTGTAACTATTCCTATTCACAAGTTAAATTTTTTTTTTTCTCGGTAAAGACTAAATCTATTAGGTAAAAATATAGTACATACAGGAAAAGCAAAAGACCGTCAGACCGGAAATGATGGATTCATCAATCTCGGTCCCGGAGGAAAGATGCAATCACAGAGCTGCAGGAAAAGCAAAAGACCGACAGACCGGAAATGATGGATACCTCAACCTCGGCCTCGGAGGGAAGAAACAATCTCAGCTACAACAGAAGATTCGAGCAAATACAAACTAACATGCTGTTACCCCAGCGGGACAATAACTACACCAAATTGTTTTTTCCCCTTTTTTTTGTTAACTTTTGTCCAGCCATCATGGGGAGGATGGGCTAGAACAACTTGAAGACTGGAGTTCTCTATCTCCGGGGACTCCTTCTCTGATTCAGAGGATGAGGTCTCATGGGGACGTTTCTGGGAACTTGCTGTGACATGGGTGTGCCCCATATTGTCCGTGGGCAGATCCATCGGCTGAGGCGCCTGATCTGGTTCTGACTCTCTTACCTCCTTTTCCATATTTGGGGGGCAGGAGCTTCCGGCTGGAGGTGGTGGACAGGGAGTCCACCGCTTGGGCTTAGAATGTGCGAAGAGTCCCTTTTTCGTTCTTGCTGTCAGCGATGGGCAAGAGCTATGCAGGTGCCCTGTTAGGTGACAATGGCGGCATCTGAAGGCAGTGTTTTCGTACTCTAGAAACTGGGTCCAGACAAAGTCCTTGATCTTGAGATTAATGTACTCTGGCAATCCCTTGCTTAAATCAAGCTCCACACAAACTCTAGCGTATGTATAGAGACCTTGCCGCTCTCTCTTGTAATCTCCCATTATAAAGCTACCCAAGGCGTTGCCTATTTGTCTGTATACTTCTGTACGCCACAAGTGAACTAGGAGATTTGGAAGTCTGATCCATACCGGGGATTTAGTGATGACGGCTGAGGCTGGGTCGAAGTCTGGAAACCATGGAGTTAGGAAAAGACCAGCTGAGTCCATGAACCAAGGGCCTTCATCTAGGGCGTTGTAGCAGTGCTCGAGGTCATCGAACAACACTATGAAATATCCCTTTGCACAGAAGTAAACCTTGCAGCGGTCAGTCCAGTTTTCCTTGATCCAGTCATAAAGTTCCTGTGAGCACGGCCAGAGCCCATTGAATCTGCAGATGATGGCCCTTTTTGCAAATTTTTGGGTGTCATCTTCAAGATCAGGGTAGGAGATCTCCACTGAGGGAACCTCCTCCACTTTTTCAACCAAAAAAGGCTTGGGTGAAGTCTTCACTGGTGGATCTATCTTCTCAGTATTCTTGGCGTGGACTGCATCTTTATACGAAAACACCTTAGCTGAGGATGGCTCTCCCACAGCTCCTCCTCTCAAACGAAGGGTTAAGATAATAGATGTGTCTTTCTCAATGCCATAAAAAGAAATAGGAAAGAGATCCTCAAGATGTTTACCTTCATAGAGAAGCCGTTGAGTTGCAGAGGGAATCCCCAGTTTGATGTCCAGTGCATGCTTGAGATTCTGCACTAGATTCGTCTGACAAACCCATTGTAGCATAGTTTTTCCTGTAAGGAGCCTGATTTGAATCTGGAATGATGAGGGGGCTTCTGAAAGCCTCTTTCCCCTACCGATCTGTGGAGAGGGTATGCAAATGCCTTGATAAATCTTCGATTGTTGTGTTTGTCTCATGAGCAGGGGCGGCGTGCATTTGTTTCGTGTCGTCCTTTTCTTTTTGGAAGCCAAGGTCGTCGGAAGAGCTAAGGGATCTGCACGATCTCCCTTGTTCGCTGCTCCATCAAACGGAAAGGGACTGCGAGTACACGCCATGGAAGCAGGGGGTTGGGGCCAGGCTTCCCCTGAGCTCTCGGCTAAAAGGTTTGCAAGCCTTTTTAGATCTGCGACATCAGCGTTAATGGCATGGAGATCTTGTGTGCCTGCCTCTGAGAGATGAACCCTTGATCGTTGCCCAGATCTCTTCAACCACTCCACAGCCGATTCAATCCGTGACCCAACGGCGGCATGGGGCCAGGAGGCAACAGTGCTGGGGTTTGAGCCGGCGTTCATGGCAAGGGCATGTTGCGGATCTGCAACTGAGAGGCAGCCCTTTGGTCTTTGCCCAGTTCTCTCGAACCCTGTCGCACTCAGAGCGAGCCGAGAGCCGACGGCGACCGCGGGCATGGAGACGACGTAGCTAGGGTTTGCCATCGATCGATGTTTTCTCTTCTTCTCAAGTTCAGTTCCACCACATTCCTCTATCAAATCAAATATTTCCTATTCACAAGTTAAATTAATTGCAAGATGTTTTTCTTTTTTTTCAACATTATTTTTCTTTGATTCCATTAAAATTTAGTGGGGCTCACATTTTTGAAAATGTTGATGTGAGGTGGTTTTTTGATATGTAACTGGTTGCTTGTCACACTATATAAATTATCTATAACAAATTGAATTTTATTAATTTGAATTTTTATTATTAATTGAGCCAATATTTAAATGCACATTTCAAGTGTCTCAAATTTTTGAAAATGTTGAATGTCCATGCCGAGGTACTTTTGTGATATGAAACTGTAGCAAGTGTCAACTACTTTTGTAGTACTTGTTTGTCACATGATACAAATTATCTATAACAAATTGAATTTTATTATTTTTATTAATTTAACCTTTTATTATTAATTGAGAAAACATTTTAATGTTTATGCTTATCATTTTAACTTTTTATCATTAATTGAGGCAATATTTAAATGTTTAATGAAACCAACTTTTAAAATTATTTACATACTTGCATTACACTTTACACTTGCACATATACTCTAACTTGTAGAGCCGCCTCTTAACAACATAAATTGCAATTACATAAATAATTCAAAAATATTTAAAAATTCAAAAAATACTATATTTTAAAATTAATTTATTAAAATAAACATTAGAAAAAGTTAGCTATTGTGATCTAACTTGGAGAGCTGCCTCTTAACAAAATAAATTACAATTACATAAATAATTCAAAAATATTTAAAAATTCAAAAAATACTATATTTTGAAATTAATTTATTAAAATAAACATTAGAAAAAATTAACTATTGTGATCATATATTACCATTATATCTATAAATAAATAAAATAAGTACCAGAAACTTTCCTCACTTGATATTTTATTAATTTTTTATAAGTTTCAATAACAAGATGATTATTTTTTTTTCCTCACTTGATATTTTATTAATTTTTTATAAGTTTCAATAACAAGATGATTATTTTTTTTTAGGATTTACGGCTTATATTTATAATATTTATAATTTCAAGTTGAATTTAATTTTACTATAGAATTTGAAGTATTACGAACATAAATCAATATAATCACTTGATTTCCATTTTTGCATTTAACTTTTGAAATAGTTTTAAAATTTACAAATTTAAGTTTACAAAGGCATACATGCTCTACCCCCTATGGTTTTGAACCTATGACCTCTTAGGACGAAACATATACTCTTAACCATTAGGCCCAACCAAACTGTATATCTATTTAACTTCCTTATCATTAAAATAAAATATTTGGAACATAAAAATGAAATCTTAACTAAATAGTAACTCTTTTTTGGGCCGTGGCATAGGTTCCTTTTAAATTATATTTGCTTTAAATAAAACACCTTTTATTTTTTTAATCACAATATAATATATAATATGAATATAAATTCGATCTTTAAGTTCTTTTAACAACAGCTAAATATTTAGAACCATGCGCTTTTTTCAATTACATATCGTAGTTTCATTTGATATAAAAGTTAAAACTATCATTTGCACCATATGTTGCAAAGGAAACGCCGTAAGGCACAGAGTGGGGAAGAATAGGTAATCAAATCCGTCGAAATTAAGATTAAATTGATCTATTAATTTTTCATTTACATACATTGAAATCGTATGCAGCATGGGATAATAATCTCAAGTTATCATTCAGATAAATTTCTATAGTCCGTGTTCTATTTTAAATATTTTACTCTTTTGTCATAACTAGAAGAATCTCAAGTTATCATTGAGATAAATAAATCTCTATAGTACATACTCGTTTTATATATATATATATATATATATGAAGATCTCTGCTATGATTTATATTACTATGGCAATGCCATTTTTCTCTCACAAAGTTGCATCCATTGGTTTTTTTTAAGACATTAAAAGAATCTAGTTGCTATGGTTTGTTATGATCGATGGATTATCTTTCAGATTATATTGTAGATGATGTTAGATACATTAAATCATTTTTAAATGAACACGGACATGCCATTGGCATTGATTAGCGGCACATGCTACAATAACTTATCTTCATTGAAAAAGAGGTTGATGTATTCATTGAGAATCTCTCACACTAAAACTTCTTGAAACATGCATTGAAACACCATGTGTTAATGATGTTTTCACAGAAGTTGCAACAACGAAGGTTGAAGACAACATGGATGTTGTAGAAAATAAAAATGTTAATGAAATTTCCATGCAATAGTGTCCTTGAGAGACAAAATATTTTTACGCTTTATTTTAAAACAAATTGATGAAGAGCAAGCTATGGAAGGTGACATGTGGTAGTCATTTACATACAAGCCAATTTTTGAAGAAATAGAGGACATGCATGGACAACTTGGAATAGTCGAACAGTTGCACCAGCCAATAAAGACACTGAAATCTGAAGCTTACAACAAAAAGACAAAGCTAAAGCAATGAAGAAAAGAAAAGGAAATCCAACTGATGTCCAAAAAAAAAAAAATTGTAAGCATAGCTTAGACTCGGTCCAGAAAATATCTTAGTTTAAATTTTTGTTTTTTGTAATTAAAGGGGAGTGTTGCATAAAATAATTTCAACCACCCATTTAAATAGGAGACAAATGTTTGTTGGAAATCTTCGAAAATTTTATATCGAAATGATCTCAAAACATACAGGTGATGACTCGTTTTCTTCGGTCAAGGATATTGTGCATTTGCATGGAATGCACAAAACAATTACAAGTGATAAGTATATTTATTTTCAAAGTGATTGGTACATTTTTTCCCATTTGCAAATCGATGGTACAACAAACATGGTAAATAAAGTTCTGAAAACATGTTGCAGATAAATTCTGGAGAGCATATAGACAAAATGAAATTTAACTGGTGTCAACAAAGTACAAGAAAACCACCCCTCCTTATCGTCCAGAGTTGTAAACTTAGTGGAAGTACCAATATGAATAGGTCAATAAAGGTGTCAAAGCCACTAAAGCTCAGGAAGGATAGCGCGAGTACTGTGTATGCGAACATAGTTTAAGATCAAGAGGGATAGCTGTTAAAGAGCTTTAACACTATATGTATAAAATTTTATGGAAACGAGTAGGGGCTTAGCATAAGGTGTTAAGAGGTTTGGCCCTTGTCCCTATGCGTGGGCACTGTAGCCAAGCGTTGAGGGCGAAAGAACCCAATCTATCTTCTTATATGCATGTGTTGTGGGTATAGAAGCTAGGGCTCAGAGGAGCACAGAGATGCGTGTCTTATAAACCATATGGCCAAGATACATGTCCATAAGCACATGCAAGAGAGGTCCTAGTCGTCGAATGTCATGAACTATACATTTCCCAGAGATTACAATGGGAGGCTTGGCAAATCCCACCAGGAATGAATTGTTGAGTTGACATGGCGGGTGGGGTCAGTTGTTCAACGATTGGCACGGTGAGGCGGAGGACCCCCAAAACACTTATAATGTGAAATTTGAACTTACTATGCAACAGAGGGCCAAGCAGGACCCCCAATTAGTGTTGCAAGTGACTTGGAATCAGAGCCACGTGACATCCTGGAAGGTAGACACGTGTTACCTGAATTCGAGGGTTTTGTGGTCCCAAGTGGACTGGATCTAAGTGACATATGGCATACTTAGTGTGGGGCCATGTGGAGGGTGACATCACCGCAGGACCATGTACCCCGTGATTTATGTTGGAGTGAGGTGCAACCTCTCTGAGATTTAGTCCCCAGGGTGATGTGGCACGGTGAAGCCCACCTACATAGGCATAAGGGACCACAACCACATGATTGGTAGGGGCGGAGTTGAGGTGGTGAGTAGCCAGGTGGAATTCCATGAAACCTTGGTAGATTGTAAGCCTTGCAGAGGAGAATGGGTCGGGACGGCATGGTGTGGTGGAGCTCGCACGTGCTACAGTAGCAAATGATGATGGGACGCATGGAGGAGGTCTTCCAAGGATCTGTATAACCCCAGAAGATCTTTCCCAGCAGTTTTAGTGGGGAATCACAATGGAATCTGTTGGGATTTTAATCTCGATGTGATGTGGTCGTAGAGAGGGGTTAATTTATGACCCGGTATGAACGGGCCAACGGCTAAGGTAACCTAAGTCACCTGACACGGGGATTTGGGACACGTAGGATTCGAGATTCATGGTGTCCATTCATTGAACTTAGCACTGAAATCCTTTGCTTCTGATGTGCTTTGGATTGGAAGCATTATTGAAGATGCAAGACATATTCGTAACTTTGTGCAAAATCATACAAATTCCCTCACTATCTACAAGGAGTACAACATTCTATCATTGTTGAAGATTGCTGATACACGGTTTGCATCTTCATATTTATTACACAAATTTTAATTAATGATACAAATTTATTGATTTCAAACATAGATCTTCCTCTATAGCTATTAGCATGCATAGTACATACAAAATTCAAATAAATATCAGTGGTACTGGTCACATAAATGATAAATCTATTAAAAATTTAAATCATGATTCGTAATTTATAACTGAAAGACAACTTATAACTACAAGATAGTAAGATAAACACATTGACAACTGTAGTTTTCTCATTAAGTCATCAAATCAAAATGTGTTACATAGGTAGTGTTGGTGCAATGCCAATGGAAAATAGAAATAGAAAATATAAAACAACTATAGCCTACAGGTATACAAGCCTCAAGGCATCAATCAGCATTAGAATCAGCATCACTGTCCCCATCATCATGGTCCCCACTCCTCTCCTCTGCATCCTCCTCCTCCCCTATATCCATAGTCGCCTCTGCGTCGGCTAGTATGGAGGTTGACCCCTCTAAGTCATCAAAACTAACACGTTCTAGCACTGGATCACTGAGATCCATGTTGGCCAATGCCAACTCAACAGTGGTGTCCAAAACCATATCATCAGGAAAGACATCCCACATCTTTGTCTTTAGGGGTGATTTTAGGGGCGAATGTTCACCCTTTGGCAAAATTAAGGGGTTTTAAATTCTTGGTGGGCGATTATTTTGTATCATAGTACACTTTTACAAATCACCTCAAATAGCCCACCTTCTTTTAAGGCAGAGGGTAAAAAAGGTAAATTTAGCCCTTGAAATTAGGAGTTACAACCTTCCATTCGCCCATTTTCAGGAATAGGTTTTATTTAAGTGAATCCTATGGGCCAAAGGCCCAAATACCATATTTATAAAGGAGGTATGGTAGATTAATAAAAATATAAATAAATGAGAAGTATGGTAAATAAATAAATAAATAATTATATTTACTCCATAAGTCGCCTTATATACATGCAAGGGTGTAAACAAATAAAAATATAAGTAAAGTGGAGGTATGGTAAATAAATAAAACGTTTTTTTATACTTACCCAAAAGGTATGGTAAATAAAAAAAAATATAAATAAACTAGACACATGGTAAATAAATAGAACCTCTTTTTATATTTAGTCCATAAAACACTCAAAAAATGCGTTATATTTAGGTGAAACCTATGGGCAAAATACTATGGGACAAATACGATGGACTAGATTGTTATTAATACCATGCAAAAAAACATTATTAACCCTAATATTAGTATTAATAAAAATAAAAATGGCACATGGTATTGACCCATGGTATTCACCAAAATGGCACATGGTATTGTCCCATGGTATTCACCTGGAATGTAGCCTATTTAAATGGGGGAATTAAACCAGCATAGATCCATCTTTACTCTGGATCTATTAACCCCCGAAAGGTATCAAATAACATTAATTTTGATTTCAAAAGATATTTTAAAGAAATGCAATGATTTCGTTTGTGTATTCAATAAACACAAGATTTTATGATTGAGTAAAATATTTGCCATGCCTGGTGAGAGATTCGCCAAAAAAATAATATATACATATCATATTATTGATAAAACCGCCTTCCACTTTTCCTATATACCATGGAGATTCTCCCATTTATTATACATGTAAATTTAGGGGGGCTTCTTAAAATTTTCCCTGTTTGTCTTTCCCCTCAACCACTCTTCCCTATGCCTGTAAATAATACGAAGGTTGGTGTGCACATACACCATTATCTCTGCCCTGGACTGCTCAAGCCTGCTCTTCTTCACATTATGCAAATTTCCATATGTGATCTAATTCCTCTCGCAACAAGAGGATGAAGTCACCTGAGAGAGGAGCCTCATGGCTAACTGCTGAAGAGGAGGGCTTGTTGCCCCATGATTTTCCCACCAAGAATAGGGCTTCTTAACCCCTATCTCTAATCACATCATAAACTCTAAATTGACCACTCCCAGTGGAAAACTCTGCAAAGGCATCCTCCACCTCAGACGACAATGTACTATCCTGATAAATCTGCCTCAATGCCTCTTTCCTCCCCTGTGAGATTTCACCATCCATGTGAGGAGGGAATCTGTGGGAAGGTCCACCATTCAACCACTCATGGTTGTAGTATTTGGGGTTCAATGAGTGAGCCAAACAATGTAAAGGTGTACAATTCTTGCCCCATCTGCTGACAAGAATATCCTGTATGGTATCTCAAAAGGCAGAGGTTGATGTCTCATACTCGGGGCACTCACTCTGTAGAACAATGCTCCTCCCAGACTCAATCATGGAATCCCATCCCTCGTAAGCCTCTCCTAGGATGGGTTTGTCTGTATCTGCAACTCGGAGCAAAGAAATGATAGGGTCCATGATCCGAATAATTAGATCTACCCTCTCCCACTAAGCGTCATCTAGCACTATGTCCTTAACTCTTTTAGAGGCTGCATGATCTGTCTTTCTCCAAAAAGACCAAAACTCAAAAATAACCATGGACCCAAGAGCAGTCTTGACCCCCCTCAACCGCTTCAACATCATGAATGAAGATGCAAACCATGTATCAACAATCTTCAACAAAG
This sequence comes from Pinus tabuliformis, assembly GCA_031772625.1. Lineage (NCBI taxonomy): Eukaryota > Viridiplantae > Streptophyta > Pinopsida > Pinales > Pinaceae > Pinus > Pinus tabuliformis. Next base: position 1,240,397,073 of record CM062818.1, read on the forward strand.
ATAGATTTCTATACTCCTTGTAGATAGTGAGGGCATTTGTATGATTTTGCACAAAGTTACGGATATGTCTTGCATATTCAATGATGCTTCCAATCCAAAGCACATTAGAAGCAATGAATTTCAGTGCTAAGTTCAATGAATGGACAATGCAAGGTGTCCAAAACACTTGTGGATATTTAGCTTCCACAATCATGTCAGTAGCCTTGCAAACAGGTGCATTATCTGTAATGATTTGCACACAAGATTCAACACCTACATCTTCAACAACTTTAATAAATAACTCACCCATAAATTGTGCATCCTTGTATTTGCCAAGTGTATCCACCGCTTTCATGAAAAATAGACCATTCAAGGAAGACAACATGAACTTGATGATTGGGTGTCGTGCTAGATCTATCCATCGATCATAAACAATGCTAACCCCAGATGTTGGCCATGTTGCCACAATAGGCTCAAGAATTTTTTTCACCTCTTCTTTTGCCTTCGTCAACAATGTGGTTCTCAACATCTCTAACCCAGGAGGCACATACCCTGCTTGAGCCCCTTGAGTTAGAGCTCGACACATCTCAACAAATAAAGGTGAACGCGCAACATTAAACGATATGAAGTTTTGATAGAAGAAGAAGGAAATGGTGAGATCAAGCTCTTCCCGTCTCTCTTTTTAGAAAATCCTGTCCATTGGACCAAGTGATATTCTTTTTTATGCTTGTCCCCCAGTAGAAGTAGAACTCTCAAATGGTAATTTGGTGTTGGCTTTCCTCAAAAATGGAAGGGGGTCTTCATTCTTGGCTATTTTTGATTTTGAAGCCAGTGCCACATGTTCCATAGTAATATGGCCTCCTTTTTCAATTCTTTTCTCTTTTGTGATGTAATAGCTCTACAAGATCCAATCCTAGAACTAGGTAAAGCCAACAAATGTGCTTTCACATGGTAATATGTGCTTTTGAGAGAAATGTTACAAAAATTACATTTCCATTGCACATTGCCTCCTCCCTTTCCCTTGTTGTATGGACTATCCTCTCTTGTGACATATTTCCACAATGGATATTTATCATTGTCTTTAAGTTCTCTTCCGTCAACATTACTTGCAGCAGACTCTGATGATATCGAGGGAGGAAGGGCATCTATACCCATGACATTATTGCCCTTCCTTTGCCCCCTAACTGCTGTTGCCTTTTATTGAGCCATGAACACTGTTACTCGTAAAAAAAAATGAACAAACTTACAAAGCATGCACAAATTTGTAAATAAAAAATGAAAATCATATACAAACTGCTGTTAAAAATGCAAAAAAATGGAGGTGAAATGCCAGTCTTAGAACAGAGACAATTTTAGCATGTATTTTGGAAATTCAAGGTCGCAAAAGACATGCCAAGCTCGTACAGGATTTCAGTGTATTTGGGCAGCCAAGTTTTCTCCAAGATTGTAGTTTGATCCTGTGGAAGGAGAGGCCGAGGATGAGTGTGACTGACTAGTACAGTGACTAGTAACTTAGTTGTAGATTGTAGTATGATTCATGAATTATTGACAGACTTTGGGTTAAAAACTTAAATCCATATATAAGGACCTGGATTCATGTTTACCAAATATGAATAGAAAATTGAAATGCAATTTCCTTGTGTACTACTGCTCCTAATTGCCAAATGCTATAACTGAATTAGGAAGTAAAACTATGAGAAATATAAATTAAGGGACTGTTGATGTTATTTATCTGCCTATTATTGTATCTTTATGGTCATTAAAGATAGTTGAAAAATTGCTGGAATTTTGGCGCAATATTCTCTTATTTTCTTAAACCCTAAGGGAAAAAAATCCCCTCAGGACATTACACCACGTAACACAATGTTAATCTGGTCACTGACTGTGCATTAATTAATTTTAAGTGTCACAAGCTCACAGCATTCGATATTTGATACATCGATTCTCTCAGCTCTGTGATCAAAATGTTTACAATGCAAGGTTGCCAATGTTCCACCAATCCAACACTGAACAACACTGTAAATTATAGTTATATGAGATGGTAGCTGTATTTTACAAATTACAGGTGAGATTATAATATTTATCTCATAGGTTAGTATTGTACATTGAATACCACATTCTTAATTATATAAAATTAAAAGTAAAATAAATTTGATATATAATAAAAAGTCAGGTATTGGCTGGTAGGTGCAAAATGGGTTATTGTGTGTCTTAAAAGAACGATTGAATCATCTTATGTATGGGAAATTTGGTAAGTCATTAAACAAACTTTCTATTTTATGGTTTGAATATAGTTAACAACTCTCGCATACAAACGCAGATTGTGACAGGGGATTCAAAAGCAATGTTAAATCAGATGGTAATGAACTGTACCTTAGCCGATTACCTTCAAGTTACAACAATCATACAACTTGGAACTTTGGAAGTTTCGTTATAAGTTATAAATTTGTTGTAGGTGTTCGACACAAAATTTTATTTGCTGGAGCATACCCTCACTGTTTTATTTAAATTTTATACTATCAAGTCTTCCAAAATACTTCTATACGTCTCATGACAGGCGACAGCTCATAAATTAGAAATTTATTGACAATGTTACTCAACCATGAAGATCATGACACTACTGTTATTATCATATGAGTTAGAAGACGCTGAGCGGCTGATGGATAACAATATAACTCACGAGTCACAACTTATAAGTTTATAACCCTTCTTTGCTGTGATTAGAGTGGTTGACCGTTGAATAATAGTGTGATTGGAGTGGTAATGGAGCTAGAGACTGAGATCGAGGATTTTCAAAGGGCTTGACTGGTAATGGAGCTGCTCAACATAAACCATAAACACTGAAGTTTGAGCAGTGATATTAGAACTTACCTGGTCGATTATCCTTGCTCAATTCTTTACTCCTTGCTCCAACAGCACAAATCACTTGCCAAATGACAATTTTATGAGCAAACACGCCCTTTTCATTCCTGCACTGAGCTTATTGAGTCCTAGAAACCGGACACGTGTCCTAAAATCGTGACACGCCCCTGAAAATCGGGACACACCCTCAGACACGACGTGTCCTATGATTTGGACATGAATCCAAACCGAATCATTTCAGATTCGCCAAATTCAGGATTCGCAGGGGGTTTAGGAGGAATCCATTGACTTAGGCTACCATGTGGCGATGAGGTGGCTAACTCGGATAGCTTGTGGACACCACATGGCAAATCAAGATGACATGGCACTATGTGATAGTCTAATCTTCGAATGGCCATATATTTTGATTCAAGAATCGCATTGAGACAAATCTTATATTTTCATAAAGGTCTTCAAAAGACAAACACAACAACATCATCTGTTTTAAGTCTTAAGAAAGTAAAAAAAGGTTGAAAAAGCTAGATCCCATTTCCATAACAAGACTTTGGAGGTTGGGTCAGCTTAATAACTACCTCCTTCTACCCTTAGTTTGTGCTAGGGATAGTAGGGGATGCGTTACCGAAAGGCACATGCCAAAGGGTGAGCACAATTGAATGGATCTAGCACTAGTTCATTAAGATCCAAGTTTGCTAATGCCAACTCAACACTACTATCCAAACCCCATATCATTAGGAAACACATCCCACATCTTTGTCTTTCCCTTCAACCACTCTTCCCTCTATTTAGATATAAGATGGAGGTTGATGTGCATATACACCATACACCATTGTCTTGCACTTGGAATCCTTTCAAAGCTACACTATAACCCTCAAATGCACTCCAAAATGCCTACGAACTTCAACCTACTAAATGAAATGAGGAAAAAAGACAGACAAGTCACCTTTTTCAAACCCACGGACCACTTTTGACAAACATGTGTTCCTAAACTTGGGACACATTTAGAGCACATGTCAAACATGTGTTTGGCACATGCCCTGAACTCATGCTCACGAATCCATGTCTGACATGTGGAAATTGTGACACATGACCCCCTAGGTGTGTGTCATCTAACTTAGAAGACTTGTAAGATACCAAACTTGAACCAGACATGTGCCAAACTCGTCCTTACAAATCCGTGTCCAAGATGTGGGATTCATAACACATGACCCCCTAGGTATGTGTCCTATGAATTAGAAGACTTGTAGGATACCAAACACACATCATTTTGCACACGAGAGAAATTTTCATAATGAATCCTCACACGAACGCTACAACTTTTAAGATTCAAGATAAATTTATAGTAGAAAAAACATGACAAAAGGTTCATTTTCATGTCATGTGTCCGAGGTAAATACATATTTTTATATGTAACTTCTTGCAAGATTAAAAAGAGATAGACATTGATGTTAACTTGTATCTGAACCAAAATTTAAAGGAGCAATGACTTTGGTTTTATTGAAAGGCATCCAATTTGACATTGCTACAGGTATGTATCTATTGTGGTATGTTTATACAAAATAAAGACAACTGGAAAATTTTGATTCTTTATGATTGGTTTCAAACTCAACCACAAATATCATTCAACATTTTACTAGACACATGTTTGTTCTCTAAAATAAAACTCAAATATATTGTGTATCTATAATGATCATGCATTGTAATTTGTTGTATTGTGGCTCGTAGATACTTTCAACACTCCAGGTAATACATCATTGTAGGTGGACTAATATTTTAATTTCTACTACACTACATATCACTATATATATGCGAACAATGAGAGAAATTCAAAATTGGATCTAATTTCTTTATTAGAGACTTACCATCAAGCATGTATTCTGAAGCTACATATCCTAATGTCCCTACTAGATCAATATTTGTGTTACCAGCACATCCTGCACTTGTTACTGCAAGACCAAAATCCATAGCCATTGGTTAGAGAGCGGTGACTACAATACCATCTACTTACGAAATGTTTCACTTCGGACCAAGTGTTTTAAAGAACATAAACCAAGATGGACAAATAAATCTATTTAGAAATTTCTCAAAGTATAATTCATTATAAGCAATAATAAATTAATAAAAACAACTGCACATGTCATGAAATTGATAGAAAAGAAAAACTGAAGTCCTACATGAAAATATTTTGACAAAAAAAATAACTGATGCTTAAAACAGTTCATAAAGTAAAAAAAAATTCAGTAGGAAAGCAATGGAATTCCCATCTCACAGAATCTCCCATTGAATGCAATGCACATGCCATACATTTACAAAGTCTTTTTTCAATGACATTCTAGGAAACTTTCTTAATGCTTTACAAGAATCTTCCCAAATTAACTGATCAATATTACATAAGAAACATTCATTTCCAGGCAGATTTAATGGTATTACTATTTTAACACTACAGTCAGTGTAAGTGGGAGAGTGGAAAACCTTGCCCTCACCTTGGCATTGAAGCTTGCATCAAGAAGAATATTTGATGATTTGAAATCTCAGTGAATCACTGCAGGGTTGTAGTGCTCATGCAAGTGTGCTAGACCCCGTAAAAGAAAGAAAACCATTGTAATCTTGAGCTCCCAAGTTGATAGAGGACCAAGTGAAAAAGTGATTTCAATTGGTAAAATCTAGTAGTAGGGAATCAAATTATCTGTGTTGGAACTACCTTGCTGAATCAAGGGCTATCTTCATCCACAAAAACGAAATAAGTGTAGATCCGTGAGATGGTCCTAACAAGCAATCCAGCATAGTTTCTTAACAAAGCATAGTTGTCAAAGGCTGCTTACTCGTGGCCTACTAGTTTATCCATGACGAATGGTAGTATCAAGTTAGTTTGAACAAATAAAAGGCTTCAAAACATAGGCAATATTGAACTTGCAAAGTGGTTGGAGAAAGACACCATGTAATTGGTCTTCCAAAGAGCCATTCTGCATCAGATCGTATACTAAAACAATGTATGTTAATGAGTACTGAACCCAAGCAAAGAAACAAGGTTTGGATTTCATATTTTTCTCATTAGCTCCACTTCATTCTGCAACCAATGAAAATACCAACAATTGAAATCATCAAAGCTTCTTCTATGTTCTAAAATTATAGGGAGAATAAAAAATCACAATGCAATATGTTAAATGCAGTGCATCACCAAATCCACAAAAGAAAAGACACTCAAAAGGGCAACTTTAGGGCACCCCCCTAAAAAATGCCTTCACTAATATCTTCTTAAGTTTGAAGAAGTAGCCAGCTTCCAAAATAATACCTGTAACGTTTTTATTACCTACCTGAAATCCATGCTCAGCATATCTACTACCCTCGTGTAGCTTCTTCATAGCAGCAAAGGAATCATCATCAAACATTTCCTTGTATACACACCCAAATCCGCCCTCTCCAAGTATGTTATTGCTGCTGAAGTTATTTGTAGCTGTTAGTAGCTTATAATATTCAATTGCAGTTGCACATCCCTTTTTCTTAGAAACAAAGGAGTTCAAATGACTCAGGAGAGGCATGAGTGGAATACCCCTATAGGCATCTGTGAAAATTCAAATTACAGGCAACTTAGTGAGCTAACCCTAGATCAAAATAGTCGTAATGTAACTAATCGAACTCTCATGTAAACAGAGGTCATCGGCACCCATGGCTTTTTATAATTTGTTAGAATTCAAAATTTTGATTTTATCAGATGATTCAGATCATGAAATCAAGTCTGATGTTTATTATGTTAACCCCCATGAAAAATAATAGTTTGACAGAGGAGAAGAATTTCTATAGTCATGGAAACCATTCCAATGCACTGGCAGTAATGCATAATAGTTAATATGTATACATACATCCAAAAGATATTCACAGATTCAACAGGGGAAGTCATCGAATCTCAGCCCCGAATCTAATCAAACAATATCTCCATAGGAAGCACCACTCTCTTGTGGTTGCCCTGTTGGTGTACACATCAAGAGAGGGTTTGGTTTCATAGAGTGGAAGGGATAAAATATGGCATAGTGGTGATACCAACCTGAAGCGTCTAGATCTAAATTTCGCTTGAATGCATGAGGTTGAGGTGAATAAGGAGCAGAGTTGTAACTCTTTCTATACAACCAAGTACAAACTGAAGAAATCATGATACATCGAACAAATATTGGTAGTATGATAATTTCCAATAGCAGTCCTTTGTTGATGTGATGAGATTCTTTGTCTATCTGCATTGGAGAACCTATGTCTAAACACACAACCCATTTTGCAATCGTCAAAAGAACAAACCACAATGACTTCTCAGAACCTATAGAAAGATGCAAAAATGAAATTCAAATGGAGAGATTTCAATTTCTGAAGAAATCTTACACAAACGGTATTTTTTAGCATAAATATCTCTTCAAAAATTTAATGAAAAGGCTAGCATTGAAGCCCTTACCGGTTGAATTTTCTGGTTTAGTTGATGCATTTTTTTTTGCCAGGGGATCATCAAGTAGGGAAGTCGATGACAATGCGAAATGAAAAGAAACTGGCGTAGAGGTAGGCACCAGTAAAGAACGTCCCTTTGTAGTCTCGACTTTGTTAAAAAGAGAGAGACTTAGAACCGAAATATGCAGTAAAACTGAATGCCCCATCTTGAAAATGAGTTCTACTTGAAAGTCAGTCAGGTTGTGGCAGAAAGCTCAGCAGATATTCAAAGAGGTAGATATCTGCATTTTCTCAAGAAAGGTTCAAACCCAAAAATGCATAGCACTGCTCTCAAATTTTTAAAATTGGTAACGAAAATACACGGGGTAGATCAAATCCCATTTACATTGGATTTCTTTGAACACTTCAAATGAGAATGTAAAGAGATCTGAATAGAGAGTTGATCTTCATTGATCACAACAATATTTGCAGCACCAAATGCCTAGCAGTACATGCAAACTGGTCCTTCAGTGCTTATTTGTGAGCCCACACATATCACGCATTGTTGCGAAACGAATGGCTCGCTGGCGGTGCGTCCATCCCACTTCCTCTTTAACTGGTCAATTCTGGATCAATGTTGGATCAACAATCACACTTCATTCAATCGTCTAACACCACAAATCGACGGTCAACAATAGGACACGGCGGCGGCTGGGGAAATTCATTTCAAATGGAAACGCCTTACGGCGTAATTATATCAACATTTTAGATAATATCTAAGTAGCATTGAAGTGGTGCCGGCATGTGATATAGAATCGGCCATGGAACTCATCCCACTAAACTTTGACAATGTCATTGTATACAGAATACCAAATTCAATGTCAGAAATTATCCAAATCCTCGAATGTAGTCGACATAAATGCTTAAAACATTAAATTTTAATGGAAACAAAGTAAATTCTTCCTAATTAAAGCTTAAATTTTGCAGTTCAAAATTACTAGAATTCAAGCTTGGCCGAAAGTAAATTTTTAAATTTAAGAGAATTTTAATTTCAATGGCAAGCTTATTAAACAACCTCAAACTTCAATAGATATTTACTGTGAAACTCAATTTCTCGCTCTGTTGGAACAACATCAATCATGTGTCGCATTGCTTGGAATGTTCAGATTTACATGCAAATTCGACATTATGGATCTTCTGAAAAAAAATCAAACAAACTGTTGTAAAAGGAAAATATTATCTATGAAAGTTCCCTCTACTGTATTTTGTCAAACGACACCATAATGAATGCAATATCCCTCAAAAATTCATTACAGAAAGCCAATAAAATATTCCTGCATACAAGTTTTCTCATATTGCAACTAAATTTGCGCCACCCACCCACATTTTTCTTCATGCATTTCATTTGGCTTATCCAATATGATAGAGGCCCACATAAATATCAGACTGAAATGAGAAGAAATGTTTTAAACGAAGACATCTTTTCTAAATTTTGGTGATTTAACATCATGTTAAACTAATAAAAACAAGTTTGAAGATATCCAGTGAAGATTTGTGTCCCTCTCCAAAAGCTAGTGTACTTTATTCTAGGCATAAACCAGATGTCATAACCAAAAATTGGAATAACCCCAATTTTAATAAATATGGAACTTATGTCACAAGTCACCTGAAAACACATGATTCAAATGAGGAGCATACAAAAACCTCAATGTTTGCTATGAATCATAAGATCAATAACTAAATTTCCATAAAAAGAACCTTTCCCAAATCATTTCATTGCCTAGTGTGCTTAAAAAGATTTAACTGTATAGAAAAACACAAAGCATGAATTCCTATAGTTAGATATGTTCAACTAAAGATTATATTTCTAAATATTTCATTTATTAGGTGTATCTTTTCACCTTTACTGACAATGACTAGTTAATACCCATTATTAATATAGTTGTAGCGAATTTTGTGTTGAGTATACAGTTCTTGCATTAGTAGAAAATTTTGTATTAAGTATACAGTTCTAACCAAGAATTTCAATGTCTGAAACATTCAAAATTAAAAATAAGCTTCTCATATCATCAAACATATGAAGTGGATATCAAACACAGACCTAGCATAAACGATAAAAGCTTTGAATCCACTAGACCGATCAATATTGAATGGGATAAATTTAACAGTAATAATGATTAATCAATAAATAATCATTATTGGATGGATCGCAGAATTAGAGTTCCTTGTCCTCCTCATTTATGGCCAGGCTTTGGTTTTGGGTCAGGTTTTGTCCTTTCCACCCTGTACCTTTTCTATCCAAGTTTTGGTGCACTCTGTTCATTTCTCTTTTGTTTCTTTTTTATGAGAAGTTCCTCTAAATTTTCTGCTTCACTTGAATTCTGCTGGAATCCTTATGTTCTTTGCCCCTTGACGTTATCTCTATATTAAAAGCAATTTAGGATCATCCCTAATTTTATCTTTTCTATACAAATGAGTGATTCTCTGATTTCTTTGATTTTCAGTTCTTCTAACTTACATACTCAGACAAAGAGAAACATTTTGGTGTGTATAGAAAGAATGCACTATGCTTTTTGCCACACCAATTTTGAAATTTTGAATGTGTATGGAACACAGATACGTATGCTTTAATTTTTTAAATATCTAAGATAACAGTGAGCAATACGAATAGAACCAAATTAAATTTTGTGCAATTTGAAAATTTATATTAACGATCAGACAATTTCACGCAAAATAAAGCAAGTTACAAACATATTTACATTGGTATTCAAAGTAAAGCTAATAGACAAGTGTATATCTATTGTACTGGTAGATTAACATGTTGGAAATTGACAACTGTAAATTTGGGTAAAATTGTATTAGTTATTGACAAGTTAGTTTTATACCGAAACAACAGTTATGTAACTGAGGAGGCTCATATAAAACTAATGAATGACTAAACTATTGTAATGGAGAATCATTTATGTATTGAATAGAAATTCTAATCCCTTGCCCCATTGATATTTCCTTGACACCCTATCAAGGTTTTACCATGTAAATCTTGAGTTTTTTTTATTTGTGTGGTTGTATTTATTTTAATTTTATTTCTTGTTTAGTATGCTCTTGTAACTACAAATGGTATTAGAGCAAGGTTGAGTTGAGTTGGAGGCAAATGCTTGTGAAATAACTGTCGGTTTGCGTTAAAGAGAGTAGGAAGGAAACACTCTGTTGAGGAAGGAAATACTGCATCGTGGACCTGCTGAGCGTTATGAAGAGGCTTTCCAGAACTGTCGTGGACCTATTGTGTCTTATGAAGATGCCAACCAATGCTTTCTACTCTCTACGTGTGCATGGACCAATGCTTAAAGTGCTTGCCTCTCAGAGCCATTAAGGAGGGCACTGTTGTGGGTCAAAAACCTTTGCGTGCTTCCAGAGCTGTCAAGGAGGGCCTATGTGTGTTTACTTGCTTGTCAAAGAGCCTGCCACCGAAGACCTCTGTGTGCTGCCATAGTCGTCAAGGAGGCCCTGCGTGTGTTTTTTGGCTTGTCAAAGAGCCTGCTAGAGGAAGAGCTATTGATCTTGTTGCCAGAGGAAGATCTGCAGAGGAGGGGATGTTGCGGGCTTGTCCCGAACCTGGCTTGTTGAAGAGCTTGCCGCTAGAGGAATTCGATTAGAAAAAATAAGTCTAGGTGTTTTTATTTTTTTTTAACCAGAGAAATAAGAATTTGTTGTTTTTTTTTTCTAAGCAACACTACCTACTTTTGTATTAATATTTACAGCTGAAACTTTACATTCGAGATTTCTTGCTGCCCATGTCCGTGAGTGGCTCCATGGGAAGCTGTGACATAGTCCCAAAACCCATTACATCTCTGTAAAACCCACCAACAAAAAGAGCCTAAACATCTCTGTAAAAACCACCAACAAAAAGTCTCTAAACATCTCTGTGAAACCCACGCAGGGGCAGAGTTTGCCAATTGGATACAGGGCATGTGGTTATGGCCCAAACCAAAAAAACTACTATCTGTAACGGAGGAGAAAACAAGTGACAGCGGTAGACACATAAAACCCGGAAACATCATTGAACAGAAAACACTAGATAGACACAAGACAACAGGAGAGATAACAGAACCGACCACGATCCCACACGCGTCCAGGCAGAATGCGGGAGAGCCACCTGGGCCTAGTCCTCGGTCGCGTCTTCCTCCGGCTCGTCCTCTGGCTCAGCCTCACGAATCCAAGCCCAACCATGTCCTTCTGGTAAGCCGTCCATGAAGGCTGGCAATTCAGGTTCGCGCAAATGGCTGGATGGGTGGTCGTGCTCCCGTGGTGCAGCACCCCTTGAGCTTGAAGCCTCACCCATTGGCCTCTTACCTTTGTCAACAACCCGACAATCTTCCGCCAGAGCCTGAGGCAATCTTCCTTCTTGCTCCAGGGGAATTCCCCCTTCGTTATCCAAGGGATTTTCCATTGCAGGTGGCCGAGGCAAGCCATCCTCATTCTCCTCCGGGATCCTGGTGAATAACACAGATATGTGGGCATTGATACCCAAATTTTCTCTGGAATTGCCCAGTGTGAAGATGACAGAGCCAAACGCAGGTAGCCTTGGCTCGCCATTGTTGGACCCTCCAGCTTCCACAAATTGGCTAGCCTGCACCTGAGGAGCGCCCACACGTCGATGGCAGTAAACACAGCAGCAGTGGTGATGTAAGTCAGCTGCAGGCCCGCGAGAGGATCTGGCTCGCCCTGAGCCTCGGCCTCTATGACATGGCATTCTCTCCCGCACCATTCTTCCAGTAACCTCTTCCTCAGACGGAGTTCCCTTCCAATTCGGCTCAGGGTAGCAAACAAATGAATGCAGGCATGAACCAGGGAGGACCAGCAGTCGGCCAGCCTCCCCCAATTCCACAATAACCCCGGAATTCGCAGAATGCAGAGCATGAACACCATAGCTTTGGGTATCGACTGCCCCCAAATCGCATATCTTATCGTCCCCTTCATTCCTTCGAATTGCTCCCGCATTGAATGCGGCCATCAACCTCAGCTATGGTCCCTGCGCCTTCATAAAGGCTGGTGTGCTGCATTGCTTGGCGATGGGAGGTGGCGGCGAGGAGCCTTAAAGAACTCCGTCCGTCGCGTGTCCTATCGGCCGTGGCAAGTGGCCCTTCCTAGCTATGCGAGGTGGCACCCGCATCCGGGGAAATAAGAATTTGTTGTTGAGACGTAGGTGAATTTGAAATTTTTTGGGGTTTCAAGTAATTTTTCTGGAAATTGAATTGTTTCATGTATATTTGAAGTAACCAATATGTGTAAAATAAATTCTGGGAAATAAATCAGGGTCTTTTTTTTTTTAAAGGGCAACAAAATTATGTTTTTTTTTTTGTTGAAAAGAAGGAAACCCTAGTTGCTAGTTGAAGGTAGATTGTGGAGAAATTCAACCATAGAAGTAATAGTTTAGAATAAAATTAGAAATAAATGGCTAAAATAATGAATGCAAAGTTCAAGGTGGAGAAATTCACCGGCTAGAACAACTTTGCTCTCTGGAAACTAAAAGTCAGGGATTTGCTGGTGCAACAAGGGTTGCACAAAGCTTTGGGTAGGGCAAATAAGAAACCTACTATCATGAAAGATTCAGACTGGGAGGACTTGGATGCCCGAGCTCTCAGTACCATTAGGTTATACATGACAGACAAAGTTCTCTTCAACATTTTTGAAGAGAGTACAATTTTAGGCTTATGGGAAAAACTGGAAAAACTATATATGACAAAGTCGTTAACCAATAGAATTTATTTGAAAAGAAAATTGTATAGTATTCGAATGAAGGAGGGTTCAAAAGCTACAGAGCATTTAAATGATTTTAATACACTTATATGCCAATTATCGAATATGGAAGTTAAAATTTAGGAAGAAGACAAAGCTATAACCTTGTTGTGTTCTCTACCCGAGTCATGGGACCACTTCGTAACTTCAATTAGTTTGAGCAACGCTGATTATTTGAAATTTGAATCAGTTGTGGGAGCTCTCTTATCTAAAGAAGCAAGAAGGAAATCCAGTACTGAAAAAACAACACCAGAAGCCATGATAGCTAGAGTATGGTTAAAGGAAAGAGGAGAAAAAATAAGGGGGTCTTCCAGATCTAAATCAAAGGGAAAAAAGTGTAAGGCAAAATGTTGGCATTGCAACAAAATTGGACACCTTAAAAAAGACTGTTGGAAATGAAAGGAGTCTGATAACCCGAAGAAGGAAGAAAATCAGGTTGTTCCAAGTATGACAGATGAAGTTTTATCTGCTGAAGAATTATGTATGATAGATGAAACTTTACCTATATGTAATGTCTCTCAAGGTTTTGAAAGGTTGTTGTTAGACTTTGGTGCTTCTCATCACATGTGTCCACACAAAAATTGGTTTACTTCATATGAAGATGTAAATGGTAGTTATGTGTTTATGGGTAATAATGTATCATGTCAGACTATTGGAATGGGAAATATCAAGATTTAAATATATGATAACATGGTTAGAACATTAACTAGTGTTAAACGTACCTGAATTGAAGAAAAATTGATTTCTTTGGGAGTGTTGGATTTAGATGGTTATAAGTTTACAGGCCAGAATGGAGTGCTGAAAGTCTCTAAAGGCACCCTAGTTGTTATGAAAGAAGAAAAGGTCAGAAATCTTTACAGACTCAAAGGAAGTACTCAGGTCATTGAAGCAACGATTGTGTCAGAAAAAGAAGAAGAAGGTACTCGCCTATGGCATCAATGATTGGGTAACATGAGTAAGAAAGGTCTTTAGGTACTGATGAAACGTAAATCACTTCCTGATCTGAAATCTTTGGAGTTGGATTTCTATAAACACTGTGTATGGAAAACAATGTAAACAGAGATTTAAAACTGGAAATCATAATAGTAAGGATATTTTAGACTATATTCATTCTAATCTCTAGGGACCATCTCCTGTTGTATCATATGGAGGTGCTATATAGTATTTAACGTTTATTGATGATTTCTCCCATAAAATTTGTGTCTTTATACTGAAAATGAAAGCTAATGTATTCAATATCTTTAAATAATTTAAAGAAATGGTAGAGAAGATAACAGGGAAATCAATTAAATGTTTAAGAACTGACAATGATGGTGAATTTAGTTCAGTAGAATTTTAACAATACTATAAGGATGAAGGATTTGTTAGACACAAAACTGTTTTTTATACTCCTCAGCAAAATGATGTTGTTGAACATATGAGTCGGACTCTTATGGGAAGAGCCAGAAACATGATCACCAATGCTAACCTGCAAAATGAGTTGTGGGCAGAAGTAGTGTCCACTACTTGTTATTTAGTTAACAAATCACCTTCAATAGAAATTGAATGTAAGATTCCTGAAGAAGTTTGGTTAGGTCAGTCTTGTGACTATTCACATTTAAGGATATTTGGTTGTGATGCTTATCCTCTTATTCCTAAAAATCAACGTTCAAAATTAGATCCAAAATCGAAATGTTATGTCTTTGTTGGTTATGACTATGCAGTGAAAGGATACAGGTTGTGGGATCCTACATCGCAGAAGTTAGTCGTTAGTAGAGATGTAACATTTGATGAATCTTTTCTATTAAAATCAAATGTTGAAAGAATTGAACAAGAACAGGTATCGCCAAATCAACAAATTCAGTTGGAGGCTAGACCTTTCTGTGAAAGTCAAAAGGAAAGTAAGACTTATGGAGAAAAAGGTGTTGAAGATACTATTGAAGTTTTTTAACTAGTTCAACAACTAGCCACTCTAAGAAGGTCTACAAGGGAAAGAAAAATTCCCAAAAGGTATGAAAATTCTACTTCATCTTTTGCTTTGATTACTGAAGACGGGGAACCTTATTGTTATGAGGAAGCAGTAGATGATACATATAGAAAAAAGTGGAAAATGACTATGGAAGAAGAAATGGATTCCTTAGCCAAGAGCAATACCTGGGATCTTGTAGAACTTCCTGAAGGGAGAAGTGTTGTTGGATGCAAATGGGTCTTCAAACTGAAATGGAAAGTTGATGGAAGTATCGAAAGGTATAAGGCGAGACTGGTAGCAAAAGGGTATTCTCAGGTTGAAGGTGTTGACTTTCATGAGAATTTTTTCACCAGTTGTAAAACTTGTTTCTACTCGTACTGTTTTGGCACTAACTGCATTACTTAACCTTGAGTTAGAACGGTTAGATGTTAAAACAAATTTTGTACATGGTGATTTGAATGAAGAGTTATATATGGAACAACCAGAATGTTTTGTACAAGGTCACAGAAGAAGATTAGTTTGCAAGCTTAGGAAATCATTATACGGTTTGAGGCAGTCTCCTAGACAATGGTACAAGAAGTTTGACTCCTTCATGGTGAGCTAGAACTCTATTAGAAGTGAGTATGATCATTGTGTATACTTCAAGAGTTTCAATGGAATATTCATTATCTTGGATTTGTATGTTGGCGATATGCTTCTTGCAAGCAAAAGCATGGACGAGATCAACAGGTTAAAGGCTCAGCTCTCTAGGAGGTTTGATATGAAGGATCTTGGAGCAGAAAAACATATCTTGGGCATGGAGATACACAGAGTCCGGAAAAATGGTAAGCTTTGGTTATCACAATAGAAGTATGTGGAGAAAGTACTTGAAAAGTTCTGAATGAAAAATGTGAAACATGTTAATGTTCCATTAGCTTCCCATTTTAAACTTTCTTCTGTTTTGAATCCTAGAACTGACGGAGAAAAGAAGTATATGTCTCATGTACAATATGCAAATGTTGTAGGAAACTTAATGTATGTGATGGTATCTACAAGACCTAACATTTCACATGCAGTTGTAGTTGTCAACAGGCGGAAAACCCAGGTGAATAACATTGGCGAGTAGTGAAATGGGTGCTTCGATATCTAAGAGGAACAAGTGACCATTGCATCATCTTTAATGGTAGTGAAGGATCAGTCTACAGATATGTAGATGTTGATTATGTAGGTGATTTGCAAGAAATAAGATCTACTATAGGTTATGTCTTCACTCTTGCAGGTGGAGCAATTAGTTGGATGTCAAAGCTTCAAGAAACAATTGCATTATCCACTACCAAAGTAGAATATATAGCTGCTTCAGATGCCAGTAAAGAAGTAATCTGGTTAAAGGGCCTACTTGATGAGATTGGAAGGACGTAGGAGAAAGTGAATGTACTTTGTGACAGTCAGAGTGCTATTCACTTGGCTACTAATACTACTTATCACAATAGAACCAAGCACATTGATGTAAGGTATCATTTTATGAGACATTTGATCAATGGTGGAAAAGTAGGTCTTCAAAAGGTCCATACATGGGAGAATTGTGGAGACGTATTCATAAAGCAAGTTACAATAGAGAAGTTATGATGGTGTTTAACTTCTTTTGGCTTGCAGAAGAGATGATGAATGGACATGGGCAAGGGATTAGGAAAATTGTTGTCAAGGTGGAGCTTGTTGGAAATTGACAACTAATTAATGTAAATTTGGGTAAAATTGTATTAGTTATTGACAAGTTAGTTTTATACCGAAAACTGAGGAGGCTCATATAAAACCGATGAATGCCGGAACTATTGTAATGGAGAATCATTTATTGATTGAATAGAAATTCCAATCCCTTGCCCCGTGGATGATTCGTTGACACAGTGTCAGGGTTTTACCATGTAAATCATGAGTTTTTTTTTTTTTTACTTGTGTGGTTGTATTCGGTTTCATTTTTTTCTTGTTTACTAACCTCTTGTAACTACATCAAAATTCTTAAATAAACTGTGTCACTCATATTACAAATTATTCTCATCTACGTCAAAGTGATAGTAGAAAAGAAAAAGTTATAATATTTCAACAAGTTATGGAGACATCAAGCTATGGTGCTTCATTTTTTAACAATGCTACACTGGTTTCCAATCCAAACTATGTGATTCTCATGTTAACATCCTCTAATTCTTTGGTTCTTTTTTTACCATGAACTCTATTCGGTGGATCTAAGAAAAATGTTTGAACATAGCAGCAATGTGCTCTAATATATCCACAATTCGAAGACCATAAGCTATTGGGCCTTCAACAATAATTATATCTTTGATCAACAAAAGACACTTTTCAAGAGCCAAAGAATTATGTTGCGCCTATTGTTATGCTTCATGTACTTGCCCGTGGTACATCATCCCAACCCTCAATTTCACTTGATATGCATAGAATTATAACATCAGCCAACGCATCCCATAGGTGCCCTCAGGAAACGTGACAGTAAAGTCATGGTCATGTTGGAAAGGCGGAGGAGACAAAGCATGAATTCACACATAAAACATGAATTGCTGCTCTTCTATTGATCACACAAAACATGATGCTTACAATGAGCCCAGTGAATGGTATTTATCCTTTTCCAGCTAGCTACTTACCTTGACATGCAACCACAGACTAAAAGTCATCTATCACTTCACTTGAATGAACACTCAAATAGTCAATCACTCAATTAACTCACTCTCTGTGTTTAGCCAACTCCTCAAGAGTAATTATCTTATATTAACAAGTCCTCTAGCCAAGCCATTGTCAGAATAGAAATAAGTAGGGTAATGGAAATCCCCATTCTTCTAAGATTCTTTGAATAAAAGTGACTTTGTATAATTGGCCTTGCCACCACCATCATTAAATCTCTTAAACCGGTTGCAATAGAATAGATATCTATAGTGAAGATATCAATCATGGGATTGCTAAGAAGGGCCTTCATCAATGGTCATGACTGATTGTCATTTTTTTTTGGGCATTAGTGGGATGCGTTGGATAATGTTGTAGTTGTATGCATAGCCATAGCCAGAGAAATTGAGGGCTGGAATGATGCCCTTGCTATTTCGAGGGGCGAGTACACTAAGGAGAACAACAGGCGGGGCATAATTCTTTGGCCCTTTGAAAAGATCTTTTGCTGATCAAAGATATAATTATTGATAAATTCCCAGTACCTTCTGGTCTTCAAATTGTGGATATATTAGAGCACATTGTTGCTATGTTTAAAAGTTTTTCTGAGAAAGAAAATTGTGCTTAGAGATCATGGTAAAAACAAAAGGAAATAGTCACTTGTTCACTTGAGAATCGCTCGGCGTCCATTGGAAATCAGTGTTCACTTAGAGATCAAAAGTGTAGGACCAAAACTTCACAGTGAAGTTCCTCATAACATCTTGAAATATTGACAACTTTTTCCAATTTACTTAATAAAGTTAAACTACAGGTACAATCGATATACACTTGTCTATCACCTTGAATATCAATGTCAATCTGTTCCTAACTTGCTTTAGTTTGGGTAAAATTGTCTGATTGGCAATATAAAGTTTCTAATTGCACAGGGTTCTATTCGTATTGTTCAGTGTTATCTTAAAGTTTTCTAAGATATTTCTACAACCGGTACATATGTGTTCCGTACAAATTCGAAATTTCTGAGGCGAAAAGCATAGTGTATGCTTTCTATATTCATCAAATTGTTTATCTTAGCCGGAGAATGTAAGGCAGAAAAATTGCAAATCAGAGAATGTAAACAGGGAGAATCGCTCATAACTCATAAGTACAGAATAGCACAAGTTAGTGATAATCCAGAATCGCGTTTAATACATGGATAACCCTCACGGGCCAAAATAGAGAATTCCACCAGAAGCCTGATGGGCCAGAAAATTCAGAGGAACTTCTAGTCAAACGCTACATAAAGCGAAATGAACTGAGCGAACCAGAACTGGAATAGAGGTACTGAACTGGTAGCCAAAATCCTGGCCGTATAGATGGAGGGCGATGTATTGATTAATCAGTATTATGTCTAATAGGTATCCCATTCAATACTGATCACTGTAGTAGATAGAGCTCATTCAGAATTAGACCAAATTAATACAGTTATACCTAGGAATTTCAATGTGTGAAACATTGAATATTAAAAATCAACTTCGCAAACCATCAAGCCTGGTATGATGTGGATCTCAAACACTGACCTAACGTAAACAATAAAAGCTTTTGAATCTGAAATAACCAATTCGAAAAATACTTCAAGAGAGTAACAAATAATATTAAAAATAAACCGCACTAACGGGTATCCACTGCTGACCTTAAACAGCGTTGGTGCTGTTCCTCGCGACCTCACCCATTGTATGAGATATCTCTCATGATGAGATGCGAAAGCTCTAGTTCCCAACCCTTTATATGTAACAATTAATAATTAACAAAACCTATCAACAAAAAAAGATGAAGAAAAGATCAACCAGCAAAGCGAGCTACACGTTTCTGCTACGACCAAAAAAATAGTAAAAGAAAATCGACCGTAAAAACCAACTAACATGTTTAGCAACGAAAGTACAGAGGAAGCTGATACAAGCCCAACGAAAATGAAAGGGAACAACCAAGAAACCAAGAGATGAAACGAATCAGATGAGTCTAGCGTAATGTTGGCTTTCTCACATCTTTATATCATTTCCATGTGAAACGGTCGTAAACATTCTAACATTTACTTTCTATATGTCATTTCCATTTGAAAAGGTTTTAAACATTGTAACGCTTAATTTCTATGTATCATTTCCATTTGAAACGGTCATAAACATTCTAATAAAAATCCACTACCATCTCCTTCGAAATATTGGTCGGAATACAGCGTTCTGTTTCATTCAAAATAACACCCATAGGTCGACAATTTTCACAATGTGCGTGTTAGACAGGAATGGAATGGGAATGAGGGAGTTAGAAAATCGCTTAGAGAATCACCTTTTACATTAAACCGGATTGGGAGGTTTGTTGGTTTGTTTTGTATTTTTTTATTATCAAATATGAAATTTACATTTACATTTAGATCTTCTTTCATCTTTATTTCTACACTGACATCTTTTTTATTCTTGAAATTAACCCAAAAAAATAGAGCATAATTTTGTTATATATTATTAATTTTATTTATTATTTATTTTTATAACATTATATTTTATTATAAAAATTAGATAAACCATTCATATTTATATTTTGCAAAAAATTATTATCAAATAATTTAAGTTAAATAATTGAAAATTAAAATTATATTTTTAACAATTAATAAATATATTATTATTTCAATTATTACTCAATTTTTTTTATAAACAATTTAAATTGTAGTTGTCTGACATAAAAATAAAATGCAGAAAAGTCACATGGCTTGTTAAAGGTATAGTCTAAGTAACATTCTCTCCATAAATATATATGATGGTTTTTCTTTAAAAATGAATATTACTCTGGGATACCATATTGCTACTCACTTTACTAAATAAAAGTGAGAAAAATAAGTTATTACCAAAATAAATGTTTTTCTTTAATCTTTTAAAATTTAAATCATAATATTTTGAGATTTTTTTTATTAAATTTTGTAGAATCTAATTTTGGAGATTTATAGATTATTTTCATTTTATTTTTCAAATCTAAAAGGACATCTACCTTTCAGATCAAATGTTTAAGAACATAAGAGTGGTAAGGTCCATACACATATGCATTGCAAGATAAGAGGTGGGAAAGGTGGGGTATAGAATCCTAGGAATCAAAGAAAAAGATTCCAAGAAAATAACTCAAAAAAAAAAAAGAATAATAATGGATTTTAATAGTAATACTAAAAATTAATTGTATAATTGTAATGAATAATATATAAATACAATAAATATGATAGGAGCACTCATAATAAAATTAGATAATTAATATAAAAAAATAAATGAGTAGAATACTTAGGTGATTAATAGTATTAACATATTAGATACAATGATAATAATAATAAAAGGAAATAAAAAAATATCATAATATTGTGTAATATGCGTGATATGTCCAATGTTTTGGATGGTGACTCCATCCATTATCAGGGACCACAGAGTCACCATGTTTTGGATGGTGACTCCATCCATCATTAGGGACCACAGAGTCACCATGCACCTTCAAATTTACACATTAATTTTTTTCGGCTTATAATTAATCTAGTAATAACATGTTATCATTATTAAGGTGAAGTGAACTTTCCTCTTAAACAAGCATTCAAAAGTTCTGAGTTCATATAGAGTTAGTTTTCCCCTCTAAATGTTTCTAGATGTTTTCCATAAGTAAAATGGTATAGAGAAATTCTTGGATGAAGATTCATTCTCTTTTAATTTTTGAAAAACAATAATTCTCCCTATCTATAAAAGGATGAGATTTCACTATGGGTTCACAACATTAAAACAACTTTTGAGTCTCTATAATTCCCCATCATAATGTGGTATGGCTTCTCCTTGAGAATAAAATAATGTGTTGTGGAATTATTAAGACATTTCATCATTTCAACCTAGCCCTACTAAAACTTGAGACATTTTTAATGTTAATCATACGTATAACTCATATTAACCTCAATCCCTCACATCATATGACATGTGGATGTCTCTATTATAGCTCACAACCTCCACTATACATTTTATCCCTCCCATCATATGACATGTGGGCGTCTCTGTTATAGATCACAACCTTCACTATAGGTTTTAGAACCTCTTTTGTGAGTAACTAATGGTGAACATAGTGTGTGGGTTCACTTTCTACGTGTCAAGTATCAGAAACATGGTTAGTCATCCATGTAACAAAGTCACAATAGGATGTCTCAGATGAGACAAGGTAACTGAATGGTGTTTTTTAATCACTACAACAAATTGGTGAGATTGACTACCATCCTGGACTTGTCATTTGACATTGCTTGATTTTTGCGACAAATATTTCCATATAGATAGACTAGTGTTTCAGCGATATTATTTGATTACTCATGTCATGTTATTTTCACAAGGTGCATGGCTTTCATTTCACCCTATGACATTAGCTCAGGCTGCAATGGTAAGTAAATATTAATCAAATTATATTGGATTAATTTATGTTGCTAAGGATTTTATAGGTTTTATATTTTTGTTATTTTCTTATCATATGTGAGGAAAGTAATTTCAAGTAATGAATTCTTTGGGGATTTGATGGTGTTTCAATGAGTCATTAAATAAAAATTATGTAGCTAACATTAGATTCGATATTACACGTGTTTGAGATGACATAAAAAATAGCATGATATCCATTATTATCACAAGTTTCTTTAACTTTTGGTTTCTGAAGATATGTTTATTTTAATTACGGTGGAAAGGTCTCAAAATTTTAAATTTCAAAAATAATATTGTAATAAATATTGCAGAAAATTTTATTTTATTAATAATAAATAAATAGATACAATTTGATGAGAGATGTTTATGAGTATGGGTTTTGATTTTATATGACGTGGCTCTGATTGATTGATGACAGGCTATGAAAGACGAATGGAGAGTCGAAGAATTTTTATTCTCTAAAAATAAATCTGGAAGGGGGATGAACAACAGATCTTAAGGGGGCATGTAGCACAAAGGGGATATGGCCTGATGGCGGAACAAGCCCTAGGAAATAAATAGTTGTTAGTGGGATATTTTCCACATGTTATGAGACTATGAAGGATCAATGATGAATTTATAAGTACTAGAGGAAATGAGAGGAGTCTCATGTTGTGAGAGCATAAGTGAAAGGTTGAGGTTGAATTGTGAATACCACCATCTAATACTTGAAAGTGAAAATCCACAGAGCTAAAATAGGCATGTGGAACTCATCTCTATATGATCACAACACATGCTTAGGGGCATGTTGTTAAAGAGATTTGTCTTATTGATCTACTACATATTGATGGAACATCCCCCATAAATTTCTATCATCCATATCGTTGTTGGTTCATCCAATCCATAGTGCATGTGTTCAAGTAGTGATTTAAATTCATTATTATTGATGTTACATGTAAGATATATTAAGCCATGCACAAGTTCATAAAATAAGCTTGCTTAGAATGTTAGTGCCTTCTTAAGCAAATTGATAGAAATGAATATCTTATAGGATTTACTAGTAGTCATTATAACCATTAAGAGAAGGTTATTATCCCACCCAAGAATGTCATATGAAGCTTATTGTCCACATGTTTTCAAGGTTAAAAGTAATATGGATAAATTTTAAAGCCAAATGGTGGTTCACTAGATTGATGGGCATTTGAATGGTCGCCGAGAAGGGTTAAAAAAAATACACACTTTAAAAAGAAATTAGATTTATGTCTTGCATATTAGGAAATACCTAGATAGGCCCAAAGGGAAACCACTTGAATGTTGATAAACTTCGAAATCTTCCTTCATTGCTTGTCCAGAAAGAATATGCTAGGCCTAGAATATTGCATACGGAAGGACTACACATCCTCCTAGACTTAACGCAAATGTCAGGTAGTATATTAAATTATAGATATAAGTGACAACTATATTGAGAAGAGTATATGACAAAACTATAGCATAGGATAAACTCAATGTTTTTTCTTGAATATCATAAAACAAGGGAACTGTTGGTAATAACATTTATGAATGGAAGCTAAGGATAAATGTAAAACCTATGATGTTCCCCACATGAACATATTTAGACGACACAAACTCCACGAATCGGAATAAATCCTTAAGCACACCAAGTAAAGGGCAAGTTACAACCTAGAAGCATGAGATTCTTAGGAAAGGTGGGATGCCCTAGGAGGTATGTTGTGTTTATAACGAAGAAAAAAGGCTACAAGGATAAACCTACTATTTAGCTATTCACTCCAAAAGCAAAAAAATAAAATAATAAAAAAAATCATGCATTCCTAGAGTTTTAGCAACAAAGGAAAAGGAAAACCACATTCCTAGTATGATAAAAACATGGCCATGGTTCCTTAAAGACAAACCTAAGTTTATTGTTATTATCAATATCTAGTGGGGGTGGGGGAGGGGCAAAAACTCAAATAAGATCTCGAACTCAAAGGTGTGGAACATAATAAACAATGCACACATTTTATATTAGAATCACAAAAGAACCCATTAATAAATAACCATAAAAAAAATTAAACTAAACGACGTCTTTCCTTTCTCCAAGGGAACGGATAAATAATATTATAAGTATGAAGAATGGGGTCCTAGTGTGTTAACCCTCTCTGAGGTATTTCATTACAAACAAAAGATGTCTTGCGGAGACTTAATAACCATATAAACTAAAGATAGCTGAAAGTGAGTCCATTCACAATAAGTGAAAATAGAAGCCGTGCAAGGAGATAGATGAAAAAACAAGCAAGGGAAAGAAGTTATCATCATCTCATCATTGTACTGAGGGAAAGTATTTGGGAAGTAGGTCCATGGTATGACATACATCCCCTCCCTAGTTTGTATCTTAGCATTATCATAAAATCACCTCCAAATAACAAACCTCCTGCCAAAACCATGGCAAGAATAATTTAGTGTCTTAGAAAAATGAAATGAAAGTGAAAAAAAAAAAATAGATAGCAAACAAAAGTGGTTATTACGTACATTGTTTCCCATTCCTTTCAAATCCTCTACATAGTGCAAGAAAGGTAATGTTAATCCAATTTTACATTTCATAGAAAGAATAAAACTTGATGTGGGTAATCTCAGCTGATTGCAATATGAGCTTTTGGATGCATAAGAGGGAAGGGGCAAAGCTAAAAATAAAATGATGGAAATAGATTGTAGGAAATTAGTAACAGAATGAAGGAAAACAATTCACAGAGTTAGAAAGAAAATTGGGACAATAATAATGAAAACTCTGGAACCATAACTAGTAAGGATATGTTCAAACCATAATTTCAAAATGTGCTTACCCAAGAAGCCAATCCATTTTCCACATTTCAATTACCTATTTCTAAGCTTCATATCACCTTTGTTCAAAACGACAGAAATTTTTTCTATTAAGCCCATAGAAAACATTACATTTAGGACAATAAGGGGAATCACCATTAGTTAATGACTGAAGAGCCTAAATACCATTGGATCATATGAACATAGTGATAAGTAAGCATAAATTAATCCCAAGTTTCATGCGAGACAATACAATGAACACATATCATATCCCCTTGGTAGAACATAAAACCTTGTTGAAATCAATTGAGGGAAGCAGAAAAGCATATGAGGGTGGGGTTAACATATAATTTTCCCATTGTGGCTCAATGAGTCACCAAATGACATGGTAGAATGAAGTTTTTATCGAAATTTATAAGGTAAAAAAATTCAACGTATATTCAGTAATAAAATTAGATAAGGACAACTCATAAGCTAAGTTATATCTTGTGTTAAAACCAAAAAAAAAAAAATTAGGAGAGTTATTAAGAGAGGTATCAGAAATGGTATCAAACAACTGGTTTACAACACTTGGACCTACGTGGGCATAAAATAAACAAATACAATAAAAATATAATAAAAAATATTTTTTATTACAACTCTTACATGTTAAATGGTTGAGGAGGGAGAAGGAGAGGCTCTTTAGTGAAGCCATGAAGGGAGTGAACATCATCGAGGTAAAGAATCATGAAAAGGGATATCTATTGAAATACCAATCTCTAGGAATCAAGATATCCAAGATATGTAGTAAGTCCTTTAAGGAACTATTAAAAGGATGCAACTGGAAATATATAAGCATAAAAAAAATAACAAACAACTATTGAGGGTGTAGGTAGAGTAATATAAAATGTAAGAAGAGCAATAGAGGATGAATGCAACAATGTTAAAAAGGTCTAACGATTAAAAAAAAATGAACAATAATAGGTAGAACTGTAATATTAACGAAAGGATTCCAAAGGAACAAAAGGAGGATTTAAAGATAAATGGCACACCTAATCTAGGAAATGAATTGTCAAATGAAACTGACATAATAAATGTGACCACTAAGTCATTAGACAATAGTGAACAAAATGAATAAACACGATGAGAAAAAAGAACAATGCAGAAGAACTACAACAAGAATTTAAGAAATTGATGCCATCAATTTTTGAGGGAGATTCTAAAGAGACAAAAAAATGCATGGTTGAGTAATATAGGAAAATATTTTCATCTTTATCAGTATTCTAACTACCCAAAAGCTAGGATACTACATACCAATTAAATGGCGAATCCAATATTTGGTGGGAGAATACCAAATAAGAGCATTTGGGAGCCATTGATTAATAAGATGCAGGATAAAATCAGGGAATGGACTATCAGATCTTTAAACTTCGTAGGCAGGTTGGTGCTTACAAAATCTATTCTCCAATCAATCCCCGTCTTCATGCTTTCATCCCTTCCAGCTCTGAAAGGAATTTTGCAACAATTTAGAAGCATTCAAAGAGACTTTCTTTGGGGTAAGGGGGAGGAGAGAAAAAAATGGGCCTTGGTAGCACGGGATAAGATTTTCAAACCTAAAAACCATGGGGGTCTTGGATTGGATGATATAGAAATACTTAGCAAAGTTTTAGGGGCAAAATTATGGTGGCGTTGCGTAAAAGATCCAAAAGCTTAGTGGGCTAGCATCTAGAAACAAAAATATGCCAGCACTTGGCAAGATAATGATCACATAAGGATGGACGGAATCATAAAAGGCTCCTACATCTAGAGTAAGATCTGGGAGAATAGAGGCTTAGTGAAAAAAAATAGCTTCTGGGAAAGCAGATTGGGACATCTTGCTTTATTTTGGGAGGATAAATGGCAACAAGAACCTACATTATGAAGAGAGGAATTTCTGGACCTCAAGAAAGAAACTGATACGAAAGGGTTACTTAGTGTAATATATTTTTGGGATCAAAACAATAGTGAAGGAAAATGGAGAACCTGGAAGAATATAGAATACAGGGATGATAGCCCCTTGAAAGCAAAAGGGGATGCACTTCTAACAACATTGGACCAAAGGAAAATTCTAGTTTCATAGGGGCATGACCAACTTAGATGGGGCAACAATAATGAAGGTACCTTCAATCTTAAGGAGGAAAAGCACATAATCCTTGAGCTGGATTCCAATGTACTGGACAGGGTTTTGCAGAACCTATGGAGACATCAAGATTGGATTAAAATCAAACTCTTCATGTGGCTGGTACATCATAAGAAAATTCTGACTTGGGAAAACATTCAGAAGAGGGGTGTTATGGGACCTTCTAAATGCCATCTCTGTGAAGCCCAAGAGGAAACAATGGAGCACCTTCTCAATAATTGCATTTTCACCTCCAGGTTGTGGGATACTTTTGCCACAATTTTCCAAGAGACAAACAGGGACAAAGGAAGCATTATCAATACTCTAAATAACTAGAGACAAAACTTCTCTGATTATGAATCTCTTCACTCAGATTGGGCTTTAACTCCAAGCTTCATAATATGGAATGTCTAGAAAGAAATGAACAACAAAATCTTAAAAAATGAAAAACATTCCTCCCAACGCATTATTGAGCAGATCCTAAGATAGCTTAAGGAGACGATTGGCACTTTCGTGCGAACGTCCCCAAAGAATCCACCTTTAGAAGATGACATGCAAATACTTCTTTAGTTGGGTATGTAGGGGCTTATACCACAGGGCATGGACAGGAAGGTAATTAATCCGGACAATAAGCCAGAATACTGGCATCCTCCCCCTCACGGTTTTCTAAAATAAAACATTGATGGGGCCTCAAAAGGCAACCAGGGTATTGCTGGTTATGGAGGGGTGTTACGGGATGAAAATGGTTGCATCCTTTTTATTTCCATTGCCATTTCGGAAGAGCTACAAATAATATGGTAGAATTAATGGCACTTAAGCAATGTTTAGAATTCCTGAAATAGGATCATCTACAAAATATAATAATTGAAGCTGATTCTGAGTTAGTCATTAACTCGATTAAGAGAATTTGTTGTAGGATAGAGAAGGGAAAAGTCTCAAGACAATAGAGGATGCTTCAGGTCTTTCAAAGGATTCAGTCTCACCTCCTATGATTGCGTACCATGATTTTTACTCATGTGTGAAGGACGGAAAATAAATTGGCAAACATTCTGACCAATCAAGGGATGCTCTGCACCAAAGGCAGGGTTATGTTGAGTTGGCAAGATTTTGCCTCAGAATAGATTAAGGGAGAAGTGTCTCGATCAGTTGGATGAAGACAGAATGATTTTTCAGAACAGAGACACAAAGATGGGGTCTATTTGATTTGATTCATTATGAAGTGTTATTTTAGAAGTGAGGTCATATTTGGGATGCAGGTCTTTGTCTGCCTCCTCAACCCAGGTAAATGCAATCCCAAAAGTCTCAGGTGGATGTTAATTGGTAGACGTTGTTTCTCGGATGGATGACTAGAAGTAGGAAGGGGTTGGAGTCCAGGATTTCTCGGCGGACTCAAAACCCCCACATTACTTCCTGTGGTGGCATTAGCACCCTCGCGGTGGTTTCAGGTTTTTCGCAAGCCCTTCAAGCCGGAAGCGGTATTTCGAAGTTGGGAGTGATTACACTCACCACAAAATACGTGGCCAAGGGTGGGGAGAGAATACCACCCTCATTGTGCAGTAATTCTCGGTGCTTTTGGCTCTTGCGATATGATCCTCACCCATAGGATCAAGCGCGGAGAATCCACGGTCAAGAATAAGCGTGTTTGTAGGTGGGTCCAAAACAGAGGTTATGTTTCATGCTTATCACACGACCTCATAAGAATCGCACACAAATGGTGGATTAGGGGCGGTTAAAGTGATCGAAAGTTATGACAAAAATGGACCTGATATGATTATTAATTTTGGTCTATTAGGCTCATCGAGTCCGATTGGTTTTCTAAACGATGCGTTTGTTCGCCACCTGATATGATTCTCGTTCACTAGATCTTTGCCAAAGGATAAAATTGTCAATGATGGACTGCTCGTTTGGTTTGGTGGGGCCTCAGCCCATGGTATGGTTTATCATCCTGGGACCATGGACTGGGGTAGGCCTATCATATTGCTGGGCTTTACTGCCTTGGTCACTTTTGTATACTATTTATATTTTTTAATTTAATAGAAGGATCTGCTCTTGCCTCAACAAAAAAAAAATAAGTTTGATTTTTAAGTGGTTTTAACAACAGGTAAATATTAAGAACTATACGCTTTTTTTCAACTACATCTGACTAGTCAATTACATATTGTAGTTTCATTTGGTATAAAAGTTAAAATTATATCAACAATATATATAATAGCTAAGTAGCCCGAAAAACAACAAAGAAAATTAGTGCGAGACTTGTAGTTTGAGCTTCTTTTGAGCATTTTTGAGTTAGAAAGAAATTTCTTTAGGTGGAGAAGGAAGGGTGAAACTTATCCACTCACTAGTGATTGGATCGATTTTTTGAGGTAGAGAAAACTGCGATACAATGATGTTGTCAAATTTTTGTACGACGATTTCCATGGCAAATTCTATTTCACTACTCTAAATCCATCTTTAAAGTCACCCAATGTCGCTGGAACAATGAATAATAGTTTCATAGTCTTACTACCGTTTTACTAATTTGATCATTATAAATTTTTTCTCTGTCTCGATGCTTTTAGAATGAAAAAACTAGAAGAATCAACTCGCAGGATGCTTTTTACTCGTAGGACCCAGTTTGCCAAATTGGGGTCTAAAACATTATCAGAGAATTTTTAAGAATCAAATTAAATTTTCTAAGGGAAAAACCTTGTCTATTTAGCATCTCACATTGTTTTCCTACTGTACAAACAAAGGCATTCCTAACACTGAATGAATTGTGTCAATCAGAGTTCATATGTGAAAGTTATGCGACTCAGAAGTTGACCTTCCTAATTTCACCACAATAATTTGAGAGCATGCTATTGAATCCCCCCTTATTCATGAAAAATTGACTAGCCACATTATTACAATGAACTAGAGTCTAGAAATTATATATTGTAACTCTCATTAATAGATGAGGTAGTCAAACCTAGCCACTAATAGGCTATCAGGTTGTAGTATAACCGGGTGACTCGGAAGAAAAGGGGTTCCACTATTTAGAGTGCATTTGTTTCATGGATGCACAAAATTATCCAAGAGGTATAAGAGATAGAGAACACAAAGATGATTTATGACCTATAGTAGCCCATCGACCACAAGCCATAATTCTTATCTCGTGTCAAATATGTTCATGTGTCATATCTCCCTTTGTTACTATCTTTTTTGTTTGCAAATCATCTGTCTCAATATAGTAATTTTCTTTCTCTTATGTTACATATTTTTTCTCACCTCTAATAGTTTATTTCTATCTAGAAAAAAATGTCATTAACATTATCATCTCAAATAAGAATGCAATTATTTTTATATTACAAACTACATATACAATTCTTTATCTCTCCTTCTCTCTTTTTGTCTCCTTCTCTCTTTCTTTCCTCCTTTCTCCCTCATTATCTTTCCATATTTCCCTTGTCACTCTCTCTCTCTCTCCACCTTTCTCCCTCTACGTTGTTCTTCTTCCCTCCCTCTCTCTCCCCCTCAAACTCCATCTCTCTCCCCTTCCCTCTTTTGAGTCTTCTCTTCCTTCCTCTCCCTCCCTTTCTCTCCCACATCCCTCCATATCTCCCCCCATCACTTGCTCTCTCCCTGTTCCCTCCAATTGTTTCATTATATCCCTCAAAAAAATTCCAATGCTCAAAACTAAAAATCTCTCACTAACGCCAATTCATAAGTTCAAATTGTTTTCAACGTTTTCCTAAACATTGTTGAATCAATATGAGAATTCCCCTGGTCTGACCACAAAATAAGAAATCAAATATTTTCACAAGAAAAAAAATACTTTAATCGTCAAACATAAAATACAAATGGTACAAATCCTCAGATCTAGTCAATAAAACAACTAAAGACATTAAATTTTGACATCAAAGCAAATTACTTTAACCATCAAATACAAAATACTAAAGGCAATGTCAGAAATTATTGAAGTCCTCAAATGTAGTGGACATAAATAGTTAAAATGTTAAGTTTTAATGGAAACAACATAAACTGCCTAATTAAAGCTTAAATTTCGCAGATCAAAATTATTGCAATTCAAACTTGACCGAAAGTAAATTTTCAAATTTAAGAGAATTTTAATTTCAACTGCAAGCTCATTAAACAACCTCAAACTTTAACAAAAATTTACTCTGAAACTCAATTTCTCACTCTATTCGAACAACATCTATCATGTACTGCAAATTTGACATTATGGACCTTCTCAAAGAAAATCAAACAAACTATTGTAAAAGGAAAATATTATCTAGGAAAGTGCCCTCTATGTTATTTTGTCAAACGAAACCATAACGAATTCCATATCCCTTAAAAATTCATTGTAGAAAGCCAATAAAATATTCTTGTGTATAAGGTTTTTCATATTTCATCTAATTTTACGCGATCCACCAACATTTTTACTCATGCATTTCATTCGGCTTATCCAATGTGATAGACTCGCCATAAATATGAGACTAAAATGAGAAGAAATGTTTTAAGAGAAGATATATTTCATAAATTTTGGTGATTTAACATTATGATAAACTAGTAAAAACAAGTTTGAAGATATCCAGTGAATATTTGTCTCCCTCTCCAAAACCTAATGTATTTTATTCTAGCCAAAAACGAAATGTCATAAATATTGTGGAGTTTATGTCACAAGTCGCCCTAAAACATAGGATTCGAATGAGGAACATCCGGAAGCCTCAATGTTTACTATGACTCATCAGACCAATATCTACTATTCCAAAAACAAAACCTTCCCCAAATCATTTCATTGCCTAGTATGCTTAAAAAGATTTAACTTTATAGCAAAACACAAGGTATGAATTCCTATAATTGGATATGCTCAAGTAAAGATGATCTTTCCAAATCTTTCATTCATTAGGTGTATCTTTGCACCTTTACAGACAATGTCTAGTTAGCACCCATTATTAATACAGTTGTAGCAAATTTTGTGTTAAGTATACAGTTCTAATGAAGAATATCAATGTCTGAAACATTCAAAATTAAAAATTAGCTTCTCATATCCTCAAATATATGAAGTGGATATCAAGCACAAACCTGGAATAAATGATAAAAGCTTCGAATCCACTAGAGAGATCAATATTGGATGGGATATATTTAATAGTAATAATGATTAATCAATACATAATCAGTATTAAATGAAATGCAGAATCAGAGTTCCTCGTCCTCCTCGTTCATGGCTAGGCTTTGGTTTTGGGTCAGGTTTTGTCCTTTCCACCATATACCTTTTCTATCGAAGTTTTTGTTTGCTCTGTTCATTTCTCTTTTGGTTCCTTTTTATTAGAATTTCCTCTTGAATTTTCTACTTCACTGGACTTCTAGTGGAATACTTATGTTCTTTTCCCCTCAATGTTATCTCTGTATTGAAAGCGATTCTAGATTATCCCTAATTTTGGCTATTCTACACTCATGAACAATTCTCTTATTTCTCTAACTTTCAGTTTTTCTAACTTATATTCTTAGACTAAGAGAAGAATTTTGGTGCGTATAGGAAAAATGTACTATAAAAATTAGATAAATCATTCATATTTATATCAATTAATAAATATATTATTATTTCAATTATTACTCATAAAACTTCTTTTATAAACAATTTAATTTGTAGTTGTGTGACATAAAAATAAAATGCATAAAAGTTTCATGGATTGTTAGAGGTATAGTCTAAGTGTCATTCACTCCGTAAATAGACATGATGGATTTTCTTTAAAAATGAATATTACTTTGCGATACCATATTGCTATTCACTT
The DNA here is from genome assembly GCA_031772625.1 of Pinus tabuliformis. Taxonomy (NCBI): domain Eukaryota; kingdom Viridiplantae; phylum Streptophyta; class Pinopsida; order Pinales; family Pinaceae; genus Pinus; species Pinus tabuliformis. The sequence continues at coordinate 1,240,429,836 of CM062818.1, forward strand.
TACTAAATAAAAGTGAGAAAAATAAGTTATTACTAAAATAATTTTTTTTTCTTAAATTTTTTAAAATTTAAATCATAATGTTTTGAGATTTTTTTCATTAAATTTTGTAGAATCAGATTTTGGAGATTTATAAATCATTTTTGTTTTATTTTTCAAATCTAAAAGGAGATCTACCTTTAAGATTAAGTGTTGAAGAGCATAAGAGTGATAAGGTCCATACACATATGTGTTGGAAGATAAGAGGTGGGAAAGGTGGGGTATAGAAATTGTAGGAATGAAAGAAAAAGATTCAGAGAAAACTAACTAAAAAAAAAGAGAATCACAATTGATTTTAATAGTAATAGTAATAATTAATTGTATAATTGTAATGAATAATATATAAATAGAATTGATATGATAGTATTACTCATAATAAAATTAGATAATTAATATAAAATAATAAATGAGTAAAAAGGCAATATAATATTATCCTAAAGTAATTAGGTGATTAATAGTATTAAAATATTAGATATAATAATAATAGTAATAAAAGCAAATAAATAATTGAATAATATTGTGTAATGTGCGTGATATGCCCAACATTTTGGATGGTGACTACATCCATCATCAGGGACCACAGAATCACCATCCAAAACTTTGGACATATCACACATATTACACAATTTTATTCCAGAAATCTCTAAAAATATGATTAACTATGAAAGTCTCCAATAACTAATAAAATGGGTTAAAATTATATCATCGTAATGATAAATTTAAAAAATGTACAAAAGGTATATTGTATTTAAAAATATAAACTATAGTGCACCTTCAAACTTACACATTATTTTTTTGGCTTATATTTGATCAAATGATAACATGTTATCATTACTAAACAAGCATTCTACTTCCGAGTTTATATACAGTCAGTTTCAGTGTGAATGTTTCTAAATAGTTTCCATAAATAAAATGGTATAAAGGCATTCTTGAATGAAGAATCATTCTCTTATAATTTTTGAAGAAAAATAATTCTCTGTATATATAAAGGGATGAGGTGAGATTTCCCTATGGGTTCCACAACATTTAAACAATTTTTGATTCTCTATAATATCTCATCGCATTGCGGTATCCTTTTCAAAATAAAATAATTGGTTGGGACATTATTAAGACATTGTATCATTTCCATCAAGCCCCACTCAAACTCGAGACACTTTTAATGTTAACATTACTTATAACTCATATTAACCTCAATCCCTCACATCATATGACATGTGGACCTTTTTATTATAGCTCACAATCTCCATTATATGTTTTAAACCCTTTTTCCTGATTCACCAATGGCGATGATAATGTGCGGGTTCATTTTCTACGTGTCAAGCATCAGAAACATGGTTATGACCTATCCATGTAACAAAGTCATAGTTGGATGTCTTAGATGAGACAAGGTAATTGGATGATGTTTTCTAATCAAATATTCAACAATCTGAGACTTGTCATTCGGCATTGCTTGATTTTTCCAGACAAATATTTCCATATCAGTAGACTAGTGTTTCAACAATATGCTTATTTGATTATTCATGTCACCTTATTTCCACAAGGTGCATGTTTTTCATTTCACCTTATGACACTAGCCCAAGCTGCAATGCTAAGTAAAGATTATTCAAATTATATTGAATGAATTTATGTTGTTAAGGATTTTAAAGGGTTAATATTTTTCTTATGTTGTTACCATGCTTGAGGAAAGGAATTTTAGGTAATGACTTCTTGGGGGATTTGATGGTTTTTCAATGTGTCATTTTATAAAAACTATCTAGCTAACATTTGATTTGCTATTACATGTGCTTAAGAGGACATAACAGAAATAGCTTACTATCCTTATTATCACAAGTTGCTTTAACTTTTGGTTTTTGAAGATATGTTTATTTTAATTATGGTTGTAATGTCCTGAAATTTTAAATTTCAAAAATAATGTTGTAACGAATATTGGAGACAATTTTATTTTAGTATTAATAAATGAATAGATACAATTTGATGAGTGATGTTTATGAGTATGGATTTTGATTTGATATGAGGTGGCTCCACTTGACTGATGGAAAGCTATTGAAGACAGATGGAGAGCCAAAGAATCTTGATTCTCTAAGACTAAGTTTGGAAGAGGGATAAAGAAAAAATCTTAAGGAGCCATCTAGCACAAAGGGGATATGGCCTGATGGTGGAGCAATTCATAGGAAATAAATAGTTGTTAGTGGGATTTTTTCTGCATTTTATGAAGCTAGGAAGGATGAAGTTATAAGTACCTGAGGAAGAGGGAGGAGTCTCATACTGCGAGAGCATAAGTGAATGTGTTAGGCTGATGTTGCATCAATGAATACCACCATTTAATACTTGAAAGTGAAAAATCACAAAACTAAAATAGGCATGAGGAACTCATCTCTATAAAATCACAACCAAAGGCTTAGGGGCATGTTGGTAAAGAGATTTGTCTTATCGATCTACTACAGATATATGGAACATCCCCCATAAATTTGTATCATCCATATGTTTGTTGGTTCATCCAATCCTTAATGCATGTGTTCAAGTAGTGATTTCAGTTGATTATTATCGATGTTACAAGTAAGATATCTTAAATCATGCACAAGTTTATAAAATTAGGTTGCTTAGAATGTTTGTGCCCTTTTAATAAAATTGATAGAAATGAATATCTTATAGGCTTTACTACCAATCATTAGAACCTTTAAGGGAAGGTTATTATCCCACCCAAGAATTGCATATCAATATTGTTGTCTACATCTTTTCAATGTTAAAAGAACTATGGATAAATTTTAAATATAAATGGTTGTTCACTAGATTAATGGGAATTGTAATGGTTGATGGGAAGGGTTAAAAAAAAATTACATTGTAAAAAAAACAATTTTATGACCTGCATACTAGGAAATACCTAGATAGACCCAAATGGAAACCACTTGAATGTCAATAAACTTCTAAATCTTCCTTCATTACTTGTCCAAAAAGAATATTCTAGGCCCTGAATATTGCATACAGAAGGAGTACGAAGCCTCCTAGACTTAAGGCAAATGTGAGGTGTTAGATTAAATTATAGAGATAAGTGACAAGCATATTAAAAAGAGTATATAGCAAAACTATAGCATAGGATAAACTCATTGTTGTTTCTTTAATATCATAAAACAAGGGAGCTATTGGTAATAACATTTATGAATGGAAGCTAAGGATAAATTTAAAACCTATCATGTTTCCTACAAGAACCTATTTAGACCATGTAAACTCCAAGAATCAGAATAAATCCATGAGAACACCAAGTAAAGGGCAAGTTACAACCTAGAAGAATTAGATTCTTATAAAAGGTGGGCTACCCTATGAGGTATGATGTGTCAATAACTAAGAAAATAGGTGACAAGGATAAACCTAGTATGTAACTATTCACTCCAAAAACAAAAACAAAAAACACTTTTTATGCATTCCTAGATTTTTAGCCACAATGGAAAAGGAAAACCACATTCATAATGTGAGAAACACATGGCCATTGTTCCCTTAAGACAACCCTAAATTTATATTTATTATAAATATATGGCAGGGGCAGGTGAGTTACCAAAACTCAAGTAGGATCCCAAACTCAAAGGTGTGGAGAATAATAAACAATGGATACATTTTTTATTAGAAGTTCTACACACTTAAATCATTGTAAAGAGAATTAACATTATATAATGGCATAATCATAAGGCTATGGAATGATACCCTTACCCTCTCAATTGCTAAATGGATTCACAAAAGAACCCGTTAGTAAATAACCATAAAAAAATATTAAACTAATTGATGTGTTTCCATTTCTCCAAGGGAATGAGTAAATAATATTATAAGTATGAAGAATGGGACCATAGTGTGTTAACCCTCTCCCAGGTATTACATTACAAATAAAAAATGTCTTATGGAGACCCAATAATCATATAAAATAGAGATAGTTGAAAATGAGGCCATTTACAATAAGTGAAAATAGAAGTCATTCAAAGAGACATATGAAAAACAAAGCATGGGAAGGAAGTTACAATCCTCTCATCATCATATCAAGGGAAATTATTTGGGAAGTAGTTCCATGGGATGACATATATCCCCTCCTTAGTTTGCAACTTGGCAGTATCAGAAACTTACCTCCAAATAAAAAACCTCCGGCCCAAACCATGCTAAGAAGAATTTAGTGTCTTAGAAAAATGAAATGAAAGTGAAAAAAAAAATAGATAGAAAAAAATGTAGATATTGCCTACATTGTTTCCCATTACTTTCAAATCATATAGATAGTGCAGGAAAGATAATGTTAATCCAATTTTATATTTCATACAAAGAATAAAACTTGATGTGGGGAATTTCAGTTGATTACAATCTGCGCTTTGGGATGCATAAGAGGGTATGGGGAAACTAAAAATAAAATGAAGGAAACAGATTGTAGCAAATTAGTAACGGAATGAAGAAAAACAATACACATAGTCAAAAAGAAAATTGGGACAATAGAAATGAATACTCTAGAATATTAACTCTAAAAGGATGTGTTCAAACCCTAATTTTAAAATGTGCTTATTGAGGATGCAAATCCATTTTCTACATGTCAAGTACCTATGTCTAAGCTTCAGATCACCCTTTTTCAAAATGACACAAAAGGTTGCCATTAAGACCATAGCAAACATTGCATTTAGGACAAGAAGGGGAATCACCATTAGTTAATTATTTAAGAGCCAAAATAACATTTGAGCACGTGAACACAATGATAATTAGGGAGAAATTAAACCCAAGTGTCATGTGAGACACTACAATGAACACATATCCCCTTAGTAGAAAATAAAACCTTGTTGAAATCAATTGAGGGAAGGGGAAAACCATGTGAGGGTGGTGTTAACATATAATCTTCCCCATTGTGACTCAACCAGTCACCAAATGACATGGTAGAGTGAAATTTTTATCAAAATTTATAAGGTAACAAAAGTCAACCTATAGCCAATGATAAACTTAGATAAGGAAAACCCGTAAGCTAAGTTATATCTTGTGTTAAAACAGAAAAAAATATAAATTAGGACAGTTATTAAGAGAGGTATCAGAAATGGTATCAAACAACTGGTTTACAACACTTGACCTACATGGGCATAAAATAAACAAACAAATAAAAATAGAATAACTAATAAGTTTTATTACAAGTCTTACATTTTAAATGGTTGAGGAGGGAGAAGGAGAGGCTCTATAGTGAAGCCATGAAGGGAGTGAACATCATCAAGGTAAAGAATCATGAAAAGGGATATCTATTCAAATACTAATCTCTAGGAATCAAGATATCCAAGATATTTAGTAAGTCCTTTAAGAAACTATTAAAAGGATGCAAACTGGAAATAGATAAGCATAGAACAAATAACAAATAGCTATTGAGGATGTAGGTAGAATAATATAAAATGTAAGAAGAGCAATAGAGGATGAACGAAACAATGTTAAAAAGGTATAATGATAAAAAAAAATGAAAAATAATGGGCAGAATTATAATATTAAGGAAAGGATTCCAAAGGAGCAAAAGTAAGATTTAAAAATAAATGATCCACCTAATCTAGTAAATGAATTGTCAAATGAAACTGACATAATAAATGTGACCACTAAGTCATTAGACAATAGTGAACAAAATGAGCAAACAATATGAGAAAAAAGAACAATGTAGAAGAACTACAATGGGAACTTAAGAAATTGAGGCCATCGATTTTTGGAGATTCTAAAGAGAGAAAAAAAATGTATGGTTGAGTAATATAGGAAAATATTTTCATCTTTATCAGTATTCTAACAACCCAAAAGCTAGGCTTACTACATACCAATTAAATGGCGAATCCAACATTTGGTTGGAGAATACCAAAATTTATAATGTAATCAAGAAAATGGAGACAACATGGAAATATTTTAAGGAGATATTTGAGAAACAATATTTACTTGAAAGATACATTGATAATAGAGCCCAGGAGTTTCATGATTTTAAACTGGGAAGTATCAATATAGATGACATCACCACCAAATTTTTAAGGATGTTGATGTATGTACCCTAAATTTGGGGAGAAAAGGAAAAGGTAAAGAACTACCTCTAATGCTTAACCTCCTTATAATAGAATCAAATTGAATTTAACAACCAAAAAAGAATGAATGAAGTTATAAGAAAAGAAAATTTGTGTCATTAGCAATTTAGTCACAAGACAGAACAATACAAACCATTGTCTACTAAGAAAAAGGAGATATCATATTTCAGAGGAAAGGGATTGGAATACCCACAATTTATGATATGGATTTGATCATTATAATTATTTTTCATCCATCTCGATGCTTTCAGAACAAAAAAATTGGAAGAATCGGCTCACAAGACCCTTTTTACTAGTAGGAACCAGTTTATCAAATTGGGGTATAAAACACTATTGGAGCATTTTGAGGCATTAAATGACATTGTTTTAGGGGAAAAATTTTGTCGCTTTATCATCATGCCAATTTTTCCTATTGTACACACAAACACCTTTCTAATGGTGAATGAATTGCATCAATCAGAGTTCGTATGTGAAAGTTATGCCACTCAAAATTTGACCTTCCTATTTTCACCACAATAATTTGAGAGGATGATATGTCATCCCACATTATCCATGAAAAATGGGCTAGCCACATTATTACAATGAACAAGACTCTAGAAGAGTATATATTGTAACTCTCATTAATAGACGAGGTGATCAAACCTAGCCACTAGTAGGCTATTAAGTTGTAATATAACTGCATCACTTGGAAGAAAATGGGCTCCATTATTTCAAGTGAATTTGTTCCATGGATGAAAAAAATGAGCCAAGAGGGATAGGATATATAGCACATAGAGATGATTGGTGCACTATCATAGCCCATTGACCGCAAGCCATAATTCTTTGTACTCACGACCATTTTCTAATTAGAGAAATAGAATAGAGGAGCCTCCCTTCCAACTAGGTTTTCCTCTCAACAAGATTTCTTAGGTGTTATCTCATGCCAAATATGTTCATGTGTCACATCTCCCTGTATTACTATTTTTATTTTTTTTTGCAAATCATCTGTCTCGATATAATACTTTTCTTTCTCTTATATTACATATTTTTCTCTCGCCTCTAATAGTTTATATATATCTAGACAAAATTGTCATTAACATTATCATCTCAAATAAAAATGCAAGTTATTTTTGTATTACAAACTACATATACAGTTCTTTATCTCTCATTCTCTCTTTCTCTCTCCTTCTCTCTCTATTTCCTCCTCTCTCCCTCACTCTCTTTCCATCTTTCCCTTGTCACACCATCTCTCTCTCTCCACCTTTCTCCCTCTACATCGTTCTTCTTCCCTCCATCTCTCCCCCTCAAACTCCATCTCTCTCACATTGTCTCTTTTGAGTCTTCTCTTCCTTCCTCTCCCTCCCTTTCTCTCCCACATCCCTCTATCTCTCCCCCCATCACTTTCTCTCTCCCTCTTCCCTCCAACTCTTTCATTATCTCGATCCCTATCTCCTTCTCACTCTCCTCTCCTTTTTTGTGTCTCCCTCTCTCTCACTCTTCCCCTTCTCTCCATTATAAAATCAAAAGGCATAAAATATTTTCTTACTTTGATAAAAAAATTGTGATAATGTTTAATTATATTGTCTTCTTATATCTTATTTTCATCAAGAAACTACCAAACCATAAATAACATGAAGATCACAACAACAATATAACATAGTATGTAGGATCTCAACTAGGGAAAACCTCTCTCCTAGGGGAAACCAAAATAATATTCTTTTCTTCTTATAGAACCAAGACAAAATGAGAGCTTCAAGACCTTTAGACCAAGACAAAGATTCGATCCAAGAAACCAAGTCATCCCTCCAAGAAATAATTCTTCATATAATCTTAAGTCAACAAAGTCAACGACACTGAAACTTCTATTTTGTTTGTCAAATCATATTTTGGGCCCTCAACTGTAGGTTTGCAACTCACTCTGCATCTTTCAGCCCTACAATAGGTTAAAAACTCTTGTCCTTTTTGCACGTGTGAGAAGAAATTGTTAAGAATTAGGTCTTCATTCCTTCGCTAAGGACTTTTCTTCTCTTCTCATCTCTTCACACTAGGCCTTCCTAGTATGAGTTATTTAGGATAGGCTGACTTGGTCTTGGAGGACTCTTTTGACACTTTAATAACAAAATTTGTTGGTCAAATCATATTTTTGGCTCTCAACTGTAGGTTTTCAACTCGCTCTACATCTTTCAGCCCTACAATTGGTCAAAAACTCTTGTCATTTTTGCACTTGTGACCAGAAATAGTTAAGAATTAGGTCTTCCTTCCTTCACTAAGGATTCTTCTTCTCTTCTAGTCTCTTCACAATAGGCCTTCCTAATATGAGTTCATCGGAATAGGACGACTTGGTCTTGGAGGACTCTTTTGACACTTTAAACACAAAAGTAAATCTTCACTTTTGATGGAAAATGCCCACTAGGATATTATATATATGACAATTACTCTCTTGATTTACGAAGAATAATATTGTGACTTGACAATACCTAAAAGCATGAAGAACTTGCTTGACCTAATTAACTTGAGCATGAAACCCATGCCTATAAAATAATAATTAATTTTCTCCTTATTATTTTTACATCAAATATAAAATATCAAGAGTACATGAGTTATTATGAAGAACGAATCTAATTATATTTTTCAATGCTTTCTCTATCTCCTTCCTCTCCTCTTCTCTTTCTTCCCTCCTCTCCTCTCTACCTCACTTTCTCTCAATCTCTCCCTTGTCACTCGCTCTTTCTCTCCACATTTATCTCTTTATGCCTTTTTTATTTCATCCCCCCCCCCCCCCCTCTCTCTCTCTCTCTCTCTCTCTCGCCATCCAACTTTGTTACTATCCCACTCTTGTCTCTCCTAAATTTGATTGCGTTGTATTGTGTTTAAGGAAGTATCTAAATTAAAAAATTTGAATTGGTTGTAAAATATTAAACCTATATTTTTGATAAATCATGTCAAAGAAAATACAATAATGAAAAGCTTAAACAAATAATTCTCTATATTTCGTGTATTATTGTTAGTCACTTTGCTTGCTCTTATTGCTTGGATCCTTAGTTAGGATGGATCTATGTTGTTTCTTCATAATATACATAAAATTATTCTCATTTTTTATTTTATTAAAACCTTGATTTAATTTCTATAGAAATATTTTTATTATAACATTTTTCGTTTTAGATTCGATTGAAAAAATGTTATCAAATTAAATTAATATAAGATATTTTGATTGTGAAATAACTTCTAGTTTTTTGGCATGTGGTCCTGATAATTCATGGTATTGGTCCATGTTATTATACAAATCATATTTGCAAATTAATAATATCCATTTGCAAGTGGGGGTGAATATTTATAGTTAAGAATCTTGTCATATTGTTATAAAATATTTTGAATGTGAAATAAGTTATGATTTTTTGGCATGTAGTATTGGTAAGCCATGGTATTGGCCCATGGTATTGTAGCAAAATCTATTCACATGTTCATAATATGAATGGAAAAATGGGGGTGAATATCCATGGTTAGGATCTCGTGATAAGCCATGATATTGGCCCATGTTATTATAAGAAATTTTATTTACAAGTTAATAATATATATGGTAAAGTGGGGATGAATATCCACGGTTAAAATTTTTTTGGTGTTGTCAATAAAATATTTTGATTGTGAAAGAATCCATGTCTTTTAGGGTATGTTGTCTTGGTAAGTCATGGTATTGGCCCATGATATTGTAACAAGGCCTATTTACAAGTTAATAATATCCACTGCAATATGGAGGTCAATCTCCATGGTTGAAAATTGTCATATTGATACAAAATATTTTGGTTGTGAAATAAGTTATGGTTTTTGGGCATGTGGTATTTATAGGCCACGGGGTTGGCCCATGGAATTTTAAAAAATCTTATTCACAAGTTAAATTAATTGTATGATGTTTTTCATTTTTTTCAACATTGTTTTTCCTTGATTTCATTAAAATTTAGTGGGGATTTTTTGGAATGATAATTTTGAGCTCTTTATTTGCACATTTAAGTGTCTCAATTTTTTTAAAATGTTGATGCCAACATGGAGGTATTTTTCAAATGTAACCGGTTGCAAGTGTCAACTACTTTGTAGTACTTGCTTGTCACACTATATAAATTATCTATACCAAATTGGATTTTATTAATTTGACTTTTTATTATTAATTGAGCGAATATTTAAATGCACATTTCAAGTTTCGACGTCTAGATAGTTTTGCAGTATGAAACTATAGCAAGTGTCAACTACTTTTGTAGTATTTTTTTGTCACACGATATAAATTATCTATAACAAATTTAATTTAATATTCTTATTATTTTAACCTTTTATTATTAATTCAGAAAACATTCTAATTTTAAGGTTATCATTTTAACTTTCTATTATTAATTGAGGCAATATTTAAATGTTTAAACTCATTTCCAATATCATTTTTTTTTTATTATATTTTAATAAAACCAATATTTAAAATTATTTACATACTTGCATTACACTTTACACTTATACATCTACTTGTAGAACTACATGTTAACCACATAAATTGCAATTACATAAATAATTCAAAAAATACTATATTATTAAATTAATTTATTAAAATAAACATTAGAAAAAATTAAGTATTGTGATCATTTATTACCATTATATATATATATATAGTATAAGTGCTAGGAACTTTCCTCGCTTGATATTTTATTAACCTTTTAGGATTTACAGGTTAGGTTTAGAATATTTATAATTTCAAGTTGAATTTAATTTTATTGTATAATTTGAAATATTACGAACATAAATCAATATAATCACTTGATTTCCATTTTTTCATTTAACTCTAGAAATAGTTTTAAAATTTACAAATTTATTTACATAATTTTATTTTTTCAAATATTTTACTGTTTCAAAATTCCATTTGTACAATAAAAATTAGTATATTCTCTTTAAAACATTCTGTACGGTAAAGATTATTGGTTTGAAAAAAATTTGTGGTGGAGGATGATAACAAAACGTGAAGGGACAAAGACATCTGGAATAAAACCGTTTAGACATAATATCTATTTAACCTCTTATCATTAAAATAAAATATTCGAAAAATAAAATAAAAAAATTAATTCAACTAAACAGTAACTCTTTTTTGGCCGTGGCACAGGTTCCTTTTAAGTTAGATTTGCTTTAAATAAAAACACCTTTGTACTTTTTTCATCACAATATATATATAATATGAATATGAATATAATATATAATATGAATATAAATTGAGGGGTAGACAACTGCGATATAATGACGTTGTCAAATTTTGGTGGGACGAGTTTCAGTCTTACTCGTGTTTTATTAAGTTGCAGGTAAAACAACTCCTATTCTTATTTATTTCACCCAATGTCGCTGGAACAATGAATAATAGTTTCATATGGTAAAACAACTAGTATTTTTATTTATTTGCTAGGTTTCGGATTTTTCTCTTTCATGGGACGAGTTTCATGGCTATCGCATGCAGACACCACTCAGATATCATGAATCCGTCTTTAAAGTTGATAACGTCATTTTATCGCAGTTGTCTCTGCCTCAAAAAATCGATCCAACCACTGGTGAGTGCATAAGTTTCACAATTTATTATATAACATTAAATTCAATCAAATATCTTGAAATCAGATTTTTCGTTCAGAAAAACCGTCAAACTAAACAAGAGCCACAACACCTCAAACTAAACAAGAGCCACAACAGTGGCGGAAGTCCCTGACGAGAAGGGGAAGGACCATTTACCGTTGACTTGGCTGCTTGCTTAGATGTCCTATTCAACATGAGGACCATATACTTTTGACTTTGCTACATGTAGTCACATTTGCTTGATCTGCACTTGAACTGGATTTAAAGATTTAGTGAGAGGCAAAGAGCTCTTTTTGGATTCAGAACTAAAAACTAGATTTAAGTTCTCTTTTAAGATTAAAATCCCAAAAAAGTAATCCATATGCCTGTACCAATATAAATATCTTAGAAACTAAAAAGATATTGTTATTAAGTAAATAAATAAATTTAACAATATATTATATAAACATGAATAGAACAGGCCGACTACATACTGAAAATGGAGACAATTAATCGCTAATAGTCCCAACCAGGGACTAATAATAAATCCAATAATTTCAATATCTAAGTCTTTCCATCGGGCCCAAAATATTTGGAGAGATGATTTTTCTGCATATTTTACGAACGCAAGCGTTGACAGAAATGGAGACGTGCTTGCAACGATTAAATCTAATTCCCTTACATCCCGCCATGATTTCGCCCTTAATTTACCGAGATGAAGATTTCTTTGGGCTTTTTGGACTACTAAATAATTTTCTCGTCCGAATTGTTCACATTTAAAGATCGATCACTTCAGCTCTCATAAATGTTTGGGCGTTGACTACATCGAGCGATGAGATTCAAATGCGTGATCAGCGTGGGAACACAGATCCACGGGAACCAACAAACATTACCGCTGTATGACTGTAAAAAGGCAGGAAAACGCCATCATTGCAATATCTTGCGGTTCTTGGACTACTGTGGAGCCCTTCCAGCCTCTGGAGATCATGGATATCGTCTTGGAGTTTTGCAGTTCTCATTGACGCTATGTCTCCATTTTTAATGAAGTTTAGGCTCTCTGTTAAGGAACCATATCCTAATCATGCGTAAGAGGCCTGCCGATAGAGTTCCGTTACTGAAAAATGAAGAAGGAAACAATCAAGGTTGGCTTTAGATTGACCGCAATGGCGTGTATTTGTGTGTGGATGATCATTTACACAACATTTTCACAGAATGCAGGTAAGCTCAAAGCCACATGATCTCAGTTAAGTTAAAATTACAGAATATTTTGAAGGTTTTCAAATTTCAACTTCAGAAGCCGATAGCTTCAAGATTCAACAATTCAAATCATATTTTTATTAAATTCTACTTCTTAAAGTAGTCGAAAGAAGAGTATAACAGCATTTTTGGTTTTGCAGAGTCGTTGGCCATCCGGATCAGCTGCGGTTCATGGGAGAACACACATACCCCCATACGAATATGCTCTGGGTAAAAGACTATGGTTACACAGGCGGCTCGTCCGCAAGTGCCACCACCACGAGCTAGATCGCTCCTCATCTCAAGAAACTTGTTTCTTTAAGCTCTTGGACGGTCCCGAGAACTGCTACAACATCACTCGTCTATCAAACGACCATTATTCTGTTAGAATGTTCTTTGGCCTCAACGAGGACGTTTTGGCTGACCGCGAGCCGCTCTTTGACGTCTCCATTGAAGGAACACATGTTTATTCTTTAAAGCCGGGCTAGAGCATGAACGACGACCAGGCATATGTCGAAGCTTTAGTTTTTGTCTTGGACACTGTTGCCACTGTCTGCTTTCACAGCACCGGCCACGGTGATCCTTCGGTGATGAGCATCGAGATTCTTCAGCTTCATCCACAAGCTTATGATTTTGGGGCTGAGTGGGGGGATACTGCCATATTCAGGACTGCTAAGCGGGTGAACTGTGGAGCAGACCAGAGCATGTACGGCGAGTCCTACGACAAACCAACTTGCGCGGCATATCAACTGTCCTTTGCATCGAACAACTCGAAGCTGATAATAAGACCCCAATTATTTTATGCACCAAAACTTTGCATAAACTTAGATTAAAATTCCAGTATACGGAAAATATAACAGTCAAACTACTCGGTCAGCGATCGATCGATCGCTAATAGTCCCAAGCAAGGACTAAAAATACCGAACGCTCAAAATAAGAAATCAAATATTTTGACCAGAAAGCAAAATACTTTAACGGTCAAATACCAAATACCAAATGCAATGTCATAAACGATCCAAATCCTCACATGTAGCCAACATAAATGGTTAAAACGTTAAATTTTAATGGAAACAACGTAAATTCTTCCTAATTAAAGCTTAAATTTCGCAGTTCAAAATTGGTAGAATTCAAACTTGACAGAAAGTAAATTTTCAAATTTAAGAGAATTTTAATTTCAACAGCAAGCTCATTAAACAATCTCAAACTTCAACAGACATTTCCTGTGAAACTCAATTTCTTGCTCTGTTCCAACAACATCAATCATGTGTCGCATTGCTTGGAATGTTCAGATTAATTGATGGCCTCGTTTATTGAGGCTGAGGAATTACTGGGAAGGTTGTTAGAATTTGGATAAAATCATTTTAGAAAATTTTGTAGTTGCCATATGACATAAGCTTCATTTCGAATTAGTTAATTATTTTTTGTGAATTAAAATAAATTATTTTCTAAATAAAAATGTAATGTTTAGTATAATAAAAAACAAAGATTTATAATTAAAAATAAACTATTTTGTAAAGAGAAAAGTAATGTCTCGTTGTAATAAAAAATAAGGATTTATATGTTATGTATGTTTAGTTAATTGCCATATGACATAATATAATTTCATGTAAATAAATTAGAAGTAGAAAAAAATATGAGTAAAATGTTAAACTTTATATTTTTCAAAAATATTTGGACCCAATTTTTTTTAACTAATTTGAATATTTATGTTAATAAATTTATGTGGATATCAATTTATTTACACATTTTATTTTGTATTCTACTAATTTGAATATTTATGTTAATTAATTTATGTGGATATCAATTTATTTACACATTGTCTTTTGTATTCTAAAAAAAGTTTTTATTTGAAAAAATTTGATCCTCGGCTCATGTTAGATCCAGAGTTAAATGGATCTAGGTTAGTACTTCACTCAAATGGATGAGGTGGATCAGGGTTAGTACTTCACTCAAATGGATTAAGTGGTTTCCTCCAAGTTTGGAATTTCAAAACAAAGTCACCCATCAAATTTGACGCTCTCCGGATTTGCTATTATCAAGTAAAGATTTTGACAGCTTTATAAATTTTTGAATTGTATTTGATGAGCCAATCACCCCATGACGAGCAAATTGCCCATCAAATTCCATTCTTGGTTTCTTCTAAACTTCCAAAATTATAATTCTATTTTAATAATCATACTTAATTAGAAAGAATTATTTTTAAAAATAAATTTCATGATATTTCAGATTTATTTATAAAAAAAAAATTAAAAAATGTTTCAAAATTTGATTTACAAAAATACTTTAAAAACTTAGACCATTATTTTACTTTAAAAATTTTGTCCATAAAATTTTGAATTGATTGTGAAATACTGTTAAAACATTTCTTGATTGTAAAGCAAAATACTGTTAAAACTCCTTCTATCACTACTAAAGCACCCCTTATAGTATAAAAAACCAAAATTTTGTCCATAAAATTTTGTATTGATTGTGAAATACTGTTAAAACATTTCTTGATTGATGGCCCAGCCCCCAACGTTTACAAACGTGTGGAATTTTAATGTGTGTAGCTGGAATCACGTCAATAATTACACGCCCTCTTGACCCTTCGGTGATTAACCTTGGGTTAGGTTAGCTGTCGTGTCTATGTGTAATGATATCAATCCTCCGTATGCTCGACTCGTTTGCAATCTGTTGGTTTTGATTGCTGTCCCTGCTCTCCGGTTGAGGGTCGCCACCTGTCGATTTTTTCGGTCTGGCCGCTCCCGCCTTTTGTTAAACCCTTTTCCTCGTTTTTGTGTCACTTTTTTTCTTCACCGTGCTCGACTTTGAGCTCTGCTCCGTTGTGGTTTGCTGGTGGTTCACCGTGTTCGGTTCTGAGCTCTGCTCCGTTGTGGTTTTTTCTGGAGGTTCATCGTGCTCGATTCTGAACGCCGGTCCGTTGTGGGTCACTGGTGGTTTACTGTGCTCGTCTCTGAGCTCTGCTCCGTTGTGGTTTGCCGATGCGTTCAGGCTTTCTCTGCTACGTGCATGAACTTTCTATGCAAACGATAACCCTGTAGATTCCCTGCTCTGTGCGATGGTAGGTTGGCTGTTCTTGTGGGAAATTTTTGTCACATGGGATTGTTTCTCGGCTCTGATAATTAGTTGGCTTGTACCTGTGACAGGGTATCCTCAACTTCGGCGCTTCTAGTTCGGTGCGTTCGTCCTCGCCTCCAAAGGTAAGCAATGGTTCTATGCTTTACTCTACCTCCACTTATGTTACAGTTTCTTACGGTTCCGCTCCTCGTCTCAGGCTTGGTTTGTTGGGTCGATTCTGCTGAGTCGCCTTATCAACTACTGGTAAGTACTATGGGTTTTCATGGTTTCTTTCATCCGTTGTGATAACTCGTCTTTCGTTTCCCGTGCTCTACACTAACCCTCAGCTACTTTCACTTGCAGGTTGCTAAGGTGGCTGGCCGCCGAGGGTTTGCTCACTCCCAATCTTCGGTCATCAGTTCGAACCCAACCAGTCTCATAAAACGGGTAGGATCTTTCAGACCATAGTTTGGTTGTTAGGTTATGGAGGGTTCGGATGTCTTGGTTCTTGTTCTGTTATGGTTGCAACATTTGAGTCGTAGTTGACTGTGCTCCCTTCTGCGTTCTGTGGCTCGTATAGCCCTGCTCTGTTGTATTAATTTAAATGGCTACGTTTTGAAAGAGCTTGTTTTTCGGCGAGTGCTATCCGCTCAGAAAATTTTGTAGTGTGCTTTGTTTGTAACAGACGGTGATTATGTGGTGAATCACATTAAACTATTTTTCCCATTGTGTTCTGTATTTGCATTAACTTATAAATGAAATGAAAAAAATGTTGTATTCTCGGTACCTGGTTGTTGTCGGCGACAGTTGAATGGTTCTTCACTTTTTGTTTGCTGGGTATGGCTATCTGTAGCAACACCTTTTGGTCTTCTCGTGTCCTGTTACAGCTTGATAGCTTGTCGTTTCAAATGCGTTTTAAAACATAACAGAAAGAAATATGAATGTGTGTAAAATAGTTAACAGTGGATCATTTGTTGGCAAAGCAAATATTTGTTTGTTTGTATTACAGAGGATTGTTTCACTGTGCGTTCCTTCGTGCCGGAGGTTCTCCCTCACTATTTTTTTTCTCTGTTTTTAACACCTGGAAAGCATAACTGCTTCCATTTTCGGTTGAACTGTCCAACCAGAACTTGTACAACTGCCAACCAGTTTCTTTTTACAAAAATGTTAATTAACTGTTGATTATCTCCTAAACTAAAACAACTCACAATTGTAATTCTATGGTCTCTAACGACCTTCTGGGAAAATGAAACAAATAATAAAGAAAATAAAAAACAATGACAAGTCTAATAACCTGTCCAGCTATGCATGTAGTCTTTGGCTTGTTCTTGTTCTCTCTACGAGACAGTCAACCGCCTTCTGTCTCCTCGGAGCTGGATGCTCCTGCATCAGGCTCCCGGGGTGGCAAAAAGTCATGGCTCCGTTCCATGAGGTCGTCGACAGAATAGCCTGCTTTCTGTATCTGCGTTGCGTTGAGCCACGAACTGTCCTCTATCGGACGGTCCTTCCACTTGATCAAGTATCGCAGATATTCTTTCCTGCGCGTGCGCCTAGCTACCTGTGTGTCAATAATCCTGTCGATCTCAAGGGGTTGTGCCGTTGGCATCTGTCTCATCCATGAACTTTCCTCACAACTGGTGTCCCGCGGTGGCTTTGCTGCTGTATTGTCTTCCGGATCAGCGACATAAGGGAACAGATCTGCCACGTTAAAAATGGGAGAAATACCGATCCCTGGTGGCAACTGTAGCTCATATGCATTTGCAGAAAATTTGCGAATGATTTTGCAGGGACCGATCTTTTTAAATTTTAACTTGTTGTACTCCCGTTTTGGAAACCGCTCCTTACGTAAATACACAAGGACTTCATCTCCAACGTTGAACTGAACTTCCTGATGCTTTGAATCAGCTCGATGTTTATACTTTTGACTGCTGTCCTGTAATTTCAACTTTACCTGCTCATGTAAGTTGCTCATTGCTTGGGCGAAATCTTCCCCATCAGCACTTCGTTTTTCGAGCTTCCCCAAATCTCGTAATTCATGCACTTCGCGTGGATGCATGCCGTACAAAATCTGGAAAGGACTATAGCCGGTGTTGCGATTAAGTGAATCGTTATATGCGAATTCTCCCTGAGCTAGTACACGGTCCCACGTCCGTGAATTCTCGCCTATTAAACTCCGGAGCAAATTTCCCAAACTCCTGTTTACCACTTCAGTTTGGCCATCAGTCTGCGGGTGATAAGCGGAGCTGAACTGTAACTGGGTGTTCAATTTTTTCCACAGGGTTCGCCAAAAATGACCAGTGAACTTTACGTCCCTGTCAGAGATGATGGACCTTGGAAGTCCATGTAGTCGAACGATCTTAGTGAAAAACAAATGGGCTACATAAGCAGCATCACTGGTCTTCTTGCAAGGTACAAAGTGTGCCATCTTTTAAAATCGATCTACCACAACCATTACTGAATCGAAACCCTGCTGTGCCTTAGGCAAGCCCAGAACAAAATCCAAGCTGACGGAGTCCCATGGTCGGCTCGGAATGGGTAATGGTAAATAAAGACCTGTATTTTGACTGTGACCCTTTGCCAGTTGACAAACCTTGCACCTACTCACGTACCTTTGTACATCCCGTTGCAATTTTGGCCAAAAATAGAAATGTCGTACTTGTGCAATTGTCTTGTCTATACCAAAGTGTCCAGCCAGACCCCCACTGTGTTTTTCCTGAATAATGTTCTCTCGCATAGAGCAGTTGGGAATACATAACTGTCCTCCTTTAAACAGCAACCCTTCCTGTAAATTGTAGTCCAACCACAGGCTACTGTTTCTCAACAGAGGGTTTTGGCAAGCCTCATAGGCCTCCTTAAAATCTGCATCTTTTTGATACAATTCCCTCAGGTGCTCAAAGCCCAAAACCTGCATCGTACTTTCCTGTAAGAGTAGGGCCCTCCTACTCAGCGCATCTGCCACCTTGTTCGCTTGCCCACTAATATGCTTTAGTACAAACGTGAAATTCTGTAGGTACTCAACCCATGTTGCATGCTTATGGTTCAATTTATGTTGCTGCATAATGTACTGTAATGCAGAGTTATCCGTAAATAAAAAAAACTCATTACCTATCAGATAATGCCTCCAATGCTTTAATGCTTGTGTAATTGCGTAGAACTCTTTGTCATAGGTTGAGTATTTCTGTCTACTCTCGTTCAGCTTTTCACTAAAATATGCGACTGGTCTGTCCCCTGACTAAGTACTGCCCCAATGGCTATACCATTGGCATCACAACGAACTTGAAAGAGTTTGTTGAAGTCAGGCAGCCTCAATATCGGCCTTTCGGTAATCTTTCTTTTCAAAATCTGAAAACCACTTTCCGCTGCTTCGGTCCAGTGAAAAGGCTGATTTGCCTTCTTGATCGTATCGAGCATAGGTGCGCAGATCTCACTGGAATTCTTGATAAATTTCCTGTAAAAACTTGCTAGTCCGTCGAAACTTCGGACTTCAAATAAACTTCTTGGAGAAGGCCAGCTAACTATAGCTGCCACCTTTTCTGGGTCCATCTTCAGTGCATTTTCTGCAATTACGAAACCCAGGTACACTAACTCCCGCTGAAAAAAAGTACAATTTTTCAGATTGATCAGCAGCTTGTTTTGTTGCAGCTTCCTCAACACACTTCGAACATGCCTGAAATGTTCTTCCTTAGTCTTACTAAAAATCAGAATGTCATCCAGGTAAACTATTATGAACTTGCCAATGAATTCCTTCAGCACCTCATTCATCAGGCGCATGAACGTACTCGGAGCATTTCTCAAACCAAATGGCATCACTAGCCACTCATATAAGCCTTCATTCATCTTGAAAGTTGTCTTCCACTCATCTCCTTCTCGAATTCAGATCTGGTGATATCCACTCTTCAAGTCAATCTTCGAGAAATAAGCCGCCCCACTCAAACAGTCCATCATATCGTCCATTCTCGGTAAGGGACACCTGTACCTAACAGTAATTTTATTAATGACTCTGGAATCCATGCACATTCGCCATTCTCCTCCTTTATTTGGAGCCAAAACGGTTGGTACTGCACAGGGGCTCATGCTCTCTCTAATTAATCCTTTGTCTAACAACTCCTGGACCTGTTTCCTGATTTCTTCATGGCCCTTAGGGCTCATACGATAAGCTGCTTTATTTGGTAGACTTGCCCCTGGTATAAAGTCAATACAGTGACTAATACCTCTCTTGGGTGGTAGTTCCTCCGGAAGGTCATCCACCACGATGTCTCCAAATTCCTGCAACATCTTTTGGATTTCCTCTGGCAAATCTGAAATCTATGTATGTAATATCACTGCCTTTGGTCTTCTTATGACAGCAAAATTTACATCACTGTCCTCAATCTGTTTTATAAATTCTTTTCCGCCCATCAACAATGCTTTCACCCCACTGGTTTCAGTTGTACTTTCCTCTTTGATGGGTACAAGTGTGTGCTTGACCCCATCTTTGACAAATTTATAACAATTTGTTTTTCCGTCATGAACTGCGCTTCTGTCAAACTGCCAGGGTCGTCCTAGCAGTATATGACAAACATCCATTGGCATAACATCACAGATAACTTTATCCTTATACCTGCCTATCTGAAACTCCACCTCACACTGTTCATCAACTAACAATTGATGTCCTTTCTGCAGCCATGACACTTTGTAGGGAGTGGGGTGCTTCAACTTTTTCAATCCCAGTTTCTCCACCATCTCTACAGCCACTAAATTGTCGGTACTTCCATTGTCGATGATCAGCTTGTAGCACTTACCCAGTGACTTGCAAACAGTTCGAAACAAAGCCTTTCGCTGGTCAGATTCCGCAACTTCTTTTGTTGGTTTTAACAGCACCTTATTCAACACCAAAGCTTCACCCGTCTCTGGTGCGTTCTCCACTTCCTGAGGTGCTGCCTCAGCATCCTCTGACTGAGCAACATAAGCTCCTCTTCCACCTACCGGTTCACCTTCAGGACAGTCATTGGACTTGTGTCCCAACTCGTGGCAACGATAGCACTGGACAGTTCCCCTGCCCCGACCATTTCCTCGCCCTCGCTAAGCGAGTCGTCCTCCTCTAGTGCTATTGTCCTTTTCTGCTGTGCCAGTAGAATTAGAACCGCTGCCTTCCTCACTTGAACCTGTACCTCTACCTCTGCCAAAAACCTTACCTTTCGCTCTGCCAGTTCCGCCTCCTCTCCTGGCATTTTGTTTTTTGTTAATTTTCTCCTCCACCTTTAGTGCAAACTGGTAAGCTTCATCCAAAGTTCTGGGCGAGAGGATACTGATTTCATCCAGTATTTCCCCACTCAACACATTCACAAATCTGGCTATTCTTTCTGGGGTATCTTCCACATACCCTGCTCGTAGATTCAACTTATAGAATTCTTCTGTAAATTCCTTAATAGTCATCCCTCTTTGTTTCAAGTTCTGCACCTGTCTATACATCATGATCTGATAGTTTTTCGGTAGAAACTTCTCCTTCAGTTTTGCCTCCATCTTGGCCCACTTCTTTATAGGTTGTTTGTGTAGCCTTTTCCTTTCTACCTGTATGTTGTCCCACCACAAGGACACATGTCCTTTCAGCTTTCTGGCAGTGAACTTCACTTGTTTGTCCTCACTAGTTTCCTCAAACTCAAAATATTTATTTACTTCACTCAACCAATCCAGTAACACATCTGCGGACAAACTTTCGTCATATGTGGGTAGCTCATGCTTTGGCTTATGACTGGACATTAAAAATGACATTAATAACCGAAATTCCGGTGTCACCCCTTCAAACTCGTTTCTGGTTCTGCCACATCTTCGTCACTATCATCTGCTGGGTCTCTCCTTCCCCCAGCTTCTACTACTGCCAATCTCTCACGCAAAACGTGAATCTCCTCACGGAGTCCCTCTTCTGCTATCCTCCGGACCACTCTTCCTCTTCCTCTTCCTCTTCCTCTTCTGCCAACCTCCATTTGCTCCTACTCGACAACCTGCTCTGATACCACTTTTGATGGCCCAGCCCCCAACGTTTACAAACGTGTGGAACTTTAATGTGTGTAGCTGGAATCACGTCAATAATTACAGGCCCTCTCGACCCTTCGGTGATTAACCTTGGGTTAGGTTAGCTGTCGTGTCTATGTGTAATGATATTCATCCTTTGTATGCTTGACTCGTTTGCAATCTGTTGGTTTTGATTGTTGTCCCTCCTCTCTGGTTGAGGGTCGCCACCTGTCGGTTTTTCCGGTCTGGCCGCTCCCGCCTTTTGTTAAACCCTATTCCTCGTTTTTGTGTCACTTTGTTTCTTCACCGTGCTCGACTCTGAGCTCTGCTCCGTTGTGGTTTGTTGGTGGTTCACCGTGTTCGGCTCTGAGCTCTGCTCCGTTGTGGTTTTTGCTGGAGGTTCACTGTGCTCGATTCTGAACGCCGCTCCGTTGTGGGTTACTGGTGGTTTACTGTGCTCATATCTCAGCTCTGCTCAGTTGTGGTTTTCCGGTGCCTTCAGGCTTTCTCTGCTATGTGCATGAACATTCTATGCAAACGATAACCCTATTGATTCCCTGCTCTGTGCGATGGTAGGCTGGTTGTTCTTGTGGGCAATTTTTGTCAGATGGGATTGTTTCTCGGATCTGATAATTAGTTGGCTTGTAACTATGACAGGGTATCCTCAACTTCGGCACTTCCGGTTCGGTGCGTTCGTCCTCGCCTCCAAAGGTAAGCAATGGTTCTATGCTTTACTCTGCCTCCACTTCTGTTACAGTTTCTTACGGTTCCGCTCCTTGTCTCAGGCTTGGTTTGTTGGGTTCGGTTCTGCTGAGTCGCCTTGTCAACTACTGGTAAGTACTGTGGGGTTTCATGGTTTCTTTCATCCGTTGTGATAACTTGTCTTTCGTTTCCCGTGCTCTACACTAACCCTCATCCACATTCACTTGCAGGTTTCTAAGGTGGCTGGCCACCGAGGGTTTGCTAACTCCCAATCTTCGGTCATCAGTTCGAACCCAACCAGTCTCATAAAACGGGTAGGGTCTTTCCGACCATAGTTTGGTTGTTAGGTTATGGAGGGTTTGGATGTCTTGGTTCTTGTTCTGTTATGGTTGTAACATTTGATCCCTTCTGCATTCTGTGGCTCGTATAGCCCTACTCTATTGTATTAATTTAAATGGCTACGTTTTGAAAGAGCTTGTTTTTCGGCGAGTGTTATCCACTCAGAAAATTTTGTAGTGTGCTTTGTTTGTAATAAACGGTGATTATGTGGTGAATCACATTAAACTATTTTTCCCGCTGTGTTCTGTATTTTCATTAACTTATAAATGAAATGAAAAAAATGTTGTATTCTCGGTACCTGGTTGTTGTCGGCGACAGTTGAATGGTTCTTCACTTTTTGTTTGTTGGGTATGGCTATCTGTAGCAACACCTTTTGGTCTTCTCGTGTCCTGTTACAGCTTGATAGCTTGTCGTTTCAAATGCGTTTTAAAACATAACAGAAAGAAATATGAATGCGTGTAAAATAGTTAACGGTGGATCGTTTGTTGGCAAAGCAAATATTTGTTTGTTTGTATTACAGAGGATTGTTTCACTGTGCATTCCTTCGTGCTGGAGGTTCTCCCTCACTATTTTTTTTTCTCTGTTTTTAACACCTGGAAAGCATAACTGCTTCCATTTTCGGTTGAACTGTCCAACCAGTTTCTTTTTACAAAAATGTTAATTAACTGTTGATTATCTCTTAAACTAAAACAACTCACAATTGTAATTCTATGGTCTCTAACGACCTTCTGGGGAAATGAAACAAACAATAAAGAAAATAAAAAACAATGACAAGTCTAATAACCTGTCGAGCTATGCATGTAGTCTTTGGCTTGTTCTTATTCTCTCTATGAGACAGTCAACCGCCTTCTGTCTCCTCGGAGTTGGATGCTCATGCATCAGGCTCCCGGGGTGGCAAAAAGTCATGGCTCCGTTCCATGAGGTCATCGACAGAATAGCCTGTTTTCTGTATTGCGTTGCGTTGAGCCACGAATTGTCCTCTATCGGACGGTCCTTCCACTTGATCAAGTATCGCAAATATTCTTTCCTCCGCGTGCGCCTAGCTACCTGTGTGTCAATAATCTTCTCGATCTCAAGGGGTTGTGCCGTTGGCATCTGTGTCATCCATGAACTTTCCTCACAACTGGTGTCCCGCGATGGCTTTGCTGTTGTATTGTCTTCCGGATCAGCGACATAAGGGAATAGATCTGCCACATTAAAAGGGAGAAATACCGATCCCTGGTGGCAACTGTAGCTCATATGCATTTGCAGAAAATTTGCGAATGATTTTGCAGGGACCGATCTTTTTAAGTTTTAACTTGTTGTACTCCCGTTTTGGAAACCGCTCCTTACGTAAATACGCAAGGACTTCATCTCCAACGTTGAACTGAACTTCCCGACGCTTTGAATCAGCTCGCTGTTTATACTTTTGACTGTTGTCCTGTAATTTCAGCTTTACCTGCTCATGTAAGTTGCTCATTGCTTGGGCGAAATCTTCCCCATCAGCACTTCATTTTTCGAGCTTCCCCAAATATCGTAATTCATGCACTCCGTGTGGATGCATGCCGTACAAAATATGGAAAGGACTATAACTGGTGCTGCGATTAGGTGAATCGTTATATGAGAATTCCGCCTGAGCTAGTACACGGTCCCACGTCCGTGAATTCTCGCCTATTAAACTCCGAAACAAATTTCCCAAACTCCTTTTTACCACTTCAGTTTGGCCATCAGTCTGTGGGTGATAAGTGAAGCTGAGCTGTAACTGGGTGTTCATCTTTTTCCACAGGGTTCGCCAAAAATGACCTGTGAACTTTACGTCCCTGTCGGAGATGATGGACCTTGGAAGTCCATGTAGTCGAACGATCTCAGTGAAAAACAAATGGGCTACATAAGTAGCATCACTGGTCTTCTTGCAAGGTACAAAGTGCGCCATCTTTGAAAATCGATCTACCACAACCATTACTGAATCGAAACCCCGTTGTGTCTTAGGCAAGCCCAGAACAAAATCCAAGCTGACGGAGTCCCATGGTCGGATCGGAATGGGTAATGGTAAATAAAGACCTGTATTTTGACTATGACCCTTTTCCAGTTGACAAACCTTGTACCTGCTCACGTACCATTGTACATCCCGTTGCAATTTTGGCCAAAAATAGAAATGTCGTACTTGTGCAATTGTCTTGTCTATACCAAAGTGTCCAGCCAGACCCCCACTGTGTTTTTCCTGAATAATGTTCTCTCGCATAGAGCAGTTGGTAATGCATATCTGTCCTCCTTTAAACAGAAACCCTTCCTGTAAATTGTAGTCCAACCACAGGCTGTTGTTTCTCAACAGAGGGTTTTGGCAAGCCTCATAGGCCTCCTTAAAATCTGCATCTGTTTGATACAGTTCCCTCAGGTGCTCAAAGCCCAAAACCTGCATCGTACTTTCCTGTAAGAGTAGGGTCCTCCTACTCAGCGCATCTGCCACCTTGTTCGCTTGCCCACTAATATGTTTTAGTACAAACGTGAAATTCTGCAGGTACTCAACCCATGCTGCATGCTTATGGTTCAATTTATGTTGCTGCATAATGTACTGTAATGCAGAGTTATCCGTAAATAAAACAAACTCATTACCTAACAGATAATGCCTCCAATGCTTTAATGCTTGTATAATTGCGTAGAACTCTTTGTCATAGGTTGAGTATTTCTGTCTACTCTCGTTCAGCTTTTCACTGAAATATGCGACTGGTCTGTCCTCCTGACTAAGTACTGCCCCAATGGTTGTACCACTGGCATCACAACGAACTTGAAAGAGTTTGTTGAAGTCAAGCAGCCTCAATATCGGCCTTTCGGTAATCTTCCTTTTCAAAATCTAAAAACCACTTTCCGCTGCTTCAGTCCAGTGAAAAGGCTAATTTGCCTTCTTGATCGTATCCAGCATAGGTGCGCAGATCTCACTGAAATTCTTGATGAATTTCCTGTAAAAACTTGCTAGTCAGTGGAAACTTCAGACTTCAAATAAACTTCTTGGAGAAGGCTAGCTAACTATAGCTGCCACCTTTTCTGGGTCCATCTTCAGCTCATTTTCTGCAATTACGAAACCCAGGTACACTAACTCCCGCTGAAAAAAAGTACACTTTTTCAGATTGATTAGCAGCTTGTTTTGCTGCAGCTTCCTCAACACACTTCCAACATGCCTGAAATGTTCTTCCTTAGTATTACTAAAAATCATAATGTCATCCAGGTAAACTATTACGAACTTCCCAATGAATTCCTTCAGCACCTCATTCATCAAGCGCATGAACGTACTGGGAGCATTGCTCAACCCAAATGGCATCACCAGCCACTCATATAAGCCTTCATTTGTCTTCAAAGCTATCTTCCACTCATCTCCTTCCTGAATTCGGATCTGGTGATATCCACTCTTCAAGTCAATCTTCGAGAAATAAGCCGCCCCACTCAAACAGTCCATCATATCATCCATTCTCAGTAAGGGAAACCTGTACCTAACAGTAATTTTATTAATGGATCTGGAATTCGTGCACATTCGCCATTCTCCTCCTTTCTTTGGAGCCAAAACGGTTGGTACTACACAGGGGCTCATGCTCTCTCTAATCAATCCTTTGTCTAACAAATCCTGGACCTGTTTCTTGATTTCTTCATGGCCCATAGGGCTCATACGATAAGCTGCTTTATTTGGCAGACTTGCCCCTGGTATAAATTCAATACAGTGACTAATACCTCTCCTGGGTGGTAGTTCCTCTGGAAGGTCATCCACCACGATGTCTCCAAATTCCTGCAACATCTTTTGGATTTCCTCGGGCAAATCTGAAATCTGTGTATGTAATATCACTGCCTTTGGTCTTTTTATGACAACGAAATTTACATCACTGTCCTCAATCTGTTTTATAAATTCTTTTCCGCCCATCAACAATGCTTTCTCCCCACTGGTTTCAGCTGTACTTTCCTCTTTGATGGGTACAAGCATGTGCTTGACCTCATCTTTGACAAACTTATAACAATTTGTTTTTCCATCATGAACTGTGCTTCTGTCAAACTACCAGTGTTGTCCTAGCAGTATATGAGAGACATCCATTGGCATAACATCACAGATAATTTTATCCTTATACCTGCCTATCTCTAACTCCACCTCACACTGTTCATCAACTAATAGTTGATGTCCTTTATGCAGCCATGACACTTTGTAGGGAGTGGGGTGCTTCAACTTTTTCAATCCCAGTTTCTCCACCATCTCTACAACCACTAAATTGTTGGTACTTACACTGTCGATGATCAGCTTGCAACACTTACCCTGTGACTTGCAAATAGTTCGAAACAAAGCCTTTTGCTGGTCAGGTTCTGCAACTTCTTTTGCTGGTTTTAACAGCACCTTACTCAACACCAAAGATTCACCCGTCTCTGGTGTGTTCTCCACTTCCTGAGGTGCTGCCTCAGCATCCTCTGACTGAGCAACATAAGCTCCTCTTCCACACACCGGTTCACCTTCAGGACAGTCATACGACTTGTGTCCCAACTTGTGGAAACGATAGCACTGGACAGTTTCACTGCCCCAACCATTTCCTCACCCTCGCTGAGCCGGTCGTCGTCCTCTAGTGCTATTGTCCTTCTATGTTGTGCGAGGAGACTTAGAACCGCTGCCTTCCTCACTTGAACCTGTACCTCTACCTCTGCCAAAAACCTTACCTTTCCCTCTGCCAGTTCCGCCTCCTCTCCTGGCATTTTGTTTTCTGTTAATTTTCTCCTCCGCCTTTAGTGCAAACTGGTAAGCTTCATCCAAAGTTCTGGGCGAGAGGATACCGATTTCATCCAGTATTTCCCCCCTCAACCCATTCACAAATCTGGCTGTCTTTTCTGGGGTATCTTCCACATACCCTGCTCGCAGATTCAACTTATAGAATTCTTCTGTAAATTCCTTAACAGTCATCCCTCTTTGTTTCAAGTTCTGCACCTGTCTATACAACATGATCTGATAGTCTTTCGGCAGAAACTTCTCCTTTAGTTTTGCCTCCATCCTGGCCCACTTCTTTATAGGTTGTTTGTGTAGCCTCTTCCTTTTCGCCTGTATGCTGTCCCACCACAAGGACGCATGTCCTTTCAGCTTTGTGGCGGCGAACTTCACTTGTTTGTCCTCACTGGTTTCCTCAAACTCAAAATATTTATTTACTTCACTCAACCAATCCAGTAACACATCTGAAGACAAACTTCCGTCATAAGTGGGTAGCTCATGCTTTGGCTTATTACTGGACAACAAAACTGACTTTAATAACCGAAATTCCAGTGTCACCCCTTCAAACTCATCTTCTAGTTCTGCCACATCTTCATCACTATCATCTGCTGGGTCTCTCCTTCCCCCAGCTTCTACTACTACCAATCTCTCACGCAAAACGCGAATCGCCTCACGGAGTCCCTCTTCTGCTATCCTCTGGACCACTCTTCCTCTTCCTCTTCCTCTTCCTCTTCTGCCAAACTCCATTTTCTCCTACTCGACAACCTGCTCTGATACCACTTTTGATGGCCCAGCCCCCAACGTTTACAAATGTGTGGAACTTTAACGTGTGTAGCTGGAATCACGTCAATAATTACAGGCCCTCTCGACCCTTCGGTGATTAACCTTGGGTTAGGTTAGCTGTCGTGTCTATGTGTAATGATATCAATCCTCTATATGCTTGACTCGTTTGCAATCTGTTGGTTTTGATTGCTGTCCCTCCTCTCCGGTTGAGGGTCGCCACCTGTCGGTTTTTCCGGTCTGGCCGCTCCCGCCTTTTGTTAAACCCTATTCCTCGTTTTTGTGTCACTTTGTTACTTCACCGTGCTCGACTCTGAGCTCTGCTCCGTTGTGGTTTGCTGGTGGTTCACCGTGTTCGGTTCTGAGCTCTGCTCCGTTGTGGTTTTTGCTGGAGGTTCACTGTGCTCGATTCTGAACGTCGCTCCGTTGTGGGTTACTGGTGGTTTACTGTGCTCGTCTCTGAGCTCTGCTCCGTTGTGGTTTGCCGGTGCCTTCGGGCTTTCTCTGCTCTGTGCATGAACTTTCTATGCAAACGTTAACCCTGTTGGTTCCCTGCTCTGTGTGATGGTAGGTTGGTTGTTCTTGTGGGCAATTTCTGTCACATGGGTTGTTTCTCGGCTCTGATAATTAGTTGGCTTGTAACTGTGACAGGGTATCCTCAACTTCGGCGCTTCCGGTTCGGTGCGTTCGTCCTCGCCTCCAAAGGTAAGCAATGGTTCTATGCTTTACTCTGCCTCCACTTCTGTTACAGTTTCTTACGGTTCCGCTCCTTGTCTCAGGCTTGGTTTGTTGGGTTCGGTTCTGCTGAGTCGCCTTGTCAACTACTGGTAAGTACTTCAGGGTTTCATGGTTTCTTTCATCTGTTGTGATAACTCATCTTTCGTTTCCCGTGCTCTGCACTAACCCTCATCCACTTTCACTTGCAGGTTGCTAAGGTGGCTGGCCGCCGAGGGTTTGCTCACTCCCAATCTTCGGTCATCAGTTCGAACCCAACCAGTCTCATAAAACGGGTAGGGTCTTTCCGACCATAGTTTGGTTGTTAGGTTATGGAGGGTTCGGATGTCTTGGTTCTTGTTCTGTTATGGTTGCAACATTTGAGTCATAGTTGACTATGCTCACTTCTGCGTTCTGTGGCTCGTGTAGCCCTGCTCTGTTGTATTAACTTAAATGGCTACGTTTTGAAAGAGCTTGTTTTTCGGCGAGTGTTATCTGCTCAGAAAATTTTGTAGTGTGCTTTGTTTGTAACAGACGGTGATTATGTGGTGAATCACATTAAACTATTTTTCCCACTGTGTTCTGTATTTGCATTAACTTATAAATGAAATGAAAAAGATGTTGTATTCTCGGTACCTGGTTGTTGTCGGCGACAGTTGAATGGTTCTTCACTTTTTGTTTGCTGGGTATGGCTATCTGTAGCAACACCTTTTGGTATTCTCGTGTCCTGTTACAGCTTGATAGCTCGTCGTTTCACATGCATTTTAAAACATAACATAAATAAATATGAATGCGTGTAAAATAGTTAACGGTGGATCATTTGTTGGCAAAGCAAATATTTGTTTGTTTGTATTACATAGGATTGTTTCAGTGTGCGTTCCTTCGTGCCGGAGGTTCTCCCTCACTATTTTTTTTTCTCTGTTTTTAACACCTGGAAAGCATAACTGCTTCCATTTTCGGTTGAACTGTCCAACCAGAACTTGTACAACTACCAACGAGTTTCTTTTTTCAAAAATATTAATTAACTGTTGATTATCTCCTAAACTAAAAAACTCACAATCGTAATTCTATGGTCTCTAACGACCTTCTGGGGAAATGAAACAAATAATAAAGAAAATAAAAAACAATCACAAGTCTAATAACCTGTCCAGCTATGCATGTAGTCTTTGGCTTGTTCTTGTTCTCTCTATGAGACAGTCAACTGCCTTCTGTCTCCTCGGAGCTGGATTCTCCTGCATCATTGATTGTGAAGCAAAATACTGTTAAAACCCCTTCTATCACTATTAAAGCACCCCTTCTAGTTTAAAAAACCAAAAGACTTCAGAAAAATTATTATTTTTTCATAAATAAATTTATTTATGATGTAAACATTCGTAAAGTTTTTTATGATGTAAACATTCACTCTATCGACAAGTTGAGATAGGTTTAAAATAGAAAGAAGACAAACTCCAAATAGACCCGGCGTACAGCTGGATGTTTCCTTTTTATAAGTGCAAAATAAAAAATAAAGAGTTTTTTATGGAGGAATTGTTTGGATGGATAAAAGTGATCACAAAAAAATTTAAGAAATTTTGTAGAGGCATTCAGGGATGGAATTTGACGGGCATTTTGCCCGTCATAAGCCTTTTTAAACGTATTTGACGGCTGGAATTTGTCCATGCCCGTTTTGACTGACGTGCCCAGAAGAGTTAAAAACGTTTTTTTGACGTTTCAAATTTTTTCCAAAACGTTCTTATACCTAGGGTTGGAATTTTTTTGAAAAACGTCATTCCCTTATCTCATAGCCTGCAGGGCCGTCACTGTTTCCTTCCTTTTGTGTGAAACTCTTGGCAATTGTGGAAATTTCAAGAGGGCGGAGGCTGTCAAATTAGCATGTGGGAGGAATGAAATTAGCATGTGGGAGCAGCCAATGGCCATAGCCATTTTTTCTCAGTCAGAGATTTAGTTTTTTTTTGTAGAGAATGGGCAATTCCCTTTTAGCCGAAGATATTTTCTCTGAGAAAATTTCGAATCTTTCCCTGGATGATTTCAGAGATCTGTGCATGCCCCTGCATGGTCTCCCTATCTTTTACCCAACGAATGTGACCCGTGGGCTTGTTTTCTTTGTACAATCGAGTTCATGATTCACAATGCACACTCTCTCAACGCATTGCCGATTCAAACTTACGCCTGTCGCCCAGCTCAAGATTGGCTCCAGCCTCCAAGGAAATTGCGAGGAAATTACAAATTGTGCTTCAAAGTTTAGGTTAGTGATTGATTTTTTATTCTTCAAACACTGTGGGTCTACCGTCTGATTGTTGTTAGCTTTTAATTTTTTATTTCAAAAATTTCACAAGAGTCTACCGTCTGATTGTTGCTCGCTTTTAATTTTTTATTAGCATTTTAAGGTATTGTAGTTGTTCACAATTCCCGATGGATTATTGTATTTTACAATCATTTTTTTTTCAAATCTTGCTCAAAAATAATATATTATACTGTTGTATAGGAGACGACTAGATAATAGCAGAGTTTTAAAATTTGGTACGAGAGAAACCCACTGTGATTCTGAATCCATGCAGCTCCGTAACTTGTAAGCTTTATTTATAAGAGCTAAGGTTTTCTTTTATGGTGGAGCGTAGTTTTTATGCCCAAAAGTTTTGACCACATAATGTTTATATGCCTCGTTATGCACTTTTCCTTTCATTAACCCGTTAATTCTTCGATTATAAGTACTTACAGAAGGACGAAAGATTATAGAAATTAGTTATGGACAAAAATACAATGGGAAACATACTCCGCAATCGGGAGATATAACTGTGTGGAATTTGACTTCCTTACTCATTATACGTTATACTGTTTTCAGATTGTCCTAAAAATAGGAACTTGTTCTAAAAAACAACACGGATTTGTTTAAGCAAATTTACATAAACTGTTCTTGAAAAAACACGCTATCATTTAACAGTTTTCCACAAAAAAAAAAAAATCTTTCAGTAAACAGTTCTTCAAAAAAAACACAATTTCTCCATGCAAACATTCCCATGCTGCCATTTAATTTCTTTCAAAATTTATGCCTGTACTGGAGAATTTATTGTGCCCAAAACTACCGTAAAAAAATTAAATTCAATAAGAACAACCGAAATTTGACTTTGAAAACTATGTGTATGACACTCATTTCATTTTACTCCCACCATCATACCAATGTCGATGAGACATCCAGGTAGAGGAAACAGAGAGCCCATACATCAGCTAAACGAAACTATCATTAAATATAAATTATTAAATAATCTAGACACTGAAAAACTATTTAGATATCTTCTATATTATTAATCAGATCATGTATTGAATTAAAAATATTTCAAGATTATTAAATCTTGACTATTCATAATTTAAAAATATGAAATTCTTTAAACCCAAGTCAATATAGATGAAGCCTTCTACATAATTATCAATTTGAAAAACAAATAAAAATACATCAATGATTAAATCACCTTCGGAAACGGTGTTTTGGACAATCTGAAATTTTAAGTTCCATGCATGAATGAAAAAAGAAAAATCCGAAGATGGGCCGCAGTCGATGTTGTGTTTGGAACTGAGGGAGTTGAGTGGCATCGTGGATTTGAAAATGAAAAAGGCATGTTTTATTCCAGGATTAAACACCCAATCGTGCACATCCCATAATATTTGAACACGAACTCCTTCTACATAAATGGTATCGTTGCCCCTGAATTTCCAGGGCAATTGATTCACTTCCTCCAGGGTTGGAATTTCGATTTGAACTTTATATATTAGTGTTTTATATATTTTTAATATTGACTTTATATATGAAAATTTTCAACATAATTATTTATTGAATGGTAATTTTTTAATCAAAACTTTATTAGTGAAGGGTTAATTTATTATGAGAACATCACTCTTGAAGGGAAAAATTTTTAATATCTTTTCTTGACGGGAAGCATAAGGACCCAAAACGTCAAAAAAAAATTGTATGAAGGGTAAAGAGAAATCCAAATTCCAACCCTGGAGGCATTGTTTCAATCATGTTTTTGATGGTAGAAATAGATTCAACACCATCAAAACTATACTAGCCATTTAAAATTTTGAAGTTTGACAACTATAATTTAGATTTACAAAATCTTAAAATTTCACCACTATAACTTAGATTTACAAAAATCTTGTTAGATTTTATCAAAATATGACCGAAATTTCCATAACTTTCAACCCAAAAAAAACTCATTAAACGACAGCCTAAAATACTAATAAGATACATAAAAAAAAATGCCTCTATCACGTACATAAAAGCACCACGTACTTAAAACAAAGCGACAAAATTCAGAACATTGAAAAAGCATGGAATTTGGGATACCATAACAATAATAATAATAATGATGATTAATCAATAAATAATCAGAGTTCCTCGTCCTCGGTTATGGCCAGGCTTTGGTTTTGGGTCAGGTTTTGTCCTTTCCACCCTGTACATTCAGAAGCAGAGTTCCTCGTCCTCGTTTATGGCCAGGCTTTGGTTCTGGGTCAGGTTTTGTCGTTTCCACCCTGTACCTTTTCTATCCGAGTTTTGGTTCGCTCTGTTCATTTCCCTTTTGGTTCCTTTTTATGAGAAGTTCCTCTGAAATTTCTGCTTCACTTGACTTCTACTGGAATCCTTATGTTCTTTGCCCCTCGGCGTTATCTCCGTATTGAAAGCGATTCAGGATCATCCCTAATTTTGGCTATTCTATAGTGATGAGCGATTCTCTGATTTTTCTGCTTTTCAGTTCTTCTGCCTTACATTTTCACACTAAGAAAAACATTTTGGTGCGCATAGAAACAATGCACTATGCGTTTTGCCACACCAATTTTGAATGTGTATGGAACACATATATGTATGCTTTAATTGTATAAATATCTAAGATAACACTCAGCAATACTAAAGAACTCAATTAAATTGTGTGAAATTCGAACAATTTCACGCAAACTAAAGCAAGTTACAAACATATTTACATTGACATTCAAAGTAAAGCTAATAGACAAGTGTATATCTATTGTACAGGTAGACTAACATTCTTAAATAAACTGTGTCACTCATCTTACAAATTATTCTCATCTACGTCAAAGTGAGAGCAGAAAAGAAAAAGTTCTTAATATTTCCAGATGTTATGGACACATCAAGCCGTGGTGCTTCATTTTTGGACAACGCTACACTGATTTCCAATCCAAACTGCGTGATTCTCATGTGAACATCCTCTAATGCATTGGTTCTTTTTTGACCATGAACTCTTTGCTGTGGATCTAAGAAAAATGTTTGAACGTAGCAACAATGTACTCTAATATATCCACAATTCGAAGAGAATAAGCTATTGGGCCTTCAACAATATTTATATTTTTATCAACAAAAGACACTTTTCAAGAGCCAAAGAATTATGCTGAGCCTAATGTTTTGATTCATGTACTTGCCCCTCGTACAACATCCCAGTTCTCAATTTCCTCCCAATTTCACTTGATATGCATAGAATTGCAACATCAACCAACACATCTAACAGATGCCACCAAGAAACGTGACAATAAAGTCATGGTTTTGTTGGAAAGGCTGAAATGTGACAATAAAGTCATGGTTTTGTTGGAAAGGCTGAGGAGACAAAACATGAATTCACACCTAAAACACTAGTTGATGCTCTTCTATTGATCACACAAAACATGATGCTTACAATGAAACCAATGAAGGTATTTATCCTTTTACAACTAACTACTTGACTTGACATGCCACCACATGCAACCACACACTAAAAGTCATCTATCACTTGACTTGAATAAACAATCAAATACTTGATCACTCAATTAACTGATTTTCTATGTTTAACCAAGTCCTCATGAAAGAGTCATTATCTTATTTTAACCGGTCCTCCAACAAAGCCGCCGTTGTCAGAATAGAAATACCGTGATTCAGATCTTTACGACTTATATATATTGCATTTCGTTTAGTAAACTTAAAGAGGGTAGTGGAAATCCCCATTCTTCTAAGATTATTTGAATAAGAATGACTGACTTTGTATAGTGGGCCTTGCCACCACCCTCGTTAAGTTTACTAAACCGGCTGCAATAGAATAGATATCAGTAGTGAACATCTCAATCACAGGATTGCTAAGAAGGGCCTTCTATCAACGGTCATGACTTCATCCACGGTCATCACTGATTTTCATTTGGTTTTGGGCATCAGTGGGATGTGATTGATTGTCATTTGTTTTTTTGGCATCAGCGGGATGTGTTAGGATAATGCTGTAATTGTATGGGTAGCCATAGCCAGAGAAATTGAGGGCTGGAATGATGCCCTTGCTATTTCCGAGGGGCAAGTACACGAAGCAGAACAAAAGGCGGGGCATAATTCTTTGGCCCACCAGCTGCAATAGAATAGATATCAGTAGTGAAGATCTCAATCACAGGATTGCTAAGAAGGGCCTTCATCAACGGTCATGACTTCATCCACGGTCATGACTGATTTTCATTTCGTTTTGGGCATCAGTGGGATGTGATTGAATGTCATCTGTTTTTTTTGGCATCAGCGGGATGTCTTGGATAATGCTGTAATTGTATGCATAGCCATAGCCAGAGAAATTGAGGGCTGGAATGATGCCCTTGCTATTTCCGAGGGGCAAGTACACGAAGCAGAACAAAAGGCGGGGCATAATTCTTTGGCCCTTGGAAAGGATCTTTTGCTGATCAAAGATATAATTATTGATAAATTCCCAGTAGCTTCTGGTCTTGCTACATTGTTGCTATGTTTAAAAGTTTTTCTGAGAAAGAAAATCGTGCTTAGAGATCATGGTAAAAAAAAAGAAGAGGAAATCGTGCCATGTTCACTTGAGAATCCCTCAGCTTCCATTGGAAATCAGTGTTGCCTTGTTCAAAAGTGGAGGACCAAAACTTGACGTTGAGAAGCGGGGGACCAAAACTTGACGTTGAAGTTCCTCATAACATCTTGAAATATCGATAACCTTTTCCTTTGTATGATGAGAAAAAGTTGTATGATGAGTGACACAATTTACTTAATAAAATTAAACTACAGGCACAATAGATATACACTTGTCTATTACCTTGAATATCAATGTCAATCTGTTCCTAACTTGCTTTAGTTTGGATAAAATTGTCTAATTGTTAATATAAAGTTTCTAATTGCACAGGGTTCTATTCGTATTTTTCAGTTTTATCTTAAAGTTTTCTGAGATATTTCTACAACCGGTACATATCTGTGTTCCGTTCAAAATTGCTGAGGCGAAAAGCATAGTGTATGCTTTCTATATTCACCAAAATGTTTATCTTAGCCGGAGAATGTAAGGCAGAAAAATTGCAAATCAGAGAATGTAAACGGGGAGAACAACCAAAAAACCAACGCAATTTAGAGAAGATGAAACGAATCAGATGAATCTAGCGTAATGTTGGCTTTCTCACATCTTTATATTATTTCCATGTGAAACGGTCGTAAACATTCTAACGTTTACTTTCTATATATCGTTTCCATTGGAAACGGTTTTAAACATTTCCATTTGAAACGGTCATAAGCATTCTAAGGTTTACTCTCTTATTATCAAATCCACTACGATCTCCTTCGAAATATTGGTCGGAATACAGCGTTCTGTTTCATTCAAAGTAACACCCATAGGTTACAATTTTCACAATGTTACAATTTTGTTTTTTTTATTATCAAATATGAAATTTACATTCACATTTAGATCTTCTTTCATCTTTATATTTACACGTGCATCTTTTTTATTCTTGAAATTAACCCAAAAGAAATAGGGCATAATTTTGTTGTATATTATTTATTTTTATAACATTATATTTTATTATAAAAAATAGATAAATCATTCATATTTATATCTTGCAAAAAACATTATCAATTAACTTAATTTAAATAATTGAAAAAAATACAAATTATATTTTTAACAATTAATAAATATATTATTATTTCAATTATTACTCCTCAAACTTCTTTTTATAAATAATTTAACTTGTAGTTACTTGACATAAAAATAAAATGCAGAAAACTGACATGGATTGTTAGAGGTATAGTCTAAGTGTCATTCTCTCTGTAAATAGATATGATGTTTTTTCTTTAAAAATGAATATTACTTTGGGATATCATATTCTTATTCACTTTCCTAAATAAAAGTGAGAAAATTAAGTTATTACTGAAATAATTGTTTTTTTTTTAATATTTTAAAATTTAAATCATAATGTTTTGAGATTTTTTTCATTAAATTTTGTAGAATCTGATTTTGGAGATTTATATATCATTTTCATTTGATTTCTCAAATCAAAAAGGACATCTAGCTTTAAGATCAAATGTTTAAGAGCATAAGAGTGGTAAGGTCCATACACGTGTTGCAAGATAAGAGGTGGGAAAGGTGGGGTATAGAAATCCTAGAAATCAAAGAAAAAGATTCCAAGAAACTAATTCGAAGAAATAAATAAAATTAATAATGAATTTTAATAGTAATACTAATAATTTATTTTATAATTGTAATGAATAATATATAAATAAAATAGAGATGATAGAAGTACTCATAATAAAATTATGAGTACTAAGTGAACTATTCAAAAATCATGAGAAATTAGTCAGTTACGACTACCTCTCATGGAAATGGTCATACGTTTGAATGACTTACTTAACGCAGTTGAATCCCAAAAATGATATCTAATATAATGCACTGCGTAAATCCCCCATACTTAAATTCAAAAAGAGTCAAGGGATCTCTACGTGAATGGTTCATGAGGCACAATACTTGCTAAGGTTTTGCAAATGGGGTAGCAAGCTAAGTGGGCTTGATTGTGGGGAAAAACTCCACAGTTAAGCGCACTTGAGCCAGAGGAGTTCTGGGATGGGTGACCTCCTGGGAAGTCCTGGTTACCGGGTGCAAGCCCCGGAAGTGATGATTGATGTTATGTGATTCGTTCTCCACATTTCACTAGTTTCAATCCCACTTCTTCACCCCTGTGAGCATCACCCGATGCAATGAGTGCTAAGTGAACTATTCAAAAATCATGAGAAATTAGTCAGTTATGACTACCTCTCATGGAAATGGTCATACGTTTGAATGACTTACTTAACGCAGTTGAATCCCAAAAATGATATCTAAAATTAGATAATTAATATAAAATTATAAATGAGTATAATAATTAGGTGATTATTAGTATTAACATATTAGATGTAATAATAATAGTAATCAAAGGAAATAAAAAACAAAATAACACTGTGTAGTATGCATGATATGTCCAATGTTTTGGATGGTGACTCCATCCATTATCAGGAACCACAGAGTCACTATTTTTTGGATGGTGGCTCCATCCATCATCACTGACCACAGAGTCACCATGAGAAATGTTTTGAATGGTGACTCCATCCATCATCAAGGACCACAGAGTCACCATGTTTTGGATGGTGACTCCATCCATTATCACCAACCACAGAGTCACCATGAGAAATGTTGGAAATGTTGGATAGATCACACATATTACACAATGTTATTCTAGAAATATTTTACAATATGATTAACTATTTTGGATGGTGACTCCATCCATTATCACCAACCACAGAGTCACCATGAGAAATGTTTGAAATGTTGGATAGATCACACATATTACACAATGTTATTCTAGAAATATTTTACAATATGATTAACTGTGAAAGTCTGCAAGAACTAATAAAATGAA
Source organism: Pinus tabuliformis (assembly GCA_031772625.1). Taxonomy (NCBI): domain Eukaryota; kingdom Viridiplantae; phylum Streptophyta; class Pinopsida; order Pinales; family Pinaceae; genus Pinus; species Pinus tabuliformis. Next base: position 1,240,468,668 of record CM062818.1, read on the forward strand.
TAAAAATCATATTTTCATAATGATAAAATTAGAAAATGTACAAAAGATATAACATAATTAGAGATATAAACTCTAGTGCACCTTCAAATTTACACATTTTTTTTGGCTTATATTTAATCTAGTAATAACATATTATCATTATTAGTCCCTGCGTGGACTATTAGCGTTCGATTAGGCGTTGATCGGGTATTAGTTTTTCGGTTGACCATAAATTTCGAGTGTTGAAATAATTTTAACCAAAGTTTATCTTTGGCGATTTAGCTTCAAAAACTTTTAACCAAACTTTCGATTTCACCCTCTTATTGCAAGCTTCTCTTGCCGCGATGTGATTTTATTGCGGGCAAGTTATTTTATCCTAAATTTTTTCTTGCTCGTGCTTAGACTCTTAAGCTTGATGTTCTAGTTTGTACGTATGCTTGATGTTCGGGTTTATACGTATGCTCGGGCATCTTATCCATCTGTCACTATGCAGACTCTATGCATGAACACTTGGCGCGGTTATTTTACCTTCGGTACGGGTGATTACAAATTGTAAGTTCCATTGTGGGTTTGCTCTACACGATATTATTTCCTCATCATTTCTATATTGGTGGGATGGTCTACTTTATAGTTTCCACGGAATGGCTACCTTTGAGAGCACACGGCGTTGGTCCAAATAAAAAGGCTCAGGTAATATAATAGTCTCTGACGGAATTTTCTTGTAAAAATTCCGAGTTTGGCAGGAGTTAACTTTTTCTAAATGCCTCGCTTCCTATTTCTGTATTTATGTTCAGAACTCCACGGGTTTTTTTCTGCTCTCCTATCTCATTTAATAGCTTCAGTTTCTTAAAAACCCTAAGTGATAGTTTGGTAATTCCTTAAATTGCAGGTAAGATAGCTATTCCGTCGTCACGACAGTGTTGGTTAACAGTTTTTCGAATGTTATTATTCCAGGTGCTTCGATTATTAATTTTTTTTTCGCCTAGGTTGTCTTTCAGAATCTTCGCTTGAAACCCTGCTTGACATATTATAAATTACGTGTAGCACATGTTCTTACGCTATTTTACAAATTCATATTCTCTGAATTTTCTTTCCAATTAAAATATTTCTATTTAAATTTAATAAAATAACATGTTATAAATTACTTATATCGCATTTTCTTACTCTATTTTACAAATTCCCATTCTCTGAATAATTTATTCTAGAGCTATTATATACATCACATAGATTAGCAGACCCATTTCATTAAAACCTGCTGAGGAGTTTTCGTACAAAATCTCATTGTAAAAAAAACCAACAGTATTGTTTATTAATGTAACCGCATGTCATTTCATGGTTCGGAAGGGATTTCTAAGAGTAAATGGGCTGTTGTACATTTATAGTAATGAGAAATCTGTTTTTCTCTTGGTATGTTAATCTGTTAGCTTAATATTATGCATAGTGTTGGCGTACCGGACTTAGAAATCTGTTGTGCTCAGTTAATATTCTGTATATTGTTAGCTTACCTAACTTAAAAATATGTTGTGCTCTTCGTATATTAATCCGCTAACTTAATATTCTGTATAGTGTTGGTGTACCGAACTTTGAATTGACGAATTAATTTGCCCACGAAATCGAACCTTCCAATTTTAGAACTCTTTTCAGCAGTGCGGTGGAATTTGGTCATTTTGGTTGATAGTTTCGTATGGGCTTGTAATTGTGTATATATGTTTTTGCAGTGTTATTGAACAACTTTTAGGTAGAACCAATCATCCTACCTTTCAAATGATGGTAGAATCCAAAGCCATTTTGATATGTTGTATTATCTACGGTCTTGATCATATTTGTTTAAATACTTCGTTTTCAAAAGGTATCTCCTTCCTCTATCTGCATGTGTTTTATGTGTTGATTATGTTGGTTTTAATCATTTCCCTGGTAATTTGAATTACCTGCTGTCATGTTATAATTTGTTGAATCTCTATTTTGGATAGTTCTTGTAATCAAACTCTCATTAACTTCGTGTTTTCTTACCATTGTTGAGTATCTCAAATGCCAATTTTCCATTAAGAATTAAGAATAGACTATCATCTCCCATTAATATAGACCTTTGTTAATATAGACCTGTATTTTAATATACATAATTAATAATCAGATTAAATACCTAATTTATTGAACCCTGCATCTAGTAACATGGATTCCCTTTTCTGTTTAATGTGTTGGTTTCATTTTCTTCATGGATATGGTAACACGACTTTACAGAGTACATAGGCTAGAAGGGCCGGCCCCCTTTAATTTTTGATCTCTTTTACTAAAACAAAAAACTTGATTTAAGGAGATAAATCTATATGAACTATTTGAAATGGCTAATATAAATACCTTTGAGAAATATTTGGTTGGGTAGCAAATGCATTTGATTATAATACGGAGAGTGTATTCAAATTTCCCAGATGTTTCCCTCCTCAATGCCTGCAAATTGACTAATTGTAAGGATTTTTTCGAAACTACTGATATGACACTTTTTATTTGTCAATGATTTTGCTTCTCTAGCAGCCAGACTCGAACCCTTTCTTAGGTACCAGGTATATCCTTAATTGTGGTAGTGATCTAGAATTATTTATCATTCCAGACAGGCAGCTGTCTAAGAGCGAGTTGAGTTCAGGGTTAATCCGGGTTCAGGGTTAAGCCTTGTAATGTTGGACATTCAAAAGAGACAGGTAAAGACGTAAGTTGGGTATGCATGAAGGACGAGAGGTAGGCAGCTGGTAAAGTTGTGGGCTCCGGGTAGTCTACGTGTTTGAAATATGTTTTTGTATTATATCTTTATTTTTGCATGTGTGACAAGTGTCTAGTTAAAAGCTTTGTCTTTAACTTGTTTAAAAGTTGTGCCTTTACTTTCTTACGTTTTACCTAGTTTGTGTATTTGCTTTTATACTTGCATGGGACAATTTCGATCTCTAAACAGTAAGTTTTATCTCAAATATTTCTATTACATCATAATTCTGGATGTGATTTTGTTGAAATCATTTTCATGTTATAGTTGGTTATTCATGTGAAACTGTATTTGCTTTTATACCTGCATTGGACAATTTCGATCTCTAAACAGTAAGTTTTATCTCAAATATTTCTATTACATCATAATTCTGGATATGATTTTGCTGAAATCATTTTCATGTTATAGTTGATTATTCATGTGAAATATTCTTATAAACTTATAGATTTTTAATTTGAATGTAAATGTTATTACTCTAACGGTTTTCTTTCGTAATAATTCTTCTAAACTAGCTATGTAATCTACACTCTTTATGCGCATATACATTTATTTTATGTTTTTTTTTTTTGTAAATGTACATATATTTTATATAACATTCATACTATGTATATACCTTCTAACACATTCGTTTGATTTCGTAAAGTAATACCTTGAAAAGAACCAATTTTTTCTCAAAGATTTATATTACTTCATAGTTCTCGATCATATTTTACTGAAATTATTTTCATGTTACAATTATAATTGGTTTTCAGTGCATTCTTTTTATAAACTCATATGTTGTGCATTCTTTTTATAAACTCATATGTTTGTTATTTGCATGTAATGGTCATTACTCTGACGAGTTTTCTTTAGTAATAATTGTTATAAAATCGCTATGTAATCTACACTTTTTATATGTATGTACCTTCTTTCATTTTTGTAAATGTACATATATTTGATATAATATATATATACACCTTCTAACACATTCATTTAACTTCATAAAGTAATATTTTGAAAAGAAAGAACACTAGTTTACTATTTCACGAATTCTGATACCATACAAGTCTAATATGACTCTTTCTATAATTATTTGCTTATACTACAAGAAATTTCGTTTACTAGTCTTTTGCTCCTTCCCAATAAAATTAAATAAACAATCTTAATCAACTAAACAATATTTTTACAGAATAATTTGTGTACATCGACTTTTTGTTAATTTCCTGTACAGACTCTCAATATTTAGTTTCCTATACATATTCTCAGAAGTACATCTTTATTTTATCATGTCATGCTAAAAATAAATCAAGCTTTTCAACAATTTAATGATCTGGAATAAAAATAGAGAAAAAAAATATATTTATAGTTTTTATTTCATGTATACCTGTGAAAGATTCACATGGGATAAACTACTTTGCTATCGAAGAAGTGTTTGTTATCGAAGAAGTGTTACAGAGTACGCTGAGAAATGTTTGTTGTCTTACCTCGGATGCAGGTCAGCTGGGAAAGAGTAGATCATGAGCTTTGAGAAACTGTTGTGGTAGCCAATACCCATATTTTATGCAAATTCTCTTTTAAGTCTAGTATAATCCCACCATTTTCTTAGCCTTGTTGTTTGTTGCCTGGCGCAGTATAACCAAACCTCATTGCCAAACACCTGTGTTGCCAATGACAAGAGTCTTTGCCGCTACTCGATCCAAGTAGGTGTGGATGGGCCACAATGAATCCAAGAATCCCGCCAGATGGTTTATATTATAATTATTATTTTGCAGGTGGAAATGTTTATCTCAGATACTTTTATTTTTTCATTTCCTTAATTAGTGTTTGATTCCATATCCTTCCTGATTTTGACTGGTCATTGCACATCATAAGTACGAGATTGTTAAACGATTGCATGCTGGAAAGCACATATGTGGAATGACCGGCGATAGTGTTAATGATGCGCCTCCGCTAAAGAAGGCAGACATAGAAATTGTTGTTGCTGATGCAAATGATGCGAAAAAAGCATACATATAGCCCTTTCAATCTTGCTCAATCCATTTGCTGTTAGGTAATTTGCAATGTACCTGCAGACCCCGGCAGGGACTACCGCCACAGGCAGTGGCTCCTTGTTAAGGTGAAGTGAACTTTCTTCTTTAACAAATATTCATATAGAATCAAATTTTCCCTCTAAATTTTTCTAGATGATTCCCATAAGTAAAATGGTATAGAGACATTCTTAACTGAAGATTCATTCTCTTTTAATTTTTGAAAAACAATAATTCTCTTTATCTATAAACAGATGAGATTTCAATATAGGTTCCCCAACATTTAAACAATTTTTGAGTCTTTATAATATCCCATCGCAATGTGGTATGGCCTCCACCTTGAAAATAAAAAATAATGTGTTGGGGATTATTAAGACGTTTCATCATTTCCACCTAGCCGTACTAAAACTCGAGACATGTTTAATGTTAATCATACATATAACTCATATTAACCTCAATCCCTCACATCATATGACATGTGGAAATTTGTGTTATAGCTCACAATCTCCATTATACATTTTATACCTCCCATCATATGACATGTGGACGTCTCTGTTATGGCTCACAACCTTCATTATAGGTTTTAGACCCTTTTTCGTGAGTCACTAATGGTGAACATAATGTGTGGGTTCAGTTTCTACGTGTCAAGTATCAGAAAGATGGTAATTTAATGGTGTTTCTTAACCACTACAACAAATTGGTGAGATTGACTACCATCCCAGACTTGTCATTCGATGTTTCTTGATTTTTGCAAACAAATATTTCCATATCGGTAGACTAGTGTTTCAGCAATACACTTATTTGATTATTCATGTCACGTTATTTTCACAAGGTGCATGGCTTTCATTTCACACTATGACATCATCTCAGGTGCAATTGTAAGTAAAGATTAGTCAAATTATATTGCATTAATTTATGTTGATAAGGTTTTTATAGGTTTTATATTTTTTTTATTTTGTTATCATACATGAGGAAAGTATTTTCAAGTAATGAATTGTTTAGGGATTTGATGGTTTTTCAATGAGCCATTCAATAAAAATTATCTAGCTAACATTTGATTTGATATTACAGGTGACATTTGATTTGATATTACAGGTGTTTGAGATGACATAACAAAAATAGCATGCTAACCATTATTACCACAAGTTTATTTAACGTTTGGATTTCGAAGATATGTTTATTTTAATTATGGTTGAAAGGTCTCAAAATTTTAAATCTCAAAAAGAATATTGTAATAAATATTGCAGAAAATTTTATTTTACTAATAATAAATAAATAGATACAATTTGATGAGCGACGTTTATGAGTATGGATTTTGATTTTATATGGCGTGGCTCCGCTTGATTGATGACAAGCTATGAAGACAAATGGAGAGTCGAATAATTTTTATTCTCTAAAAATAAATTTGGAAGGGGGACAAACAACAGATCTTAAGGGGGCATGTAGCAAAAAGGGGATATGGCCTGATGGTTGAACAAGTCCTAGGAAATAAATAGTTCTTAGTGGGAGATTCTCCACATGTTATGAGGCTACGAAGGATCACCGATGAATTTATAAGTACCCAAGGAAAAGAGAGGAGCCTCATGTTATGAGAGTATAAGTGAAAGGTTGAGGTTGATCTGTGAATACCACCATCTAATACTTGAAAGTGAAAATCCAAATAGCTAAAATAGGCACGAGGAACTCATCTCTATAAAATCACAACCCAAGGCTTAGGGGCTTCTTGTTAAAGAGATTTGTCTTATCGATCTACTATATATAGGTGGAAAATCCCCCACAAATTTATATTATCCATATGATTGTTGGTTCATCCAGTCCTTAATGCATGTGTTCAAGTAGTGATTTCAATTCATTACTATTGATGTTACATGTAAGATATATTTTATCATGCACAAGTTCATAACATAACGTTTCTTAGAATGTTAGTGTTTTTTTAAGCAAATTGATAGAAATGAATATCTTGTAGGTTTTACTACCAGTCATTATAACCTTTAAGAGAAGGTTATTATCCCACCCAAGACAGTCATATCAATCTTATTGTCTACATGCTTTCAAGGTTATAAGAAATATGGATAACTTTTAAAGCTAAATGGTTGTTCACTAGATTGATGGGAAGGGTTAAAAAATATACACTATAAAAAGAAATTAGATTTATGTCTTGCATATTAGGAAAAACCTAGATAGGCCCAAAAGGGAAACCACTTGAATATCGATAAACTTCTAAATCTTCCTTCATTGCTTGTCTAGAAAGAATATGCTAGGCCCAAAATATTGCATGCGGAAGGACTAAACATCCTCCTAGACTTAATGCAAATGTGAGGTATTATATTAAATTATAGATATAAGTGACAAGTGTATTGAGAAGAGTATACGCCAAAACTATAGCATTGGATAAACTCAATGTTGTTTCTTGAATATCATAAAGCAAGAGAACTAATGCTAATAGCATTTATGAATGGAAGCTAAGGATAAATGTAAAACCTATGATGTTGCCTACAAGAACCTATTTAGATCATGCAAACTCCAAGAATCGGAATAAATCTTTGAGCCCACCAAGTAAAGGGCAAGTTACAACCTAGAAGCATGATATTATTAGGAAAGGTGGGATGCCCTATGAGGTATGTTGCATCGATAACGAAGAAAAGAGGCTACAAGGATAAACCTAGTATGTAACTATTCACTCCAAAAGCAAAAAAAAAAATGCATTCCTAGAGTTTTAGCCACAATGGAAAAGGAAAACCACATTCCTAATGTGAGAAAAACATGGCCATGATTCCTTAAATAAAACCCTAAATTTATTGTTACTATCAATATATGGTGGGGGTAGGGGAGGGGCCAAAACTCAAATAAGATCCCAAACTCAACGCTGTGGAGACTAATAAACAATGCATACGTTTTATATTAGAAGTTATACACATTTAGAGCACTATAAACAGAATCAATGCTATATAATGGAAGAATGATAGGTTTATGGTATGATACCCTTACCTTCTCCATTGCAAAATGGAATCACAAAAGAACCCATTAGTAAATAACCACAAAAAAATATTAAACTAAATGATGTCTTTGCATTTCTCCAAGGGAACAGATAAATAATATTATAAGTATAAAGAACAAGGTCCTATTGTGTTAGCCCTCTCTAAGGTATTTCATTACAAACAAAAAATGTCTTACGGATACCCAATAACCATATAAACTAAAGATAGCTAAAAATGAGTCCATTCACAATAAGTGAAAATAGAAGCCATCCAAGGAGATAGGTGAAAAACAAAGCAAGGGAAGGAAGTTATCATCATCTCGTCATCATATCGAGGGAAAGTATTTGGGAAGTAGATCCATGGGATGACATACATCCCATCCTTAGTTTGTATCTTAGCATTATCAGAAACTGACCTCCAAATAACAAATATCTTGCCCAAAACCATGCCAAGAAGAAGTTAGAGTCTTAGAAAAATGAAATGAAAGTGAAAAACAAAAATAGATAGCAAAAAAAAGTAGTTATTATGTACATTGTTTCCCATTCCTTCCAAATCCTCTACATAGTTCAGGAAAGCTAATGTTAATCAAATTTTACATTCCAAAAAAAGAGTAAAACTTGATGTGGGTAATCTTGGTTGATTGCAATTGGATCTTTGGGATGCATAAGAGGGAAGGGGGAAAGCTAAAAATAAAATGAATGAAATGGATTGTAGGAAATTAGTAATGGAAGGAAGGAAAACAATTCATAGAGTCAGAAACAAAATTGGGACAATAGTAATGAAAAATTTGGAACCATAACTCCCAAAGGATATGTTGAAACCCTAATTTTAAAATGTGCTTACCTAGGAAGCCAATGCATTTTCCATATTTCAACTACCTATTTCTAAGCTTCATATCACCTTTGTTCAAAATGACAGAAAGGTTTTTATTGAACCCATACAAAACATTGCATTTAGGACAAAAAGGGGAATCACCATTAGCTAATGATTTAAGAGCCTAAATCTTGTTTGAGCACATGAACATAGTGATAAGTAAGCATAAATTAAACCCAAGTTTCATGCAAGACACTACACCTAACACATATCCCCCTGGTAGAACATAAAACCTTGCTAAAATCAATTGAGGGAAGGGGAAAAGCATATGAGGGTGGGGTTAACATATAATGTTCCCCATTGTGGCTCAATGAGTCACTAATTGACATGGTAGAGTGAATTTTTTTATCAAAATTTATAAGGTAACAAAAGTCAACCTATAGTCAATAATAAACTTAGATAAGGGCAACTCATAAGCTAAGTTATATCTTGTGTTAAAGGAAAAAAAAAATTAGGAGGGCTATTAAGAGAGGTATCAAAAATGGTATCAAACAACTGGTTTACAACACTTGGACCTACATGGGAATAAAATAAACAAATAGAATAACAAATAAGTTTTATTACAACTCTTACATGTGAAATGGTTGAGGAGGGAGAAGGAGAGGTTCTATAGTGAAGCCATGAAGGGAGTGAACATCATTGAGGTAAAGAATCATGAAAAGGGATATCAATGGAAATACCAATCTCTAGGAATCAAGATATCCAAGATATGTAGTAAGCCCTTTAAGAAACTATTAAAAGGATACAAACAGGAAATAGATAAGCATAGAACAGATAACAAACAACTATTGAGGATGTAGGTAGAGTAATATAAAATGTCAGAAGAGCAATAGAGGATGAATGCAACAATGTTAAAAATGTCTAATGATAAAAAACAATGAAAAATAATGGGTAGAACTATAATATTAAGGAAAGGATTGCAAAGGAACAAAAGGAATATTTAAAAATAAATGATCCACCTAATCTAGGAAATGAATTGTCAAATGAAACTGACATAATAAATGTGACCAGTAAAGAATTACACAATAGTGAACAAAATGAACAAACACTTTGAGAAAAAAGAATAATGTAGAAGAACTACAAGGGGAATCTAAGAAATTGATGCCATTGATTTTTGAAAGAGATTCTAAAGAGAAAAAAATGCATGGCTGAGGAATATAGAAAAATATTTTGATCTTTACCAATATTCTAACAACCCAAAAGCTAGGCCTACTACATACCAATTAAATGGTGAATCCAAAATTTGGTGGGAGAATACCAAAATTTCTAATGTAATTAATAAAAAGGAAACAACATGGAAACATTTTAAGAAGGTATTTGAGAAACAATATTTACATGAAAGATACATTGATAATAGAACCAAGGAGTTTCATGATTTGAAACTCAGAAGTATGAATATAGATGTCATCACCACCAAATTTTTAAGGTTGTTGATGTATGTACCCTACCTTTGGGGAGAAAATGAAAAGGTGAAGAGCTAACTCTAATTCTTACCCTCCTTATAATATAATCAGATTGATTTTTACAACCAAAAAATAATGGATGACGTTATGAGAAAATAAAATTGTGTCATTAGCAGTTTAGTCACAAGATAGAACAATGCAAACCATTGTCTACGAAGAAAAAGGAGATATCATATTTCAAAGGAAAGGGATTAGAATACCCACAATTTATGATGTATTTTATCATTATATTTTTTTTCTCTATCTCGATGCTTTCAGAATGAAGAAATTAAAAGAATCAACTCGCGGGATCCTTTTTACTCGTAGGACCTAGTATGTCAAATTGGGGTCTAAAACATTATTGAAGAATTTTGAGGCATTAAATGATAATTTTTTAAGGTAAAAAATTTGTCTCCTTAGCATCACACATTGTTTTCCTATTGTACATAAAAATACCTTTCTAACTATGAATGAATTGCGTCAATGAGAGTTCGTATGTGAAAATTATGCCACTCAGAATTCGACCTTCCTATTTTCACCATGATAATTTGAGAGCATGCTATGTAATCCCCCCTTATTCATGAAACATCGACTAACCACATTATTACAATGAACTAGAGTCTAGAAAAGTATATTTCATAACACTCATTAATAGATGAGGTAGTGAAACCTAGCCATTAATAGGCTACCGGGTTGTAGTATAACCGGGTGACTTAGAAGAAAAGGGGTCCCATTATTTAGAGTGAATTTGTTCCATGGATGTGCAAAATTAGCCAAGAGGGATAGGAGATAGATAACACAGAGATGTTTGTTCACTATAGTAGCCCACCGATCATAAGCCATAATTCTTTGTATGCACAACCATTTCCTTATTAGGGAAGGAGAATAGGGGAGACTCACCTTACAACTAGGTTTTCCTCTCAACAAGGTTTCTTAGGTCCTATCTCGTGTCAAATATGTTCATGTGTCACATCTCCCTTTGTTACTATTTTTTTTTTGCAAATAATTTGTCTCGATATAGTACTTTTCTTTCTCTTATGTTACATATTTTTTCTCACATCTAATAGTTTATTTCTATCTAGAAAAAATTGTCATTAAAATTATCATCTCAAATAAAAATGCAAGTTATTTTTATATTACAAACTACATATACAGTTTTTTATCTATCCTTCTCTCTTTCTCTCTCCTTCTCTCTCTCTTTACTCCTCTCTCCCTCACTCTCTTTCCATCTTTCCCTTGTCAATCCCTCTCTCTCTCCACCTTTCTCCCTCTACGTCATTCTTCTTCACTCCCTCTCTCTCCCCCTCAAACTCCATCCCTCCCCCCTTCTCTCTTTTGACTCTTCTCTTCCTTCCTCTCCCTCCCTTTCTCTCCCACACCCCTCTATCCCTCCCCCCATCACTTTCTCTCTCCCTCTTCCCTCCAACCCTTTCCATTTCCATTTCTCCAAGGGAACGGATAAATATATTATAAGTATGAAGAACGGGGTCCTAGTGTGTTAACCCTCTCTGAGGCATTTCATTACAAACACAAAATGTCTTACGGAGACCCAATATCCATATAAACTAGAGATAGTTGAAAATGAGTCCATTCACAATAAGTGAAAATAGAAGCCATGCAAGGGGACGAATGAAAAAACAAGCAAGGGAAGGAGGTTATCATCATCTCATCATCGTACTAAGGGAAAGTATTTGGGAAGTAGTCCATGGGATGACATACATCCCCTCCTTAGTTTGTATCTAAGTATTATCAGAAAATCACCTCCAAATAACAAACCTCATGCCAAGAAGAATTTAGTGTCTTAGAAAAATGAAATGAAAGTGCAAAACAAAAATATATAGCAAACAAAAGTAGTTATTACCTACATTGTTTCCCATTCCTTTCAAATCTTCTACATAATGCAGGAAAGATAATGTTAATCCAATTTTACATTTCATAGAAAGAATAAAACTTGATGTGGGTAATCTCAGACGATTGCAATCTGAGCTTTGGGATGCATAAGAGGGAAGGGGGAAAGCTAAAAATAAAATGAAGGAAATGGATTGTAGGAAATTAGTAATGAAATGAAGGAAAACAATTCACAATAGTAATGAAAACTCTCGAACCATAACTCTGAAAGGATATGTTCAAACCCTAATTTCAAAATGTGGTTACCAAGGAAGCCAATTGATTTTCCAGTTTCAATTACCTATTTCTAAGCTTCATATCACCTTTGTTCAAAATGATAGAAAATGTTTCTATTAAGCCGACAGAAAACATTGCATTTAGGACAAGAAGGAGAATCACCATTAGTTAATGATTTAAGAGACTAAATACCGTTTGAGCACATGAACATAGTGATAGGTAAGCATAAATTAAACTCAAGTGTCATGCGAGACACTACACCGAACACATATCCCCCTAGTAGAACATAAATCCCTGTTGAAATCAATTGAGGGAAGGGGAAAAGCATATGAGGGTGGGGTTGACATATAATGTTCCCAACGCTTGAGTATCATATCTGCAATGTAACCATTAATGATCCTCTTATATCAAGTTTCATCTCCGCCCCTTATATTCTGCTATAAGACAAAATCGATCAACCTAAAAAAATAAGAAAATATCAACCAGCAAAACGAGCTACACGTTTTTACTACACCAAAAAAACAGTAAAAGAAAACCGACTGTAAAAACCAACTAACATGTTTAGCAATGAAAGTACAGAGGAAGCTGATACAAGCCAAACGAAAATGAAAGAGAACAACCAAGAAACCAACGCAATTTAGAGAAGATGAAACGAATCAGATGAATCTATCGTAATGTTGGCTTTCTCACATCCTTATATCATTTCCATGTGAAACTGTCGTTAACATTCTAACGTTTACTTTCTATATATCATTTCCATTTGAAACGGCTTTAAACATTGTAACGTTTAATTTCTACGTATCATTTCCATTTGAAACGGTCATAAACATTCTAATGTTTACTCTCTTATTATCAAATCCACTACCATCTCCTTCGAAATATTGCTCGGAATACAGCGTTGTGTTTCATTCAAAATAACAACCATAGGTTGACAATTTTCATAATGTTCGTGTTAGACAGGAATGGAATGGGAATGAGGGAGTTGGAAAATCGCTTAGAGAATCGCCTTTTACATTAAACCGGATTGGGAGGTTTGTTGGTTTGTTTTGTTTTTTTTTTTATTATCAAATATGAAATTTACATTTACATTTAGATCTTCTTTCATCTTTATATTTACACTGACATCTTTTTATTCTTGAAATTAACCCAAAAAAATAAAGCATAATTTTGTTATATATTATTAATTTTATTTATTATTTGTTTTTATAATATTATATTTTATTATAAAAATTAAATAAATCAATCATATTTATATTTTGTAGAAAATTATTATCAATTAACTGAAATTAAATAATTGAAAATAAAAATACAAATACAAATTATATTTTTAGCAATTAATAAATATATTATTATTTCAATTATTACTCTCAAACTTTTTTTAGAAACAATTTAACTTGTAGTTGCCTGACATAAAAATAAAACACAGAAAAGTCACCTGGCTTGTTAAAGGTATAGTCTAAGACATAAAATACTGAAAGGTCACATGTTTTTGTTAAAGTTATAGTCTAAGTGCCATTCTCTCCGTAAATAGATCTGATGATTTTTCTTTAAAAATTAATATTACTTGGGATACTATATTGCTTTTCACTTTACTAAATAAAAGTGAGAAAAATAAATTATTACTAAAATAAATGTTTTTCTTTAATCTTTTAAGATTTAAATCATAATGTTTTAAGATTTTTTTCATTAAATTTTGTAGAATATGATTTTGGGGATTTATAGATTATTTTCTTTTGATTTTTCAAATCTAAAAGGACATCTACCTTTAAGATAAAATATTCAAGAGCATAAGAGCATAAGAGTGGTAAGGTCCATACACATATGCGTTGCAAGATAAGAGGTGGGAAAGATGGGGTATAGAAATCCTAGGAATCAAAGAAAAAGATTCCGAGAAAATAACTAAAAAAAAAGAAAATAAGAATAATAATTGATTTTAATAGTAATACTAATAATTTGTTTTATAGTTGTAACTAATAATATATAAATAGAATAGAGATGATAGGAGTACTCATAATAAAATTAGATAGTTAATATAAAATAATAAATGAGTAGAATAATTAGGTGATTAATAGTATTAACATATTATATATAATAATAATAGTAATAATAGGAAATAAAAACAGAATAATAATGTGTAATATGCGTGATATGTCCAACGTCGTTTTGCATGGTTACTCCATCCATTATCAGGGACCATAGAGTCACCATGTTTTGATGGTGACTCCATCCATCATCACGGACCACAGAATCACCATGTTTTGGATGGTGACTCCAGCCATCATCACGGACCACAAGCTCACCTCACCATGCGAAAGGTTGGAGAGATCGTGCATATTACATAGTCTTATTCCGGAAATCTCTAACAATATGATTAACTTTGAAAGTCTCCAATAACTAATAAAATATCTTAAAATCATATTATCATCATGATAAAATTATAAAATGTACAAAAGATATAATGTAATTAGAGATATAAACTCTGGCGCACCTTCAAATTTACACATTAATTTTTTTTTTGGCTTATATTTAATCTAGTAATAACATGTTATCATTATTAAGGTGAAGTGAACTTTCCTCTTAAACAGCCATTCGGAAGTTCCTAGTTCATATAGAGTCAGTTTTCCCCTCTAAATGTTTCTAGATGGTTTCCATAATTGAAATGGTATAGAGACATTCTTGGATGAAGATTCATTCTCTTTTAATTTTTGAAAAGCAATAATTCTCTCTATCTACAAAAGGATGAGATTTCTCTATGGGTTCACAACATTTAAACAACTTTTGAGTCTCTATAATATCCCATCGCAATGTGGTATGGCTTCCCCTTGAGAATAAAATAATGTGTTGCGGGATTATTAATAAATTTCATCATTTCCACCTAGCCCTACTAGAACTCGAGACATTTTTAATGTTAATCGTATGTATAACTCATATTAACCTCGATCGCTCACATCATATGACATGTGGACGTCTCTATTATAGCTCGCAACCTCCACTATACATTTTATCACTCCCATCATATGACATGTGGACGTCTCTATTATAGTTCAACACCTTCACTATAGGTTTTAGACCCTTTTTCGTGAATCACTAATGGTGAACATAGTGTGTCGGTTCACTTTCTACATGTCAAGTATTAGAAACATGGTTAGCCATCCATGTAACAAAGTCCCAATAGGATGTCTCAGATGAGACAATTAGGTAATTGAATGGTGTTTTTTAATCACTACAACAAATTGGTGAGATTGACTACCATCCCAGACTTGTCATTCGACATTGCTTGATTTTTGCGACAAATATTTCCATATCGGTACACTAGTGTTTTGGCAATAAACTTATTTGATTATTCATGTCACATTATTTTCACAAGGTGCATGGCTTTCATTTCACCCTATGACATTAGCTCAGGCTGCAATGGTAAGTAAAGATTAATCAAATTATATTGGATTAACTTATGTTGCTAAGGATTTTATAGGTTTTATATTTTTCTTATTTTGTTATCCTATGTGAGGAAATTCATTTCAAGTAATGAATTCTCTAGGGATTTGATGGTTTTTCAATGAGACATTCAATAAAAATTATCTAGCTAACATTTGTTTCGATATTAAAGGTGTTTGAGATGGCATAACAAAAATAGCATGCTATCCATTATTATCACAAGTTTCTTTAACTTTTGGTTTCTGAAGACATGTTTATTTTAATTATGATTGAAAGGTATCAAAATTTTAAATTTCAAAAATAATATTGTAATAAATATTGCAGACAATTTTATTTTACTAATAATAAATAAATAGATACAATTAGATGAGTGATGTTTATGAGTATGGGTTTTGATTTTATATGACGTGGTTCCGCTTGACTGCTGACAAGCTATGGAAGACAAATGGAGAGTAGAAGAATTTTTATTCTCTAAGAATAAATTTGAAGGGGGGGTAAACAATAGATCTTAAGGGGGCATGTAGCACAATGGGGATATGGTATGATGGTGGAACAAGTCCTAGGAAATAAATAGTTGTTAGTGAGAGATTTTCCACATGTTATGAGGCTATGAAGGATCAACTTGAGTTTATAAGTACCCGAGGAAAAGAGAGGAGTCTCATTTTGTGAGAGCATAAGTGAAAGGTTGAGGTTGATCTATGAATACCACCATCTAATACTTGAAAGTGAAAATCCACAAAGCTAAAATGGGCATGAGGAAATCTCTCTATATACTCACAACCCAAGGCTTAGGGGCATGTTGTTAAAGAGATTTGTCTTATCAATATAGTACAGATAGGTGGAACATCCCCCAAAAATTTCTATCATCCATATCGTTGTTGGTTCATCCATTCCTTAATTCATGTGCTCAAGTAGTGATTTCAATTCATTACTATTGATGTTACATGTAAGATATATTAAATCATGCACAAGCTCATAAAATAAGGTTGCTTAGAATGTTAGTGCCTTTTTAAGCAAATTGATAGAAATGAATATCTTGTAGGCTTCACTACCAATAATTATAACCTTTAAGAGAAGGTTATTATCCCACCCAAGAATTTCATGTCAATATTATTGTCTAATTTTTTCAAGGTTAAAAGAAATATGGATAACTTTTAAAGCTAAATGGTTGTTCACTAGATTGATGGGCATTTGAATGGTTGATGGGAAGGGTTAAAAAAAACATACACTATAAAAAGAGATTAGATTTATGCTTGCATATTAGGAAATACCTAGATAGGCCAAAAGGGAAACCACTTGAATTTCGATAAACTTCTAAATCTTCCTTCATTTCTTGTCCAAAAAGAAAATGCTAGGCACACAATATTTCATACAGAAGGACTACACATCCTCCTAGACTTAACGCAAATGTGAGGTATTAGGTTAAATTATAGATATAAGGGACAAGCATATTGAGAAGATTATATGCCAAAACTATAGCATAGGATAAACTCAATGTTGTTTCTTGAATATCACAAAACAAGGGAACTAATGGTAATAAAATTTATGAATGGAAGCTAAGGATGAATGTAAAACCTATGATGTTGCCTACAAGGACCCATTTAGACCATGCAAATTCCAAGAATCTGAGTAAATCCTTGACCACACCAAGTAAAGGGCAAGTTACAACCTAGAAGCATGAGATTCCTATTAAAGGTGGGATGCTCCATGAGGTATGTTGTGTAGATAACTAAGAAAAGATGCTACAAGGATAAACCTGGCATGTAACTATTCACTCCAAAAAAAAATAAAAAAATTATGCATTCCTAGAGTTTTAGCCACAATGGAAAAGGAAAACCACATTCTTAATGTGAGAAAAACATGGCCACAGTTCCTTAAATAAAACCCTAAATTTATTGTTATTATCAATATCTCGCAGGGGCGGGGGAGGGGCAAAAACTCAGATAAAATCCCAAACTCAAAGGTGTGGAGAATAATAAACAATGCATACATTTTATATTAGAATTTCAACACATTTAGAGCACTATCAACGAAATCAATATTCTATAATGGAAGAATGATAGGGCTATGGTATGATACCCTTCCCCTCTCCATTTCTAAACGGAATCACAAAAGAACCCATTAGTAAATAACCATAAAACAATATTAAACTAAATATGTCTTTCCATTTCTCCAAGGGAACGGATAAATAATATTAAATGTATGAAGAACAGGGTCCTAGCATGTTAACCCTCTCCGAGGTATTTCATTACAAAAGAAAAAATGTCTTCCGGAGACCCAATAACCATATAAACTAGAGATAGCTTAAAATGAGTCCATTCAAAATTAGTTAAAATAGAAGCCATGCAACGAGACAGATGAAAAAAGAAGCAAGGGAAGGAATTTATCGTCAACGTAACAAGGGAAAGTATTTCGGAAGTAGGTCCATGGGATGACATACATCCCCTCCTTAGTTTGTATCTTAGAATTATCAGAAACTCACCTCCTAATAACATACATCCTACCCAAACCATGCCAAGAAGAATAGATATCAAAAAAAAGTATTTATTACCTACATTGTTTTTCATTCCTTTCAAATCCTCTACATAATGTAGGAAAGATAATGTTAATCCAATTTTACATTTCATAGAAAGAATAAAACTAGATGTGGATAGTCTTAGTTGATTGCAATCTAAGCTTTGGGATGCATAAGAGGGAAGGGGGAAAGCTAAAAATAAAATGAAGGAAATGGATTTTAGGAAATTAGTAACAGAATGAAGGAAAACAATTCACAGAGTCAAAAAGAAAATTGGGACAATAGTAATGAAAACTCTAGAACCATAACTCTCAAAGGATATGTTGAAACCCTAATTTCAAAATGTGCTTACCTAGGAAGCCAATCCATTTTACATGTTTCAATTACCTATTTCTAAGCTTCATATAACCTTTGTTGAAAATTACAGAAAAGGTTCCTACTAAGCCCATAGAAAACATTGAATTTAGGACAAGAATCGAATCACCATTAGTTAATGATTTAAGAGCCTAAATACCATTTGAGCATATGAACATAGTGATAAGTAAGCATAAATTAAACCCAAGTGTCATGCGAGACACTACACTCAACACATATCTCCCTGGTAGAACATAAAACCTTGTTGAAATCAACTGAGGGAAGGGGAAGAGCATATGAGGGTGGGGTTAACATATAATGTTCTCCATTGTGGCTCGATGAGTGACCAAATGACATGGTAGAGTGCATTTTCTATCAAAATTTACAAGGTAACAAAATTTAACCTATATTTAATAATAAACTTAGATAAGGACAACTCATAAGCTAAGTTATATCTTGTGTTAAAACCAAAAAACTAAAAATTAGGAGAGTTATTAAGAGAGGTAACATAAATGGTATAAGACAACTGGTTTACAACACTTGGACCTACATCGGCATAAAATAAACAAATAAAATAAAAATAGAATAACAAATAAGGGAGAAGGAGAGGCTCTGTAGTGAAGCCATGAAGGGAGTGAACATCGTCGAGGTAAAGAATCATGAAAAGGGATATCTACTGAAATACCAATCTCTAGGAATCAAGGTATCCAAGATATGTAGTAAGTCCTTTAAGAAACTATTAAAAGGATGCAAACTTGAAATAGATAAGCATAGAACAGATAAAAACAACTATTGAGGATGTAGGTAGAGTAATATAAAATGTAAGAAGAGAAATAGAGGATGAATGCAACAATGTTAAAAAGGTCTAATGATAAAAAAACAATGAAAAATAATCAGTAGAACTATAATATTAAGGAAAGGATTCCAAAGGAACAACGAGGAGATTTAAAAATAAATGATCCACCTAATCTAGGAAATGAATTGTCAAATGAAACTAGCATAATAAATGTGACCACTAAAACGACAATAGTGAACAAAATGAACAAACACTTTGAGGAAAAAGAACAATGTAGAAGAACTACAAGGGGAATTTAAGAAATTGATGCCATCGATTTTTGAAAGAGATTCTAAAGAAAAAAATGCATAATTGAATAATACAGAAAAATATTTTCATCTTTATCAATATTCTAACAACCCAAAGGCTAGGCCTACTACATACCAATTAAATGGTAAATCCAATATTTTGTGGGAGAATACCAAAATCTCTAATGTAATTAATAAAAAGGAAACAATATGGAAACATTTTAAAGACGTATTTGAGAAACAATATTTACGTGAAAGATACATTGATAATAGAACCAAGGAGTTTCATGATTTGAAACTGGGAAGTATGAATATAGATGTCAGCACCACCAAATTTTTATGGTTGTTGATGTATGTACACTAACTTTGGGGAGCAAAGGAAAAGGTGAACAGATAAATCTAATTCTTACCCTCCTTATAATAGAATCAAATTGAAATTTACAACCAAAAAAGAATGGATAAAGTTATGAGAAAATAAAATTTATGTCATTAGCAATTTAGTCACAAGATAGAACAAGGCAAACCATGGTCTAATAAGAAAAATGAGATATTATATTTCATAGGAAAGGGATTGGAATACCCACCACTAATGATATGGATCTGATCATAATCAATTTTTTCTCCATATCGATGCTTTCAGAATGAAAAAATTAGAAGAATCAACTCGCAGGACACTTTTTACTCATAGGACCCAGTTTGTCAAATTGGGGTCTAAAACATTATTGGAGAATTTTGAGGGATTAAATTACAATTTTTTAAAGGGAAAACTTTGTCTCTTTAGCATCACACATTTTTTTCCTATTTTACACATAAAGACCTTTCTAATGGTAAATGAATTGGGTCAACCAGAGTTTGTATGTGAAAGTTATGTGACTCAGAATTTGACCTTCCTAATTTCACCATGATAATTTGTGTGAATGCTATGTAATCCCCCCTTATTCATGAAATATTGACTGGCCACATTCTTACAATGAACTAGAGTCTAGAAAAGTATATATTATAACTCTCGTTAATAGATGAGGTAGTCAAACCTAACCACTAATAGGCTATCGGGTTGTAGTATAACAGGGTGACTTGGAAGAAAAGGGGTTCCATTATTTAGAGTGCATTTGTTCCATGGATGCACAAAATTAGCCAAGAGGGATAGGAGATAGAGAACTCAGAGATGATTTGTGCACTATAGCAGCCCATCGACCACAAGCCATAATTCTTTGTACTCACAACCATTTTCTTATTAGAGAAGGAGAATAGGGGAGCCTCACCTTCCAACTAGGTTTTTCTCTCAACAAGGTTTCTTAGGTCTTATCTCATGTCAAATATGTTCATGTGTCATTTTTTTCCCTTGGAAAAAGTCGTAATTCCCATTAATTTTGAAAATTACATTTTGTAAATGCCAAAGCATTGCAAAGACAAGGCTATGTAGCTTAACAAAAAATGGTTCACACAAGTGTCAACTACAACGAAAAAACTGATAAAAAAATCCATGCCTGGAGCATTGAGATGCCAAATAGGCGGGAGATCAAGTTTTCTTCCCCTTTTTTTTCTCTACCTTACGCCACTCGCCATGGGCCGGATGCATGGGAACGAGTTGAAGTGGATTTTCCTCACTGGGTGGAGGGTTTTCCTTGTCAGAGTCCGAGGTGTCTGATTTATGCTGCCTTTTGGTTCGACTGAGTTCCATTGTGTCGAAAGCCTTTTTCGGTTGCGATTCCATGGGCACTTGTGGAGATTGTTTCTGCGGTTCTACTTGGCTGTTATCATTTGGGATGGGTAATTGCTCCTCACCTTCTTCCTCTTCCTCAGGGTCTGGTGAGGGGAATGTCCACCCTTTTTTTTTCCCGGATTTCCTCCTTCTTTGGTTGTCTTTTTTATAATCTGGATAGGCATTTTGTAGGTGCCGTGTCTGCCGACATATTCTGCATCAGAATGTTGTGTTTTCATAATATATTGTTTGCATCCAGCTACGATCTTTATGCTTCAGTACTATGCGGTCCGGTAATCCTTAGCTAAGATCAGCTTCCACACAGATATGTGCGAAAGTGTAGATTCCATCTTCCACTCGCTGAGTATCCATTTTAATATATCTGCCAAAGGATTTTCTGATGCACGCGAGTGTTTTTTGGTCCCAAAAATGTGCAGGGAGGTTATGTGGCCGTACCCATACTGGCATCCTGGTAACGATGAAGGAGTTTGCATCAAACTCTGGGGTCCAAGGTGTAATGAAGAGTCCTGAAGATCCCCAAAACCACGGTCCCTCCTAAATTACTAGGGCCCTGACCTCTTCTGAAGGAAGTTTGACTATAAAAAAACCTTTGGAAAAGAGCATGACATCACAATTAAGAGACCATTTTGTGAATATCCAGTGAAAAAGGTCCATGGGTTTTGGCCAGAAACCATTGAAGCGACAGATGAGGGCTTGTCTTTAATAAATGTTACGTACCTCCTCTGCTTCTGCTGTATCTATTGTTAGTTCAGGTGTATAGTTCAGTTGCTCCACAATATATGGGTTGGGTTCTCTTCCAGCCTGCTGTGGAGCTGCAGAAGAAGATTCACCCCTGCAGAATATGCTTGTAAGATGTTCCTTTGATTTTGTGCTGCTGGTGTGGTTATGGGCTGTGTTTTGCTTTAGATCCGCTTCCCCCTTCTGTTTTTTTTCGTGGGCCGCTGGCTGCTGCACCTCCACGTAGCCTCAAGTTGAGAATAATATTAGATCCTGGCTTGATGTTGTAGTCGTCAATTGCTCTGTGATCCTGTAACGATCTTCTCTCAGAGAGAAAATGTTGATATCCTTCCGGGAGGCTAGTGTGTTTGGCAATCTTTTCCTTTAGATTTGAGACATTGTCTGAAGCTTGAACCCAGATTAAGGTTGATTTGCCAGAGGGGGGCTTTATAATGACTTGGAAGCATGGATCTGGTAAAGTTGCCGCCAGAGAGAATATGGGAGCTGTTCTCCACTGTTTTGTATTCAGGCTATCCTCGTGCCAGATCGATGAAGAGTGTCTGTGCATGACCCGTCACCACTACCGAACAATGCTTCTTGAAGGTGCAGTGGATTAGGTGGCTGAAGTTTGGCGCAGCCAGTCCCGATGGCCTTTCGCAATCCAGAGTTCCAGAGCTCTTCGATCTTGGCGTTTCCTTTCATTGTTGTCCAGATCGGGTAGATCCAGCCCAGATCTAGGATGTTTATATCTATGCACAGTGGGAGGGAGCAGATCCACTTCATGCCGACACACAACATTGTTATTCAGAGCCCCGTCGCCGTCTAAATCCCCTTCGCTCATCATCACCCTATGCTTTGAATCCGTTAGGGAGTCCAACTCTAACTAACCTGTATTTCGCCTCAGGCTCTCCAAAATTTTCAAATCCAGCTGGGGATCTACCAAAAAGCGGAAGCTGTTGCAGAGCTCTGCCATGAAATCGTGCTCTCCCAATTTCTCTGCCTTCATTTCTTTCCAGATCCGCCGGGAGGATTGAGCAACTGGTTCGGGTTTGAAGACTTCATTTTCTTCCTCTGCGGTAATGGTAATGGAGGAGGCCGAGGTCGAGGTCGTCACGAAGGCTTTAGGGCTCCTGCGACCCGCATGCAACACAGAGAGCATCGATGTCGTGGGAGCCATGAGGCGGCAGGTTAACAGTTCGAGTCGCAGGGCTTCACGCTTCGCTGCCACAATTTCCTAAACAAGTCCAACCATGTTCATGTGTCATATCTCCCTTTATTAATATTTTTTTTGTTTGCAAATCATCTCTCTCGATATAGTACTTTTCTTTCTCTCATGTCACATATTTTTTCTCACCTCTAATAGTTTATTTCTATCTAGACAAAATTGTCATTAACATTATCATCTCAAATAAAAATGCAATTATTTTTATATTACTAACTACATATACAGTTCTTTATCTCTCCTTCTATCTTTCTCTCTCCTTCTTTCTCTCTTCCCTCCTCTCTCCCTCACTCTATTTCCATCTTTCCCTTGTCACTCCCTCTCTCTCTCTCCACCTTTCTCCCTCTACTTTGTTCTTCTTCCCTCCCTCTCTCTCCCCCTCAAACTCCATCTCTCTTAGCTTCCCTCTTTTGAGTCTTCACTTCCTTCCTCTCCCTCCCTTTCTCTCCCACATCCCTCTATCTCTCCCCCCATTACTCGTTCTCTCCGTATTCGCTCCAACTCTTTCATCATATCCCTCAAAAAATGCCCAACACCCAAAACTACAAATCTCGCACTAATGGTTCATAATTTCAAATTATTTTCAACATTTTCCAAAACAACGTTGAATCAATATGAGAATTATGTTGGTCTGACCACAAAATAAGAAATCAAATATTTTGAAAAGAAACTTTAATCGTCAAACATAAAATACGAAATAGTACAAATCCTCTTATGTTGTTGATAAAACAACTCAAGATGTTAAATTTTGACATCAAAACAAAATACTTTAACCATCAAATACAAAATACTAAATGTAATGTTAGAAATTATCGAAGTCCTCAAATGCAGTGGACATAAATAGTTAAAACGTTAAATTTTAATGCGAACAACGTAAATTCTTCCTATGTAAAGATTAAATTTTGCAGTTCAAAATTACTCAAATTCAAACTTGACCGAAAGTAAATTTTCAAATTTAAGAGAATTTTAATTTCAACAGCAAACTCATTAAACAACCTCAAACTTTAATAGGCATTTTCTCTGAAACTCAATTTCTCGCATAGAACAACATATATCATGTGTCACAAATTTGACATTATGGATCTTCTGAAGGAAAATTGAAGAAATTATTGTAAAATGAAAATATTATCTCTGAAAGTGCCCTCTACGTTATTTTGTCAAACGAAACCATAATGAATTCCATATCCCTCAAAAATTCATTGCAGAAAGCCAATAAAATATTGCCGCGTACAAGGTTTTTCATATTGCAACTAATTTTACACGACCCACCAACATTTTTATTCATGCATTTCATTTGGTTTATCCAATTTGATAGACTCGCCATAAATATGAGACTGAAATGAGAAGAAATGTTTTAAGGGAAGAGATCTTTCGTAAATTCTGGTGATTTAACATTATGGCAAATTAATAAAAATAAGTTTGAAGATATCCATAGAATATTTGTCTCCCTCTCTAAAACCTAATGTATTTTGTTCTAGGCATAAAACAAATGTCATAAATGAATATGGAGTTTATGTCACATGTCGCCCTAGAACACAAGATTCAAATGAGGAACATCCAAAAGCCTCAATGTTTACTATGACTCATCAGATCAATACCTATATTTCCAAAAACACAACCTTCCACAAATCATTTCATTGTCTAGTATGCTTAAAAAGATTTAACTGTATAGCAAAACACAAGGCATGAATTCCTATAGTTAGATATGCTCAACTAAAGATGATATTTCCAAATATTTCATTCATTAGGTGTATCTTTGCATCTTTACAAACAATGTCCCATTAACATCCATTATTAATACAGCTGTAGCGAACTTTGTGTTAAGTATACAGTTCTAACCAAGAATTTCAATGTCTGAAACATTGAAAATTAAAATCAGCTTCTCATATCATCAAATATATGAAGTGGATATCAAGCACAGACCCGGCATTAATGATAAAAGCTTCAAATCCACTAGAGAGATCAATATTGAATGGGATAGATTTAACAGTAATAATGATTAATCAATACATAATTAGTATTGAACACAATTCAGAATCAAAGTTCCTCGTCCTCCTCGTGCGTGACCAGGCTTTTGTTTTGGGTTAGGTTTTGGCCTTTCCACCTTGTATCTTTACTATTGAAGTTTTCATTCGCTCTGTTCATTTCTCTTTCATTTCCATTTTATGAGAAGTTCCTCTGAATTTTCTACTTCACTGGACTTCTAGTGGAATCCTTCTGTTCTTTGCCCCTCAGCGTTATTTATGTATTGAAAGCGATTCAGTATTATCCCTAATTTTGGCTATTCTATACTGATGAGAAATTCTATGATTCTCTAATTCAGTTCTTCTAACTTAAATTCTCAGACTAAGAGAAGCATTTTGGTGCATATAGAAACAATGCACTATGAAAAGATAAATCATTCATATTTATATTTTGCAAAAAATTATTATCAATTAACTTAATTTAAATAATTAAAAATACAAATTATATTTTTAACAATTAATAAATATATTATTAATTCAATTATTACTCATCAAACTTTTTTATAAACAATTTAATTTGTAGTTGTGTGACATAAAAATAGAATGCAGAAAAGTCACATGGATTGTTAGAGATATAGTCTAAGTCTCATTCACTCCGTAAATATATATGATGATTTTTCTTTAAAAATGAATATTACTTTTTGATACCATATTGCTATTCACTTTACTAAATAAAAGTGAGAAAAATAAGTTATTACTAAAATAAATGCTTTTTCTTTAATTTTTTTAAATTTAAATCATAATGTTTTGAGATTTTTTTCATTAAATTTTGTAAAATCTGATTTTGGATATTTATAGATCATTTTCGTTTGATTTTTCAAATATAAAAGGAGATCTACCTTAAAGATCAATTGTTTAAGAGCATAAGAGTGATAAGTTCCATACACATATGTGTTGCATGATAAGAGGTGGGAAAGGTGGGGTATAGAAGTCCCAGGAAATAAAGAAAAAGATTCAAAGAAAACTAACTCAAAAAAAAGAAATTAAGAATAATAATTGATTTTAATAGTAATAGTAATAATTAATTGTATAATTGTAATGAATAATATATAAATAGAATAGAGATGATAATATTACTGATAATAAAATTAGATAATTAATATAAAATAAGAAATGAGTAGCAAGACAATATAATATTATCCTAGAGAAATTAGGTGATTAATAGTATTCACATATTAGATATAATAATAATAGTAATAAAAGAAAATAAATAACAAAATAATATTGTGTAATGTGTGTGATGTGCCCAACGTTTTGGATGGGGACTCCATCCATCATCAGGGACCACAGAATCACCATCCAAAACATTGGACATATCACACATATTACACAATGTTATTCCAGAAATCTCTAAAAATATGATTAACTATGAAAGTCTTCAATAACTAATAAAATGGGTCAAAATTATATCATCATAATGATAAAATTATATAATGTACAAAAATTATACTGTAGTTAAAAATATAAACTCTAGTGCACCTTCAAATTTACACATTATTTTTTTGGCTTATATTTGATCAAATGATGACATGTTATCATTATTAAACAAGCATTCTACTTCCGAGTTTACATACAGTCAGTTTCTGTGTGAATGTTTCTAAATAGTTTCCATAAATAAAATGGTATAGAGGCATTCTTGAATGAATATTCATTCTCTTTTAATTTTTGAAGAAAAACAATTCTCTCTATATATAAAAGGGATGAGATGAGATTTCACTCTAGGTTCCACAACATTTAAACAAATTTTGACTCTCTATAATATCACATCGCATTGTGGTATGGCTTCCCTTTGAGAATAAAATAATGTGTTGGGACATTATTAGGACATTGCATCATTTCCACCTAGCCCTACTAAAACTCAAGACATATTTAATGTTAATCATACTTATAACTCATATTAACCTTGATCCCTCACATCATATGACATGCGGACCTCTTTATTATACCTCACAACCTCCACTATACGTTTTAGACCCTTTTTCCTGGGCCACTAATGGTGATGATAGTGTGCAGGTTCACTTTCTACGTGCCAAGCATCAGAAACATGGTTCTGAGCCATCCATGTAACAAAGTCATAGTTGGATGTCTCAGATGAGACAAGGTAATCGAATGATGTTTTCTAATCAAATATTTGACCATACAAGACTTGTGATTCAACATTGCTTGATTTTTGCAGACAAATATTTCCATATCGGTAGACTAGTGTTTCAGCAATACGCTTATTTGATTATTCATGTCACCTTATTTCCACAAGCTGCATGGTTTTCATTTCACCCTATGACACTAGCTCAAGCTGCAATGCTAAGTAAATATTATTCAAATTATATTGAATGAATTTATGTTGCTAATGATTTTATAGGGTTAATATTTTTCTTATCTTGTTATCATACGTGAGGAAAGGAATTTCAAGTATTGAATTCTTGGGGGATTTGATGGTTTTTCAATGAGCCATTTAATAAAAACTATTTAGCTAACATTTGATTCGGTATTACATGTGCTTAAGAGGACATAACAAAAATAGTTTACTATCTGCTATTATCAAAAGTTTCTTTAACTTTTGGTTTACGAAGATATGTTTCTTTTAATTATGGTTGTAATGTCTTGAAATTTTAAATTTCAAAAATAAAAACAAAAACAAAAACAAAAAACACTTTTTATGCATTGCTGGACTTTTAGCCACAATGGAAGAGGAAAACCACATTCATAATTTCAGAAACACATGGCCATTGTTCCTTTAAGACAACCCTAAATTTATTTTTATTATAAATATATGGCAGCGGTAGGTGAGGGACCAAAACTCAAATAGGATCCCAAACTTCAAGGTGTGGAGAATAATAAAAAATGCATACATTTTGTATTAGAAGTTCTACACATTTAGAGCATTGGAAAGAGAATTAATATTATATAATGGCATAATTGTAAGGCTATGGTATGATACCCTTACCCTCTCCATTGCTAAATGGATTCACAAAAGAACCAATTAGTAAATAGCCATAGAAAAATATTAAACTAAATGATGTGTTTCCATTTATCCAAGGGAATGAATAAATAATGTTATAAGTATGAAGAATGGGGTCCTAGTGTGTTAACCCTCTCCAAGGTATTACATTACAAACAAAAATTGTCTTATGGAGACCCAATAACCAAATAAAATAGAGATAGTTGAAAATGAGGCCGTTTACAATAAGTGAAAATAGAAGTCATTCAATGAGACATATCAAAAACAAACCAGGGGGAGGAAGTTACAATCATCTCATCATCGAATCGAGGGAAGTATTTGGGAAGTAGTTCCATGGGATGACATACATCCCCTCCTTATTTTGTATCTTACAATTATCAGAAACTTTCCTCCAAATAACAAACCTCCTGCCCAAACCATGCTAAGAAGAATTTAGTGTCTTAGAAAAATGAAATGAAAGTGAAAAACAGAAATAGATAGAAAAAAATTTAGAAATTACCTACATTGTTTTCCATTCCTTTCAAATCCTCTACATAGCACAGGAAAGATAATGTTAATCCAATTTTATGTCTCATACAAAGAATAAAACTTGATGTGGGAAATTTCGGTTGATTACAATCTAAGCTTTGGGATGCATAAGAGGGAAGGGGGAAACTAAAAATAAAATGATGGAAATGGATTGTAGGAAATTAGTAATGGGATGAGTAAAAACAACATACATAGTCAGAAATAAAATTGGGACAATAGCAGTGAAAAATCTAGAACTCTAACTCTCAAAGGATATGTTCAAACCCTAATTTTGAAATGCACATACCCAGGAAGCCAACATTTTCCACATGTCAAGTACCTATGTATAAGCTTCAGATCACGTTTTTTCAAAATGACACAAAACGTTTCTATTAAGACCATAGCAAACATTGCATTTAGGACAACCAACGGAATCACTATTAGTTAATTATTTAAGAGCCGAAATAACATTTGAGCACATGAACACAATGATAATTAAGGGGAAATTAAACCCAAGTGTCATGTGAGACACTACACTAAATGCATATCCCCTTAGTAGAAAATAAAACCTTGTTGAAATCAATTGAGGGAAGGGGAATAACATTAGAGGGTGGGGTTAACATATAATCTTCCCCATTGTGACTCAATGAGTCACCAAATGACATGGTAAAGTGAATTTTTTATCAAAATTTATAAGGTAACAAAAGTCAAACTATAGTCAATAATAAACTTATATAAGGAAAACCCATAAGCTAAGTTATATCTTGTGTAAAAACCAAAAAAAAATAAAATTAGGAGAGTTATTAACAGAGGTATCAGAAATGGTATCAAACAATTGGTTTACAACACTTGGACCTACTTGGGCATAAAATAAAAATAGAATAACTAATAAGCTTTATTACAACTCTTACATGTTAAATGGTTGTGAAGGGACAAGGAGAGGCTCTGTAGTGAAGCCATGAAGGGAGTGAACATCATCGAGGTAAAGAATCATGAAAAGGGATATCTATTGAAATACCAATCTCTAGGAATCAAGATATCCAAGATATGTAGTAAGTCCTTTAAGAAACTATTAGAAGGATGCAAACTCGAAATAGATAAGCATAGAACAGATAAAAGAGAGCTATTGAGGATGTAGGTAGAGTAATATAAAATGTAAGAAGAGAAATAGAGGATGAATGCAACAATGTTAAAAAGGTCCAATGATAAAAATAAAAAATAAAACAAAAAGAAATATTGGGTAGAACTATAATATTAAGGAAAGGATTCCAAAGGAACAAAAGGAAGATTTAAAATTAAAATATCCACCTAATCTAGGAAATCAATTATCAAACGAAAATGACATATTAAATGTGACCACTTAGTCATTAGACAATAGTGAACAAAATGAAAAAATGCTATGAGGAAAAAGAACAATGTAGAAGAAATACAACGAGAATTTAAGAAATCAATGCCATCAATTTTTTAGGGAGATTCTAAAGAGAGAAGAAAAACACATGGTTTAGTAATATAGGAAAATACATCTTTATCAGTATTCTAACAACCCAAAATCTAGGCTTACTACATACCAATTAAATGGCGAATCCAATATTTGGTGGGAGAATACCAAAATTGATAATGTAATAAAAAATTTTAGGAGATATTTGAGGAAAAATATTTACCTCAAAGATACATTGATAATAGAACCAAGGAGTTTCATGATTTGAAACTAGGAAGTATGAATATAGATAACATCACCACCAAATTTTTAAGGTTGTTGATGTATGTACCCTACCTTTGGCGAGAAAAGGAAAAGGTAAAGAGATACCGATGATGATTACCCTCCTTATAATGGAATCAAATTGAATTTGACAACCAAAAAAGAATGAATGAAGTTATAAGAAAAGAAAAATTGTGTCATTAGAAATTTAGTCACAAGACAAAACAATACAAACCATTGTCTACTAACAAAAAGGATATATCATATTTCAGAGGAAAACTGGAATACCACCAATTTATGATATGGATTTGATCATTATAAATTTTTTCATTTATCTCGATGCTTTCAAAATGAAAAAAATTGGAAGAATCAACTCATACGACCCTTTTTACTAGTAGGACACAGTTTGTCAAATTGGGGTCTAAAACATTATCGGAGCATTTTGAGGCATTAAATGACATTGTTTTAAGGGAAATATTTTGCCGCTTTAGCATCACACCAATTTCTTCTATTGTAGACACAAATACCTTTCTAATGGTGAATGAATTGCATCATTCGGAGTTCGTATGTGAAAGTTATGCCACTCAGAATTTGACCTTCCTATTTCACCACAATAATTTGAGAGGATGCTATGTAATCCCCCAATATTCATGAAAAATGGGCTAGCCACATTATTACAATGAAAATGACTCTAGAAGATTATATATTGTAACTCTCATTAATAGATGAGGTGATCAAACTTAGCCACTATTAGGCTATCACGTTGTAGTATAACTAGGTCACTCGGAAGAAAATGGGCTCAATTATTTCGAGTGAATTTGTTCCATGGATGCACAAAATTATCCAATAGGGATAGGATATAGAGCACATAGAGATGATTTGTGTACTATCGTAGCCCATCGACCACAAGCCATAATTCTTTGTACTCACAACCATTTTCTAATTAAAGAAAAATAATAGAGGAGCCTCCCTTCCAACTAGGTTTTCCTCTCAACAAGATTTCTTAGCTCTTATGTCATGCCAAATATGTTCATGTGTCACATCTCCCTTTATTACTATTTTTATTGTTTTTGAAAATCATCTGTCTCAATATAATAATTTTCTTTCTCTTATGTTACATATTTTTGCTCACCTCTAATAGTTTATTTACATCTAGACAAAATAGTCATTAACAATTATCATCTCAAATAAAAATGCAAATTATTTTTATATTAAAAAATACATATACAATTATTTATCTCTCCTTCTCTTGTTCTCTCTCCTTCTCTCTCCCTCACTCTCTTTCCATCCTTCCCCTGTGACTTCCTCTCTCTCTCCACCTTTCTCGCTCTACGTCGTTCTTCTCCCTCCCTTTCTCTGCCACATCCCTCTATCTCTCCCCCCACCACTTTCTCTCACCCTCTTCCCTCGAACTCTTTTATTATCTCCATCCCCATCTCCTTCCCACTCTCTCCTCCTTTTTTGTGTCTTCCTCTCTCTCTCTCTCTTCCCCTTCTCTCCATTAGAAGATCAAAATGCATAAAATGTTTTCTTACTTTGATAAAAAATTGTGGTAATTTTTAATTATATTGTCTTCTTATGTCTTATTTTCATCAAGCAACTATCAAACCATAAAGAACATGAATATCACAACAATAATAGAACATAGTATGTAGGATATCGGCTAGGGAAAGCCCTTCTCCTAGGGGAAAACCAAATTAAAATTATCTTCTTCTTATAGAACCAAGACAAAATGAGAGCTTCAAGACCTATATACCAAGACAAATACTCGATCTGAGAAACCAAGTCATCCTTCCAAGAAATAATTCTTGATATAATCTTATGTCAACAAAGTAAATGAAACTCAAACTTCTCTTTTGTTGCTCACATCATATTTTGGGCCCTTAACTGTAGGTTTGCAACGCGCTCTACATTTTTTAGCCCTACAATAGGTGAAAAACTCTTGTCCTTTTTGCATGTGTGAAAGGAAATAGTTAAGAATTAGGTCTTCCTTCCTTTGCTAAGGATTCTTCTTCTCTTCTAGTCTCTTCACTACTATATATAAATTTCCATGTTGTTGAATAGGCCTTCCTAGTATGAGTTCTTCAGGATAGGCCACCTTGGTCTTGGAGGAATCCTTTGACACTTTAAAAACAAAAGTAAATCTTCTCTTTTGATGCAAAATGGCCACTAGGATATTATATACATGTCAATAACTCTCTTGATTTATGAAAAATAACATTTTTACTTGAAGATACCTAAAAGCATAAAGAACATGCTTGACCTAATTAACTTGAGCGTGAAACCCATGCTTATAAAATAATAATTATTTTTCTCCTTCTTATTTTTACATAAAATATAAAATATCAAGAGTACACGAGTCATTATGAAGAACGAATGTAATTACATTTTTCAATGCTCTCCCTATCTCGTTCCTCTCCTCTTCTCTTTCTTCCCTCCTCTCCTATCTACCTCACTTTTTCTCAATCTCTCCCTTGTCACTCCTTCTTCGTCTCCACATTTATCTCTTTATGCCTTCGTTATTTCATCCCTCTCTCCCCCCCTCCATCTCTCTCTCTCTCTCTCTCTCTCTCTCTCTCTCTCTCCCTCTCTCTCTCTTTGTCATGTCCCTCTCTCTCTCTCTCTCTCTCTCTCTCTCCGCCATCCAACTTTGTTACTATCCCCTTCTTCTCTCTCTTAATTATGATCGCGTTGTATTGTGTTTAAGGAAGTATCTAAATTAAAAAGGTTGAATTGGTTGTAAAATATTAAACCTATATTTTGGTTGAATTGTGTTAAGGAAAATACAATAATGAAAAACTGAAACAAATCATGCTCTATCTTTCCTCCATTATTGATAGTCACTTTGCTTGCTCTCATCACTTGGATCCTTAGTTAGGATGGATCTATGTTGTTTCTTCATAATATCATTTATATTATATAAAGTTCACATCATTATACATAAAAGTGTTCTCATTTTTTAATTTTACTAATACCTTGATTCAATTTCTATAGAAATATTTTTAGTAGTCATGAGGATAGAGGATTTAGGTATATCTCAAAATTACTTATAACCTTTTCCCTTTTAGATTCCATTGAAAAAATGTTATCGAATTAAATAATACAATACATTTTGATTGTGAAATAGCTTATGGTTTTTGGGCATGTGGTAATGATAATTCATGGTATTGGCCCATGGTATTATTCAAATCATATTTGCAAATTAATAATATCCATTTTCAAGTGGGGATGAATATTCATAGCTAACAGTCTTTTCATATTGTTATAAAATATTTTGAATGTGAAATAAGTTCTGATTTTTTTGCATGTAGTACTGATAAGCCATGGTATTGTAGCAAAATCTATTCACATGTTCATAATATGAATGGAAAAGTTGGGGTGGATATCCATGGTTAAGGATCTCGTGATAAGCCATGGTATTGGCCCATGCTATTATAAGAGATTTTATTTACAAGTTAATAATATATATGGTAAAGTGGGGGTGAATATCCATGGTTAAGAAACTTTTGGCATTGTCAATAGAATATTTTGATTGTGAAATAATTCATGTCTTTCAAGGTATGCTGTATTGGTTAGTCATGGTATTGGTCCATGATATTGTAAAAAAGCCTATTTACTAGTTAATAATATCCACTGTAATATGGGGGGTCAATCTCCATGGTTAATAATTGTCATATTGCTATAAAATATTTTGGTTGTGAAATAAGTTATTGTTTTTGGGAATGCGGTATTTATAAGCCATGGTGTTGGCCCATGGAATTGTAGGCAATCTTATTCACAAGTCAAATTAATTGTAAGATGTTTTAAATTTTTTTCAACATTGTTTTTCTTTGATTTCGTTAAAATTTAGTGGGGATTTTTTGGAATGATAATTTTGAGCTCTTTATATGCACATTTAATTGTCTCGCATTTTCTAAAATATTAGTGACGAAGAGCTGGATTGCATTTACAAGATAATGGCGCAAGACCAGGATCAGGTTAACCCAACTAAAGATGGGAGAATCTCATGGGAGTGTGATAGTTCCTCTACTTTGGATTCCGATGAAGAAATAGAACATTGGTAGAACTGGTTGCACAAAGTTACAATGCTGAATTGCAACATGATGATCCGATCCCTACGGCACGTGATGACCGAAGCAAGGGAAATGCTAGTGGATGATGGGGTAGGAAGAATGAATGGACCCTTAGACAAATTTGAAAGTACTGTATTGGAATAGCAGCAGTGCAGATCACTCGCATGGGTGTTGCACACATATACGTCAGAAGGATATCGGGAATTAGCGCAAATATATAAGATGAATGCGCTTACAATTTGGAAGACCCCATGGTGGAAAAAGATAGAACAGCTTGCAAGCACACCCTTGTGAATGGGTATAGATGTACATAGAATAGACTATTCTAGCGCACAACAATATTACAATAGCATGCCCAAACAGGATGCATTGGAGGAAGAAATGGATCACTCTACCAAGTGTGCAGGGGAAAGCATTCACCAAGGTATGCAATGTCATGAACAAGGATCAACGAATACCATGTAAAAAAGGGAACCTACATGCCCCAGTGGTCATATGGGCATCTACGACACTATGCAAGAACCTGGCCGCAAAGTTGAGTCTGAGGCTGTAGAATGGTATAAGAACTGAGGTCCTTGAAGAGCCTCTGCAGAAGGCCGTGGACATGAAGAGAACAGTGCATGAATTTCGGACTGAAGAGCTCATAAGACCATGCAAAGAATAATATGAATGGATTTAGGAAGCTATTCGGTAAGGGAATGTGCAACTTCGGGAGCTAGAAAGAAACAAGACACTACTCCAAATGAAGAATATGATGCTGGGCGCAGTGATTAAACAACTGGAAAAGGAACTAAAGGAGGACTTTCTAAACAAAAAACCTGGAAAGTTGCAGCCAGATATGCGCAAACCTAAGGATGAATTGGAGGAGTATGACCACAAGGTAATTGGACGAATTCCATGGTTAAGGCAATGCGTCACTCTCAAGGGAAATCAGGATAGTGCACTACTTCCAGTAGCGTGCATAGCAGTGACAATAAATACCATGTCATGGGTTGCTCATCAAGACACGATATCGATGCGCCAAGTGGGTGCGACCACCTAACTAACTAAAGAAGAGAAAGTCTGAGTGGTCCAGACAATTGAAAGAGAGTGCAGGACTATAAAACAAATCGTTATGGAGCTGTGTGATAGCAAGGGTGCGCATAGGGTCGATATGTCACAAGGGTTGTGGTCACGTAGAAGGGGCTATGCTACCACGCGGATAAACAAGGAAGTGACCATTGACATCACTATTCATGACAAGACATCAAGAAGGTATGAAACTGATGAATGAGGAGGTCGTAAGAGCAAGCTCGTGGTTTGAAGCATTACCGAAGGATACACAGGAGTCCTTGATCAGAATCATGTCAACAACCAAGGGAGCCACGTGGAGTCCTACGCCACTGATAGGGGATGCACTAGAAATCCCTAAATCACCAAAAACGTCGAGGCCTAAGAAGGACCCACAGGTAGCGAGACTGCTCCATATGTCTCTGCGAAATCTGCAGTTTATAAAACTGTCGATGGAAGAAAAGGGAAAAATAGTTAATATTGACAGTGATGATGAGGAACAAGATCATCTGACCTTTGTCGAAGAGATGGAACCAGAGGAAGAGATGGGAGAAGATATCCAGCCAATACGTACTGCAGTAAAATTGCCCAAGTATGTCCGTTCATCGAAAGGAAGGGTAAAGGTACCTGAAGACTTGGATGTCATTAAAAGCACACTTAACACAACATCCCTCCCCAAGAGGGTTCTGTTCAATGGAGTGGTTGTGGGCCGCATTCCCACTATGAAGTTTGAAGACTGGGACCTTGCGGATAGCGAGAAGTTTCCTCATTTGCGAACTAGCGAGCTGATGGAACAAAGCACGGAGGGGGCCGTTACAATACTACATCCGTAGATGTGGCTGTGTGGGGTGGAGGAGGCCAGACTACTCCACCTCCTATCAATTCCACACTTTCATCGGGCCCCAATCATGATATTTGTCATCAAGAAACTGCTCTTCCTGGTGCGCGATGGGTACTTAAGGCTGCAAGAGCCCATTCCCATAATAGCAGAGCTCATTCATAGGATTTCTTGACTTCCCTTTGCAGGAAGGGACGTTGCGGAAATAGCTGGCACAAGTGGCAACTTGACAATTGTGGAGGCCATGAAAATGAAGTATAAGTTGGAGAAAAAGCAGCAAGGGTACATTATTACTAGTATTCAAGATAAAGGGGTCTACGTTGCTACCTAGTCATTGGCAAGAAAGGTGATCAGAAAATGTTGGGGCAATGTACCAACAACAATCATCATGTTAGCCGAGCAATGCACAGAAGGGGTACAGTTCAATTGGGCACAGTTCCTGCCTGATGAGTTCTTGACAAACTATAAGGAAGCCAAAGACCAAGGTAAGACCCTCCACTATGCATGGTTGCTCTTATCCATCCTATTGGTCACAGGTGCACTACATGAGGATAATTAGTTTCCTCCCCTTGACCAGGATTGTCCAGAGGTGGCAAAATATGCGTTGCTATGGGTGATGAAAGATGTTACAAGAATCTGAGAAGCCAGGATCTTTTGGATATTGATGGAGGAAAGAATTAACAAACGACCGTGCCTATCTGCCTCGGTATATGACAGTGTGAAGAGCTTTATAGATTTTAAAGCAGATATGCACCATGTGTATATTAGGGCACGTAAGGATC
This sequence comes from Pinus tabuliformis, assembly GCA_031772625.1. Classification (NCBI taxonomy): domain Eukaryota; kingdom Viridiplantae; phylum Streptophyta; class Pinopsida; order Pinales; family Pinaceae; genus Pinus; species Pinus tabuliformis. The sequence goes on from CM062818.1 coordinate 1,240,505,800, forward strand.
CAGAGCTGAAATGGACCACGCTCCCATTCATCACAATAGATGACGATGTCTTCACGGTGCTCGACACATGGCCATAAGAATGGCATGCACCAGCTGCGGTGGTGCGCGATGAGACGGAGATTCAAAGATAGAAGGCTATCACAAAGTTTCTAGCACAACATGAGCGGAATGAATAGCTAGTTGAAGAAGTACGGGCATCCCGAGAGGCAACGAAGGCCACTGCAGATAAGGAAACAGGAGGAGGCACCACTACAAGAGAAGAAGACAGAGGCCCAAACGTGACCACAGGACCTGGGATAGATAATATGCCGGAAGGTGCGGACCCAAGCACCACATCTACACACTTAAAATGGCTACACGTGATAGAACAAATAGGGCCACAGAAGAAGACCAAGGCATCAAAGTTGGATGGGGATCCTATCACACTGACTGAGGGTGACCTATGTGAAATCGATGATAAAGTTTGCGAAGTCACCAGGGAGGTGCTCCAAGAGTCAATGACAGAGCAACAGATTGTGTTGGGGCCACTCACAATGCAACTTCAAGAAATTCAGGTGCGGCCTCCACAACAGGGAATGGTTGTTGCCTATGGGGCTATGGGTACATCAACAAAGTAGCAGTTGCTACGGGCAAAAATGGCTAATATTGTTGTGTTGCTAGAAGGAGCACTAATAGCAGACACCGCAGAGGATAGAGCCATGGTAGGACGGCTCAAGGGACTTGTCTTAAACTTGGCTACCCCCCACGAGAAATATTATACCAAAAACCAGATGGAGTGACAACAGAGCTCCGCACTAGGGAAGGACGCGTAGTATAGTTGCTTAGTGAACAACGAATCAACATTGAGTAGCTAAGCCTCCAATGTGATGAAGCAATAGCACAGACTTGGTAGTTGGAGCAAATCGTTGAGGAAACATGTAGCCGTGTCCCCAATCTCAAGATTGCAGCAGACTTACCAGTAGGATTACGAATCCACAAATTGGCCAGTGGGTTCCACAAGGCGGAGGAAAAGGAAATGAGGATCCGGTTGGACCTCAACTTGCAGATCGCGGCACTGAGGCTGAAGGCGCAACCCGCTACACCACTGGAGGTCAGAGAATAGCGACACCATGCCATTCAAGCAGGTTTGGAAGTAATAGAGTGTGCCATACAGGATTGCACTCGCTTGCTCGATCAGTCACTCGTCACTCTCACTTCACTACAGGAAGACCCAACACTCCAACGCCTAGAGACAGTGGTAGGTCCCTATACTACCAGTGTAACCACTTATAGTTATTAGTACAACCCCCTTATTATATTGTTGTGCCCATGTAGTCCCCATATTGTTATTATTGTGCCCCATAGAAGCCCACTATTGTTATTATTGAGCCCTTACATTATTATTGTTATCTCGGCTCTGACTATATTATGACCCTTTAGACTCCTATATATAGAAAGGAGGTCTTGTCATTTGTATCATCCAAGAATTGTTTGTTTTTGTAATGTAAAGGAGGTTGCCCCCTCCTAGAGGCTGAATTCTAAGTTATTCACCTTTCTTTTCTATCATTTTTTGAGTTGATTTCATAACATTTGGTATCAAAACTTTGGATTCTAGGGTTTTGCTACTCTAAACATGTCATCATGGAATTTGCAATATTAATTTTTTTCTGCGATGTTTCAGACGCTACAAAAAAAACCCATTTGGGTCGAAATCGTTTTGAACCATGGGTTTGATTTTTAGAGCTTTTTGCACTATATTTGTGAATATATGATCTGACAAAGTTGGTCTTTTTGCAAACTGCCGAATTACATTCAAAATAGGTGGCCTAGGAAAAACTTACATAACTTTTGTTTTGAGCATCAGATTAAATTTTCGTAAGAAGTTATAGAAAGAGAATGGACTATAGATTCTTGTGTATATTTTTTAGATCCGAAGGTAAAAACAGTGACACATGGCACTTCATACAAGTTTTCTCTTCTTAAAAGGTATATATTCAAGTCATCTTGGGAGATTGTGCATAACCCTTTATTGGAGAATCTAAATTTGATCAGACTGGTGGCACTAGAAAGAGGACGCAGAGGGCTACTACAAGTCACAATTTCAGAACTTAAAGATCAGACACTACAGAGTTAATGTCATTTCAAGATCGAGCTCCTAAAATCAGGAAAAAAACAAGATGAGGAGGTTTGATGGCAAGCATCCGGTAAATTGGATACTACAGATGGAGAAATATTTTGATCTACATGGGGTACCACTGTTACAAAAGGTATGTATTGCATCTTCATATTTAGAAAAAGATCAATTTTTATGGTATAAAGGGCTTTGTTCTCATAAACAACTTGTTACCTGGTAGATTTTCACGGAGGAAATTATAGCACATTATGAGAATACAAAGAGCAACACCTTCTTTAGAGCAACACCACAACAATTGGAGAAAAAATAGAAAAAAGGCTTTGTTACAAAGTGCAGAGAAAATTTATGGAAACAAAGAATTCTACCCCTCATAACTATAAAGATGGAAGTTTTGTTTCTCCTAGCCTTCCACAACCTACACGGGTTACACCACAAAAATTAGAAGAAAAAAGAGAAAAAAGACTTTGTTATAATTGTGATAGAAAATGCACTAAAGGTGATAATTGTGCTGAGAATAAATTATTTTACATAGAGTATGAAGAGGAGGAATAAAAGGATCAAGAAATATCAAAAGAAGAGGATATACATGAGGACCCAACCCCAGAGAAAGAATAAATGAATCCGACCATATCTTGTAAAGCATTGGCAAGAAGTACCACTCCTCAAACTCTTAAGATAGAAGGACATATCAAGAAGAAAAAAGTTCAAGAAGTGAAATATCACAACAAGAAAGAAGATATGAATCCAACCATATCTTGTAATGCATTGACCGGAATTACCACTCCTCAAAAATCTAGATAGAAGGACATATCAAGAAAAAGAATGTTCAAGTGAAAGATCACATCGAGCATCAAGAAATGAATCCGACCATATCTTGAAAAGCATTGCAAGAAATTATCACTCTTCAAACTCTCAAGATAGAAGGATATATCAAGAAGAAAAAGGTTCAAGCAGTGAAAGATCACATCGAGCATCAACAACAAATTCTCCAGCTTTTAAAGGATAACACCACTTTGGTGCAAAATTGAATGAAACAAGTAGATCAACATCATAGTGAAAAATGTTTTGATGTAGGTGGTTGGGTATTTTTACTGTTACATCTCAAGCAAGCTATTTATGAGAAGGAAATGTTGGAAATACTACATGCACTTAAGAAATGACGACCTTACCGAATGGAAAGATACTTCAAGGTAAAAATGGATCATGATAGTCTTAAATACTTCTTAGAACAACTATTATCTTTAGAAGAACAGAAAAAATGGGTCACAAATATGTTCGGTTATGACTTTCACATCATATATAGAAAAGGGAAGAAAAATTTTGTTGCAGATGCACTCTCAAGAAAGGATGAGGATGTGGAAGCATTGTTTTGTGCTATTTCTATTATCCAACCAAATTTGATAAATGAAGCAAGGGATGAATGGAAGAAGGACGAAGAACTATGGCCACTCATTCAAAAGTTGCAGAAGATCCCAATTTAAACAATATTGCCAGAACTTGAAGAGGAAGGAAAAAATCATATTGGAACTTAAAGAATTCATAGAAATAAGAACCTGACAGCTACAAAATCGATCAATTTTAGTGTATCTCATAAAGTGGAAGAACTTACCTGCTGAAGATTCCACATGGGAGGACAAGGATTATGTATAGAAGCATCAAGAACTACTCAAGCATTGAAGGCAACACTTTTTGAAGGAGAGGGGCATGTTAGGTCACTATACTACTAGTATAACCCCTTATTGTTATTAGTACAACCCCCTTATTATATTTTTGTGCCCACGTAGTCCCCATATTGTTATTATTGTGCCCCATAGAAGCCCACTATTTATATTATTGTGCCCTTACATTATTATTGTTATGGCAGCTTTGATTATATTATGACCCCTTAGACTCCCATGTATAGAAAGGAGGCCTTGTCATTTGTATAATTCAAGAATTGTTTATTTGTGTAATGTCAACGAGGGTGCCCCCTTGAAGAGGTTGAATTCTAAGGCATTCAACTATCTGTTCTATCTTTCTATGAGTTTGTTTCATAACAGACAGAGCGTAAGAGTTACAACAGGCTTAGGAAAATATCTGGGGGATCGTGCAGACAGTCGCCCTTACTCAGTTGATGGCCAAGATGAGGGAATCTGAGGCCTTAAAGGCCCAAGTGGACGCCGCACATAAAAAAGAAGTAGTGCTTAAAGAACGTATCTAGCCTTGGCTAGAGGAAGCATTCACGGTCATCGCCAAGATCGAGGGAAAGTTGGCACACATGCAGGGCGTATATGCACTCACACAAGAACATGCACTGGACAATCAAACATCAGAGATACGCACACAACAGGTACAACAGATAGAAAAAGAATGTGTTGCGGACGTAAGCGAAGTGCATATATTATTGGATGAACTTCGCATGAACATCACCGCACCAGTCAAGTGACTTAAGACGAGTCACGAAGATTGTGTTGGGAGCTTGTTTGGCAAGGGATCCCTCGCATAATGGTTTTGGGGCTTAAAGCCCACATTTTTAGGTAATGGTATTATAAAGGCTCCATAAAGTGCGCAGAGCACAAAGTGCAATAAGTCAAGTCAAAGGGTTGTCTGCCCGAAAATAATGCAAGATAATAGAAAGAGAGTTGACCTGCCCATGGTCTGCAGACCATGGGAATGTATAAATAGAGCAAGGTTCTAGGTACAGAGGTCAGTTTTTTAGTAGGCTTTTTTTAGATCTGAAAGTATATGGGTTTCTGAAAGTGATAATTGCTTTGAGTCTGTAAGTCCATGTTGAGGGTTGTAGTTGTAGAAGAAGCTCTGCAGCTATGTGCACAGATGCCTGGTAGAGTCCGCAACTATGTGCGCAGACCCTTACAGCTGAGTGCGCAAGGTGGAATTGGATTGTACTAGAACGAAAGATCAATAAAAGGTAAGTGTTTGTGAAATATTATGCATCTGCTCATAAATCTATGTGGTTATTCTTCTGTTATGATTTATGCATCTCTTTAAGGTTTATGTTTACGCGCTTGTCTATTTATGTTGAATGGTAAAGGAAAACATTGGGCCCACTTAATTTAACTCAAGATCTATAATACTAATAAGTAATATAGAATGTAAAGACCAGTCACGCTTGTCATCCAAACCACACAAAGGTAGTTGCATAGAGAAGGGAGTTGTGCGAAAGTAGACCAACACGAAGGACTCGTTCGCGAACTGTCTAGACTTGATAAAGATATCCCTAGGGTGTGGAACCCTGGTTCAAGTTGAATTTATTTTTACTGTATAATTTGAAATATTACGAACATAAATCAATATAATTCTCGATTTCCATATTTTTCATTTATTTATAATATTTATAATTTCAAATTGAATTTAATTTTACTGTATAATTTGAAATATTATGAACGTAAATCAATATAATCACTTGATTTCCATTTTTTCATTTATGTCTGGTAATAGTTTTAAAATTTACAAATTTATTTAAAACATTCTGTAATGTAAAGATTATTGGTTTGGAAAAAATTCTGATGAAAAATTGTAATGTAAAGATTATTGGTTTGGAAAAAATTCTGATGAAAAATGATAACAAAATGTTAACGGACAAAGATATCTAGAATAAAACCATTTAGACATAATATCCCTCCTTATCATTAAAATAAAATATTCCAAAAATAAAATTAAAAAATTAATTCAACTAAACTGTAACTCTTTTTTGGGCCGTGGCACAGGTTCCTTTTAAGTTAGATTTCTTTAAATAAAACACCTTGTATTTTTTTAATCACAATATAATATATAATATGAATATAAATTCGATCTTTAAGTGGTTTTAACAACAGGTCAATATTAAGAACTATGCGCTTGTTTCAATTACATCCGACTACTCAATTACATATCGTAGTTTCATTTGGTACAAAAGTTAAAATTATATCAACAGTATAGATAATAGCTAAGTAGCCCCAAAAACAACGAAGAAAATCAACCAGTATTATTGTTTGAAATTATAACATACATCCAAAATATCAAGCATTAATGTTTCAGTCATTAGTGCGAGATTTGTGGTTTGAGCTTTTTTGGAGCATTTTTGAGTTAGAAAGCAATTTCTTCGGGTGGAGAAGGAAGGGTGAAACTTATGCACTCACGAGTGATTGGATACAGAATATATGAGTGGTGCCTGCATGTGATACAGAATCGGCCATGAAACTCGTCCCATCAAAGAGAAAAATTCCCAAACTTAGTAAATAAATAAAAATACAAGTTGTTTTACCTGCAACTTAATAAAACACTATTAATACGATGAAGCTATTATTCATTGTTCCAGCGGCGTTGGGTGACTTTAAAGACGGATTCACGATATCTGATATCTGAGTGGTGCCTGCTTGTGATACAGAATCTGCCATGGAACTCGTCCCACCAAAATTTGACATTCCAGCGGCATTGGGTGACTTTAATAACGGATTCACGGTATCTGAGTGGTGCAGCAATGTGCAGAAATCGTTCCACCAGAATTTGATAACTTCATTTTGTGCTCTAAAAATCGATCCAACCACTGGTGAGTGCATAAGTTTCACAATTTCTTAAAATCACAACTCTCATTATAATCGTTAGAAATCATATAACGTTAAATTCAATCAAATATCTTGAAATCAGATTTTTCGTTCAGAAGAAACCTCAAACTCAAAAATGCCCAACGCTCAAAATAAGAAATCAAATATTTTGACGAAATGGTACAAATACGAAATGGTACAAATAAAACAACTCAACACGTTAAATTTTGACATCAAATCAAAATACTTTAACCATCAAATGCAAAATACCAAATGCAATGTCATAAATGATCCAAATCCTCAAAACGTTAAACTTTAATGGAAGCAACGTAAATTCTTCCTTAAATTTCGCAGTTCAAAATTACTAGAATTCAAAATTGAATTAATTGAGTTCAAAGTAACTTTTGAAATTTAAGAGAATTTAATTTCAACAGCGAGCTCATTAAACAGCCTCAAACTGCAACAGACATTTACTGTGAAACTCAATTTCTCGCTCTATTCGAACAACACCAATCATGTGTCGCATTGCTTGGAATGTTATTCGACATTATGGATCTTCCGAAAGAAAACCGAACAAACTGTTGTAAAAGGAAAATATTATCCAGGAAAGTGCCCTCTACGGTATTTTGTCAAACGAAACCATAATGAATGCCATATCCCTCAAAAATTCATTGCAGAAAGCCAATAAAATATTCCTGCATACAAGGTTTCTCATATTGCAACTAAATTTGCGCCACCCACCCACAATTTTTCTTCATGCATTTCATTTTGCTTATCCAATGTGATAGGACCCACATAAATATCAGACTGAAATGAGAAGAAATGTTCTAAGAGAAGACATCTTTACTAGATTTTGGTGATTTAACCTCATTTGGGTTTCTCATATTGCAACTAAATTTGCGCCACCCACCCACAATTTTTCTTCATGCATTTCATTTTGCTTATCCAATGTGATAGGACCCACATAAATATCAGACTTAAATGAGAAGAAATGTTATAAGAGAAGACATATTTCCTAGATTTTGGTGATTTAACCTCATATTAGACTAATAAAAACAAGTTTGAAGATATTTTGGTGATTTAACCTCATATTAGACTAATAAAAACAAGTTTGAAGATATCCAGTGAAGATTTGGCTCCCTCTCCAAAAGCTAGTGTATATTATTCTGGGGCATAAACGAGATGTCATAACCAGAAATTGAAATAACCCCAATTTTAATAAATATGGAATTTACGTCGCAAGTCCCCGAAAACATACGATTCAAATGAGCAACATCCAAAAGCAGCCTCATTGTTTACTATCACTCATCAAATCAATAACTACAATTCCATAAAAATAACCTTTCCCAAATCATTTCGTTGTCTAGTGTGGTTAAAAATATTTAACGGTATAACAAAATACAAAGCATGAATTCCTTCTTGTATTAGTAGCGAATTTTGTGTGAAGTATACAGTTCTAACCAAAAATTTCAATGTATGAAACATTCCAAGTAAAGTTAATAGACAAGTGTATATCTATTGTACAAGCCGTGGTGCAGACACTGGTTTCCAATCCAAACTGCGTGATTCTCATGTTAACATCCTCTAATGCTTTGGTTCTCTTTTTTACCATGAACTCTATTCGGTGGATCTAAGAAACACGTTTGAACGTATCAACAATGTACTCTAATATATCCACAAGTCGAATACCATAAGCTATTGGGCCTTCAACAATAATTATATCTTTGATCAACAAAAGACACTTTTCAAGAGCCAAAGAATTATGCTGAGCCTATTGTTATGCTTCATGTACTTGCGCATCGTACATCATCTCAACCCTCAATTTCATTTGATATGCATAGAATTATAACATCAACCAACACATCCAATAGATGTCTTAAGAAATCTGAAAATAAAGTTATGGTTCTATTCGAAAGGCTTAGGAGACAAAGCATGAATCCACACATAAAACAAGAGTTGCTGCTTTTCTATTGATAACACAAAACATGATGGTTACAATGAACGTGGTGAAGGGTATTTATCCTTTTCCAACTAACTACTTGCCTTGAGGTTTGTTGGTTTTGTTTTCATTATTATCAAATATGAAATTTAAATTTACATTTAGATTTTCTTTCATCTTTATCTTTACATTGAGATCTTTTTTATTATAGAAATTAACCCAAAAAAATAGAACATAATTTTGTTATATATTCTTAATTTTATTTATTATTTATTGTTATAACACTATATTTTATTATAAAAATTAGATAAATCATGCATATTTATATTTTGCAAAAAATTATTATCAATTAACTTAATTTAAATAATTGAAAAAAATACAAATTATATTTTTAACCATTAATAAATATATTATTATTTAAATTATTACTCAAACTTCTTTTTATAAACAATTTAACTTTTAGTTACTTGACATAAAAATTAAATGCAGAAAAGTCACATGGATTGTTAGAAGTATAGTCTAAGTGCCATTCTCTCCGTAAATAGATATGATGGTTTTTCTTTAAAAATTAATATTACTTTAGGATACCATATTGCTATTCACTTTACTAAATAAAAGTACAAAAAATAAATTATGAGAAAAATAAGTTATTACTAAAATTAATGTCTTTCTTTTATTTTTTAAAATTTAAATCATAATGTTTTGAGATTTTTTTCATTAAATTTTGTAGAATCTCATTTTGGAGATTTATAGATCATTTTCATTTGATTTTTAAAATCTAAAAGGAGATCTACCTTTAAGATCAAATGTTTAAGGGCATAAGAGTGGTAAGGTCCATACACATATGTGTTGCAAGATAAGAGGTGGGAAATGTGGGGTATAGAAATCCTAGGAATCAAAGAAAAAGATTCCAAGAAACTAACTCAAGAAAAGAAAATAAGAATAATTGATTTTAATAGTAATATTAATAATTAATTGTATAATTGTAATGAATAATATATAAATAGAATAGAGATGATAGGAGTACTGATAATAAAATTTGATAATAAATATAAAATAATAAATGAGTAGAATAATTAGGTGATTAATAGGATTAACATATTAGATATAATAATAATAGTAATAAAAGGAAATAAAAAATAGAATAATAATGTGTAATATGAGTGATAAAGTTTTGGATGGTGACTCCATCCATTATCACGGACCACAGAGTCACCATTTTTTGGATGGTGACTCCATCCATCATCAGGGACCACAGTGTCACCATGTTTGGATGGTGACTCCATCCATTATGAAGGACCATAGAGTCACCATGCGAAACGTTGGAAACCTTGGACAGATCAACTATGAGGGTCTCCAATAACTAATAAAATGACTTAAAATCATATTATCATAATGATAAAATTAGAAAATGTACAAAAGACATAATGTAATTAGAGATATAAACTCTAGTGCACCTTCAAATTTACACATTAATTTTTTTTTTGGCTTATATTTAATCTAGTAATAACATGTTATCATTATTAAGGTGAAGTGAACTTTCCTCTTAAACAAGCGTTCGGAAGTTCTGAGTTCATATAGAGTTAGTTTCCCCCTCTAAATGTTTCTAAATGGTTTCCATAAGTAAAATGGTATAGAGATATTCTTGGATGAAGATTCATTCTCTTTTAATTTTTGAAAAGTAATAATTCTCTCTATCTAAAATAGGATGAGACTTCACTATGGGTTCCACAACATTTAAACAACTTTTGAGTCTCTATAATATCCCATCACAATGTGGTATGGCTTCCCCTTGAGAATAAAATAATGTGTTTGGGGATTATTAAGACATTTCATCATTTCTACCTAACCCTACTAAAACTCAAGATATGTTTAATGTGAATGATGCTTATAACTCATATTAAACTCGATCCCTCACATCATATGACATATGGACGTCTCTGTTATAGCTCACAGCCTCCACTATACGTTTTAGACCCTTTTTCTTGAGTCACTAATCGTGAACATAGTGTGTGGGTTCACTTTCTAAAATATAGAAACATGGTTAGCCATCCATGTAACAAAGCCACAATATGATGTGTCAGATGAGACAAGGTAATTGAATGGTGTTTTTTAAGCACTACAACAAATTGGTGAGATTGACTGCAATCCCATACTTGTCATTTTACATTGCTTGATTTTTGCAGACAAATATTTCCATATCGGTAGACTAGTGTTTCAGCAATACACTTATTTGATTATTCATGTCACCTTATTTTTACAAGGTGCATGACTTTCAATTCACCCTATCAAATTAGCTCAGGCTGCAATGGTAAGTAAAGATTAGTCAAATGATATTAGATTTATTTATGTTGCTAAGGATTTTATAAGTTTTATATTTTTCTTATTTTCTTATCATACGTGAGGAAAGTAATTTCAAGTAATGAGTTTTTCCAATGAGACATTCAATAAAAATTATCTAGCTAACATTTGATTCAGTATTACAGGTGTTTGAGATGACATAACAAAAATAACATGTTATCCATTACTATCACAAGTTGCTTTAACTTTTGGTTTCTGAACATAAGTTTACTTTAATTATGGTTGAAAAGTCTCGAAACTTTAAATCTCAAAAATAATATTGTAATAAATATTGTAGACAATTTTATTTTATTAATAATAAATAAATAGATACAATTTGATGAGCGATGTTTATGAGTATGGATTTTGATTTTATATGAGGTGGCTCTGCTTGACCGATGACAAGCTATGAATGGAAAATACAGAGTCGAGGAATTTTTATTCTCTAAAAATAAATTTGAAAGTTGGATAAACAACATATCTTCAGGGGGCATGTATCACAAAAGGGATATGGCCTCATGGTGGAACACGTCCTAGGAAATAAATAGTTGTTAGTGGGATATTTTCCACATGTTATGAGGCTATGAAGGATCAACAATGAATTTATAAGTACCCGAGGAAGAGAGAGGAGTCTCATGTTGTGAGAGAATAAGTGAAAGGTTGAGCTTGATCTCTGAATACCAACATCTAATACTTGAAAGTGAAAATCCACAGAGCTAAAATAGTTGTGAGGAACTCATCTCTATAAAATCACAACCCAAGGCTTAGGGGTGTGTTGGTAAAGAGATTTGTTTTATTGATCTAATACAGATAGGTGGAACATCCCCCATAAATTTTTATCATCGATATGGTTGTTGGTTCATCCCATCCTTAATGTATGTGTTCAAGTAGTGATTTCAATTAATCATTATTGATGTTACATGTAAGATATATTAAATCATGTAGAAGTTTATAAAATAAGGTTGCTTAGAATGCTAGTGCCTTTTTAAGAAAATTGACAAAAATGAATATCTTGTAGGCTTTACTACCAATCATTATAACCTTTAAGAGAAGGTTATTATCCCACCCAAGAATGTCATATCAATCTTATTGTCTACACATTTTCAAGGTTAAAAAGGAATATGGATAATGTATAAAGCTAAATGGTTGTTCACTAGATTGATGGGCATTTGAATGGTTTATGGGAAGGGTTAAAAAAAATATACACTATAAAAAGAAATTAGATTTATGTCTTGCATATTAGGAAATGCCAAGATAGTCCCAAAGGGAAGCCACTTGAATTTCGATAAAATTCTAAATCTTCCTTCATTGCTTGTCCAGAAAGAATATGCTAGGCCCAAAATATTACATATGGAAGGATTACACATCCTCCTAGACTTAACACAAATGTGATGTATTAGATTAAATTATAGATATAAGTGACAAACGTATTGAGAAGAGTATATGCCAAAACTATAGCATAGGGATAAGCTCAATGTTGTTTATTGAATATCATAAAACAAGGGAACTAATGGTAATAACATTTATGAATTGAAGCTAAGGATAAATGTAAAACCTATGATGTTTCCTACAAGAACCTATTTAGACCATGCAAACTCCAAGAATCAGAATAAATCCTTGAGCAGACCAAGTAAAGGGCAAGTTACAACCTAGAAGCATGAGATTCTTAGGAAATGTGGGATGCCCTATGAGGTATGTTGTGCCGATAACTAAGAAAAGTGGATACAAGGATAAACCTAGCATGTAACTATTCACTCCAAAAGCAAAAAAAAAAAAAAAAAAACAATTTTTATGCATTCCTAGAGTTTTAGCCCCAATGGAAAAGTAAAACCACATTCCTAATGTGAGAAAAACATGGTCATGGTTCCTTAAATACAACCCTAAATTTATTGTTATTATCAATATCTAGCGGGGGCGGGGGAGGGGCCAAAACTCAAATAAGATCCCAAACTCAAAAGTCTGGAGAATAATAAACAATGCATACACATTATATTAGAATTTATACACATTTAGAGCACTATAAACAGAATCAATATTATATAATGGAGGAATGATAGGGCTATGGTATCATACCCTTACCCTCTCCATTGCTAAATGGAATCACAAAAGATCCCATTAGTAAATAACCATAAAACAATGCTAAACTAAATGATGTCTTTCCATTTCTCCAAGGGAACGGATAAGTAATACTATAAGTATGAAGAACGGGATCCTAGTGTGTTAACCCTCTTTGACGTATTTCATTACAAAAAAATGTCTTACGGAGACCCAATAACCATATAAACTAGAGATAGCTGAAAATGAGTCCATTCACAATAAGTGAAAATAGAAGCCATGCAAGGAGATGGTTGAAAAACAAAGCAAGGGAAGGAAGTTATCATTATCTCATCATCATACTAAGGGAAAGTATTTGGGAAGTACATCCATGGGACGACATACATCCCCTCCTTAGTTTATATCTTAGCATTATCAGAAACTCACCTCCAAATAACAAACCTCCTGCCCAAACCATGCCAAGAAGAATTTAGTGTCTTATAAAAATGAAAAGAAAGTGAAAAACAAAAATAAATAGCAAAAAAAAGTATTTATTACCCACCTTGCTTCGCATTCCTTTCAAATCCTCTACATAGTGTAGGAAAGATAAAGTTAATCCAATTTTACATTTCATAGAAAGAATAAAACTTGATGTGGGTAATCTCGGTTGATTGCAATCTGAAATTTGCGATGCATAAGAGGGAAGGGGGAAAGCTAAAAATAAAATGAAGAAAATGGATTGTAGGAAATTAGTAACGAAATGAAGGAGAACAATTCACAGAGTCAAAAAAAATTGGGACAATAGTAATGAAAACTCTAGAACCATAACTCTAAAAGGATATGTTCAAAACTTAATTTCAAAATGTGCTTACTGAGGAAGCCAATCCATTTTCCACATTTCAATTACCTGTTAAGCTTCAGATCACCTTTGTTCAAAATGACAAAAAAGGTTTCTATTAAGCCCATAGAAAACATTGCATTTGGGACAAGAAGGGGAATCAACATTAGTCAATTATTTAAGATCTGAAATACCATTTGAGCACATGAACATAGTGATAAGTAAGCATAAATTAAATCCAAGTGTCATGTGAGACACTACATCGAACACATATTCCCCTCGTATAACATAAAACCTTGTTGAAATCAATTGAGGGAAGGGGAAAACCATATGAGGGTGGGGTTAGCATATAATCTTCCCCATTGTGCCTCATTCAGTCACCAAATAACATCGTAGAGTGAATTTTTTTATCAAAATTTATAAGGTAAAAAAATTCAACCTATAGTCAATAATAAACTTAGATAAGGACAACTCACAAGATAAGTTATATCTTGTGTTAAAACCAAAAAAAAAAATTAGGAGAGCTATTAAGAGAGGTATCAGAAATGGTATCAAACAACTGGTTTACAACACATGGACCTACATCGACGTAAAATAAAAATATAATAACTAATAAGTTTTATTACAACTCTTACATGTTAAATGGTTGAGGAGGTAGAAGGAGAGGCTCTCTATTGAAGCCTTGAAGGGAGTGAACATCATTGAGGTAAAGAATCATGAAAAAGGATATCTATTGAAATACTAATCTCTAGGAACCAAGATATCCAAGATATTTAGTAATTCCTTTAAGAAACTATTAAAAGGATGCAAACTAGAAATAGATAAGCATAGAATAGATAACAAACAACTATTGAGGAGGTAGGTAGAGTAATATAAAATGTAAGAAGAGCAATAGAGGATGAATTCAACAATGTTAAAAAGGTCTAATGACAAAAAAACAATGAGAAATAATTGGTAGAACTATAATATTAAGGAAAGGATTCCAAAGGAATGAAAGGAAGATTTAAAAATAAATGATCCACCTAATCTAGGAAATGAATTATCAAATTAAGCTAACATAAAAAATGTGACCACTAAATCATTAGACAATAGTGAACAAAATGAACAAACAATTCGAGAAAAGAGAACAATGTAGAAGAAATATAAGCGGAATTTAAGAAATTGATGCCATCGATTTTTGAAAGAGATTCTAAAGAGAAAAAAATGCATGGTTGAGTAATATAGGATAATTTTTTTATCTTTGTCAATATTATAACAACCCAAAATCTAGGTTTACTACATACCAATTAAATGGTGAATCCAATATTTGGTGGGAGAATACCAAAATTTCTAATGTAATTAATAAAAAGGAAACAACATGGAAACATTTTAAGGAGGTATCTGAGAAAAAATATTTACGTGAAAGATACATTGATAATAGAGCCAAGGAGTTTCATGATTTGAAACTGGGAAGTATGAATATTGATGTCACCACCACCAAATTTTTAAGGTTCTTTATGTATGTACCCTACCTTTGGGGAGCAAATGAAAAGGTGAACAAATAAATCTAATTCTTACCCTCCTTATAATAGAATCAAATTGAATTTTACAACCAAAAAATAATGGATAAAGTTATGAGAAAATAAAATTTGTGTTATTAGCAATTTAGTCACAAGACAGAACAATGCAAGCCATGGTATACTAATAAAAAGTAGATGTCACATTTCATAAGAAAGGGATTCTAATACCCATAATTTATGATATGGATTTGATCATTATATTTTTTTTCTCGATCTTGATGCTTTTAGAATGAAAAAATTAGAAGAATCAACTCATGAGACCCTTTTTACTCGTAGGACCCAATTTGTCAAATTGGGGTCTAAAACATTATCAAAGAATTTTGAGGCGTTAAATGACAATTTTTTAAGGTAAAATATTTGTCTCCTTAGCATCACACATTGTTTTCCTATCGTACACACAAATACCTTTCTAACTGTGAATGAATTTCGTCAATAAGAGTTCGTATGTGAAAATGATGTCGCTCAGAATTCAACATTCCTATTTTCACCACAATAATTTGAGAGAATCCTATGTAATCCCATCTTATTCATGAAAAATGGACTAGCCACATTATTACAGTGAACTAGATCCTAGAAAAGTTTATATTGTAACTCTCATTAATAGATGGGGTAGCCAAACCTAGCCACTAATAGGCTATTGGGTTGTAGTATAACCAGGCAACTCGGAAGAAAATGGGTTCCATTATTTAGAGTGCATTTGTTCCATTGATGCAAAAAATTAGCTAAGAGGCATAGGAGATACAAAACACGGAGATGATTTGTGCACTATAGTAGCCCATCGACCACAAGCCATAATTCTTTGTACTCACAACCATATTTTTATTAGGGAAAGAGAATAGGGGAGACTCACCTTCCAACTAGGTTTTCCTCTCAACAAGGCTTCTTAGGTCTTATCTCGTGTAAAATATGTTCATGTGTCACATCTCCCTTTGTTACTATTTTTTTAAAATCGTCTGTCTCGATATAGTACTTTTCTTTCTCTTCTGTTACATATTTCTTCTCACCTCCAATAGTTTATTTCTATCTAGAAAAAATTGTCATTAACATTATCATCTCAAATAAAAATGCAAGTTAATTTTATATTACAAACTACATATATGGTTCTTTATCTCTCCTTCTCTCTTTCTCTCTCCTTCTCTCTCCCTTTCCTCCTCTCTCCCTCACTCTCTTCCCATCTTTCCCTTATAATTCCCTCTCTCTCTCCACCTTTCTCCCTCTACATTGTTCTCCTTCCCTCCCTCTCTCTCCCCCTCAAACACCTTCTCTCTCACCTTCTCTCTTTTGAGTCTTCTCTTCCTTCCTCTCCCTCCCTCTCTCTCCCCCTCAAACTCCATCTCTCTCACCTTCTCTCTTTTGAGTCTTCTCTTAATTCCTCTCCCTCCCTTTCTCTCCCACACCCCTCTATCTCTCCCCCCATCACTTTCTCTCTCCCTCTTCCCTCTAGCTCTTTCATTATCTCAATCCCTCTCTCCTTCTCACTCTCCCCTCATTTTTTTTGTTTCCCTCTCTCTCTCTTCCCCTTTTCTCCGTTAGAAAATCATAAGGCATAAAATATTTTCTTACTTTGATAACAACTTGTGATTATTTTTAATTATATTGTCTTCTTATGTCTTATTTTCATCAAGCAACTATCAAACCATAAAGAACATGAAGGTCGAAACAACAATAGAACATATTATGTAGGATCTCACCTAGGGTAAAGAACTCTCCTAGGGGAAAACCACATTAAAATTCTCTTCTTCTTGTAGAACCAAGAAAAAATGAGAGCTTCAAGACCTTTAGACCAAGACAAAGATTCGATCCAAGCACCAAGTCATCCTTCCAAGAAATAATTCTTCATATCAGCCTAAGTCAACAAATTCAATGAAACTCAAACTTCTATTTTGTTGGTCAAATCATATTTTGGGACCTCAACTGTAGGTTTGCAACTTAGTATGCATCTTTTAGCCTTACAATAGGTCAAAAACTCTTGCCCTTTTGCATGTGTGAGCAGAAATAGTTAAGAATTAGGTCTTCCTTCCTTTGCTAAGGATTCTTCTTCTCTTCTAGTCTCTTCACACTTCCTTCCTTATTGTTTCTATTCTATATTGAACTAAGTAATTGTGTTAAATGAAGACAAATTTCACTTCTATATATAAATTTCCATGTGGTCGAATAGGCCTTCTTAGTATGAGTTTTTCAGGATAGCCCGACTTGGTCTTGGAGGACTCTTTTGACACTTTAAACACAAAATTAAATATTCTCTTTTGATGTAAAATGACCACTAGGATATTATATACATAACAATGACTCTCTTGATTTATGAAAAATAACATTTTTACCTGAAAAGACCTAAAAGCATGAAGAACATGCTTGACCTAATTAACTTGAGCATGAAACCCGTGCCTATCAAAAAATAACTATTTTTCTCCTTTTTCTTTTGACATCAAATATAAAATATCAAGAGTACATGAGTAATTATGAAGAATGAACCTAATTACATTTTTCAATGCTCTCCATATCTCCTTCCTCTCCTCTTCTCTTCCCTCCTCTCCTCTCTACCTCACCTTCTCTCAATCTCTCCCTTGTCACTCCCTCTTTCTCTCCACATTTATCTCTCTGTGCCTTTGTTATTTCCTCCCTCTCTCTCCCCCTTCTGTCTCTATCTCTCTCTACCATCCAACTTTGTTACTATCCCCTTCTTATCTCTCTTAAATTTGATGACGTTTTATTTTGTTTAAGGAAGTATCTAAATTAAAAACGTTGAATCGGTTGTAAAATATTAAACCTATATTTTGGATATATCATGTCAAAGAAAATAAAATAATGAAAAACTTAAACAAATCATGCTCTATCTTTCCTCTATTATTGTTAGTAACTTTTCTTGCTCTCATCGCTTGGATCTTTAGTTAGGATGGATCTATGTTGTTTCTTCATAATATCATTTATATTATATAAAGTTCACATCATTATACATAAAAGTATTCTCATTTTTAATTTTATTAAAACTTTGATTTAATTTCTATAGAAATATTTTTAGTAGTTGAGGGTTTAGATATATCTCAAAACAACTTATAACATTTTTCCTTTTAGATTTGATTGAAAAAATGTTATCAAATTAAATTAATATAAGATATTTGGATTGTGAATAACTTATGGTTTTTGGGCATGTGGTACTAATAATTCATGGTATTGGCCCATGGTATTATACAAATCATATTTGTAAATTAATAATATCTATTTTCAAGTGGGGGCCAATATTCATAGTTAAGAATCTTGTCATATTGTTATAAAAAAATTTGAATGCGAAATAAGTTATGAATTTTTGGCATGTAGTATTGAAAAGACATGGTATTGGTCCATGGTATTGTAACAAAATCTATTCACGTGTTCATAATATAAATGGAAAAGTGGCGGTTAATATCTATAGTTAAGGATATCGTGATAAGCCATGGTATTGGCCCATGCTATTATCAGAAATACTATTTACAAGTTAATAATATATCTGGTAAAGTGAGTATGAATATCCATGGTTAAGAAACTTTTCGTGTTGTTAATAAAATATTTTGATTGTGAAATAATTCATGTCCTTCAGGGTATGTTGTAATGGTAAGTCGTGGTATTGGCTCATGATATTGTAACAAGGCCTATTTACAAGTTAATAATATCAACTGTAATATGGGGGTCAATCTCCATGGTTAAATTTTTTGTCATATTGCTATAAGATATTTTCGTTGTCAAATAAGTTATTGTTTTTGGGAATGGGGTATTTATAATTCATGGTGTTGGCCTATGGAATTGTAACTAATCCTATTCAGAAGTTAAATTAATTGTAAGATACTTTTCCTTTTTTTCAACATTATTTTTCTTTGATTTCGTTAAAATTTAGTGGGGATTTTTTGGAATGATAATTTTGAGATCTTTATCTACACATTTAAGTGTCTCACACTTTTGAAAATGTTGATGTGATGTGGTTTTGTGATATGAAACTGTAGCAATTGTCAACTACTTTTGTAGTACTTATTTGTCACAAGATATAAATTATCTATAACAAATTGAATTTTATTATTTTTATTAATTTAACCTTTTATTATTAATTGAGCAAACATTTTAATGTTGAAATTTATCATTTAAACTTTTTATTATTAATTGAAGCAATATTTAAATGTTTAAACTCATTTCCAATATCATTTTTAATTTTTTTATTAAATTTAAATAAAACCAACATTTAAAATTATTTACATACTTGCACTACACTTTACACGTGCACATATAAATACCCTAGAAGATCAAAAGTATCTCTCTATTTTAACTAGCTCAAAGAAGAAAATTAATATAGCAAAGATTAGAACGAATTCTCATGAGCTCCATAGTGAAACAGGTCGTTAGGTAGTTCCTAAAATGCCATGGACGGAAAGGATCTGCCATATATATATGTGAGAATAGGAACATCGAGGATGAAAACCCCTTCCTCTTAGAGTGCCCCGCGTATAACGACATTAGATCTCAGTTTCACAATCTTTGTTACAATACTGACCTTCCTAGCCTTTTACAATGTCAAAATTATAATGAGCTCGGGAGGCTTCTCTCCAAGCTTTTTGAGCATAGGAATAAAATCTTAAATCAAAATAGATAATTTGTTTCTTCAGATCTGATAGACCATTATTTGGTCTCAGCGGACGTTAACCATCATCATCATCATCATCATATACTTTAACTTGTAGAGTCGCCTTTTAAAAAAATAAATTGCAGTTACATAAATAATTCAAAAGTATTTAAAGATTCAAAAAATACTATATTTGAAAATTAATTTATTAAAATAAACATTAGAAAAAATTAACTATTGTGATATAACTTGTAGAGCTGCCTCTTAGCAAAATAAATTACAATTACATAAATAATTCAAAAATCTTTAAAAATTCAAAAAATATTATATTTTTAAATTAATTTATTAAAATAAACATTAGAAAAAATTAACATTGTGATCATATATTACCATTATATATATAAATAAATAAAACAAGTACCAGGAACTTTCCTCACTTGATATTTTATTAACTTTTTATAAGTTTCAATAATAGGAGGATTAATTTTTTTTTTCTAGGATTTAAGGCTTATATATATAATATTTATAATTTAATGTTCAATTTAATATAACTGCATAATTTGAAATATTACGAACATAAATCAATATAATCACTTTATTTCCATTTTTCATTTAACTTTTGAAATAGTTTTAAAATTTACAAATTTATTTACATTATTTTATGGTTATTTTACTGTTTCAAAATTTATACAATAAAATTAGTATATCCTCTTAAGACATTTTGTGGAGTAAGTATTATTGGCTTGAAAAAAATTCTGGTGAAAGATGATAACAAAATGTTAAGGGAAAAAGATGTCTGGAATAAAATCATTTAGACATAATATCTATTTAACCTCCTTATCATTAAAAAAAAACTAAAAAATTAATTCAACTAAACAGTAACTCTTTTTTGGGCCATGGCACAGGTTCCTCTTAAATTAGATTTGATTTAAATAAAACACCTTGTATTTTTTTAATCACAATATAATACATAATATAATATAAATTCCACCTTTAAGTGGTTTTAGCAACAAGTAAATATCAAGAACTATGCGCTTTTTTCAATTACATCTGACTACTCAATTACATATCTTAGTTTCATTTGGTATAAAAGTTAAAATTATATAAACAGTATAGATAATAGCTAAGTAGCCCAAAAAATAACGAAGAAAACTATAACATACATCCAAAATATCAAGCATTAATGTTTCAGTCATTAGTGCGAGATTTGTAGTTTGAGCTTTTTCTTCAGGTGGAGAAGGAAGGGTGAAACAGAATCGGCCATGGATGCAAACTGGAAATAGATAAGCATAGAATAGATAACAAACAACCATTGAGGATGTAGGTAGAGTAATATAAAATGTAAGGAGAGAGATAGAGGATGAATGCAACAATGTTAAAAAGATCTAATGATAAAAGAAAATGAAAAATAATGGGTAGAGCTATAATATTAAGGAAAGGATTCCAAAGGAACAAAAGGAATATTTAAAAATAAATTATCCACCTAATCTAGGAAATGAATTGTCGAATGAACCTGACATAATAAATGTGACCACTAAATTATTAGACAATAGTGAACAAAATGAACAAACACTTTGAGAAAAAAGAACAATGTAGAAGAACTAGAAGGGAAATTTCAAAAATTGATGCCATTGATTTCTGAAAGAGATTCTAAAGAGAAAAATGCTCATGGTTGAGTAATATAAGAAAATATTTTCATCTTTATCAATATTCTAACAACCCAAAAGCTAGGGTTACTACATATCAAATAAATGGTGAATCCAATATTTGGTGGGAGAATACCAAAATTTCTAATGTAATTAATAAAAAGGAGACAACATGGAAACATTATAAAGGGGTATATGAGGGTTTAGATATATCTCAAAAACTACTTGTAACATTTTTCCTTTTAGATTCTATTGAAAAAATGTTATCAAATTAAATTAATATAAGATATTTTGATTGTGAAATAACTTATGGTTTTTGGGCATGTGGTACTAATAATTCATGGTATTGGCCCATGTTGTTATAAAAATCATATTTGAAAATTAATAATATCCATTTGCAAGTGGGAGCCAATATTCATAGTTAAGAATCTTGTCATATTGTTATAAAATATTTTTAATGTGAAATAAGTTATGATTTTTTGGCATGTAGTACTGATAAGCCATGGTATTGGCCCATGCTATTGTAGCAAAATCTATTCACATGTTCATAATATGAATTGAAAAGTGGGGGTGAATATCTATGGTTAAGGATATCGTGATAAGCCATGGTATTGGCCCATGCTATTATAGGAAAATTTGTTTACAACTTAATAATATATATGGTAAAGTGGGGGTGAATATCCGTGGTTAAGAAAATTTTGGCGTTGTCAATAAAATATTTTGATTGTGAAACAATTCATGTCTTTCAGGGTATGTTGTATTGGTAAGTCATGGTATTGGCGCATGATATTGTAACAAAGCCTATTTACAAGTTAATAATATCCACTGTAATATGGGGGTCAACATCCATGGTTAAAAATTGTCATATTGCTATAAAATATTTTGGTTGTGAAGTAAGTTATGGTTTCATCTTTTGATTGTGAAATAATTCATGTCTTTCAGGGTATGTTGTATTGGTAAGTCACGGTATTGGCCCATGACATTGTAACAAAGCCTATTTACAAGTTAATAATATCCACTGTAATATGGTGGTCAATCTCCATGGTTAAAAATTGTGCTATTGCTATAAAATATTTTGGTTGTGAAATAAGTTATGGTTTCTGGGAATACGGTATTTATAAGCCATGGTGTTGGCCAATGGAATTGTAACAAATATTATTGACAAGTTAAAGTAATTGTAAGATGTTTTTCATTTTCTTCAACATTGTTTTTCTTTGATTTCGTTAAAATTTAGTGGGGATTTTTTGGAATGATAATTTTGAGCTCTTCATTTGCACATTAACTGTCTCGCATTTTTTGAAATATTGATGTCGACATCGGGGATTTTTTTATATGTAATGGTTGCAAGTGTCAACTACTTTGTAGTACTTGCTTGTCACACTATATAAATTATCTATAACAAATTGAGTTTATTAATTTGACTTTTCATTATTAATTGAGCCAATATTTAAATGCACATTTCAAGTGTCCACATGGAGATAGTTTTGCGGTATGAAGATGTAGCAAGTGTCAACTACTTTTGCAGTACTTGTTTGTCACATGATATAAATTATCTATAACAAATTGAATTTATTATTTTTATTATTTTAACTTTTTATTATTGATTGAGCAAATATTTTAAAGTTTACCCTTATCATTTTAACTTTTTATTATTAATTGAGGCAATATTTAAATGTTTAAACTCATTTCCAATATCACTTTTATTTTTTATTATATTTTAATGAAACCAACATTTAAAATTATTTACATACTTGCATTACACTTTACACTTGCACATCTATTTTCACTTGTAGAGCCGCCTCTTAACAAAATAATTTGCAATTACATCAATAATTCAAAAAATACTATATTATTAAATAAATTTATTAAAATAAAGATTAGAAAAGATTAACTATCGTGATCCTGTATTACCATCATATATATATATATATATATATATATATATATATATATATATATATATATATATAAATAAAATAAGTGCCAGGAACTTAACCTTTTATAAGTTTCAATAACAAGGGGATTATTTTTTATTAGGATTTACGGCTTACATTTATAATATTTATAATTTCAAGTTGAATTTATTTTATAAATATTATGAACATAAATCAATATAATCACTTGATTTCCATTTTTTCATTTATCTCTTGAAATAGTTTTAAAATTTAGAAATTTATTTACATAATTTTATTTTTTTCTTAAAGATTATTTTACTATTTCAAAACTCATACAATAAAAATGAGTATATTCTCTTAAAACATTCTATAGTGTAAAGATTATTGGTTTGAAAAAAATTCTAGTGAAATATGATAACAAAATGTTAAGGGACAAAGATGTCTGGAATAAAACCATTTAGACATAATACCTATTTAACCTCATCGTTAAAATAAAATATTCGAAAAATAAAATTAAAAAATTAATTCAAGTAAACAATAACTCTTTTTTGGGCCGTGGCACAGGTTCCTTTTAAGTTAGATTTGCTTTAAATAAAACACCTTGTATTTTTTTAATCACAATATAAATATTTTGAATGTGAAATAAGTTCTGATTTTCTTGCATGTAGTACTCATAAGCCATGGTATCGTAGCAAAATCTATTCACATGTTCATAATATGAATGGAAAAGTTGGGGTGAATATCCATGGTTAAGGATCTCGTGATAAGCCATGGTATTGGCCCATGGTATTATAAGAAATTTTATTTACAAGTTAATAATATATATGGTAAAGTGGGGGTGAATATCCATGGTTAAGAAACTTTTGGCATTGTCAATAAAATATTTTGATGTGAAATAATTCATGTCTTTCAAGGTATGTTGTATTGGTAAGTCATGGTATTAGTCCATGATATTGTGACAAAGCCTATTTACTAGTTAATAATATCCACTGTAATATGGGGGGTCAATCTCCATGGTTAATAATTGTCATATTGCTATAAAATATTTTGGTTGTGAAATAAGTTATTATTTTTGGGAATGTGGTATTTATAAGCCATGGTGTTGGCCCATGGAATTGTAGCAAATCTTATTCACAAGTCAAATTAATTGTAAGATGTTTTTCATTTTTTTCAACATTGTTTTTCTTTGATTTCGTTAAAATTTAGTGGGGATTTTTTGGAATGATAATTTTGAGCTCTTTATATGCACATTTAAGTGTCTCGCATTTTCTAAAATGTTAATGTCGACATCAAGGTTTTTTTTTATATGTAACTAGTTGCAAGTGTCAACTACTTTGTAGTACTTCCTTGTCACACTATATAAATTATCTATAACAAATTGAATTTGTTGGGCACCGAATCCCCCACATAATGGTTTTGGGGCTTAAAGCCCACATTTTTGGGTAATGGTATCGTAAAGGCTCTGCGAAGTGTGTGGAGCATGAAGTACAATAAGTCAAGTCGAAGGGTTGTCTTCCTTAAAATAATGCAAAATAATAGAAAGATAGTCAGCCTACCCATGGCCTACGGACCATGGGAATGTATAAATAGAGAAAGGTTCTAGGTGTAGAGGTCATCTTTTTGGTAGGTTTTGTTCAAATCTGAAAGTATATGGGTTTCTCAAAGTGATAATTTCTTTGAGTATGTAAGTCCAAGTTGAGGGTTGTAGTTGTAGAAGAGGCTCTGTAGCTATGTGTGCAGAGGCCTAGTAGAGTCCGCAACTGTGTGTGCGGACCCCTGCAACTGAGTGTGTAGGGTGGAATTTCATTGTACTAGAATGGAAAATCAATAAAGTATAAGTGTTTCTGAAATGTTGTACATCTGCTCATAGATCTGTGTGGTTATTCTTCTGTTATGATTTATGCATCTCTTTAAGGTTTACGTTTATGCACTTGTCTATTTATGTTGAATGGTAAAGGAAAACATTGGGCCCACTTAATTTAACTCAAGATCTATAATACTAATAAGCACTATAGAGGGTAAAGACCAGTTGTGCTTGTCATCCAAACCATGCAAAGGTAGTTGCATAGAGGAGGCAGCTATGTGAAAGTAGCCCAACGCAAAGGACTAGTTTATGAAATGTCTAGACTTCATCAAGACATCCCTAGGGTGCGGAAACCTAGTTCTAGCACCCTCCCATACTACCTCAGGTGAGACCTCAGTCCGTGCCCCGCGGACTATTACCAAAAGGTACAGTAGTTTTAGGATTTGTTTGGCTAAATCACTTCTGTACCTGGGTCAGGCCCTAATAAGCTGACAAATGGTTTCATTGTTGAGACTAGGATCTGCCTAAGGGATGTCAGATGTCAGAACATTGGAACCCTACGAAGAAAGAAATTGAAGATTGGTTGGACCAAAAGCTTCACGTTTTTGTGATACAAGAAAATAAAACCCCGCAAATATCTAAGAAGAGGTGGTTGGATCGCTACGTATACACGGAAATCCACGAAATGTTCTACGCAACCTTCTCTTTAGTGTTGTATGATTGGATCGCGAGGCTAGCTGATAGCCAGGGAAGGTGCAAGCTTGATCAACCAATAGTGTGGACTGCGGAGTTGGTGCGCAGGCTAGAGGTTTCAAATGATAAGATTGCATAGTTAGTAGACCATCGGCTCGATCAGATAATAGGAGGGTTTATCACCAAATTTTTGATAGACATGACTATAAGCTACAGCGAAGCAAAAATGCGTTTTCTCAAGGGACAGCGAGGTAAGTACATCAAATCTTTGAATACCTAGATTAAGATGTTGTTATGTAAAAAACGGGTGATGTGAATACATTAATGAGTGGAACGATGCAGAGCGGAAAGGTCTACAAACAATCCTTTAATTTCACCTCCACTTGTGAGCGAGGAAGAGCACGCTTGGGTGTCTCCAAGGAGTGCAGTTAGTTTGATAAGGGAATGCATTCCACAGCTACCATCCCCACTTACGCCACCACTCATGATGCCTCCTTCACCTCCATCTTCACCCACACCACCTCCACCAACCCAGCAATTCAGTATGGTGAGCACGATCAAGCTACCTGTTATTTAGAGTAGGGAACAAAGATCTAGATCAGTTTTGGTTTGTATTAAGAGCAGTATGGGAAGCACACAGGGTTACAGATGATAACATTAAGAAGGCCACATTGATAAGCGTGTTGTAGGACTGCGCATTGACTTGGTATATCAAGCACTCGAATGATCACCCAAATGCAGGAATAGCGGAGATCCAGATCGCGTTGAACAAAGAATTCAGCAGGCCAAAATCTGAAACGCAGCCGATTATCATATTTAAGGAGATTGCAATGCTTCCAGGCGAAACCCCCTAGGAGTTGGATCAGAGGCTAAAAAGTATGATCTGCAAGGCTAATATGACACTGACAGATGCGCAACACTGTGCGTGGTTTGTGGCATTTTTGACACCACATCTGAGGATGGCGATGTCATAGTAGAAGCTCTCAACCCAGGCAAAAGCCTTGGAAATAGATATGAGGTTACATGAAACATTGATATAGGATCCGGGGTTTGGAATCCAAAAAATCCACGTGCAGCTACAAAACCTATGCTTGGAGATGCAGAGTTTGAAACAGGATAGGGTGCACTGCCCAGAAGCATGTGAAGGAGTGTGGTGCATAAAATGTAAAGGCCACAGCCAAGATAAGGACCACTGTCTAGTATTTGTGACCTATTTGACAGGAGGAGGACCAATGTCGTTGAGACAAGAGGCACAAGCAAGGCCAAGTGCAGCACCTACGCTCTAGTGTGCGATCTGTCAGGTGGGAGGAAAGCACACAATAGACAAGTCTCACCTATTGTAGAAGTATACACAGACTCTAAAGCAGTTGTTTTGCAATACCTGTAGATCAGTGGGCCAAGATGAGTGGATGTGTCGGAGTTATGAGCTAATGATGGATAGGAACCCTTCTTATCAAATGCAGATAGAAACGTGAGGCCTCGAACCAGCCACAACAATAGCACGTGGGGGATTTCAAGGGTGAAGACGAGGATGAGGAGGAATGGGACCCAGACGGGGCCGCGAATAGTTAATCTGTTACAATTATGAAGGACCAAGACACTACACTTGCAATTGTACCAACCCAATGAGAATATCTTGTCTGTAATGTGAGCAGTTTGATAATGAAATGGTAGATTTTCCAACGTTGATCGCACAAATGAGCGAGAAAAGGGTACTACAGTCTACTCTGACTCAAAATATCCAAATGATGAGGTCTGAACTGCGTGAAGAAGACCCCAATGTGAACATGGTGCTCAGAAGCACAGTGACCACAGGGGATGATAACGGAAAGAAACCTAAGGATGATACATGGGTTCGCAAAGCTCCTATGAAGGAACTTGAGTTTGACATGAAATGCGCAAAGGAAACGTTTATGGAAGCTAAGAAGAGCTGCATGGAGGCCTCTACTTCAGGTACTAATGATCAACTAGAGCCGAGAATGGATCCTTCTATTCTTACTACCTTTCAGAGACATGCATGAAGTTGCTACGTGACAACAAGGTGATTAAAGGATTACAGGAGTTGATAACTAGGTGTGCAAGGTCAGGGGAACAATGGTTAGTCTGAAAGCTAGGAAAGCATGCATTGCGCACTGGTAGGGAAATGCGGTTGATAGTGCAAATTGGTGAATATGTGATGGATCAGGTCATCCTAGACCTAGGATCAGATGCAAATGTGTTACCAAAGTAGACATGGTAACAGTGGATATCGAAGGTGCGAGCACACAGACTGACTTTGAGGTAATAGAGATCGTGGATGATAGCAACCCCTACCCCATGTTGTTAGGGATAGATTAGGCCATGAACATGAATGGAGTCATCAAACTAAAAAAGCGGAAAATTATTTTCAATAAAAAGTCCCTACATGTACGAGTTTTGCTCGATCCAGCCGAAGGGACGTGCTACACTAAACCTGTACGCGAAGATGATAGTCACGATGAGCTGGATTGCATTTACCAGATAATGGCGCAAGACCAAGATCAGGTGAACGCAACTAAAGATGGGAGAATCTCATGGGAGCATGATAGTTCCTGTACTTTGGATTCCGATGAAGAAATAGAACATTGGTAGAACCGGTTGCACAAAGTTACAATGCTGAATTGCAACATGATGATCCGATCCGTATAGCACGTGATGACCGAAGTAAGGGAAATGCCAGTGGATGATGGGGTAACAAGAATGAATGGACCCTTAGACAAATTTGAAAGTATTGTATCGGAATAGCAGCAGTGCAGATCGCTCGCATGGGTGTTGCACGCATATACGTCAGAAGGATATCAGGAATTAGCGCAAATATAGAAGATGAATGTGCTTATAATTTGGAAGACCCCATGGTGGAAAAAGATAGAATAGCTTGCAAGCACACCCTTGTGAATGGGTATAGATGTATATAGAATAGACTGTTCTAGCGTGCAGCAATATTACAATAGCAGGCCCAAACAAGATGCATTGGAGGAAGAAAGGGATCGCTCTACCAAGTGTGTAGGGAAAGCATTCGCCAAGGTATGAAAAGTCATGAACAAGGATCAGCAAATACCATGTAAAAAAGGGAACCTGCATGCCCCAGTGGTCATATGGGCATCTATGGCACTATGCAAGAACCTGGCTGCGAAGTTGAGTCTAAGGCTGCAGAATGGTATAAGAACTGAGGTCCTTGAAGAACCTTTGCAGAAGGCCGTGTACATGAATAGAACAGTGCATGATGTTCGGACTGAAGAACTCATAAGACCATTCAAAGAATAATATGAAGGGTTTTAGGAAGCTAATCGGTAAGGGAATGTGCAACTTCGGGAACTAGAAAGAAACAAGACACTACTCCAAACGAAGAATATGATGCTGGGCGCAGAGATTAAACAACTGGAAAAGGAACTAAAGGAGGACTTTCTGAACAAAAAACCTGGAAAGTTACAGCCAGATATGCGCAACCGTAAGGATGTATTGGAGGAGTACGACCACGAGATAATTGGTCGAATTCCATGGTTAAGGCAATGCGTCACTCTCGAGGGAAACTAGGATAGCGCACTACTTCCAGTAGCGTGCATAACAACGACAATAAATACCATGTCATGGGTTGCTCATCAAGATACGATATCGATGGACCAAGGGGGTGCGACCACCTAACTAATCGAAGAAGAGACAGTCTGAGCGCTCCAAACAATTGAAAGAGAGCGCAAGACTATAAAACAAATCGTTACGGAGCTGTGTGATAGCAAGGGTGTGCACAGGGTCGATATGTCACAAGGGTCGTGGTCACGTAGAAGGGGCTATGCTACCACACGGATAAACAAGGAAGTGACCACTAACATCACTGTTCATGACAAGACATCCGAGTTAAGGAAAAAAGAAGTGGGCGGTGGGGATTTAAGACATAAATTCAAAACTAGATTTGAAATGATCTGCCCGCAGTATAACATTAATGAGCTAGAATATGGGGGGACATTTAAATTTGAATTTCAACGGGCCTATAAATCACAGATGGCTCTCCACCAAACAACCCTTGGCATGTTCAAATAAAATTGTTGCATTATCAAGCAGGTATGAAGTTGATGAATGAGGAGGTCGTAAGAGCAAGCTCGTGGTTTGAAGCATTACCGAAGGATACACAGGAGTCCTTGATCAGTATCATGTCAACAACCAAGGGAGCCACGTGGAGTCCTACGCCACCGATAGGGGATGCACTAGAAATCCTCAAATCACCCCAAACATCGAGGCCTAAGAAGGACCCACAGGTAGCAAGACTGCTCCATATTCTTTGCGAAATCTGCAGTTTATAAAACTGTCGATGGAAGAAAAGGGAAAAATAGTTAATATTGAGAGTGATGGTGAGGAACAAAATCATCTGAACTTTGTCAAAGAGATGGAACCAGAGGAAGAGATGGGAGAATATATCCAGCCAATACGTACTGCAGTAAAACTGCCCATGTATGTCCCTTCATCAAAAGGAATGGTAAAGGTACCTAAAGACTTGGATGTCATTAAAAGAACACTTAACACCGCATCCCTCCCCGAGAGGGTTCTGTTTAAAGGAGTGGCTGTGGGTCACATTACCACTATGATGTTTGAAGACTGGGACCTTGCGGATAGTAAGAAGTTCCCTCATTTGGAAACTAGCGAGCTAATGGAACAAAGCACGGAGGGGGCCGTTACAACACTACATGTGCACACGTGGCTGTGTGGGGTGGAGGAGGCCAGACTACTCCACCTCCTATCAATTCCACACTTTCATTGGGCCACAATCACGATATTTGTCATCAAGAAACTGCTCTTCCTGTTGCGCGACAGGTACTTATGGCTAGAGGAGCCCATTCCCATAATAGGAGAGCTCATTCATAGGATTTCTCGACTTCCCTGTGCAGGAAGGGACATTGCGGAAATAGTTGGCACAGGTGGCAACTTGACAATTGTGGAGGCCATGAAAATGAAATATAAGTTGGAGAAAAAGCAGTGGGGGTACAATATTACGAGTATTCAAGATAAAGGGGTCTACGTTGCTACCTAGTCGTTGGAAAGAAAGGTGATGAGAAAATGCTGGGGCAATGTACCAACAACGGTCATCATGCTAGCCGAGCAATGCCAAGAAGGGGTACAGTTCAATTAGGCATAGTTCCTCCATGATGAGTTCTTGACAAACTATAAGGAGGCCAAAGACCAAGGTAAGACCCTCCACTATGCGTGGTTTCTCTTATCCATCCTATTGGTCACAGGTGAACTACAGGAGGATAGTTAGTCTCCTCCCCTTTACCAAGATTGTACAGAGGTAGCAAAATATGCGTCGCTATGGGCAATGAAAGATGTTACAAGAATCGGAGAAGCCAGGATCTTCTGGATATTGATGGAGGAAAGAATACGACCGAGGATTAACAAACGACGATGCCTATTCGCCTCGGTATATGGCAGTGTGAAGAGCTTTACAGATTTTAAAGCAGATATGCACCATATGTATATCAGGGCATGAAAGGATCCAGAGCAGAAATGGACCACGCTCCCATTCATCAGAATAGATGACGATGTCTTCATGGTGCTCGACAAATGGCCATAAGAATGGCATGCGCCAGATGTGGTGGTGCGCGATGAGACGGAGATTCAAAGATAGAAGGTTGTCGCAAAATTTCTAGCACAACATGAGCAGAATGAATAGCTAGTTGAAGAAGTACGGGCATCCCGAGAGGCACCGAAGGCCACTGTAGAAAATGAAACAGGAGGACGCACCACTACGACAGAAGAAGACAGAGGCCCGAACGTGGCCACAGGACCTGGGATAGATAATATGCTGGAAGGTGCGGACCCAAGCACCACATCTACACACTTAAAATGGCTACACGTGATAGAACAAATAGGGCCACACAAGAAGAACAAGGCATCCAAGCTGGATGGGGAGACTATCATACTAACTAAGGGTGACCTATGTGACATCGGTGATACAGTTTGCGAAGTCACCAGGGAGGCGCTCCAAGAGGCAATGACAGAGCAACATATTGTGTTGGGGGCACTCACAATGCAACTTCAAGAACTTCAGGTGCGGCCTCCACAACAAGGAATGGTTGCCGCCTATGGGGCTATGGGTACATCAACAAATTAGCAGTTGCTACGGGCCAAAATGGATAATATTGTCATGTTGCGTAAATTGGATACTAAAGATGGAGAAATATTTTGATCTACATGGGGTAACACTATTACAAAAGATATGTATTGCATCTTCATATTTAAAACAAGATCAATTTTTATGGTATAAAGGGCTTTGTTCTCATAAACAACATGTTACCTGGTCAATTTTCACGGAGGAAATTATAGCACACTATGAGAATACAAAGAGCAACACCTTCTTTAGAGCAACACCACAACAATTGGAAGAAAAAGGAGAAAAAAAGATTTGTTACAAAGTGGAGAGAAAAATTATGGAAACAAAGAATTATACCCCTCATAACTATAAATATCTAAGTTTTGTTTTTCCTAGCTTTCCACAACCTACAGAGGTTACACCACAAAAATTAGAAGAAAAAAAAGAAAAAGGACTTTGTTATAATTGTGATAGCAAATGCACTAAAGGTCATAATTGTGCTGAGAATAAATTATTTTACATAGAGTATGAAGAGGAGGAATAAAAGGATCAAGGAATATCAAAATAAGAGGATATACATGAGGACCCAACCCCAGAGAAAGAAGAAATGAATCTGACCATACCTTGTAAAGCATTGGCAAGAAGTACCAGTCCTCAAACTCTTAAGAGAGAAGGACATATCAAGAAGAAAAAAGTTATAAGTGAAATATCACATCAAGAAAGAAGATATGAATCCAACCATATCTTGTAATGCATTGACCGGAATTACCACTCCTCAAATATCTAGATAGAAGGACATATCAAGAAAAAAAATGTTCAAGTGAAAGATCACATCGAGCATCAAAAAATGAATCCGACCATATCTTGTAAAGCATTGGAAGAAATTATCACTCTTCAAACTCTCAAGATAGAAGGATATATCAAGAAGAAAAAGGTTCAAGCAGTGAAAGATCACATCAAGCATCAACAACAAATTCTCCAGCTTTTAAAGGATAACACCACTTTGGTGCAAAATCGAATGAAACATGTAGATCAACATCATAGTGAAAATTTTTTTGATGTAGGTGATTGGGTATTTTTACTACTACATCTCAAGCAAGCTATTTATGAGAAGGAAATGTTGGCAATACTACATGCACTTAAGAATTGGCGACCTTACCGAATGGAAAGATACTTCAGGGTAAAAATGGATCATGATAGTCTTAAATACTTTTAGAACAACTATTATCTTTAGAAGAACAGAAAAAATGGGTCACAAATATGTTGGGTTATGACTTTCACATCATCTATAGAAAAGGGAAGCAAAATTTTGTTGCAGATGCACTCTCAAGAAAGGATGAGGGTGTGGAAGCATTGTTTTGCGCTATTTCTATTATCCAACCAGATTTGATAAATGAAGCAAGGGATGAATGGAATAAGGACGAAGAACTATGGCCACTCATTCAAAAGTTGCAGAAGATCCCAATTTAAACAATATTGCTAGAACTTGAAGAGGAAGGAAAAAATCATATTGGAACTTAAAGAATTCATAGAAATAAGAACCTAACAGCTACAAAATTGATCAATTTTAGTGTATCTCATAAAGTGGAAGAACTTACTGGCTGAAGATTCCACATGGGAGGACAAGAATTCTGTACAGAATCATCAAGAACTACTCAGGCATTGAAGGCAACACTTTTTGAAGGAGAGGTGCATGTTAGGTCACTATACTAATAGTGTAACCCCTTATTTTTATTAGTACAACCCCCTTATTATATTTTTGTGCCCATGTAGTCCCCATATTGTTATTATTGTGCCCCATAGAAGCCCACTATTGTTATTATTGTGCCCTTACATTATTATTGTTATGTCAGCTCTGATTATATTATGACCCCTTAGACTTCTATATATAGAAAGGAGGCCTTGTCATTTGTATCATTCAAGAATTGTTCATTTGTGTAATGTAAAGGAGGTTGCCCCCTTGAAGAGGTTGAATTCTAAGGCGTTCAACTATCTGTTCTATCTTTTTGTGAGTTGGTTTCATAACAGACAGAAGCGTAAGAGTTGCAGCATGCTTACGATAATATCTAGGGGATCGTGCAGACAGTCGCCCTTACTCAGTGGCTGGCCAAGATGAGGGAATCCGAGGCCTTAAAGGCCCAGGTGGACGCTGCACATAAAAAAGAAATAGTGCTTAAAGAACGTATCTAGCCTTGGTTAGAGGAAGCATTCACGGTCACCGCCAAGATCGAGGGAAAGTTGGCACACATCCAGGGCGTATATGCACTCAGGAAAGGACATGCACTAGACAATCAAACATCAGAGATACATGCACAACAGTTACAACAAATAGCAAAATAATGTGTTGCGGACGTAAGCGAAGCACAGAGATTATTGGATGAACTTCGCATGAACATCACCGCACCAGCCAAGTGACTTAAAACGAGTCACGAAGATTGTGTTGGGAATCTGTTGGGCAAGGGATCCCTTGCATAATGGTTTTGGGGCTTAAAGCCCACATATTTATGTAATGGTATTATAAAGGCTCCAAAAAGTGCGCAGATCACAAAGTACAATAAGTCAAGTCAAAGGGTTGTCTACCCGAAAATAATGCAAGATAATAGAAAGAGAGTTGACCTGCCCATGGTCCGCATACCATGGGAATGTATAAATAGAGCAAGGTTCTAGGTACAGAGGTCAATTTTTTAGTAGGTTTTGTTTAGATCTGAAAGTATATGGGTTTCTGAAAGTGATAATCGCTTTGAGTCTCTAAGTCCAAGTTGAGGCTTGTAGTTGTAGAAGAAGCTCTGCAGCTATGTGCACAGAGGCCTGGTAGAGTCTGCAGCTATGTGCGCAGACCCTTACAGCTGAGTGCGCAAGGTGGAATTGGATTGTACTAGAACGAAAGATATTTAAAAGATAAGTGTTTCTGAAATATTATGCATCTGCTCATAAATCTATGTGGTTATTCTTCTATTATGATTTATGCATCTCTTTAAGGTTTACGTTTACGCGCTTGTCTATTTATGTTGAATGGTAAAGGAAAACATTGGGCCCACTTAATTTAACTCAAGACCAATCATGCTTGTCATCCAAACCACACAAAGGTAGTTGCATAGAGGAGGCAGCTGTGCGAAAGTAGACCAACACGAAGGACTGGTTCGCAACTGTCTAGACTTGATCAAGACATCCCTAGGTTCCCTAGGTTGTGGAAACCTGGTTCAAGTTGAATTTATTTTTACTGTATAATATGAAATATTACGAACATAAATCAATATAATTCTCGATTTCCATATTTTTCATTTATTTATAATTTCAAATTGAATTTAATTTTATTGTATAATTTGAAATATTACGAACATAAATCAATATAATCACTTGATTTCCATTTTTTCATTTATTTCTGGAAATAGTTTTAAAATTTACAAATTTATTTAAAACATTCTGTAATGTAAAGATTATTGGTTTGGAAAAAATTCTGGTGAAAAATGATAACAAAACGTTAACGGACAAAGATGTCTAGAATAAAACCATTTAGACATAATATCTATTTAACCTCCTTATCATTAAAATAAAATATTTGAAAAATAAAATTAAAAAATTAATTCAACTAAATAGTAACTCTTTTTTGGGCCATGGCACAGGTTCCTTTTAAGTTAGATTTTCTTAAAAAAAAACACCTTCACTTTTTTAATACAATATAATATATAATATGAATATAAATTTGATCTTAAAGGGGTTTTAACAAAAGGTAAATATTAAGAACTATGCGCTTGTTTCAATTACATCCGACTACTCAATTACATATCGTAGTTTCATTTGGTATAAAAGTTAAAATTATATCAACATTATAAATAATAGCTAAGTAGCCCCAAAAACAACGAAGAAAATCAACCAATTACATATCGTAGTTTGTTTCATTTGGTATAAAAGTTAAAATTATATGACCAGTATAGATAATAGCTAAGTAGCCCCAAAAACAACGAAGAAAATCAACCAGTATTATTGTTTGAAATTATAACATACATCCAAAATATCAAGCATTAATGTTTCAGTCATTAGTGCGAGATTTGTGGTTTGAGCTTCTTTGGAGCATTTTTGAGTTAGAAAGAAATTTCTTCAGGTGGAGAAGGAAGGGTGAAACTTATGCACTCACGAGTGATTCGATCCATTTTTTGAGGCAGAGAAAACAGCGACACAATTACGTTGTCAAATTTTGGTGGGACGAGTTCCATGGCAGATTCTATATCACAAGCAGGCACCACTCAGATATCGTGAGTCCGTCTTTAAAGTCACCCAACGCCGCTGGAACAATGAATAATAGCTTCATAGTATTACTAGTGTTTTATTTATTTTCTAGGTTTCGGATTTTTCTTTTTTATGGGACGCGTTTCATGGCCGATTCTGTATCACATGGAAGAGCCACTCAGATATCGTGAATCCGTCTTTAAAGTCACCCGATGCCGTTGGAAGCTCCAATGAATAATGTGCCTATCAACACAAAGTCAATCATTATCTGAAACTATTATTCATTGAAGCTTCCAGCGGCATAGGGTGACTTTAAAGACGCATTCACGATATATGAGTGGTGCCTGCATGTGATACAGAATCGGCCATGAAACTCGTCCCATCAAAGAGAAAAATCCCAAACTTAGTAAATAAATAAAAATACAATTTACCTGCAACTTAATAAAACACAAGTAAGACTGAAACTATTATTCATTGGAGATTCCAATGGCATTGGGTGACTTTAATAACGGATTCACGATATCTGAGTGGTGCCAGCATGTGATACAGAGTCGGTCATGGAGCTCGTCCCACCAAAATTTGATAGCATCATTTTATCGCAGTTGTCTCTGGCTCTAAAAATCGATCCAACCACTAGTGAGTGCATCAGTTTCACAATTTCTTAAAATCAAATATCTTGAAATCAGATTTTTTATTTAGAAGAAACCTCAAACTCAAAAATGCCCAACGCTCAAAATAAGAAATCAAATATTTTGACGAGAAAGTAAAATACTTTAACGGTCAAACATAAAATACAAAATGGTACAAATCCTCAAATGTAGTCGATAAAACAACTCAAGACGTTAAATTTTGACATCAAAGAAAAATACTTTAACCATCAAATAAAAAATACCAAATGCAATGTCAGAAATGATCCAAATCCTCAAAACGTTAAATTTTAATGGAAGCAAAGTAAATTCTTCCTAATTAAAGCTTAAATTTCGCAGTTAAAAATTACTAGAATTCAAACTTGACCGAAAGTAACTTTTCAAATTTAAGAGAATTTAATTTCAACAGTGAGCTCATTAAACAACCTCAAACTTCAACAGACATTTACTGTGAAACTCAATTTCTCACTCTGTTCGAACAACATCAGTCATATGTCACATTGCTTGGAATGTTATTCGACATTATGGATCTTCCGAAAGAAAACCGAACAAACTGTTGTAAAAGGAAAATATTATCTAGGAAAGTGCCCTCTACATTATTTTGTCAAACGAAACCATAATGAATGTCATATCCCTCAAAAATTCATTGCAGAAAGCCAATAAAATATTCCTTCATACAAGGTTTCTCATATTGCAACTAAATTTGCGCCACCCACCCACTTTTTTCTTCATGCATTTCATTTGGCTTATCCAATGTGATAGGACTCACATAAATATCAGACTGAAATGAGAAGAAATGTTCTAAGAGAAGACGTTTTTCCTAGATTTTGGTGATTTAACCTCATATTAGACTAATAAAAACAAGTTTGAAGATATCCAATGAAGATTTATCTCCCTCTCCAAAATATAGTGTATTTTATTCTAGGCATAAACGAGATGTCATAACCAGAAATTGAAATAACCCCAATTTTAATAAATATGGAATTTAGGTCGCAAGTCCCCCGAAAACACATAATTCAAATGAGCAACATCCAAAAGCAGCCTCATTGTTTACTATCACTCATCAAATCAATAACTACAATTCCATAAAAACAACCTTTCCCAAATCATTTCGTTTTGTAGTGTGCTTAAAAAGATTTAACTGTATAACAAAATACAAAGCATGAATTCCTATAGTTAGATATGCTTAACTAAATATGATCTTTCCAAATCTTTCATTTATTAAGTGTACCTTTGCGCCTTTACCGAAAATGACTAGTTAACACCCATTATTAATACAGTTGAAGCGAATTTTGTGTATACAGTTCTTGTATTAGTAGCGAATTTTGTGTGAAGTATACAGTTCTAACCAAGAATTTCAATGTATGAAACATTCAAAGTAAAGTTAATAGACAAGTGTATATCTATTGTACAGGTAGATTAACATTCTTAAATAAACTGTGTCACTCATCTTACAAATTATTCTCATCTACGTCAAAGTGACAGTAGAAAGGAAAAAGTATTCTCATCTACGTCAAAGTGATAGTAGAAAAGAAAAAGTTATCAATATTTCAAGATGTTATGCGGACATCAGACATCAAGCCGTGGTGCAGACACTAGTTTCCAATCCAAACTGAGTGATTCTCATGTTAACATCCTATAATGATTTGGTTCTCTTTTTTACCATGAACTCTATGCGGTGGATCTGAGAAACACGTTTGAACATTGCAACAATGTACTCTAATATATCCACAAGTCGAAGACCATAAGCTATTGGGCCTTCAATAATAATTATATCTGATCAACAAAAGACCCTTTTCAAGAGCCAAAGAATTATGTTGAGCCTATTGTTATGCTACTTGTACTTGCCCATCGTACATCATCTCAACCCTCAATTTTACTTGATATGCATAGAATTATAACATCAACCAACACATCCAATAGATGTCTTAAGAAACCTGACAATAATGTTATGGTTCTATTGGAAAGGCTTAGTAGACAAAGCATGAATTCACACATAAAACACGAGTTGCTTCTTTTCTATTGATCACACAAAACATGATGCTTACAATGAACCCCGTGAAGGGTATTTATCTTTTTCCAGCTAGCTACTTGCCTTGACATGTAACCACATGCAACCACAAACTAAAAGTCATATATCACTCCACTTGAACAAATACTCAAATACTCAATCACTCAATTAATTGACTCTCTATGTTTACCCAACTCAAGAGTAATCATCTTATTTTAACAAGTCCTCTATGGAGGCCATTGCCAGAATAGAAACTTGTGATTCATATTTTTACTATTTATATCTATTGCATTTAGTTTAGTAAGCTTAATGTTGAAAGTATAATTCCAACTACAGGCAGAGGTTGTGAACGCCGAGAGTTGGACAGCAATGGCAGTAGCAAACCGCTCAGCAAACCCCTGACAAATTTCGGACAACTTTTTCATGAAAGCGGTTTCCAGATAGTCGAGTCCGATCCATTGAAATTTCTCCACGCGTCCAACACTTTTTGCAAAAGCACCTGCCATATCGGGACATAAAGTTGGGTAACAAGGGGCCTTCCGATATTCATTCTAGTCGTCCGATGGGGTTCTTCAATCTCCGCCATCCATCGTTTAAACATGCACTCGAAGCTGCATTAAATACTTGCATGGAGTAAAGTTGAAGTTTGGTTGACCACCGGTAAAGAAATTCAATGCTTTAATTGTGTTCGTAGAAGTATTGGTAAGAGTCTTTAGTTTTAATGTTTTTTTATAAGTCGGAGGTATGGGCATATGCTCTTACGTATTATACTTTTTTTGTATGGCATACATATTATATATGTTATGTTTTTGTTGCGTTGACCATTGAGAAACGAAGCAGCAACGAAAACCAAGGTTTTTGCACAGCAGTGCAAGCTAAGAAAAATGAGGGGGAGCGCATAAGTTTAAGGGATGTAATATTTTACATTTCACACATGGGATGAAATCAGAGCAGGTGGCAACAAAAGAAAACAAGGTTATTGCACAACAGTGCACAAAGACAGAACAGAGGGAGCATAAAGTTTTTATATGCGTTGTTTTTTTTTGAAGCAGAGAGTATATACATCGCACAACAGTGCGAGGAGTGTGAGCACATAATGTTTTTTTTATTATTACTGCATATGTAAAAATTTGTTTTACAGCAGTATGAGTAAAATAGTTTTCACACGAGTAAATGTAAAAGGGTTTTACAACAGTAAATGAAAATGGGTTTTTACACAGCAGCAGTGTAAATTCTCAGGAGGAGACCGAGTTTTATTTTTGTTGGCTGAATCTATTTTTGGTGAAACCCTCTCAGTAAAAGAGGATGAATATGTATCAGGGATTATATTTTAATGAATACAAATCTCTTTGTGTGGGTTTGTAATACTCTGTTCTCAAGAATTTTTTTTTAAGCTTCCCTGTGCAAAAGATCCTATGGAGAGAAGGAAACAGAGCATTGTCTCTGTGTGTTTAGTTTGTTTGTTTTTGGGATTTTACCAGAAAAATCCCCAACAGTTGTATCAGAGCTAGTCCAGGCTCTTTGAAGGCGTCAAAGAAGCTGAATGAAGGTTTCTGGCTACAACAGCTTCTCCAGCATAGTGAAGTCTCAACCAAAAGAACCCAAGTATTCCTCAAAGGTTTTTTTTGTGTAGCTGTTGGAAACAGTCAGTTATTTTAGATACACAACCAAGTGTTTTGAAAAGTGCAAAAATGGTAAGGTCAAAGAATAAAGTCTCTAATCCTCCTAAGGATGTGTCTCCCTCTGCTACTAAAATAGAAGACAATCTATTTGAAAGCATTCTATTTGAGGCTTCAAGGTTTAATGGAAATTTTGATATGTGGGAAAAAAAAATGAGGACTGTCTTACAGTCTCAAGGGATTGAAATTTGGGAATCAATGATTGATGATAGCAAGATGGATAGAGAATCCAAGGAGTGTAATGCACAAGCAGCAAAAATAATCTTGGATGGAGTACCTGATTCTACAAAGAAGAATCTAGGAAAATATTCATCAGCAAAGGATATATGGGACAAACTTCATGACCTTCATGCAAAGGGAGCACTGACCATGACCATCAGTCAAGAAGAAAATTCTGAATCCATCATAGAAGCTGAAAGTGAGAAGATTAACCTCATCAAACTTCAAGTAAAAGAAAGGGATGAAGAGCTCGCCAAGCTTAAGAAGGAACTTGATCAAAGCAAGAGGAAGCATAATGAAGAAGTCAACTCCATGACAAATCAGTTGAATAAAGTAAAAAAGCAGGAAGATATCTTGTAAAATCAACTTGAACAAAGGCACAAGAGAGTGAAAAAACTTGTAGAAGAGATTGGACAGTACAAGGAAGAGGTATCCTCCC
Organism: Pinus tabuliformis; assembly: GCA_031772625.1. Lineage (NCBI taxonomy): Eukaryota > Viridiplantae > Streptophyta > Pinopsida > Pinales > Pinaceae > Pinus > Pinus tabuliformis. Next base: position 1,240,547,088 of record CM062818.1, read on the forward strand.
TTAAGTCTGAATTACAAGAAGCCAGGAAGCAAGCACAAGAAGCTGAAAAGAGAATGGAGAGCAGTCAAGCAGAAATCTCCAAAATGAAGACAGGTATTATCTCCCGTAAAATAGTAGCAGCTGAAGCTACTCATAGCAAAGAAGAAACTGAGGAACAACTTGCAAAGAAAAATAATGAGTGTGAAAGATTGGAAGAAGAGATTGTCTTCCTCAGGAAAAAGGTTGAAGGGATGAACAAAATCATGAAGAACTCTCAAGCCTTGGATGAAATGCTCAGCTATCACAGATCTCCATTTGATAAATCAGGACTCGGGTATGTAGGTGAACCCTCAAACACGAATGAAAATGATTTAAGCAAAAGAGATGTGAAGAAGCCAAAAAGAAATGGTGATGCTCCTAGTTCCAGCAAAGGCAAGGAGAAAGATCATGGGTACAATAAAAGAAATCCTACTCCAAGTAGAAAATGAGCTCCAAGAAGAAATGTAGCTGATGTCAAAGAGGCAAGAGGCGATGGTTATCATCAAAGGATCTCAGGCAGCAACACTTCAGAAGTACATCAAGGAAACCTCCATCTCCCAGGTACCAAAGTTCATTTTTTGGTTATTGTTATTCTTGCTCAAATTTTGGTCATATGGCAAAATACTGTAGAGCATTTCATAGAGACAGATGTTATGGTCTCCGACAACCTCCAAGAAACAATTTTACAGGAAGAAATCATGAAACCTTATTCATGAACAATGTAGAATGTTTCAAGTGTCATAACATTGGGCATATGGCTCGTGATTGTAACTTAACATGGGCTCTTACACAAGCTAGACCCATGAAAAAGAAGAACGTTACACAAGTATTGAGAAGGAAGGAAATACAGTCTGAAAGCCCCTTGAGCTCCCCAGTTGATCTAGGTTTCTTTTGAGAAAACTTTGCTGAAAGAAAACAATGCATACACTAAAAGGGAGCCTGTAATTATTGATCATTATTGCTGAAATATATTAACAGTCATTCTTTTATGAAGATCTTCTTATAGGGGAGAGATATGGAATTAAATCTGCCATAAAAGTAGAGAAGAAAAGTCTACAGGGCATGGAGATTGCGTGGAGGATGTATTGCAGCGCAGCAGAGCGCAAATTAAATATTTTTGTTAATCCCTCTGAAATGTAATACGCAGCGGTGTTGAAAAATGTAATGTTTTTGCTTTATTTTTTATCACATATGCAATGCAATATGCACAGAAGTGCGGAGAAGGAAAAGGGGCAGTGTTGAAATGTGAAGTGCAACAGCGCGGTGAAAAGAAAATGTTTTTACGCACAGCAGTGCGAATGTAAGTGCAGTGAAGTTTTTTGGTTATTTTCCTTTTTGAAAACAAAAGGAAGAAAAACATACAGCAGTGTGCAGAAGTGAAAATAATTTTTGTGGTAATGAGAAGAGGGCAAAATGCAGCAAAGCTTAAATGCCCAATGTTTGAGAATGCAGTGAAATTAAACACACAGCAGAGTGAGTGTAATATGCAGCAGATGGAATTTTTTTTTCGAAGTGATGAAACACACAGTAGTGCGAAGAAGTAAAAGAAAGGGAAAAATGTGCAGCGCAGTGTAATTTTTTTTTTGCTGAGATAGAGAATGAAATGCACAGCAGTGCAGACACAACAGTGCTTCAGTGGTGTTAATTTTGAAGACAGAGAGCAAAGTAGACGCAGCAGCGTAGAGGAGCGCAGAAAAGGAAAAATGCACAACAGTGCAGATATGGATTGTAATGTAAGTTTTGTGGTTGTCTGTTGAGAGAGAAGGTAGAAGCGCAGCAACGCATATGAATGCAGTTATTGTTGTTTGCATCTAAAATGCAAATGAGACACGGCAGCAGTGCGATTGTAATAAATGAAGGGGAGCAGGCAGCAGCGTGAAGTTTTGGTTGTTGTTCATTGTGAAAACAACAGGAAGGGAATGCGCAGTAGCGCAAGTGAAATGTAATGCAAAGAAAACACAACAACATGAAATCTTTGCAGTTGTTCTTTTTTGAAAACAAAAGGCAATACGCTGTAGCGCGTATGTGCTAAATGAATCTAAGAGACAGATTGAAGTGCCTCTGAAGAATGCATATTGGAGAATCCCTCTATCAAGAGGAAGATGCTTTTCAACATATACTAGTGAATCCCTCTATCAAGAAGAAGGTTCTCTTCAGCACAATCTTAGGTGAATCCCTCTGTCAAGAGGAAGGTGTTCTTCAGCACAGTCTCAGGTGAATCCCTCTATCAAGAGGAAGGTGCTCTTCAGCACAGTCTCAGGTGAATCCCTCTGTCAAGAGTAAGGTGCTCTTCAACACAGTCTCAGGTGAATCCCTCTGTTAAGAGGAAGACTCTTTTGATTGGTTGTGGAACTGCATCTGAAGCAGTTGGTGAATTCCTCTATGTGAGGAAGAATATTTTAGTGAATCCCTCTATGTGAGGAAGACTCTTTTGTATAATTCCAACTGCAAGTAGAGGTTGCAGACGCTGAAAGTTGGACAACAACGGCAGCAGCAAACCGCTCAGCGAAGCCCTGACAAATTTCGGACAGCCTTTTCATGAAAGCGGTTTCGGGACAGTCGAGTCCGATCCAGTGAAATTTCTCCACGCATCCAATACTTTTTGCAAAACCACCTGCCATATCGGGACGTAAAGTTCGGTAACAAGGGCCCGTCCGATATTCATTCCAGCCATCCGATGGGGTTCTTCGTTCGCTGCCATCCATCGTTTAAACATGCACTCGAAGCTGCATTAAATACTTGGGTGGAGTAAAGTTGAAGTTTGGTTGACCGCCGGTAAAGAAATTCAATGCTTTAATTGTGTCCGTAGAAGTATTGGTAAGAGTATTTAGTTTTAATGTTTTTTTATAAGTCGGAGGTATGGGCATATGCTCTTACATATTAGATTTTTTTTGTATGGCATACATATCATATATGTTAAGTTTTTGTTGCGTTGACCATTGAGAAACGAAGCAGCAGCGAAAACCAAGGTTTTTGCACAGCAGTGCAAGCTAAGAAAAACAAGGGGGAGCGCATAAGTTTAAGGGATGTAATATTTTACATTTCGCACATGGGATGAAATCAGAGCAGGTGGCAGCAAAAGAAAACAAGGTTATTGCACAACAGTGCACAAAGACAGAACAAAGGGAGTAGAAAGCTTTTATATGCATTGTTTTTTTTGAAGCAGAGAGTATATACGTCGCACAATAGTGCGAGGAGTGTGAGCACATAATGTTTTTTTTATTATTACTGCATATGTAAAATTTTTTTTTACAGCAGTATGAGTAAAATAGTTTTCACACCAGTAAATGTAAAAGGCTTTTACAGCAGTAAATGAAAATGGATTCTTACACACGAGTAGTGTAAATTCTGAAGAGAAGACAGAGTTTTATTTTTGTTGGCTGAATGTATTTTTGGTGAATCCCTCTCAATAAAAGAGGATAAATATGTATCAGGCATTATATTTTAATGAATACAAATCTCTTTGTGTGGGTGTGTAATACTCTGTTCTCAAGAAATTTTTTTTAAGCTTCCCTGTGCAAAAGATCATGTGGAGAGAAGGAAACAGAGCATTGCCTCTGTGTGTTCAGTTTGTTTGTTTTTGTGATTTTACCAGAAAAATCCCCAACACTTAAGAAGGGTAGTGGAAATGCCCCTTCTTCTAAGATTCTTGGAATAAAAGTGACTTTGTATAGTGGACGTTGCCACCACCCTCGTTAAGTTTAATGAACCGGTTGCAATAGAATTGATATCTGTAGTGAAGATCTCAATCACGGGATTGCTAAGAAGGGCCTTCATCAATGGTCATGACATCATCCACGGTCATAACTGATTGTCATTTGTTTTTGGGCATCACTGGGATGTGACTGATTGTCATTTATTTTTCGGCATCAGTGGGATGTGTTGGATAATGTTGTAATTCTATGCATAGCCATAGCCAGAGAAATTGAGGGCTGGAATGATGCCTTTGCTATTTCAGAGGGGCAAGTACACGAAGCAGAACAACAAAGCACAACAACAGGCGGGACATAATTCTTTGGCACTTGGAAAGGATCTTTTGCTGATCAAAGATATAATTATTGATAAATTCCCAGTAGCTTCTAGTCTTCAAATTGTGGATATATTAGAGTACATTGTAGCCATGTTTAAAAGTTTTTCTAAGAAAGAAAATTGTGCTTAGAGATCATGGTAAAAAAAAAAGGAATCGTGCCATGTTCACTTGAGAATCGCTCAGCTTCCATTGGAAATCAGTGTCACCTTATTCGAAAGTGGAAGACCAAAACTTAACGTTGAAGTTCCTCCTAACATCTTGAAATATTGATACCGTTTTCCTTTGTATGATGAGAAAAAGTTGTATGATGAGTGACACAATTTACTTAATAAAGTTAAACTACAGGTACAATAGAAATACACTTGTCTATTACCTTGAATATCAAAGTCAATCTGTTCCTAACTTCCTTTAGTTTGGGTAAAATTGTCTGATTGTTAATATAAAATTTCTAATTGCACAAGGTTTTATTCTTTTTTTTTCAGTGTTATCTTAAAGTTTTCTTAGATATTTCTACAACCGGTACATATCAGTGTTCCGTACAAATTCAAAATTGTTGAGGCGAAAAGCATAGTGTATGCTTTCTATATTCACCAAAATGTTTATCTTGGCTGGAGAATGTAAGGCAGAAAAATTGCAAATCAGAGAATGTAAACAGGGATTATCGCTCATAACTCGTAAGTACAGAATAGCCAAAATTAGTAATAATCCAGAATCGCATTCAATACGTGGATAACCCTCACGGGCCAAAACAGAGAATTCCACCAGAAGCCTGCTGGGCCAGAAAATTTAGAGGAACTTCTAGTCAAAACGCTACAGAATGCGAAATTAACTGAGCGAACCAGAACTGGAATAGAGGTACTGAACTGGCAGCCAAAATCCTGGCCGTAAAGATGGAGGGCGATCTATTGATTAATCAGTGTTATGTCTAATACGTATCCCATTCAATAGTGATCATTGTAGTAGATAGAGCCCATTCAGAATTAGCCCAAATTAATACAGTTATACCTAGGAATTTCAATTTCTGAAAAATTGAATATTAAAAATCAACTTCGCAAACCATCAAACCTGGTATGATGTGGATCTCAAACACTGACCTAACATAAACAATAAAAGCTTTGGAATCTGAAATAACCAATTCAAAAAATCCTTCAAGAGAGTAACAAATAATATTAAAAATAAACCGCACTAATGGGTATCGACTGCTGACCTTAAACAGCGTTGGTGGTGTTCCTCGCAACCTCACCCATTGCATGAGATATCTCCAATGATGAGATGCAAAAGTGACAGAGGGAGCGATCTTTTGATCTCACTTGTCATCAGCTCTAGTATCATATCTCCAATGTAACAATTAATGATCCTCTTATATCAAGTTTCATCTCCGCCCCTTATATTCTGCTATAAAACAAAATCTATCAACCAAAAAAAATGAAGAAAAGATCAACCAGCAAAACGAGCTACACGTTTTTGCTACGACCAAAAAAAAAGGTAAGAGAAACTTGACTGTAAAAACCAACTAACATGTTCCATTTCAAACGGTTTTAAACATTGTAACGTTTAATTTCCATGTATCATTTCGATTTGAAACGGTCATAAGCATTCTAATGTTTACTTTCTTATTATCAAATCCACTACCATCTCCTTCGAAAAATTGGTCGGAATACAGCTTTCTGTATGGAATGGGATGACGGAGTTGACAATTTACATTAAACTGGAATGGAATGGGATGAGGGAGTTGGAAAATCGCTTAGAGAATCCCCTTTTACATTAAATCGGATTGGGAGGTTTGTTGGTTTTGTTTTTTTTATTATCAAATATGAAATTTAAATTTACATTTAGATCTTCTTTCATCTTTATCTTTACATTGAGATCTTTTTTATTCTAGAAATTAACCCAAAAAAATAGAGGATAATTTTGTTATATATTATTAATTTTATTTATTATTTATTGTTATAACATTATATTTTATTATAAAAATTAGATAAATCATTCATATTTATATTTTGAAAAAAAATATTATCAATTAACTTAATTTAAATAATTGAAAAAAAATACAAATTATATTTTTAACAATTAATAAATATATTATTATTTAAATTATTACTCAAACTTCTTTTTATAAACAATTTAACTTTTAGTTACTTGACATAAAAATAAAATGCAGAAAATTCACATGGATTGTTAGAGGTATAGTCTAAGTGCCATTTTCTCAGTAAATAGATATGATGGTTTTTCTTTAAAAATGAATATTACTTTAGGATACCATATTGCTATTCACTTTACTAAATAAAAGAAAAACGAATTATTACTAAAATTAATGTTTTTCTTTAATCTTTTAAAATTTAAATCATAATGTTTTGAGATTTTTTTCATTAAATTTTGTAGAATCTGATTTTGGAGATTTATAGATCATTTTCGTTTGATTTTTCAAATCTAAAAGGAGATATACCTTTAAGACCAAATGTTTAAGAGCATAAGAGTGGTAAGGTCCATATGCATATGTGTTGGAAGATAAGAGGTGGGAAAGGTAAGGTATAGAAATCCTAGGAATCAAAGAAAAAGATTCCGAGAAACTAACTCAAAAAAAGAAAATAAGAATAACTGATTTTAATAGTAATATTAATAATTAATTGTATAGTTGTTATGAATAATATATAAATAGAATAGAGATGATAGAAGTACTCATAATAAAATTAGATAATTAATATAAAATAATAAATGAGTAGAATAATTAGGTGATTAATAGTATTAACATATTAGATATAATAATAATAGTAATAAAAGGAAATAAAAAACAGAATAATAATGTGTAATATTAGTGATAATGTTTTCGATGGTGACTCCATCCAATATCACGGACCACAGACTCACCATTTTTTGGATGGTGACTCCATCCATCATCAGGGACCACATAGTCACCATGTTTTGGATGGTGACTCCATCCATCATGAAGGACCATAGAGTCACCATGCAAAACGTTGGAAAGCTTGGACAGATCAACTGTGAAGGTCTCCAATAACGAATAAAATGACTTAAAATCATATTATCATAATGATAAAATTAGAAAATGTACAAAATACATAATGTAATTAGAGATATAAACTCTAGTGAAGCTTCAAATTTACACATTAATTTTTTTTTGGCTTATATTTAATCTAGTAATAACATGTTATCATTATTAAGGTGAAGTGAACTTTCCTCTTAAACAAGCATTCGGATGTTTCGAGTTCATATAGAGTTAGCTTTCCCCTCTAAATGTTTCTAAATGGTTTCCATAAGTAAAATGGTATAGAGACATTCTTGGATGAAGATTCATTCTCTTTTAAATTTTGAAAAACAATAATTCTCTCTATCTAAAATAGGATGAGATTTCACTATGGGTTCCACAACATTTAAACAACTTTTGAGTCTCTATAATATCCCATCGCAATGTGGTATGGCTTCACCTTGAGAATAAAATAATGTGTTTGGGGATTATTAAGACATTTCATCATTTCCACCTAGCCCTACTAAAACTCAAGACAAGTTTAATGTGAATCATGCTTATAACTCATATTAAACTCGATCCCTCACATCATATGACATACGGACGTCTCTGTTATAGCTCACAACCTCCACTATACGTTTTAGACCATTTTTCTTGAGTCACTAATGGTGAACATAGTGCGTGGGTTCACTTTCTACATGTCAAGTATAGAAACATGGTTAGCCATCCATGTAACAAAGCCACAATATGATGTCTCAGATGAGACAAGGTAAGTGAATGGTGTTTTTTAAGCACTACAACAAATTGGTGAGATTGACTACAATCCCATACTTGTCATTTGACATTGCTTTATTTTTGCAGACAAATATTTCCATATCGATAGACTAGTGTTTCAGCAATACACTTATTTGATTATTCATGTCACCTTTTTTTCACAAGGTGCATGACTTTCAATTCACCCTATGAAATTAGCTCAGGCTGCAATGGTAAGTAAGGATTAGACAAATGATATTAGATTAATTTATGTTGCTAAGGATTTTATAAGTTTTATATTTTTCTTATTTTGTTATCATACGTGAGGAAAGTAATTTCAAGTAATGAGTTTTTCCAATGAGCCATTCAATAAAAATTATCTAGCTAACATTTGATTCAGTATTACAGGTGTTTGAGATGACATAACAAAAATAACATGTTATCCATTACTATCACAAGTTGCTTTAACTTTTGGTTTCTGAACATAAGCTTACTTTAATTATGGTTGAAAGGTATCGAAACTTTAAATTTCAAAAATAATAATGTAATAAATATTGTAGACAATTTTATTTTATTAATAATATATAAATAGATACAATTTGATGAGCGATGTTTATGAGTATGGATTTTGATTTTATATGAGGTGGCTCTGCTTGATAGATGACAAACTAGGAATGGAAAATACAGAGTCGAGGAATTTTTATTCTATAAAAATAAATTTGAAACGGGGATAAACAACATATCTTCAAGGTGCATGTATCACAAAAGGGATATGGCCTCATGGTGGAACAAGTCCTAGGAAATAAATAGTTGTTAGTGGGATATTTTCCACATGTTATCAGGCTATGAAGGATCAACAATGAATTTATAAGTACTCGAGGAAGAGAGAGGAGTCTCATGTTGTGAGAGAATAAGTGAAAGGTTGAGCTTGATCTGTGAATACCACCATCTAATACATGAAACTGAAAATCCACAGAGCTAAAATAGGCATGAGGAACTCATCTCTATAAAATCACAACCCGAGGCTTAGGGGTGTGTTGGTAAAGAGATTTGTCTTATTGATCTGCTACAGATAGGTGGAACATCCCCCATAAATTTGTATCATCCATATGGTTGTTGGTTCATCCCATCCTTAATGCATGTTTTCAAGTAGTGATTTCAATTCATCACTATTGATGTTACATGTAAGATATATTAAATCATGCAGAAGTTTATAAAATAAGGTTGCTTAGAATGCTAGTGCCTTTTTAAGAAAATTGACAAAAATGAATATTTTGTAGGCTTTACTACCAATCATTATAACCTTTAAGAGAAGGTTATTATCCCACCCAAGAATGTCATATCAATCTTATTGTCTACACGTTTTCAAGGTTAAAAAGAAATATGGATAATGTATAAAGCTAAATGGTTGTTCACTATATTGATGGGCATTTGAATGGTAGATGGGAAGGGTTGAAAAAAATACACACTATAAAAAGAAATTAGATTTATGTCTTGCATATTAGGAAATACCAAGATAGTCCCAAAGGGAACCCACTTGAATTTCGATAAACTTCTAAATCTTCCTTCATTGCTTGTCCAGAAAGAATATGCTAGGCCCAGAATATTACATATGGAAGGATTACACATCCTCCTAGACTTAACACAAATGTGATGTATTAGATTAAATTATAGATATAAGTGACAAATGTATTAAGAAGAGTATATGCCAAAACTATAGCATAGGGATAAACTCAATGTTGTTTATTTTTTATTGAATATCATAAAACAAGGGAATTAAAGGTAATAACATTTATGAATGGAAGCTAAGGATAAATGCAAAACCTATGATGTTTCCTACAAGAAACTATTTAGACCACGCAAACTCCAAGAATCAGAATAAATCGTTAAGAACACCAAGTAAAGGGCAAGTTACAACCTAGAAGAATGAGATTCTTAGGAAAGGTGGGATGCCCTATGCGGTATGTTGTGTCGATAACTAAGAAAACTGGATACAAGGATAAACCTAGTATGTAACTATTCACTCCAAAAGCAGAAAGAAAAAAAAAAGAACAAAACAAAAAAAAACAAAACAAAAAAAAAAAACAAAAAAACAAAAAAACAAAAAAACAAAAAAAACCAAAAAAAAACAAAAAAACAAAAAAAACAAAAAAAAACAAAAAAACAAAAAACAAAAAAGACAAAGAAAAACTATTTTTATGCATTCCTAGAGTTTTAGCCACAATGGAAAAGTAAAACCACATTCCTAATGTGAGAAAAACATGGTCATGGTTCCTTAAATACAACCATAAATTTATTGTTATTATCAATATGTAGCGGGGGCAGGGGAGGGGCCAAAACTCAAATAAGATCCCAAACTCAAAAGTGTGGAGAATAATAAACAATGCATACACTTTATATTAGAATTTATACACATTTAGAGCACTGTAAAAAGAATCAATATTATATAATGGAAGAATGATAGGGCTATGGTATGATACCGTTACCCTCTCCGTTGCTAAATGGAATCACAAAAGAGCCCATTAGTAAATAACCATAAAACAATATTAAACTAAATGATGTCTTTCCATTTCTCCAAGGGAACGGATAAGTAATACTATAAGTATGAAGAACGGGGTCCTAGCGTATTAACCCTCTTTGACGTATTTCATTACAAAAAAAATGTCTTACGGAGACCCAATAACCATATAAACTAGAGATAGCTGAAAATGAGTCCATTCACAATAAGTGAAAATAGAAGCCATGCAAAGAGATTGTTGAAAAACAATGCAAGGGAAGGAAGTTATCATCATCTCATCATCATACTAAGGGAAATTTTTTGGGAAGTACGTCCATGGGACGACATACATCCCCTCCTTAGTTTATATCTTAGCATTATCAGAAACTCACCTCCAAATAACAAACCTCCTGCCCAAACCATGCCAAGAAGAATTTAGTGTCTTAGAAAAATGAAAATAAAGTGAAAAACAAAAATAGATAGAAAAAAAAGTAGTTATTACCCACCTTGCTTCCCATTCCTTTCAAATCCTCTACATAGTGTAGGAAATATAAAGTTAATCCAATTTTACATTTCATAGAAAGAATAAAACTTGATGTGGGTAATCTCGGTTGATTGCAATCTAAGATTTGGGATGCATAAGAGGGAAGGGGGAAAGCTAAAAATAAAATGAAGAAAATGGATTGTAGGAAATTAGTAACGGAATGAAGGAAAACAATTCACAGAGTCAAAAAAAATTGGAACAATAGTAATGAAAACTCTAGAACCATAACTCTGAAAGGATATGTTCAAAACCTAATTTCAAAATGTGTTTACTAAGGAAGCCAATCCATTTTCCACATTTCAATTACCTATTAAGCTTCAGATCACCTTTGTTCAAAATGACAAAAAAGGTTTCTATTAAGCCCATAGAAAACATTGCATTTGGGACAAGAAGGGGAATCAACATTAGTCAATTATTTAAGATCCGAAATACCATTTGAGCACATGAACATAGTGATAAGTAAGCATAAATTAAACCCAAGTGTCATGCTAGACACTACATCGAACACATATCCCCCTGGTATAACATAAAAACTTGTTGAAATCAATTGAGGGAAGGGGAAAACAATATGAGGGTGGGGTTAGCATATAATCTTCCCCATTGTGCCTCAATGAGTCACCAAATAACATGGTAGAGTGAATTTCTTTATCAAAATTTATAAGGTAACAAAAGTCAACCTGTAGTCAATAATAAACTTAGATAAGGACAACTCATAAGCTAAGTTATATCTTGTGTTAAAACCAAAAAAAATAAATTAGGAGAGCTATTAAGAGAGGTATCATAAATGGTATCAAACAATTGGTTTACAACACTTGGACCTACATGGGCGTAAAATAAAAATATAATAACTAATAAGTTTTATTACAACTCTTACATGTTAAATGGTTGAGGAGGGAGAAGGAGAGGCTATGTATTGAAGCCGTGAAGGGAGTGAACATCATTGAGGTAAAGAATCATGAAAAGGGATATTTATTGAAATACTAATCTATAGGAACCAATATATCCAAGATATTTAGTAATTCCTTTAAGAAACTATTAAAAGGATGCAAACTAGAAATAGATAAGCATAGAATAGATAACAAACAACTATTGAGGAGGTAGGTAGAGTAATATAAAATGTAAGAAGAGCAATAGAGGATGAATTCAACAATGTTAAAAGGTCTAATGATAAAAAAACAATGAGAAATAATGGGTAGAACTATAATATTAAGGAAAGGATTCCAAAGGAACGAAAGGAAGATTTAAAGATAAATGATCCACCTAATCTAGGAAATGAATTATCAAATTAAACTAACATAAAAAATGTGACCACTAAATCATTAGACAATAGTCAACAAAATGAACAAACACTTTGAGAAAAAAGAAGAGTGTGGAAGAAATATAAGGGGAATTTAAGAAATTGATGCCATCGATTTTTGAAAGAGATTCTAAAGAGAAAAAAATGCATGGTTGAGTAATATAGGAAAATATTTTTATCTTTGTCAATATTATAACAACCCAAAAGCTAGGTTTACTACATACCAATTAAATGGTGAATCCAATATTTGGTGGGAAAATACCAAAATTTTTAATGTAATTAATAAAAAGGAAACGACATGGAAACATTCTAAGGAGGTATCTGAGAAAAAATATTTACGTGAAAGATACATTGATAATAGAGCCAAGGAGTTTCATGATTTGAAACTGGGAAGTATGAATATAGTTGTCACCACCACCAAATTTTTGAGGTTGTTTATGTATGTACCCTACCTTTGGGGAGAAAATGAAAAGGTGAACAGATAAATCTAATTCTTACCCTCCTTATAATAGAATCAAATTGAATTTTACAACCAAAAAATAATGGATAAAGTTATGAGAAAATAAAATTTGTGGACAGAACAATGCAAGCCATGTTCTACTAATAAAAAGGAGATGTCACATTTCATAGGAAAGGGATTCTAATACCCATAATTTATGATATGGATTTGATCATTATAATTTTTTTCTCCATCTCGATGCTTTTAGAATGAAAAAATTAGAAGAATCAACTCACGAGACCCTTTTTAAGGTAAAATCTATGTCTCCTTAGCACCACACATTGTTTTCCTATCGTACACACAAATACTATTATAACCGTGAATGAATTTCATCAATTAGAGTTTGTATGTGAAAATTATGTCGCTTAGAATTCAACATTCCTATTTTCACCACAATAATTTGAGAGCATCCTATGTAATCCCATCTTATTCATGAAAAATGGACTAGCCACATTATTACAGTGAACTAGATCCCAGAAAAGTATATATTGTAACTCTCGTTAATAGATGAGGTAGTCAAACCTAGCCACTAATAGGCTATTGGGTTGTAGTATAACCAGGCGACTCGGAAGAAAAGGGGTTCTATTATTTAGAGTGCATTTGTTCCATTGATTCAAAAAATTAGCTAAGAGGCATAGGAGATAGAGAACACGGAGATGATTTGTGCACTATAGTAGCCCATCGACCACAAGCCATAATTCTTTGTACTCAAAACCATTTTTTTATTAGGGAAAGAGAATAGGGGAGACTCACCTTCCAACTAGGTTTTCCTCTCAACAAGGTTTCTTAGGTCTTATCTCATGTCAAATATGTTCATGTGTCACCTCTCCCTTTGTTACTATTTTTTTAAATCATCAGTCTCGATATAGTACTTTTCTTTCTCTTATGTTAAATATTTTTTCTCACCTCTAATAGTTTATTTCTATCTAGAAAAAATTGTCATTAACATTATCATCTCAAATAAAAATGCAAGTTAATTTTATATTACAAACTAGATATATTGTTCTTTATCTCTCCTTCTCTCTTTCTCTCTCCTTCTCTCTCCCTTTCCTCCTCTCTCCCTCACCCTCTTTCCATATTTCCCTTATCATTCCCTCTCTCTCTGCACCTTTCTCCCTCTACATCGTTCTCCTTCCCTCCCTCTCTCTCCTCCTCAAACACCATCTCTCTGACCTTCTCTCTTTTGAGTCTTCTCTTCCTTCCTCTCCCTCCCTCTCTCTCCCCCTAAAACTCCATCTCTCTCACCTTCTCCCTTTTGAGTCTTATCTTCCTTCCTCTCCCTCCCTTTCTCTCCCACACCCCTCTATCTCTCCCCCCATCACTTGCTCTCTCCCTCTTCCCTCCAGCTCTTTCATTATCTCAATCCCTCTCTCTCATCCCCTTTTCTCCATTAGAAAATCAAAAGGCATAAAATATTTTCTTACTTTGATAACAACTTGTGATAATTTTTAATTATATTGTCTTCTTATGTCTTATTTTCATCAAGCAACTATCAAACCATAAAGAACATGAAGGTCGAAACAACAATAGAACATATTATGTAGGATCTCACCTAGGGAAAACACCTATCCTAGGGGAAAGCCACATTAAAATTCTCTTCTTCTTATAGAACCAAGACAAAATGAGAGCTTCAAGACCTTTAGACCAAGACAAAGATTCGATCCAAGCACCAAGTCATCCTTCCAAGAAATAATTCTTCATATCAACCTAGGTCAACAAAGTCAATGAAACTCAAACTTCTATTTTGTTGGTCAAATCATATTCTGGGACCTTAACTGTAGGTTTGCAACTTAGTCTGCATCTTTTAGCCTTACAATAGGTCAAAAACTCTTGCCCTTTTGCACGTGTGAGAAAAAATAGTTAAGAATTAGGTCTTCCTTCCTTCGCTAAGGATTCTTCTTCTCTTCTAGTCTCTTCACACATCGTTTCTTATTGTTTCTATTGTAGATTGAATTATGTAATTGTGTTAAATGAAGACAAATTTCACTTCTATATATAAATTTCCATGTGGTCGAATAGACCTTCCTAGTATGAGTTTTTCAGAATAAGCCGACTTGGTCTTGGAGGACTCTTTTAACACTTCAAACACAAAAATAAATCTTCTCTTTTGATGTAAAATGGCCACTAGGATATTATATACATAACAATGACTCTCTTGATTTATGAAAAATAATATTTTTACTTGAAAAGACCTAAAAGCATGAAGAACATGCTTGACCTAATTAACTTGAGCATGAAACCCATGCTTATAAAACAATAACTATTTTTCTCCTTTTTCTTTTTACATAAAATATAAAATATCAAGAGTACATGAGTCATTATGAAGAATGAACCTAATTACATTTTTCAATGCTCTCCCTATCTCCTTCCTCTCCTCTTCTCTTCCCTCCTCTCCTCTCTACCTCACTTTCTCTCAATCTCTCCCTTGTCACTCCCTCTTTCTCTCCAAATTTATCTCTCTGTGCCTTTGTTATTTCCTCCCTCTCTCTCCCCCCTCTGTCTCTATCTCTCTCTGCCATCCAACTTTGTTACTATCCCCTTCTTATCTCTCTTAAATTTGATCATGTTTTATTTTGTTTAAGGAAGTATCTAAATTAAAAAACTTGAATTGGTTGTAAAATATTAAACCAATATTTTGGATAAATCATGTCAAAGAAAATAAAATAATGAAAAACTTAAACAAATCATGCTCTATCTTTCCTCTATTATTGTTAGTCACTTTTCTTGCTCCCATCGCTTAGATCTTTATTTAGGATGGATCTATGTTGTTTCTTCATAATATCATTTATATTATATAAAGTTCACATCGTTATACATAAAAGTATTCTCATTTTTAATTTTATTAAAACCTTGATTTAATTTCTATAGAAATATTTTTAGTAGTTGAGGGTTTAGATATATCTCAAAACTACTTATAACATTTTTCCTTTTAGATTCGATTGAAAAATGTTATCAAATTAAATTAATATAAGATATTTCGATTGTGAAATAACTTATGGTTTTTGGGCATGTGGTACTAATAATTCATGGTATTCGCCCATGGTATTATACAAATCATCTTTGCAAATTAATAATATCTATTTTCAAGTGGGGGCCAATATTCATAGTTAAGAATCTTGTCATATTGTTATAAAAAATTTGAATGCGAAATAAGTTATGATTTTTTGGCATGTAGTATTGAAAAGCCATGGTATTGGTCCATGGTATTGTAAAAAAATCTATTCACATGTTCATAATATGAATCGAAAAGTAGGGGTTAATATCTATAGTTAAGGATCTCGTGATAAGCCATGGTATTGGCCCATGCTATTATCAGAAATATTATTTACAAGTTAATAATATATCTCGTAAAGTGAGGATGAATATCCATGGTTAAGAAACTTTTCGTGTTGTTAATAAAATATTTTGATTGTGAAATAATTCATGTCTTTCAGGGTATGTTGTATTGGTAAGTTGTGGTATTGGCCCATGATATTGTAACAAGGCCTATTTACAAGTTAATAATATCAACTGTAATATGGGTGTCAATCTCCATGGTTAAATTTTTTGTCATATTGCTATAAAATATTTTGGTTGTGAAATAAGTTATTGTTTTTGGGAATGGGGTATTTATAAGTCATGGTGTTGGCCTATGGAATTGTAACTAATCCTATTCACAAGTTAAATTAATTGTAAGATACTTTTCCTTTTTTTCAA
This sequence comes from Pinus tabuliformis, assembly GCA_031772625.1. Lineage (NCBI taxonomy): Eukaryota > Viridiplantae > Streptophyta > Pinopsida > Pinales > Pinaceae > Pinus > Pinus tabuliformis. Next base: position 1,240,563,405 of record CM062818.1, read on the forward strand.
CATTATTTTTCTTTGATTTCGTTAAAATTTAGTGGGGATTTTTTGGAATGATATTTTTGAGCTCTTTATCTACACATTTAAGTGTCTCACATTTTTGAAAATGTTGATGTGAGGTGGTTTTGCGATATGAATTATCTATAACAAATTGAATTTTATTATTTTTATTAATTTAACCTTTTATTATTAATTGAGCAAACGTTTTAATGTTGAAATTTATCATTTTAACTTTTTATTATTAATTGAAGCAATATTTAAAGGTTTAAACTCGTTTCCAATATCACTTTTATTTTTTTTATTAAATTTTAATAAAATCAACATTGAAAATTATTTACATACTTGCACTACACTTTACACGTGCACATATACTTTAACTTGTAGAGCCGCCTTTTAACAAAATAAATTGCAGTTATATAAATAATTCAAAAGCATTTAAAAATTCAAAAAATACTATATTTGAAAATTAATTTATTAAAATAAACATTAGAAAACATTATCTATTGTGATCTAACTTGCAGAGCTGCCTCTGAGCAAAATAAATTACAATTACATAAATAATTCAAAAATATATAAAAATTCAAAAAATATTATATTTTTAAATTAATTTATTAAAATAAACATTACAAAAAATTAACAATGTGATCATATATTACCATTATATATATAAATGAATAAAACAAGTACCAGGAACTTTCCTCACTTTATATTTTATTAACTTTTTATAAGTTTCAATAATAGGAGGATTAAATTTTTTTTTTCTAGGATTTAAGGCTTATATATGTAATATTTATAATTTAAAGTTCAATTTAATTTAACTGTATAATTTGAAATATTACAAACATAAATCAATATAATCACTTTATTTCCATTTTTCATTTAACTTTTGAAATAGTTTTAAAATTTACAAATTTATTTACATTATTTTATGATTGTTTCAAAATTTATACAATAAAATTAGTATATTCTCTTAAGACATTTTGTGGAGTAACGATTATTGGTTTGAAAAAAATTCTGGTGAAAGATGATAACAAAAAGTTGAGGGAAAAAGATGTCTGGAATAAACCCATTTAGACATAATATCTATTTAACCTCGTTATCATTAAAAAAAAATTAAAAAACTAATTCAACTAAACAGTAGCTCTTTTTTGGGCCATGGCACAGGTTCCTCTTAAATTAGATTTGATTTAAATAAAAATGTTTCAGTCATTAGTGTGAGATTTGTAGTTTGAGCTTTTTATTCAGGTGGAGAAGGAAGGGTGAAACAGAATCGGCCATGGATGCAAACTGGAAATAGAGAAGCATAGAATAGATAACAAACAGCCATTGAGGATGTAGGTAGAGTAATACAAAATGTAAGGAGAGAGATAGAGGATGAATGCAACAATGTTAAAAAGATCTAATGATAAAAGAAAATGAAAAATAATGGGTAGAGCTATAATATTAAGGAAAGGATTCCAAAGGAACAAAAGGAATATTTAAAAATAAATTATCCACCTAATCTAGGAAATGAATTGTCCAATGAACCTGACATAATAAATGTGACCACCAAATTATTAGACAATAGTGAACAAAATGAACAAACACTTTGAGAAAAAGAACAATGTAGAATAACTACAAGGGGAATTTCAAAAATTGATGCCATTGACTTCTGAAAGAGATTCTAAAGAGAAAAAAGCTCATGGTTGAGTAATATAAGAAAATATTTTCATCTTTATGAATATTCTAACAACCCAAAAGCTAGCCTTACTACATACCAATTAAATGGTGAATCCAATATTTGGTGGGAGAATACCAAAATTTCTAATGTAATTAATAAAAAGGAAACAACATGGAAACATTATAAAGAAGTATCTGAGGGTTTAGATATATCTCAAAAACTACTTGTAACATTTTTCCTTTTAGATTCTATTGAAAAAATGTTATCAAATTAAATTAATATAAGATATTTTGATTGTGAAATAACTTATGGTTTTTGGGCATGTGGTACTAATAATTCATGGTATTGGTCCATTGTGTTATACAAATCATATTTGCAAATTAATAATATCCATTTGAAAGTGGGGGCCAATATTCGTAGTTAGGAATCTTGTCATATTGTTATAAAATATTTTTAATGTGAAATAAGTTATGATTTTTTGGCATGTAGTATTGATGAGCCATGGTATTGGCCCATGGTATTGTAGCAAAATCTATTCACATGTTCATAATATGAATTGAAAAGTGGGGGTGAATATCTATGGTTAAGGATCTCATGATAAGCCATGGTATTGGCCCATGCTATTATAGGAAAATTTGTTTACAACTTAATAATATATATGGTAAAGTGGGGGTGAATATCCGTGGTTAAGAAAATTTTGGCGTTGTCAATAACATATTTTGATTGTGAAATAATTCATGTCTTTCAGGGTCTGTTGTATTGGTAAGTCATGGTATTGGCCCATGATATTGTAACAAAGCCTATTTACAAGTTAATAATATCCACTATAATATGGGGTTCAATCTCCATGATTAAAAATTGTCATATTGCTATAAAATATTTTCTTTGTGAAGTAAGTTATGGTTTCATATTTTGGTTGTGAAATAATTTATGTCTTTCAGGGTATGTTGTATTGGTAAGTCATTGTATTGGCCCATGATATTGTAACAAAGCCTATTTACAAGTTAATAATATCCACTGTAATATGGTGGTCAATCTCCATGGTTAAAAATTGTGCTATTGCTATAAAATATTTTGGTTGTGAAATAAGTTATGGTTTCTGGGAATACGGTATTTATAAGCCATGGTGTTGGCCAATGGAATTGTAACAAATATTATTCACAAGTTAAATTAATTGTAAGATGTTTTTCATTTTCTTCAACATTGTTTTTCTTTGATTTCGTTAAAATTTAGTGGGGATTTTTTGGAATGATAATTTTGAGCTCTTCATTTGCACATTAACTATCTCGCAATTTTTAAAATGTTGATGTCGACATCGGGGACTTTTTTATATGTAACCGGTTGCAAGTGTCAACTACTTTGTAGTACTTGTTTTTCACACTATATAAATTATCTATAACAAATTGAGTTTATTAATTTGACTTTTTATTATTAATTGAGCCAATATTTAAATGCACATTTCAAGTGTCCACATGGAGATAGTTTTGCGGTATGAAGATGTAGCAAGTGTCAACTACTTTTGCAGTACTTGTTTGTCACATGATATAAATTATCTATAACCAATTGAATTTATTATTTTTATTATCTTAACTTTTTATTATTAATTGAGCAAATATTTTAATGTTTACCCTTATCATTTTAACTTTTTATTATTAATTGAGGCAATATATAAATGTTTAAACTCATTTCCAATATCACTTTTATTTTTTATTATATTTTAATGAAACCATCATTTAAAATTATTTACGTACTTGCATTACACTTTACACTTGCACATCTATTTTCACTTGTAGAGCCGCCTCTTAACAAAATAATTTGCAATTACATCAATAATTCAAAAAATACTATATTATTAAATTAATTTATTAAAATAAAGATTAGAAAAGATTAACTATTGTGATCTTGTATTACCATCATATATATATATATATATATATATATATATATATATATATATATATATATAAAATAAGCGCCAGGAACTTAACCTTTTATAAGTTTCAATAATAAGGGGATTATTTTTTTATAGGATCAGCTTATATTTATAATATTGATAATTTCAAGTTGAATTTAATTTTATAAATATTATGAACATAAATCCATATAATCACTTGATTTCCATTTTTTCATTTATCTCTTCAAATAGTTTTAAAATTTAGAAATTTATGTACATAATTTTATTTTTTTCTTAAAGATTGTTTTACTATTTCAAAACTCGTACAATAGTATATTCAATTAAAACATTCTGTAGTGTAAAGATTACTGGTTTGAAAACAATTCTAGTGAAAGATGATAACAAAACATTAAGGGACAAAGATGTCTGGAATAAAACCATTTAGACATAATACTTATTTAACCTCCTTATCATTAAAATAAAATATTCGAAAAATAAAATTAAAAAATTAATTCAAGTAAACAGTAACTCTTTTTTGGGTCGTGGCACAGGTTCCTTTTAGGTTAGATTTGCTTTAAATAAAACACCTTGTATTTTTTTAATCACAATATAAATATTTTGAATGTGAAATAAGTTCTGATTTTTTGGCATGTAGTACTGATAAGCCATGGTATTGTAGCAAAATCTATTCACATGTTCATAATATGAATGGAAAAGTTGGGGTGAATATGCATGGTTAAGGATCTCGTGATAAGCCATGGTATTGGCCAATGCTATTATAAGAAATTTCATTTACAAGTTAATAATATATATGGTAAAGCGGGGGTGATTATCCATGGTTAAGAAACTTTTGGCATTGTCAATAAAATATTTTGATTGTGAAATAATTCATGTCTTTCAAGGTATGTTGTATTGGTAAGTCATGGTATTGGTCCATGATATTGTAACAAAGCCTATTTACTAGTTAATAATATCCACTGTAATATGGGGGGTCAATCTCCATGGTTAATAATTGTCATATTGCTATAAAATATTTTGGTTGTGAAATAAGTTATTATTTTTGGGAATGCGATATTTATAAGCCATGGTGTTGGCCCATGGAATTGTAGTAAACTTATTCACAAGTCAAATTAATTGTAAGATGTTTTTCATTTTTTTCAACATTGTTTTTCTTTGATTTCGTTAAAATTTAGTGGGGATTTTTTGGAATGATAATTTCGAGCTCTTTATTTGCACATTTAAGTGTCTCGCATTTTGTAAAATGTTGATGTCGACATCAAGGTTTTTTTTATATGTAACCAGTTGCAAGTGTCAACTACTTTGTAGTACTTTCTTGTCACACTATATAAATTATCTATAACAAATTGAATTTGTTGGGAACCGGATCCCCCACATAATGGTTTTGGGGCTTAAAGCCCACATTTTTGGGTAATGGTATTGTAAAGGCTCTGCGAAGTGTGCGGAGCATGAATTACAATAAGTCAAGTTGAAGGGTTGCATGCCTGAAAATAATGCAAAATAATAGAAAGAGAGTCGGCTTGCCCATGGCCTATGGACCATGGGAATGTATAAATAGAGCAAGGATCTAGGTGTAGAGGTCATTTTTTTGGTAGGTTTTGTTCAAATATGAAAGTATATGGGTTTCTGAAAGTGATAATCTCTCTGAGTATGTAAGTCCAAGCTGAGGGTTGTAGTTGTAGAAGAGGCTCCATAGCTGTGTGTGCAGAGGCCTTGTAGAGTCCGCAACTATGTGTGCGGACCCCTGCAACTGAATGTGCAGGGTGGAATTGCATTGTACTAGAATGGAAGATCAATAAAGTATAAGTGTTTCTGAAATGTTGTACATCTGATCATAGATCTGTGTGGTTATTCTTCTGTTATGATTTATGCATCTCTTTAAGGTTTACGTTTATGCACTTGTCTATTTATGTTGAATGGTAAAGGAAAACATTGGGCCCACTTAATTTAACTCAAGATCTATAATACTAATAAGCACTATAGAGGGTAAAGACTAGTCGTGCTTGTCATCCAAACCACGCAAAGGTAGTTGCATAGAGAAGGCAGCTATGCGAAAGTAACCCAACGCAAAGGACTAGTTTATGAACTGTCCAGACTTCATCAATACATCCCTAGGGTGTGGTAACCTGGTTCTAGCACCCTCCCATACTACCTCAGGTGAGACCTCAGTCTGTGCCCCGCGGACTATTAGCAAAATGTACGGTAGTTTCAGGATTTGTTTGGCTAAAACACTTCTGAACATGGGTCAGGCCCTAATAAGCCAACAAATGGTTCCGTTGCTGAGACCGAGATCTGCCTAAGGGATGTCAGATGTCGAAACATTGGAACCCTACGAAGAAAGAAATTGAAGATTGGTTAGATCAAAAGCTTCACGATTTTTTGATACAGGAAAACAAAACCCCGCAAATATCCAAGAAGAGGTGGTTGGATCGCTACGTATACACGGAAATCCATGAAATGTTCTACGCAACATTCTCTTTAGAGTTGTATGATTGGATCGCAAGGCTAGCCGATAGCCAGGGAAGGTGCAAGCTTGATCAACCAATAGTGTGGACTGCAGAGTTGGTGCATAGGCTAGAGGCTTCAAATGATAAGATTGCATGGGTAGTAGACCATTGGCTCGATCAGATAATAGGAGGTTTTATCACTGAATTTGTGATAGACATGACTATAAGCTACAACGAAGCAGAAATGTGTTTTCTCAAGGTACCGCGAGGTAAGTACATCAAATCTTTGAATACCTAGATTAAGATGTTGTTATGTGAAAAACGGGTGATGTGAATACATTGATGAGTGGAACGACGCAGAGCGGAAAGGTCTACAAACAATCCTTTAATTTTACCTCCACTTGTGAGCGAGGAAGAGCACGCTTGGGTTTCTCCAAGGAGTGCGGTTAGTTTGATAAAGCAATGCATTCCACAGCTACCATCCCCACTTACGCCACCACTCATGATGCCTCCCTCACCTCCATATTCACCCACACCACCTCCACACAACCAGCAATTCAGCATGGCGAGCGCGATCAAGCTACCTGTTATTTAGAGTAGGAAACAAAGATCTAGATCAGTTTTGGTTTGTATTAAGAGCAGTATGGGAAGCACCCAAATGCAGGAATAGCGGAGATCCAGATCGCGTTGAACAAAGAATTTAGCAGGCTAAAATCTGAAACGCAGTCGATTATCATATTTAAGGAGATTGCAATGCTTCTAGGCGAAACCCCGTAGGAGCTGGATCAGAGGCTAAAAAGTACGATTTGCAAGCTAATATGGCACTAACAGATGCGCAGCACTGTGCGTGGTTTGTGGCATCTTTGACACCACATCTGAGGACGACGATGTCATAGTAGAAGCTCTCAACCCAGGCAGAAGCCTTGGAAATGGCTATGAGGTTGCATGAAACATTGATATAGGATCCGGGGTTGGGAATCCAAAAAATCCATGTGCAACTACAAAACCTATGCTTGGAGATGCAAAGTTTGAAACAGGATAGGGCGCACTGGCTAGAAGCATGTGAAGAAGTGTGGTGCATAAAATGTAAAGGCCACGGCCACGATAAGGACAACTATACAGTATTTGTGACCTATTTGACAGGAGGAGGACCAATTCCGTTGAGACCAGAGGCACAGGCAAGGCCAAGTGCAGTACCTACGCTCTAGTGTGTGATCTATTAGGTGGGAGGAAAGCACACAATAGACAACTGTCACGTATTGCAGAAGTATACATAGACTCTACAACAGCTGTTTTACAATTTCTGTAGATCAGTGGGCCATGATGAGTGGACGTGTCAGAGTTATGAGCTAATGATGGACAGGAACCCTTCTTATCAAATGCAGATAGAAACGCGAGGCCTCGAACCAGCCACAGCAATAGCACGTGGTGGATTTCAAGGGTGAAGACGAGGATGAGGAGGAATGGGGCCCAGAAGGTGCCGCGAACAGTTAATCTGTTACAATTATGGAGGACCATGACACTACACTTGCAATTGTACTAACCCAATGAGAATATCTTGTCTGTACTGTGAGCAGTTTGATAATGAAATGGTAGATTTTCCAATGCTGATCACATAAATGAGCGAGAAAAGGGTACTACAGTCTACTCTGACTCAAAATATCCAAATGATGAGGTCTGAACTGCGTGAAGAAGACCCCAATGTGAACATGGTGCTCAGAAGTGCAGCGACCACAGGGGAAGATAAGGGAAAGAAACATGAGGATGATACATGGGTTCACAAAGCTCCTATGAAGGAAATTGTGTTTGAGTTGGAATGCGCAAAGGAAACGTTTATGGAAGCTAAGAAGAGGTTCAAGGAGGCCTCTACTTCAGGTTGTAATGATCAACCAGAGCCGGGAATGGATCCTTCTATTCTTACTACCTTTCAGAGACATGCATGAAGTTGCTACATGACAATAAGGTGATTAAAGGATTACAGGAGTTGATAACTACGTGCGCAAGGTCAGGGGAACAACGGTTAGTCTGAAAGCTAGGAAAGCATGCATTGCGCACTGGTAGGGAAATGCGGTTGATAGCGCAAATTGGTGAATATGTGATGGATCAGATCATCCTAGACCTAGGATCAGATGCAAATGTGTTACCAAAGTAGACATGGTAACACTGGATATCGAAGGTGCGAGCACACAGACTGACTTTGAGGTAATAGAGATTGTGGATGATAGCAACCCCTACCCCATGTTGTTAGGGATAGATTAGGCCATGGATATGAATGGAGTCATCAAACTAAAAAAGTGGAAAATTATTTTCAATAAAAAGTCCCTACACGTACTAGTTCCGCTCGATCTAGCCGAAGGGACGCGCTACACTAAACCTGTGCGCGAAGATGATAGTGACGATGAGATGGATTGCATTTACCAGATAATGGCGCAAGACCAAGATTAGGTGAACCCAACTAAAGATGGGAGAATCTCATGGGAGCGTGATAGTTCCTGTACTTTGGATTCTGATGAAGAAATAGAACATTGGTAGAACCGGTTGCACAAAGTTACAATGTTGAATTGCAACATGATGATCTGATCCATACGGCACGCGATGACCGAAGCAAGGGAAATGCCAGTGGATGATGGGGTAACAAGAATGAACGAACCCTTAGACAAATTTGAAAGTACTGTATCGGAATAACAGCGGTGTAGATTGCTCGCATGGGTGTTGCACACATATACGTTAGAAGGATATCAGGAATTAGCGCAAATATAGAAGACGAATGCGCTTACAATTTGGAAGACCCCATGGTGGAAAAAGATAGAACAACTTGCAAGCACACCCTTGTGAATGGGTACAGATGTATATAGAATAGACTGTTCTAGCATGCAACAATATTACACTAGTAGGCCCAAACAAGATGCATTGGAGGAAGAAAGGGATCGCTCTACCAAGTGTGCAGGGGAAAGCATTCGCCAAGGTGTGAAAAGTCATGAACAAGGATCAGCGAATACCATGTAAAAAGGGGAACCTGCATGCCCCAGTGGTCATATGGGCATCTACGGCACTATGCAAGAACCTGGCCGTGAAGTTCAGTCTGAGACTGCAGAATGGTATAAGAACTGAGGTCCTTGAAGAATCTCTGCAGAAGGTCGTGGACATGAAGAGAACAATGCATGAAGTTCAGACTGAAGAACTCATAAGACCATGCAAAGAATAATATGAAGGGATTTAGGAAGCTATTCGGTAAGGGAATGTGCAACTTCGGGAACTAGAAGGAAACAAGACACTACTCCAAACGAAGAATATGATGCTGGGTGCAGAGATTAAACAGCTGGAAAAGGAACTAAAGGAGGGTTTTCTGAACAAAAAACCTGGAAAGTTACAGCCAGATATGCGCAAACCTAAGAATGAATTGGAGGAGTATGACCACAAGGTAATTGGTCGAATTCCATGGTTAAGGCAATGCGTCACTCTCAAGGGAAATCAGGATAGCGCACTACTTCCAGTAGCATGCATAGCAGCAACAATAAATACAATGTCATGGGTTGCTCATCAAGACACGATATCGATGCAAAAAGCGGGTGCAACCACCTAACTAACCGAAGAAGAGACAGTCCGAGCGCTCCAGACAATTGAAAGAGAGCGCAGGACTATAAAACAAATCGTTATGGAGCTATGTGATAGCAAGGGTCCACACAGGGTCGATATGTCATAAAGGGTTGTGGTCACGTAGAAGGGGCGATGCTACCATGGGGATAAACAAGGAAGTGACCATTGACATCACTGTTCATGACAAGACGTCTGAGTTAAGGAAAAAAGAATTGGACGGTGTGGATTTAAGACATAAATTCAGAACTAGATTTGAAACGGTTTTCCTGCAGTATAACATTAATGAGCTAGAATATGGGGGGACAGTTAAATTTGAATTTCAACGGGCCTATAAATCACAGATGGCTCTCCACCAAACAACCCTTGGTATGTTCAAATAAAATTGTTGCGTTATCAAGCAGGTATGAAACTGATGAATGAGGAGGTCGTAAGAGCAAGCTTGTGGTTTGAAGCATTACCGAAGGATACACAGGAGTCCTTGATCAGAATCATGTCAACAACCAATGGAGCCACGTGGAGTCCTATGCCACTGTGGAGCACTTGGAAGCTATGCTTTTTGACAAGCAATCTAGTGGTTTTTCAAAAATATTTCTAACCTTTTCTGCATTATGAGTCTAAAGAATATAAGGGTTTTGATAAATTGTGTGAAAATGGACAAACGAAGCTCAATCACTAATAATTGATGTTTTCTATGCAGAAGGACGCGGAAACAGGGAATCATCGAGTAAAAACAAGAAGCGAAGGGAAAGTAACTGCTGTCCCGTCGACAGGGAACCAGATGCAGACAAGATCAAGTAAAATTAGAGCCGAATAGTCCAGGAAAAGAATGCAGGATACCGAGACGGAGAACGCAAGAAAGGAAAGAGAAGAACTGAACAATTAGCGAATCCCTCAGGATCTTCGATCCTGAGGGATCGTTGCTTTAAGCTTATCTTTTGTATCTAGATATCTCCGTCATTTCTGTTATATAAAGGTACCACACCATCGAGCGTGGGGGACGACTGTTGTTGTAATTACAAGCTTCAGGACAACTTTGATCATTAAGTTTTGTTAAGACCTGATTTTGTATACTTTTGTTAATGCAATCAATATAAAGGACTTGGTGTTCACTTCGTTTCTGCATCTGAAGTAACTTTAAGCAGTGTACCATTGGTAGCCAAGGGCCCAGCTCCGAAGGTCACTTGTTGTTGTATCATACGGTGATTTGTGTGGTTTGCTTATTTCTCTTGTTTCAGTAATCCGATATATCTTTTATATGATAGACTATGCTTCCTAATTAATATCTGAATCTAAATAAGTTCTTTAACCCACGTCTCTGTATTACACAAAGTGAATCTATTCGAATTGCATCCATTTCTATAGCAAGATATTGGTATGAATGTTATCATCATTGGATTCATATAAAGTAAGTATTTGCGAGGCTTGAAGATAATATCACTTTGTTCAGAAACATAGTCACATCATACATTACTCTCGGATTGCTACAGTAGTCTAGAACGTGTACATACATCGGAGTTTGCTGTTCCATTTGAGTTTGCTGTTCCATTTGAGTTTGTTGTTCCAATTTATATGATTGACGTTTCCTGTTTATGATAGTTTTATGTTCCATTTAATTACTGCTGTTCCATTTGATTACTGTTGTTCCATTTTAGAATTGCTGTTCCATTTTACTTTCGCTAATCTGCCTTTATTGCTTTTGCGTGATAACAGGCCTAAGGCTGTCGTGAGTCCAGCAAGACGCTGCCTAGCTCCCAGACCTATAAGTCCATGCTTTGGTTTTCTTTCTTTATCAGTTTCTAAAGGGAAGGGTTATTGTTTCCGTACCCTTGACTGATCAACTGCTTTGTGTGACTTTATCTTTTGAGTTGGTTTAGTTACAGCTTAGTGTTTGTTTCCTTTAAAATCATTAGAACGCTATACTACCGAGCATTACTTGGACAAAACAGCCTCGGATTGAGTTACTCCTTGAAAGAACAAAACGATTCCGGATTGACTTAATAATGTGGAATAATTGGTGGTGTGAGAGACCCTAGTTATCGCTCTACATTTTGGTGCCGTTGCCGGGGAAGGGGTAATAGCCATTTGTCCTTTATAGAGGAGTGCGCAAATCTGCTAGGAGGGAGTTGGATTTTAAAAACGGAAGGTAAGAACCTGCGTACGGAGCATGTAAAAGCCCTGATCCACCATCTGCTCTCTTAGTAGAATTGCTGGTTGATAGGATTTAGTAGTTTTCCTAGAGTGCATGACTAAGCAGAAAAAGATAGAAAAGAATATCAAACTTCTAGTTAAAGCCAAAGGACCGGTGACCCTTGGTAGGACAACCTTTATAGACGAAATCTACAAGAAAACTGGATCTCAGCCGTCGGTAGGCTTTAGAAAAACTAATTCTAAGCAGCCTACCAATTCCCTTTAGGCTACAGCATCACCATCTGGAGCCTTTGCTGAGGTCCACAGCCAGACTAATGAACAAGACTATCAAGAAATTGAAAATTTTGTGACAGAAGGGCTGCAGGAAGGGAACTTAAGTAACCTTTGTGAAGGAGAAGGGGAAACAGGGGAAATAGAAGAACCAAGGTCTCCTTCTAGGATAATCCAACTGTTAAACAGCCCAGATAAGGGGACCGCAGCTAGAATTAATATTGAAGGCACCCCATTCCTTCAGATAGAGATTCCAGCTGTAGAAATTCCAGATAAGGGAAGCGTCATTAAACCAACCCCTGCCAAGTCTGTCCCCTCCCAACCTAGGAACACCCTCCTAGAAATCTCGGAAGGATATTGGCACATATTTGATCCCATGGCGCAGAATCAACCAAATACCCAAACCTCTACCTTACAATATCCTATAGTAGATTTTTCTGTGAATGCACCGATGAAGGCAATTCCGCTTCAACACATCCCAACGTTTCATGGACTGACATCAGAAAACCCTGATGCATTCTTATTCGAGTATGATGTGTTATGCAGGGGGTACGATTACACCACTGACCCCCAAAAACTAAAGTTGTTCCCCTCTACTTTGAAGGGAGCAGCTCTGAGATGGTTTATGGGTTTAGGTGGTGGAGTCATAAACAATTGGGAAGAGATGAAAGAAGCCTTTCTCAAGAAATATCAGGATTACTGTAGGTCAAGGGAACTGAAAGATGAGATTTTCCAAATGACGGCCAAACCAAATGAAACTTTAGAAGAATATGTGGAACGCTTCCAATATAATTTACAAAGATCCCCCTATGCATCATTACCTTTGCCTGAAAATGTGTTGAAAACTGCATTAATCAGAGGTATGAAAGAACAGTGGATTGAAACATTGAATATCATGGGAAAAGGGGACATTTACCAAGAAAACTTTGCTGATATTATTAAGTTATGCATCAGGAGTTCAAGGGGTAGCACAAGAATAAAACCAACAGAATACGATCGGTTTGTTAGAGATAATAAAATTTCAACAGAGGGGGTAACACGTGTAGAGCTTGGGAATTTATTAGAAAATTTCAAAACTGATATTTTAGGGACATTAACTACACAGCTTGATATTGTGCAGGCTAGACAAAAGCAAATGGAGGCAGAACAAAATCTGGCAATTTTTTGCCCCCGATGCAGAAAAAAACACAGCCACAAGGAATGTCCACTAGATTCAGTCCAAGCATGTGCTATTTGTACAAAGGATCATCCTACTGAAAGCTGCCCCTCACTCCCTGGACTGAAGGCAGTATACAAAGAAGCAGAAGAGGAACCAGAGCCTGCATACTTTGTTAACCAGCGTCGCCAATGGCAGCCTAAGCAACCAGGTATGTTTTCGGATCCAACTTCTTCCTTTCAGCCTCCACAGTATAATACTCAACAATATGGTATATGGAAAAATCAATCTGCACCCCCATTTTCAAACTGGCCATCACAACCATTTCCCTCTTCAAACCCATGGATGAATCAAACAAACCAATTTGGTTGGCCAAATTTTCCTTATGCCCCACCATACTGGCAAAATAACTCATATCCCCCGCAGTGGATCCCCCCTACTTCACAAGGTTCACCCTGGCAGACCAATTGGCCAAGATCGACATATCAATCAACAGGAACTATCCCACTCCCTCAACCAACTCTGCCAACTTTACAACAAAATCCCCAGTCTAATCTGAGACCGCAACTCCCAGCCCAACCCAATCCCAATCCTAATAATAGGCCAGTCCAATCCATCCAAATCATAGACACATCAGAGATTGGATCTGACCTAAGGGAGTGCAATGATCTTCAGTTAAGATCTGGACGAATAATAGAAACAGAGGGAGACAAAACAATTCGCATTGAAGATCAGTTACCAATAGAACAACCCCCACAACAGAAGGATGAAAACAAAGAGCAAAACAATAAACAAGCAAGTACATCCTCTCCTCCTTTCCCAGAACGATTAGTCATATCTCGACCTATACAATCTCCAGACTTCGACATTTTGGGAGAATTACAAAATTTGTATATAAAGATTCCATTCCTCCAAGCCATACAAAATATTCCTATATATGAAAAAACCTAAAAGAATTGTGCATCAAAAAATCAAGGAGGAATACAAATACTAACCCCAGAGTCCAAGTAGTTGGTACTTTATCCGACCTATTATCAGGAAAAGAGGCACCTATCAAATATGAAGATCTCGGGAACCCAATTGTAACTGTCCAAATCTATGGCCAAACCCTGACTAACGCTCTAGTTGACCTCGGAGCTGCAATCAACATTTTGACAACCTCCACCTGCCAAAAGCTTTGCATCACGTCAGTAGAACCTACCTCTACTCTGTTAGAATTGGCAGATCGATCTGTAGTTCGACCAGAAGGTACTCTGAATGATGTCATGGTTTCCGTAGATTCCTGGGAGTATCCCACAGATTTCTTGGTAATTAATCCTAAAACACGACTAGATGGACATCCGTTAATCCTAGGCAGACCCTGGCTTGCTACTGCCGATGCCTACATTGGCTACCGGCAGGGAAACATGACTATAACTAAAGGACCAGATGTTAAAAATTTAATTTTATATCCTCCAGCACAGCCAAGCCTGCCAATTATTAAAACTAACTCTTATCCTGTGTCATATCTTGCTAACAATAGCAGATCTCCATTAACTATACAGAAGGCTTTAGACTTTAAAGATCAAACAGAAGACGACGCCATTAACAATTTTATTAGTCAAACTGAAGCTAGAACACATATGCAGTGTTTTATGATAGAAGCAGCATTTGACAGTGAGCTAGAAGAAGATCCTTTAAAAGATCCACATGACCAAACAATACCAGTAACTGTTGTTGCCAATAGCAAAGTAGTGGAAATTGAACCTGGTAAAACTCTGAATATTAACACCAACCTTACATCAGATCAAGAAATAAAGCTTGTTAATCTGTTACAAAAATACAAGGATGCATTTGCGTGGGATTATCCTGACATGAAGGGGATTGATCCTCAATTATGTACCCATCACATCTATATAGAGAAAGATGCAAGACCTGTCCGTCAGCCACAAAGAAGACTCAACCCTCACCTAAAAGAGATAGTAAAAGACGAACTTCAGAAGCTCTTAGATGTTAACTTTATTTACCCTATCTCTGACAGTAAATGGGTCTCTCCCCTTGTGGTGGTACCCAAGAAAAATGGAAAATGGAGGATTTGCGTGGATTACAGGGAGATAAACAAGGCTACACAGAAGGATCACTTTCCCCTCCCATTTATAGACCAAGTATTGGACACGTTAGCAGGGAAGAAATTTTTCTCCTTTCTGGACGGCTTCAGTGGATATAACCAAATCCAAATTGCCCCTGAAGACCAAGATAAAACTACCTTTACGTGCCCCTGGGGAACGTTTGCCTATCGAGTATTACCCTTCGGCCTATGTAACGCCCCTGCTACATTTCAAAGGGCTATTCTCAGTATTTTTGCAGATCTAATAAACGATGGACTTGAGGTGTATATGGACGACTTCACACCGTATGGGGATGAATTTGATCCAGCTCTGGATACCCTGGAAAAAGTTCTACAACGTTGCATTGCTACCAGACTCTGCCTGAGCCACGAAAAGTGCTACATGATGATGACGGAAGGGCTCATTCTAGGGCACTACATTTCAGCAGCTGGCATCCAGGTAGACCCTGCTAAAATTCAGATTCTTTTGCTCATCCCTACCCCCACTACTCAAACAGAGGTACGTAGTTTCCTTCGATTTTATGGATATTACAGACGATTTATAGACATTATTCACGAATTGCAGCACCTCTATATGCCTTAACTGGTAATGTTGATTTCTTGTGGACAGAGAAATGTGACCAGGCTTTTAAAGAATTGAAAAAGTTGCTGTCAATAGCTCCAGTCCTTCGAGGACCAAATTGGAATTTGCCATTCTAGATCTCATCTGATGCCTCGAATACAGCAATCGGTGCAGTCCTAAGACAAGAAGAGGATAAGAAGCCATACGCTATTTACTATATTAGCAAAAATTTATCCTCTGCCGAACTCAATTATACTGTTACTGAAAAGGAATTCCTAGCTGTAATTCATGCTGTTAATAAATTTAGGCATTATATTACAGGTTATCATGTTGTGTTATATACAGATCATTCTGCTATCAAATATCTAGCAAACAAACATGTCACGAATGCTAGAGTAACTCGATGGTTGATCCTGTTGTAGGAGTTTGACATCACAATTAAGGATCGACCCGGCAAGGAGAACCCTGTAGCCGACTTCCTCTCAAGAATACCCAAATCAATCAAAACAGCAGCAGTAGAAGATCAACTCCCCGATGAACATCTGTTTGCCATTGCCATTCGAACACCCTAGTATGCTGATGTCGCCAATTACCTTGCAGTGGGTAAGTTACCAAAACACCTAACCCCTCAGGAACGAAAGCAAATTGTTCAAAAAAGCACTCGATTTTCGTGGATTGGAGACCATTTATTCCATACAGGGGCAGACATGCAAATCAGGAGGTGTATTCGAGAGGATGAGATCCTAGACATCTTAAAAGCTTGTCATAATGGACCATGCGGGGGGTACTTTGCCGACAAAAGAACAACACATAAAGTACTACAGGCAGGATACTATTGGCCTACAATTTTTAAGGACGCGAAAAAGTTTGTACAAGCCTGTGACAGCTGCCAGCAAGCAGGAAAACCTAGTCAAGCTGATGAAATGCCTCTGAGACCACAAGTGGTTATTGAGCCATTTGAACGATGGGCTCTCGATTTCGTCGGGCCCATTAATCCACCATCAAACCAGAGGACATACATCCTGGTAGCAACAGACTATGTTACTAAATGGGTTGAGGCTGAGTCATTAGCTAGGGCTATAGAAGATTCGGTAATACAATTTTTGTTCCATTTGTTTGTACGTTATGGACTTCCGAGAGAAGTAATTACAAATGGTGGACCACAATTTGTTGGAAATAAACTAGCTGTAACACTTAACAACTATCATATCCAACATAAGATCACTACTCCCTACCATCCGCAGGCAAATGGACAAGTAGAAAACAGTAACAAGATAATTGAATCAATCTTAACAAAGACTATCGCATCACACAGGCATGATTGGGCTGCTCGGCTACCTGAAGCACTGTGGGCTTATAGAACCACATGGAGAAGTACGACAGGCTATTCACCTTATCAATTGGTGTTTGGGAAACAACCAATCTTTCCTATCGAATTTGAGATCCAAACACTACGAACTGCACAAGAGGTTGGCTTAGATCTGAATGAGGCACAGATCAATCGACTACGACAAATCAACGAATTGGATGAGATTAGGCTCTCTGCATTACAAAACACAGCATTAATCCAACATCAGCGAGCTAAGTGGCATGATGCACTTATAAAGAATAAAGTCTTCCATGAAGGAGACTGGGCTCTGTTATACGATTCTCGGTTCCAGGATTTCCCGGGGAAACTCCAGACTCACTGGCTAGGACCATATGAGATCCAGAAGGTGCACGACAATGGGACCCTCACTCTGATCACAATTGATGGTTCTGGACATACGTTCAAAGTAAATGGCCACCGAGTTCGTCTCTATCGAAGACCTCTTACTCGGGAATCCTTTTGTCAACAGCTACAGCAAGATACTGATTTGGAGATCTTAGGAGAGGAAGCGAAATCTTCCTCACCTATAACTTAAGCAACTCGTTTTTCATAATTTGTACATAACATCCTGTACATATGTTCTTTTCATCTTTGTTTGTAGTATTTTTGTTACCTTATTTTGAACAACACTTTTGGTGTTTTGCTGTTCCTTTGCGAAAAGGAACAGCACTTGGTGTTTTGTTGTTCCTTTGCGAAAAGGAACAGCACTTGTTGCTTTGCTGTTCCTTTGCGAAAAGGAACAGCACTTTTTGCTTTGCTGTTCCTTTGCGAAAAGGAACAGCACTTTTTTGCTTTGCTGTTCCTTTGCGAAAAGAAACAACACTTTTTGCTTTGTTGTTCCTTTGCGAAAAGGAACAGCACGTGTGGATTTTTGCTGTTCCTTTGCGAAAAGGAACAACACTTTTGTGTTTTGGAATTTTTGTTGTTCCTTTGCGAAAAGGAACAACACTTTTTTGCTTTGCTGTTCCTTTGCGAAAAGGAACAGCACTTTTTGTTTTGCTGTTCCTTTGCGAAAAGGAACAGCACGTGTGGATTTTTGCTGTTCCTTTGCGAAAACGAACAACACTTTTGTGTTTTGGAATTTTTGCTGTTCCCTTGCGAAAAGGAACAGCACTTTTTTGCTTTGCTGCTCCTTTACGAAAAGGAACAACACTTTTTTGTTTTGTTGTTCCTTTGCGAAAAGGAACAGCACGTGTGGATTTTTGCTGTTCCTTTGCGAAAAGGAACAGCACATGTGGATTTTTGTTGTTCCTTTGTGAAAAGGAACAACACTCTTTGTGCTTTGCTGTTCCTTTGCGAAAAGGAACAGCACTCGCATATTTCTTTTTCCAAGTTACAGAATTTGGCTAATTCTGCTATTTCTTTTCCACAAGATAACTCATTTACATGCTTCTCTCAGAGAGGACACCATCAGAACCTTTCTGCTCCTATTGGGACGTTTTGCGATTATGCTCTCCTAAATCCTTTAGATATAGCAATGACATTATGCAATGAACATAAAGCATGATATACCGAAACCAACATATCATAAATCGCTACTATTTTAACAGTCAGTATATATAAGAAGACAAGGGGAGGGACATTAACTTTCATCTTCACTGTCATTATCTTATTCCCGAACCGTGGTTTGGTAATTTTTATCATGTCGATCTCCCTAAAAACTTTCTTGATCATTACTGAGGAATATGAGCAAACGATTTATATCTGTCTGTTGGGATTGTAAGACTTCTTCCACCATTCCCCGCTCTTAAGGAGTGCGGAACCACCCTTATGTGTAATTGAACAAAGAAAAAGAGAAGTGTGCTGCAAAAGAAGAATAAAAGAAAAACAAGATATGAAATCATCAAATGCAGGATAGGGGGTCTCATTCAGAGCCAGCCTACCATGATCATAAGGATGGAAGCGAAGTGGCATTCCCATTACGGCCACCACACCAGGGATATGGTCCAAAGGTAAAATAACAAGCAAACCTTGGAACAGGAGGTCTCATCACGAGCCGGCTTGACCACGTTTCGTGCCTACCTTGTGAATGGCATTATGGTTATCTGGTCACCAAGCCAGCATAATGGCCTGCATTTTGACAAAGCACTCTTCAGTAGATACACAAAGGATAATGGTTCCGGAGGGTGAGATAAACAAATTTTCCAAGGTTATGAACACCTGTTGGCAGCAGAGCTCTGTTAATGGCATTGGAGTCGTAATATTTACACCAACAGGTATGATATTAAGTCTGTTTGTCTTTTATATCCTTTGCATGTATCATATGTCACACCCTGATATAATTATCGCATGAACATTATCACCAATCATGGCAATGAAACTGACAATGACTACTGGAGACTTGGTACAGTTGACAGACATCCAACCCCTCGGTTCCTCATTATATCACACTGGCTTATCTAAAAAGTGATCCACTTTTCTGCCTCGATTTCGGTACTCCATTGTCCTTTTATTACATGGCATAATTCTACCTGCTGTACTTTATGATTTGACTCCCGACTGGCTGCTGCTCCTCTCTTTGATGGCTGGGGGGAACCTATCAGATCGCGGGGGGGAGGTAACCTCATTACTCCAATGGTTACGTGGCTGCACACCATTCGGGCAAAATAATGACACGATTTAACGGTATGATGATCTCATTCTACGGACTGCCATCCACGATCTTTCTCTTTGCTGCATGCTCTGCGAAGATCCTTCCTAAAATTAGCATCGAGTATCCTCTCTGCTTGGTAAATACTGCAAACAGTTGCTGTTTCATTCCTGAGTCTATTTCTGGAGTAAGCTATGGGCGGGAGGACAATCCGAAGTGAACTGCACAAGCTGACCGCGTCCGCTGCTGCCCGCGAAATTCTGGAAAATGCAGGATGGTTGAATTACTTCAACCGCCTGCAAGAATTGAATGAGGCTGTAGCGTTGGAATTCCTGCAAAATTTGCAGGAAAACCACTCTATAGTCGGAGGAAAGCGGATAGGAGTTACGGAGGACATTATCGCAGAAACCTCAGGATTACCAGCTGTTGGACCCAGATGGGAGCTGAAGAAGGAAAGACTGCAGAAAGTAATGGAAATTTTCCAAAGCGAAGGCCAAAGCCTGACAGTCAAAGGGAAAGGAGTTCTGTCGACAACACTGGGGGAACCCTGGACCGAGCTGGCAAAGATAGTGCAGAGCTATATCACCTTCGAAGGGAGAAAAGATGTGGTAAGGGCTCGTCACTTAAAACTTCTAGCTGTTTTAAAGGGAAAATGTTCTGTAAATCTCCCTGCCCTTTTAAATTCGTTATTACATGATGCGGCCCGAAGCCTGAAGAAGGCTCAGCACACAGATACGGTTGTTAGCCACCACGGGCTGATTCGGCTAATAATAAGCCACAGTCTTACCCAACAGCAAGGCACCTGGGAGGAATTGGTCGAAACAGTTAAAGAGGGACTGGCTGTACCACCCCCAAAATCTGAACGAACCTCCAGCACACTGGAACGTTCAGAAAAACATAATAAGCCAGTAGCAGAAAAGCATGTTGTTTCAAAATGAAAGTAGTCCTCCAGCACGCCGGAACAATCAGAGAAACGTAAGAAGCCGACGGCAGAAAAGCATGTTGTTTCGAAACGGAAGCAACCCTCCGATACGCCGGAACGACCAGAGGAACCTAGAGAACCTGTTGGCACTCCCAACCTACCTGAAAGACCTAGGAAGTCAACTCGATTGGTTCAAATACGAGGAAGGTTGGAAAAGATTCAGAAAACTGCGGCCCAACCAATTGAAATCGAGGACGAACCTCCGGAAGTGGAAGGTGAATTACCCGAAGGAAATGCTGAGCAATCAGAGGCTGGAACTAACCAGCCAGAAACAGGAATTGAAGAAGGACACGACCAATATGAAGTAGAAGAGACCACCAAGCGAGACAATCAAGAAGAGGAAAACGCACAATCTATAGGTAGCCCGTTGCAAGACCCTCCAGGAGAAGAGTAATTGGCAGCAGTTTTGGCCAATATGAGAGGATACGGCCAAGCCTCCAGTACAGGAGGCGTCCTTGATGGCCCCGCAGAAGAAGAATTACCCGAGGAAAGGCATGCAAAAGAGGCAGGGGAAGAAAACCTGCCTGGCTATGGTAATGAAGCAGAAGACATCAATCCGGGACAATTTGTCCCCAGGATGCCGGAAGATGTTCCAGGAGAGGAAGAAGAAGTAAGATTGAAGGCCAAACCCTCTGCCGAGGCAAGGGAAATTGAAAAATTGAGGAAGAAGCACCAGAGGATGTTGGGCACGATAGCCAGACTCCGGCAACAAATTAGAATGTTGAAAGCCAGTCTGAGAATGCAAAAAACTGCAAGGAAAAGGAAGAGGACCACGGCAGCAAGAACCCCAAGGGTTAGAGTTCGTTTTGATGGACGAAACCCCATCAGGAGACCTACTGTCGAGGAACAGTTTGTTGTTCCAAATGATAATGAGGAACAAGGTGCTGTTCCAATAGAAACTGCTGTTCCATCTGGCCCGGAGGAACGAATGGACATTCCAATGGAACAGCAAGAGGCTCCGGTGGTAGGAAGACCACAGCAACCCTTTGTTCGCATTAAAAAGGAAACGGATAGCAAAGAGGTTCAAACAGAAGCACCCCCCTCGGGTGTAATTCGGGTCCGAGATTCCAAACAACGTAATAAGAAGGTCCAGGTTAAACTTCCAGCTTCTACGGCTGTGTGGAAGAAAGACCCAAAAACCAGAACCTTGCATAAAATGATGAAGGAAGCCCAGCAGGAGGCTGAGCAGTTGCGAGAACAGACGGTCCCCAAGGAAAGATATGAAGAGCTCCAACAGCAACTTCGAAACATCAGTCAGTCTGAGAGCCAGGCCTTTGAAGGATGGCAGAAGGAGCAGGAAAAGGTTGCTAAGGTAACTTTTCGACTAGATAGTGTTGTTAAGCAGATGGACACACTGTGTTCCTTGTATACTGATGTTTTGACTTGTAGAGCCCCTGCTAAAAATTATGCTTTGTTTTTGCTTGAACGATATTTGAGATTAAAAATAAAAGCTGTTAGGGCGGGAGCACCTATCCATATCAACACTGTTAATGATTTTATAGACTGCTGCAAGCACTATGGAGTTAAAGTTCAAAGGTTGTTATGTGAATTTTACCTGCACAATCTTGTCTTAGACCAGGAAACTGATTTGAATCCTGGCCCTTTCGTTGGCGATATACAATTCCAAGCCTTTATCTCATTTGGGGTGAATCAGTTAAAATGGCTTAAAGCTTACAACATCTTCCAGAGGCAAGAAAATAGTTTAGACCTATGGGTACGAGCTGAACCTAGGGACCCATCAGCATTATGGAGAGAGCATAGGAGTGTGATGAGGATCCCAGGTGTCATGAAGATATTAGGTCCCATGCATGGAGACTTGATCCGAAATGGTCTGGAGTATTTCCTGACTATTAAAGACCATGCCCTCCATGCTGCAAAGTTTCGCTACCGAACCTCTAACCCAAACATCCAGCTCAGGGAACCCTTTAACTTTGAGAATTTTGAATTGGCTGCCAGTCGATTGAGTCTCTATGGGGAACAGATTCTATGAGCAGGACCATTCTGGTTGGGGTATCAGTTTCGCAGCCCAATTATTTGGCATCCTGCACCTGGATATCAGGCCCTATATGAGATGCCTGCAGATCAGTTAGATCAGTTCTTTGACCATCTAGTTGCTAATCATGGTTGTTGACCTCTTCGTGAGATCCCTTCTCCGGCCTACTCTCTCACAACCTTGCATGTCAATTATAACGTTTTCATGAGGACATAAAACAGGGTAAGCAGGGGGGTGTGTCGAGCACTTGGAAGGTATGCTTTTTGACAAGCAATCTAGTGGTTTTTCAATAATATTTCTAACCTTTTCTGCATTATGAGTCTAAAGAATATAAGGGTTTTGATAAATTGTGTGAAAATGGACAAACGAAGCTCAATCACTAATAATTGATGTTTTCTATGCAGAAGGACGCGGAAACAGGGAATCATCGAGTAAAAACAAGAAGCGAAGGGAAAGTAACTGCTGTCCCGTCGACAGGGAACCGGATGCGGACAAGATCAAGTAAAATTAGAGCCGAATAATCCAGGAAAAGAACGCAGGATACCGAGATGGAGAACGCAAGAAAGGAAAGAGAAGAACTGAACGATTAGCGAATCCCTCAGGATCTTCGATCCTGAGGGATTGCTGCTTTAAGCTTATCTTTTGTATCTAGATATCTCCGTCATTTCTGTTATATAAAGGTACCACGCCATCAAGCGTGGGGGACGACTGTTGTTGTAATTACAAGCTTCAGGACAACTTTGATCATTAAGTTTTGTTAAGACCTGATTTTGTATACTTTTGTTAATGCAATCAATATAAAGGACTTGGTGTTCACTTCGTTTCTGCATCTGAAGTAACTTTAAGCAGTGTACCATTGGTAGCCAAGGGCCCAGCTCCGACGGTCACTTGCTGTTGTATCATACGGTGATTTGTGTGGTTTGCTTATTTCTCTTGTTTCAGTAATCCGATATATCTTTTATATGATAGACTATGCTTCCTAATTAATATCTGAATCTGAATAAGTTCTTTAACCCACGTCTCTGTATTACACAAAGTGAATCTATTCGAATTGCATCCATTTCTATAGCAAGATATTGGTATGAATGTTATCATCATTGGATTCATATAAAGTAAGTATTTGCGAGGCTTGAAGATAATATCACTTTGTTCAGAAACATAGTCACATCATACATTACTCTCGGATTGCTACAGTAGTCTAGAACGTGTACATACATCGGAGTTTGCTATTCCATTTGAGTTTGTTGTTCCATTTGAGTTTGTTGTTCCAATTTATATGATTGACGTTTCCTGTTTATGATAGTTTGCTGTTCCATTTAATTACTGCTGTTCCATTTGATTACTGTTGTTCCATTTTAGAATTGCTGTTCCATTTTACTTTCACTAATTTGCCTTTATTGCTTTTGCGTGATAACAGGCCTAAGGCTGTCGTGAGCCCAGCAAGACGCTGCCTAGCTCCCAGACCTATAAGTCCATGCTTTGGTTTTCTTTCTTTATCAGTTTCTAAAGGGAAGGGTTATTGTTTCTGTACCCTTGACTGATCAACTGCTTTGTGTGATTTTATCTTTTGAGTTGGTTTAGTTACAGCTTAGTGTTTGTTTCCTTTCAAATCATTAGAACGCTATACTACCGAGCATTACTTGGACAAAATAGCCTCGGATTGAGTTACTCCTTGAAAGAACAAAACGATCCCAGATTGACTTAATAATGTGGAATAATTGGTGGTGTGAGAGACCCTAGTTATCGCTCTACAGGCACCGATAGGGTATGCACTAGAAATCCCTAAATCACCCCAAATGCCGAGGCCTAAGAAGGACCCACAGGTAGCAAGACTGCTCCATATCTCTCTGCGAAATCTGCAGTTTATAAAACTGTCGATGGAAGAAAAGAGAAAAATAGTTAATATTGAGAGTGATGATGAGGAACAAGATCATCTGACCTTTGTCAAAGAGATGGAACCAGAGGAAGAGATGGGAGAAGATATCCAACCAATACGTACTACAGTAAAACTGCCCAAGTATGTCCCTTCATCGAAAGGAAGGGTAAAGGTACCTAAAGACTTGGATGTCATTAAAAGCACACTTAACACCGCATCCCTCCCCGAGAGGGTTCTCTTCAACGGAGTCGTTGTGGGCCGCATTCCCACTATGAAGTTTGAAGACTGGGACCTTGAGGATAGCGAGAAGTTTCCTCATTTGGAAACTAGCGAGCTGATGGAACAAAGCATGGAGTGGGCTGTTACAACACTACATCTGCAGACGTGGTTGTGTGGGGTGGAGGAGGCTAGACTACTCCACCTCCTATCAATTCGACACTTTCGTCGGGCCCCAATCACGATATTTGTCATCACGAAACTGCTCTTCCTGGTGCTCGATGGTTACTTATGGCTGGAAGAGCACATTCCCATAATAGCAGAGCTCATTCATAGGATTTCTCGACTTCCCTGTGCAGGAAGGGACGTTACGGAAATAGCTGGCACAAGTGGCAACTTGACAATTGTGGAGGCCATGAAAATGAAATATAAGTTTGAGAAAAATCAGCGAGGGTACATTATTACTAGTATTCAAGATAAAGGGGTCTACGTTGCTACCTAGTCGTTGGCAAGAAAGGTGATGAGAAAATGCTGGGGCAATGTACCAACAACAGTCATCATGCTAGCCGAGAAATGCACAGAAGGGGTACAGTTCAATTGGGCGCAGTTCCTCCATGATGAGTTCTTGAAAAACTATAAGGAGGCTAAAGACCAAGGTAAGACCCTCCATTATGCGTGGTTTCCCTTATCCATCCTATTGGTCACAGGTGAACTACATGAGGATAGTTAGTTTCCTCCCCTTGACCAAGATTATCCAGAGGTAGCAAAATATGTGTCGCTATGGGTGATGAAAGATGTTACAAGAATATGAGAAGCCAGGATCTTCTGGATATTGATGGAGGAAAGAATACGATCGAGGATTAACAAACGACTGTGCCTATCCGCCTCGGTATATGACAGTGTGATGAGATTTACAGATTTTAAAGTAGATATGCACCATGTGTATATCAGGGCACAGAAGGATCTAGAGCAGAAATGAGCCACGCTCCCATTCATCACAATAGATGACGATGTCTTCACGGTGCTCAACACACGGCCATAAGAATGGCATGCACCAAATGCGATGGTGCGTGATGAGATGGAGATTCAAAGACAGAAGGCTGTTGCAAAGTTTCTAGCACAACATGAGCGGAATGAATAACTAGTTGAAAAAGTACGGGCATCCCGAGAGGCAGCGCAGGCCAGTGCAGAAAAGGTAACAGGAGGAGGCACCACTACAACAGAAGAAGACAGAGGCCCGAATGTGACCACAGGACCTGGGATAGATAATATGCCGAAGGTGCGGACCCAAGCACCACGTCTACACACTTAAAATGGCTACACGTGAAAGAACAAATAGGGCCACAGAAGAAGAACAAGGCATCCAACCTGGATGGGGAGCCCATCAGAATGACTGAGGGTGACCTATGTGACATCGGTGATACAGTTTGTGAAGTCACCAGGGAGGCGATCCAAGAGGCAATGACAGAGCAGCAGATTGTGTTGGGGGCACTCACAATGCAACTTCAAGAACTTCAGGTGCGGCCTCCACAACAGGGAATGGCTTCCGCATATGGAGCTATGGGTACATCAACAAATTAGCAGTTGCTATGACCCAAAATGGCTAATATTGTCGCGTTGTCGGAAGGAGCACTAATAGCAGACAGCACGGAGGACAGAGGCCTGGTAGGACGGCTCAAGGGACTCGGCTTAAACTTGGCTACACCCCCACGAGAAATATTATACCAACAACAAGATGGAGTGACAACAGAGCTCCACACTAGGGAAGGACGCGCAGTACAGTTGCTTAGTGAACAACGAATCAACATTGAGTAGCTAAGCCTCTAATGCGATGAAGCAATAGCACAGACTTGGTAGTTGGAGCAAATCATCGAGGAAACATGTAGCCGTGTCCTCGAGCTCGAGATTGCAGCAGATTTACTAGTAGGCTTATGAATCCACAAATTGGAAAGTGGGTTCCACGAGGCGAAGGAAAAGGAAACGAGGATCTAGTTGGACCTCAACTTGCAGATCGCGACACTGAGGCTGAAGGCGCAACCCGCTACACCGCTGGAGGTCAGAGAATAGTGACACCATGCCATTCAAGCGGGGTTGGAAGTAATAGAGTGAGCCATATAGGATTGCACTGGCTTGCTCGATCAGTCACTCTTCACTCTCACTTCACTACAGTAAGACCCAACACTCCAATGCTTAGAGACAGTGTTAGGTCCCTATACTACCAGTGTAACCCCTTATAGTTATTAGTACAACCCCCTTATTATATTGTTGTGCCCATGTAGTCCCCATATTGTTATTATTGTGCCCCATAGTAGCCCACTAATGTTATTATTGTGCCCTTACGTTATTATTGTTATCTCGGCTTTGATTATATTATGACCCTTTAGACTCCTATATATAGAAAGGAGGTCTTGTCATTTGTATCATCGAAGAATTGTTTATTTTTGTAATGTAAAGGAGGTTGCCCCCTCCAAGAGGCTGAATTCTAAGGCGTTCAACTATCTTTTCTATCATTTTGTTAGCTGGTTTCATAACATTTGGTATCAAAACTTTGGATTCTAGGGTTTCGCTACTCTAAACATGTCATCATGGAATTTGCAATATAACTTTTTTTTTTCTGCGATGTTTCAGACGCTACAAAAAAAAACCCATTTTGGTCGAAATAATTCTGAACCATGGGTCTAATTTTTAGATCCTTTTGCGCTATATTTGTGGATATATGATCTGAGGAAGTTGGCCTTTTTGCAGACTCCCAAATTACATTCCAAATAGGTGACCTAGGAAAAACTTTCATAACTTTTGTTTTGAGCATTAGATTAAAATTTCGTACGAAGTTATAGAAAGAGAATTGACTATACTTTCTTGTGTATATTTTTTAGATCCGAAGGTAAAAACAGTGACACATGGCACTTCATACAAGTTTTCTCTTCTTAAAAGGTATATAGTCAAGTCATCTTGGGAGATTGTGCATAACTCTTTATTGGAGAATCTAAATTTGATTAGACTGGTGGCACTAGAAAGAGGACGCAGAGGGCTACTACAAGTCACAATTTCAGAACTTAAAGATCAGAAAATACAGAGTTAAAGTCATTTCAAGATCAAGCTCCTAAAATTAGGAAAAAAACGAGATGAGGAGGTTTAATGGCAAGGATCTGGTAAATTGGATACTACATATGGAGAAATATTTTGATCTACATGGGGTACCACTGTTACAAAAGATATGTGTTGCATCTTGATATTTAGAACAAGATCAATTTTTATGGTATAGAGGGCTTTGTTCTCATAAACAACTTGTTACCTGGTCAATTTTCATGGAGGAAATTATAGCACATTATGAGAATACAAAGAGCAACACCTTCTTTAGAGCAAAACCACAACAATTGGAAGAAAAAAGAGAAAAAAGGCTTTGTTACAAAGTGTAGAGAAAAATTATGGAAACAAAGAATTCTACCCCTCATAACTATAAAGATGGAAGTTTTGTTTCTCCTAACCTTCCACAACCTATAGGGGTTACACCACAAAAATTAGAAGAAAAAAGAGAAAAAGGACTTTGTTATAATTGTGATAGCAAATGCACTAATGGTCATAATTATGCTGAGAATAAATGATTTTACGTAGAGTATGAAGAGGAGGAATAAAAGGATCAAGAAATATCAAAAGCGGAGGATATACATGAGGACCCAACCCCAGAGAAAGAAGAAATCAATCAGACCATATCTTGTAAAGCATTGGCAAGAAGTACCACTCCTGAAACTCTTACGATAGAAGGACATATCAAGAAGAAAAAAGTTCAAGAAGTGAAATATCACATCAAGAAAGAATATATGAATCCAACCATATCTTCTAATGCATTGACCGGAATTACCACTCCTCAAATATCTAGATAGGACATATCAAGAAAAAAATGTTCAAGTGAAAGATCACATCGAGCATCAAGAAATGGATCCGACCATATCTTGTAAAGCATTGGAAGAAATTATCACTCTTCAAACTCTCAAGATAGAAGGATATATCAAGAAGAAAAAGATACAAGCAGTGAATGATCACATCGAGCATAAACAACAAATTCTCCAGCTTTTAAATGATAACACCACTTTGGTGCAAAATCGAATGAAACGGGTAGATCAACATCATAGTGAAAAATGTTTTGATGTAGGTGATTGGGTATTTTTACTGCTACATCTCAAGCAAGCTATTTATGAGAAGGAAATGTTGGCAATACTACATGAACTTAAGAAATGGCGACCTTATCGAATGGAAAGATACTTCAAGGTAAAAATGGATCATGATAGTCTTAAATACTTTTTAGAACCACTATTATCTTTAGAAGAAAAGAAAAATTGGTCACAAATATGTTGGGTTATGACTTTCACATCATCTATAGAAAAGGGAAGAAAAATTTTGTTGCAGATGCACTCTCAAGAAAGGATGAGGATGTGGAAGCATTCTTTCGCGCTATTTCTATTATCCAACAAGATTTGATAAACGAAGCAAGGGATGAATGGAAGAAGGACAAAGAACTATGGCCACTCATTCAAAAGTTGCAGAAGATCCCAATTTAAACAATATTGCCAGAACTTGAAGAGGAAGGAAAAATCATATTGGAACTTAAAGAATTCATAGAAATAAGAACCTGACAGCTACAAAATCGATCAATTTTAGTGTATCTCATAAAGTGGAAAAACTTACCTGCTTAAGATTCCACATGGGAGGACAAGAATTCTATATAGAAGCATCAAGAACTACTCAAGCATTGAAGGCAAACACTTTTTGAAGGAGAGGGGCATGTTAGGTCACTATACTACTAGTGTAACCCCTTATTGTTATTAGTACAACGCCCTTATTATATTTTTGTGCCCATGTAGTCCCCATATTGTTATTATTGTGCCCCATAGAAGCCCACTATTGTTATTATTGTGCCCTTACATTATTATAGTTATGTCGGCTCTGATTATATTATGACCCCTTAGACACCTATATATAGAAAGGAGGCCTTGTCATTTGTATCATTCAAGAATTGTTCATTTGTGTAATGTAAAGGAGGTTTCCCCCTTGAAGAGGTTGAATTCTAAGGCGTTCAACTATCTGTTCTATCTTTTTGTAAGCTGGTTTCATAACAGACAGAAGCGTAAGAGTTGCAGCAGGCTTATGACAATATCTGGGGGATCCTGCACACAGTCGCCCTTACTCAGTGGCTGGCCAAGATGAGGGAATCCTAGGCCTTAAAGGCCCAGGTGGATGCCGCACATAAAAAAGAAATAGTGCTTAAAGAACGTATCTAGCCTTGGCTAGAGGAAGCATTCATGGTCATGGCCAAGATCGAGGGAAAGCCAGCACACAAGCAGGGCGTATATGGACTCAGGCAAGGACATGCACTGGACAATCAAACATCAGAGATACGCACACAACAGGTACAACAGATAGCAAACGAATGGGTTTTGGACGTAAGCGAAGCGTAGAGATTATTGGATGAACTTCACATGAACATCACCGCACCAGCCAAGTGACTTAAGACGAGTCACGAAGATTTTGTTGGGAGCCTGTTGGGCAAGGGATCCCTCACATAATGGTTTTGGGGCTTAAAGCCCACATTTTTAGGTAATGGTATTATAAAGGCTCCACAAAGTGCGTAGATTTAATTTTACTGTATAATTTGAAATATTACGAACATAAATCAATATAATCACTTGATTTCCATTTTTTCATTTATCTCTGGAAATAGTTTTAAAATTTACAAATTTATTTAAAACATTCTGTAATGTAAAGATTATTAGTTTGGAAAAAAATCTAGTGAAAAATGATAACAAAACGTTAACGGACAAAGATGTCTAGAATAAAACCCTTTAGACATAATATTTATTTAACCTCCTTATCATTAAAATAAAATATTCAAAAAATAAAATTAAAAAATTAATTCAACTAAACAGTAACTCTTTTTTGGGCCGTGGCACAGGTTCCTTTTAAGTTAGTTTTCTTTAAATAAAACACCTTGTACTCTTTAAATCAAAATATAACATAGAATATGAATATAAATTCGATCTTTAAGTGGTTTTAACAACAGGTAAATATTAAGAACTATGCGCTAGTTTCAATTACATCTGACTACTCAATTACATATCGTAGTTTCATTTCGTATAAAAGTTAAAATTATATCAACAGTATAGATAATAGCTAAGTAGCCCGAAAAACAAAGAAGAAAATCAACCAGTATTATTGTTTGAAATTATAACATACATCCAAAATATCAAGCATTAATGTTTCAGTCATTAGTGCGAGATTTGTGGTTTGAGCTTCTTTGGAGCATGTGGAGAAGCAAGGGTGAAACTTATTCACTCACGAGTGATTGGATCCATTTTTTGGTGGGACGAGTTCCATGGCAGATTCTGTATCAAAAGCAGGCACCACTCAGATATCGGGAATCCATCTTTAAAGTCACCCAACGCCGCTGGAACAATGAATAATAGCTTCATAGTATTACTAGTGTTTTATTAAGTTGCAGGTAAAACAACTCGTATTTTTATTTAATGGGACGAGTTTCATGGCTGATTCTGTATCACATGCAGGCACCACTCAGATATCGTGAATCCGTATTTAAAGTCACCCAACGTCGCTGGAAGCTCCAATGAAACTATTATTCATTGAAGCTTCCAGCGGCATAGGGTGACTTTAAAGATGCATTCACGATATATGAGTGGTGCCTGCATGTGATACAGAATCGGCCATGAAACTCGTCCCATCAAAGAGAAAAATCCCAAACTTAGTAAATAAATAAAAATACAAGTTGTTTTACCTGCAACTTAATAAAACACAAGTAAGACTGAAACTATTATTCATTAGAGATTCCAGCGGAATTGGGTGACTTTAATAACGGATTCAAGATATCTGAGTGGTGCCGGCATGTGATATAGAGTCGGCCATGGAGCTCGTCCCACCAAAATTGTATAACGTCATTTTATCGCAGTCGTCTCTGGCTCTAGAAATCGATCCAACCACTAGTGAGTGCATAAGTTTCAAAATTTCTTAAAATCACAACTCTCATTATAATCGTTAGAAATCGTATATAACATTAAAGTCAATCAAATATCTTGAAATCAGATTTTTCATTCAGAAGAAACCTCAAACTCAAAAATGCCCAACGCTCAAAATAAGAAATCAAATATTTTGACGAGAAAGTAAAATAATTTAACGGTCAAACATAAAATAAAAAATGGTAGAAATCCTCAAATGTAGTCGATAAAACAACTCAAGACGTTAAATTTTGACATCAAAGCAAAATACTTTAACCATGAAATACAAAATACCAAATGCAATGTCAAAAATGATCGAAATCCTCAAAACGTTAAATTTTAATGGAAGCAATGTAAATTCTTCCTAATTAAAGCTTAAATTTCGCAGTTCAAAATTACTAGAATTCAAACTTGACCGAAAGTAACTTTTCAAATTTAAGAGAATTTAATTTCAGCAGTGAGCTCATTAAACAGCCTCAAACTTCAACAGACATTTACAGACATTTACTGTGAAACTCAATTTCTCGCTCTGTTCGAACAACATCAATCATGTGTCACATTGCTTGGAATGTTATTCGACATTATGGATCTTCCGAAAGAAAACCGAACAAACTGTTGTAAAAGGAAAATATTATCCAGGAAAGTGCCCTCTACGTTATTTTGTCAAACGAAACCATAATGAATGCCATATCCCTCAAAAATTCATTGCAGAAAGCCAATAAAATATTCCTGCATACAAGGTTTCTCATATTGGAACTAAATTTGCGCCACCCACCCACATTTTTCTTCATGCATTTCATTTGGCTTATCCAATGTGATAGGACCCACATAAAAATCAGACTAAAATGAGAAGAAATGTTCTAAGAGAAGACATATTTCCTAGATTTTGGTGATTTAACCTCATATTAAACTAATAAAAACAAGTTTTAAGATATCCAGTGAAGATTTGTCTCCCTCTCGAAAAGCTAGTGTATTTTATTCTAGGCATAAACGAGATGTCATAACCACAAATTGAAATAACCCCAATTTTAATAAATATGGAATTTACGTCGCAAGTCCCCCAAAAACACACGATTCAAATGAGAAACATCCAAAAGCAGCCTCATTGTTTACGATGACTCATCAAATCAATAACTACAATTCCATAAAAACAACCTTTCCCAAATCATTTCGTTGTCTAGTGTGCTTAAAAAGATTTAACTGTATAAAAAAATATAAAGCATGAATTCCTATAGTTAGATATGCTTAACTAAATATGATCTTCCCAAATCTTTCATTTATTAAGTGTACCTTTGCACCTTTACCGACAAAGACTAGTTAACACCCATTATTAATAGAGTTGAAGCGAATTTTGTGTATACAGTTTTGTGTATACAGTTCTTGTATTAGTAGCGAATTTTGTGTGAAGTATACAGTTCTAACCAAGAATTTCAATGTATGAAACATTCAAAGTAAAGTTAATAGACAAGTGTATATCTATTGTACAGGTAGATTAACATTCTTAAATAAATAGTGTCACTCATCTTACAAATTATTCCCATCTACGTCAAAGTGACAGTAGAAAGGAAAAAGTATTCTCATCTACGTCAAAGTGACAATAGAAAAGAAAAAGTTATCAATATTTCAAGATGTTATGCAGACATCAGACATCAAGCCGTGGTGCAGACACTGGTTTCCAATCCAAACTGCGTGATTCGCATGTTAACATCCTCTAATGCTTTGGTTCTCTTTTTTACCATGAACTCTATTCGGTGGATCTAAGAAACACATTTGAATGTAGCAACAATGTACTCTAATATATCCACAAGTCGAAGACCATAAGCTATTGGGCCTTCAATAATAATTATATCTACGATCATCAAAAGACACTTTTCAAGAGCCAAAGAATTATGCTGAACTTATTGTTATGCTTCATGTACTTGCCCATCGTACATCATGTCAACCATCAATTTCACTTGATACGCATAGAATTATAACATCAACCAACACATCCAATAGATGTCTTAAGAAACCTGACAATAAAGTTATGGTTCTATTGGAAAGGCTTAGGAGACAAAGCACGAATTCACACATAAAACACGAGTTGTTGCTTTTCTATTGATCACACAAAACATGATGATTACAATGAACCCCGTAAAGGGTATTTATCCTTTCCCAACTAGCTACTTGCCTTGACATGTAACCACATGCAACCACACACTAAAAGTCATATATCACTCCACTTGCACAAATACTCAAATACTCAATCACTCAATTAACTGACTCTCTATGTTTACCCAACTCAAGAGTAATTATCTTATTTTAACAAGTCCTCTATAGAGGCCATTGCCAGAATAGAAAACCTGTGATTCATATTTTTACTATTTATATCTATTGCATTTAGTTTAGTAAGCTTAAGGAGGGTAGTGGAAATCCCCCTTCTTCTAAGATTCTTTGAATAAAAGTGACTTTGTATAGTAGACGTTGCCACCACCCTCGTTAAGTTTAATGAACCGGTTGCAATATAATAGATATCTATAGTGAAGATCTCAATCATAGGATTGCTAAGAAGGGCCTTCATCAACGGTCATGACATCATCCATGGTCATAACTGATTGTCATTTGTTTTTGGGCATCACTCGGATGTGACTGATTGTCATTTGTTTTTCGGCATCAGTGGGATGTGTTGATTAAAGTTGTAATTCTATGCATAGCCATAGCCAAAGAAATTGAGGGTTGGAATGATACCTTTGCTATTTCAGAGGGGCAAGTACATGAAGTAGAACAACAAAGCAGAACAACAGGCGGGACATAATTCTTTGGCACTTGGAAAGGATCTTTTGCTGATCAAAGATATAATTCCTTATAAATTCCCAATAGCTTCTGGTCTTCAAATTGTGGATATATTAGAGTACATTGTAGCCGTGTTTAAAAGTTTTTCTAAGAAAGAAAATTGTGCTTATAGATCATGGTAAAAAAAAAGGAAATCGTGCCATGTTCACTTGAGAATCGCTCACCTTCCATTGGAAATCAATGTCACCTTGTTCAAAAGTGGAAGACCAAAACTTGACCTTGAAGTTCCTCATAACATCTTGAAATATTGATAACTTTTTCCTTGTATGATGAGAAAAAGTTGTATGATGAGTGACACAATTTACTTAATAAAGTGAAACTACAGGAACAATAGATATAAACTTGAATATCAAAGTCAATCTGTTCCTAACTTGCTTTAGTTTGGGTAAAATTGTCTGATTGTTAATATAAAATTTCTAATTGCACAGGGTTCTATTCTTATTTTTCAGTGTTATCTTAAAGTTTTCTTAGATATTTCTACAACCGGTGTTCCGTACAAATTCAAAATTGTTGAGGCGAAAAGCATAGTGTATGCTTTCTATATTCACCAAAATGTTTATCTTGGCAGGAGAATGTAAGGCAGAACAATTGCAAATCAGAGAATGTAAACAGGGATTATCGCTCATAACTCGTAAGTACAGAATAGCCAAAATTAGTAATAATCCAGAATCACGTTCAATACGTGGATAACCCTCACGGGCCAAAATATAGAATTCCACCAAAAGCATGGTGGGCCAGAAAATTTAGAGGAACTTCTAGTCAAACACTACACAAAGCGAAATGAACTGAGCAAACTAGAACTGGAATAGAGGTACTGAACTGGCAGTCGAAATCCTGGCCGTAAAGATGGAGGGCGATGTATTGATTAGTCAGTGTTATGTCTAATACGTATCCCATTCAATACTGATCACTGTAGTAGATAGAGCCCATTCAGAATTAACCCAAATTAATACAGTTATACCTAGGAATTTCAATTTCTGAAAAATTGAATATTAAAAATCAACTTCGCAAACAATCAAACCTGTTGGGGATTTTTCTGGTAAAATCCCAAAAACAAACAAGCTGAACACACACAGAGACAATGCTCTGTTTCTCTACCTCAGGATCTTTTGCACAGGGAAGCTTCAAAAATTTTTTTATGAGATCAGAGTATTACATACCCAGAAAAATGCTTGTATTCATTAAAATAAAAATGCTTGATACATATTTCTTCCTCTTTCACTCAGAGGGATTTACCAAAAATATATTTCAAACAACAAAAAAAACTTTGTCTCCTCCTGTGATTTTACACTACTCATGTGTAAAAATCCCTTTTACATTTACTGGTGTAAAAATCTTTTACACATACTGCTGTAAAAACATTTTACATATGTTGCTCCAAATAAAAATTATGTGCTCCAAAACTTGAACTGTTTCTACGCTGCTGCGTTTTCACCTTGCATTACAGAATGGTCAACACATAAAAAAGACATTACCAATACATATGCGTTCCCCTCACTCATTTCATTGCTCTGTTCTGGTTTTCTTTTATCTGCACTTGTTGTGCGTTTCATTGCCCATACATTTGCAATAAACAACGCCCTCAACTTCTTATGCACTGCTGTGCATCTCCTCTCATTTTTCTGCTGCCGCCTCTGCAATTAGCACTGCTGTGCGTAACAATTCCTCACTGCACTTCTGTGCATATTGCATTGCACACATTAATAAAAAACTTTCACATATTTTTACACAATTCATATGTGCTTCCCCTGTTCCATTTTCTACGCACTACAATGTGCGTTCTTTTCATTGTAATACATTTATAAAAAAATGGTCAACGCACAAAACAAATAACATAAAAAAATAATACATTTTTGTGCCCATGCTTCCGTGTAATTAAAAACCTAAAGTTCTACCAACAACTTACGAACCCATTTAATTCTCAGCATGGCGGTTAATTAATTTAGTCGGCCTTGTTGACAGAACCGACGGTCAAACTGAAACGTTTGATTTTACTCCATGGAAGGTTATTTAATGCATGTCTGAACGCAGCTTTAGTTTGATCAATGGTGGATAGCGAGCCTTGCAATCGGATGGTTGACGGAGATTTCGGGAGGCCTTTTACTGCTGAACGTTACATTCCGATATGGCAGGTTTTATGAACGTACAGAGGACAATGCATCCAAAATTTATTGCATTGGAGGAGAGCGTAGGGAAACTGCCTCACAGAAAAAGGTGGTCTGATGAGTGTCAGGTGGTTTTACTGAAGCGGTTTTGTTGCTACGTGCTGGCTGAGTCGGCAACTGACTGGCTGTCGTTGTTGTCCACGTCCGCGTCCATGTTTCCTGCAGTTGGAATTAATATTACAACACTCCCCCTTAATTTCAACTACTGGGCGTTCAAACATACCCAAACACTTCATAAAAAAAATTCAAAGCTTTTCTGCCTATTCATATCAGCTTTCCTTTCATCGCTTTCACTGCTTTGCTCAGGCACTCCAATCATGTAATATTCTCTTTCTCTCTGCTTTAGGCAAGATTTCCAATCTTTGCATCTCCCAGCTATTCTGTAACCTTTTCTTCTCTGCTCTTATGGCAGATTTAATTTCATATCTCTCCCCTATAAGAAAATCTTCATCAAAGAATGACTGTTAATAGAGTTCAGCAATTATGATAAAAAAAAATTACCGGCTCCCCTTAACTGTATGGATTGTCTTATTTTAGAAAAGTTTTCTCAAAAGAAACTTAGATCGACTAGGGAGCTCAAGGGACTTTCAGACTGTATTTCCTTCCTTCTCCATACTCATGTAACTTTCTTCTTTTGCATGGCTCTAGCGTGCATAGGAGCCCATGTTAAGTTAAAATGATGTGCCATATGCCTAATGTTATGACACTTGAAACATTCTACATTGTTCATGAATAAGATTTCATGATTTCTTCTTGTAAAATTGTTCCTTGGAAGTTGTCGGAGACCATAACATTTATCTCTATGAAATGCTCTACAGTCTTTTGCCATATGACCAAAGTTTGAACAAGAATAACAATAGCCAAAAAATGAACTTTGGTACCTGGGAGATGGAGGTTTCCTTGATGTGCTTCTGAAGTCTTTCTTCCTTGAGATCCTTTGATGATAACCATTGCATATTGCCTCTTTGACATCATTAACATTTCTTCTTGGAGCTGGTTTTCTACTTGGAGTAGGATTTCTTCTATTGTAGCCTTCATTTTCCTCCTTGCCTTTGCTGAAACTAGGAGCATCACAATTTCTTTCTGGCTTCTTCACATCTCCTTTGCTTAAAGCATTTTCATTCTTATTTGGGGGTTCACCAACATTTCCAAGTCTTGATTTATTAGATGGAGATCTGTGATAGCTAAGCATGTCATCCAAGGCTTGAGAGCTCTTCGCGATTTTGTTCATCCCTTCAACCTTTTTCCTGAGGAGGACTATTTCTTCTTCCAATCTTTCACACTCATTATTCTTCTTTGTAATTTGTTCCTCAGTTTCTTCTGTGCTACGAGTAGCTTCAGCTACTACTATTTTAAGGGAGATAATATCTGACTTCATTTTAGATATTTCTACTTAACTGCTTTCCATTTTCTTTTCAGCTCCTTGTGCTTGCTTCTTGGCTTCTTGTAATTCATACTTAAGGGAGGAGACCTCTGCCTTGTACTGTCCAATCTCTTCTACAAGTTTGTTCACTCCCTTGTGCCTTTGTTCAAGTTGACTTGACAATATATCTTCCTTCTTATTTTCTTTATTCAATTTATTTGTCATGGATATGACTTCTTCATGATGCTTCCTCTTGCTTTGATCAAGTTCCTTCTTAAGCTTGGCGAGCTCTTCATCCCTTTCTTTTACTTGAAGCTTGATGAGGTCACTTTCTCATTTTCAGCTTCTATGATGGGTTCAAAATTTCCTTCTTGACTGATGGCCATGGTCAGTGCTCCCTTTGCGTGAAGGTCATGAAGTCTGTCCCATATATCCTTTGCTGATGAATATTTTCCTATATTCTTCTTTAAAGAATCAGGCAGTCCATCCAAGATGCCTTTTCTGCTTTTGCATTGTACTCCTTGGATTCTCTATCCATCTTGCTATCATCAATCACTAATTCCCAAATTTCAATCCCTTAAGACTGTAAGAAATTCCTCATTTTTATTTCCCATATATCAAAGTTCCCATCGAACCTTGGAGCCTCAAATAGAATGCTTTCAAATAGATTGTCTTCTATTTTAGTAGAAGAGGGAGACACATTTTTAGGAGGATTGGAGACTTTCTTCTTTGAACTTGCCATTCTTAACTATGTTTAAAATACCTGACTGTGTTTTTTTAAAACACCTGACTATCTTCAGCAACTACACAAAAAAGATGAGAAATACCTCAATCCTTTTGTTGAGTCTTCACGTTGCTAGAGAAGCTACTGCAGCAAGAGCCTTTCCTTCAGCTTCTTTGACACCTTCAAAGACCCTGGACTAGCTCTGTCATCGTCAAAGAGCCTGGACCAGCTCTGATACCACTGTTGGGGATTTTTCTGGTAAAATCCCAAAAACAAACAAACTGAACACACACAGAGACAATGCTCTGTTTCTCTGCCTCAGGATCTTTTGCACAGGGAAGCTTCAAAAAAAAAATCTGAGAACAGAGTATTACATACCCAGAAAAATTCTTGTATTCATTAAAATAAAAATGCCTCATACATATTCCTTCCTCTTTCACTCAGAGGGATTTACCAAAAATATATTTCAACCAACAAAAAAAAACTATGTCTCCTCCTGAGATTTTACACTGCTGGTGTGTAAAAATCCCTTTTACATTTACTGGTGTAAAAATCTTTTACACATACTGCTGTCAAAACATTTTACATATGCTGCTCGAAATAAAAATTATGTGCTCCAAAACTTGAACTGTTTCTACGCTGTTGCGTTTTCACCTTGCATTACAGAATGGTAAACACATAAAAAAAACATTACCAATACATATGCGTTCCCCTCACTCATTTCATTGCTCTATTCTGGTTTTCTTTTATCCGAATTTGTTGTGCGTTTCATTGCCCATACATTTGCAATAAACAACACCCTCAACTTCTTGTGCACTGCAGTGCATCTTCTCTCATTTTTCTGTTGCCGCCTCTCCAATTAGCACTGCTATGCGTAACAATTCCTCACTGCCCTTCTGTGCATATTACATTGCACATATTAATAAAAAAAAATTACATATTTTTACACCATTCATATGTGCTGCCCCTGTTCCATTTTCTATGCACTACAATGTGCGTTCTATTCATTGTAATACATTTATAAAAAAATGGTCAAAGCACAAAACAAATAACATAAAGAAAAATACATTTTGTGCCCATGCTTCCGTGTAATTAAAAACATAAAGTTCTACCAACCAATTACGAACCCATTTAATTCTCAGCATGGCAGTTAATTAATTTAGTCGGCCTTGTTGATAGAACTGACTGTCAAACTGAAACATTTGATTTTACTCCACGCAAGGTTATTTAATGCATGTTTGAACGCAGCTTTGGTTTGATCAACAGTGGACAGCGAGCCTTTCAATTGGACGGTTGATGGAGATTTTGCGAGGCCTTCTATTGCTGAATGTTACGTTCCGATATGGCAGGTTTTGCGAATGTAAAGAGGACCATGCATCCAAAATTGATTGCGTCGGAGGATAGCGTACGGAAACTGCCTCACAGCAAAAGGCGGTCCGATGAGTGTCAGGTGGTTTTACTGAAGCGATTTTGTTGCTGCGTGCTGGCTGAGTTGGCAACTGACTGGTTGTCGTCGTTGTCCACGTCCGCGTCCATGTTGCCTGCAGTTGGAATTAATATTCCAACAAAACCTGATATGATGTGGATCTCAAACACTGACCTAACATAAACAATAAAAGCTTTGGAATCTGAAATAACCAATTCAAAAAATCATTCAAGAGAGTAACAAATAATATTAAAAATAAACTGCACTAATGGGTGTCGACTGCTGACCTTAAACAACATTGGTGGTGTTCCTCGCGACCTCACCCATTGTATGAGACATCTCTCATGATGAGATGCAAAAGTGATAGAGGGAGCGATCTTTTGATCTCACTTGTCATCAGCTCTAGTATCATATCTCCAATGTAACAGATAATGATCCTCTTATATCATGTTTTGTCTCCGCCCCTTATATTCTGCTATAAAACAAAATCTATCAACCAAAAAAATGAAGAAAAGATCAACCAGCAAAACGAGCTACACGGTTTTGCTACGACAAAAAAAAACAGTAAAAGAAAACCGACTGTAAAAACCAACTAACATGTTTAGCAATGAAAGTATAGAGGAAGTTGATACAAGCCAAACGAAAAAGAAACCAACGCAATTTAGAGAAGAGGAAATGAATGAGATGAATCTAGCGTAATGTTGGCTTTATATCATTTCCATGTGAAATGGTCGTAAACATTCTAACGTTTACTTTCTATATATCATTTCCATTTGAAACGGTTTTAAACATTGTAACATTTAATTTCCATGTATCATTTCCATTTGAAACGGTCATAAGCATTCTAATTTTTACTTTCTTATTATCAAATCCACTACCATCTCCTTTGAAAAATTGGTCGGAATACAGCTTTCTGTATGGAATGGGATGAGGGAGTTGACAATTTACATTAAACCGGAATTTTAAATCGCTTATAGAATCCCCTTTTACATTAAATCGGATTGGGAGGTTTGTTGGTTTTGTTTTTTTTATTATCAAATATGAAATTTAAATTTACATTTATATCTTCTTTCATCTTTATCTTTACATTGAGATCTTTTTTATTCTAGAAATTAACCCAAAGAAATAGAGCATAATTTTGTTATATATTATTAATTTTATTTATTCTTTATTGTTATAACATTATATTTTATTATAAAAATTAGATAAATCATTCATATTTATATTTT
Organism: Pinus tabuliformis; assembly: GCA_031772625.1. Lineage (NCBI taxonomy): Eukaryota > Viridiplantae > Streptophyta > Pinopsida > Pinales > Pinaceae > Pinus > Pinus tabuliformis. Next base: position 1,240,605,027 of record CM062818.1, read on the forward strand.
GCAAAAAAATATTATAAATTAACTTAATTTAAATATTTGAAAAAAAAATACAAATTATATTTTTAACAATTAATAAATATATTATTATTTAAATTATTACTCAAACTTCTTTTTATAAACAATTTAACTTTTAGTTACTTGACATAAAAATAAAATGCAGAAAAGTCACATGGATTGTTAGAGGTATAGTCTAAGTGCCATTCTCTCAGTAAATAGATATGATGGTTTTTCTTTAAAAATGAATATTACTTTAGGATACCATATTGCTATTCACTTTACTAAATAAAAGTAAGAAAAATAAATTATGAGAAAAATAAGTTATTAATAAAATTAATGTTTTTCTTTAATCTTTTAAAATTTAAATCATCATGTTTTGAGATTTTTTTCATTAAATTTTGTAGAATCTGATTTTGGAGATTTATAGATCATTTTCGTTTGATTTTTCAAATCTAAAAGGAGATATACCTTTAAGACCAAATGTTTAAGAGCATAAAAGTGGTAAGGTCCATATGCATATGTGTTGCAAGATAAGAGGTGGGAAAGGTGAGGTATAGAAATCCTAGGAATCAAAGAAAAAGATTCCAAGAAACTAACTAAAAAAAAAGAAAAAAAGAATAATTGATTTTAATAGTAATATTAATAATTAATTGTATAGTTGTTATGAATAATATATAAATACAATAGAGATGATAGGAGTACTCATAATAAAATTAGATAATTAATATACAATAATAAATGAGTAGAATAATTAGGTGATTAATAGTATTAACATATTAGATATAATAATAATAGTAATAAAAGGAAATAAAAAACAGAATAATAATGTGTAATATGAGTGATAACGTTTTGGATGGTGACTCCATCCAATATCACGGACCACAGACTCACCATTTTTTGGATGGTGACTCCATCCATCATCAGGGACCACAAAGTCACCATTTTTTGGATGGTGACTCCATCCATCATGAAGGACCATAAAGTCACCATGCGAAACGTTGGAAACCTTGGACAGATCAACTGTGAAGGTCTCCAATAACTAATAAAATGACTTAAAATCATATTATCGTAATGATAAAATTAGAAAATGTACAAAAGACATAATGTAATTAGAGATATAAACTCTAGTGCACCTTCAAATTTACACATTAATTTTTTTTGGCTTATATTTAATCTATTAATAACATGTTATCATTATTAAGGTGAAGTGAACTTTCCTCTTAAACAAGCGTTCAGAAGTTCCGAGTTCATATAGAGTTAGTTTTCCCCTATAAATGTTTCTAAATGGTTTCCATAAGTAAAATGGTATAGAGACATTCTTGGATGAAGATTCATTCTCTTTTAATTTTTGAAAAACAATAATTCTCTCTATCTAAAATAGGATGAGATTTCACTATGGGTTCCACAACATTTAAACAACTTTTGAGTCTCTATAATATCCCATCGCAATGTGGTATGGCTTCCCCTTGGGAATAAAATAATGTGTTTGGGGATTATTAAGACATTTCATCATTTCCACTTAGCCCTACTAAAACTCAAGACATGTTTAATGTGAATCATGCTTATAACTCATATTAAACTCAATCCCTCACATCATATGACATATGGACGTCTCTGTTATAGCTCACAACCTCCACTATACATTTTAGACCCTTTTTCTTGAGTCACTAATGGTGAACATAGTGTGTGGGTTCACTTTCTACATGTCAAGTATAGAAACATGGTTAGCCATCCATGTAACAAAGCCACAATATGATGTCTCAGATGAGACAAGGTAATTGAATGGTGTTTTTTAAGCATCACAACAAATTGGTGAGACTGACTACAATCCCATACTTGTCATTTGGCATTGCTTGATTTTTGCAGACAAATATTTCCATATCGGTAGTGTTATCACTGAAAATTTGCTTGCCAAAATAGCTCGCACTAGCTTGAGGACAAAGTGTTTTGTAGCACATAAATCCTTTTGGCAGTTTCGCAGCGCAGCATGTTTTAGGTGATTTCGTAGCGCATAATTCATATTTTGCACTGGCTGCGCTACAAAATTGGGGATTTGTTCGGATCTATAGTTATTCTTTCCCAGCTGTCATGTTTATCAAAATCCATTGGGTTTGCATCAACAGTTGTCAGTTTGTAAGGTTTTTTAGTACCCCAGCAGATGGTGTTTCATTGGGTTTATCTGGAGCACTCTTTCCTTGGAAGAAGCCTTCTGTGGTAATCAGTGGATAAACAAGGGATCAGACTGTGGATATCACAACATTTATTTTGGCACTGTTGCAAGTGCAAGGGGAACAGACCATTGTTTTCACATCTTCTGTTGTTTCTACCCAGAGGTTATGTACTTTATTGAACTGTTTCGAAGGGCTGGTCTTAAGGATGATTGAGTATTCAAGCCTACAACATCAATATTCACGAAGTAAAACGTTGGATGCATTTAGAGCAGGAGATGTTGAAGTGCTAGTTGCTTCTGATGCAATTCCGGTAGATGTAGCAAAGCTAGATCAAGACATTTGCAAAATTGTTGATAACTGCTTCACAAGAGAAGGACTTCATGTTGAAAGATTGATTTTTATACAATCATCATATTTGTCATTTGAACTTCTCAATCTTGAAAACGATCCAGCTTGCTTTTCTTTATGGAAGGGCCAGCCTATTGATTCCAGTCAAAGAAAATGGTTTTTGCGGGCAACACACTTGGGTTTATTTCTAGAGACGGGAAGCCTTGATGATTTAGCCCAGAGTAAAGCCCAGGCTTGTGGAATTGTGTTGAATTGCATGAACCTGGCATAGAAGGAGCAATGGTGATGGGGATGGTAATCCATTGATTACAGGACCACCTTCAGGTGGTGTGGTTCAAAATGAGAGATCTCCATACTGGTACACTGGCTACAACTGCTGTAGGTGATGTTTGTTACAGGCATACTTCTCTGTTTTAAGCAGTTAGCTTCCGGGAGGTATTTAGCGCGGCTGAAAGAATATTTTCGAAAACGGAAAGAGGTTTTTATTCCTAACATACTGAACTAGAAAAAAATCTTTCATTTTCTTCAGATTGATAATGAGCTGGGAGAATCGAGTGACTAAAGTTGCGCTACGAAACTGCTGTAGGTGCAGTTTTTTAATTTCCTGTGTTACACCTCTTTTTCAAAGACAGATTCTGGGCAGCTGGAGAAGTGTTTTACAAAACCAAAAGAGGTTTTTGTTAAACACGGATTGGTTTACAGAAATTTCCTTTAGTTTTGCCAAATACGTTTTCTGTGAGAAGATATGAGCTCTGTCCCGAGACCCATTTTTCAGGCAGAACAACAGTTTCGTAGCAGCTGGAGCTAAATAATTCAATCTCAAACTAGAATTGAAAACAAAAGATTCAGTGTCTGTTGCATATTTGTGGACAGTACCAGCCCTTAAGCAAGCAAAGATCATGAGAGCTGAACACAAGCCTAAGAGCAGAAAACAAGGCTTTAAAGGAAGAAGTTAGCAGTTTAAAGAGGAAGCTAGGCAAACTAGCTGATTAATCCAAGGGGAAATTTGCTTTTCAAGTTTTGATAAATTTTGGCTGTCATCATTTCGAAACTTTTTGGAGCCCTTACACCTGTACAAAATAGCTGAAGAAATCACGGAGTTAAGTCATCAGTGATTTAAGATTCGTACGCTTTGTTTTGATTACCTACAGCAGTTTCGTAGCGCGCTACGAAACTGCTGTAGATGACTGTTTATGTGAAAAAATGAAATTGATGCTGAGGTCAGCAAATCTTAAAAGGGATGACTCGAGGCCAGCATGGAGATTATACAAAGCTATTCAGATATTCAAAAGGTGACAGGTGTGAGTATTTAAGATAAAAGTGAAATTTTTGTCTTTTGTTAAAGTCTTCCTAAAGTTACTTTATAGTCGAATTATTAGGGTTCTGGTAGGGTTACCGAAATTTTGAGTGGTACACCTGTTCAGTTCACAAAGTGTCCAGATCATAAGGCATATTGAATTATGCGTGGTTATTAGAAGAATTAAATGGCTTGGAGCATAGTCTTTTAATGCATGAAGACTAATGGGAGGCAGAGACCGTGAAAATCGGGCACAGATCCTTATCAGTTGATGAGTCATCCACATATCAAGTATCCGAAGCTGCTCATTCAGTGAATGTTCCTCCAGCATGTCTTGGCTATTACTGAAGTGATACAAGTGTCAAATTTCAAGTAAGCATCAATGCACACGAGGAGATAGACTTAGAGTTTCAATGGGAATGGGACTCTATGTTTTCACAGCGCAATACCTTTGTAATTAATTAGTTTGTTTAGATATGGATAAGGCAGTTAATGATAGGATTTCGAGCTCCCTTCATGCTTGTTGAGGAGTCTCAAGTAGTGGTATTTTTGGTTTTCCTATATATAGAAATGACTCTGATGTAAAAAAGGTTGGAGATTTTATACAAAAACAGAGTTTATTTGGGCCAATGTAAAGACTTATTACAGTAATAGTAAAACAGTGGTTGTTTCTTCTCAAGATTCTCAATGGATTATATTGTTCAAATGAGATAGTGTTTTATTTTCTTAATGTTCTTTTACAGCCTTGTTATAGCACAATCACTCAGAATTCATATCTTATGCTCTGACTTCCTGTGTGTTTGGCAAGCTGTGGTTTTTGTGAGGTATGTTTGAACATTTAATGCAAAGAGCCTTGACTTCCATGAAATGACTGTGCTTTTGTTTACTAAAGGTGTGAGACTCCATAGCCCAATGAAGACTAATTTGATATGTGTCCAACTAGTTTTGTTTTCATGAATGTGTGAAGAGTTAGCCATCTGTTGTTGTGATTGATTTTTATCAAAAGTCTGTGAGAGAGCCCTCTCTGACCAAAGAGGCTAATCTTTGGTCTAAAGCCTGGTCTGAAGTAGTTACATAAAATCTAACTGGTAGCAGCCATCAGTACATGATTTTGTGATAACATTTTGGTGCGTCTGCCGGGAGCATGAAGCTTATTCTCTCCCGAAATTTGAAGATTGGATTTCTGAAGGTAGCAGGAGTTCAAAATGATTTTCGAGGCTGCAAAACTACCTTGGCGACTCCATTGTTGAAGAATTCAAGGTTTATACATTCATGGTGATTCCACTGGAGTTATGAAGGACCCAGAAGCTGCCATTCTTAGTTCAAGGTATGCATGCATAGATTTCTCAGGAATTCATGGTTTCCCAAATCATTTTCCCAAGGATGCTTATTTTCTAAGGAATGGTCCCAAATTCAATGGAGAAGATTTGAGTTTAACCTTGAAGCATATAACAGATTTTTGTCATTTTACTGAGCTTCTTAGAGTTAAACATGAGGATGTTTGCATAAGGTTATTTTATGATTCACTTCAAGGGAAATGCAAACAATGGGTTGAATGTTTTCCTATCAAATCCGTTAAGTCATTTCAAGACCTTTGGCTTATGTTTTTGGAGGAATGGATAGATAGGTCAGAGGTGGTGGCAGAGTCTCCCTCAGTTGAAAGTTTTAAACAATGGAATAATGATCGTAGTAATGGAGAAACAGTTGAAAATTTTTCTTTGTCCTTGTCCTCATATATGAAATCCTTTGACTGCAAGGCAGAAGATAGGATGAGATTTTTGGATGATTTTGCTGAGGACCTTGAGAAAGAAATTGAAGGTTTAGAAGGACAAATTCAGGCATATAATTTTCATAATCATGATCATTATTTTCAGCAGATTTCTATGGCAGAACATAAGGAGAGAGTATTGTTTCCTTTCTCTTTTACACTTGAAGAGCTGAACACTGTTGTTGAAGAACAGTTTGCACAACCAGAAAGTTACAAGAATCATCAAACTGATCATGTATTCTGGGATCCTATAGCTGAATACATGGAAGAGTTTTACTCTCCAGTGTCTCAGCTTTTCTATGAAGATCAGAGGCAATTTCAATGGCAGTGGTCATCAAAATATCATTGTGGCTCTGAACTCCGATGCAGTCAAAGAAATCAAACATTAGATAAGACAAATGATTGGCTACATTGGAAATTTCACATTGATTGAGCTGAAAGAAATTTGAATTGTTAGGGTAGGTAGGTAGGAAATTGCAAATAAGCTCAAGGTTGATTGAGCATTTTTTTTTTTTTTTTTCAATAAATGTAGATTTCTTTCTCCTACAGTGATCATCAAGCTTAAGCCCGAGGTGAAGGCTCAAGAAGCTTGAAGGGGATGTTTGTCAAGCAAATCCATGTTTGTTATAAAAAGGATAAGGCACTGGAGCTGCATGTTCTTAGTGTACCACAAGGGCACACTATCCCAAGTGGAGCCACTGTTATCACTGAAAATTTGATTGCCAAAATAGCTCACACTAGCTTGAGGACAAAGTGTTTTGTAGCACATAAATCCTTTTGGCAGTTTCGCAGCGCAGCATGTTTTAGGTGATTTCGTAGCGCATAATTCATATTTTGCACTGGCTGCGCTACGAAATTGGGGATTTGTTCGGATCTATAGTTATTCTTTCCCAGCTGTCATGTTTATCAAAATCCATTGGGTTTGCATCAACAGTTGTCAGTTTGTAAGGTTTTTTAGTACCCCAGCAGATGGTGTTTCATTGGGTTTATCTGGAGCACTCTTTCCTTGGAAGAAGCCTTCTGTGGTAATCAGTGGATAAACAAGGGATCAGACTGTGGATATCACAACATTTATTTTGGCACTGTTGCAAGTGCAAGGGGAACAAACCATTGTTTTCACATATTCTGTTGTTTCTACCCAGAGGTTATGTACTTTATTGAACTGTTTCGAAGGGCTGGTCTTAAGGATGATTGAGTATTAAAGCCTACAACATCAATATTCACGAAGTAAAGCGTTGGATGCATTTAGAGCAGGAGATGTTGAAGTGTTAGTTGCTTCTGATGCAATTCCGGTAGATGTAGCAAAGCTAGATCAAGACATTTGCAAAATTGTTGATAACTGCTTCACAAGAGCAAGACTTCATGTTGAAAGATTGATTTTTATACAGACATCATATTTGTCATTTGAACTTCTCAATCTTGAAAACGATCCAGCTTGCTTTTCTTTATGGAAGGGCCAGCCTATTGATTCCAGTCAAAGAAAATGGTTTTTGCGGGCAACACACTTGGGTTTATTTCTAGAGACGGGAAGCCTTGATGATTTAGCCCAGAGTAAAGCCCAGGCTTGTGGAATTGTGTTGAATTGCATGAACCTGGCATAGAAGGAGCAATGGTGATGGGGATGGTAATCCATTCATTACAGGACCACCTTCAGGTGGTGTGGTTCAAAATGAGAGATCTCCATATTGGTACACTGGCTACAACTGCTGTAGGTGATGTTTGTTACAGGCATACTTCTCTGTTTTAAGCAGTTAGCTTCCAGGAGGTATTTAGCGCGGCTGAAAGAATATTTTCGAAAACGGAAAGAGGTTTTTATTCCTAACATACTGAACTAGAAAAACCTCTTTCATTTTCTTCAGATTGATTATGAGCTGGGAGAATCGAGTGACTAAAGTTGCGCTACGAAACTGCTGTAGGTGCAGTTTTTTAATTTCCTGTGTTACACCTCTTTTTCAAAGACAGATTCTGGGCAGCTGGAGAAGTGTTTTAAAAAACCAAAAGAGGTTTTTGTTAAACACGGATTGGTTTACAGAAACCTCCTTTAGTTTTGCCAAATACGTTTTCTGTGAGAAGATATGAGCTCTGTCCCGAGACCCATTTTTCAGGCAGAACAACAGTTTCGTAGCAGCTGGAGCTAAATAATTCAATCTCAAACTAGAATTGAAAACAAAAGATTCAGTGTCTGATGCATATTTGTGGACAGTACCAGCCCTTAAGCAAGCAAAGATCATGAGAAAGCTGAACACAAGCCTAAGAGCAGAAAACAAGGCTTTAAAGGAAGAAGTTAGCAGTTTAAAGAGGAAGCTAGGCAAACTAGCTGATTAATCCAAGGGGAAATTTGCTTTTCAAGTTTTGATAAATTTTGGCTGTCATCGTTTCGAAACTTTTTGGAGCCCTTACACCTGTACAAAATAGCTGAAGAAATCACGGAGTTAAGTCATCAGTGCTTTAAGATTCATATGCTTTGTTTTGATTACCTACAGCAGTTTCGTAGCGCGCTACGAAACTGCTGTAGATGACTGTTTATGTGAAAAAATGAAATTGATGCTGAGGTCATAAAATCTTAAAAGGGATGACTCGAGGCCAGCATGGAGATTATACAAAGCTATTCAGATATTCAAAAGGTGATAGGTGTGAGTATTTAAGGAAAAAGTGAAATTTTTGTCTTTTGTTAAAGTCTTCCTAAAGTTACTTTATAGCCGAATTATTAGGGTTCTGGTAGGGTTACCGAAATTTTGAGTGGTACACCTGTTCAGTTCACAAAGTGTCCAGATCATAAGGCATATTGAATTATGCGTGGTTATTAGAAGAATTAAATGGCTTGGAGCATAGTCTTTTAATGCATGAAGACTAATGGGAGGCAGAGACCGTGAAAATAGGGCGCAGATCCTTATCAGTTGATGAGTCATCCACATATCAAGTATCCGAAGTTGCTCATTTAGTGAATGTTCCTCCAGCATGTCTTGGCTATTACTGAAGTGATACATGTGTCAAATTTCAAGAAAGCATCAATGCACACGAGGAGATAGACTTAGAGTTTCAATGGGAATGGGACTCTATGTTTTCACAGCGCAATACCTTTGTAATTAATTAGTTTGTTTAGATATGGATAAGGCAATTAATGATAGGATTTCGAGCTCCCTTCATGCTTGTTGAGGAGTCTCAAGTAGTGGTATTTTTGGTTTTCCTATATATAGAAATGACTCTGATGTAAAAAAGGTTGGAGATTTTATACAAAAACAGAGTTTATTTGGGCCAATGTAAAGACTTATTACAGTAATAGTAAAACAGTGGTTGTTTCTTCTCAAGATTCTCAATGGATTATATTGTTCAAATGAGATAGTGTTTTATTTTCTTAATGTTCTTTTACAGCCTTGTTATAGCACAATCACTCAGAATTCATATCTTATGCTCTGACTTCCTGTGTGTTTGGCAAGCTGTGGTTTTTGTGAGGTATGTTTGAACATTTAATGCAAAGAGCCTTGACTTCCATGAAATGACTGTGCTTTTGTTTACTAAAGGTATGAGACTCCATAGCCCAATGAAGACTAATTTGATATGTGTCCAACTAGTTTTGTTTTCATGAATGTGTGAAGAGTTAGCCATCTGTTGTTGTGATTGATTTTTATCAAAAGTCTGTGAGAGAGCCCTCTCTGACCAAAGAGGCTAATCTTTGGTCTAAAGCCTGGTCTGAAGTAGTTACATAAAATCTAACTGGTAGCAGCCATCAGTACATGATTTTGTGATAACAGGTAGACTAGTGTTTTAGCAATACACTTATTTGATTATTCATGTCACCTTTTTTTTACAAGGTGCATGACCTTCAATTCACCCTATGAAATTAGCTCAGGTTGCAATGGTAAGTACAGAATAGTCAAATGATATTAGATTAATTTATGTTGCTAAGGATTTTATAAGTTTTATATTTTTCTTATTTTGTTATCATACGTGAGGAAAGTAATTTCAAGTAATGAGTTTTTCCAATGAGCCATTCAACAAAAATTATCTAGCTAACATTTGATTCGGTATTACAGGTGTTTGAGATGACATAACAAAAATAACATGTTACCCATTACTATCACAAGTTGCTTTAACTTTTGGTTTCTGAACATAAGCTTACTTTAATTAGGGTTGAAAGGTCTCGAAACTTTAAATTTCAAAAATAATATTGTAATAAATATTGTAGACAATTTTATTTTATTAATAACAAATAAATAGCTAAAATTTGATGAGCAATGTTTATGAGTATGGATTTTGATTTTATATGAGGTGCCTATGCTTGACTGATGACAAGCTATGAATGGAAAATAAAGAGTCGAGGAATTTTTATTCTCTAAAAATAAATTTGAAAGGGGGATAAACAACATATCTTCAAGGGGCATGTATCACAAAAGGGATATGGCCTCATGGTGGAACAAGTCCTAGGAAATAAATAGTTGTTAGTTGGATATTTTCCACATGTTATGAGGCTACGAAGGATCAACAATGAATTTATAAGTACCCGAGGAAGAGAGAGGAGTCTCATGTTGTGAGAGAATAAGTGAAAGGTTGAGCTTGATCTGTGAATACCACCATCTAATACTTGAAAGTGAAAATCCACAGAGCTAAAATAGGCATGAGGAACTCATCTCTATAAAATCACAACCCAAGGCTTAGGGGTGTGTTGGTAAAGTGATTTGTCTTATTGATCTGCTACAGATAGGTGGAACATCCCCCATAAATTTGTATCATCCATATGGTTGTTGGTTCATCCCATCCTTAATGCATGTGTTCAAGTAGTGATTCAAATTCATCACTATTGATGTTACATGTAAGATATATTAAATCATGTAGAAGTTTACAAAATAAGGTTGCTTAGAATGCTAGTTCCTTTTTAAGAAAATTGACATAAATGAATATCTTGTAGGCTTTACTACCAATCATTATAACCTTTAAGAGAAGGTTATTATCCCACGCAAGAATGTCATATCAATCTTATAAAGCTAAATGGTTATTCACTATATTGATGGGCATTTGAATGGTTGATGGGAAGGGTTAAAAAAAATATACACTATAAAAAGAAATTAGATTTATGTATTGCATATTAGGAAATACCAAGATAGTCCCAAAGGGAAGCCACTTGAATTTCGATAAACTTCTAAATCTTCCTTCATTGCTTGTCCAGAAAGAATATGCTAGGCCCAAAATATTACATATGGAAGGATTACACATCCTCCTAGACTTAACACAAATGTGATGTATTAGATTAAATTATAGATATAAGTGACAAACGTATTGAGAAGAGTATATGCCAAAACTATAGCATAGGGATAAACTCAATCTTGTTTATTTAATATCATAAAACAAGGGAACCAATGGTAATAACATTTATGAATGGAAGCTAAGGATAAATGTAAAACCTATGATGTTTCCTACAAGAACCTATTTAGACCATGCAAACTCCAAGAATCAGAATAAATCCTTGAACACACCAAGTAAAGGGCAAGTTACAACCCAGAAGAATGATATTCTTAGGAAAGGTGCGATGCCCTATGAGGTATGTTGTGTCGATAACTAAGAAAAGTGGATACAAGGATAAACCTAGTATGTAACTATTCACTCCAAAAGCAGAAAGAAAAAAAAAAGAAAAAAACAAAAAAACAAAAAAAAAACAAAAAAAACCAAGAACAAAAAAAAAACAAAAACAAAAAAAACAAAAAAAAACAAAAACAAAAACAAAAACAAAAAAAAACAAAAAACAAAAACAAAAACAAAAACGAAAAAAAACAATTTTTATGCATTCCTAGAGTTTTAGAAACAATGGAAAAGTAAAACCAAATTCCTAATCTGAGAAAATCATGGTCATGGTTCCTTAAATACAACCCTAAATTTATTGTTATTTTCAATATCTAGCGAGGGCAGGGGAGGGGCCAAAACTCAAATATGATCCCAAACTCAAAAGTGTGGAGAATAATAAACAATGCATGCACTTTATATTAGAATTTATACATATTTAGAGCACTGTAAACATAATCAATATTATATAATGGAAGAATGATAGGGCTATGGTATGATACCCTTACCCTCTCCATTGCTAAATGGAATCACAAAGGAACCCATTAGTAAGTAACCATAAAACAATATTAAACTAAATTATGTCTTTCCATTTCTCCAAGGGAATGGATAAGTAATATTATAAGTATGAAGAACGGCGTCCTAGTGTGTTAACCCTCTTTGACGTATTTCGTTACAAAAAAAAATGTCTTCCGGAGACCCAATAACCATATAAACTAGAGATAGCTGAATATGAGTCCATTCACAATAAGTGAAAATAGAAGCCATGCAAGGAGATGGTTGGAAAACAAAGCAAGAGAAGGAAGTTATCATCATCTCATCATCATACTAAGGGAAAGTATTCGGGAAGTACGTCCATGGGACGACATACATCCCCTCCTTAGTTAATATCTTAGCATTATCAGAAACTCACCTCCAAATAACAAACCTCCTGCCCAAACCATGCCAAGAAGAATTTTGGTTCTTAGAAAAATGAAAAGAAAGTGAAAAACAAAAATAGATAGCAAAAAAAAGTAGTTATTACCCACCTTGCTTCCCATTCCTTTCAAATCCTCTACATAGTGTAGGAAAGATAAAGTTAATCCAATTTTACATTTCATAGAAAGAATAAAACTTGATGTGGGTAATCTCGTTGATTGCAATCTGAGATTTGGGATGCATAAGAGGGAAGGGGAAAAGCTAAAAATAAAATTAAGAAAATGGATTGTAGGAAATTAGTAACGGAATGAAGGAAAACAATTCACAGAGTCAAAAAAAATTGGGACAATAGTAATGAAAACTCTAGAACCATAACTATGAAAGGATATGTTCAAAACCTGATTTCAAAATGTGCTTACTGAGGAAGCCAATCCATTTTCCACATTTCAATTACCTATTAAGCTTCAGATCACCTTTGTTCAAAATGACAAAAAAGGTTTCTATTAAGCCCATAGAAAACATTGCATCTGGGACAAGAAGGGGAATCAACATTAGTCAATTATTTAAGATCCGAAATACCATTTGAGCACATGAACACAGTGATAAGTAAGCATAAATTAAACCCAAGTGTCATGCGAGACACTACATCGAACACATATCCCCCTGGTATAACATAAAACCTTGTTGAAATCAATTGAGGGAAGGGGACAACCATATGAGGGTGGGGTTAGCGTATAATCTTCCCCATTGTGCCTCAATGAGTCACCAAATAACATGGTAGAGTGAATTTTTTTATCCAAATTTATAAGGTAACAAAATTCAACCTATAGTCAATAATAAACTTAGATAAGGACAACTCATAAGCTAAGTTATACCTTGTGTTAGAACCAAAAAAAAAATAGGAGAGCTATTAAGAGACGTATAAGAAATGGTATAAAACAATTGGTTTACAACACTTGGACCTACATGGGCGTAAAATAAAAATATAATAACTAATAAGTTTTATTACAACTCTTACATGTTAAATGGTTGAGGAGGGAGAAGGAGAGGCTCTGTATTGAAGCCGTGAAGGGAGTGAACATCATTGAGGTAAATAATCATGAAAAGGGATATCTATTGAAATACTAATCTCTAGGAACCAAGATATCCAAGATATTTAGTAATTCCTTTAAGAAACTATTAAAAGGATGCAAACTAGAAATAGATAAGCATAGAATAGATAACAAACAGCTATTGAGGAGGTAGGTAGAGTAATATAAAATGTAAGAAGAGCAATAGAGGATGAATTGAACAATGTTAGAAGGGTCTAATGATAAACAAACAATGAGAAATAATGGGTAGAACTATAATATTAAGGAAAGGATTCCAAAGGAACAAAAGGAAGATTTGAAAATAAATGATCCACCTAATCTAGGAAATGAATTATCAAATTAAAATAACATAAAAAATGTGACCACTAAATCATTAGACAATAGTGAACAAAATGAACAAACAATTTGAGAAAAAAGAACAATGTAGAAGAAATATAAGGGGAATTTAAGAAATTGATGCCATCGATTTTTGAAAGAGATTCTAAAGAGAAAAAAATGCATGGTTGAGTAATATAGGAAAATATTTTTATCTTTGTCAATATTATAACAACCCAAAAGCTAGGTTTACTACATACCAATTAAATGGTGAATCCAATATTTGGTGGGAGAATACCAAAATTTCTAATGTAATTAATAAAAGGGAAACAACATGGAAACATTTTAAGGAGGTATCTGAGAAAAACTATTTATGTGAAAGATACATTGATAATAGAGCCAAGGAGTTTCATGATTTGAAACTGGGAAGTATGAATATAGATGTCAACACCACCAAATTTTCAAGGTTGTTTATGTATGTACCCTACCTTTGGGGAGCAAATGAAAAGGTGAACAGATAAATCTAATTCTTACCCTCCTTATAATAGAATCAAATTAAATTTTACAACCAAAAAAGAATGGATAAAATTATGAGAAAATAAAATTTGTGTTGTTAGCAATTTAGTCACAAGACAGAACAATGCAAGCCATGGTCTTCTAATAAAAAGTAGATGTCACATTTCATAGGAAAGGGATTCTAATACCCATAATTTATGATATGGATTTGATCATTATAATTTTTTTCTCCATCTCGATGCTTTTAGAATGAAAAAACTAGAAGAATCAACTCACGAGACCCTTTTTACTTGTAGGACCCAATTTGTCAAATTGGGGTCTAAAACATTATCAAAGAATTTTGAGGCATTAAATGACAATTTTTTAAGGTAAAATCTTTGTCTCCTTAGCATCACACATTGTTTTCCTATCGTACACCCAAATACCTTTCTAACTGTGAATGAATTTCATCAATCAGAGTTCGTATGTGAAAATTATGTCACTCAGAATTCAACATTCCTATTTTCACCACAATAATTTGAGAGCATCCTATGTAATCCCATCTTATTCATGAAAAATGGACTAGCCACATTATTACAGTGAACTAGATCCTAGAAAAGTATATATTGTAACTGTCATTAATAGATGAGGTAGTCAAACCTAGCCACTAATAGGCTATTGGGTTGTAGTATAATGAGGCGACTCGGAAGAAAAGGGGTTCCATTATTTAGAGTGCATTTGTTACATTGATGCAAAAAATTAGCTAATAGGCATAGGAGATAGAGAACATGACGATGATTTGTGCACTATAGTAGCCCATCGACCACAAGCCATAATTCTTTGTACTCACAACCATTTTTTATTAGGGAAATAGAATAGGGGAGACTCACCTTCCAACTAGGTTTTCCTCTCAACAAGGTTTCTTAGGTCTTATCTTGTGTCAAATATATTCATGTGTCACATCTCCCTTTGTTACTACTTTTTTTAAAATAATTTGTCTTGATATATTACTTTTATTTCTCTTATGTTACATATTTTTTCTCACCTCTGATAGTTTATTTCTATCTAGAAAAAATTGTCATGAACATTATCATCTCAAATAAAAATGCAAGTTAATTTTATATTACAAACTAGATATATTGTTCTTTATCTCTCTTTCTCGCTTTCTCTCTCCTTCTCTCTCCCTTTCCTCCTCTCTCCTTCACTCTCTTTCCATCTTTCCCTTATCATTCCCTCTCTCTCACCACCTTTCTCCCTCTACATCGTTCTCCTTCCCTCCCTCTCTCTCCCCCTCAAACACCATCTCTCTCACCTTCTCTCTTTTGAGTCTTCTCTTCCTTCCTCTCCCTCCCTCCCTCTTGCCCTCAAACTCCATCTCTCTCACCTTCTCTCTTTTGAGTCTTCTCTTCCTTCCTCTCCCTCCCTTTCTCTCCCACACCCCTCTATCTCTCCCCCCATCACTTGCTCTCTCCCTCTTCCCTCCAGCTCTTTCATTATCTCAATCCCTCTCTCCTTCTCACTCTCCCCTCATTTTTTGTGTCTCCCTCTTTCTCTCTTCCCCTTTTCTCCATTAGAAAATCAAAAGGCATAAAATATTTTCTTACTTTGATAACAACTTGTGATAACTTTTAATTATATTGTCTTCTTATGTCTTATTTTCATCAAGAAACTATCAAACCATAAACAACATGAAGGTCGAAACAACAATAGAACATATTATGTAGGATCTCACCTAGGGAAAACACCTCTCCTAGGGGAAAACCACATTAAAATTCTCTTCTTCTTATAGAACCAAGACAAAAAGAGAGCTTCAAGACCTTTAGACCAAGACAAAGATTCGATCCAAGCACCAAGTCATCCTTCCAAGAAATAATTCTTCATATCAGCCTAAGTCAACAAAGTCAATGAAACTCAAACTTCTATTTTGTTGGTCAAATCATATTTTGGGACCTCAACTGTAGGTTTGAAACTTAGTCTACATCTTTTAGCCTTACAATAGGTCAAAAACTCTTGCCCTTTTGCACGTGTGAGAAAAAATAGTTAAGAATTAGGTCTTCCTTCCTTCGCTAAGGATTCTTCTTCTCTTCTAGTCTCTTCACAATTCCTTTCTTATTGTTTCTATTGTAGATTGAACTAAGTAATTGTGTTAAATGAAGACAAATTTCACTTCTATATATAAATCTCCATGTGGTCGAATAGGCCTTCCTAGTATGAGTTTTTCAGGATAGGCCGACTTGGTCTTGGAGGACTCTTTTGACACTTTAAACACAAAAGTAAATAATCTCTTTTGATGTAAAATGGCCACTAGGTTAATCTATACATAACAATGACTCTCTTGATTTATGAAAACTAATATTTTTACCTGAAAAGACCTAAAAGCATGAAGAACATGCTTGACCTAATTAACTTGAGCATGAAACCCGTGCTTATAAAACAATAACTATTTTTCTCCTTTTTCTTTTTACATCAAATATAAAATATCAAGAGTACATGAGTCATTATGAAGAATGAACCTAATTACATTTTTCAATGCTCTCCCTATCTCCTTCCTCTCCTCTTCTCTTCCCTCCTCTCCTCTCTACCTCACTTTCTCTCAATCTCTCCCTTGTCACTCCCTCTTTCTCTCCACATTTATCTCTTTGTGCCTTTGTTATTTCCTCTCTCTCTCTCCCCCCTCTGTCTCTATCTCTCTCTGCCATCCAACTTTGTTACTATCCCCTTCTTATCTCTCTTAAATTTGATCACGTTTTATTTTGTTTAAGGAAGTATCTAAATTAAAAAAGTTGAATTGGTTGTAAAATATTAAACCTATATTTTGGATAAATCATGTCAAAGAAAATAAAATAATGAAAAACTTAAACAAATCATGCTCTATCTTTCCTCTATTATTGTTAGTCACTTTTCTTGCTCTCATCACTTGGACCTTTAGTTAGGATGGATCTATGTTGTTTCTTCATAATATCATTTATATTATATAAAGTTCACATCATTATACATAAAAGTATTCTAATTTTTAATTTTATTAAAACCTTGATTTAATTTCTATAGAAATATTTTTAGTAGTTGACGGTTTAGATATATCTCAAAGCTACTTATCACATTTTTCCTTTTAGATTCGATTGAAGAAATGTTATCAAATTAAATTAATATAAGATATTTCGATTGTGAAATAACTTATGGTATTTGGACATGTGGTACTAATAATTCATGGTTTTGGCCCATCGTATTATACAAATCATATTTGCAAATTAATAATATCTATTTTCAAGTGGGGGCCAATACTCATAGTTAAGAATCTTGTCATATTGTTATAAAAAAATTTGAATGCGAAATAAGTTATGATTTTTTGGCATGTAGTATTCAAAAGCCATGGTATTGGTCCATGGTATTGTAACAAAATCTATTCACATGTTCATAATATGAATGGAAAAGTGGGGGTTAATATCTATAGTTAAGGATCTCGTGATAAGCCATGGTATTGGCCCATGCTATTATCAGAAATATTATTTACAAGTTAATAATATATCTGGTAAAGTGAGGATGAATATCCATGGTTAAGAAACTTTTCGTGTTGTTAATAAAATATTTTGATTGTGAAATAATTCATGTCTTTTAGGGTATGTTGTATTTGTAAGTCATCATATTGGCCCATGATATTGTAACAAGGCCTATTTACAAGTTAATAATATCAACTGTAATATGGGGGTCAATCTCCATGGTTAAATTTTTTGTCATATTGCTATAAAATATTTTGGTTGTGAAATAAGTTATTGTTTTTGGGAATGGGGTATTTATAAGTCATGGTGTTGGCCTATGGAATTGTAACTAATCCTATTCAAAAGTTAAATTAATTGTAAGATACTTTTCCTTTTTTTCAACATTATTTTTCTTTGATTTCGTTAAAATTTAGTGGGGATTTTTTGGAATGATAATTTTGAGCTCTTTATCTACACATTTAAGTGTCTCACATTTTTGAAAATGTTGATGTGAGGTGGTTTTGTGATATGAAACTCTAGCAAGTGTCAACTACTTTTGTAGTACTTGTTTGTCACACGATATAAATTATCTATAACAAAATGAATTTTATTATTTTTATTAATTTAACCTTTTATTATTAATTGAGCAAACATTTTAATGTTGAAATTTATCATTTTAACTTTTTATTATTAATTGAAGCAATATTTAAATGTTTAAACTCATTTCCAATATCATTTTTATTTTTTTATTAAATTTTAATAAAACCAACATTTAAAATTATTTACATACTTGCACTACACTTTACACGTGCACATATACCTTAACTTGTGGAGCCGCCTTTTAACAAAATAAATTGCAGTTACATAAATAATTCAAAAATATTTAAAAATTCAAAAAATACTATTTTGAAAATTAATTTATTAAAATAAACATTAGAAAAAATTAACTATTGTGATCTAACTTGCAGAGTCGCCTCTTAGCAAAATAAATCACAATTTCATAAATAATTCAAAAAATATTATATTTTTAAATTAATTTATTAAAATAAACATGAGAAAAAATTATCATTGTGATCATATATTACCATTATATATATAAATAAATAAAACAACTACGAGGAACTTTCCTCACTTGATATTTTATTAACTTTTTATAAGTTTCAATAATTGGAGGATTAATTTTTTTTTTCTAGGATTTAAGGCTTATATATATATAATATTTATATTTTAAAGTTCAATTTAATTTAATTGTATAATTTGAAATATTACGAACATAAATCAATATAATCACTTTATTTCCATTTTTCATTTAACTTTTGAAATAGTTTTAAAATTTACAAATTTATTTACATTATTTTATGATTATTTTACTGTTTCAAAATTTATACAATAAAATTAGTATATTCTCTTAAGACATTTTGTGGGGTAAGGATTATTGGTTTGAAAAAAATTCTGGTGAAAGATGATAACAAAACGTTAAGGGAAAAAGATGTCTCGAATAAAACCGTCTAGACATAATATCTATTTAACCTCCTTATCATTAAAATAAAATTAAAAAATTAATTCAACTAAAGAGTAACTCTTTTTTGGGCCATGGCACAAGTTCCTCTTAAATTATATTTGATTTAAATAAAACACCTTGTATTTTTTTAATCACAATATAATACATAATATAATATAAATTCCACCCTTAAGTGGTTTTAACAACAGGTAAATATTAAGAACTATGCGCTTTTTTCAATTACATCCGACTACTCAATTACATATCATAGTTTCATTTGGTATAAAAGTTAAACTTAGATTAACAGTATAGATAATAGCTAAGTAGCCCGAAAAATAACGAAGAAAACTATAACATACATCCAAAATATCAAGCATTAATGTTTCAGTCATTAGTGCGAGATTTGTAGTTTGAGCTTTTTCTTCAGGTGGAGAAGGAAGGGTGAAACAGAATCGACCATGGATGCAAACTGGAAATAGATAAGCATAGAATAGATAACAAACGACCATTGAGGATGTAGGTAGAGTAATATAAAATGTAAGGAGAGAGAGAGAGGATGAATGCAACAATGTTAAAAAGATCTAATGATAAAAGAAAATGAAAAATAATGGGTAGAGCTATAATATTAAGGAAAGGATTCCAAAGGAACAAAAGGAATATTTAAAAATAAATTATCCACCTAATCTAGGAAATGAATTGTCGAATGAACCTGACATAATAAATGTGACCACTAAATTATTAGACAATAGTGAACAAAATGAACAAACACTTTGAGAAAAAAGAACAATGTAGAAGAACTAGAAGGGGAATTTCAAGAATTGATGCCATCGATTTCTGAAAGAGATTCTAAAGAGAAAAAAGCTCATGGTTGAGTAATATAAGAAAATATTTTCATCTTTATCAATATTCTAACAACCCAAAAGCTAGGCTTACTACATACCAATTAAATGGTGAATCCAATATTTGGTAAGAGAATACCAAAATTTCTAATGTAATTAATAAAAAGGAAACAACATGGAAACATTATAAAGAGGTATTTAAGGGTTTAGATATATCTCAAAAAATACTTGTAACACTTTTCCTTTTAGATTCCATTGAAAAAATGTTATCAAATTAAATTAATATAATATATTTTGATTTTGAAATAACATATGGTTTTTGGACATGTGGTACTAATAATTCATGGTATTGGCCCATGGTGTTATACAAATCATATTTGCAAATTAATAATATCCATTTGCAAGTGGGGGCCAATATTCATAGTTAAGAATCTTGTCATATTGTTATAAAATATTTTGAATGTGAAATAAGTTATCAGTTTTTGGCATGTAGTATTGATAAGCCATGGTATTGGCCCATGGTATTGTAGCAAAATCTATTCACATGTTCATAATATGAATGGAAAAGTGGGGGTGAATATCTATGGTTAAGGATCTCGTGATAAGCCATGGTATTGGCCCATGCTATTATAGGAAACTTTGTTTACAACTTAATAATATATATGGTAAAGTGGGGGTGAATATCCGTGGTTAAGAAAATTTTGGTGTTGTCAATAAAATATTTTGATTGTGAAATAATTCATGTCTTTCAGGGTATGTTGTATTGGTAAGCCATGGTATTGGCCCATGATATTGTAACAAAGCCTATTTACAAGTTAATAATATCCACTTTAATATGGGGGTCAATATCTGTTGGGTCGTTAATATGCCATTATTATTATCACTTTTGAACACTTATCCCACCCATTTCCACTATTCTTCATCATATCATTTGTTATAATTTATCATTTAAATCCATTTTATAAATGATTTATGCTCTCATGGATGAATATTATTTATTCTCCTTTATTTCTAATAAATTGATGATTATGCATTATTTTATCAATGATAGTTCTAATAAGTTGGTTATAACATTATTCACCATTTTTAGCCTCCAAGGTAACTTCCAGATTGAAGATTTGATTTTTAAATCTTCCAACTCAGAAATTCGCTGGTTTAAGGAGTGATAGTTTTGCGGTTGATATTCTGAGCAAATGAAGACGAATTTGAGAAATCCGGAACATGAGTTTTGTCCAGAACGGGCCCAATTAATTTTGACAAAGAACGGTTTGCCCAAATTCGGCTTATACAGAGAGAAACGTAGGGTTTTTTGAGCACAATTTTATTAGATTTGTTGTTGCGGCCGTCCTCCAAATCTCAGCTGCAAACCCAAATTCGTCTTGATTTTGTTGAGAGATGAAAGGAAATATATTTTCTTGTTGACCATCTGGTTAGAATCAACCCAAATTTGTAAAAGAAATCATGTTGTAATTATCTATGTTATAACTGCTCTCTGATCTTTCTCTATTTAAATGAAAACAAAGATCAGAGAGAGGGAGACTTCAGGATGACTTTGGGGATTCGAATGATGGTGAATTGATGATTTGAATTAGAGATTCAGAAGCAAGGATTCATGATAGGATAGGAGGGAGGAAGGATTGTTTTATGTTGTAAGTCTCAAAGCTTCAACTATTGTAATGATTTCACTATTTAATGATTAATACATAATTTGGGCGTTGCTGTTCACTCTTTTCCTTATGAAGTAACCCAGCAGCGTCCACTGGCGGCTAAGGGCCCAGCCTCTGGTGGAGTATGCTGCTGCTGTGTATCATATCTTTCCAATTGTTGCTGTGTGATGGTTCGTTTTCCCTTTCATTTCTTTAAATTGTTTTGTTCAGCGATCTTTTGTTTATGAACATTTCGCAGAATTATTTTGTTATATTGAAATCATAATTGGATTGCGTGAGTGATAGAATTATTAATTATAACTTGAAATGTATTGCTGATAATTTTGATCTAATACTGCGCTGTCTAATTAAGAACCGTGGTCCATTTAATTGCTGCTCATTTGTAATTGCCATGGTTGTTCAATTAAGTTACTACTCAAATATAACTGCGATTGTAATTGCTTCAATAACTGCGATTAATGTTCATGCTGCTGGATTAAGGTTGCTGATTCAATTACATTTATAGTTTGTTGTGTCTTTCCAATTACTTAGTTTTTCTGTTCGGTTCCTTTAATTCCAATTTGTTGTTCCATTTACGGCCGTTCCATTTTAGACTTGCTATTCCATTTCCTATTTTATTTTACTTTCTGCTGTTCCATTAACTTGCATTTGCTGCTTTGGTGTGAGAGAAGGTCTAAGGCTGTAGTGAGCCTCAACAGTTGCTGCCTAAGACCTATGGTCCATGCTCTAATTTCCTTTCCATCAGTTTCTAGAGGGATGGGTTATCGCTTCCGCACCCTTGACTGATAAGCTGTCTTGTGTGATTTTATCCTTTTGAAGTAATTTAGTCATAGTTTAGCATCCGTCTACTCTTGTGTTCTCTGAACGTTGTACTACTAAACATTACTCTTCAGTAAATAGCTGCCTCAGACTGAGTACACTCTTGAAATAAAAAGTCGTCCTTGGGTTGATAATTAATGTGAAGGTAATTAGGAGTTCAAAAGACACCTTTTTATCACTCCACATTTTGGCGCCGTTGCTGGGGAGAGTGTAGCCATTTCTAAATAGTAGTGTGAATCTGATGAGTGCCTGCTAGGGAAGAGCTGGATCTTAAAAACGGAAGGTAAGAACCTGCGTACGGAGCATGTAAAAGCCCTGCTCCCCCGTCCGCTTTCTAGCAGGACTGTTAAAGAACCTAGAGTAGAAATAGATGTTTGAATTTTGTGTGAATAATTAGGAAAAAGAGAGAAATTTTTAAAAAATGAATCACATGATCTCACGCAAGTGGTGATGTAAGCACCACCCATTTCACTAACCGATTGACGGGAACATTTGAAGAAGGAGCCTTGAAGAAACACATGAAGAACATCTTATATTATGGTAAGAAATGGCTCACGTTTCTACTTTTGAATTTCCTATCAAAGATCTAGGAGAAGTGACACAAATGCACATAATTCCCCCATCTTTACCAAATTTTCATGGTTTAGCAAATGAAGATCCAGATACATTTTTATTTGAGTTCGAAATGCTTTGTAGAGGATATGATTATTGTACTAATGATCAAAGATTGAAAGTGTTTCCTCTTACTCTAAAAGGAGAAGCTCCCCGATGGTTCATGAGCCTAGGTGGGAATTGCATCCAATCATGGGAGGACATGGAGAACATATTCTTGAAGAAGTACCAAGACTATTGCAAATTCAATGAAGATATTTTCGCTATGATACAAGGGGAAGATGAAATTTTGGAGGATTATGTAGATCGATTTCATTATAACCTTCAAAAATCAAAGCATAAGCATTTGGAAAAAGAGATCTTAAAAACACTCATTCTTAGAGGAATTAAAGATAAATTTTTAGAACTTTTAAATCTGATAGGAAAAGGTGATGTTTTTCAGTTGTCGTATGATGATGTTTGTGAATTGTGCATAAGGTATTCAAGAGGAATCTCCAAGGCTGGTAAGAATTCTAGAGAATTTTGTCCCTTATTTTCTAAATCTGCTACAAGAATAGGAAACATAAAAGCTGAAATCAATGCTTTATTTGAAAATTTTAAAGTTGATTTTATTAGCTCTCTAAACGGAAAATTGGATGTTTTGCAGGTTCATAAAAATCAAGAATTGGATGAAGTGTTTTACCCTCAGGACCGGAAGGAGCATCTCATAGATACTCACTCTTCCTTATCTAGGATGGAAGTAGCATATCAAAGAGGTAAGAAAGTTGCAACAAGGCCTACAGGTATGGTTCAAAACACTTTTTCTCCATTGTCATACTTGCATAATCCATTATGGAATGCTAATGTGTTAGGACAGTCATGTCAATTTCAATATAACCACCTATCTTGTTTACAAGTTGGGCATGGTTCATCTTATGATGGCATGACTACTCTCCCTCATCCTGTAGCACAAGCACATTCTCCATATTCTCCACCAGCTCTTTCACAACACCTTGCTTGCCCATCAAAACCATTCACACAACCCAATCAACCACATCATCAAAATGCTCCATTCCATACACATTTTCCTGCTCAACTAATTCCACACCCTCACCATAATAAACCAGTACAACATGCTTACAATGTTGAACTGGCAAATTTGCCCACCCTTCCCACCCATTCTATCTCACATGTGTTATTAGAGAAAACCTACAATGAGATTCAGAATGTTTCAAATGCAAAAATTGTAGAAGCTATGGAAGAAAATGAGGTTTCCTTTACTATGCATCAACAAGCTATTTTAAAAGCTCAAGAACTTCATGATATGATGGCTATGCGAAATCAAGAAAATAAAGGATACATTGAAGATTGCTTTCACTCCATCATTTGTTTGCAACATCACTCCATGCTTCAACAATTTTTGATACCATTTTTTGAAGGGAGGTTGGCTTCTGATACCCTAATATCCATTAACATGCATTTTTCAAATTTGGGTATGTGCATACGTGAAGCCGTATTTCGAAAATGGCTTCACTGGAAGTACTCATATACGTAGTCATATTCATCCTTCAATCAAAGTAGGTTAGTGAAAAAAAATAAAATAAAACAAAATAAGGACATAAATAAGTGCATTTTGTTCTTTTGTAAAACTAGTTGTTTTTGTTGCAACATGCTATCGAAATCAACATCGGTGATATTTTTTTTTAATAATTTGTGTATGTAGATGATTTACAATGGAAATAATAAGTTCTACAAACACTCATTTTCATTTTTATCACCAATTTGAAAAAATGCTTGAATTTCATTTTTTGGCTTGCGGGCTTGATGAACTTTCTGGAAAAACAGTCGGTACAGTCATGTTTTGAGGGACCAAAAGTGAATATTTCTAAAAACTGTTTCTACCCCAAGTAGCCCTTGATGTCTACTTTCTAACCCAATTTGAATCACTCAATTTGGATTTGAAACGAAAAAGTTAGAACCAAAACATTGACAGGGTGTCTAGCGGGCAGCTCACGAACAGAGTTAGGACAGTCAGTTTTTGGAGGCCTAAATGACAATATTTTTAAAACCTGTTTCTACCCTAAGTAGCCCTTGATGTATAATTTCTAACCCTATTTGAATCACTCAATTTGGATTTGAATTGAAAAAGTTAGAGCCAAAACATTGACCGGATGTCTAGCGGGCAGCTCAGGAACAGAGCTGGGACAGTCAGTTTTTGGAGGCCTAAATGAATGAATTTTTAAAACCTATTTCTATGGTAGATTTCCCTATGAATATAGTTTACAATGCAATTGGAATCACTCATTTTCGATATCGTATGGGGAAGGTATGATCAAAATACTGACTGTCTATCGTAAATCAGCACTCTTAACACTATGTCTTTCTGGCTGTTTCTTACAGTATTTGACCTATTAATTCTTCTTGTCTTCAAAACTTGTTTCTATTTGAGATAAATAAATGAATCTATTTTCATTTCCAATTTGGATCATTCGAATCCGACATCAAACGAAAAAGTTACGCTTGAAATATCAACTGTTGGTCTAAGCCACGTAATCGACAATGACTCTATTATGCAGGTTGTTCTAACTGAAATTGACATATCATATCATTGAATCTTTAAAACCTGTTTTTAATGGAAATAAAGCTTCGAATTAGCTCTCATTTGGCTTTGGAATCACTCAATTTCGACGAAAAACAAAGAAGTTGTGATTAAAACACTGCGGGTTAGTATGATTGGCCACTGCTCTCCCGCAGGTAACAAATAAACTTTACTTTGTTATTTTCTCCAAGGATTTGTTCTACAGAATAACTACTTGTTAGTTTCTTACATAATTCTTGGATTAGGGGAGCCCGCGCACCTCTCTTTCTCCATGATTTAATGTTTTATTGCAGGTAGATACTCATTTTTTGCAGGTCTTGGGAAAATAAAGAAGGTCAATTTATGGACGAGTGATTTTTGAAAGAAATTTTAAATGAAACAAAGAAATTTCATCCAACTCATTACCCAATGGATTCATAATAGAAGAAATGAAGAATTTATTTCCATTTGAAAATACATGTCTTGTCACTGTTGCCAAAACATTTTTCAAATAGATCATTTTTTTGACATAACATCATAGCTGTTGTAGCTCAATTTATTTATTTACATACTGCTTTTTGTTGTTTTTTTTTCTAATTTCTCTTATATTTTGTGTTTCAGGTGTTGCTTCATTCAAAGTGCAACTCATCCTCAGCATCAATGCAGTGAACAACTAATTCATTCTTTGCGTGTTTGCATTTTATGGTTGTGTATTTTGCTGTTCCTTTTCTGAAGGGACAACATTTGTGTGCATTTTTGTCGTTCCGGCTGTTCCTTTTTCAAAGGGACATCATTTTCGTTTTGCTATTTATTTTCTAAAGGAATAGCACTTTTTGGTTCAGCCATTCATTTTGTTGTTCCTTTTTCACAGTTTATTTTGCTGTTCCTTTTCGAAATGGAACAGTTGTTGTTCCTTTTCGAAATGGAACAACACTTTTGCACTTTCACGTTTTGTTGTTCCTTTTCGAAATGGAACAACACTTTTTCACTTTCACATTTTGCTGTTCCTTTTCGAAATGGAACAGCTGCTGTTCCTTTTCGAAATGGAACAACACTTTTTCACTTTCACATTTTGCTGTTCCTTTTCGAAATGGAACAGCTGCTGTTCCTTTTCGAAATGGAACAACACTTTTGCACTTTCACGTTTTGTTGTTCCTTTTCGAAATGGAACAACACTTTTTCACTTTTACATTTTGCTGTTCCTTTTCGAAATGGAACAGCTGTTGTTCCTTTTCGAAATGGAACAACACTTTTGCACTTTAACGTTTTGCTGTTCCTTTTCGAAATGGAACAACTGCTGTTCCTTTTCGAAATGGAACAACACTTTTGCACTTTCACGTTTTGTTGTTCCTTTTCGAAATGGAACAGCACTTTTGCACTTTCACGTTTTGCTGTTCCTTTTCGAAATGGAACATCACTTTTTCACTTTCACATTTTGTTGTTCCTTTTCGAAATGGAACAGCTGCTGTTCCTTTTCGAAATGGAACAACACTTCTGCACTTTCACTTTTTTCTGTTCCTTTTCGAAATGGAACAGCACTTCTTCACTTTCACGTTTTGTTGTTCCTTTTTGAAATGGAACAGCACTTCTGCACTTTCACGTTTTGCTGTTCCTTTTCGAATGGAACAGCACTTCTGTACTTTCATGTTTTGTTGTTCCTTTTTGAAAGGGAGAACACTTCGACACTTTTCATTTTTGATGTTCCTTTTTCAAAGGAACGGTACTTTTGATTTTTACTGTTCCTTTTTCCAAAGGAACGACATTCGCATTCTCACATTTTTTTGTGTGTATTTTTGCTTTTTGGTGTGCATTTCCTTTGTTGTTCCCTACAAGGAATAACATTTTTTTGAGTGTTTTTGCTGTTCATTAAAAAAAAAGCAACACTTTGGGAGTATTTTTGAGAGCAACCCTTTTCTTCCTCTTGTGATATTATTCCTAATTCATCTCAACCACATTTTACCGATTCCCTTTTATGGCATGAAGTACACTATTTTTATCAGGACAAGAATTATGGGTTCTTTTGAAGCAAAGTTAATATCATTCACGTTATAATCTTTAACCAGAAAGCTCCTTGATGATAGATTTTTTTCAGAAGGGACACAATTATTTATATATCACTTTACTACATTGTTTTCTGTTGAACATGATATTGATTGACCATCTTAATACCATGCTAGTTCCACCTTTCCTGGTTATAATCTTCTTTGTCTATAATAAATGAGATTATGGGTATATTTTTTTTGACATGTTCAACTTCTTCCACCATCCCTGCTCTTAAGGAGTACTGAGCCTCCTTCTTTTTATCATAAAAATATGTAATAACAACAAAATTTTGTTCGCAGATGGAGGATAGGGGGTCTCATTACGAGCCAGCCTACCATGTTCATAAGGTTGTAAGAAAGTGACATTCCCATTATGGCCACCACACCAGGGTTATGATCCATTGGATAGCCAAATTATCCATGGAACAGGAGGTCTCATCACGAGCCGGCCTGATCACTTTTGCTACATCCTAGTGAATGGCAGTGTGGTTATTTGGTTACCATGCCAGCACATTGATCTCTTCTGTAGAACAACACTGAAACTCTCTAGTTATAAATTGAGGATTCTGGCTCATATGGGTTAAAAAGCAACCCTGCCGAGGCTATGGACGCCTACTGGCAGCAGTGGCTCTGCTTATGGTATTGAAGTTATATCTTATCGTCAATTATTATTATAATACCCTTTTCTTATTTTTCTTTTTATCAGAGAAGTTATTTCCTTAAATTTTTCCCTGTTTTGAACCTTTATGCATGAGAAATTGTTTTATGATCAATCGCATCATTTTCAGCTAGAATACTATCAGTAAAGCATCTTATTGACATATTGTTGTTCTTTTTCTCTTTTTCATCACTCATCATCAATTCAAAGCGTCCTATCTCTTATTCATAACTATATTTATACACTCTGCTCTCATTATAACCATAACTCTCGTCGTCCTATCATTGATATGTGTACTCTACTGCTGTATTGTTCATTCCCTTGCCTTTCCATCAGCATAACCCCTCTCATACGCTTTATGGTCATGGAATTCATTTTTCAATTAGAGGGGGCGAATGTATGCATTATGGAATTGCCTGCGATATGATTACTACACTCTGCCATAACTTGTTGATTTGACAAAAGTTTTTCTGACTGAAAGTTTTGCATGCATCTTATCTATTTCTATTCAAAACTAACACTATGGATTCAAGAACATTGTATGCAAAATAGTGCTTTGTTTACAGGCGAACAAAAAGTATGGGCAGAATTCTATTCGTAGCATGACCACACTATTGCACTTCACAGTAGAGGCTCGCGAACGTGAACAATTCTTCAGACATGATGTGCTTCCCTGGATTCCACCTTTTGCATCACTTTTAGCACCAACTCTGCCTACATCAGCTTCAACAACTGCCAGTCCATATATGTCAATCCACATTTTTGGAGGTAAAACTTGAGGTAAAATTGCATAGTTTTCTAATTTATTATAAATTTAGGAGAATCTAATGAAAATCCATTTTGAGCATTATTTGTCATCCTTCATTCCACATCTTTACCGCTTCCCCTTTTTCAGCAGCATGTCATTTTCGAGTGTGGGGGAGTGTCCCTTTCATTCATTTCTTTCTTATGACCATGTCATTCATATTCTTTATCACCCATTGCTCTTCTTATTCATTCTCAACACCTCCCTTATTTCATGTTGTTTTACACCAATCATAGAATTCAACAGCTGGTAGCAACCACCTCTCTTTGTTTTCTAGCATCGCATGAGAAAATGCTAATTTTTTAGAGAGGGGGAGGAATTGCTATGCATGATGGATGTTTTCTATTTTCTTTCTCCTTTAAGGCATACAATTTCAGTGTAGAAATTGATTTCCCTAATATTTTTAAAAATATGAACTACATTCTTGTGATCTCTAGGAAACACAGGCATATTATTAAAATACACATACCTAGATAAATTCAAGATAAATTGGTTCATAAAAATTTCAGAAATCATGCACTCTCACCTACAACCATTTTGTTTATATCTCATGATCCGTGCATCAAAACAATCTGATTTTTGGATCATAAAGGCATTCATATATTATAAATTTACTTGCCAAATTTCAACAAAAGCTGGGTTGTAGTTTTTGGGAAAACGGTTAATAAAGGTTGTTGTTATTTATATTATATTTTGCTGCAACTTAATTGTTATGCCTTCATCAAGATTCCTAAAATTGAATATTCATTAATTGAGGAAGAATTCATTTGTTCTATCCATTTCATGCGCTGAGATGAACATATTTATTTTATTACTTGGCTAACACATAGGTTTTTGTGTTTGGGTTGCATGAGGACATGCAATATATTCAGTTTTCATTGCATGAGGACATGCAACATATTGAGTGTGGGGGTATGTTGGGTCGTTAATATGCCATTATTATTATCACTTTT
The DNA here is from genome assembly GCA_031772625.1 of Pinus tabuliformis. Lineage (NCBI taxonomy): Eukaryota > Viridiplantae > Streptophyta > Pinopsida > Pinales > Pinaceae > Pinus > Pinus tabuliformis. The sequence goes on from CM062818.1 coordinate 1,240,634,909, forward strand.
GAACACTTATCCCACCCATTTCCACTATTCTTCATCATATCATTTGTTATAATTTATCATTTAAATCCATTTTATAAATGATTTATGCTCTCATGGATGAATATTATTTATTCTCCTTTATTTCTAATAAATTGATGATTATGCATTATTTTATCAATGATAGTTCTAATAATTTGGTTATAACATTATTCACCATTTTTAGCCTCCAAGGTAACTTCCAGATTGAAGATTTGATTTTTAAATCTGCCAACTCAGAAATTCGGTGGTTTAAGGAGTGACAGTTTTGCGGTTGAGATTCTGAGAAAATGAAGATGAATGTGAGAAATACAGAACATGGGTTTTGTCCAGAACGGGCCCAATTAACTTTGGCAAAGAACGGTTTGCCCAAATGCGGCTTGTACAGAGAGAAACGTAGGGTTCTTTGAGAACAATTTTATCAGATTTGCTATTGCGGCCGTCCTCCAAATCTCAGCTGCAAACCCAAATTCGTCTTGATTTTGTTGAGAGATGAAAGGAAATATATTTTCTTGTTGACCATCTGGTAAGAATCAACCCAAATTTGTAAAAGAAATCATGTTGTAATTATCTATGTTATAAATGCTCTCTGATCTTTCTCTATTTAAATGAAAACAAAGATCAGAGAGAGGGAGACTTCAGGATGACTTTGGGGATTCGAATGATGGCGAATTGATGATTTGAATTAGAGATTCAGAAGAAAGGATTCATGATAGGATAGGAGGGAGGAAGGATTGTTTTATGCTGTAAGTCTGAAAGCTTCAACTATTGTAATGATTTCACTATTTAATGATTAATACATAATTTAGGCGTTGTTGTTCACTCTTTTCCTTCTGAAGTAACCCAGCAGCGTCCGCTGGCGGCTAAGGGCCCAACCTCTGGTGGAGTACGCTGCTGCTGTGTATCATATCTTTCCAATTGCTGCTGTGTGACGGTTCGTTTTCCCTTTCATTTCTTTAAATTGTTTTGTTCAGCGATCTTTTGTTTATGAACATTTCGCAGAATTACTTTGTTATATTGAAATCATAATTGGATTGCGTGAGTGATAGAATTATTAATTATAACTTGAAATGTATTGCTGATAATTTTGATCTAATACTGCGCTGTCTAATACTGGTGGTCAATCTCCATGGTTAAAAATTGTCCTATTGCTATAAAATATTTTGGTTGTGAAATAAGTTATGGTTTCTGGGAATACGGTATTTATAAGCCATGGTATTGGCCAATGGAATTGTAACAAATATTATTCACAAGTTAAATTAATTGTAAGATGTTTTTCATTTTCTTCAACATTGTTTTTCTTTGATTTCATTAAAATTTAGTGGGGATTTTTTGGAATGATAATTTTGAGCTCTTCGTTTGCACATTAACTGTCTCGCATTTTTTAAAATATTGATGTCAACATCGGGGAGTTTTTTATATGTAACGGTTGCAAGTGTCAACTAGTTTGTAGTACTTGCTTATCACACTATACAAATTATCTATAATAAATTGAGTTTATTAATTTGACTTTTTATTATTAATTGAGCCAATATTTAAATGCACATTTCAAGTGTCCACATGGAGATAGTTTTTCGGTATGAAGACGTAGCAAGTGTCAACTACTTTTGCAGTACTTGTTTTTCACATGATATAAATTATCTATAACAAATTGAATTTATTATTTTTATTATTTTAAATTTTTATTATTAATTGAGCAAATATTTTAATGTTTACCCTTATCATTTTAACTTTTTATTATTAATTGAGGCAATATTTAAATGTTTGAACTCATTTCCAATATCACTTTTATTTTTTATTATATTTTAATGAAACCAACATTTAAAATTATTTACATGCTTGCATTACATTTTACACTTGCACATCTATTTTCACTTGTAGAGCCGCCTCTTAACAAAAAAATAATTTGCAATTACATCAATAATTCAAAGAATACTATATTATTAAATTAATTTATTAAAATAAAGATTAGAAAAGATTAACTATTGTGATCCTGTATTACCATCATATATATATATATAATAAGTGCCAAGAACTTAACCTTTTATAAGTTTCAATAATAAGGGGATTATTTTTTTATAGGATTTATGACTTATATTTAAAATATTTATAATTTCAAGTTGAATTTAATTTTATAAATATTATGAACATAAATCAATATAATCACTTGATTTCCATTTTTTCATTTATCTCTTGAAATAGTTTTAAAATTTAGAAATTTATTTACATAATTTTATTTTTTTCTTAAAGATTATTTTACTATTTCAAAACTCATACAATAAAAATTAGTATATTCTCTTAAAACATTCTGTAGTGTAAAGATTATTGGTTTAAAAAAATTCTAGTGAAAGATGATAACAAAACGTTAAGGGACAAAGATGTATGGAATAAAACCATTTAGACATAATACCTATTTAACCTCCTTATCATTAAAATAAAATATTCGAAAAATATAAGTAAAAAATTAATTCAAGTAAACAGTAACTCTTTTTTGGGCCGTGGCATAGGTTCCTTTTAAGTTAGATTTGTTTTAAATAAAACACCTTGTATTTTTTTAATCACAATATAAATATTTTGAATGTGAAATAAGTTCCGATTTTTTGGCATGTAGTACTGATAAGCCATGGTATTGTAGCACAATCTATTCACATGTTCATAATATGAATGGAAAAGTTGGGGTGAATATCCGTGGTTAAGGATCTCGTGATAAGCCATGGTATTGGCCCATGCTATTATAAGAAATTTTATTTACAATTTAATAATATATATGGTAAAGTGGGGATGAATATCCATGGTTAAGAAACTTTTGGCATTGTCAATAAAATATTTTGATTGTGAAATAATTCATGTCTTTCAAGGTATGTTGTATTGATAAGTCATGGTATTGGTCCATGATATTGTAACAAAGCCTATTTACTACTTAATAATATCCACTGTAATATGGGGGGTCAATCTCCATGGTTAATAATTTTCATATTGCTATAAAATATTTTGGTTGTCAAATAAGTTATTGTTTTTGGGAATGCGGTATTTATAAGCCATGGTGTTGGCCCATGTAATTGTAGCAAATCTTATTCACAAGTCAAATTAATTGTAAGATGTTTTTCATTTTTTTCAACATTGTTTTTCTTTGATTTCGTTAAAATTTAGTGGGGATTTTTTGGAATGATAATTTTGAGCTCTTTATATGCACATTTAAGTGTCTCGCATTTTCTAAAATGTTGATGTCGACAACAAGGTTTTTTTTTTATATATGTAACCGGTTGTAAGTGTCAACTACTTTGTAGTACTTTCTTGTCACACTATATAAATTATCTATAACAAATTGAATTTTTTGGGCACCAGATCCCCCACATAATGGTCTTGTGGCTTAAAGCCCACATTTTTGGGTAATGGTATTGTAAAGGCTCTGCGAAGTGTGCGGAGCATGAAGTAAAATAAGTCAAGTCGAAGGGTTGTCTACCTGAAAATAATGCAAAAATAATAGAAAGAGAGTCGGCCTACCCATGGCCTCCGGACCATGGGAATGTATAAATAGAGCAAGGTTCTAGGTGTAGAGGTCAGTTTTTTGGTAGGTTTTGTTCAAATCTCAAAGTATATGGGTTTTTGAAAGTGATAATCTCTCTGAGTATGTAAGTCCAAGTTGAGGGTTGTAGTTGTAGAAGAGGCTCTGCAGCTGTGTGTGCAGAGGCCTGGTAGAGTCCGCAACTGTGTGTGCAGACCCCTGCAACTGAGTGTGCAGGGTGGAATTGAATTGTACTAGAATGGAAGATCAATAAAGTATAAGTGTTTCTAAAATGTTGTACATCTGCTCATATATCTCTGTGGTTATTCTTCTGTTATGATTTATGCATCTCTTTAAGGTTTACATTTATGCACTTATCTATTTATGTTGAATGGTAAAGGAAAACACTGGGCCCACTTAATTTAGCTCAAGATCTATAATACTAATAAGCACTATAGGTGGTAAAGACCAGTCGTGCTTGTCATCCAAACTGCGAATTCGTAGTTGCATAGAGAAGGCATCTATGTGAAAGTAGCCCAACGCAAAGGACTAGTTTATGAACTGTCTAGACTTCATCAAGACATCCCTAGGGTGCGGAAACTTGGTTCCAACACCCTCCCATACTACCTCAGGTGAGACCTCAGTCCGTGCCCCACGGACTATTACCAAAAGTTACGGTAGCTTCAAGATTTGTTTGGCTAAAACACTTCTGAAGCTTGGTCAGTCCCTAATAAGCCAACAAATGGTTCCGTTGTTGAGACCAGCATCTGCCTAAGGGATGTCAGATGTCGGAACATTGGAACCCTATGAAGAAAGAAATTGAAGATTGGTTGGAACAAAAGCTTCACAATTTCGTGATACAAGAAAACAAAACCCCACAAATATCCAAGAAGAGGTGGTTGGATCGCTACGTATACACGGAAATCCACGAAATGTTCTACGCAACCTTCTCTTTAGAGTTGTATGATTGGATCGCAAGGCTAGCCGATAGCTAGGGAGGGTGCAAGCTTGATCAACCAATAGTGTGGACTGTGGAGTTGGTGCGTAGGCTAGAGGCTTCAAATGATAATATTGCACGAGCAGTAGACCATTGGCTCAATCAGATAGTAGGAGGGTTTATCACCGAATTTGTGATAGACATGACTATAAGCTACAACGAAGCAGAAATGTGTTTTCTAAAGGGACCGCGAGGTAAGTACATCAAATCTTTGAATACCTAGATTAAGATGTTGTTATGTGAAAAATGGGTGATGTGAATACATTAATGAGTGGAACGACACAGAGCGGAAAGGTCTACAAACAATCCTTTAATTTCACCTCCACTTGTGAGTGAGGAAGAGCACGCTTGGGTTTCTCCAAGGAGTACGGTTAGTTTGATAAGGAAATGCATTCCAAAGCTACCATCCCCACTTACGCCACCACTCATGATGCCTCCTTCACCTCCATCTTCACCCACCCCACCTCCACCAAACCAGCAATTCAACATGGCGAGCGCGATCAAGCTACCTGTTATTTAGAGTAGGGAACAAAGATCTAGATCAGTTTTGGTTTGTATTAAGAGCACTATCGGAAGCACACAAGGTTACGGATGATAAAAATAAGAAGGCCACATTGATAAGCATGTTTTAGTACTGCACATTGACTTGGTATATCAAGCAATGGAATGATCACCCAAATGCAGGAATAGCGGAGATCCAGATTGCATTGAACAAAGAATTTAGCAGGCCGAAATCTGAAACACAGTCAATTATCATATTTAATGAGATTGCAATGCTTCTAGGCGAAAACCCCTAGGAGCTGGATCAGAGGCTAAAAAGTACGATCTGCAAGGCTAATATGACACTGACAGATGTGCAGCACTATGCGTGGTTTGTGGAATCTTTGACACCACATCTGAGGACGACGATGTCATAGTAGAAGCTCTCAACTCAGGCAAAAGCCTTGTAAATGGCTATGAGGTTGCACGAAACATTGATATAGGATTCGGGGTTGGGAATCCAAAAAATCCACGTGCAGCTACAAAACCTATGCTTGGAGATGTAGAGTTTGAAACAAGATAGGGCGCATTGGTCAGAAGCATGTGAAGAAGTGTGGTGCATAAAATGTAAAGGCCACGGCCAAGATAAGGACCAGTGTCCAATATTTGTGACCTATTTGACAGGAGGAAGACCAATGCCATTGAGACTAGAGGTACAAGTAAGGCCAAGTGCAGCACCTACGCTCTAGTGTGCGATCTGTCAGGTGGGAAGAAAGCACACAATAAACAACTGTCACCTATTGCAGAAGTATACACAGACTCTACAGCAGCTGTTTTGCAATTTTTGTAGATCAATGGGCCAAGATGAGTGGACGTGTCGGAGTTATGAGTTAATGATGGATAGGAACCCTTCTTATCAAATGCAGATAGAAATGCGAGGCCTCGAACCAGCCACAACAATAGCACGTGGGGGATTTGAAGGGTGAAGACGAGGATGAGGAGGAATGGTGCCCAGAAGGGGCCGCGAACAGTTAATCTGTTACAATTATGGAGGACCATGACACTACACTTGCAATTGTACCAACCCAATGAGAATATCTTGTCTGTACTGTGAACAGTTTGATAATGAAATGGTAGATTTTCCAACGTTGATTGCACAAATGAGCGAGAAAAGGGTACTACAGTCTACTCTGACTCAAAATATCGAAATGATGAGATCTCAACTGCGTGAAGAATACCCCAACGTGAACATGGTGCTTAGAAGCACAGCGACCACAGGGGATGATAAGGGATAGAAACCTGAGGATGATACATGGGTTCACAAAGCTCCTATGAAGGAACTTGAGTTTGACTTGGAATGCGCAAAGGAAACGTTTATGGAAGCTAAGAAGAGCTTCACGGAGGCCTCTACTTCAGGTAGTAATGATCAACCAGAGCCGGGAATGGATCCTTCTATTCTTACTACCTTTCAGAGACATGCATGAGGTTGCTACATGGAAATAAGGTGATTAAAGGATTACATGAGTTGATAACTAGGTGTGCAAGGTCAGGAGAACAACGGTTAGTCTGAAAGCTAGGAAAGCATGCATTGGGCACTACTAGGGAAATGTGGTTGAGAGTGAAAATTGGTGAATATGTGATGGATCAGGTCATCGTAGACCTATGATCAGATTCCAATGTGTTACCAAAGTAGACATGGTAACAGTGGATACCGAAGGTGTGAGCACACAGACTGACTTTGAGCTAATAGAGATTGTGGATGATAGGAAACCCTACCCCTTGTTGTTAGGGATAGATTAGGCCATGGGTATGAATGGAGTCATCAAACTAAAAAAACAGAAAATTATTTTCAATAAAAAGGGAAGTGCTACACTAAACCTGTGTGCGAAGATGATAGTCACGATGAGATGGATTGCATTTACCAGATAATGGCGCAAGACCCAGATCAGGTGAACCCAACTAAAGATGGGAGAATCTCATAGGAGCATGATAGTTCCTGTACTTTGGATTCCGATGAAGAAATAGAACATTCGTAGAACTGGTTGCACAAAGTTACAATGCTGAATTGCAACATGATAATCCGATCCCTACGGCACGTGATGACCGAAGCAAGGGAAATGCCAGTGGATGATGGGGTAACAAGAATGAATGGACCCTTAGACAAATTTGAAAGTACTGTATCAGAATAGCAGCAGTGCAGATCACTCACATGGGTGTTGCACACATATACATCAGAAGGATATCGAGAATTAGCGCAAATATAGAAGACGAATGCGCTTACAATTTTGAAGACCCCATGGTGGAAAAAGATAGAACAACTTGCAAGCACACCCTTGTGAATGGGTACAGATGAATATAGAATAGACTATTCTAGCGCGTAGCAATATTGCAATAGCAGGCCCAAATAGGATGCATTGGAGGAAGAAAGGGATCGCTCTACCAAGTGTGCAGGGGAAAGCATTCGCCAAGGTATGAAAAGTCATGAACAAGGATCAGCGAATACCATGTAAAAAAGGGAACCTGCATGCTCCAGTGGTCATATGGGCATCTACGACACTATGTAAGAACCTGGCCGCGAAGTTGAGTCCAAGGCTGCAGAATGGTATAAGAGCTGAGGTCCTTGAAGAACCTTTGCAGAAGGCCGTGGACATGAAGAGAGAAGTGCATGAAGTTCAGACTAAAGAACTCATAAGACCATGAAAAGAATAATATGAAGGGATTTAGGAAGCTATTCGGTAAGGGAATGTGCAACTTCGGGAACTAGAAAGAAACAAGACACTACTCCAAACAAAGAATATGATGTTGGGTGCAGAGATTAAACAACTGGAAAAAGGAACTAAAGGAGGACTTTCTGAACAAAAAACCTGGAAAGTTGCAGCCAGATATGTGCAAACCTAAGGATGAATTGGAGGAGTATGACCACAAGGTAATTGGTCGAATTCCATGGTTAAGGCAATGTGTCACTCTCAAGGTAAATTAGGATAACGCACTACTTCCAGTAGCGTGCATAGCAGCATCAATAAATACCATGTCATGGGTTGCTTATCAAGACACGATATCGATGCACCAAGGGGGTGTGACCACCTAACTAACCGAACAAGAGAGAGTCTGAGCGCTCCAGACAATTGAAAGAGAGCGCAAGACTATAAAACAAATCGTTATGAAGCTGTTTGATAGCAAGGGTGCGCATAGGGTCAATATGTCACAAGGGTTGTGGACATGTAGAAGGGGCTATGATACCACGTGGATAAACAAGGAAGTGACCATTGACATCATTGTTCATGACAAGACGTCCGAGTTAATGAAAAAAGAAGTGGGCGGTGGGGATTTAAGACATAATTTCAGAACTAGATTTGAAACGATCTGCCCACAGTATAACATTAATGAGCTAGAATATGGGGGGAAATTTAAATTTGAATTTCAACGAGCCTATAAATCACAGATGGCTCTCCACCAAACAACCCTTGGCATGTTCAAATAAAATTGTTGCGTTATCAAGTAGGTATCAAACTGATGAATGAGGAGGTCATAAGAGCAAGCTCGTGGTTTGAAGCATTACTGAAGGATACACAGGAGTCCATGATCAGAATCATGTCAACAACCAAGGGAGCCACGTGGAGTCCTACGCCACCAATCGGGGATGCACTATAAATCCCTAAATCACCCCAAATGCCAAGGCCTAGGAAGGACCCACAGGTAGCAAAACTGCTCCATATCTCTTTGTGAAATCTGCAGTTTATAAAATTGTTGATGGAAGAAAAGGGAAAAATAGTTAATATTGAGTGTGATGATGAGGAAGAAGATCATCTGACCTTTGTCAAAGAGATGGAACCAGAGGAAGAGATGGGAGAAGGTATCCAGCCAATACGTACTGCAGTAAAACTGCCCAGGTATGTCCCTTCATCGAAAGGAAGGGTAAAGGTACCTAAAGACTTGGATGTCATTAAAAGCACACTTAACACCGCATCCCTCCCCGAGAGGGTTCTGTTCAATGGCGTGGCTGTGGGCCACATTCCCACTATGAAGTTTCAAGACTGGGACCTTGCAGATAGCGAGAAGTTTCCTCATTTGGAAACTAGCGAGCTAATGGAACAAAGCACGTAGGGGGCCATTACAACACTGCATCTGCAAACATCGCTGTGTGGGGTGGAGAAGGCCAGACTACTCCACCTCCTATCAATTCCACACTTTCATCAGACCCCAATCACGATATTTGTCATCAAGAGACTGCTCTTCCTGGTGCGCGATGGGTAATTATGGCTAGAAGAGCCCATTCCCATAATAGCAGAGCTCATTGATAGGATTTCTCGACTTCCATGTGCAGGAAGGGACGTTGCGGAAATAGCTGGCACAAGTGGCAACTTGACAATTGTGGAGGCCATGAAAATGAAATATAAGTTGGAGAAAAAGAAGTGGGGGTACATTATTACTAGTATTCAAGATAAAGGGGTCTACGTTGCTACCTAGTCATTGGCAAGAAAGGTGATGAGAAAATTCTAGGGCAATGTACCAAGAACAGTCATCATGCTAGCCGAGCAATGCGCAGAAGGGGTACAGTTCAATTGGGCGTAGTTCCTCCATGATTAGTTCTTGACAAACTATAAGGAGGCCAAAGACCAAGGTAAAACCCTCCACTACGTGTGGTTTCTCTTATCCATCCTATTGGTCACAGGTGAACTACATGAGGATAGTTAGTTTCCTCCCCTTGACCAGGATTGTACAGAGGTAGCAAAATATGCGTCGCTATGGGCGATGAAAGATGTTAAGAGAATCTAAGAAGCTAGTATCTTCTGGATATTGATAGAGGAAAGAATATGACCGAGGATTAACAAAAGACTGTGCCTATCCACCTTGTTATATGACAGTGTGAAGAGCTTTACAGGTTTTAAAGCAGATATGCACCATGTGTATATCAGGGCACGAAAGGATCCAAAGCAGAAATGGACCACGCTCCCATTCATCACAATAGATGACGATGTCTTCACGGTGCTCGACACATGGCCATAAGAATGGCATGTGCCAGATGCGATGGTGTGCGATGAGATGGAGATTCAAAGATAGAAGGTTGTCGCAAAGTTGCTAGCACAACATGAGTTGAATGAATAGCTAGTTGAAGAAGTTCGGGCATCCCGAGAGGCAGCAAAGGCCACTGCAGAAAAGGCAACAGGAGTAGGCACCGCTACAACAGAAGAAGACAGAGTCCCGAACGTGACCACAGGACCTGGGATAGATAATATGTCAGAAGGTGCGGACCCAAGCACCACATCTACACACTTAAAATGGCTACACGTGATAGAACAAATAGGGCCACAGAAGAAGAACAAGGCATCCAAGCTGGATCGGGAGCCTATCACACTGACTGAGGGTGACCTATGTGACATCGGTGATACAGTTTGCGAAGTCACCAGGGAGGTGCTCCAAGAGGCAATGACAGAGCAGCAGATTGTGTTGGGGGCACTCACAATGCAACTTCAAGAACTTCAGGTGCGGCCTCCATAATAGGGAATGGTTGCCGCCTATGGGGCTATGGGTACATCAACAAATTAGCAGTTGCTGCCGGCCAAAATGGCTAATATTGTCGCGTTACCAGAAGGAGCACTAATAGTAGACAGCACGAAGGACAGAGCCATGGTAGGACGGCTCAAGGGACTTGGCTTAAACTTGGCTACCTCCCCATGAGAAATATTATACCAACAACAAGATGGAGTGACAACAGAGCTTCGCACTAGGGAAGGACACGCAGTATAGTTTCTTAGTGAACAACGAATCAACATTGAGTAGTTAAGCCTCAAATGCGATGAAGCAATAGCACAGACTTGGTAGTTGGAGCAAATCGTTGAGGAAACATGTAGCCGCGTCCCCGAGCTCGAGATTGCAGCAGACTTACGAGTAGGCTTACAAACCCACAAATTGGCTAGTGGGTTCCACGAGACGAAGGAAAAGGAAACGAGGATCCAGTTGGACCTCAACTTGTAGATCGCGGCACTGAGGCTGAAGGCACAACTTGCTACACTGTTGGAGGTAAGAGAATAGTGACACCACGCAATTCAATCAGGGTTGGAAGTAATAGAGTGTGCCATACAGGATTTCACTGGCTTGCTCGATCAGTCACTTGTCACTCTCACTTCACTACAGGAAGACCCAACACTCCAACGCCTAGAGACAGTGTTAGGTCCCTATACTACCAGTGTAACCCCTTATAGTTATTAGTACAACCCCCTTATTATATTCTTGTGCCCATGTAGTCCCCATATTGTTATTATTGTGCCCCATAGTAGCCCACTATTATTATTATTGTGCCCTTACATTATTATTGTTATCTCGGCTCTGATTATATTACGACCCTTTAGACTCCTATATATAGAAAGGAGGTCTTGCCAATTGTATCATCCAAGAATTGTTTATTTTTGTAATGTAAAGTAGGTTGCCCGCTCCAAGAGGCTGAATTCTAAGGCGTTCAACTATCTTTTCTATCATTTTGTGAGCTAGTTTCATAACATTTCGTATCAAAACTTTGGATTCTAGGGTTTCGCTACTCTAAACATGTCATCAAGGAATATGCAATATAACTTTTTTTTGCGATGTTTCAGACGCTACAAAGAAAAAACATTTGGGTCGAAATCGTTCTAAACCATGGGTCTGATTTTTAGATCTTTTTGTGCTATATTTGTGGATATATGATCTGAGGAAGTTGGCCTTTTTGCGGACTCCTGAATTACATTCCAAATAGGTGACCTAGGAAAAACTTTCATAACTTTTCTTTTGAGCATCAGATTAAAATTTCGTAAGAAGTTATAGAAAGAGAATGGACTATAGTTTCTTGTATATTTTTTAGATCCAAAGGTAAAAACAGTGACACATGGCACTTCATACAATTTTTCTCTTCTTAAAAGGTATATAGTCAAGTCATCTTGGGAGATTGTGCATAACTCTTTATTGGAGAATCTAAATTTGATCAGACTGGTGGCACTAGAAAGAGGATGCAGAGAGCTAATACAAGTCACAATTTCAGAACTTAAAGATCAGAAAATACAGAGTTAAAGTCATTTCAAGACCGATCTCCTAAAATCAGGAAAAAAACGAGATGAGGAGGTTTGATGGCAAGGATCCGGTAAATTGGATGCTACAGATGGAGAGATATTTTGATCTACATGGGGTATCACTGTTACAAAAGATATGTATTGCATCTTCATATTTAGAACACGATCAATTTTTATGGTATAAAGGGCTTTGTTCTCATAAACAACTTCTTACCTGGTGAATTTTGACGGAGGAAATTATAGCACATTATGAGAATACAAAGAGCAACACCTTCTTTAGAGCAACACCACAACAATTGGAAGAAAAAAGAGAAAAAAGGCTTTGTTACAAAGTGGAGAGAAAAATTATGGAAGCAAAGAATTATACCCCTCATAACTATAAAGATGGAAGTTTTGTTTCTCCTAGCCTTCCAAAACCTACAAGGGTTACACCACAAAAATTAGAAGAAAAAAGAGAAAAAGGACTTTGTTATATCGAAAGAAGAGGATATACATGAGGACCCAACCCCAGAGAAAGAAGAAATGAATCCGACCATATCTTCTAAAGCATTGGCAAGAAGTACCATTCCTCAAACTCTTAAGGTAGAAGGACATATCAAGAAGAAAAAAGTTAGAAGTGAAATATCACATCAAGAAAGAAGATATGAATCCAACCATATCTTGTAATGAATTGACCAAAATTACCACTCCTCAAATATCTAGATAGAAGGACATATCAAGAAAAAAAATGTTCAAGTGAAAGATCACATCGAGCATCAAGAAATGAATCCGACCATATCTTTTAAAGCATTGGAAGAAATTATCACTCTTCAAACTCTCAAGATAGAAGGATATATCAAGAAGAAAAAGGTTCAAGCAATGAAAGATCACATCGAGCATCAACAACAAATTCTCCAGCTTTTAAAGGATAACACCACTTAGGTTCAAAATCGAATGAAACAGGTAGATCAACATCATAGTGAAAAATGATTTGATGTAGTTGATTGGGTTTTTTTACTGCTACATCTCAAGCAAGCTATTTATGAGAAGGAAATGTTGGCAATACTACATGCACTTAAGAAATGGCGACCTTACCGAATGGAAAGATACTTCAAGGTAAAAATGGATCATGATAGTCTTAAATACTTTTTAGAACAACTATTATCTTTAGAAGAATAGAAAAAATGGGTCACAAATATGTTGGGTTATGACTTTCACATCATCTATAGAAAAGGGAAGCAAAATTTTGTTGCAGATGCACTCTCAAGAAAGGATGAGGATGTGGAAGCATTGTTTTGTGCTATTTCTATTATCCAACCAGATTTGATAAATGAAGCAAGGGATGAATGGAAGAAGGACGAAGAACTATGGCCACTCATTCAAAAGTTGCAGAAGATCCCAATTTAAACAATATTTCCAGAACTTGAAGAGGAAGGAAAAAATCATATTGGAACTTAAAGAATTCATAGAAATAAGAATCTAACAGCTACAAAATCAATCAATTTTAGTGTATCTCATAAAGTGGAAGAACTTACCTACTGAAGATTCCACATGGGAGGACAATAATTCTGTACAGAAGCATCATGAACTACTCAAGCATTGAAGGCAACACTTTTTGAAGGAGAGGGGCACGTTAGGTCATTATACTACTAGTGTAACCCCTTATTGTTATTAGTACAACCCCCTTATTATATTTTTGTGCCCATGCAGTCCCCATATTGTTATTATTGTGCCCTTACATTATTATTGTTATGTCAGATCTGATTATATTATGACCCCTTAGACTCCTATATATAGAAAGGAGGCCTTTTCATTTGTATCATTCAATAATTGTTCATTTGTGTAATGTAAAGGAGGTTTCCCCCTTGAAGAGGTTGAATTCTAAGGCGTTCAACTATCTGTTCTATATTTTTGTGAGTTGGTTTCATAACGGACATAAGTGTAAGAGTTGTAGCTGGCTTACGACAATATCTGGGAGATCGTGCAGACAGTCGCCCTTACTCAGTGGCTGGCCAAGATGAGGGAATCCAACGCCTTAAAGGCCCAGGTGGATGCCGCAGATAAAAAAGAAATAGTGCTTAAAGAACGTATCTAGCCTTGGCTAGAGGAAGCATTCACGGTCACCGTCAAGATCAAGGGAAGGTTGGCACACATGCAGGGTGTATATGCACCCAGGCAAGGACATGCACTGGACAATCAAACATCATAGATACGTGCACAACAGGTATAGCAGATGGCAAAAGAATGTGTTGCGGACGTAAGCGAAGCGCAGAGATTATTGGATGAACTTCGCATGAACATCACCGCACCACCCAAGTGACTTAAGACGAGTCACGAAGATTGTGTTGGGAGCCTGTTGGGCAAGGGATCCCTCACATAATGGTTTTGGGGCTTAAAGCCCACATTTTTAGGTAATGGTATTATAAAGGCTCCACAAAGTGTGCAGAGCACAAAGCACAATAAGTCAAGTCAAAGGGTTGTCTGCCCGAAAATAATGCAAGATAATAGAAAGAGAGTTGAGCTGCCCATGGTCCGCAGACCATGGGAATGTATAAATAGAGAAAGGTTCTAGGAACAGAGGTCAGCTTTTTAGTAGGTTTTGTTTAGATCTGAAAGTATATGGGTTTCTGAAAGTGATAATCGTTTTGAGTCTGTAAGTCCAAGTTGAGGGTTGTAGTTGTAGAAGAAGCTCTGCAGCTATGTGCACAGAGGCCTGGTAGAGTCCGCAGCTATGTGCGCAGACCCTTAAAGCTGAGTGCGCAAGGTGGAATTGGATTGTACTAGAATGAAAGATCAATAAAAGATAAGTGTTTCTGAAATATTATGCATCTGCTCATAAATCTATGTGGTTATTCTTCTGTTATGATTTATGCATCGCTTTAAGGTTTACGTTTACGCGCTTGTCTATTTATGTTGAATGGTAAAGGAAAACATTGGGCCCACTTAATTTAACTCAAGATCTAGAATACTAATAAGTACTATAGAGTGTAAAGACCAGTCACGCTTGTCATCCAAACCACACAAAGGTAGTTGCATAGAGAAGGCAGCTGCGTGAAAGTAGACCAACATGAAGGACTGGTTCGTGAGCTCCCTAACCTTGATCAAGACATCCCTAGGGTGGGGAAACCTGGTTCAAGTTGAATTTATTTTTACTGTATAATTTGAAATATTACGAACATAAATCAATATAATCACTCAATTTCCATATTTTTCATTTATTTATAATATTTATAATTTCAAATTGAATTTAATTTTATTGTATAATTTGAAATATTACGAACATAAATCAATATAATCACTTGATTTCCATTTTTTCATTTATCTCTAGAAATAGTTTTAAAATTTACAAATTTATTTAAAACATTTTGTAATGTAAAGATTATTGGTTTGGAAAAAATTCTGGTGAAAAATGATAACAAAACGTTAACGGACAAAGATGTCTAGAATAAAACCATTTAGACATAATATCTATTTAACCTCATTATCATTAAAATAAAATATTCGAAAAATAAAATTAAAAAATTAATTCAACTAAACAGTAACTCTTTTTTGGGCTATGGCACAGGTTCCTTTTAAGTTAGATTTTCTTTAAATGAAACACCTTGTACCTTTTTAATCACAATATAATATATAATATGAATATAAATTCGATCTTTAAGTGGTTTTAACAACAGGTAAATATTAAGAACTATGCACTTGTTTCAATCACATCCGACTACTCAATTACATATCGTAGTTTCATTTGGTATAAAAGTTAAAATTAGATCAACAGTATAGATAATAGCTAAGTAGCCCCAAAAACAACAAACAAAATCAACCAGTATTATTGTTTGAAATTATAACATACATCCAAAATATCAAGCATTAATGTTTCAGTCATTAGTGCGAGATTTGTGGTTTGAGCTTCTTTGGAGAATTTTTGAGTTAGAAAGCAATTTCTTCAGGTGGAGAAGGAAGGGTGAAACTTATGCACTCACGAGTGATTGGATCCATTTTTTGAGGTAGAGACAATAGCGATACAATGATGTTGTCAAATTTTGGTGGGACGAGTTCCATGGCAGATTCTGTATCACAAGCAGGCACCACTCAGATATCGTGAATCCATCTTTAAAGTCACCCAACGTCGCTGGAACAATGAATAATAGCTTCATAGTATTACTAGTGTTTTATTAAGTTGCAGGTAAAACAACTCGTATTTTTATTTATTTCCTAGGCTTCGAATTTTTCTCTTTGATGGGACGAGTTTCATGGCTGATTCTGTATCGCATGCAGGCACCACTCAGATATCGTGAATCCGTCTTTAAAGTCACCCAATGCCGCTGGAAGCTCCAATGAATAATGTGCCTATCAACACAAATTCAATCATTATCTGAAACTATTATTCATTGAAGGTTCCAGCAGCATAGGGTGACTTTAAAGATGCATTCACGATATATGAGTGGTGCCTGCATGTGATACAGAATCGGCCTTGAAACTCGTCCCATCAAAGAGAAAAATCGCAAACTTAGTAAAACACAAGTAAGACTGAAACTATTATTCATTGGAGATTCCAGCTGCATTGGGTGACTTTAATATCGGATTCACGATATCTGAGTGGTGTCGACATGTGATACAGAGTCGGCCATGGAGCTTGTCCCACAAAAATTTGATAACGTCATTTTATCGCAGTTGTCTCTGGCTATACAAATCGATCCAACCAATGGTGAGTGCATAAGTTTCACAATTTCTTAAAATCACAACTCTCATTATAATCGTTAGAAATCATATATAACATTAAATTCAATCAAATATCTTGAAATCAGATTTTTCGTTCAGAAGAAACCTCAAACTAAAAAATTCCCTCTACGTTATTTTGTCAAACGAAACCATAATGAATGCCATATCCCTCAAAAATTCATTGTAGAAAGCCAATAAAATATTCCTACATACAAGGTTTCTCATATTGCAACTAAATTTGCGCCACCCACCCACATTTTTCTTCATGCATTTCATTTGGCTTATCCAATGTGATAGGACCCACATAAATATCAGTCTGAAATGAGAAGAAATGTTCTAAGAGAAGACATCTTTCCTAGATTTTGGTGATTTAACCTCATATTAGACTAATAAAAACAAGTTTGAAGATATTGAGTGAAGATTTGCCTCCCTCTCCAAAAGCTAATGTATTTTATTCTTTGCATAAACGAGATGTCATAACCAGAAATTGAAATAACCTCAATTTTAATAAATATGGAATTTACATCGCAAGTCCCCCGAAAACACACAATTCAAATGAGCAACATCCAAAAGCAGCCTCATTGTTTACTATGACTCATCAAATCGATAACTACAATTCCATAAAAACAACCTTTCCTAAATCATTTCGTTGTCTAGTGTGCTTAAAAAGATTTAAATGTATAACAAAATACAAAGCATGAATTCCTATAGTTAGATATGCTTAACTAAATATGATCTTTCCAAATCTTTCATTTATTAAGTGTACCTTTGCACCTTTATCGACAATGACTAGTTAACACCCATTATTAATACAATTGAAGTGAATTTTGTGTATACAGTTCTTGTATTAGTAGCGAATTTTGTGTGAAGTATACAGTTCTAACCAAGGATTTCAATGTATGAAACATTCAAAGTAAATTTAATAGGCAAGTGTATATCTATTGTACAAGGTAGATTAACATTCTTAAATAAACTGTGTCACTCATCTTACAAATTATTCTCATCTACGTCAAATTGACAGTAGAAAGGAAAAAGTATTCTCATCTACGTCAAAGTGACAGTAGAAAAGAAAAAGTTATCAATATTTCAAGATGTTATGCAGACATCAGACATCAAGCCGTGGTGCAGACACTGGTTTCCAATCCAAACTGTGTGATTCTCATGTTAACATCCTCGAATGCTTTGGTTCTATTTTTTACCATGAACTCCATATGGTGGATCTAAGAAACACGTTTGAATGTAGCAACAATGTACTCTATTATATCCACAAGTCGAAGACCATAAGCTATTGGGCCTTCAATAACAATTATATATGGTCAACAAAAGACACTTTTCAAGAGCCAAAGAATTATGTTGAGCCTATTGTTATGCTTCATGTACTTGCCCATCGTACATCATCTCAACCCTCAATTTCACTTGATATGCATAGAATTATAACATCAACCAACACATCCAATAGATGTCTTAAGAAACCTAACAATAAAGTTATGGTTCTATTGGAAAGGCATAGGAGACAAAGCATGAATTCACACATAAAACACGAGTTGCTGCTTTTCTATTGATCACACAAAACATGATGCTTACAATGAACCCCGTGAAGGGTATTTATCCTTTTCCAACTAGCTACTTGCCTTGACATGTAACCACATGCAACCACACACTAAAAGTCATATATCACTCCACTTGCACAAATACTCAAATACTCAATCACTCAATTAACTGACTCTCTATGTTTAGCCAACTCAAGAGTAATTATCTTATTTTAACAAGTCCTCTATGGAGGCCATTGCCAGAATAGAAAACCTGTGATTCATATTTTTACTATTTATATCTATTGTATTTAGTTTAGTAAAAGTGACTTTGTATACTGGACGTTGCCACCACCCTCGTTAAGTTTAATGAACCGGTTGCAATAGAATAGATATCTGTAGTGACTTTGTATACTGGACGTTGCCACCACCCTCGTTAAGTTTAATGAACCGGTTGCAATAGAATAGATATCTATAGTGAAGATCTCAATCAACGGTCATGACATCATCCACGGTCATAACTGATTTTCATTTGTTTTTGTGCATCACTGGGATGTGACTGATTGTCATTTGTTTTTCGGCATCAGTGGGATGTGTTGGATAATGTTGTAATTCTATGCATAGCCATAGCCAAAGAAATTGAGGGCTGGAATGATGCCTTTGCTATTTCAGAGGGGCAAGTACATGAAGCAGAACAACAAAGCAGAACAACAGGCGGGACATAATTCTTTGGCACTTGGAAAGGATGTTTTGCTGATCAAAGATATAATTATTGATAAATTCCCAGTAGCTTCTAGTCTTTAAATTGTGCTTAGAGATCATGGTAAAAAAAAAGGAAATTGTGCCATGTTCACTTGAGAATCGCTCAGCTTCCATTGGAAATCAGTGTCACCTTGTTCAAAAGTGGAAGACCAAAACTTGAGGTTGAAGTTCCTCATAACATCTTGAAATATTGATAACTTTTTCCTTTGTGTGATGAGAAAAAGTTGTATGATGAGTGACAAAATTTACTTAATAAAGTTAAACTACAAGTACAATAGATATACACTTGTCTATTACCTTGAATATCAAAGTCAATCTGTTCCTAACTTGCTTTAGTTTGGGTAAAATTATCTCATTGTTAATATAAAATTTCTAATTGCACCGGGTTCTATTCTTATTTTTTAGTGTTATCTTAAAGTTTTCTTAGATATTTATACAACCGGTAGATATCAGTGTTCCGTACAAATTCAAAATTTCTGAGGCGAAAAGCATAGTGTATGCTTTCTATATTCACCAAAATGTTTATCTTTGCTCGAGAATGTAAGGCAGAAAAATTGCAAACCAGAGAATGTAAACAGGGATTATCGCTCATAACTCGTAAGTACAGAATAGCCAAAAATTAGTAATAATCCAGAATCGTGTTCAATACGTGGATAACCCTCACGGGCCAAAATAGAGAATTCCACGAGAAGCCTAGTGGGCCAGAAAATTTAGAGGAACTTCTAGTCAAACGCTACACAAAGCGAAATGAACTGAGCGAACCAGAACGCGAATAGAGGTACTGAAATGGCAGCCAAAATCTTGGCCGTAAAGATGGAGGGCGATGTATTGATTAATCAGTGCTATGTCTAATACGTATCCCATTCAATACTGATCACTGTAGTAGATAGAGCCCATTCAGAATTAGCCCAAATTAATACAGTTATACCTAGGAATTTCAATTTCTGAAAAATTGAATATTAAAAATCAACTTCGCAAACCATCAAACCTGGTATGATGTGGATCTCAAACACTGACCTAACATAAACAATAAAAGCTTCGGAATCTAAAATAACCAATTAAAAAGATCCTTCAAGAGAGTAACAAATAATATTAAAAATAAACTGCAATAATGGGTATCGACTGTTGACCTTAAACTGCGTTGGTGGTGTTCCTCGCGACCTTACCTGCAGCGTCCCTACACGTGTGGTATTCTTTCAACCGCTTATAGCGAGGTGCGGCACCAACGAATGCTTTCTTTTCACCAATACTCACCTTCGTGGACTACGCCTAATTCACTTGTCCTTACTTAGTTTGTTTTTCGCAACCAAGTAAAATGCAGTTATCCTTTATACTTAATGAAGCCCATACTCATTCATTAACATCATGCAATTAACCAAGAACATCAACAATTGCAAACAAGTATAAAGGGGAGGGGCAACTACTGAACAAGTCTGCCCAACAATATATTATAATCAATATTTCTTCAACAATACAATCATCAAGTATACTTGGCAAAACTCCATGTCTATACTTAGAATATTTTACAATCAAGGCATAGAACAGCCTTTACAATACTTGTGCCAACCTCACACGGTATGAGGGTGCTCACCCGAGGCACCTAGAACTCCACCTTAAGTTCTACACAAAACCGCACACTCATCGACCAACATATGACCCACTCTTCCAACCGTCAACCAAGACGTCACCTGCGCACTTCTCAAGTTAATGCACATGAGTTATGCACATGTCTCAACCCAAACTGCGCACTTCCCTTGCATAGATGCCAAGATCGAATGCAAGTCGAATTACTTGTATCCAAATGAACTTGGAGCTCCCTTATATATACCATCTCATGCGTTGGTTTGCAAAGGGGTGTGCAGCCTTTAGGCCGACCCCCAAAAGTCTCCACGCATGCCCATAGCTCATTAATCAAGTCGGCTTTACATCCTTTCATCATCGCATATAAAGCTCGGTCCAACACTTAGTCAAATTAAGTGTTTCTTCTTATTGTCGTTTTTCATCGTCGCATATTGTCGCACTTTGTCATATTTTCACCATCGCTCCATCGCATTGTGCGTTCACGTGCCTACCCATGTGCCCTCGTGCACGACTTCACCTGGCGCTCGTCGCAACCAAGGCTCGAAGGTCTTACATCCTCCTCCACCTGAAATAATTGTCGTCCTCGACAACATATCATCTCAATCCATGATCATCGACTCCTCTGTCACAATCCCCACTGCAACATCTTGTGTCGACCCCATCATGTGTCATCATGTGAACTTCTGTCATGATACTCCAACACAATGCTAACATATCTCTGCACACTTCGCGACCCCATGTCTGAACTAGTTGGGTAGCTAATCCAACCATCATGCTCAATCCATGAGAGTGAACATCCTCATGCCATCATCAGTTGTTCCTCAAACATATGCCACATCCTCGACTCATCAAGAATCTGCCGCCATAATCCATGCTCAGGTCCATGGAAACTCCATCCATCTCATCTGCAACATGTCATGATGCTTGATTCCAAGCCATCCCTGCACCCTCAATCATACCTGCTCAAACATGTTTAAGGACTCACTGCCATGAGCAGCTAACAATGAGCCCCATCTTCTCCATCCATCTAAGAAGATGTAGAGGGAGTAGAGCCTGAAGGCTCTCCCTCACTAATCAACTCAATCCATCTATCAGGATCCTCAATCTCCATCCTTTGTAGATAAGCAACCCGGTCTTCCTTCTGGACATTCGGCCTCACATATACCTCCTCATCATCATCATCATCCTCCACCAGCTCTAGCCTTTTTGACAAATCTAATGACCAATGACTGCACGGTAAGCTTTGTCTCAATAGTAGACAATCGCTTATTCACCTTCTCCTTATCCTCCATTTGCATCAACCCCAATTTACAATCAGGTCTTGTTACACCAATGGTTGGAACACCAATGGGTACATCTTCCCTTCCATCATAAATGTAGAGCTTCCTCAAATGTGGAACACCCATAGCCTCAAATTGTTTCATGAATTCCATCCCCAATACAGCCTCATAGTCATCAATCCGCACTATAGTGAAGTCCACCTTCCAGGTCCATTCACCAAGTGTACTGTCCACCCTCTCAGCTATATCAAGAATCTCAATAGGAGGAGAATTCACTATCTTCATTTGTGCCTTTGCCGGTACAAACTTCAGCCCAACTCTTCTCGCAGTATCTTCACTCATGAAGTTGTGAGAAGCCCCACTATCCACCATAGTGAGTATATCAGCACCTCCAACCTTCATCTAAACATACTCCAATCTGTTCCTCTCAGGATCCCTCCTAGAGACCACCTCCGTAGTAGCAGAAGCACCAAGTATCTGCATCATCCCCACAGAAGCACCTTCATTCTTCGCATCAGATTGTGCAATAGCAGCCACCTTTGGTTTAGAAGGACAATTCTTCACCGTATGTGGTCCAACACATATCCAACACTTCAAGGGTTTCTTCATCTTCGAACTATCATCCGATTTCGAAGCATCTTCCTTCTTCTTATCTTTCGGTTTATCGGACTTCTTCTTCCTATCATCAGAAGTCTCATCATAATGCTCCACCAACCTGTCAACAACAGCAAAAGCTTCTTCAAGTGTCCTAATCTTCTGCCTCTTCACTTCATTGCGTGCCCAAGGCTTCAACCCAATAATGAAGTTGAACACCTTGTCCCTCTCCGCCATGTCAGGAAGTTCCAGAGCTGCACTCGCAAACTCCCACTAATATGCTTGTAGGCTCTCGGTCTACTTTATGTACTTAATCTTCATCCTTGCTTCCCATGTTTCATCCTGAGGACTGAAATGATTCTGCAAAGCCTTCTTCATGTCATCCCACGAAGTAATGTCATCAACACTACCATTGGCAATCTGATCCAACCTCCTTTGCCACCACATCTTAGCATCCTTTGTTAAAAACTGAGCAACTACCTTGACCTTTGTCTCATCATCATATAGACCCAACCATTCCAAGTATTGCTCCATGTCCCATAGAAAGTTACCAAGAGCCTTTGCATTCCTTGTACCATCATAAGATTTTGGTTCCTTGACCTTCACATGAGGCACTCCACCTGAGTTATGCCTCACAGCCTTCTTCAACACCGCTATCTCATCCTTGGCTTTGTCAAGAGTTTTCTTCAAGTTCACGATCTCTGCAAGACCTTGATCCCTTGCTTCTTCAACCTCTTTGACCCTTACTTCAAGTTGTGTACACATAAGATCAGTGTACTCATACTGTGTTCAGAGTTCATCATGTTGTGTTCGGAGTTCTTCGAGCTCTTCCCTTGTCTTCAAGTTGGCCTCTTGTTCTTTAGCAAACAAGTCCATCTTCTTATCCCAAGAAGTCTCCATACTCTCCATCTTTTCCAACACCTTTTCAATGAACACAATAGTAGTATCCTTCATAACATGACTAGACCCAGCCTGAGATTCAACTGCCATCTCTAATAGCTTCTTTCTCCTTTGCAATCTAGTTTCGACCATCCAACAGCTTCACCAAGTCACCTGCAATTAGAACCAACCCTTGTTCCACTTCGTGTGAAACGGGTTCCTTCACCTGCAAGTACCCTTTCACTGTCACGAGCAACCCTGCTTTGATACCAACTTCACTTCGGTGAATTTGTGTAGAAGCTTCAACCTTCAATACCTTGAATCAGCTGCTCTGATACCACCTGTCACGCCCATACACATGCGGTAGTCTTTCAATAGCTTATAGCGAGGTGCGGCACCACTGAACGCTTTCTTTTCACCAATACTCACCTTCGTGGACTACGCCTAATTCACTTGTCCTTAATTAGTTTGTTTTTCGCAACCAAGTAAAATGAAATTATCCTTTATACTTAATGAAGCCCATACTTATTCATTAACATCATGCAATTAACCAAGAACATCAACAATTAGAAACAAGTATAAAGGGGAGGGGCAACACACGAAAAAGTCTGCCCAACAATATATTAAAATCAGTGTTTCTTCAATAATACAATCATTAAGTATACTTGGCAAAACTCGAAGTCTATACTTAGAATATTTTACAATCAAGGCGTAGAACAACCTTTACAATACTTGTGCCAACCTCACACGGTAGGAGGGTGCTCACTCGAGACACCTAGAACTCCACCTTAAGTTCTGCACAAAACCGCACACTCATCGACCAACATACGACCCACTCTTCCAACCATCAACCAAGACTTCACCTGCGCACTTCTCAAGTTAATGCGCATGTCTCACCCCAAACTATGCACTTCCCTTGCGTAGATGCCAAGAGCGAATGCAAGTCAAATTGCTTGTCTCCAAATGAGCTTGGAGCTCCCTTATATATACCATCTCATGCGCTGGTTTGCAAAGGGGTGTGCAACCTTTAGGCTGACTCCCAAAAGTCTCCACGCATGCCCATAGCTCACTAATCAAGTCGGCTTTACATCAAGTGTTTCTTCTTATCGTCGCATATTGTCGCACTTTGTCATATTTTCACCGTCGCTCTGTCACATCGTGCATTCGCGTGCCTACCCGTGCGCCCTTGTGCACGACTTCACCCAGCGCCCGTCGCAACCGAGGCTCGAAGGTCTTACATCACCCATTGTGTGAGACATCTCTCATGATGAGATGCAAAAGTGACAGAGGGAGCGATATTTTGATCTCACTTGTCATCAGCTCTAGTATCATATCTCCAATGTAACAATTAATGATCCTCTTATATCAAGTTTCATCTCCGCCCCTTATATTCTGCTATAAAACAAAATCTATCAACCAAAAAAAATGAAGAAAAGATCAACCAGCAAAACGAGCTACACGTTTTTGCTACGACCAAAAAAAACAGTAAAAGAAAACCGACTGTAAAAACCAACTAACATGTTTAGCAATGAAAGTACAGAGGACGCTGATACAAGCAAAACGAAAAGGAAACCAACGCAATTTAGAGAAGATGAAACGAATGAGATGAGTCTAGCGTAATGTTGGCTTTATATCATTTCCATGTGAAACGCCCGTAAACATTCTAACGTTTACTTTCTATATATCATTTCCATTTGAAACGGTTTTAAACATTGTAACATTTAATTTCCATGTATCATTTCCATTTGAAACGGTCATAAGCATTCTAATGTTTACTTTCTTATTATCAAATCCACTACCATCTCGTTCGAAAAATTGGTCGGAATACAGCTTTCTATACGGAATGGGATGATGGAGTTGACAATTTACATTAAACTCGAATTTTAAATCGCTTAGAGAATCCCCTTTTACATTAAATCGGATTGGGAGAATTTTAAATCGCTTAGAGAATCCCCTTTTACATTAAGTCGGATTGGGAGGTTTGTTGGTTTTGTTTTTCTATTATCAAATATGAAATTTAAACTTACATTTAGATCTTCTTTCATCTTTATCTTTACATTGAGATATTTTTTATTCTAGAAATTAACCAAAAAAATAGAGCATAATTTTGTTATATATTATTAATTTTATTTATTATTTATTGTTATAACATTATATTTTATTATAAAAATTAGATAAATCATTCATATTTATATTTTGCAAAAAATTATTATCAATTAACTTAATTTAAATAATTAAAAAAATACAAATTATATTTTTAACCATTAATAAATATATTATTATTTAAATTATTACTCAAACTTCTTTTTATAAACAATTTAACTTTTAGTTATTTGACATAAAAATAAAATGCAAAAAAGTGACATGGATTGTTAGAGGTATAGTCTAAGTGCCATTCTCTTAATAAATAGATATGATGGTTTTTCTCTAAAAATGAATATTACTTTAGGATACCATATTGCTATTCACTTTACTAAATAAAAGTATGAAAAATAAATTATGAGAAAAATAAGTTATTACTAAAATTAATGTTTTTCTTTAATCTTTTAAAATTTAAATCATAATGTTTTGAGATTTTTTTCATTAAATTTTGTAGAATCTGATTTTGGAGATTTATAGATCATTTTCGTTTGATTTTTCAAATCTAAAAGGAGATATACCTTTAAGACCAAATGTTTAAGAGCATAAGAGTGGTAAGGTCCATACGCATATGTGTTGCAAGATAGGAGGTGGGAAAGGTGAGGTATAGAAATCCTAGGAATCAAAGAAAAAGATTCTGAGAAACTAACTCAAAAAAAAGAAAATAAGAATAATTGATTTTAATAGTGATATTAATAATTAATTGTATAGTTGTTATGAATAATATATAAATAGAATAGAGATGATAGGAGTACTCATAATAAAATTAGATAATTAATATAAAATAATAAATGAGTAGAATAATTAGGTGATTAATAGTATTAACATATTAGATATAATAATAATAGTAATAAAAGGAAATAAAAAACAGAATAATAATATGTAATATGAGTGATAACGTTTTGGATGGTGACTCCATCCAATATCACGGACCACAGACTCACCATTTTTTGGATGGTGACTCCATCCATCATCAGGGATCACAGAGTCACCATGTTTTGGATGGTGACTCCATCCATCATGAAGGACCATAGAGTCACCATGCGAAACGTTGGAAACCTTGGACAGATCAACTGTGAAGGTATCCAATAACTAATAAAATGACTTAAAATCATATTATCATAATGATAAAATTAGAAAATGTACAAAAGACATAATGTAATTAGAGATATAAACTCTAGTGCACCTTCAAATTTACACATTAAATTTTTTGGCTTATATTTAATCTAGTAATAACATGTTATCATTATTAAGGTGAAGTGAACTTTCCTCTTAAACAACCGTTCGGAAGTTCCGACTTCATATAGAGTTAGTTTTCCCCTCTAAATGTTTCTAAATGGTTTCCATAAGTAAAATGGTATAGAGACATTCTTGGATGAAGATTCATTCTCTTTTAATTTTCAAAAAACAATAATTCTCTCTATCTAAAATAGGATGAGATTTCACTATGGGTTCCACAACATTTAAACAACTTTTGAGTCTCTATAATATCCCATCGCAATGTGGTATGGCTTCCCCTTGAGAATAAAATAATGTGTTTTGGGATTATTAAGACATTTCATCATTTCCACCTATCCCTACTAAAACTCAAGACATGTTTAATGTGAATCATGCTTATAACTCATATTAAACTCGATCCCTCACATCATATGACATATGGACGTCTCTGTTATAGCTCAAAACCTCCACTGTACGTTTTAGACCCTTTTTCTTGAGTCACTAATGGTGAACATAGTGTGTGGGTTCACTTTCTACATGTCAAGTATAGAAACATGGTTAGCCATCCATGGAACAAAGCCATAATATGATGTCTCAGATGAGACAAGGTAATTGAATGGTGTTTTTTAAGCACTACAACAAATTGGTGAGATTGACTACAATCCCATACTTGTCATTTGACATTGATTGATTTTTGCAGACAAATATTTCCATATCGGTAGACTAGTGTTTCAGCAATACACTTATTTCATTATTCATGTCACCTTATTTTTACAAGGTGCATGACTTTCAACTCACCCTATGAAATTAGCTCAGGCTGCAATGGTAAGTAAATATTAGTCAAATGATATTAGATTAATTTATCTTGCTAAGGATTTTATAAGTTTTATATTTTTTCTATTTTGTTATCATACGTGAGGAAAGTAATTTCAAGTAATGAGTTTTTCCAATGAGCCATTCAATAAAAATTATCTAGCTAACATTTGATTCGGTATTACAGGTTTTTGAGATGACATAACAAAAATAACATGTTATCCATTACTATCACAATTTGCTTTAACTTTTGGTTTCTGAACATAACTTTACTTTAATTATGGTTGAAAGGTCTCGAAACTTTAAATTTCAAACATAATATTGTAATAAATATTGTAGACAATTTTATTTTATTAATAATAAATAAATAGATACAATTTGATGAGCGATGTTTATGAGTATGGATTTTGATTTTATATGAGGTGGCTCTGCTTGACTGATGACAAGCTATGAATGGAAAATACAGAGTCGAGGAATTTTTATTCTCTAAAAATAAATTTGAAAGGGGGATAAACAACATATCTTCAGGGGGCATGTATCACAAAAGGGATATGGCCTCATGGTGGACAAGTCCTAGGAAATAAATAGTTGTTAGTGGGATATTTTCCACATGTTATGAGGCTACGAAGAATCAAAAATGAATTTATAAGTACCTGAGGAATAGAGAGGAGTCTCATGTTGTGAGAGAATAAGTGAAAGGTTGAGCATGATCTGTGAATACCACCATCTAATACTTGAAAGTGAAAATCCACAGAGCTAAAATAGGCATGAGGAACTCATCTCTATAAAATCACAACCCAAGGCTTAGGGGTGTGTTGGTAAAGAGATTTGTCTTATTGATTTGCTATAGATAGGTGGAACATCCCCCATAAATTTGTATCATCCATATGGTTGTTGGTTCATCCCATCCTTAATGCATGTGTACAAGTAGTGATTTCAATTCATCACTATTGATGTTACATGTAAGATATATTAAATCATGCAGAAGTTTCATATTTTTCTTATTTTGTTATCATACATGAGGAAAGTAATTTCAAGTAATTAGTTTTTCCAATGAGCCATTCAATAAAAATTATCTAGCTAGCATTTGATTCGGCATTACAGGTGTTTGAGATGACATAACAAAAATAACATGTTATCCATTACTATCACAAGTTGCTTTAACTTTTGGTTTCTGAACATAACTTTACTTTAATTATGGTTGAAAGGTCTCGAAACTTTAAATTTCAAA
This sequence comes from Pinus tabuliformis, assembly GCA_031772625.1. Lineage (NCBI taxonomy): Eukaryota > Viridiplantae > Streptophyta > Pinopsida > Pinales > Pinaceae > Pinus > Pinus tabuliformis. The sequence continues at coordinate 1,240,663,667 of CM062818.1, forward strand.
AATAATATTGTAATAAATATTGTAGACAATTTTATTTTATTAATAATAAATAAATAGATACAATTTGATGAGCGATGTTTATGAGTATGGATTTTGATTTTATATGAGGTGGCTCTGCTTGACTGATGACAAGCTATGAATGGAAAATACAGATTCGAGGAATTTTTATTCTCTAAAAATAAATTTGAAAGGGGGATAAACAACATATCTTCAAGGGGCATGTATCACAAAAGGGATATGGCCTCATGGTGGAACAAGTCCTAGGAAATAAATAGTTGTTAGTGGGATATTTTCCACATGTTATGAGGCTACGAAGAATCAACAATGAATTTATAAGTACCCTACGAAGAGAGAGGAGTCTCATGTTGTGAGAGAATAAGTGAAAGGTTGACCTTGATCTGTGAATACCACCATCTAATACTTGAAAGTGAAATTCCACAGAGCTAAAGTGACAAACGTATTGAGAAGAGTATATGCCAAAACTATAGCATAGGGATAAACGCAATCTTGTTTATTGAATATCATAAAACAAGGGAACTAATGGTAATAACATTTATGAATGGAAGCTAAGGATAAATGTAAAACCTATGATGTTTCCTACAAGAACCTATTTAGACCATGCAAACTCCAAGAATCAGAATAAATCCTTGAGCACACCAAGTAAAGGGCAAGTTACAACCTAGAAGCATGAGATTCTTAGGAAAGGTGGGATGCCCTATGAGGTATGTTGTGTCGATAACTAAGAAAAGTGGATACAAGGATAAACCTAGTATGTAACTATTCACTCCAAAAGCAAAAAAAAAAAAAAACAAATTTTATGCATTCCTAGAGTTTTAGCCACAATGGAAAAGTAAAACCACATTCATAATGTGAGAAAAACATGGTCATGGTTCCTTAAATACAACCCTAAATTTATTGTTATTATCAATATCTAGCAGGGGCGGGGGAGGGGCCAAAACTCAAAGAAGATCCCAAACTCAAAAGTGTGGAGAATAATAAACACTGTAAACAGAATCAATAATATATAATGGAAGAATGATAGGGCTATGGTATGATACCCTTACCCTCTCCATTTCTAAATGGAATCACAAAAGAACCCGTTAGTAAATAACCATAAAACAATATTAAACTAAATGATGTCTTTCCATTTCTCCAAGGGAACAGATAAGTAATATTATAAGTATGAAGAACGGGATCCTAGTGTGTTAACCCTCTTTGACGTATTTCATTACAAAAAAAATGTCTTACGGAGACCCAATAACCATATAAACTAGAGATAGTTGAAAATGAGTCCATTCACAATAAGTGAAAATAGAAGCCAGGCAAGGAGATGGTTGAAAAACAAAGCAAGGGAAGGAAGTTATCATTATCTCATCATCATACTAAGGGAAAGTATTTGGGAAGTACGTCCATGGGATGACATACATCCCCTCCTTAGTTTATATCTTAGCATTATCAAAAACTCACCTCCAAATAACAAACCTCCTGCCCAAACCATGCCAAGAAGAATTTAGTGTCTTAGAAAAATGAAAAGAAAGTGAAAAGCAAAGATAGATAGCAAAAAAAGTAGTTATTACCCACCTTGCTTCCCATTCCTTTCAAATCCTCTACATAGTGTAGGAAAGATAAAGTTAATCCAATTTTACATTTCATAGAAAGAATAAAACTTGATGTGGGTAATCTCGGTTGATTGCAATCTGAGATTTGGGATGCATAAGAGGGAAGGGGGAGAGCTAAAAATAAAATGAAGAAAATGGATTGTAGGAAATTAGTAACGGAATGAAGGAAAACAATTCATAGAGTCAAAAAAAAATTGGGACAATAGTAATGAAAACTCTAGAACCATAACTCTGAAAGGATATGTTCAAAACCTAATTTCAAAATGTGCTTACTCAGGAAGCCAATCCATTTTCCACATTTCAATTACCTATTAAGCTTCAAATCACCTTTGTTCAAAATGACAAAAAAGGTTTCTATTAAGCCCATAGAAAACATTGCATTTGGGACAAGAAGGGGAGTCAACATTAGTCAATTATTTAAGAGTCGAAATACCATTTGAGCACATGCACATAGTGATAAGTAAGCATAAATTAAACCCAAGTGTAATGCGAGACACTACATCGAACACATATCCCCCTGGTATAACATAAAACCTTGTTGAAATCAATTGAGGAAAGGGGAAAACCATATGAGGGTGGGGTTAGCATATAATATTCCCCATTGTGCCTCAATGAGTCACCAAATAACATGGTAGAGTGAATTTTTTTATCAAAATTTATAAGGTAACAAAATTCAACCTATAGTCAATAATAAACTTAGATAAGGACAACTCGTAAGCTAAGTTATATCTTGTGTTAAAACCAAAAAAATAAAATTAGGAGCGCTATTAAGAGAGGTATCAGAAATGGTATCAAACAATTGGTTTACAACACTTGGACCTACATGGGCGTAAAATAAAAATATAATAACTAATAAGTTTTATTACAACTCTTACATGTTAAATGGTTGAGGAGGGAGAAGGAGAGGCTCTGTATTGAAGCCATGAAGGGAGTGAACATCATTGAGGTAAAGAATCATGAAAAGGGATATCTATTGAAATACTAATCTCTAGGAATCAAGATATCCAAGATATGTAGTAATTCCTTTAAGAAACTATTAAAAGGATGAAAACTAGATATAGATAAGCATATAATAGATAACAAACAACTATTGAGGAGGTAGGTAGAGTAATATAAAATGTAAGAAGAGCAATAGAAGATGAATTCAACAATGTTAAAAAGGTCTAATGATAAAAAAACAATGAGAAATAATGGGTAGAACTACAATATTAAGGAAAGGATTCCAAAGGAACGAAAGGAAAATTTAAAAATAAATGATCCACCTAATCTAGGAAATGAATTATCAAATTAAACTAACATAAAAAATGTGACCACTAAATCATTAGACAATAGTGAACAAAATGAACAAACACTTCGAGAAAAAAGAACAATGTAGAAGAAATATACGGGGAATTTAAGAAATTGATGCCATCAATTTTTGAAAGAGATTCTAAAGAGAAAAAAATGCATGGTTGAGTAATATAGGAAAATATTTTTATCTTTGTCAATATTATAACAACCCAAAAGCTAGGTTTACTACATACCAATTAAATGGTGAATCGAATATTTGGTGGGAGAATACCAAAATTTCTAATGTAATTAATAAAAAGGAAACAACATGGAAACATTTTAAGGAGGTATCTGAGAAAAAATATTTACGTGAAAGATACATTGATAATAGAGCCAAGGAGTTTCATGATTTGAAACTGGGAAGTATGAATATAGATGTCACCACCACCAAATTTCTAAGGTTGTTTATGTATGTACCTTACCTTTGGGGAGAAAATGAAAAGGTGAACAGATAAATCTAATTCTTACCCTCCTTATAATAGAATCAAATTGAATTTTACAACTAAAAAGTGGATAAAGTTATGAGAAAATAAAATTTGTGTTGTTAACAATTTAGTCACAAGACAGAACAATGCAAGCCATGGTCTACTAATAAAAAGGAGATGTCACATTTCATAGGAAAGGGATTCTAATTACCCATAATTTATGATATGGATTTGATCATTATAATTTTTTTCTCCATCTCGACGCTTTTAGAATGAAAAAATTAGAAGAATCAACTCACGAGACCCTTTTTACTCGTAGGACCCAATTTGTCAAATTGGGGTCTAAAACATTATCAAAGAATTTTGAGGCATTAAATGACAATTTTTTAAGGTAAAATATTTGTCTCCTTAGCATCACACATTATTTTCCTATCGTACACACAAATACCTTTCTAACTGTGAATGAATTTCGTCAATCAGAGTTCGTATGTGAAAATTATGTCGCTCAGAATTCATCATTCCTATTTTCACCACAATAATTTGAGAGCATCCTATGTAATCCCATATTATTCATGAAAAATGGACTAGCCACATTATTACAGTGAACTAGATCCTAGAAACGTATATATTGTAACTCTCATTAATAGATGAGGTAGTCAAACCTAGCCACTAATAGTCTATTGGGTTGTAGTATAACCAGGCGACTCGGAAGAAAAGGGGTTCCATTATTTAGAGTGCATTTGTTCCATGGATGCAAAAAATTAGCTAAGAGGCATAGGAGATAGAGAACACAGAGATGATTTGTGCACTATAGTAGCCCATCGACCACAAGCCATAATTCTTTGTACTCACAACCATTATTTTATTAGGGAAAGAGAATAGGGGAGACTCACCTTCCAACTAGGTTTTCCTCTCAACAAGGTTTCTTAGGTCTTATCTCGTGTCAAAAATGTTCATGTGTCACATCTCCCTTTGTTACTATTTTTTTAAATCATCTGTCTCGATATAGTACTTTTCTTTCTCTTACGTTACATATTTTTTTCTCACCTCTAATAGTTTATTTCAATCTAGAAAAAATTGTCATTAACATTATCATCTCAAATAAAAATGCAAGTTAATTTTATATTACAAACTAGATATATGGTTCTTTATCTCTCCTTCTCTCTTTCTCTCCCGTTCTCTCTCCCTTTCCTCCTCTCTCCCTCACTCTCTTTCCATCTTTCCCTTATCATTCCCTCTCTCTCTCTCAACCTTTCTCCCTCTACATCGATCTCCTTCCCTCCCTCTCTCTCCCCCTCAAACGCCATCTCTCTCACCTTCTCTCTTTTGAGTCTTCTCTTCCTTCCTCTCCCTCCTTCTCTCTCCCCCTCAAACTCCATCTCTCTCACCTTCTCTCTTTTGAGTCTTCTCTTCCTTCCTCTCCATCCCTTTCTCTCCCACACCCCTCTATCTCTCCCCCCATCACTTGCTCTCTCCCTCTTCCCTCCAGCTGCTTCATTATCTCAATCCCTCTCTCCTTTTCACTCTCCCCTATTTTTTTGTGTCTCCCTCTCTCTCTCTTCCCCTTTTCTCCGTTAGAAAATCAAAAGGCATAAAATATTTTCTTACTTTGATAACAACTTGTGATAATTTTTAATTATATTGTCCTCTTATGTCTTATTTTCATCAAGCGACTATCAAACCATAAAGAACATGAAGGTAGAAACAACAACAGAACATATTATGTAGGATCTCACCTAGGGAAAACACCTCTCCTAGGGGAAAACCACATTAAAATTCTCTTCTTCTTATAGAACCAAGACAAAAAGAGAGCTTCAAGACCTTTAGACCAAGACAAAGATTCGATCCAAGCACCAAGTCATCCTTCCAAGAAATAATTCTTCATATCAGCCTAAGTCAACAAAGTCAATGAAACTCAAACTTCTATTTTGTTGTTCAAATCATATTTTGGGACCTCAATTGTAGGTTTGCAACTTAGTCTGCATCTTTTAGCCTTACAATAGGTCAGAAAATCTTGCCCTTTTGCACGTGTGAGCAAAAATAGTTAAGAATTAGGTCTTCCTTCCTTCGCTAAGGATTCTTCTTCTCTTCTAGTCTCTTCACACTTCCTTTCTTATTTCTTCTGTTGTAGATTGAACTAAGTAATTGTGTTAAGTGAAGACAAATTTCACTTCTATATATAAATTTCCATGTGGTCGAATAGGCCTTCCTAGTATGAGTTTTTCAGGATAGGCTGACCTGGTCTTGGAGGACTCTTTTGACACTTTAAACACAAAGATAAATCTTCTATTTTGATGTAAAATGGCCACTAGGATATTATATACATAAAAATCACTCTCTTGATTTATGAAAAATAACATTTTTACTTGAAAAGACCTAAAAGCATGAAGAACATGCTTGACCTAATTAACTTGAGCATGAAACCCGTGCTTATAAAACAATAACTATTTTTCTCCTTCTTCTTTTTACATTAAATATAAAATATCAAGAGTACATGAGTCATTATGAAGAATGAACCTAATTACATTTTTCAATGCTCTCCCTGTCTCCTTCCTCACCTCTTCTCTTCACTCCTCTCCTCTCTACCTCACTTTCTCTCAATCTCTCCCTTGTCACTCCCTCCTTCTCTCCACATTTATCTCTCTGTGCCTTTGTTATTTCCTCCCTCTCTCTCCCCCCTCTGTCTCTATCTCTCTCTGCCATCCAACTTTGTTACTACCCCCTTCTTATCTCTCTTAAATTTTATCACGTTTTATTTTGTTTAAGGAAGTATCTAAATTTAAAAAGTTGAATTGGTTGTAAAATATTAAACCTATATTTTGGATAAATCATGTCAAAGAAAATAAAATAATGAAAAACTTAAAAAAATCATGCTCTATCTTTCCTCTATTATTGTTAGTCACTTTTCTTGCTCTCATCACTTGGATCTTTAGTTAGGATGGATCTATGTTGTTTCTTCATAATATCATTTATATTATATAAAGTTCACATCATTATATATAAAAGTATTCTTATTTTTAATTTTATTAAAACCTTGATTTAATTTCTATAGAAATATTTTTAGTAGTTGAGGGTTTAGATATATCTCAAAACTACTTATAACATTTTTCCTTTTAGATTCGATTGAAAAAATGTTATCAAATAAAATTAATATAAGATATTTCGATTGTGAAATAACTTATGGTATTTGGGCATGTGGTACTAATAATTCATGGTATTGGCCCACGGTATTATACAAATCATATTTGCAAATTAATAATATCTATTTTCAAGTGGGGGCCAATATTCATAGTTAAGAATCTTGCCATATTGTAATAAAAAATTTTAAATCCGAAATAAGTTATGATTTTTTGGCATGTAGTATTGAAAAGCCATGGTATTGGTCCATGGTATTGTAACAAAATCTATTCATATGTTCATAATAGGAATGGAAAAGTGGGGGTTAATATCTATAGTTAAGGAACTCGTGATAAGCCATGGTATTGGCCCATGCTATTATCAGAAATATTATTTACAAGTTAATAATATATCGGGTAAAGTGAGGATGAATATCCATGGTTAAGAAACTTTTCATGTTGTTAATAAAGTATTTTGATTATGAAATAATTCATGTCCTTCAGGGTATGTTTTATTGGTAAGTCGTGGTATTGGCCCATGATATTGTAACAAGGCCTATTTACAAGTTAATAATATCAACTGTAATATGGGGGTCAATCTCCTTGGTTAAATTTTTTGTCATATTGCTATAAAATATTTTGGTTGTGAAATAAGTTATTGTTTTTGGGAATGGGGTATTTATAAGTCATGGTGTTGGCCTATGGAATTGTAACTAATCCTATTAACAAGTTAAATTAATTGTAAGATACTTTTCCTTTTTCTCAACATTATTTTTCTTTGATTTCGTTAAAATTTAGTGGGGATTTTTTGGAATGATAATTTTGAGCTCTTTATCTACACATTTAAGTGTCTCACATTTTTGAAAATGTCGTTGTGAGGTGGTTTTGTGATATGAAACTGTAGCAAGTGTCAACTACTTTTGTAGTACTTGTTTGTCACACGATATAAATTATCTATAACAAAATGAATTTTATTATTTTTATTAATTTAACATTTTATTATTAATTGAGCAAGCATTTTAATGTTGAAATTTATCATTTTAACTTTTTATTATTAATTGAAGCAATATTTAAATGTTTAAACTCATTTCCAATATCTCTTTTGTTTTTTATTAAATTTTAATAAAACCAACATTTAAAATTATTTACACACTTGCACTACACTTTACACGTTCACATATACTTTAACTTGTAGAGCCGCCTTTTAACAAAATAAATTGCAGTTACATAAATAATTCAAAAATATTTAAAAATTCAAAAAATACTATATTTGAAAATTAATTTAATAAAATAAACATTAGAAAAAATTAACTATTGTGATCTAACTTGCAGAGCTGCCTCTTAGCAAAATAAATTACAATTACATAAATAATTCAAAAATATTTAAAAATTCAAAAAATATTATATTTTTAAAATAATTTATTAAAATAAACATTAGAAAAAATTAACATTGTGATCATATATTACCATTATATATATAAATAAATAAAAGAAGTACCAGGAACTTTCCTCACTTGATATTTTGTTAACTTTTTATAAGTTTCAATAATAGGAGGATTAATTTTTTTTTCTAGGATTTAAGGCTTATATATATATAATATTTATATTTTAAAGTTCAATTTAATTTAATTATATAATTTGAAATATTACGAACATAAATCAATATAATTACTTTATTTCCATTTTTCATTTAACTTTTGAAATAGTTTTAAAATTTACAAATTTATTTACATTATTTTATGATTATTTTACTGTTTCAAAATTTATACAATAAAATTAGTATATTCTCTTAAGACATTTTGTGGAGTAAGGATTATTGGTTTGAAAAAAATTCTAGTGAAAGATGATAACAAAATGTTAAGGGAAAATGATGTCTGGAATAAAATTGTTTAGACATAAAATCTATTTAACCTCCTTATCATTAAAATAAAATTAAAAAATTAATTCAACTAAACAGTAACTCATTTTTGGGCCATGGCACAGGTTCCTCTTAAATTAGATTTTATTTAAATAAAACACCTTGTATTTTTTTAATCACAATATAATACATAATATAATATAAATTCCACCTTTAAGTGGTTTTAACAACAGGTAAATATTAAGAACTATGCACTTTTTTCAATTACATCCGACTACTTAATTACATATCGTAGTTTCATTTGATATAAAAGTTAAAATTATATCAACAATATAGATAATAGCTAAGTAGCCCAAAAAATAGCAAAGAAAACTATAACATACATCTAAAATATCAAGCATTAATATTTGAGTCATTAGTGCGAGATTTGTAGTTTGAGCTTTTTCTTCAGGTGGAGAAGGAAGGGTGAAACAAAATCGGCCATGGATGCAAACTGGAAATAGATAAGCATAGAATAGATAACAAACAACCATTGAGGATGTAGGTAGAGTAATATAAAATGTAAGGAGAGAGATAGAGAATGAATGCAACAATGTTAAAAAGATCTAATGATAAAAGAAAATGAAAAATAATGGATAGAGCTATAATATTAAGGAAAGGATTCCAAAGGAACAAAAGGAATATTTAAAAATAAATTATCCACCTAATCTAGGAAATGAATTGTCGAATGAACCTGACATAATAAATGTGACCGCTAAATTATTAGACAATAGTGAACAAAATGAACAAACACTTTGAGAAAAAAGAACAATGTAGAAGAACTACAAGGGGAATTTCAAAAATTGATGCCATCTATTTCTGAAAGAGATTCTAAAGAGAAAAAATCTCATGGTTGAGTATTATAAGAAAATATTTTCATCTTTATAAATATTCTAACAATCCAAAAGCTAGGCTTACTACATACCAATTAAATGGTGAATCCAATATTTGGTGGGAGAATACCAAAATTTCTAATGTAATTAATAAGAAGGAAACAACATGGAAACATTATAAAGAGGTATTTGAGGGTTTAGATATATCTCAAAAACTACTTGTAACCTTTTTCCTTTTAGATTCCATTGAAAAAATGTTATCAAATTAAATTAATATAAGATATTTTAGTTCTGAAATAACATATGGTTTTTGGGCATGTGGTACTAATAATTCATCGTATTGGCCCATGGTGTTATACAAATCATATTTTCAAATTAATAATATCCATTTTCAAGTGGGGGCCAATATTCATAATTAAGAATCTTGTCATATTGTTATAAAATATTTTTAATGTGAAATAAGTTATGATTTTTTGGCATGTAGTATTGATAAGCCATGGTATTGGCCCATGGTATTGTAGCAAAATCTATTCACATGTTCATAATATGAATGAAAAAGTGGGGGTGAATATCTATGGTTAAGGATCTCGTGATAAGCCATGGTATTGGCCCATGCTATTATACGAAAATTTGTTTACAACTAAATAATATATTTGGTAAAGTGGGGGTGAATATCTGTGGTTAAGAAAATTTTTGCGTTGTCAATAAAATATTTTGATTGTGAAATAATTCATGTCTTTCAGGGTATGTTGTATTGGTAAGTCATGGTATTGGCCCATGATATTGTAACAAAGCCTATTTACAAGTTAATAATATAGACTGTAATATGGGGATCAGGCTCCATGGTTAAAAATTGCCATATTGCTATAAAATATTTTGGTTGTGAAGTAAGTTATGGTTTCATATTTTGATTGTGAAATAATTCATGTCTTTCAGGTTATGTTGTATTGGTAAGTCATGGTATTGGCCCATGATATTGTAACAAAACATATTTACAAGTTAATAATATCCACCGTAATATGGTGGTCAGTCTCCATGGTTAAAAATTGTCCTATTGCTATAAAGTATTTTGGTTGTGAAATAAGTTATGGTTTCTGGGAGTATGGTATTTATAAGCCATGGTGTTGGCTAATGGAATTGTAGCAAATATTATTCACAAGTTAAATTAATTGTAAGATGTTTTTCATTTTCTTCAACATTGTTTTTCTTTGATTTCGTTAAAATTTAGTGGGGATTTTTTGGAATGATAATTTTGAGCTCTTCATTTGCACATTAACTGTCTTGCATTTTTTAAAATTTTGATGTCGACATCGGGGATTTTTTTATATGTAACTGATTGCAAGTGTCAACTACTTTGTAGTACTTGCTTGTCACACTATATAAATTATCTATAACAAATTGAGTTTATTAATTTGACTTTTTATTATTAATTGAGCCAAGTGTCCACATGGAGATAGTTTTGTGGTATGAAGATGTAGCAAGTGTCAACTACTTTTGCAGTACTTGTTTGTCACATGATATAAATTATCTATAACAAATTGAATTTATTATTAAATTAATATTTTAACTTTTTATTATTGATTGAGCAAATATTTTAATGTTTACCCTTATCATTTTAACTTTTTATTATTAATTGAGGCAATATTTAAATGTTTAAACTCATTTCCAATATCACTTTTATTTTTTATTATATTTTAATGAAACCAACATTTAAAATTATTTACATACTTACATTACACTATTTTCACTTGTAGAGCCGCCTCTTAACAAAATAATTTGAAATTACATCAATAATTAAAAAAATACTATATTATTAAATTAATTTATTAAAATAAAGATTAGAAAAGGTTAAGTATTGTGATACTGTATTACCATCATATATATATATATATAGAGAGAGAGAGAGAGAAAATAAGTGCCAAGAACTTAACCTTTTATAAGTTTCAATAATAAGGGGATTATTTTTTTATAGGATTTACGGCTTATATTTATAATATTTATAATTTCAAGTTGAATTTAATTTTATAAATATTATGAACATAAATCAATATAATCACTTGATTTCCATTTTTTCATTTATCTCCTGAAATAGTTTTAAAATTTAGAAATTTATTTAGATAATTTTATTTTTTTCTTAAAGATTATTTTACTATTTCAAAACTCATACAATAAAAATTAGTATATTATCTCAAAACATTTTGTAGTGTAAAGATTATTGGTTTGGAAAAAATTCTGGTGAAAGATGATAACAAAATGTTAAGGGACAAAGACGTCTGGAATAAAACCATTTAGACATAATACCTATTTAACCTCCTTATAATTAAAATAAAATATTCGAAAAATAAAATTAAAAAATCAATTCAAGTAAAGAGTAACTCTTTTTTGGGCTGTGGCATAGGTTCCTTTTAAGTTAGATTTTCTTTAAATAAAACACCTTGTATTTTTTTAATCACAATATAAATATTTTGAATGTGAAATAAGTTGTGAATTTTTGGCATGTAGTACTCATAAGCCATGGTATTGTAGCAAAATCTACTGACATGTTCATAATATGAATGGAAAAGTTGGGGTGAATATCCATGGTTAAGGATATCGTGATAAGCCATGGTATTGGCCCATGCTATTATAAGAAATTTTATTTACAAGTTAATAATATATATAGTAAAGTGGGGGTGAATATCCATGGTTAAGAAACTTTCGGCATTGTCAATAAAATAGTTTGATTGTGAAATAATTCATGTCTTTCAAGGTATGTTGTATTGGTAAGTCATGGTATTGGTCCATGATATTGTAACAAAGCCTATTTACTAGTTAATAATATCCACTGTAATATGGGGGGTCAATCTCCATGGTTAATAATTGTCGTATTGCTATAAAATATTTTGGTTGTGAGATAAGTTATTATTTTTGGGAATGCAGTATTTATAAGCCATGGTGTTGGCCCATGGAATTGTAGCAAATCTTATTCACAAATCAAATTAATTGTAAGATGTTTTTTATTTTTTTCAACATTGTTTTTCTTTGATTTTGTTAAAATTTAGTGGGGATTTTTTGGAATGATAATTTTGAGATCTTTATATGCACATTTAAGTGTCTCGCATTTCCTAATGTCGAAATCAAGGTTTTTTTTTTTATATGTAACCAGTTGCAAGTGTCAACTACTTTGTAGCCCAACGCAAAGGACTAGTTTATGAACTGTCTAGACTTCATCAAGACATCCCTAGGGTGCGGAAACTTGGTTCCAGCACCCTCCCATACTACCTCATGTGAGACCTCAGTCCGTGCCCCGTGGACTATTACCAGAAGGTACGGTAGTTTCAGGATTTGTTTGGCTAAAACACTTCTGAACCTGGGTCAGGCCCTAATAAGCCAACAAATGGATCCGTTGCTAAGACCGCGATCTGCCTAAGGGATGTCAGATGTCAGAATATTAGAACCCTACGAAGAAAGAAATTGAAGATTGGTTGGATTAAAAGCTTCATGATTTCGTGATACAGGAAAACAAAACGCCGCAAATATCCAAGAAGAGGTGGTTGGATCGTTAAGTATACACGGAAATCCATGAAATGTTCTACGCAACCTTCTCTTTAGAGTTGTATGATTGGATCGGAAGGCTAGCCGATAGACACGGAAGGTGCAAGCTTGATCAACCAATAGTGTGGATTGCGGAGTTGGTGTGCAGGCTAGAGGCTTCAAATGATAAGATTGCACAGGTAGTAGACCATTGGCTCGATCAGATAATAGGATGGTTTATCACCGAATTTGTGATAGACATGACTATAAGCTACAGCGAAGCAGAAATGCGTTTTCTGAAGGGACCGCGAGGTAAGTACATCAAATCTTTGGATACCTAGATTAAGATGTTGTTATGTGAAAAATGGGTGACGTGAATACATTAATGAGTGGAACGACGTAGAGCAGAAAGGTCTACAAACAATCCTTTAATTTCACCTCCATTTGTGAGCAAGGAAGAGCACACTTGGGTTTCTCCAAGGAGTGCGGTTAGTTTGATAAGGAAATGCATTCCACAGCTACCATCCCCACTTACACCACCACTCATGATGCCTCCTTCACCTCCATCTTCACTCACACCACCTCCACCAAACCAGCAATTCAACATGGTGAGGGCGATCAACCTACCTGTTATTTAGAGTAGGGAACACAGATCTAGATCAGTTTTGGTTTGTATTAAGAGCAGTATGGGAAGCACACAGGGTTACGGATGATAACATTAAGAAGGCCACATTGATAAGCGTTTTGTATGACTGCGCATTGACTTGGTATATCAAGCACTCGAATGATCACCCAAATGCAGGAATAGCGGAGATCCAGATCGCGTCGAACAAAGAATTTAGCAGGCTGAAATCTGAAACGCAGTCGATTATCATATTTAAGGAGATTTAAATGCTTCGAGGTGAAAACCCCTAGGAGTTGGATCATAGGCTAGAAAGTACGATCTGCAAGGCTAATATGACACTGACAGATGCGCAGCACTGTGCGTGGTTTGTGGCATCTTCGACACCACATCTGAGGACGAAGATGTCATAGTAGAAGCTCTATACCCAGGCAGAAGCCTTGGAAATGGCTATGACGTTGCATGAAACATTGATATAGGATCCGGGGTTGGGAATCCAGAAAATCCACGTGCAGCTACAAAACCTATGCTTGGAGATGCAGAGTTTGAAACATGATAGGGCGCACTGGCCAGAAGCATGTGAAGAAGTGTGGTGCATAAAATGTAAAGGCCACAGCCAAGATAAGGACCATTGTCCAGTATTTGTGACCTATTTGACAAGAGAAGGACCAATGTCGTTGAGACCAGAGGCACAAGCAAGGCCAAGTGCAGCACCTACGCTCTAGTGTGCGATCTCTCAGGTGGGAGGAAAGCACACAATAGACAACTGTCACCTATTGCAAAAGTATACAGAGACTCTACAACATCTGTTTTGCAATTTCTGTAGATTAGTGGGCCAAGATGAGCGGACGTGTCAGAGTTATGAGCTAATGATGGATAGGAACCCTTCTTATCAAATGCAGATAGAAACGCGAGGCCTCGAACCAGCCACAACAATAGCACGTGGGGGATTTCAAGAGTGAAGACGAGGATGAGGAGGAATGGGGCCCAGAAGGGGCCATGAGCAGTTAATCTGTTACAATTATGGAGGACCATGACACTACACTTGCAATTGTACCAACCCAATGAGAATATCTTGTCTGTACTGTGAGCAGTTTGGTAATGAAATGGTAGATTTTCCAATGTTGATCACACAAATGAGCGAGAAAAGGGTACTACAGTCTACTCTGACTCAAAATATCCAAATGATGAGGTCTGAACTACGTGAAGAAGACCCCAATGTGAACATGGTGCTCAGAAGCATAGCAACCACAGGGGATGATAAGGGAAAGAAACCTGAGGATGATACATGGGTTCACAAAGCTCCTATGAAGGAACTTGAGTTTGACTTGGAATGCGCAAAGGAAACGTTTATGGAAGCTAAGAAGAGCTTCACGGAGGCCTCTACTTCAGGTAGTAATGATCGACGAGCGCCGGGAATGGATCCTTCTATTCTTACTACCTTTCAAAGACATGCATTAAGTTGCTACATGACAATAAGGTGATTAAAGGATTACATGAGTTGATAACTAGGTGCGCAAGGTCAGGGGAACAACGGTTAGTCTGAAAGCTAGGAAAGCATGCATTGCACACTGGTAGGGAAATGCAGTTGATAGCGCAAATTGGTGAATATGTGATGGATCAGGTCATCCTAGACCTAGGATCAGATGCAAATGTGTTACCAAAGTAGACATGGTAACAGTGGATATCGAAGGTGCGAGCACACAGACTGACTTTGAGGTAATAGAGATTGTGGATGATAGCAACCCCTACCCCATGTTGTTAGGGATATATTAGGCCATGGATATGAATGAAGTCGTCAAACTAAAAAAGCTTAAAATTATTTTCAATAAAAAGTCCCTACACGTACTAGTTCCGCTCGATCCAGCCGAAGGGACGTGCTACATTAAACCTGTGCACGAAGATGATAGTCACGATGAGCTGGATTGCATTTACCAGATAATGGCACAAGACCAGGATCAGGTGAACCCAACTAAAGATGGGATAATCTCATGGTAGTGTGATAGTTCCTATACTTTGGATTCCGTTGAAGAAATACAACATTGGTAGAACCGATTGCACAAAGTTACAATGCTAAATTGCAACATGATGATCTGATCCCTACGGCATGTGATGACTGAAGCAAGGGAAGTCCAGTGGATGATGGGGTAACAAGAATGAATGGACCCTTAGACAAATTTGAAAGTACTCTATCGGAATAGCAGCAGTGCAGATCGCTCGCATGGGTGTTGCACACATATACGTCAGAAGGATATTGGGAATTAGCGCAAATATAGAAGACGATTACGCTTACAATTTGGAAGACCCCATGGTGGAAAAATATAGAACAGCTTGCAAGCACACCCTTGTGAATGGGTACATATTTATATAGAATAGACTGTTCTAGCGCGCAACAATATTACAATAGCAGGCCCAAACAGGATGCATTGGAGGAAGAAAGGGATCGCTCTACCAAGTGTGTAGGGGAAAGCATTCGCCGAGGTATGAAAAGTCATGAACAAGGATCAGCGAATACCATGTAAAAAAAGGAACCTGCATGCCCCAGTGGTCATATGGGCATCTACGGCACTATGCAAGAACCTGGCTGCGAAGTTGAGTCCAAGGCTGCAGAATGGTATAAGAACTGAGGTCCTTGAAGAACCTCTGCAGAAGGCTGTGGACATAAAGAGAATAGTGCATGAAGTTCGAACTGAAGAACTCATAAGACCATGCAAAGAATAATATGAAGGGATTTAGGAAGCTATTCGGTAAGGGATGTGCAACTTCGGGAACTAGAAAGAAACAAGACACTACTCCAAACGAAGAATATGATGCTGGGCGCAGAGATTAAACGGCTAGAAAAGGAACTAAAGGAGGACTTTCTCAACAAAAAACCTAGAAAGTTGCAGCCAGATATGCGCAAACCTAAGGATGAATTGAAAGAGTATGACCACAAGGCAATTGGTCGAATTCCATGGTTAAGGCAATGCATCACTCTCAAGGGAAATCAGGATAGCACACTACTTCCAGTAGCGTGCATAGCAGCGACAATAAATACCATGTCATGGGTTGCTCATCAAGACACAATATCGATGCACCAAGGGGGTGCGACCACCTAACTAACCGAAGAAGAGACAGTTTGAGCGTGCCAGACAATTGAAAGAGAGTGCAAGACTATAAAACAAATCGTTACGGAGTTGTGTGATAGCAAGGGTGCGAACAGGGTCGATATGTCACAAGGGTCGTGGTCATGTAGAAGGGGCTATGCTATCATGTGGATAAACAAGGAAGTGACCATTGACATCACTGTTGATGACAAGACATCCGAGTTAAGGAAAAAAGAAGTGGGTGGTGGGGATTTAAGACATAAATTTAGAACTAGATTTGAAACGATCTGCCCGCAGTATAACATTAATGAGCTAGAATATGGGTGGACATTTAAATTTGAATTTCAATGGGCCTATAAATCACAGATGGCTCTCCACCAAACAACCCTTGGCATGTTCAAATAAAATTGTTGCGTTATCAAGCAGGTATGAAACTAATGAATGATGAGGTCGTAAGAGCAAGCTCGTGGTTTGAAGCATTACCGAAGGATACACAGGAGTGCTTGATCAGAATCATGTCAACAACCAAGGGAGCCACGTGGAGTCATACGCCACCGATAGGGGATGCACTAGAAATCCCTAAATCACCCCAAATGCGGAGGCCTAAGAAGGACCCACAGGTAGCAAGACTGCTCCATATCTCTTTGCGGAATCTGCAGTTTATAAAACTGTCGATGGAAGAAAAGGGAAAAATAGTTAATATTGAGAGTGATGATGAGGAACAAGATCATCTGACCTTTGTCAAAGAGGTGGAACCAGAGGAAGAGATGGGAGAAGATATCCATCTAATACGTACTACAGTAAAACTGCACAAGTATGTCCCTTCATCGAAAGAAAGGGTAAAGGTACCTAATGACTTGGATGTCACTAAAAGCACACTTAACACTGCATCCCTCCCCGAGAGGGTTTTGTTCAATGGAGTGGTTGTGGGCCACATTCCCACTATGAAGTTTTAAGACTAGGACCTTGTGGATAGCGAGAAGTTTCGTCATTTGGAAACTAGCGAGCTAATGGAGCAAAGCACAGAGGGGGCCGTTACAACACTACATCTGCAGACGTGGCTACGTGGGGTGGAGGAGGCCAGACTACTCCACCTCCTATCAATTCCATGCTTTCATCGAGCCCCAATCACGATATTTGTCATCAAGAAACTGCTCTTCCTGGTGCGTGATGGGTACTTATGGCTAGAAGATCCCATTCCCATAATAACAGAGCTCATTCATAGGATTTCTCGACTTCCCTGTCCAGGAAGGAACGTTGTGGAAATAGCTGGCACAAGTGGCAACTTGACAATTGTGGAGGCCATGAAAATGAAATATAAGTTGGAGAAAAAGCAGCGGGGGTACATTATTACTAGTATTCAAGCTAAAGGGGTCTACGTTGCTACCTAGTCGTTGGCAAGAAAGGTGATGAGAAAATGCTGGGGCAATGTACCAACAACGGTCATCATGCTAGCCGAGCAAAGCGCAGAAGGGGTATAGTTCAATTGGGTGTAGTTCCTCCATGATGAGTTCTTGACAAACTATAAGGAGGCAAAAGACCAAGGTAAGACCCTCTACTATGCGTGGTTTCTCTTATCCATCCTATTGGTCATAGGTGAACTACATGAGGATAGTTAGTTTCCTCCCCTTGACCAAGATTGTACATAGGTAGAAAAATATGTGTCGCTATGGGCGATGAAAGATGTTACAAGAATGTGAGAAGCCAGGATCTTCTGGATATTGATGGAGGAAAGAATACGACCGAGGATTAACAAATGACTGTGCCTATCCGCCTCGGTATATGACTGTGTGAAGAGCTTTACAGATTTTAAATCAGATATGCACCATAGGTATATCAGGGCACGAAAGGATCCAGAGCAGAAATGGACCACGCTCCCATTCATCACAATAGATGACGATGTCTTCACAGTGCTCGACACATAGCCATAAGAATGGCATGCGCCAGATGCGATGGTGCGCGATGAGATGGAGATTGAAAGATAGAAGGTTGTCGCAAAGTTTCTAGCACAACATGAGCATAATGAATAGCTAGTTGATGAAGTACGGGCATCCCGAGAGGCAGCGAAGGCCACTGCAGAAAAGGCAACAAGAGGAGGCACCACTACAATAGAATAAGATAGAGGTCTGAATGGGACCACAGGACCTGGGATAGATAATATGCCGGAAGGTGTGGACCCAAGGACCACATCCACACACTTAAAATGGCTACACGTGATAGAAAAAATAGGGCCACAAAAGAAGAACAAGGCATCCAAGCTGGATGGGGAGCCTATCACACTGAATGAGGGTGACCTATGTGACATCCGTGATAGAGTTTGCGAAGTCACCAGGGAGGCGCTCCAAGAGGCAATGACAGAGCAGCAGATTTTGTTGGGAGCACTCACAATGCAACTTCAAGAACTTCAGGTGCGGCCTCCACAACAGGTAATGGTTGCCGCCTACGGGGCTATGGGTACATCAACAAATTAGCAGTTGCTACGGGCCAAAATGGCTAATATTGTCGCGTTGCCAGAAGGAGCACTAATAGCAGACAACGTGGAGGACAGAGCCGTGGTAGGACGGCTCACGGGACTTGGCTTAAACTTGGCTACCCCCCCATGAGAAATATTATAACAACAACAAGATGGAGTGACAACAGAGCTCCGCACTAGGGAAGGACGCACAATATAGTTGCTTAGTGAACAACGAATCAACATTGAGTAGCTAAGCCTCCAATGCGATGAAGCAATAGCACAAACTTGGTAGTTGGAGTAAATCGTTGAGGAAACATGTAGCCACGTCCCCGAGCTCAAGATTGCAGCAGACTTACCAGTAGGCTTAGGAATCCACAAATTGGCCAGTGGGTTCCACAAGGCGAAGGAAAAGGAAATGAGGATCTAGTTGGACCTCAACTTTCAGATCGCGACACTGAGGCTGAAGGCGCAACCCGCTACACCGCTGGAGGTCAGAGAATAGTGACACCATGCCATTCAAGCAGGGTTGGAAGTAGTAGAGTGTGCCATACAGGATTGCACTGGCTTGCTCGATAAGTCACTCGTCACTCTCACTTCACTATAGGAAGACCCAACACTCCAACGCCTAGAGACAGTGTTAGGTCCCTATACTACCAGTGTAACCCCTTATAGTTATTAGTACAACCCCCTTATTATATTATTGTGCCCATGTAGTCCCCATATTGTTATTATTGTGCCCCATAGAAGCCCACTATTGTTATTATTGTGCCGTTACATTATTATTGTTATCTTGGCTCTGATTATATTATGACCCTTTAGACTCCTATATATAGAAAGGGGGCCTTGTCATTTGTATCATCCAAGAATTGTTTATTTTTGTAATGTAAATGAGGTTGCCCCCTCCAAGGGGCTGAATTCTAAGGAGTTCAACTATCTTTTCTATCATTTTGTGAGCTAGTTTCATAACATTTGGTATCAAGACTTTGGATTCTAGGGTTTCACTACTCTAAACATGTCATCATGGAATTTGCAATATAACTTTTTTTCTGCGATGTTTCAGACTCTACAAAAAAAACCCATCTGGGTTGAAATCATTCTGAACCATGGGTCTGATTTTTAGATCTTTTTGCGCTATATTTGTGGATATATGATCTGAGGAAGTTGGCCTTTTTGCAGACTCCCGAATTACATTCCAAACAGGTGACCTAGGAAAAACTTTCATAACTTTTGTTTTGAGCATCAGACTAAAATTTTGTAAGAAGTTATAGAAAGAGAATGGACTATAGTTTCTTGTGTATATTTTTTAGATCCGAAGGTAGAAACAGTGACACATGGCACTTGATACAAGTTTTATCTTCTTAAAAGATATATAGTCAAGTCATCTTGGGAGATTGTGCATAACTCTTTATTGGAGAATATAAATTTGATCAGACTGGTGGCACTAGAAAGAGGATGCAGAGAGCTACTACAAGTCACAATTTCAGAACTTAAAGATCAGAAAATATAGAGTTAAAGTCATTTCAAGATCGAGCTCCTAAAATCAGGAAAAAAATGAGATGAGGAGGTTTGATGGCAAGGATCGGTAAATTGGATACTACAGATGGAGAAATATTTTGATCTACATGGGGTACCACTGTTACAAAAGATATGTATTGCATCTTCATATTTAGAACAAGATCAATTTTTATGGTATGAAGGGCTTTTTTCTCATAAACAACTTGTTACCTGGTCAATTTTCATGGAGGAAATTATAGCACATTATGAGAATACAAAGAGCAACACCTTCTTTAGAGCAACGCCACAACAATTGGAAGAAAAAAGAGAAAAAAGGCTTTGTTACAAAGTGGAGAGAAAAATTATGGAAACAAATAATTATACCCCTCATAACTATAAAGATGGAATTTTTGTTTCTCCTAGCCTTCCACAACCTACAGGGGTTACACCACAAAAATTAGAAGAAAAAAGATAAAAAGGACTTTGTTATAATTGCGATAGCAAATGCACTAAAGGTCATAATTGTTCCAAGAATAAATTATTATACATAGAGTATGAAGAGGAGGAATAAAAGGGTCAAGAAATATCAAAAGAAGAGGATATACATGAGTACGCAACCCTAGAGAAAGAAGAAATGAATCCGACCATATCTTGTAAAGCATTGGGAAGAAGTACCACTCCTCAAACTCTTAAGATAGAAGGACATATCAAGAAGAAAAAAGTTAGAAGTGAAATATCACATCAAGAAAGAAGATATGAATCCAACCATATCTTGTAATGCATTGACCAGAATTACCACTCCACAAATATCTAGATAGAAGGACATATCAAGAAAAAAAATGTTCAAGTGAAAGATCACATCAAGCATCAAGAAATGAATCCGACCATATCTTGTAAAGCATTGGAAGAAATTATCACTCTTCAAACTCTCAAGATAGAAGGATATATCAAGAAGAAAAAGGTTCAAGCAGTGAAAGATCACATCGATCATCAACAACAAATTCTCCAGCTTTTAAAGGATAACACCACTTTGGTGCAAAATCGAATGAAACAGGTAGATCAACATCATAGTGAAAAATGTTTTGATGTAGGTGATCGGGTATTTTTACTGCTACATCTCAAGCAAGCTATTTATGAGAAGGAAATGTTGGCAATACTACATGCACTTAAGAAATGGCCACCTTACCGAATGGAAAGATACTTCAAGGTAAAAATGGATCATGATAGTCCTAAATACCTTTTAGAACAACTATTATCTTTAGAAAAATAGAAAAAATGGGTCACAAATATGTTGGGTTATGACTTTCATAACATCTATAGAAAAGGGAAGCAAAATTTTGTTGCAGATGCACTCTCAAGAAAGGATGAGGATGTGGAAGCATTGTTTTGCGCTATTTCTATTATCCAACTAGATTTGATAAATGAAGCAAGGGATGAATGGAAGAAGGATGAAGAACTAGGGCCACTCATTCAAAAGTTGCAGAAGGTCCCAATTTAAACAATATTGCCAGAACTTGAAGAGGAAGGAAAAAATCATATTAGAACTTAAAGAATTCATAGAAATAAGAACCTAACAGCTACAAAATCGATCAATTTTAGTGTATCTCATAAAGTGGAAGAACTTACCTGCTGAAGATTCCACATGGGAGGACAAGAATTATGTACAGAAGAATCAAGAACTACTCAAGCATTGAAGGCAACACTTTTTGAAGGAGAGGGGCATGTTAGGTCACTATACTACTAGTGTAACCCCTTATTGTTATTAGTACAACCCCCTTATTATATTTTTGTGCCCATGTAGTCCCCATATTGTTATTATGGTGCCCCATAGAAGCCCACTATTGATATTATTGTGCCCTTATATTATTATTGTTATGTTAGCTCTGATTATATTATGACCCCTTAGACTCCTATATATAGAAAGGAGGCCTTGTCATTTGTATCATTCAAGAATTGTTCATTTGTGTAATGTAAAGGAGGTTGCCCCCTTGAAGAGGTTGAATTCTAAGCCGTTCAACTATCTGTTCTATCTTTTTGTGACTTGGTTTCATAATGGACAGAAGCGTAAGAGTTGCAGCAGGCTTACGACAATATTTGGGGGATCGTGCAGACAGTCACCCTTACTCAGTGGCTGGCCAAGATGAGGGAATCTGAGGCCTTAAAGGCCCAGGTGGACGCTGCACATAAAAAAGAAATAGTGCTTAAAGAACGTATCTAGCCTTGGCTAGAGGAAGCATTCACGGTCACCGCCAAGATCGAGGGAAAGTTGGCACACATGCAGGGCGTATATGCACTTAGGCAAGGACATGCACTGGACAATCAAACATCAAAGATACATGCACAACAGGTACAACAGATAGCAAAATAATGTGTTGCGGACGTAAGCGAAGCGCAGAGATTATTGGATGAACTTCGCATGAACATCACTGCACCAGCCAAGTGACTTAAGACGAGTCACGAAGATTATGTTGGGTGCCTGTTGGGCAAGGGATCCCTCGCATAATGGTTTTGGGGCTTAAAGCCCACATTTTTAGGTAATGGTATTATAAAGGATCCACAAAGTGCGAAGAGCAAAAAGTACAATAACTCAAGTCAAAGGGTTGTCTGCCCGAAAATAATGCAAGATAATAGAAAGAGAGTTGACCTGCCCATGGTCGGCAAACCATGGGAATGTATAAATAGAGCAAGGTTCTAGGTACAAAGGTCAGTTTTTTAGTAGGTTTTGTTTAGATCTGAAAGTATATGGGTTTCTGAAAGTGATAATCGCTTTGAGTCTGTAAGTCCAAGTTGAGGGTTGTAGTTGTAGAAGAAGCTCTGCAGCTATGTGCACAGAGGCCTGGTAGAGTCCGCAGCTATGTGCGCAGACCCTTACAACTGAGTGCGCAAGATGGAATTGAATTGTACTAGAACGAAAGATCAATAAAAGGTAAGTGTTTCTGAAATATTATGCATCTGCTCATAAATCTATGTGGTTATTCTTTTGTTATGATTTATGCATCTCTTTAAGGTTTACGTTTACGCGTTTGTCTATTTATGTTGAATGGTAAAGGAAAACGTTGGGCCCACTTAATTTAGCTCAAGATCTATAATACTAATAAGTACTATAGAGTGTAAAGACCAGTCATGCTTGTCATCCAAACCACACAAAGGTAGTTGCATAGGGAAGGCAACTGTGCAAAAGTAGACCAGCACGAAGGACTGGTTCGCGAACTGTCTAGTCTTGATCAAGACATCCCTAGGGTGTGGAAGCCTGGTTCAAGTTGAATTTATTTTTACTATATAATTTGAAATATTACGAACATAAATCAATATAATTCTCGATTTCCATATTTTTCATTTATTTATAATATTTATAATTTCAAATTGAATTTAATTTTACTGTATAATTTGAAATATTATGAACATAAATCAATATAATCACTTGATTTCCATTTTTTCATTTATCTCTCGAAATAGTTTTAAAATTTACAAATTTATTTAAAACATTCTGTAATGTAAAGATTATTGGTTTGGAAAAAATTATGGTGAAAAATAATAACAAAATGTTAATGGACAAAGATGTCTAGAATAAAACCATTTAGACATAATATCTATTTAACCTCCTTATCATTAAAATAAAATATTCGAAAAATAAAATTAAAAAATTAATTCAAGTAAACAGTAACTCTTAAGTTAGATTTTCTTTAAATAAAACACCTTGTATTTTTTTAATCACAATATAATATATAATATGAATATAAATTCTATCTTTAAGTGGTTTTAACAACAGGTAAATATTAAGAACTATGTGCTTGTTTCAATTGCATCTGACTACTCAATTACATATCGTAGTTTCATTTGGTATAAAAGTTAAAATTATATCAACAGTATAGATAATAGCTAAGTAGCCGCAAAAACAACGAAGAAAATCAACCAGTATTATTGTTTGAAATTATAACATACATCCAAAATGTCAAGCATTAATGTTTCAGTCATTAGTGTGAGATTTTTGGTTTGAGCTTCTTTGGAGCATTTTTGAGTTGGTAAGCAATTTCTTCAGGTGGAGAAGGAAGGGTGAAACCCATGCACTCACGAGTGATTGGATCCATTTTTTGAGGCAGAGACAACAACGATATAATGACGTTGTCAAATTTTGGTGGGACGAGTTCCATGGCAGATTTTGTATGACAAGGAGGCACCACTCAGATATCGTGAATCCGTCTTTAAAGTCACCCAACGCCGCTGGAACAATGAATAATAGCTTCATAGTATTACTAGTGTTTTATTAAGTTGCAGATAAAACAACTCGTATTTTTATTTATTTCCTAGGTTTCAGATTTTTCTCTTTGATGGGACGAGTTTCATCGCCGATTCTGTATCACATGTAGGCACCACTCAGATATCATGAATCTGTCTTTA
Organism: Pinus tabuliformis; assembly: GCA_031772625.1. NCBI lineage: Eukaryota > Viridiplantae > Streptophyta > Pinopsida > Pinales > Pinaceae > Pinus > Pinus tabuliformis. The sequence goes on from CM062818.1 coordinate 1,240,688,454, forward strand.
AAGTCACCCAATGCCGCTGGAAGTTCCAATGAATATTGTGCCTATCAACACAAAGTCAATCATTATCTGAAACTATTATTCATTGAAGCTTCCAGCGGCATAGGGTGACTTTAAAGATGCATTCACGATATATGAGTGGCGCCTACATGTGATACAAAATCGGCCATGAAACTCGTCCCATCAAAGAGAAAAATCCCAAAATTAGTAAATAAATAAAAATACAAGTTGTTTTACCTGCAACTTAATAAAACACAAGAAAGACTGAAACTATTATTCATTGGAGATTCCAGCAGCATTGGGTGACTTTAATAACGGATTCACGATATCTGAGTGGTGCCGTCATGTGATATAGAGTCGGTCATGAAGCTCGTCTCACCAAAATTTGATAACGTCATTTTATCGCAGTTGTCTCTGGCTCTAAAAATCGATCCAACCACTGGTGATTGCATAAGTTTCACAATTTCTTAAAATCACAACTCTCATTATAATCGTTAGAAACCAATATCTTGAAATCAGATTTTTCGTTCAGAAATTCCCAACGCTCAAAATAAGAAATCAAATATTTTGCCGAGAAAGTAAAATACTTTAACGGTCAAACATAAAATACGAAATGGTACAAATCCTCAAATGTAGTCGATAAAACAAATGAAGACGTTAAATTTTCACATCAAAGCATAATACTTTAACCATCAAATACAAAATACCAAATGCAATGTCAGAAATGATCGAAATCCTCAAAACGTTAAATTTTAATGGAAGCAACGTAAATTCTTCCTAATTAAAGCTTAAATTTCGAGTTCAAAATTACTAGAATTCAAACTTGACCGAAAGTAACTTTTCATCAGGAATTAAATAGATACATAGGCAAAAACATATTCCTAATTAATAGGAATTGAATGTCAAATAAAGAGCAAATCATAACTAAGAACCTATTCTCCATTAATTTCTAACATCCCCCTTAATGGAGAAAGGGATTTTTAAACACAACTAAAATGTCCCTAATCAAATCAAACTTTAGTCTTCCTAGTGGCTTAGTGAATTGTGGTTCCTGTGTGGGAAGATCAACAGTAGTTGTAAGCCTATTAACAACCTCTAGAGAGTGCAGGCTCATGTCCATATTGACAAGTACTTTGAAATAGTGTGCTATATGTACTGAATTCATCAACTTCAGAAGCACTTCAACAACAATTACAGGATTGTTTTCAACCAATTCAGGGAGACAACGTGGAGACAACCCACAGTGATAAACAAGCTTTGGATCAGCTTCAAGCTCCATGAGGACCCTTTGCTGTTGTGTAGGCACAAGTGCTCCTTTTAGAGCTTTGCCTATCAAATCCCTAACAGCAGCTCCACGACTAGTGTCAGCACACATGCCTTTATCCCAGAGCAACTCATGATTGTTATCACGTGTAAGCCACAATAACTCTCCATTTTGTTCAGGAAGCCTGGGTGGGACTGGCCTAATCCATGGTGGTTCAAATCCTTTCAATGATGTATTATGAATCAGGTCAGCTGCTGTTGTCTCTCTATTTCCACCACCTATTCGATATTTACCTAAGGGAGTGGATTCTGGAGCCTCCTCACATATGTCAGGTAAAAAGCAATGGTTCAGAAATTTTAAAGAATCCAACACTGCAGTAAACGTCTATCTTGGAGATAATAGTGGGTACGAGATCAAGGGACATGGAGATTTCCTTGTTACTCTGCCTGACGGTAAGATCAGGAATGTATCTGATGTGTGGTATGTTCCTGGCATTAAGAAGAACATGATTTCTGTGTCCAAGATTACAGATCAGGACCTCAAGGTAGAATTTTTTAAATCTTATTGCATTATTAAAGATTTGTTGGATCAGATGAAGCCCATTGCTACAGGTATTCGCATAGGAGGACTCTACAAGTTGGATGTGAAAAGTATGCCTCAACAAGCCTTGATGACGTCAAATAAGTCTACAAATGAAGACGAACTCTACAAGTTGGCTCAAGAAATAAATACCTCAGAAGTTTCTTCTATATGTGAAGACGGAAATGAGTCTGCCTTTGTGGACATTAAGCCGGTCAATGATGTTGTTAAGGCCAAACCTGTGGACACCCCTATTGAGGTTGATGGTGGGATAGACGATTGTTACAAAACAGAGGATAGCGCCGGACAATTTGACAAACAGTTGTCTGCTCTGGAATCATATCTTGGGTTGTCTGAGTATTCTATTGCTAAAGCAAATCAGTGTATAGAAGATGCAGGTCACTCTGCGGGCTCCTTTCCAGATGAGCAGTGTTTCCTGGAACAATGGATCTTGGGAGATCTGCCAAATTCAGGAACAATGGATCTTGGGAGATCTGCTACACGTTTTTGCTACGACCAAAAAAAACAGAAAACCGACTGTAAAAACCAATGAAAGTACAGAGGAAGCTGATACAACCCAAATGAAAAAGAAACCAACGCAATTTAGAGAAGATGAAACGAATGAGATGAATCTAGCGTAATGTTGGCTTTATATCATTTCCATGTGAAACGGCCGTAAGCATTCTAACGTTTACTTTCTATATATCATTTCAATTTGAAACGGTTTTAAACATTGTAACGTTTAATTTCCATGTATCATTTCCATTTGAAACGGTCATAAGCATTCTAATGTTTACTTTATTATTATCAAATCCACTACCATCTCCTTCGAAAAATTGGTCGGAATACAGCTTTCTGTATGGAATGGGATGAGGGAGTTGACAATTTACATTAAACCGGAATGGAATGGGATGAGGGAGTTGGAAAATCGCTTAGAGAATCCCCTTTTACATTAAATCTGATTGGGAGGTTTGTTGGTTTTGTTTTTTTTATTATCAAATATGAAATTTAAATTTATATTTAGATCTTCTTTCATCTTTATCTTTACATTGAGATCTTTTTTATTCTAGAAATTAACCCAAAAAAATAGAGCATAATTTTGTTCTATATTATTAATTTTATTTATTATTTATTGTTATAACATTATATCTTATTATAAAAATTAGATAAATCTTTCATATTTACATTTTGCAAAAAATTATTATCAATTAACTTAATTTAAATAATTGAAAAAAAATACAAATTATATTTTTAACAATTAATAAATATATTATTATTTAAATTATTACTTAAACTTCTTTTTATAAACAATTTAACTTTTAGTTACTTGACATAAAAATAAAATGCAGAAAAGTCACATGGATTGTTAGAGGTATAGTCTAAGTGCCATTCTCTCAGTAAATAGATATGATGGTTTTTCTTTAAAAATGAATATTACCTTAGGATACCATATTGCTATTCACTTTACTAAATAAAAGTACGAAAAATAAATTATGAGAAAAATAAGTTATTACTAAAATTAATGTTTTTCTTTAATCTTTTAAAATTTAAATCATAATGTTTTGAGATGTTTTTCATTAAATTTTGTAGAATCTGATTTTGGAGATTTATAGATCATTTTTGTTTCATTTTTCAAATCTAAAAAGGGACATACCTTTAAGACCAAATGTTTAAGAGCATAAGAGTGGTAAGGTCCATAGGCATATGCCTTGCAAGATAAGAGTTGGGAAAGGTGAGGTATAGAAATCCTAGGAATCAAAGAAAAAGATTCGGAGAAACTAACTCAAAAAAAAAGAAAATAAGAATAATTGATTTTAATACTAATATTAATAATTAATTGTATAGTTTCTATGAATAATATATAAATAGAATAGAGATGATAGGAGTACTCATAATAAAATTAGATAATTAATATAAAATAATAAATGAGTAGAATAATTAGGTGATTAATAGTATTAACATATTAGATATAATAATAATAGTAATAAAAGGAACTAAAAAACAGAATAATAATGTGTAATATGAGTGATAAGGTTTTGGATGGTGACTCCATCCAATATCACGGATCACAGACTCACCATTTTTTGGATGGTGACTCCATCAATCATCAAGGACCACAGAGTCACCATGTTTTGGATGGTGACTCCATCCATCATGAAGGACCATAGAGTCACCATGCGAAAGATTGGAAACCTTGGACAAATCAACTATTAAGGTTTCCAATAACTAATAAAATGACTTAAAATCATATTATCATAATGATAAAATTAGAAAATGTACAAAAGACATAATGTAATTAGAGATATAAACTCTAGTGCACCTTCAAATTTACACACTAATTTTTTTTTGGCTTATATTTAATCTAGTAATAACATGTTATCATCATGAAGGTGAAGTGAACTTTCCTCTTAAACAAGCATTTGGAAGTTCCGAGTTCATATAGAGTTAGTTTTCCCCTCTAAATGTTTCTAAATGGTTTCCATAAGTAAAATGGTATAGAGACATTCTTGGATGAAGATTCATTCTCTTTTATTTTTTGAAAAACAATAATTCTCTCTATCTAAAATAGGATGAGATTTCACTATGTGTTCCACAACATTTAAACAACTTTTGAGTCTCTATAATATCCCATCGCAATGTGGTATGGCTTCCCCTTGAGAATAAAATAATGTGTTTGGGGATTATTAAGACATTTCATCATTTCCACCTAGCCCTACTAAAACTCAAGATATGTTTAATGTGAATCATGCTTATAACTCATATTAAACTCGATACCTCACATCATATGACATATGGACGTCTTTGTTATAGCTCACAACCTCCACTATACATTTTAGACCCTTTTTCTTGAGTCACTAATGGTGAACATAGTGTGTGGGTTCACTTTCTACATGTCAAGTATAGAGACATGGTTAGCCATCCATGTAACAAAGCCACAATACGATGTCTCAGATGAGACAAGGTAATTGAATGGTGTTTTTTAAGCACTACAACAAATTGGTGAGATTGACTGCAATCCCATACTTGTCATTTGACATTGCTTGATTTTTGCAGACAAATATTTCCATATCGGTAGACTAGTGTTTCAGCAATACACTTATTTGATTATTCATGTCACCTTATTTTTACAAGGTGCATGACTTTCAATTCACCCTATGAAATTAGCTCAGGCTGCAATGGTAAGTGAAGATTAGTCAAATGTTATTAGATTAATTTATGTTGCTAAGGATTTTATAAGTTTTATATTTTTCTTATTTTGTTATCATACGTGAGGAAAGTAATTTCAAATAATGATTTTTTCCAATGAGACATTCAATAAAAATTATCTAGCTAACATTTGATTCGGTATTACAGGTGTTTGAGATGACATAAAAAAAATAACATGTTATCCATTACTATCACAAGTTGCTTTAACTTTTGGTTTCTGAACATAAGTTTACTTTAGTTATGGTTGAAAGGTCTCGAAACTTTAAATTTCAAAAGTAATATTGTAATAAATATTGTAGACAATTTTATTTTATTAATAATAAATAAATAGATACAATTTGATGAGCGATGTTTATGAGTATGGATTTTAGATTTTATATGAGGTGGCTCTACTTGATTTATGACAAGCTATGAATGGAAAATACAGAGTCGAGGAATTTTTATTCTCTAAAAATAAATTTGAAAGGGGGATAAACAACATATATTCAGGGGGCATGTATCACAAAAGGGATATGGCCTCATGGTGGAACAAGTCCTAGGAAATAAATAGTTGTTAGTGGGATATTTTCCACATGTTATGAGGCTACGAAGGATCAACAATGAATTTATAAGTACCCGAGGAAGAGAGAGGAGTCTCATGTTGTGAGAGAATAAGTGAAAGGTTGAGCTTGATCTCTGAATACCACCATCTAATACTTGAAAGTGAAAATCCACAGAGCTAAAATAGGTGTGAGGAAATCATCTCTATAAAATCACAACCCAAGGCTTAGGGTTGTGTTGGTAAAGAGATTTGTCTTATTAATCTACTACAGATAGGTGGAACATCCCCCATAGATTTGTATCATCCATATGGTTGTTGGTTCATCCCATCCTTAATGCATGTGTTCAAGTAGTGATTTCAATTCATCACTATTGATGTTACATGTAAGATATATTAAATCATGCAGAAGTTTATAAAATAAGGTTGCTTAGAATGCTAGTGCCTTTTTAAGAAAATTGACAAAAATGAATATCTTGTAGGCTTTACTACCAATCATTATAACCTTTAAGAGAAGGTTATTATCCCACCCAAGAATGTCATATCAATCTTATTGTCTACAAATTTTCAACGTTAAAAAGAAATATGGATAATATATAAAGCTAAATGGTTGTTCACTAGATTGATGGGAATTTGAATGGTTGATGGGAAGGGTTAAAAAAAATATACACTATAAAAAGAAATTAGATTTATGTCTTGCATATTAGGAAATACCAAGATAGTCCCAAATGGAAGCCACTTGAATTTCGATAAAATTCTAAATCTTCCTTCATTGCTTGTCCAGAAAGAATATGCCAGGCCTAGAATATTACATGTGGAAGGATTACACATCCTCCTAGACTTAACACAAATGTGATGTATTAGATTAAATTATAGATATAAGTGACAAACGTATTGAGAAGAGTATATGCCAAAACTATAGCATAGGGATAAACTCAATGTTGTTTATTGAATATCATAAAACAAGGGAACTAATGGTAATAACATTTATGAATGGAAGCTAAGGATAAATGTAAAACCTATGATGTTTCCTACAAGAAACTATTTAGACCATGCAAACTCCATGAATCAGAATAAATCCTTGAGCACACCAATTAAAGGGCAAGTTACAACCTAGAAGCATGATATTCTTAGGAAAGGTGGGATGCCCTATGAGGTATGTTGTGTCGATAACTAAGAAAAGTGGATACAAGGATAAACCTAGCGTGCAACTATTCACTCCAAAAGCAAGAAAAAAACAAATTTTATGCATTCCTAGAGTTTTAGCCACAATGGAAAAGTAAAACCACATTCCTAATGTGAGAAAAACATGGTCATGGTTCCTTAAATACAACCCTAAATTTATTTTTATTATCAACATCTAGCGGGGGCAGGGGAGGGGCCAAAACTCAAATAAGATCCCAAACTCAAAAGTGTGGAGAATAATAAACAATGCGTACACTTTATATTAGAATTTATACACATTTAGAGTGTTGTAAACAGAATCAATATTATATAATGGAATAATGATAGGGCTATGGTATGATACCCTTACCCTCTCCATTGCTAAATAGACTCACAAAAGAACCCATTAGTAAATAACCATAAAACAATATTAAACTAAATGATGTCTTTCCATTTCTCCAAGGGAATGGATAAGTAATATGATAAGTATGAAGAACGGGATCCTAGTGTGTTAACCCTCTTTGACGTATTTCATTACAAAAAAAATGTCTTACGGAGACCCAATAACCATATAAACTAGAGATAGCTGAAAATGAGTCCATTCACAATAAGTGAAAATAGAAGCCATGCAAGGAGATGGTTGAAAAACAAAGCAAGGGAAGGAAGTTATCATTATCTGATCATCATACTAAGGGAAAGTATTTGGGAAGTACGTCCATGGGACGACATACATCCCCTCCTTAGTTTATATCTTAGCATTATCAGAAACTCACCCCCAAATAACGAACCTCCTGCCCAAACCATGCCAAGAAGAATTTAGTGTCTTAGAAAAATGAAAAGAAAGTGAAAAATAAAAATAGATAGAAAAAAAAGGTAGTTATTACCCACCTTGCTTCCCATTCCTTTCAAATCCTCTACATAGTGTAGGAAAGATAAAGTTAATCCAATTTTACATTTCATAGAAAGAATAAAACTTGATGTGGGTAATCTCGGTTGATTGCAATCTGAGATTTGGGATGCATAAGAGGGAAGGGGGAAAGCTAAAAATAAAATGAAGAAAATGGATTGTAGGAAATTAGTAACGGAATGAAGGAAAACAATTCACAGAGTCAAAAAAAAATTGGGACAATAGTAATGAAAACTCTAGAACCATAACTTTGAAAGGATATGTTCAAAACCTAATTTCAAAATGTGCTTACTGAGGAAGCCAGTCCATTTTCCACATTTCAATTACCTATTAAGCTTCAGATCACCTTTGTTAAAAATGACAAAAAAGGTTTCTATTAAGCCCATAGAAAACATTGCATTTAGGACAAGAAGGGGAATCAACATTAGTCAATTATTTAAGAGCCGAAATACCATTTGAGCACATGAACATAGTGATAAGTAAGCATAAATTAAACCCAAGTGTCATGCGAGACACTACATCGAACACATATCCCCCTGGTATAACATAAAACCTTGTTGAAATCAATTGAGGGAAAGGGAAAACCATATGAGGGTGGGGTTAGCATATAATCTTCCCCATTGTGCCTCAATGAGTCACCAAATAACATGGTAGAGTGAATTTTTTTATCAAAATTTATAAGGTAACAAAAGTCAACCTATAGTCAATAATAAACTTAGATAAGGACAACTCATAAGCTAAGTTATATCTTGTGTTAAAACCAAAAAAAAAAAATTAGGAGAGCTATTAAGAGAGGTATCAGAAATGGTATCAAACAACTTGTTTACAACACTTGGACCTACATGGGCGTAAAATAAAAATATAATAACTAATAAGTTTTATTACAACTCTTACATGTTAAATGGTTGAGGAGGGAGAAGGAGAGGCTCTGTATTGAAGCCGTGAAGGGAGGGAACATCATTGAGGTAAAGAATCATGAAAAGGGATATCTATTGAAATACTAATCTCTAGGAATCATGATATCCAAGATATGTAGTAATTCCTTTAAGAAACTATTAACGGGATGAAAACTAGAAATAGATAAGCATAGAATAGATAACAAACAGCTATTGAGGAGGTAGGTAGAGTAAAATAAAATGTAAGAAGAGCAATAGAGGATGAATTCAATAATGTTAAAAAGGTCTAATGATAAAAAAACAATGAGAAATAATGGGTAGAACTATAATATTAAGGAAAGGATTCCAAAGGAATGAAAGGAAGATTTAAAAATAAATGATCCACCTAATCTAGGAAATGAATTATCAAATTAAACTAACATAAAAAATGTGACCACTAAATCATTAGAAAATAGTGAACAAAATGAACAAAATCAGATGATAGAGTATACCAGTCATTAACTTTTAACTTCCTACCCAAGACCTTAAGAGCAAAAGAACAAAACATAAGAACAGGAGAGCCACCCGGCCAGAAATTACTGTGATGAACCGGCATGATTCAGGGACAATGGCTCTTCCTCCCTTTCCAGACTGGGCGATGCTAACCAGGTAACATAGCCATCATCATTCAGAACTAGCTCACCATTGGGATGAGTAACCAGGTGCAGGACTCCAGAATATCTGTGAGAGGGACCACAAGGTGGAGCATCTTCCTGAGCTGGAGTTGAGTTCTGAATCTGTTCCTGAACCAGGGCACTTTCTTGAGCTAGATTCGGAAGCGGAGCTTGTTCAGGAGCCGAAGGGTCTTCTTGCTGACGGTCCGCACGATAAACACGCCCGGAAAGATCCCCAAGCAAGATACTGTCATCTTGAGAAGGATCATTATCAGAAGGAACTGAGCTGGAGGGATTACCTTCCTCTTCTGAAACAGAAACAGTGAAATTGATAGTAATAATAGGCATGTTGACCTCACTCTGGAGAGAGAAACTGGATGTCTGAAATGATCTGTTCGGACGAGCCCTCTCAGGTTCCAACAACAGAGAGGATGGTGGAATTGAAGAAATAGGATTAACAATCGGGGGTGCGGGACGAGCTCGACCTCCCCTATTGCCAAAATTTCTGCCCCTCCAAGGGATGCCATGCCTACGCATTTTGAATGCAAGCGCAGAGAGCTGATGAAGGAAAATGGAGTGCCAATAACCCAGAACAGAGGGAACTCTGTAAACCTCCTAAAATCTCCCGCGCCAGACAGACATAATAATGCTCCAAGACGGGAGCGGCTTGGTTTTAAAGAACTCTGATACATTAATGCCATGACCCGGTTGCAATACCCAGAACCAAAGCGTCGTCATGGTTTCCATGCGCGAAATCAATTCGAACCAATTTCGAGACTGCTCCATAGTAAATGCTACCGCCTTGAGCCTATAAATCCCACCTAGATCCTGTACCATGCAGTACACCATGATGCCAGCAACGAAGCCAGCTGTCGAATCAGTGTGGCTTAACATTGATACCTGGAGGGAGCACCCGCATCCGGGTATATAAAGTTCACATCATTATACATAAAAGTATTCTCATTTTTAATTTTATTAAAACTTTGATTTAATTTCTATAGAAATATTTTTAGTAGTTGAGGGTTTAGATATATCTCAAAACTACTTATAACATTTTTCCTTTTAGATTCGATTGAAAAAATGTTATCAAATTAAATTAATATAAGATATTTCGATTGTGAAATAACTTATGGTTTTTGGGCATGTGGTACTAATAATTCATGGTATTGGCCCATGGTATTATGCAAATCATATTTGCAAATTAATAATATCTATTTTCAAGTGGGGGCCAATATTCATAGTTAAGAATCTTGTCATATTGTTATAAAAAAATTTGAATGCGAAATAAGTTATGATTTTTTGGCATGTAGTATTGAGAAGCCATGGTATTGGTCCATGGTATTGTAACAAAATCTATTCACATGTTCATAATATGAATGGAAAAGTGGGGGTTAATATCTATAGTTAAGGATCTCGTGATAAGCCATGGTATTGGCCCATGCTATTATCAGAAATATTATTTACAAGTTAATAATATATCTGGTAAAGTGAGGATGAATATCCATGGTTAAGAAATGTTTCGCGTTGTTAATAAAATATTTTGATTGTGAAATAATTCATGTCTTTCAGGGTCTGTTGTATTGGTAAGTCGTGGTATTGGCCCATGATATTGTAACAAGGCCTATTTACAAGTTAATAATGTCAACTGTAATATGGGGGTCAATCTCTGTGGTTAAATTTTTTGTCATATTGCTATAAAATATTTTGGTTGTGAAATAAGTTATTGTTTTTGGGAATGGGGTATTTATAAGTCATGGTGTTGGCCTATGGAATTGTAACTAATCCTATTCACAAGTTAAATTAATTGTAAGATACTTTTCCTTTTTTTCAACATTATTTTTCTTTGATTTCGTTAAGTGGGGATTTTTTGGAATGATAATTTTGAGCTCTTTATCTACACATTTAAGTGTCTCACATTTTTGAAAATGTTGATGTGAGGTGGTTTTGTGATATGAAACTGTAGCAAGTGTCAACTACTTTTGTAGTACTTGTTTGTGACACGATATAAATTATCTATAACAAATTGAATTTTATTATTTTTATTAATTTAACCTTTTATTATTAATTGATAATACATTTTAATGTTGAAATTTATCATTTTAACTTTTTATTATTAATTGAAGCAATATTTAAATGTTTAAACTCATTTCCAATATCACTTTTATTTTTTTTATTAAATTTTAATAAAACCAACATTTAAAATTATTTACATACTTGCACTACACTTTACACGTGCACATATACTTTAAATTGTAGACCCGCCTTTTAACAAAATAAATTTCAGTTATATAAATAATTCAAAAATATTTAAAAATTCAAAAAATACTATATTTGAAAATTAATTTATTAAAATAAACATTAGAAAAAATTAACTATTGCGATCAGACTTGCAGAGCTGCCTCTCAGCAAAATAAATTACAATTACATAAATAATTTAAAAATATTTAAAAAATTCAATTTCAAGGCTTATATATATAATATTTATAATTTCAATTTCAATTTAATTTAACTGTATAATTTGAAATATTACGAACATAAATCAATATAATCACTTTATTTCCATTTTTCATTTAACTTTTGAAATAGTTTTCAAATTTACAAATTTATTTACATTATTTTTTGACTATTTTATTGTTTCAAAATTCATACAATAAAATTAGTATATTCTCTTAAGACATTTTGTGGAGTAGGGATTATTGGTTTGAAAAAAATTCTGGTGAAAGATGATAACAAAACGTTAAGGGAAAAAGATGTCTGAAATAAAACCATTTAGACATAATATCTATTTAACCTCCTTATCATTAAAATAAAATTTAAAAATTAATTCAACTAAATAGTAACTCTTTTTTGGGCCATGGCACAGGTTCCTCTTAAATTAGATTTGATTTAAATAAAACACCTTGTATTTTTTTAATCACAATATATCATATAATATAATATAAATTCCACCTTTAAGTGGTTTTAACAACAGGTAAATATTAAGAACTATGCACTTTTTTCAATTACATCTGACTACTCAATTACATATCGTAGTTTCATTTGGTATAAAAGTTAAAATTATATCAACAATATAGATAATAGCTAAGTAGCTCGAAAAATAACGAAGAAAACTATACCATACATCCAAAATATCAAGCATTAATGTTTCAGTCATTAGTGCGAGATTTGTAGTTTGAGCTTTTTTTTCAGGTGGAGAAGGAAGGGTGAAACAGAATCGGCCATGGATGCAAACTGGAAATAGATAAGCATAGAATAGATAACAAACAGCCATTGAGGATGTAGGTAGAGTAATATAAAATGTAAGGAGAGAGATAAAGGATGAATGCGACAATGTTAAAAAGATCTAATGATAAAAGAAAATGAAAAATAATGGGTAGAGCTATAATATTAAGGAAAGGATTCCAAAGGAACAAAAGGAATATTTAAAAATAAATTATCCACCTAATCTAGCAAATGAATTTTCGAATGAACCTGACATAATAAATGTGACCACTAAATTATTAGACAATAGTGAACAAAATGAACAAACACTTTGAGAAAAAAGAACAATGTAGAAGAACTACAAGGGGAATTTCAAAAATTGATGCCATCAATTTTTGAAAGAGATTCTAAAGAGAGAAAAGCTCATGGTTGAGTATTATAAGAAAATATTTTCATCTTTATAAATATTCTAACAACCCAAAAGCTAGGCTTACTAAATACCAATTAAATGGTGAATCCAATATTTCGTGGGAGAATACCAAAATTTCTAATGTAATTAATAAAAAGGAGACAACATGGAAACATTATAATGAGGAATTTGAGGGTTAGATATAACTCAAAAACTACTTGTAACATTTTTTCCTTTAGATTCCATTGAAAAAATGCTATCAAATTAAATTAATATAAGATATTTTGGTTGTGAAATAACTTATGGTTTTTGGGCATGTGGTACTAATAATTCATGGTATTGGCCCATGGTGTTATACAAATCATATTTTCGAATTAATAATATCCATTTTCAAGTGGGGGTCAATATTCATAATTAAGAATCTTGTCATATTGTTATAAAATATTTTTAATGTGAAATAAGTTATGATTTTTTGGCATGTAGTATTGATAAGCCATGGTATTGGCCCATGGTATTGTAGCAAAATCTATTCACATGTTCATAATATGAATGTAAAAGTGGGGGTGAATATCTATGGTTAAGGATCTCGTGATAATCCATGGTATTGGCCCGTGCTATTATAGGAAATTTGTTTACAACTAAATAATATATATGGTAAAGTGGGGATGAATATCTCTGGTTAAGAAAATTTTGGCGTTGTCAATAAAATATTTTGATTGTGAAATAATTCATGTCTTTCATGGTATGTTGTATTGGTAAGTCATGGTATTGGCCCATGATATTGTAACAAAGCCTATTTACAAGTTAATAATATCCATTGTAATATGGTGGTCAATCTCCATGGTTAAAAATTGTCCTATTGCTATAAAGTATTTTGGCTGTGAAATAAGTTATGGTTTCTGGGAATATGGTATTTATAAGCCATGGTGTTGGCCAATGGAATTGTAACAAATATTATTCACAAGTTAAATTAATTGTAAGATGTTTTACATTTTCTTCAACATTGTTTTTCTTTGATTTCGTTAAAATTTAGTGGGGATTTTTCGGAATGATAATTTTGAGCTCTTCATTTGCACATTAGCTGTCTCGCATTTTTTAAAATGTTGATGTCGACATCAGGGATTTTTTTATATGTAACCGATTGCAAGTGTCAACTACTTTGTAGTACTTGCTTTTCACTCTATATAAATTATCTATAACAAATTGAGTTTATTAATTTGACTTTTTATTATTAATTGAGCCCAAATTTAAATGCGCATTTCAAGTGTCCACATGGAGATAGTTTTGCGGTATGAAGATGTAGCAAGTGTCAACTACTTTTGCAGTACTTGTTTGTCACATGATATAAATTATCTATAACAAATTAAATTTATTATTAAATTATTATTTTAACTTTTTATTATTAATTGAGCAAATATTTAAATGTTTACCCTTATCATTTTAACTTTTTATTATTAATTGAGGCAATATTTAAATGTTTAAACTCATTTCCAATATCACTTTTATTTTTTACTATATTTTAATGAAACCAAAATTTAAAATTATTTACGTACTTGCGTTACACTTTACACTTACACATCTATTTTCACTTGTAGAGCCACCTCTTAACAAAATAATTTTCAATTACATCAATAATTCAAAAAATACTATATTATTAAATTAATTCATTAAAATAAAGATTAGAAAAGGTTAACTATTGTGATCCCGTATTACCATCATATATATATATATATATAAAATAAGTGCCAGGAACTTAACCTTTTATAAGTTTCAATAATAAGGGGATTATTTTTTCATAGGATTTACGGCTTATATTTATAATATTTATAATTTCAAGTTGAATTTAATTTTATAAATATTATGAACATAAATCAATATAATCACTTGATTTCCATTTTTTCATTTATCTCTTGAAATAGTTTTAAAATTCAGAAATTTATTTACATAATTTTATTTTTTTCTTAAAGATTATTTTACTATTTCAAAACTCATACAATAAAAATTAGTATATTCTCTTAAAACATTCTGTAGTGTAAAGATTATTGGTTTGGAAAAAATTCTGGTGAAAGATGATAACAAAACGTTAAGGAACAAAGATGTCTGGAATAAAACCATTTAGACATAATACCTATTTAACGTCCTTATCATTAAAATAAAATATTCGAAAAATAAAATTAAAAAATTAATTGAAGTAAATAGTAACTCTTTTTTGGGCCATGGCACAGGTTCCTTTTAAGTTAGATTTGCTTTAAATAAAACACCTTGTATTTTTTTAATCACAATATAAATAATTTGAATGTGAAATAAGTTTTCATTTTCTGGCATGTAGTACTGATAAGCCATGGTATTGTAGCAAAATCTATTCACATGTTCATAATATGAATGGAAAAGTTGGGGTGAATATCCATGGTTAAGGATCTCGTGATAAGCCATGGTATTGGCCCATGCTATTATAAGAAATTTTATTTACAAGTTAATAATATATATGGTAAAGTGGGGGTGAATATCCATGGTTAAGAAACTTTTGGCATTGTCAATAAAATATTTTGATTGTGAAATAATTCATGTCTTTCAAGGTATGTTGTATTGGTAAGTCATGGTATTGGTCCATGATATTGTAACAAAGCCTATTTACTAGTTAATAATATCCACTGTAATATGGGGGGTCAATCTCCATGGTTAATAATTGTCATATCGCTATAAAATATTTTGGTTGTGAAATAAGTTATTGTTTTTGGGAATGCGGTATTTATAAGCCATGGTGTTGGCCCATGGAATTGTAGCAAATCTTATTCACAAGTCAAATTAATTGTAAGATGTTTTTCATTTTTTTCAACATTGTTTTTCTTTGATTTCATTAAAATTTAGTGGGGATTTTTTGGAATGATAATTTTGAGCTCTTTATATGCACATTTAAGTGTCTCGCATTTTCTAAAATGTTGATGTCGACATCAAGGTTTTTTATTTATATGTAACCAGTTGCAAGTGTCAACTACTTTGTAGTACTTTCTTGTCACACTATATAAATTATCTATAACAAATTGAATTTGTTGGGCACCGGATCCCCCACATAATGGTTTTGGGGCTTAGAGCCCACATTTTTGGGTAATGGTATTGTAAAGGTTCTGAGAAGTGTGCGGAGCATGAAGTACAATAAGTCAAGTCGAAGGGTTGTCTGCCTGAAAATAATGCAAAATAATAGAAAGAGAGTCGGCCTGCCCATGGCCTACGGACCATGGGAATGTATAAATAGAGCAAGGTTCTAGGTGTACGGGTCAGTTTTTTGGTAGGTTTTGTTCAAATCTGAAAGTATATGGGTTTCTGAAAGTGATAATCTCTCTGAGTATGTAAGTCCAAGTTGAGGGTTGTAGTTGTAGAAGAGGCTCTGCAACTGTGTGTGCAGAGGTCTGGTAGAGTCTGCAACTGTGTGTGCGGACCCCTGCAACTGAGTGTGTAGGGTGGAATTGCATTGTACTAGAATGGAAGATCAATAAAGTATAAGTGTTTCTGAAATGTTGTACATCTGCTCATAGATCTGTGTGGTTATTCTTCTGTTGTGATTTATGCATCTCTTTAAGGTTTACATTTATGCACTTGTCTATTTATGTTGAATGGTAAAGGAAAACATCGGGCCCAATTAATTTAACTCAAGATCGATAATACTAATAAGCACTATAGAGGGTAAAGACCAGTCGTGCTTGTCATCCAAACCGCACAAAGGTAGTTGCATAGAGAAGGCAGCTATGCGAAAGTAGCCCAACGCAAAGGACTAGTTTATGAACTGTATAGACTTCATCAAGGCATCCCTAGGGTGCGGAACCCTGGTTCCAACACCCTCCCATACTACCTCAGGTGAGACCTCAGTCCGTGCCCCGCGGACTATTACCAAAAAGTACAGTAGTTTCAGCATTTGTTTGGCTAAAACACTTCTGAACCTGGGTCAGGCCCTAATAAGCCAACAAATGGTTCTGTTGTTGAGACCGGGATCTGCCTAAGGGATGTCAGATGTCAGATCATTGGAACCCTACGAAGAAAGAAATTGAAGATTGGTTGGATCAAAAGCTTCACGATTTCATCATACAGGAAAGAAAAACCCCGCAAATATCCAAGAAGAGGTGGTTGGATCGCTAAGTATACACGAAAATCCACGAAATGTTCTACGCAACCTTCTCTTTAGAGTTGTATGATTGGATCGCAAGGCTAGACGATAGCGAGGGAAGGTGAAAGCTTGATCAACCAATAGTGTGGACTGCGGAGTTGGTGCGCAGGCTAGAGGCTTCAGATGATAACATTGCACGGGTATTAGACCATTGGCTCGATCAGATAATAGGAGGGTTTATCACCGAATTTGTGATAGACATGACTATAAGCCACAACGAAGCATAAATGTGTTTTCTCAAGGGACCACGAGGTAAGTACATCAAATCTTTGAATACCTAGATTAAGATGTTGTTATGTGAAAAACGGGTGATGTGAATTCATATATTAATGAGTGGAACAACGCAGAGCGAAAAGGTCTACAAATAATCCTTTAATTTCACCTACACTTGTGAGTGAGGAAGAGCACGCTTGGGTTTCTCCAAGGAGTGCGGTTAGTTTGATAAGGCAATGCATTCCATAGCTACCATCCCCACTTATGCCACCACTCATGATGCCTCCTTCACCTCCATCTTCACCCACACCACCTCCACCAAACCAGCAATTTAGCATGGCGATCGTGATCAAGCTACATATTATTTAGAGTAGGGAACAAAGATCTAGATCAGTTTTGGTTTGTATTAAGAGCAGTATGGGAAGCACAAAGGGTTACGAATGATAACATTAAGAAGGCCACATTGATAAGCGTGTTGTAGGACTGCGCATTGACTTGGTATATCAAGCACTCGAATGATCACCCAAATGCAGGAATAGTGGAGATCCAGATTGCATTGAACAAAGAATTTAGCAGGCCGAAATCTGAAACACAGTCGATTATCATATTTAAGGAGATTACAATGCTTCCAGGCGAAACCCCCTGGGAGTTGGATCAGAGGCTAAAAAGTATGATCTGCAAGGCTAATATGACATTGACAGATGCACAACACTATGCGTGGTTTGTGGCATCTTTGACACCACATCTGAGGACGGCGACGTCATAGTAGAAGCTCTCAACCCAGGCAGAAGCCTTGGAAATGGATATGAGGTTGCATGAACAATTTATATAGGATCTGGGGTTGGGAATCCAAAAAATCCATGTGCAACTACAAAACCTACGCTTGGAGATGCAAAGTTTGAAACAGGATAGGGTACACTGGCCAGAAGCATGTGAAGAAGTGTGGTGCATAAAATGTAAAGTCCACAGCCAAGATAAGGACCACTGTCCAGTATTTGTGACCTATTTGACAGGAGGAGTAGTAAGGTCGTTGAGACCAGAGGCACAACCAAGGCTAAGTGAAGCACCTATGCTCTAGTGTGCGATCTGTCAGGTGGGAGGAAAGCACACAATAGACAACTGTCACCTATTACAGAAGTATACATAGACTCTACAGCAGTTGTTTTGCAATTTTTGTATATCAGTGGGCCAAGATGAGCTGACGAGTCGGAGTTATGAGCTAATGATGGATAGGAACCCTTTTTATCAAATGCAGGTAGAAATGCGAGGCCTCGAACCAACCACAACAATAGCACGTGGGGGATTTCAAGGGTGAAGATGAGGATGAGGAGGAATGGGGCCCAGAAGGGGCCGCGAATAGTTAATCTATTACAATTATGGAGGACCATGACACTACACTTGTAATTGTACCAACCCAATGAGAATATCTTGTCTGTACTGTGAGCAGTTTGATAATGAAATGGTAGATTTTCCAACATTGGTTGCACAAATGAGAGAGAAAAGGGTACTACAGTCTACTCTAACTCAAAATATCCAAATGATGAGGTCTGAACTGCATGAAGAAGACCCCAATGTGAACATGGTGCTCAGAAGCGCAGTGACCACAGGGGATGATAAGGGAAAGAAACCTGAGGATGATACATGGGTTCGCAAAGCTCCTATGAAGGAACTTGAGTTTGACTTGGAATGCGCAAAGGAAACGTTTATGGAAGCTAAGAAGACCTTCACGAAAGCCTCTTCTTCAGGTAGTAATGATCAACCAGAGCTGGG
The DNA here is from genome assembly GCA_031772625.1 of Pinus tabuliformis. Taxonomy (NCBI): domain Eukaryota; kingdom Viridiplantae; phylum Streptophyta; class Pinopsida; order Pinales; family Pinaceae; genus Pinus; species Pinus tabuliformis. The sequence goes on from CM062818.1 coordinate 1,240,707,411, forward strand.
AATGGATCCTTCTATTCTTACTACCTTTCAGAGACATCCATGAAGTTGTTACATGACAATAAGGTGATTAAAGGATTACAGGAGTTGATAACTAGGTGCGCAAGGTGAGGGGAACAACGGTTAGTCTGAAAGATAGGAAAGCTTGCATTGCGCACTGGTAGGGAAATGCGGTTGATAGCGCAAATTGTTGAATATGTGATGGATCAGGTCATCCTAGACCTAGGAACAGATGCAAATGTGTTACCAAAGTAGACATGGTAAGAGTGGATATCGAAGGTGGGAGCACACAGACTGACTTTGAGGTAATAGAGATCGTAAATGATAGCAACCCCTACCCAATGTTGTTAGGGATAGATTAGGCCATGGATATGAATGGAGTCATCAAACTAAAAAAGCGGAAAATTATTTTCAATAAAAAGTCCATACACGTACTAGTTCCGCTCGATCAAGCCGAAGGGACATGCTACACTAAACCTGTGCGCGAAGATGAAAGTCATGATGAGCTGGATTGCATTTACCAGATAATGGCGCAAGACCAAGATCAGGTGAACCCAACTTAATATGGGAGAATCTCATGGGAGCGTGATAGTTCCTGTACTTTGGATTCCGATGAAGAAATAGAACATTGGTAGGACCGGTTGCACAAAGTTACAATGCTGAATTGCAACATTATGATCAGATCCCTACGGCACATGATGACCGAAGCAAGGGAAATGCCAGTGGATGATGGGGTAACAAGAATGAATGGACCCTTAGACAAATTTGAAAGTACTGTATCGGAATAGCAGCAGTGCAGATCGCTCGCATGGGTGTTGCACACATATACGTCAGAAGGATATCGGGAATTAGCGCAAATATAGAAGACGAATGCGCTTACAATTTGGAAGACCCCATGGTGGAAAAAGATAGAACATCTTGCAAGAACACCCCTGTGAATGTGTATAGATGTATATAGAAGAGACTATTCTAGCGTGCAACAATATTACAATAGCCGTCCCAAACAGGATGCATTGGAGGAAGAAAGGGATCGCTCTACCAAGTGTGCAGGGGAAAGAATTCGCCAAGGTATGAAAAGTCATGAACAAGGATCAACGAATACCATGTAAAAAAGGGAACCTTCATGCCCCAGTGGTCATATGGGCATCTACAGCACTATGCAAGAACCTAGCCTCGAAGTTGAGTCCAAGGCTGCAAAATGGTATAAGAATTGAGGTCCTTGAAGAACCTCTGCAGAAGGCGGTGGACATAAAGAGAACAATGTATGAAGTTCGGACTGAAGAACTCATAAGACCATGCAAAGAATAATATGAAGGGATTTAGGAAGCTATTCGGTAAGGGAATGTGCAACTTCGGGAACTAGAAAGAAACAAGACACTACTCCAAATGAAGAATATGATGCTGGGCGTAGAGATTAAACAGCTGGAAAAGGAACTAAAGGAGGACTTTCTGAACATAAAACCTGGAAAGTTGCAGCCAGATATGCATGAACCTAAGGATGAATTGGAGGAGTATGACCACAAGGTAATTGGTCGAATTCCATGGTTAAGGCAATGCGTCACTTTCAAGGGAAATCAGGATAGCACACTACTTCCAGTAGCGTGCATAGAAGCGACAAGAAATACCATGTCATGGGTTTCTCATCAAGACATGATATCAATGCACCAAGGGGGTGCGACCACCTAACTAACTGAAGAAGAGATAGTATGAGCGCTCCAGACAATTGAAAGAGAGTGCAGGACTATAAAACAAATCGTTATGGAGCTGTGTGATAGCAAGGGTGGGAAGAGGGTCGATATGTCACAAGGGTCGTGGTCACGTATAAGGGGCTATTCTACCACACAGATAAACAAGGAAGTGACCACTGACATCACTGTTCATGATAAGACGTCCGAGTTAAGGAAAAATGAAGTGGGCAGTGGGGATTTAAGACATAAATTCAGAACTAGATTTGAAACGATCTGCCCGCAGTATAGCAATAATGAGCTAAAATATGGGGGGACATTTAAATTTGAATTTCAACGAGCCTATAAATCACAGATGGCTCTCCACCAAACAACCCTTGACATGTTCAAATAAAATTGTTGCGTTATCAAGCAGGTATGTAAATAATGAATGAGGAGGTTGTAGGAGCAAGTTCGTGGTTTGAAGCATTACCGAAGGATACACAGGAGTCCTTGCTCAAAATCATGTCAACAACCAAGGGAGCCATGTGGATTCCTACGCCACCGACAGGGGATGCACTAGAAATCCCTAAATCACCCCAAACACTGAGGCCTAAGAAGGACCCTCATGTAGCAAGACTGCTCCATATCTCTTTGCGAAATCTGCAATTTATAAAACTGTCGATGGAAGAAAAGGGAAAAATAGTTAATATTGAGAGTGATGATGAGGAATAAGATCATCTGACCTTTGTCAAAGAGATGGAACCAGAGGAAGAGATGGGGGAAGATATCCAGCCAATACGTACTACAGTAAAACTACCCAAGTATGTCCCTTCATCAAAAGGAAGGGTAAAGGTACCTAAAGACTTGGATGTCATTAAAATCACACTTAACACCACATCCCTCCCCGAGAGGGTTCTGTTCAATGGAGTGGTTGTGGGCCACATTCCCACTATGAAGTTTGAAGACTGGGACCTTGCGGATAGCAAGAAGTTTCCTCATTTTGGAAACTAGCGAGCTGATGGAACAAAGCACGGAGGGGGCCGTTACAACTCTACATTTGCAGACGTGGTTGTGTGGGGTGGAGGAGGCCAAACTACTCAACTTCCTCTCAATTCCACACTTTCATCGGGCCCCAATCATGATATTTTTCATCAAGAACTACTCTTCCTGGTGCGCGATGGGTACTTATGGCTAGAAGAGCCCATTCCCATAATAGTAGAGCTCATTGATAGGATTTCTCGACTTCCCTGTGCAGGAAGGGACGTTGCGGAAATAGCTGGCACAAGTGGCAACTTGACAATTGTGGAGGCCATGAAAATGAAATATAAGTTGGAGAAAAAGAAGCGGGGGTACATTATTACTAGTATTCAAGATAAAGGGGTCTACGTTGCTACCTAGTCGTTGGCAAGAAAGGTGATGAGAAAATGCTGGGGCAATGTACCAACAACGATCATCATGCTTGCCGAGCAATGCGCAGAAGGGGTATAGTTCAATTGGGCGTAGTTCCTCCATGATGAGTTCTTGACAAACTATAAGGAGGCAAAAGAGCAAGGTAAGACCCTCCACTATGCGTGGTTGCTCTTATCCATCCTATTGGTCACAGGTGAACTACATGAGGATAGTTAGTTTCCTCCCCTTGACCAAGATTGTACAGAGGTAGTAAAATATGTGTCGCTATGGGTGATGAAAGATGTTACAAGAATCTGAGAAGCCAGGATCTTCTAGATATTGATGGAGGAAAGAATACGACCGAGGATTAACAAACAACTGTGCCTATCCACCTTGGTATATGACAGTGTGAAGAGCTTTACAGATTTTAAAGCAGATATGCACCATGTGTATATCAGGGCATGAAAGGATCCAGAGCAGAAATGGACCGCGAACCCATTCATCACAATAGATGCCGATGTCTTCACGGTGCCCAACACATGGCCATAAGAATGGCATCCGCCAGATGCGGTGGTGTGCGATGAGACGGAGATTCAAAGGTAGAAGGCTGTCGCAAAGTTTTTAGCACAACATGAGTGGAATGAATAGCTAGTTGAAGAAGTACGGGCATCCTGAGAGGCAGCGAAGGTCACTGCAGAAAAGGAAACGGGAGGAGGCACCACTACAACAGAAGAAGACAGAGGCCCGAATGTGACCATAGGACCTGGGATAGATAATATGACGGAAGGTGCGGACCCAAGAACCACATCTACACACTTAAAATGGCTACACGTGATAGAACAAATAGGGCCACAGAAGAAGAATAAGGCATCGAAGCTGGATGGGGAGCCTATCACGCTCCCTGAGGGTGACCTATGTGACATTGGTGATACAGTTTGCGAAGTCACCAGGGAGGCGCTCCAAGCGGCAATGACAGAGCAGAAGATTGTGTTGGGGGCACTCACAATGCAACTTCAAGAACTTCAGGTGCAGTCTCCACAACAGGGAATGGTTGCTGCCTATGGGGCTATGGGTACATCAATAAATTAGCAGTTTCTACGAGCCAAAATGGCTAATATTTTCACGTTGCTAGAAGGAGCACTAATAGCAGATAGCGTGGAGGACAGAGCCGTGGTAGGATGGCTCAAGGGACTTGACTTAAACTTGGCTAACCCCCCCACGAGAAATATTATACCAGCAACAAGATGGAGTGACAACAGAGCTCCCCACTAGGGAAGGATGCGTAGTATAGTTGCTTAGTGAACAACGAATCAACATTGAGTAGCTAAGCCTCCAATGCGATGAAGCAATAGCACAGACTTGGTAGTTGGAGCAAATCGTTGAGGAAACATGAAGCCGCGTCCCCGAGCTCGAGATTGCAGTAGACTTACCAGTAGGCTTACGATTCCACAAATTGGCCAGTGGGTTCCACTAGGCGAAGGAAAAGGAAATGAGGATCCAGTTGGACCTCAACTTGTAGATTGCGGCACTGAGGCTGAAGGTGTAACCCGCTACACCGCTGGAGGCTAGAGAATAGTGACACCATGCCATTCAAGCAGGGTTGGAAGTAATAGAGTGTGCCATATAGGATTGCATTGGCTTGCTCGATTAGTCACTCATCACTCTCACTTCACTACAGGAAGACCCAACACTCCAACGCCTGGAGATAGTGTTAGGTCCCTATACTACCAGTGTAACCCCTTATAGTTATTAGTACAACCCCCTTATTATATTGTTGTGCCCATGTAGTCCCAATATTGTTATTATTGTGCCCCATAGAAGCCCACTATTGTTATTGTTGTGCCCTTACATTATTATTGTTATCTCGGCTCTGATTATATTATGACCCTTTAGACTCCTATATATAGAAAGGAGGTCTTGTCATTTGTATCATCCAAGAATTGTTTATTTTTTTAATGTAAGGGAGGTTGTCCCCTCCAAGAGGGTGAATTCTAAGGTGTTCAACTAACTTTTCTATCATTTTGTGAGTTGGTTTCATAACATTCGGTATCAAAACTTTGGATTCTAGGGTTTCGCTACTCTAAACATGTCATCATGGAATTTGCAATATAATTTTTTTTCTGCGATGTTTCAAACGCTACAAAAAAAAACATTTGGGTCGAAATCGTTCTAAACCATGGGTCTGATTTTTAGATCTTTTTGTGCTATATTTGTGGATATATGATCTGAGGAAGTTGGCCTTTTTGCAGACTCCCGAATTACATTCCAAACAGGTGACCTAGGAAAAACTTTCATAACTTTTGTTTTGAGCATCAGATTAAAATTTCATAAGAAGTTATAGAAAGACAATGGACTCTAGTTTCTTGTGTATATTTTTTAGATCCGAAGGTAAAAATAGTGACACATGGCACTTCATACAAGTTTTCTCTTCTTAAAAGGTATATAATCAAGTCATCTTGGGAGATTGTGCATAACTATTTATTGGAGAATCTAAATTTGATCAGACTGGTGGCACTAGAAAGAGGATGCAGAGAGCTACTACAAGTCACAATTTCAGAACTTAAAGATTAGAAAATACAGAGTTCAAGTCATTTCAAGATTGAGTTCCTAAAATCAGGAAAAAAATGAGATCAGGAGGTTTGATGGCAAGGATCCGGTAAATTGGATACTACAGATGGAGAAATATTTTGATCTACATGGGGTACCACTATTACAAAAGATATGTATTGCATATTCATATTTATAACAAGATCAATTTTTATGGTATAAAGGGCTTTGTTCTCATAAACAACTTGTTACCTGGTCAATTTTCACGGAGGAAATTATAGCACATTATGAGAATACAAAGAGTGACACCTTCTTTAGAGCAACACCACAACAATTGGAAGAAAAAAGAGAAAAAAGGCTTTGTTACAAAGTGGAGAGAAAAATTATGGAAACAAAGAACTATACCCCTCATAACTATAAAGATGGAAGTTTTGTTTCTCCTAGCCTTCCACAACCTACAAGGGTTACACCACAAAAATGAGAAGAAAAGAGAGAAAAAGGACTTTGTTATAATTGTGATAGCAAATGCAATAAAGGTCATAATTGTGCTAAGAATAAATTATTTTACATAGAGTATGAAGAGGAGGAATAAAAGGATCAACAAATATCAAAAGAAGAGGATATACATGAGGACCCAACCCCAGTGAAAGAAGAAATGAATCCGACCATATCTTGTAAAGCATTGGCAAGAAGTACCACTCCTCAAAATCTTAAGATAGAAGGACATATCAAGAAGAAAAAAGTTAGAAGTGAAATATCACATCAAGAAAGAAGATATGAATCCAACCATATCTTGTAATGCATTGACCGGAATTGCCACTCCTCAAATATCTAGATAGAAGGACATACCAAGAAAAAAAATGTTCAAGTGAAAGATCACTCTTGTAAAGCATTGGAAGAAATTATCACTCTTCAAACTCTCAAGATAGAAGGATATATCAAGAAGAAAAAGGTTCAAGCAGTGAAAGATCACATCTAGCATCAACAACAAATTATCCATCTTTTAAAGGATAACACCACTTTGGTGCAAAATCGAATGAAACAGGTAGATCAACATCATAGTGAAAAAAAATTTGATGTAGGTGATTGGGTATTTTTACTGCTACATCTCAAGCAAGCTATTTATGACAAGGAAATGTTGGCAATACTACATGCACTTAAGAAATGGCAACCTTACTGAATGGAAAGATACTTCAAGGTAAAAATGGATCATGATAGTCTTAAATACTTTTTAGAACAGCTATTATCTTTAGAAGAACAGAAAAAATGGGTCACAGAAAAGGGAAGCAAAATTTTGTTGCAGATGCACTCTCAAGAAAGGATGAGGATGTGGAAGCATTGTTTTCCGTTATTTCTATTATCCAACCAGATTTGATAAATGAAGCAAGGGATGAATGGAAGAAGGAAGAAGAACTATGGCCACTCATTCAAAAGTTGCAGAAGATCCCAATTTAAACAATATTGCTAGAACTTCAAGAGGAAGGAAAAAATCATATTGGAACTTAAAGAATTCATAGAAATAAGAACATAACAGCTACAAAATCGATCAATTTTAGTGTATCTCATAAACTGGAAGAACTTACTTGCTGAAGGTTCCACATGGGAGCACAAGAATTCTTTACAGAAGCATCAAGAACTACTCAAGCATTGAAGGCAACACTTTTTGAAGGAAAGGGGCATGTTAGGTCACTATACTACTAGTGTAACCCCTTCTTGTTATTAGTAAAACCCCCTTATTATATTTTTGTGCCCATGTAGTCCCCATATTGTTATTATTGTGCCCCATAGAAGCCCACTATTGATATTATTGTGCCCTTACATTATTATTGTTATGTCAGCTCTGATTATATTATGACTCCTTAGACTCCTATATAGAAAGGAGGCCTTGTCATTTGTATCATTCAAGAATTGTTCATTTGTGTAATGTAAAGGAGGTTTCCTCCTTGAAGAGGTTGAATTCTAAGGTGTTCAACTATCTGTTCTATCTTTTTGTGAGTTGGTTTCATAACAGACAGAAGCGTAAGAGTTGCAGCAGGCTTACAACAATATCTGCAGGATCGTGTAGATAGTCGCCCTTACTCAGTGGCTAGCTAAGATGAGGGAATCCGAGGCCTTAAAAGCCCAGGTGGATGCCGCACATAAAAAAGAAATAGTGCTTAAAGAATGTATCTAGCCTTGGCTAGAGGAAGCATTCACGGTCACCGCCAACATCGAGGGAAAGTTGGCACACATGCAAGGCGTATATGCACTCAGGTAAGGACATGCACTGGACAATCAAACATCAGAGATACGTGCACAACAAGTACAAAATATAGCAAAAGAATGTGTTGCGGATGTAAGCGAAGCGTAGAGATTATTGGATGAACTTCACATGAACATCACCGCACCAGCCAAATGACATAAGACGAGTCACGAAGATTGTGTTGGGAGCCTGTTGGGCAAGGGATCCCTCGCATAATGGTTTTGGGGCTTAAAGCCCACATTTTTAGGTAATGGTATTATAAAGGCTTCACAAAGTGCGCAGAGCACAAAGTAAAATAAGTCAAGTCGAAGGGTTGTCTGCCCGAAAATAATGCAAGATAATAGAAAGAAAGTTGACCTGCCCATGGTCCGCAAACCATGGGAATGTATAAATAGAGCAAGGTTCTAGGTACACAGGTCAGTTTCTTAGTAGGTTTTGTTTAGATCTGAAAGTATATGGGTTTCTAAAAGTGATAATCACTTTGAGTCTGTAACTCCAAGTTGAGGGTTGTAGTTGTAGAAGAAGCTCTGCAGCTATGTGCATAGAGGCCTGGTAGAGTCCGCAGCTATGTGCGCAGACCCTTACAGCTGAGTGTGCAAGGTGGAATTGGATTGTACTAGAACGAATGATCAATAAAAGATAAGTGTTTCTGAAATATTATGCATCTGCTCATAAATCTATGTGGTTATTCTTCTATTATGATTTATGCATCTCTTTAAGGTTTACGTTTATGCGCTTGTCTATTTAGGTTGAATGGTAAAGGAAAACATTGGGCCCACTTAATTTAACACAAGATCTATAATACTAATAAGTACTATAGAGTGTAAAGACCAGTCACGCTTGTCATCCAAACCACACAAAGGTAGTTGCATAGAGAAGGCAGATGTGCAAAAGTAGACCAACATGAAGGACTGGTTCACGAACTGTCTAGACTTGATCAAGACATCCCTAGGGTGTGGAAACCTAGTTCAAGTTGAATTTATTTTCGCTGTATAATTTTAAATACTACGAGCATAAATCAATATAATCACTCGATTTCCATATTTTTCATTTATTTATAATATTTATAATTTTAAATTGAATTTAATTTTACTGTATAATTTGAAATATTACTAACATAAATCAATATAATCACCTGATTTCCATTTTTTCATTTATCTCTGGAAATAGTTTTAAAATTTACAAATTTATTTAAAACATTCTGTAATGTAAAGATTATTGGTTTGGAAAATATTCTGGTGAAAAATGATAACGAAACGTTAACGGAAAAAAATGTCTAGAATAAAACCATTTAGACATAATATCTATTTAACCTCCTTATCATTAAAATAAAATATTCAAAAAATAAAATTAAAAAATTAATTCAACTAAATAGTAACTCTTTTTTGGGCCGTGGCACAGGTTCCTATTAAGTTAGATTTTCTTTAAATAAAACACCTTGTACTTTTTTAATCACAATATAATATACAATATGAATATAAATTCGATCTTTAAGTTGTTTTAACAACACGTAAATATTAAGAACTGTGCGCTTGTTTCAATCACATCCGACTACTCAATTACATATCGTAATTTCATTTGGTATAAAAGTTAAAATTATATCAATAGTATAGATAATAGCTAAGTAGCCCCAAAAACAACGAAGAAAATCAACCAGTATTATTGTTTGAAATTATAACATACATCCAAAATATCAAGCATTAATGTTTCAGTCATTAGTGCGAGATTTGTGGTTTGAGCTTCTTTGGAGCATTTTTGAGTTAGAAAGCAATTTCGTCAGGTGGAGAACAACTTACGAGTGATTAGATCCTTTTTTTGAGGCAGAGACAACAGCGATACAATGACTTTGTCAAATTTTGGTGGGACGAGTTCCATGGCAGATTCCGTATCACAAGCAGGCACCACTCACATATCGTGAATCCGTCTTTAAAGTCACCCAACGCCGCTGTAACAATGAATAATAGCTTCATAGTATTACTATTGTTCTATTAAGTTGCAGTTAAAACAACTCGTATTTTTATTTATTTCCTAGGTTTCAGATTTTTCTCTTTGATGGGACGAGTTTCATGGCCGATTCTGTACCACATGCAGGCACCACTCAGATATCGCATTTTAAAGTCACCCAATGCCGCTGGAAGCTCCAATGAATAATGTGCCTATCAACACAAAGTCAATCATTACCTGAAACTATTATTCATTGAAGCTTCCAGCGGCATAGGGTGACTTTAAAGATGCATTCACTATATATGAGTGGTGCCTGCATGTGATACAGAATCAGCCATGAAACTCGTCCCATCAAAGAGAAAAATCCAAACTTATTAAATAAATAAAAATACAAGTTGTTTTACCTGCAACTTAATAAAACACAAGTAAGACTAAAACTATTATTCATTGGAGATTCCAGCAGCATTGGGTGACTTTAATAATGGATTCACGATATCTGAGTCGGTCTTGGAGCTCGTCCCACCAAAATTTGATAAAGTCATTTTATCGCAGTTGTCACTAGTGAGTGCATAAGTTTCACAATTTCTTAAAATCTCAACTCTCATTATAATCGTTAGAAATCGCTCAGCTTCCATTGGAAATCAGTGTCACGTTGTTCAAAAGTGGAAGACCAAAACTTGACGTTGAAGTTCCTCATAACATCTTGAAATATTGATAACTTTTTCCTTTGTATGATGAGAAAAGGTTGTATGATGAGTGACACAATTTACTTAATAAAGTTAAACTACAGGTACAATAGATATACACTTGTCTATTACCTTGAACATCAAAGTCAATCTGTTCCTAACTTGCTTTAGTTTGGGTAAAATTGTCTGATTGTTAATATAAAATTTCTAATTGCACAGGGTTCTATTCTTATTTTTCAGTGTTATCTTAAAGTTTTCTTAGAAATTTCTACAACCGATACATATCAGTGTTCCGTACAAATTCACAATTGATGAGGCGAAAAGCATAGTGTATGCTTTCTATATTCACCAAAATGTTTATCTTGGCCGGAGAATGTAAGGCAGAAAAATTGAAAATCAGAGAATGTAAACAGGGATTATCGCTCATAACTCGTAAGTACAAAATAACCAAAATTAGTAATAATCTAGAATCACGTTCAATACGTGGATAACCCTCACGGGCCAAAATAGAGAATTCCACCAGAAGCCTAGTTGGCCAGAAAATTCAAAGGAACTTCTAGTCAAACGCTACAGAAAGAGAAATGAACTGAGCGAACCAGAACTGGAATAGGGGTACTGAACTGGCAGCCAAAATCCTGGCCGTAAAGATGGAGGGTGATGTATTGATTAATCAGTGTTATGTCTAATACGTATCCCATTCAATACTGATCACTGTAGTAGATAGATCCCATTCAGAATTAGCCCAAATTAATACAGTTATACCTAGGAATTTCAATTTCTGAAAAATTGAATATTAAAAATCAACTTCGCAAACCATCAAACCTGGTATGATGTGAATCTCAAACACTGACCTAACATAAACAATAAAATCTTTGGAATCTGAAATAACCAATGAAAAAAATCCTTCAAGAGAGTAATAAATAATATTAAAAATAAACCGCACTAATGGGTATCGACTGCTGACCTTAAACAGTGTTGGTGGTGTTCCTCGCGACCTCACCTGTAAGGTCCTTGGATACGGACGCGTTCAGGTGCCAGGCAAAGTCACTGTGAACGGGCGGGCGCACGAGCAGGATAGGGCGCACAGGCGGGCGCGGGTTGCACGACCGACGGGCAGGTCTGCACAACAGGCAGGCAGTTCTGCACGACAGGCGGGCGGGTCTGCACGGCGGGCGGGTCTGCACGACGGGCGGGTGAGCGCACACGGGCGGGTGAGCGCACACGGAGATGCGACGAAACTGTGCACGACAAATGCGACGATAACAGAAAACATATAAATTCGACTAAGTGTTGAGGCTGTCTTCATAGCGAATTGGAAGAGGATTAGCTTGAGAGCAGGGCCAACGCTTGGAGGACGATTATGGACATTCGTTAGTGGATGGTGGGGTCGGCCATGGGGTTGACACCCCCATGTAATCCCATGTTAAGAAGAGTATAAGTAAGTGGAGCATGAGGCTGATTTGAAGAGCATCGAACTCACATTCACTCATACGCATAAGAGAGGTAGAAAACTGCACAGGGGTAAAAGAGACTACGCATATCTCATGTGTAGGTCTAATAAGGTGCGGTTTTGGATTTTTATGCCGGTTGGAGTGTGGCAAGCGTGCCGGAGTTGGAGATATGTGTGAAGGACTTGGTAAGAAGGTCGAGTGGCTCGGGTGAGCACTTCTTTTTGTGCAAGGGTGCACACGGTTGTAAATCAGGTTGCTTGTATTGTAAATTGGTTAAGTGTGAGACTTGATTCGGCCAAGACACATTGTTGTATTGTAATCTGATATTCTTAATAAAATTGTCGAGCAGACTCACATCATAGGGAGTTGCCCCTCCCCTTTATACTTGTTTGCAATTGTTGATGTTATCGGTTAATTGCATATGGATAATGAATGAGTATGGGCTTCATTAAGTATAAAGGATAATGTTTTTACTTGGTTGTGAAACACAAACTAAGTATGTTAATGTTGGAGTAGGCGTAGTCCACGAATGTTAGTATTGTTAAAAAGAAAGCGTTCGGTGGTGTCGCACCTCGCTACAAGCGTTTGGAAGACTACCGCAGGTGTAGGTGCGTGACAGTTGGTATCAGAGCTCGGTTGGAGCTGGTGAGCAAAGGTTGCTCGTGACAGTAACAAGAGTACTTGTAGGTGAAGGAGACCGTTTCACACGAAGTGGAACAAGGGCCGGTTCATGTTGCAGGTGACTTGGTAAAGATGTCTATCTTGCAAAAATTGTGTTATGCATCCTTCGAAGAATTCGAAGGGAGTCTACTTGAAGAGTCAGAAAGAGTAAAACAAGGATTTGTAGAATGTGGCAAAAGGTTGTTTGAAACAAAGGATGCTCTTCGTGCCTTGGTTAAGGAAGGGATTTCTGATAGAGGGGAAGCTCTTCGACTTGCAAAGGAAGTGAGGCATCTCCTAGCCTTGAAGAGGAATGTTGAAGCTGAGGGAGAACTTCTTCAACTTGGTTGGACAATAGAGCAAGGTGAAGTTGCAGATTGTGATAACAAGGAAGAGGAAGTCGTGGTAGATGAAGATGTTGCAGACATGATTACGATGGAGGAAGAACTTGAGGCTGATCAAGCTGAATCAGGATCGTACAGTTTGTCAACATGTATGGATGAAGTCACTCACATGGAAGAGCCTCATGATGATGAAGTAAGTGATGATACTTATGTTTCATTTGGGCATTTGGGAGATGGGCCGTGTGCAGGAAAGGGCAAAGCTAGTTTTGAAATGCTAGGGAGGATCTCACCATGGATTACTATGATGGAACCTTGTATGGAGAAGCAAGGATTGTCAACTATTGCAGGGCTTGTTGGGGATACTTGTGACCTTGTGATGAAAGGTGCAAGGACCCGGAACAAGGATGGAACTTGATGATCATTGTGGATGATTGGGTCATGCTTTAGCAACATGGAGAATTGGCTAAGTGCACGTCATGACTCATGGACAGGTTGAGGAGGGCACACACTTGTGATGTTTTGGGTGGACTTGTCATGGCCGAGACCAAGAGCAAGTCTTGATGGACACTTTGGTGGAGGAGCTATGATGAAGGGACTCATGACATGATGATGAGATGGTTGGGTGACCGAGTTCACTAAACCGAAGATCAAAAACTTGGATGGGATGGCCAGATGTTGTGATGTGTCTACTTGGTTGGACTACATGGGCAACTTAGTCATGGACATCATGTTGGAGACTTGAATATATGGAGCATGGCAGACCTATGCAAGGAAATTGTGTGGAAGCACTTGTAGAGATGTCAAGGGACATCCGAAGAGGAGTGCTAGGGCAGGAATGTTATGCAGGAGGACTTGCTAGTGTGACATGGGGACTTGAGGATGGCACATTGCAAATGATGAAGAGAACTTCATGGACCTGAATGGGGCACATCAAGAGTTGATAAGGTTGGAGAATTGAGGATGGTACATTGCAGATGATGAAGAGGACTTCAAGGACCTGAATGGGGCACATCGAGAGTTGATAAGATTGAAGACTTGGATGGACTTGTGAGCATCTATGGAGCATTCCTACTACATGGGGATGAGTTATGGAGCTCATGAGGACATGAGATTGTTGTGACTTTTAGGGACTTCATGTATTGTGGACTTAAAGATCTAATACATTGAGGAGCTGAGGTTAGGTGACTTTGATGCAGTATGGGATGCATACTTTCAAAGTGCATGTATTGGCATGGCTTGGAAGAGTGACTTGATGTACAGGATCGATAAGGGGCACTTTGAAGTGATGAAGTTACAATGATGATGATGATGCTTTGGTGATACAGTTGAGCATGGGTTGAGCCAAGACTCAACGACTTTCTATACATGGGAGCTGATTTGATCAAGGATCATGTGCAGCACATGGATAGGTGAGACAAGTGCATACTTGTTTCTATGGAGACTTGAGGATGGCACATTGTAGATGATGGAGAGGACTTCATCAACCTGAATGGGGCACATCGAGAGTCGGTTTGATGAGATGATCTCTTCACTTTGGAGTAGACACACACATGGACAACATGTTGTAGATGAGATGGATGGAGTTTCCATGGACTTGAGCATGGATTATGGAGATACATACTTTGGTATGGTGAGCATGGTGGCAGTGGTCACTAGGCCGGAACATAGTGGAGAAAGAGTCTCTACATATGTTGCAGAGATGTTTGCCTTGTGTGGAAAGGTCGACATCGTGGATGATGATGATCTTGGTAGATGGCTATCGAGATGGTATGTTGTCGAGGACGACAATGATTTCAGGTGGAGGAGGATGTAAGGTCCTTGGATACGGGCGCGTTCGAGCACCGGGCGAAGTCACCGTGCACGGGCGCACGGGTGGGCGCGGGCGCACGGGCGGGCGCGGGCACACAGGTGGGCGCGGGTTACACGACCGGCAGGCGGGTCTGCACGACAGGCGGACGGGTCTGCATGACAGGCGGGCGGGTCTGCACGGCAGGCGGATCTGCACGACGGGAGGGTGAGTGCACACAGACGGGTGAGCGCACACGGAGATGCGACGAAACTGTGCACGACAAATGCGACGATAACAAAAAACATATAAATTCGAATAAGTGTTGAGGCGGTCTTTATAGCGAATTGGAAGAGGATTAGCTTGACAGCAGGGGCGACACTTGGAGGACCATTATGGGCATTCATTAGTGGATGGTGGGGTTGGCCATGGGGTTGACACCCCCATGTAAACCCATGTTACGAAGAGTATAAGTAAGTGGAGCATGAGGCTCATTTGAAGAGCATCGAACTCACATTCACTCATACACATAAGAGAGGTAGAAAACTGCGCAGGGGTAAAAGAGACTACGCATATCTCATGCGTAGGTATTATAAGGTGTAGTTTTGGATTTTTATGCCGGTTGGAGTGTGGCAAGCGTGCCGGAGTTCGAGATATGTGTGCAGGACTTGGTAAGAAGGTCGAGTGTCTCGGGTGAGAACTTCTTCTTGTGCAAGGGTGCACACGGTTGTAAAGCAGGTTGCTTGTATTGTAAATTGGTTAAGTGTGAGACTTGGTTCGGCCAAGACACACTATTGTATTGTAATCTGATATTCTTAATAAAATTTTCGGGCAGACTCACATTACGGGGAGTTTCCCCTGCCCTTTATACTTGTTTGCAATTGTTGATGTTCTCAGTTAATTGCATATGGATAATGAATGAGTATGGGCTTCATTAAGTATAAAGGATAATGCTTTTACTTGGTTGCGAAACACAAACTAAGTATGTTAATGTTGGATTAGGCGTAGTCCAAAAATGTTAGTATTGTTAAAAAGAAAGTGTTCGGTGGTGCCGCACCTCGCTACAAGCGGTTGGAAGACTACCGCAGGTGTAGGGGCGTGACATCACCCATTGTATGAGACATCTCTCATGATGAGATGCAAAAGTGACAGAGGGAGCGATCTTTTGATCTCACTTGTCATCAGCGCTAGTATCATATCTCCAATGTAACAATTAATGATCCTCTTATATCATGTTTCATCTTCGGCCCTTATATTCTGCTATAAAACAAAATCTATCAACCAAAAAAAATGAAGAAAAGATGAACCAGCAAAACGAGCTACACGTTTTTGCTATGACAAAAAAAAACAGTAAAAGAAAACCAACTGTAAAAACCAACTAACATGTTTAGCAATGAAAGTACAGAGGAAGCTGATAGAAGCCAAATGAAAAAGAAACCAACGCAATTTAGAGAAGATGAAACGAATGAGAAACGGCCGTAAACATTATAACGTTTACTTTCTATATATCATCTCCATTTGAAACGGTTTTAAACATTGTAACGTTTAATTTCCATGTATCATTTCCATTTGAAACGGTCATAAGCATTCTAATGTTTACTTTCTTATTATCAAATCCACTACAATCTCCTTCGAAAAATTGGTCGAAATACAACTTTCGAAATGGGATGAGGGAGTTGAGAATTTACATTAAACCAGAATTTTAAATCGCTTAGAGAATCCCCTTTTACATTAAATCGGATTGGGAGGTTTGTTGGTTTTATTTTTTTTATTATCAAATATGAAATTTAAATTTACATTTAGATCTTCTTTCATCTTTATCTTTACATTGAGATTTTTTTATCCTAGAAATTAACCCAAAAAAATAGAGCATAATTTTGTTATATATTATTAATTTTATTTATTATTTATTGTTATAACATTATATTTTATTATAAAAATTAGATAAACCATTCATATTTATACTTTGCAAAAACTTATTATCAATTAACTTAATTTAAATAATTGAAAAAAAATACAAACTATATTTTTAACAATTAATAAATATATTATTTTTTAAATTATTACTCAAACTTCTTTTTATAAACAATTTAACTTTTAGTTACTTGACATAAAAATAAAATGCAGAAAAGTCACATAGATTGTTAGAGGTATAGTCTAAGTGCCATTCTCTCAGTAAATAGATATGATGGTTTTTCTTTAAAAATGAATATTACTTTAGGATATCATATTGCTATTCACTTTACTAAATAAAAGTACGAAAAATAAATTATGAGAAAAAAAGTTATTACTAAAATTAATGTCTTTCTTTAATATTTTAAAATTTAAATAATAATGTTTTGAGATTTTTTTCATTAAATTTTGTAGAATCTGATTTTGGAGATTTATAGATCATTTTCGTTTTATTTTTCAAATCTAAAAGGAGATATACCTTTAAGACCAAATGTTTAAGAGCATAAGAGTGGTAACGTCCATACGCATATGTGTTGCAAGATAAGAGGTGGGAAAGGTGAGGTATAGAAATCCTAAGAATCAAAGAAAAAGATTCCAAGAAACTAACTCAAAAAAAAGAAAATAAGAATAATTGATTTTAATAGTAATATTAATAATTAATTGTATAGTTGTTATGAATAATATATAAATAGAATAGAGATGATAGGAGTACTCATAATAAAATTAGATAATTAATATAAAATAATAAATGAGTAGAATAATTAGGTGATTAATAGTATTAACATATTAGATATAATAATAATAGTGATAAAAGGAAATAAAAAACAGAATAATAATGTGTAATATGAGGGATAACGTTTTGGATGGTGACTCCATCCAATATCATGGACCACAAACTCACCATTTTTTGGATGGTGACTCCATCCATCATCAAGGACCACAGAGTCACCATGTTTTGGATGGTGACTCCATCCATTACGAAGGACCATAGAGTCACCATGTGAAACGTTGGAAACCTTAGATCAGCTGTGAAGGTCTCCAATAAATAATAAAATGACTTAAAATCATATGATCATAATGATAAAATTAGAAAATGTACAAAAGACATAATGTAATTAGAGATATAAACTCTAGTGCACCTTCAAATTTACACATTAATTTTTTTTGGCTTATATTTAATCTAGTAATAACATGTTATCAATATTTAGGTGAAGTGAACTTTCCTCTTAAACAAGCGTTCGGAAGTTCCGAGTTCATATAGAGTTAGTTTTCCCCTATAAATGTTTCTAAATGGTTTCCATAAGTAAAATGATATAGAGACATTCTTGGATTAAGATTCATTTTCTTTTAATTTTTGAAAAACAATAATTCTCTCTATCTAAAATAGGATGAGATTTCAGTATGGGTTCCACAACATTTAAACAACTTTTGAGTCTCTATAATATCCCATCGCAATGTGGTATGGCTTCCCCTTGAGAATAAAATAATGTGTTTGGGGATTATTAAGACATTCCATCATTTCCACCTAGCCCTACTAAAACTCAAGATATGTTTAATGTGAATCATGCTTATAACTCATATTAAACTAGATCCCTCACATCATATGACATATGGACGTCTCTGTTATAGCTCACAACCTCCGGTATACGTTTTAGACCCTTTTTCTTGAGTCACTAATGGTGAACATAGTGTGAGGGTTCACTTTCTACATGTCAAGTATAGAAGCATGGTTAGCCATCCATGTAACAAAGCCACAATATGATGTCTCAGATGAGACAAGGTAATTGAATGGTGTTTTTTAAGCACTACAACAAATTGGTGAGATTGACTACAATCCCATACTTGTCATTTGAGATTGCTTGATTTTTGCAAACAAATATTTCCATATCTGTAGACTAGTGTTTCAGCAATACACTTATTTGATTATTCATGTCACCTTATTTTTACAAGGTGCATGACTTTCAGTTTACCCTATGAAATTAGCTCAGGCTACAATGGTAAGTAAAGATTAGTCAAATGATATTAGATTAATTTATGTTGCTAAGGATTTTATAAGTTTTATAGTTTTCTTATTTTGTTATCATACGTGAGGAAAGTAATTTCAAGTAATGAGTTTTTCCAATGAGACATTCAATAAAAATTATCTAGCTAACATTTGATTCGGTATAACAGGTGTTTGAGATGACATAACAAAAATAACATGTTATCCATTATTATCACAAGTTGCTTTAACTTTTGGTTTCTGAACATAAGTTTACTTTAATTATGGTTGAACGGTCTCGAAACTTTAAATTTCAAAAATAATATTGTAATAAATATTGTAGACAATTTTATTTTATTAATAATAAATAAATAGATACAATTTGATGAGCGATGTTTATGAATATGGATTTTGATTTTATATGAGGTGGCCCTGCTTGACTGATGACAAGCTATGAATGGAAAATACAGAGTCGAGGAATTTTTATTCTCTAAAAATAAATTTGAAAGGGGGATAAACAACATATCTTCAGGGGGCATGTATCATAAAAGGGATATGGCCTCATGGTGGAACAAGTCCTAGGAAATAAATAGTTTTTAGTGGGATATTTTCCACATGTTATGAGGCTATGAAGGATCAACAATGAATTTATAAGTACCCGAGGAAGAGAGAGGAGTCTCATGTTGTGAGAGAATAAGTGAAAGGTTGAGCTTGATGTACGAATACCACCATCTAATACTTAGAAGTGAAAATCCACAGAGCTAAAATAGGCGTCAGGAACTCATCTCTATAAAATCACAAACCAAGGCTTAGGGGTGTGTTGGTAAAGAGATTTGTCTTATTGATCTGCTACAGATAGGTGGAACATCCTCCATAAATTTGTATCATCCATATGGTTGTTGGTTCATCCCATCCTTAATGCATGTGTTCAAGTAGTGATTTAAATTCATCACTATTGATGTTACATGTAAGATATATTAAATCATGCAGAAGTTTATAAAATAAGGTTTGTTAGAATGCTAGTGCCTTTTTAAGAAAATTGACAAAAATTAATATCTTGTAGGCTTTACTACCAATCATTATAACCTTTAAGAGAAGGTTATTATCCCACCCAAGAATGTCATATCAATCTTATTGTCTACACGTTTTCAAGGTTAAAAAGAAATATGGATAATGTATAAAGCTAAATGGTTGTTCACTAGATTGATGGGCATTTGAATGGTTGATGGGAAGGGTTAACAAAAATATACACTATAGAAAGAAATTAGATTTATGTATTGCATATTAGGAAATACCAAGATAGTCCCAAAGGGAAGCCACTTGCATTTCGATAAACTTCTAAATCTTCCTTCATTGCTTGTCTAGAAAGAATATGCTAGGCCCAGAGTATTACATATGGAAGGATTAAACATCCTCCTAGACCTAACACAAATGTGATGTATTAGATTAAATTCTAGATATAAGTGACAAACGTATTGAGAAGAGTATATGCCAAAACTATAGCATAGGGATAAACGCAATGTTGTTTATTGAATATCATAAAACAAGGGAACTAATGGTAATAAAATTTATGAATGTAAGCTAAGATAAATGTAAAACCTATGATGTTTCCTACAAGAACCTATTTAGACCATACTAACTCCAAGAATCAGAATAAATCCTTGAGCACACCAATTAAAGGGAAAGTTACAACCTAGAAGCATGAGATTCTTAGGAAAGGTAGGATGCCCTATGAGGTATGTTGTGTTGATAACTAAGAAAAGTGGATACAAGGATAAACCTAGCATGTAACTATTCTCTCCAAAAGCAAAAAAAAAAAAAAAAGACAAAACAAAACAAAACAAAAACAATTTTTATGCATTCCTAGAGTTTTAGCCACCATGGAAAAGTAAAACCATATTCCTAATGTGAGAAAAACATGGTCATGGTTCCTTAAATACAACCCTAAATTTATTCTTATTATCAATACCTAGCGGGGGCGGGGGAGGGGCCAAAACTCAAATAAGATCCCAAACTCAAAAGTGTGGAGAATAATAAACAATGCATACACTTTATATTATAATTTATACACATTTAGATCACTGTAAATAGAATCAATATTATATAATGAAAGAATGATAGGGCTATGGTATGATACCCTTACCCTCTCCATTGCTAAATGTAATCACAAAAGAACCCATTAGTAAATAACCATAAAACAATATTAAACTAAATGATGTCTTTCCACTTCTCCAAGGGAACGATAAGTAATATTATAAGTATGAAGAACGGGATCCTAGTGTGTTAACCCTCTTTGACATATTTCATTACAAAAAAAATGTCTTAAAGACACCCAATAACCATATAAACTAGACATAGCTGAAAATGAGTCCATTCACAATAAGTGAAAATAGAATCCATGCAAGGAGATGTTGAAAAACAAAGCAAGGGAAGGAAGTTATCATTATCTCATCATCATACTAAGGGAAATTATTTGGGAAGTACGTCCATGGGACGACATACATCCCCTCCTTAGTTTATATCTTAGCATTATCAAAAAATCACCTCCAAATAACAAACCTCCTGCCCAAACCATGCCAAGAAGAATTTAGTGTCTTAGAAAAATGAAAAGAAAGTGAAAAAAAAAAATAGCAAAAAAAAGTAGTTATTACCCACCTTGCTTCCCATTCCTTTCAAATCCTCTACATAGTGTAGGAAAGATAAAGTTAATCCAATTTTACATTTCATAGAAAGAATAAAACTTGATGTGGGTAATCTCGGTTGATTGCAATCTGAGATTTGGGATGCATAAGAGGGAATGGGGAAAGCTAAAAATAAAATGAAGAAAATGGATTGTAGGAAATTAGTAACGGAATGAAGGAAAACAATTCACAGAGTCAAAAAAAATTGGGACAATAGTAATGAAAACTCTAGAACCATAACTCTGAAAGGATATGTTCAAAACCTAATTTCAAAATGTGGTTACTGAGGAAGCCAATCCATTTTCCACATTTCAATTACCTATTAAGCTTCAGATCACCTTTTTTCAAAATGAAAAAAAAGGTTTCTATTAAGCCCATAGAAAACATTGCATTTGGGACAAGAAGGGGAGTCAACATTAGTCTATTATTTAAGAGCTTGAATACCATTTGAGCACATGAACATAGTGATAAGTAAGCATAAATTAAACCCAAGTGTCATGCGAGACACTACATTGAACACATATCCCCCTGGTATAACATAAAACCTTGTTGAAATCAATTGAGGGAAGGGGAAAACCATATGAGGGTGGGGTTAGCATATAATCTTCCCCATTGTGCCTCAATGACTCACCAAATAACATGGTAGAGTGAATTTTTTTATCAAAATTTATAAGGTAACAAAATTCAACCTATAGTCAATAATAAACTTAGATAAAGACAACTCATAAGCTAAGTTATATCTTGTGTTAAAACCCAAAAAAAAAAAAAGGAGAGCTACTAAGAGAGGTATCAGAAATGGTATCAAACAACTGGTTTACAACACTTGGACCTACATGGGCGTAAAATAAAAATATAACAACTAATAAGTTTTATTACAAC
The DNA here is from genome assembly GCA_031772625.1 of Pinus tabuliformis. NCBI lineage: Eukaryota > Viridiplantae > Streptophyta > Pinopsida > Pinales > Pinaceae > Pinus > Pinus tabuliformis. The sequence goes on from CM062818.1 coordinate 1,240,729,618, forward strand.
TCTTACAAGTTAAATCGTTGAGGAGGGAGAAGGAGAGGCTCTGTATTGAAGCCGTGAAGGGAGTGGACATCATTGAGGTAAAGAATCATGAAAAGGGATATCTATTGAAATACTAATCTCTAGAAATCAAGGTATCCAAGATATGTAGTAATTCCTTTAAGAAACTATTAAAAGGATGAAAACTAGAAATAGATAACCATAGAATAGATAACAAACAACTATTGAGGAGGTAGGTAGAGTAATATAAAATGTAAGAAGAGCAATAGAGGATGAATTAAACAATGTTAAAAAGGTCTAATGATAAAAAAAAATGAGAAATAATGGGCAGAACTATAATATTAAGGAAAGGATTCCAAAGGAACGAAAGGAATATTTAAAAATAAATGATCCACCTAATCTAGGAAATGAATTATCAAATTAAACTAACATAAAAAATGTGACCACTAAATCATTAGACAATAGTGAACAAAATGAACAAACACTTCGAGAAAAAAGAAGAATGTAGAAGAAATATAAGGGGAATTTAAGAAATTGATGCCATCGATTTTTGGAAGAGATTCTAAAGAGAAAAAAATGCATGGTTGAGTAATATAGGAAAATATTTTTATCTTTGTCAATATTATAACAACCCAAAAGCTAGGTTTACTACATACCAATTAAATGGTGAATCCAATATTTGGTGGGAGAATACCAAAATTTCTAATGTAATTAATAAAAAGGAAACAACATGGAAACATTTTAAGGAGGTATCTGAGAAAAAATATTTACGTGAAAGATACATTGATAATAGAGCCAAGGATTTTCATGATCTGAAACTGGGAAGTATGAATATAGATGTCACCACCACCAAATTTTTAAGGTTGTTTATGTATGTACCCTACCTTTGGGGAGCAAATGAAAGGTGAACAAATAAATCTAATTCTTACCCTCCTTATAATAGAATCAAATTGAATTTTACAACCAAAAAAGAATGGATAAAGTTATGAGAAAATAAAATTTGTGTTATTAATAATTTAGTCGCAAGATAGAACAATGCAAGCCATGGTCTACTAATAAATAGGAGATGTCACATTTCATAGGAAAGGGATTCTAATACCCATAATTTATGATATGGATTTGATCATTATAATTTTTTTCTCCATCTCAATGCTTTTAGAATGAAAAAATTAGAAGAATCAACTCACGAGACCCTTTTTACTCGTAGGACCCAATTTGTCAAATTGAGGTCGAAAACATTATCAAAGAATTTTGAGGCATTAAATGACAATTTTTTAAGGTAAAACCTTTGTCTCCTTAGCATCACACATTGTTTTTCTATCGTACACACAAATACCTTTCTAACTGTGAATGAATTTCGTCAATCAGAGTTCGTATGTGAAAATTATGTCGCTCAGAATTCAACATTCCTATTTTCACCACAATAATTTGAGATCATCCTATGTAATCCCATATTATTCATGAAAAATGGACTAGCCACATTATTACAGTGAACTAGATCCTAGAAAAGTATATATTGTAACTCTCATTAATAGATGAGTGTTGGGCCCCTATGCTACTAGTGTAACCCCTTATTGTTATTAGTATAACCCACTTATTATATTGATGTACCCATGTAGTGCCCATATTGTTACTATTGTGCCCCATAGAAGCCCACTATTGTTATTATTGTGCCCTTACATTATTATTGTTATGTCGGCTCTGATTATGTTATAACCCCTTAGACTCCTATATATATAAAGGAGGTCTTTTCATTTGTATCATCGAAGAATTGTTCATTTATGTAATGTAAAGGAGGTTGCCCCCTCAAAGAGGCTGAATTATAAGGCATTGATCTATCTTTTCTATCTTTTCTTGAGCTGGTTTCATAACGTTTGGTATCAGAGCTTTGGATTCTAGGGTTTCGCTGCTCCAAACAGGTCATCGTGGGATTTTCGCTATAACTTTTTTCTTTGTGACGTTTCAGAAGTCGCAAAAAAAACCATTTGAGAAGAAATAGCGTTGAACCTTGAGTCGGAATTTCAAAGCTTTTCACACAATATTTGCGGAGATATGATCTGAGGAAGTTGGTCTTTTTGCAGACTCCTGAATTACATTCAAAACAGGTGACCTGGGGAAAATCGTCATAACTTTCTCTCTGGGGATCGGATTTAAATTTCGTAAGAAGGTACAAAAAGAGGACGGACTGTAGTTTCTTGTATGCGTTTTTTAGATCCAAAGGTTGAAAAAATGACACGTGGCACTTCATACAATTTCGCTCTTTTGGAAAGTTCTATAATCAGGTCATCTTGGGAGATTGTGCATAACTCTTTCTTAGAGCATCCAATTTGGATCATACTAGTGGCATTGGAAAGAGGACACAGTGGGCTACTACAGTTTAGAATTTTAGAACTTAAATATCTGAAAGTACAGAGTTATAGTCGTTTCAATGTCAAGTTCCTAAAATTAAGAAAAAGCAAGATGAGGAAGTTTGATGGCAAGGATCCGGTAAATTGGATACTTCAGATGGAGAAATATTTTGATATACATGGTGTACAACTGTTACAAAAGGTATGTATTACATCTTCATATTTAGAACCAGGTCAATTTTTATGGTATGAAGGGCTTTGTTCTCGTAAAAAACTTGTTACGTGGTCAATTTTCACGGAGGAAATGATAGCACATTATGAGGATACAAAGAGAAACACCTTCTTTAGAGCAACACCACACCAATTGGAAAGAGTAAAAGGGCTTTGTGACATAATGGAAAGAAAAATTATGGAAACTAGGAAGCATACCCCTCACAACTATAAATATGGAATTTTTGTTTCTCCCGGCCTTCCACAACCTACAAGGGTTACACCACAACAATTGGAAGAAAAAATAGAAAAAGGGCTTTGTTACAATTGTGATAGCAAATGCACTAAAGGTCATAGGTGTGCTGAGAAGAAATTATTTTACATAGAATATGAAGAGGAGCAAGAAAAGGATCAAGAAACATCAAAAGAAGAGGATATACACCAGGACACCACCCCAGAGAAAGAAGAAATTAATCCAACCATATCTTATAATTCAATAGACGAAATTACCACTCCTCAAACTATCAAGATAGAAGGACACATCAAGAAGAAAAATGTTCAAGAAGTGAAAGATCACATCGAGCATCAAGAAATGAATCCGACCATATCTTGTAAAGGACTGGAAGAAATTACCACTCCTAAAAATATAGAAGGACATATCAAGAAGAAAAAGGTTCAAGCAGAGAAAGATCACATCGAGCATCAACAACAAGTTCTCCAACTTTTAAAGGATAACGCCGCTTCGGTGCAAAATCAAACGAAACAACAGGTAGATCAACATCGTAGTGAAAAATGTTTTGATGTAGGTAATTGGGTATTTTTACTGCTACATCTCAAGCAGGCTATTTATGAGAAGGAAATGTTGGCAATACTACATGCACTTAAAAAATGGCGACCTTACCGAATGGGAAGACTCTTCAAGGATGAGGATGTGGAAGCATTGTTTTGTACTATTTATATTATCCAGCCAGATTGGATAAATGAAGCAAGGGATGAATGAAAGAAGGACGAAGAATTACGGCCACTTGTTCAAAAGTTGCAAAAGATCCCAATTCAAGCAATATTGCCAGAAATTGAAGAGGAAGGAAAAATCATATTGGAACTTGGAGTAGTCACAGAAACAAGAACCCGACAGCTACGAAACCGATCAATTTAAGAGTATCTCATCAAGTGGAAGAACTTACCAGCTGAATATTCCACATGGTGGGACAAGAATCTTATATAGAAGCATCAAGAACTACTCAAGCATTGAGGACAATGCTTTTTGAAGGAGAGGGGCATGTTAGGCCCCTATAATACTAGTGTAATCCCTTGTTGTTATTAGTATAACCCACTTATTATATTGATGTACCCATGTAGTGCCCATATTGTTACTATTTTGCCCCATAGAAGCCCACTATTGTTATTATTGTGCCCTTACATTATTATTGTTATGTCGGCTCTGATTATGCTATAACCCCTTAGACTCCTATATATAGAAAGGAGGTCTTTTCATTTGTATCATCTAAGAATTGTTCATTTATGTAATGTAAAGGAGGTTGCGCCCTCGAAGAGGCTGAATTCTAAGGTGTTGATCTATCTTTTCTTGAGCTGGTTTCATAAAAATGAGGTAGTCAAACCTAGCCACTAATAGGCTATTGGGTTGTAGTATAACCAGGCGACTCGGAAGAAAAGGGATTCCAATATTTAGAGTGCATTTGTTCCATGGATGCAAAAAATTAGCTAAGAGGCATAGGAGATAGAGAACATGGAGATGATTTGTGCACTATAGTAGCCCATCGACCACAAGCCATAATTCTTTGTACTCACAACCCTTTTTTAATTAGGGAAAGAGAATAGGGGAGACTCACCTTCCAACTAGGTTTTCCTGTCAACAAGGATTCTTAGGTCTTATCTTGTGTCAAATATGTTCATGTGTCACATCTCCCTTTGTTACTATTTTTTTAAATCATCTGTCTCGATATAGTACTTTTCTTTCTCTTATGTTACATATTTTTTCTCAAGTCTAATAGTTTATTTCTATCTAGAAAAAATTTTCATTAACATTATCATCTCAAATAAAAATGCAAGTTAATTTTATATTACAAACTACATATATGGTTCTTTATCTCTCATCCTCTCTTTCTCTCTCCTTCTCTCTCCCTTTCCTCCTCTCTCCCTCACTCTCTTTCCATCTTTCCCTTATCATTCCCTCTCTCTCTCCACATTTCTCCCTCTACATCGTTCTCCTTCCCTCCCTCTCTCTCCCCCTCAAACATCATCTCTCTCACCTTCTCTCTTTTGAGTCTTCTCTTCCTTCCTCTCCCTCCCTCTCTCTCCCCCTCAAACTCCATCTCTCTCACCTTCTCTCTTTTGAGTCTTCTCTTCCTTCCTCTCCCTCCCTTTCTCTCCCACACCCCTCTATCTCTCCCCCCATCACTTGCTCTCTCCCTCTTCCCTCCAACTCTTTCATTATCTCAATCCCTCTCTCCTTCTCACTCTCCCCTAATTTTTTGTGTCTCCCTCTCTTTCTCCTCCCCTTTTCTCCATTAGAAAATCAAAAGCCATAAAATATTTTCTTACTTTGATAACAACTTGTTATAATTTTTAATTATATTGTCTTCTTGTGTCTTATTTTCATCAAGAAACTATCAAACCATAAAGAACATGAAGGTCGAAACAAAAATAGAACATATTATGTAGGATCTCACCTAGGGAAAACAACTCTCCTAGGGGAAAACCACATTAAAATTCTCTTCTTCTTATGGAACCAAGACAAAATGAGAGCTTCAAGACCTTTAGACCAAGACAAAGATTCGATCCAAGCACCAAGTCATCCTTCCAAGAAATAATTCTTCATATCAGCATAAGTCAACAAAGTCAATGAAACTCAAAATTCTATTTTGTTGGTCAAATCATATTTTGGGACCTCAACTGTAGGTCTGCAACTTAGTCTGCATCTTTTATCCTTACAATAGGTCAAAAACTCTTGCCCTTTTGCACGTGTGAGCAGAAATAGTTAAGAATTAGGTCTTCCTTCCTTCGCTAAGGATTCTTCTTCTCTTCTAGTCTCTTCACACTTCCTTTCTTATTGTTTCTATTATAGATTGAACTAAGTAATTGTGTTAAATGAAGACAAATTTCACTTCTATATATAAATCTCCATGTGGTCGAATAGGCCTTCCTAGTATGACTTTTTTGGGATTGGCCGACTTGGTCTTGGAGGACTCTTTTGACACTTTAAACACAAATGTAAATATTCTCTTTTGATGTAAAATGGCCACTAGGATATTATATACATAACAATGACTCTCTTGATTTATGAAAATAATATTTTTACCTAAAAAGACCTAAAAGCATGAAGAACATGCTTGAACTAATTAACTTGAGCATGAAACTCGTGCTTATAAAACAATAACTATTTTTCTCCTTTTTCTTTTTACATCAAATATAAAATATCAAGAGTACATGAGTCATTATGAAGAATGAACCTAATTACATTTTTCAATGCTCTCCCTATCTCCTTCCTCTCCTCTTCTCTTCCCTCCTCTCCTCTCTACCTCACTTTCTCTCAATATCTCCCTTGTCACTCCCTCTTTCTCTCCACATTTATCTCTCTGTGCCTTTGTTATTTCCTCCCTCTCTCTCCCCCCTCTGTCTCTATCTCTCTCTGCCATCCAGCTTTGTTACTATCCCCTTCTTATCTCTCTTAAATTTGATCATGTTTTATTTTGTTTAAGGAAGTATCTAAATTAAAAACGTTTAATTGGTTGTAAAATATTAAACCTATATTTTGTATAAATCATGTCAAAGAAAATAAAATAATGAAAAACTTAAACAAATCATGCTCTATCTTTCCTCTATTATTGTTAGTCACTTTGCTTGCTCTCATCGCTTGGATCTTTAGTTAGGATGGATCTATGTTGTTTCTTCATAATATCCTTTATATTTTATAAAGTTCACATCATTATACATAAAAGTATTCTCATTTTTAATTTTATTTAAACTTTGATTTAATTTCTATAGAAATATTTTTAGTAGTTGAGGGTTTAGATATATCTCAAAACTACTTATAACATTTTTCCTTTTAGATTCAATTAAAAAAATGTTATCAAATTAAATTAATATAAGATATTTCGGTTGTGAAATAACTTATGGTTTTTGGGCATGTGGTACTAATAATTCATGGTATTGGCCCATGGCATTATACAAATCATATTTGCAAATTAATAATGTCTATTTTCAAGTGGGGGCCAATATTCATAGTTAAGAATCTTTTCATATTGTTATAAAAAAAATTTGAATGCAAAATAAGTTATGATTTTTTGGCATGTAGTATTGAAAAGCCATGGTATTGGTCCATGGTATTGTAACAAAATCTATTCACATGTTCATAATATAAATGGAAAAGTGGGGGTTAATATCTATAGTTAAGGATCTCGTGATAAGCCATGGTATTGTCCCATGCTATTATCAGAAATATTATTTACAAGTTAATAATATATTTGGTAAAGTGAGAATGAATATCCATGGTTAAGAAACTTTTCGTGTTGTTAATAAAATATTTTGATTGTGAAATAATTCATGTCTTTCAGGGTATGTTGTATTGGTAAGTCATGGTATTGGCCCATGATATTGTAACAAGGCCTATTTACAAGTTAATAATATCAATTGTAATATGGGTGTCAATCTCCATTGTTAAATTTTTTGTCATATTGCTATAAAATATTTTGGTTGTGAAATAAGTTATTGTTTTTGGGAATGGGGTATTTATAAGTCATGGTGTTGGCCTATGGAATTGTAACTCATCGCATTCACAAGTTAAATTAATTGTAAGATACTTTTCCTTTTTTTCAACATTATTTTTCTTTGATTTCGTTAAAATTTAGTGGGGATTTTTTGGAATGATAATTTTGAGCTCTTTATCTACACATTTAAGTGTCTCGCATTTTTGAAAATGTTGATGTGAGGTGATTTTGTGATATGAAACTGTAGCAAGTGTGAACTACTTTTGTAGTACTTGTTTGTCAGACGATATAAATTATCTATAACAAATTGAATTTTATTATTTTTATTAATTTAACCTTTTATTATTAATTGAGAAAACATTTTGATGTTGAAATTTATCATTTTAACTTTTTATTATTAATTGAAGAAATATTTAAATGTTTAAACTCATTTCCAATATCACTTTTATTTTTTTATTAAATTTTAATAAAACCAACATTTAAAATTATTTACATACTTGCACTACACTTTACACGTGCACATATACTTTAACTTGTAGAGCCGCCTTTTAAAAAAATAAATTACAGTTACATAAATAATTCAAAAATATTTAAAAATTCAAAAAATACTATATTTGAAAATTAATTTATTAAAATAAACATTAGAAAAAATTAACTATTGTGATCTAACTTGCAGAGCTGCCTCTCAGCAAAATAAATTACAATTACATAAATAATTCAAAAATATTTAAAAATTCAAAAAATATTATATTTTTAAATTAATTTATTAAAATAAACATAAGAAAAAATTAACATTGTGATCATATATTACCATTATATATATAAATAAATAAAACAAGTACCAGGAACTTTCCTCACTTGATATTTTAATAACTTTTTATAAGTTTCAATAATAGCCTGAGGATTAATTTTTTTTCTTGGATTTAAGGCTTATATATATTATATTTATAATTTAAAGTTCAATTTAATTTAACTGTATAATTTGAAATATTACGAACATAAATCAATATAATCACTTTATTTCCCTTTTTCATTTAACTTTTGAAATAGTTTTAAAATTTACAAATTTATTTACATTATTTTATGATTATTTTACTGTTTCAAAATTCATATAATAAAATTAGTATATTCTCTTAAGACATTTTGTGGAGTAAGGATTATTGGTTTGAAATTTTTTTTGGTGAAAGATGATAACCAAACGTTAAGGGAAAAATATGTCTGGAATAAAACCATTTAGACATAATATCTATTTAACCTCCTTATCATTAAAATAAAAATAAAAAATTAATTCAAATAAACAGTAACTCTTTTTTGGGCCATGGCACAGGTTCCTCTTAAATTAGATTGATTTAAATAAAACACCTTGTATTTTTTTAATCACAATATAATATATAAGATAATATAAATTCCACCTTTAAGTGGTTTTAACAATAGGTAAATATTAAGAACTATGCACTTTTTTCAATTACATCCGACTACTCAATTACATATTGTAGTTTCATTTGGTATAAAAGTTAAAATTATATCAACAGTATAGATAATAGCTAAGTAGCCCAAAAAATAACGAAGAAAACTATAACATACATCCAAAATATCAAGCATTAATTTTCCAGTCATTAGTGCGAGATTTGTAGTTTGAGCTTTTTCGTGAGGTGGAGAACGAAGGGTGAAACTGAATCGGCCATGGATGCAAACTGGAAATAGATAAGCATAGAATAGATAACAAACAACCATTGAGGATGTAGGTAGAGTAATATAAAATGTAAGGAGAGAGATAGAGGATGAATGCAACAATGTTAAAAAGATGTAATGATAAAAGAAAATGAAAAATAATGGGTAAAGCTATATATTAAGGAAAGGATTCCAAAGGAACAAAAGGAATATTTAAAAATAAATTATCCACCTAATCTAGCAAATGAGTTGTCGAATGAACCTGACATAATAAATGTGACCACTAAATTATTAGACAATAGTGAACAAAATGAACAAACACTTTGAGAAAAAAGAACAATGTAGAAGAACTACAAGGGGAATTTCAAAAACTGATGCCATCGATTTCTGAAAGAGATTCTAAAGAGAAAAAAGCTCATGGTTGAGTATTATAAGAAAATATTTTCATCTTTATCAATATTCTAACAACCCAAAAGCTAGGCTTACTACATACCAATTAAATGGTGGATCCAATATTTGGTGGGAGAATACCAAAATTTCTAATGTAATTAATAAAAAGGAAACAACATGGAAACATTATAAAGAGGTATTTGAGGGTTTAGATATATCTCAAAAACTACTTGTAACATTTTTCCTTTTAGATTCCATTGAAAAAAATGTTATCAAATTAAATTAATATAAGATATTTTGGTTGTGAAATAACTTATGGTTTTTGGAGATGTGGTACTAATAATTCATGGTATTGGCCCATGGTGTTATACAAATCATATTTTCAAATTAATAATATCCATTTTCAAGTGGGGGCCAATATTCATAATTAAGAATCTTGTCATATTGTTATGAAATATTTTTAATTTGAAATAAGTTATGATTTTTTGGCATGTAGTATTGATAAGCCATGGTATTGGCCCATGGTATTTTAGCAAAATCTATTCACATGTTCATAATATCAATGGAAAAGTGGGGGTGAATATCTATGGTTAAGGATGTCGTGATAAGCCATGGTATTGGCCCGTGCTATTATATGAAAATTTGCTTACAACTAAATAATATATATGGTAAAGTGGGGGTGAATATCTTTGGTTAAGAAAATTTTGGCGTTGTCAATAAAATATTTTGATTGTGAAATAATTCATGTCTTTCAGGGGATGTTGTATTGGTAAGTCATGGTGTTGGCCCATGATATTGTAACAAAGCCTATTTACAAGTTAATAATATCCACTGTAATATGGGGGTCAATCTCCATGGTTAAAAATTGCCATATTGCTATAAAATATTTTGGTTGTGAAGTAAGTTATGGTTCCATATTTTGATTGTGGGTAAGTCATGGTATTGGCCCATGATATTGTAACAAAGCCTATTTAGAGGTTAATAATATCCACTGTAATATGGTGGTCAATATCCATGGTTAAAAAGTGTCCTATTGCTATAAAGTATCTTGTTTGTGAAATAAGTTATGGATTCTAGGAATACGGTATTTATAAGCCATGGTGTTGGCCAATGGAATTGTAACAAATATTATTCACAAGTTAAATTAATTGTAAGATGTTTTTCATTTTCGTCAACATTGTTTTTCTTTGATTTCGTTAAAATTTAGTGGGGATTTTTTGGAATGATAATTTTGAGCTCTTCATTTGCGCATTAACTGTCTCACATTTTTTAAAATGTTGATGTCGACATCGGGGATTTTATTATATGTAACCGATTGCAAGTGTAAACTACTTAGTAGTACTTGCTTGTCACACTATATAAATTATCTATAGCAAATTGAGTTTATTAATATGACTTTTTATTATTAATTGAGCCAATATTTAAATGCACATTTCAAGTGTCAACATGGAGATATTTTTTCGGTATGAAGATGTAGCAAGTGTCAACTACTTTTGCAGTACTTGTTTGTCACATGATATAAATTATCTATAAAAAATTGAATTTATTATAAAATTATTATTTTAACTTTCTATTATTAATTGAGCAAATATTTTAATGTTTACCCTTATCATTTTAACTTTTTATTATTAATTGAGACAATATTTAAATGTTTAAACTCATTTCCAATATCACTTTTATTTTTTATTATATTTTAATGAAACCAACATTTAAAATTATTTACATACTTGCATTACACTTTACACTTGCACATCTATTTTCACTTGTAGAGCCGCCTCTTAAAAAAAAATTGCAATTACATCAATAATTCAAAAAATATTATATTATTAAATTAATTTATTAAAATAAAGATTAGAAAAGGTTAACTATTGTGATCCTGTATTACCATCATATATATATATATATATATAAAATAAATGCCAGGAACTTAACCTTTTATAAGTTTCAATAATAAGGGGATTATTTTTTTATAGGATTTACGGCTTATATTTATAATATTTATAATTTCAAGTTGAATTTAATTTTATAAATATTATGAACATAAATCAATATAATCACTTGATTTCCATTTTTTCATTTATCTCTTGAAATAGTTCTAAAATTTAGAAATTTATTTACATAATTTTTTTTTGTTAAAGATTATTTTACTATTTCAAAACTCATACAATAAGAATTAGTATATTCTCTTAAAACATTCTGTAGTGTAAAGATTATTGGTTTGGAAAAAATTCTGGTGAAAGATGATAACAAAACGTTAAGGGACAAAGATGTCTGGAATAAAACCATTTAGACATAATACCTATTTAACCTCCTTATCATTAAAATAAAATATTCGAAAAATAAAATTAAAAAATTAATTCAAGTAAATAGTAACTCTTTTTTGGGCCATGGCACAGGTTCCTTTTAAGTTAGATTTGCTTTAAATAAAACACCTTGTATTTTTTTAATCACAATATAAATATTTTGAATGTGAAATAAGTTCTGATTTTCTGGCATGTAGTACTGATAAGCCATGGTATTGAAGCAAAATCTATTCACATGTTCATAATATGAATGGAAAATTGGGGGTGAATATCCATGGTTAAGGATCTCGTGATAAGCCACGGTATTGGCCCATGCTATTATAAGAAATTTTATTTACAAGTTAATAATATATATGGTAAAGTGGGGGTGAACATCCATGGTTAAGAAACTTTGGGCATTGTCAATAAAATATTTTGATTGTGAAATAATTCATGTCTTTCAAGGTATTTTGTATTGGTAAGTCATGGTATTGGTCCATGATATTGTAACAAAGCCTATTTACTAGTTAATAATATCCACTGTAATATGGGGGGTCAATCTCCATGGTTAATAATTGTCATACTGCTATAAAATATTTTGGTTGTGAAATAAGTTATTGTTTTTGGGAATGCGGTATTTATAAGCCATGGTGTTGGCCCATGGAATTGTAGCAAATCTTATTCACAAGTCAAATTAATTGTAAGATGTTTTTCATTTTTTTCAACATTTTTTTCTTTGATTTCGTTAAAATTTAGTGGGGATTTTTTGGAATGATAATTTTGAGCTCTTTATATGCACATTTAAGTGTCTCGCAGTTTCTAAAATGTTGATGTCAAAATGAAGGTTTTTTTTTATATGTAACGGGTTGCAAGTGTCAACTACTTTGTAGTACTTTCTTGTCACACTATATAAATTATCTATAACAAATTGAATTTGTTGGGCACCGGATCCCCCACATAATGGTTTTGGGGCTTAAAGCCCACATTTTTGGGTAATGGTATTGTAAAGGCTCTGAGAAGTGTGCGGAGCATGAAGTACAATAAGTCAATTCAAAGGGTTGTCTACCTGAAAATAATGCGAAAGAGAGTCGGCCTGCCCATGGCCTACGGACCATGGGAATGTATAAATAGAGCAGGGTTCTAGGTGTAGCAGTCAGTTTTTTGGTAGGTTTTGTTCAAATCTGAAAGTATATGGGTTTCTGAAAGTGATAATCTCTCTGAGTATGTAAGTCCAAGTTGAGGGTTGTAGTTGTAGAAGAGGTTCTGCAGCTGTGTGTGCAGAGGCCTGGTAGAGTCTGCAACTGTGTGTGCAGACCCCTGCAACTGAGTGTGCAGGGTGGAATTGGATTGTACTAGAATGGAAGATCAATAAAGTATAAGTGTTTCTGAAATGTTGTACATCTGCTCATAGATCTGTGTGGTTATTCTTATGTTATGATTTATGCATCTCTTTAAGGTTTGTGTTTATGCACTTGTCTATTTATGTTGAATGGTAAAGGAAAACATTGGGCACACTTAATTTAACTCAAGATCTATAACACTAATAAGCACTATAGAGGGTAAACACCAGTCGTGCTTGTCATCCAAATCGCGCAAAGGTAGTTGCATAGAGAAGGCAACTATGCGAAAGTAGCCCAATGCAAAGGACTAGTTTATGAACTGTCTAGACTTCATCAAGGCATCCCTAGGGTGCGGAAACCTAGTTCCAGCACCCTCCCATACTACCTTAGGTGAGACCTCAGTATGTGCCCCGCGGACTATTACCAAAAGGTACGGTGGTTTAAGGATTTGTTTGGCTAAAACACTTCTGAACCTGGGTCAGGCCCTAATAAGCCAACAAATGGTTCCGTTGCTGAGATCGGGATCTGCCTAAGGGATGTCAGATGTCAGAACATTGGAACCCTACGAAGAAAGAAAATGAAGATTGGTTGGATCAAAAGCTTCATGATTTCGTGATACAAGAAAACAAAACCCTGCAAATATCCAGGAAGAGGTGGTTGGATCACTACGTATACATGGAAATCAACGAAATGTTCTACGCAACCTTCTCTTTAGAGTTGTATGATTGGATCGCAAGGCTAGCCGATGGTCAGGGAAGGTGCGCAGGCTAGAGGCTTCAAATGATAAGATTGCATGGGTAGTAGACCATTGGCTCGATCAGATAATAGGAGGGCTTATCACCGAATTTGTGATGGATATGACTATAAGCTACAGCGAAGCAGAAATGCGTTTTCTCAAGGGACCGTGAGGTAAGTACATCAAATCTTTGAATACCTAGATTAAGATGTTGTTTTGTGAAAAATGGATGATGTGAATACATCAACGAGTGGAACGACGCAGAGCAGAAAGGTCTACAAACAATCCTTTAATTTCACCTCCACTTGTGAGCGAGGAAGAGCACGCTTGGGTTTCTCCAAGGAGTGCGGTTAGTTTGATAAGGCAATGCACTCCACACCTACCATCCCCACTTACGCCACCACTCATGATGCCTCCTTCACCTCCATCTTAACCCACACCACCTCCACCAAACCAGCAATTCAGCATGGCGAGTGCGATCAAGATACCTGTTATTTAGAGTAGGGAACAAAGATCTAGATTAGTTTTGGTTTGTATTAAGAGCAGTATGGGAAGCACACAGGGTTACGGATGATAACATTAAGAAGGCCACATTGATAAGCATGTTGTAGGACTGCGCATTGACTTGGTATATCAAGCACTCGAATGATCACCCAAATGCAGGAATAGCGGAGATCTAGATCGCGTTGAACAAAGAATTTAGCAGGTCGAAATCTGAAACGCAGTCGATTATCATATTTAAGGATATTGCAATGCTTCCAGGTGAAACCCCCCCCAGGAGCTGGATCAGAGGCTAAAAAGTACGATCTACAAGGCTAATATGACACTGACAGATGCGCAACACTGTGCGTGGTTTGTGGCATCTTTGACACCACATCTGAGGATGGTGACGTCATAGTAGAAGCTCTCAACCAAGGCAGAAGCCTTGGAAATGGCTATGAGGTTGCATGAAACATTGATATAGGATTCGGGGTTGGGAATACAAAAAATCCACGTGCAGCTACAAAACCTATGCTTGGAGATGCAGAGTTTGAAACAAGATAGGGTGCACTGGCCAGAAGCATGTGAAGAAGTGTGGTGCATAAAATGTAAAGGCCACAGCCAAGATAAGGACCACTGTCTAGTATTTGTAACCTATTTGACAGGAGGAGGACCAATGTTGTTGAGACCAGAGGCACAGGCAAGGCCAAATGCAGCACCTACGTTGTAGTGTGCGATCTGTCAGGTGGGAGGAAAGCACACAATAGACAACTGTCACCTATTGCAGAAGTATACACAGACTCTACAGCAGTTGTTTTGCAATTTTTGTAGATCAGTGGGCCAAGATGAGCAGGCATGTCAGAGTTATGAGCTAATGATGGATAGGAACCCTTCTTATCAAATGCAGATAGAAACGCGAGGCCTCGAACCAGCCACAGTAATAGCACATGGGGGATTTCAAGGTTGAAAACGAGGATGAGGAGGAATGGGGCCCAGAAGGGGCCATGAACAGTTAATCTGTTACAATTATGGAGGACCATGTCACTACACTTGCAATTGTACCAACCCAATGAGAATATCTTGTCTGTACTGTGAGTAGTTTGATAATGAAATGGTAGATTTTCCAATGTTGATCGCACAAATGAGCAAGAAAAGGGTACTACAGTTTACTCTGACTCAAAATATCCAAATGATGAGGTCTGAACTGCGTGAAGAAGACCCCAATGTGAACATGGTGCTCAGAAGCGCAGCGACCACATGGGATAATAAGGGAAAGAAACATGAGGATGATACATGGGTTCGCAAAGCTCCTATGAA
Source organism: Pinus tabuliformis (assembly GCA_031772625.1). NCBI lineage: Eukaryota > Viridiplantae > Streptophyta > Pinopsida > Pinales > Pinaceae > Pinus > Pinus tabuliformis. The sequence goes on from CM062818.1 coordinate 1,240,745,116, forward strand.
GGAACTTGAGTTTGACTTGGAATGCGCAAAGGAAATGTTTATGGAAGCTAAGAAGAGCTTCACAGAGGCCTCTACTTCAGGTAGTAATGATCAACCAAAGCCGAGAATGGATCCTTCTATTCTTACTACCTTTCAGAGACATGCATGAAGTTGCTACATGACAATAAGGTGATTAAAGGATTACAGGATTTGATAACTAGGTGCGCAAGGTTAGGGGAACAACGGTTAGTCTGAAAGCTAGGAAAGCATGCATTGCGCACTAGTAGGGAAATGCGGTTGATAGCGCAAATTGGTGAATATGTGATGGATCAGGTCATCCTAGACCTAGGATCAGATGCAAATGTGTTACCAAAGTAGACATGGTAACAATGGATATCGAAGGTGTGAGCACACAGACTGACTTTGAGGTAATAGAGATTGTGGATGATAGCAACCCCTACCCCATGTTGTTAGGGATAGATTAGGCCATGGATATGAATGGAGTCATCAAACTAAAAAAGCAGAAAATTATTTTAAATAAAAACTCCCTACACGTACTAGTTCTGCTCGATCCAGCCAAAGGGACGCGCTACACTAAACCTGTGCGCGAAGATGATAGTCATGATGAGCTGGATTGAATTTACCAGATAATGGCGCAAGACCAGGATCAGGTGAACCCAACTAAGGATGGGAGAATATCATAGGAGCATGATAGTTCCTGTACTTTGGATTCCGATGAAGAAATAGAACATTGGTAGAACCGGTTGCACAAAGTTACAATGATGAATTGCAACATGATGATCCGATCCCTACGACACGTTATTACCGAAGCAAGGGAAATGCCAGTGGATGATGGCATAACAAGAATGAATGGACCCTTAGACAAATTTGAAAGTGATGTATCGGAATAGCAGCAGTACAGATCGCTTGCATGTGTGTTGCACGCATATACGTCAGAAGGATATCAGGAATTAGCACAAATATAGAAGATGATTGCGCTTACAATTTGGAAGACCCCATGGTGGAAAAAGATAGAACAGCTTGCAAGCACACCCTTGTCAATGGGTACAAATGTATATAGAATAGACTGTTCTAGCATGCAACGATATTACAATAGCAGGCCCAAACATGATGCATTGGAGGAAGAAAGGGATCGCTCTACCAAGTGTGCAGGGGAACGCATTCGCCAAGGTATGAAAAGTCATGAACAAGGATCAACGAATACCATGTAAAAAATGGAACCTGCATGCCCCAGTGGTCATATGGGCATCTACGGCACTATGCAAGAACCTGGCCGCGAAGTTGAGTCCAAGGCTGCAGAATGGTATAAGAACTCAGGTCCTTGAAGAACCTCTGCAGAAGGCCGTGGACATAAAGAGAACAATGCATGAAGTTCAGACTGAAGAACTCATAAGACCACGCAAAGAATAATATGAAGGGATTTAGAAAGCTATTCGGTAAGGGAATGTGCAACTTCGGGAACTAGAAAGAAAGAAGACACTACTCCAAACGAAGAATATGATGCTGGGCGCAGAGATTAAATAGTTGGAAAAGGAACTAAAAGAGGACTTTCTGAACAAAAAGCCTAGAAAGTTGCAGCTAGATATGCGTAAACCTAAGTATGAATTGGCGGAGTATGACCACAAGGTAATTGGTCGAATTTCATGGTTAAGGAAATGCGTCACTCTCAAGGGAAATTAAGATAGCACACTACTTCCAGTAGCGTGAAGAGAAGTGACACGATATCGATGCACCAAGGGGGTTCGACCACCTACCTAACCGAAGAAGAGACAGTCTGAGCGCTTCAGACAATTGAAAGAGAGCGCAGGACTATAAAACAAATCGTTACGGAGCTGTGTGATAGCAAGGGTGCGCACAGGGTCGATATGTCACAAGGGTCGTGGTCACGTAGAAGGGGCTATGCTACCACGCGGATAAACAAGGAAGTGACCATTGACATCACTGTTCATGACAAGACATCCGAGTTAAGGAAAAAAGAAGTGGGCGGGGGATTTAAGACATAAATTCAGAACTAGATTTGAAACGATCTGCCCGCAATATAACATTAATGAGCTAGAATATGGGGGGACATTTAAATTTTTATTTCAACGGGCCTATAAATCACAGATGTCTCTCCACCAAACAACCCTTGGCATGTTCAAATAAAATTGTTGCGTTATCAAGCAGGTATGAATATGATGAATGAGGAGGTTGTAAGAGCAAGCTCGTGGTTTGAAGCATTGCCGAAGGATACACAGGAGTCTTGATTAGAATCATGTCAACAACCAAGGGAGCCACGTGGAGTCCTACACCACCGATAGGGGATGCACTAGAAATCCCCAAATCACCCCAAACACCGAGGCCTAAGAAGGACCCACAGGTAGCAAGATTGCTCCATATCTCTTTGCGAAATCTGTAGTTTATAAAACTGTCGATGGAAGAAAAGGGAAAAATAGTTAATATTGAGAGTGATGATGAGGAACAAGATCATCTGACCTTTGTCAAAGACATGGAACCAGAGGAAGAGATGGGAGAAGATATCCAGCCAATACGTACTGCAGTAAAACTGCCCAAGTATGTCCCTTCATCGAAGGGAAGGGTAAAGGTACCTAAAGACTTGGATGTCATTAAAAGCACACTTAACACCGCATCCCTCCCTGAGAGGGTTATATTGAATGGAGTGGCTGTTGGCCACATTCCCACTATGAAGTTTGAAGACTGGGACCTTACGGATAGCAAGAATTTTCCTCATTTGGAAACTAGCGAGCTGATGGAACAAAGCACGAAGGGGGTTGTTACAACACTACATCTGCAGACGTGGCTGTGTGGGGTGGAGGAGGCGAGACTGCTCCGCCTCCTATCAATTCCACACTTTCATCAGGCCCCAATCATGATATTTGTCATCAAGAAACTAGTCTTCCTGGTGCGCGATGGGAACTTATGGCTAGAAGAGACCATTCCCATAATAGCAGAGCTCATTCAAAGGATTTCTCGACTTACCTGTGCAGGAAGGGACATTGCGGAAATAGCTAGCACAAGTGGCAAGTTGACAATTATGGAGGCCTTGAAAATGAAATATAAGTTGGAGAAAAAGCAGCGGGGGTACATTATTACTAGTATTCAAGATAAAGGGGTCCACGTTGCTACCTAGTCGTTGGCAAGAAAGGTGATGAGAAAATGCTAGGGCAATGTACCAACAACGGTCATCATGCTAGCCGAGAAATGCGCAGAAGGGGTACAGTTCAATTGGGCATAGTTCCTCCATGATGAGTTCTTGACAAACTATAAGGAGGACAAAGACCCAGGTAAGACCCTCCACTACGTGTGGTTGCTCTTATCCATCCTATTAGTCACAGGTGAACTACATGAGGATAGTTAGTTTCCTCCCCTTGACCAAGATTGTACAGGGGTAGCAAAATATGAGTCGCTATGGGCGATGAAAGATGTTACAAGAATCTGAGAAGCCAGTATCTTCTGGATATTGATGGAGGAAAGAATACGACCGAGGATTAACAAACGACTGTGCCTATCTGCCTCGGTATATGACAGTGTGAAGAGCTTTACAGATTTTAAAGCAGATATGCACCATGTGTATATCAGGGCACGAAAGGATCCATTGTAGAAATGGACCATGCTCCCATTCATCACAATAGATGGCGATGTCTTCACGATGCTCGACCCATGGCCATAAAAATGGCATGCACCAGATGTGGTGGTGCGCAATGAGATGGAGATTCAAAGATAGAAGGTTGTCGCAAAGTTTCTAGCACAACATGAGCCGAATGAATATCTAGTTGAAGAAGTACGGGCATCCCGAGAGGCAGCGAAGGCCACTGCAGAGAAGGCAACAGGAGGAGGCACCACTACAAAAGAAGAAGACAGAGGCCCGAACATGACCACATGACCTGGGATAGATAATACGCCGGAAGGTGCGGACCCAAGCACGACATCTACACACCTAAAATGGCTACACATGATAGAACAAATAAGGCCACAAAAGAAGAATAAGGCATCCAAGCTGGATGCGGAGCCTATCACATTGACTGAGGGTGACCTATGTGACATCAGTGATACAGTTTGCGAAGTCACCACGGAGGCGCGCCAAGAGGAAATCACAGAGCAGTAGATTGTGTTGGGTGCACTCACAATGCAACTTCAAGAACTTCAGGTGCGGCCTCCACAACAGGGAATGGCTGCCACCTATGGGGCTATGGGTACATCAACAAATTAGCAGTTTCTACGGGCCAAAATGGCTAATATTGTCGCGTTGCCGGAAGGAAGACTAATAGCAGACAGCACAGAGGACAGAGCCATGGTAGGATGGCTCAAGGGACTTTGCTTAAACTTGGCTACCTCCCCACGAGAGATAATATACCAACAATAAGATGGAGTGACAACAGAGCTCCACACTGGGGAAGGACGCACAGTATAGTTGCTTAGTGAACAATGAATCAACATTGAGTAGTTAAGCCTCCAATGCGATGAAGCAATAGCACAGACTTGGTAGTTGGAGAAAATCATTGAGGAAACATGTAGCCGCGTCCCCATGCTCGAGATTGCAGCAGACTTACAAGTAGCCTTACGAATCCACAAATTGGCCAGTGGGTTCCATGAGGCGAAGGAAAAGGAAACGAGGATCCAGTGGGACCTCAACTTGCAGATCGTGGCACTGAGGCTAAAGGCGCAACCTGCTACACCGCTGGAGGTAAGAGAATAGTGATACCATGCCATTCAAGCAGGGTTGGAAGTAATAGAGTGTACCATATAGGATTGCACTGGCTTGCTCGATCAGTCACTCGTCACTCTCACCTCACTACAGGAAGACCCAACACTCCAACGCCTAGAGACAGTGTTAGGTCCCAATACTACTAGTGTAACCCCTTATAGTTATTAGTACAACCCCCTTATTATATTTTTGTGCCCATGTAGTCCCCATATTGTTATTATTGTGCCCCATAGAAGCCCACTATTGTTATTATTGTTCCCTTATATTATTATTGTTATCTCGGCTCTGATTATATTATGACCCTTTAGACTCCTATATATAGAAAGGAGGTCTTGCATTTGTATCATCCAAGAATTGTTTATTTTTGTAATGTAAAGGAGGTTGCCCCCTCCAAGAGGTTGAATTTTAAGGCGTTCAACTATCTTTTCTATCATTTTGTGAGTTGGTTTCATAACATTTGGTATCAAAACCTTGGATTCTAGGGTTTCGCTACTCTAAACATGTCATCATAGAATTTGCAATATAACTTTTTTTCTGCGATGTTTCAGACGCTACAAACAAAAAACCATTTGGGTGGAAATCGTTCTGAACCATGGGTCTGATTTTTAGATCTTTTTGCGCTATATTTGTGGATATATGATCTGAGGAAGTTCGCCTTTTTGCAGACTCCCGAATTACATTCCAAATAGGTGACCTAGGAAAAACTTTCATAACTTTTGTTTTGAGCATCAGATTAAAATTTCATCAGAAGTTATAGAAAGAGAATGGACTATAGTTTCTTGTGTATATTTTTTAGATGGCATTTCATACAAGTTTTCTCTTCTTAAAAGGTATATAGTCAAGTCATCTTGGGAGATTGTGCATGACTCTTTATTGGAGAATCTAAATTTAATCAGACTGGTGGCACTAGAAAGAGGATGCAGAGAGATACTACAAGTCACAATTTCAGAAGTTAAAGATCAAAAAATACAGAGTTAAAGTCATTTCAAGATCGAGCTCCTAAAATCAGGAAAAAAATGAGATGAGGAGGCTTGATGGCAAGGATCCGGTAAATTGGATACTACAGATGGAGAAATATTTTGATCTACATGGGGTACCATTGTTACAAAAGATATGTATTGCATCTTCATATTTAGAACAAGATCAATTTTTATGGTATAAAGGGCTTGGTTCTCATAAACAACTTGTTACCTGGTCAATTTTCACGGAGGAAATTATAGCACATTATGAGAATACAAAGAGCAACACCTTCTTTAGAGCAACACCACAACAATTGGAAGAAAAAAGAGAAAAAAGGCTTTGTTACAAAGTGGAGAGAAAAAATATGGAAACAAAGAATTATACCCCTCATAACTATAAAGATGGAAGTTTTGTTTCTCCTAGCCTTTCACAACCTACAGGGGTTACACCACAAAATTTAGAAGAAAAAAGAGAAAAAGGACTTTGTTATAATTGTGATAGCAAATGCACTAAAGGTCATAATTGTGCTGAGAATAAATTATTTTACATAGAGTATGTAGAGGAGGAATAAAAGGATCATGAAATATCAAAAGAAGAGGATATACATGAGGACCCAACCCCAGAGAAAGAAGAAATGAATCCGACCATATCTTGTAAAGCATTGGCAAGAAGTACCACTCCTCAAACTCTTAAGATAGAAGGACATATCAAGAAGAAAAAAGTTAGAAGTGAAATATCACATCAAGAAAGAAGATATGGATCCAACCATATCTTGCAATGCATTGACCAGAATTAGCACTCCTCAAATATCTAGATAGAAGGACATATCAAGAAAAAAAATGTTCAAGTGAAAGATCACATCGAGCATCAAGAAATGAATCCGACCATATCTTGTAAAGCATTGGAAGAAATTATCACTCTTCAAACTCTCAAGATAGAAGGATATATCAAGAACAAAAAGGTTCAAGCAGTGAAAGTTCACATCGAGCATCAACAACAAATTCTCAAGCTTTTAAAGGATAACACCACTTTGGTGCAAAATCGAATGAAACAGGTAGATCAACATCATAGTGAAAAATGTTTTGATGTAGGTGATTGGGTATTTTTACTGCTTCATCTCAAGCAAGCTATTTATGAGAAGGAAATGTTGGCAATAATACATGCACTTAAGAAATGGCGACCTTACCGAATGGAAAGATGCTTCAAGGTAAAAATGGATCATGATAGTCTTAAATACTTTTTAGAAAAACTATTATCTTTAGAAGAACAGAAAAAATGGGTCACAAATATGTTGGGATATGACTTTCACATCATCTATAGGAAAGGGAAGCAAAATTTTGTTGCAGATGCACTCTCAAGAAAGGATGAGGATGTGGAAGCATTGTTTTGCGCTATTTCTATTATCCAACCAGATTTGATAAATGAAGCAAGGGATGAATGGAAGAAGGATGAAGAACTATGGCCACTCATTCAAAAGTTGCAGAAGATCCCAATTTAAACAATATTGCCAGAACTTCAAGAGGAAGGAAAAAATCATATTGGAACTTAAAGAATTCATAGAAATAAGAACCTAACAGCTACAAAATCGATCAATTTTAGTGTATCTCATAAAGTGGAAGAACTTACCTACGGAAGATTCCACATGGGAGGACAAGAATTCTGTACAGAAGCATCAAGAACTACTCAAGCATTGAAGGCAACACTTTTTGAAGGAGAGGGGCATGTTAGGTCACTATACTACTAGTGTAACCCCTTATTGTTATTAGTACAACCCCCTTATTATATTTTTGTGCCCATGTAGTGCCCATATTGTTATTATTATGCCCCATAGAAGCCCACTATTGTTATTATTGTGCCCTTACATTATTATTGTTATGTCAGCTCTGATTATATTATGATCCCTTAGACTCCTATATATAGAAAGGAGGCCTTGTCATTTGTATCATTCAAGAATTGTTCATTTGTGTAATGTAAAGGAGGTTTCCCCCTTGAAGAGGTTGAATTCTAAGGCGTTCGACTATCTGTTCTATCTTTTTGTGAGTTGGTTTCATAACAGATACAAGCGTCAGAGTTGCAGCAGGCTTACGACAATATATGGCGGATCGTGCAGACAGTCGCCCTTACTCAGTGGCTGGCCAAGATGAGGGAATCCGAGGCCTTAAAGGCCCAGGTGGACGCCGCACATAAAAAAGAAATAGTGCTTAAAGAACGTATCTAGCCTTGGCTAGAGGAAGCATTCACGGTCACCGCCAAGATCGAGGGAAAGTTGGCACACATGCAGGGCATCTATGCACTCAGGCAAGGACATGCACTAGACAATCAAACATTAGAGATACGCACACAACAGGTACGACAGATAGAAAAAGAATGTGTTGCGGACGTAAGCGAAGCGCAGAGATTATTGGATGAACTTCACATGAACATCACCAGACCAACCAAGTGACTTAAGACGAGTCACGAAGATTGTGTTGGGACCCTGTTGGGCAAGGGATCCCTCGCATAATGGTTTTGGGGCTTAAAGCCCACATTTTTAGGTAATGGTATTATAAAGGCTCCACAAAGTGTGCAGATCACAAAGTACAATAAGTCAAGTCAAAGGGTTGTCTGCTCGAAAATAATGCAAGATAATAGAAAGAGAGTTGACCTGCCCATGGTCCGTAGACCACGGGAATGTATAAATAGAGCAAGGTTCTAGGTACAAAGGTCAGTTTTTTAGTAGGTTTTGTTTAGATATGAAAGTCTATGGGTTTCTAAAAGTGATAATCGCTTTGAGTCTATAAGTCCAAGTTGAGGGTTGTAGTTGTAGAAGAAGCTCTGCAGCTATGTGCACAGAGGCCTGGTAGAGTCCGCAGTTATGTGCGCAAACCCTTACAGCTGAGTGCGCAAGGTGGAATTGGATTGTACTAGAACGAAAGATCAATAAAAGATAAGTGTTTCTGAAATATTATGCATCTGCTCATAAATCTATGTGGTTATTATTCTGTTATGATTTACGCATCTCTTTAAGGTTTACGTTTACGCGCTTGTCTATTTATGTTGAATTGTAAAGGAAAACATTGGGCCCACTTAATTTAACTCAAGATCTATAATACTAATAAGTACTGTAGAGTGTAAAGACCAGTCATGCTTGTCATCCAAACCACACAAAGGTAGTTGCATAGAGAAGGCAGGTGTGCGAAAGTAGACCAGTACGAAGGACTAGTTTGCGAACTGTCTAGACTTGATCAAGACATCCCTAGGATGTGGAATCTTGGTTCAAGTTGAAATTATTTTTACTGTATAATTTGAGATATTACGAACATAAATCAATATAATTCTCGATTTCAATATTTTTCATTTATTTATAATATTTATAATTTCAAATTGAATTTAATTTTACTGTATAATTTGAAATATTACGAACATAAATCAATATAATCACATGATTTCAATTTTTTCATTTATCTCTGGAAATGGTTTTAAAATTTACAAATTTATTTAAAACATTCTGTAATGTAAAGATTATTGGTTTGGAAAAAATTCCGGTGAAAAATGATAACAAAATGTTAACGGACAAAGATATCTAGAATAAAACCATTTAGACATAATATCTATGTAACCTCCTTATCATTAAAATAAAATATTCGAAAAATAAAATTAAAAAATTAATTCAACTAAAGAGTAACTCTTTTTTGGGTCGTGGCACAGGTTCCTTTTAAGTTAGATTTTCTTTAAATAAAACACCTTGTACTTTTTTAATCACAATATAATATATAATATGAATATAAATTCGATGTTTAAGTGGTTTTAACAATAGGTAAACGTTAAGAACTATGTGCTTGTTTCAATTACATCCGACTACTCAATTACATATCGTAGTTTCATTTGGTATAAAAGTTAAAATTATATCAACAATATAGATAATAGCTAAGTAGCCCCAAAAACAACGAAAAAATCAACCAGTATTATTGTTTGAAATTATAACATACATCCAAAATATCAAGCATTAATGTTTCAGTCATTAGTGCGAGATCTGTGGTTTGAGCTTCTTTGGAGAATTTTTGAGTTAGAAAGCAATTTCTTCAGGTGGAGAAGGAAGGGTGAAACTTATGCGCTCACGAGTGATTGGATCCATTTTTTGAGGTAGAGACACAGCGATACAATGATTCTTTGGTGGGACGAGTTCCATGGCAGATTCTGTATCACAAGCAGGCACCACTCAGATATCGTGAATCCGTCTTTAAAGTCACCCAACGCTGCTGGAAGAATGAATAATAGCTTCATAGTATTACTAGTGTTTTATTAAGTTTCAGGTAAAACAACTCGTATTTTCTCATTGAAGCTTCCAGCGGCAGAGTATGACTTTAAAGACGCATTCACGATATATGAGTGGTGCCTGCATGTGATACAGAATCGGCCATGAAACTCGTCCCATCAAAGAGAAAAATCCCAAACTTAGTAAATAAATAAAAGTAAAATTTGTTTTACCTGCAACTTAATAAAAAACAAGTAAGACTGAAACTATTATTCATTGGAGATTCCAGCGGCATTGGGTGACTTTAATAACGAATTCACGATATCTGAGTGGTGCCGGCATGTGATACAGAGACGGTCATGGAGCTCGTTCCACCAAAATTTGATAACGTCATTTTATCGCAGTTGTCTCTGGCTCTAAAAATTGATCCAACCACTGGTGAGTGCATAAGTTTCACAATTTCTTAAAATCACAACTCTCAGTTCAGAAGAAACCTCAAACTGAAAAATGCCCAACGCTCAAAATAAGAAATCAAATATTTTGACGAGAAAGTAAAATACTTTAACGGTCAAACATAAAATACTTTAACGGTCAAACATAAAATACGAAATGGTACAAATCCTCAAATGTAGTCGATAAAACAACTCAAGACGTTAAATTTTGACATCAAAGCAAAATACTTTAACCATCAAATACAAAATACCAAATGCAATGTCAGAAATGATCCAAATCCTCAAAACGTTAAATTTTAATGGAAGCAACGTAAATTCTTCCTAATTAAAGCCTAAATTTCGCAGTTCAAAATTACTAGAATTCAAATTTAAGAGAATTTAATAAAACAACAAGCTCGTTAAACAACCTCAAACTTCAATAGAAATTTACTGTGAAACTCAATTTCTCGCTCTGTTCGAACAACATCAATCATGTGTCGCATTGCTTGGAATGTTATTCGACATTATGGATCTTCTGAAAGAAAACTGAACAAACTGTTGTAAAAGGAAAATATTATCTAGGAAAGTGCCCTCTACGTTATTTTGTCAAACGAAACCATAATGTATGCCATATCCCTCAAAAATTCATTGCAGAAAGCCAATAAAATATTCCTGCATACAAGGTTTCTCATATTGAAATTAAATTTGCCCCACCCACCCACATTTTTCTTCATGCATTTCATTTGGCTTATCCAATGTGATAGGACCCACATAAATATCAGACTGAAATGAGAAGAAATGTTCTAAGAGAATATATCTTTCCTAGATTATGGTGATTTAACCTCATATTAGACTAATAAAACCAATAAGACCAAGTTTGAAGATATCCAGCGAAGATTTGTCTCCCTCTCCAAAATCTAGTGTATTTTATTCTAGGCATAAACGAGATGTCATAACCATAAATTGAAATAACCCCAATTTTAATAAATATGGAATTTACGTCGCAAGTCCCCAAAAACACACCATTCAAATGAGTAACATCCAAAAGCAGCCTCATTGTTTACTATGACTCATCAAATCAATAACTACAATTCCATAAAAACAACCTTTCCATAAACCTAGTGTGTAACTATTCACTCCAAAAACAGAAAGAAAAAAAAAAAAAAAAAAAAAAAAACAAAAAACAAAAAAAACAAGAAAAAAAAAAAAAAAAAAAAAAAAAAACAAAAAAAAAACAAAAAAAAAAACAAAAAAAAACAAAAAAAAACAAAAAAAAAAACAAAAAAACAAAAACAAAAAAAACAAAGAAAAAACAATTTTTATGCATTCGTAGAGTTTTAGCCACAATGGAAAAGTAAAACCACATTCCTAATGTGAGAAAAACATGGTCATGGTTCCTAAAATACAACCCTAAATTTATTGTTATTATCAATATCTAGCGAGGGCATGGGAGGGGCCAAAACTCAAATAAGATCCCAAACTCAAAAGTGTGGAGAATAATAAACAATGCATACACATTATATTAGAATTTATACACATTTAGAGCACTATAAACAGAATCAATATTATATAATGAAAGAATGATAGGGCTATGGTATGATACCCTTACACTCTCCATTGCTAAATGGAATCACAAAAGAACCCATTAGTAAATAACCATAAAACAACATTAAACTAAATGATGTCTTTCCATTTCTCCAAGGGAACGAATAAGTAATATTATAAGTATGAAGAATGGGGTCCTAGTGTGTTAACCCTCTTTGACGTATTTCATTACAAAAAAAAATGTCTTACGGAGACCCAATAACCATATAAAGTAGAGATAGCTGAGAATGAGTCCATTCACAATAAATGAAAATAGAAGCCATGGAAGGAGATGGTTGAAAAACAAAGCAAGGGAAGGAATTTATCATCATCTCATCATCATACTAAGGGAAAGTATTTGGGAAGTATGTCCATGGGACGACATACATCCCCTCCTTAGTTTATATCTTAGCATTATCAGAAACTCACCTCCAAATAACAAACCTCCTACCAAAACCATGCCAAGAAGAATTTAGTGTCTTAGAAAAATGAAAAGAAAGTGAAAAACAAAAATAGATAGCAAAAAAAAGTAGTTATTACACACGTTGCTTCCCATTCCTTTCAAATCCTCTACATAGTGTAGGAAAGATAAATTTAATCCAATTTTACATTTCATAGAAAGAATAAAACTTGATGTGGGTAATCTCGGTTGATTGCAATCTGAGATTTGGGATGCATAAGAGGGAAGGGGGAAAGCTAAAAATAAAATGAAGAAAATGGATTGTAGGAAATTAGTAACGGAATGAAGGAAAACAATTCACAGAGTCAAAAAATTTTTGGGACAATAGTAATGAAAACTCTAGAACCATAAAGGATATGTTCAAAACCTAATTTCAAAATGTGCTTACTGAGGAAGCCAATCCATTTTCCACATTTCAATTACCTATTAAGCTTCATATCACCTTTGTTCAAAATGACAAAAAAAGGTTTCTATTAAGCCCATAGAAAACATTGCATTTGGGACAAGAAGGGGAATCAACATTAGTCAATTATTTAAGATCCGAAATACCATTTGAGCACATGAACATAGTGATAAGTAAGCATAAATTAAACCCAAGTGTCATGCGAGACACTACATCGAACACATATCCCCCTGGTATAACATAAAACCTTGTTGAAATCAATTGAGGCAAGGGGAAAACCATATGAGGGTGGGGTTAGCATATAATCTTCCCCATTGTGCCTCAATGAGTCACCAAATAACATGGTAGAGTGAATTTTTTTATCACAATTTATAAGGTAACAAAACTCAACCTATAGTCAATAATAAACTTAGATAAGGACAACTCATAAGCTAAGTTATATCTTGTGTTAAAAAAAAAAAAAATTAGGAGAGCTATTAAGAGAGGTATCGGAAATGGTATCAAACAACTGGTTTACAACACTTGGACCTACATGGGCGTAAAATAAAAATATAATAACTAATAAGGTTTATTACAACTCTTACATGTTAAATGGTTGAGGAGGGAGAAAGAGAGGCTCTGTATTGAAGCCGTGAAGGGAGTGAACATGATTGAGGTAAAGAATCATGAAAAGGGATATCTGTTCAAATACTAATCTCTAGGAACCAAGATATCCAGGATATTTAGTAATTCCTTTAAGAAACTATTAAAAGGATGCAAACTAGAAATAGATAAGCATAGAATAGATAACAAACAGTTATTGAGGAGGTAGGTAGAGTAATAGAAAATGTAAGAAGAGCAAAAGAGGATGAATTCAACAATGTTAAAAATGTATAATGATAAAAAAACAATGAGAAATAATAGGTAGAACTATAATATTAAGGAAAAGATTACAAATGAACGAAAGGAAGACTTAAAAATAAATGATCCACCTAATGTAGGAAATGAATTATCAAATTAAACTAACATAAAAATGTGACCACTAAATCATTAGACAATAGTGAACAAAATGAACAAACACTTCGAGAAAAAAGAACAATGTAGAAGAAATATAACGGGAATTTAAGAAATTGATGCCATCGATTTTTTAAAGAGATTCTAAAGAGAAAAAAATGCATGGTTGAGTAATATAGGAAAATATTTTTATCTTTGTCAATATTATAACAACCCAAAAGCTAGGTTTACTACATACCGATTAAATGGTGAATCCAATATTTGGTGGGAGAATACCAAAATTTCTAATGTAATTAATAAAAAGGAAGCAACATGGAAACATTTTAAGGAGGTATCTGAGAAAAAATATTTACGTGAAAGAAACATTGATAATAGAGCCAAGGAGTTTCATGATTTGAAACTGGGAAGTACGAATATAGATGTCACCACCACCAAATTTTTAAGGTTCTTTATGTATGTACCCTACCTTTGGGGAGCAAATGAAAAGGTGAACAGATAAATCTAATTCTTACCCTCCTTATAATAGAATCAAATTGAATTTTACAACCAAAAAAGAATGGATAAAGTTATGAGAAAATAAAGTTTGTGCTATTAGCAATTTAGTGACAAGACAGAACAATGCAAGCCATGGACTACTAATAAAAAGTAGATGTCACATTTCATAGGAAAGGGATTCTAATACCCATAATTTATGATATGGATTTGATCATTATAATTTTTTTCTCCATCTCGATGCTTTTAGAATGAAAAAATTAGAAGAATCAACTCACGAGACCCTTTTTACTTGTAGGACCCAATTTGTCAAATCGGGGTCTAAAACATTATCAAAGAATTTTGAGGCATTAAATGACAATTTTTTAAGGTAAAACCTTTGTCTCCTTAGCATCACACATTGTTTTCCTATCGTACACACAAATACCTTTCTAACTGTGAATGAATTTCGTCAATCAGAGTTCGTATGTGAAAATTATGTCCCTCAGAATTCAACATTCCTATTTTCACCACAATAATTTGAGAGCATCCTATGTAATCCCATCTTATTCATGAAAAATGGACTAGCCACATTATTACAGTGAACTAGATCCTAGAAAAGTATATATTGTAACTCTCATTAATAGATGAGGTAGTCAAACCTAGCCACTAATAGGCTATTGGGTTGTAGTATAATCAGGCGACTCAGAAGAAAAGGGGTTCCATTATTTAGAGTGAATTTTTTCCACTGATGCAAAAAATTAGCTAAGATGCATAGGAGATAGAGAATATGGAGATGATTTGTGCACTATAGTAGCCCATCGACCACAAGCCATAATCCTTTGTAATCATAACCATTTTTTATTAGGGAAAGAGAATAGGGGAGACTCACCTTCCAACTAGGTTTTCCTCTCAACAAGGTTTCTTAGGTCTTATCTCGTGTCAAATATGTTCATGTGTCACATCTCCCTTTGTTACTATTTTTTTAAATCATCTCTCTCGATATAGTACTTTTCTTTCTCTTATGTTACATATTTTTTCTCACCTCTAATAGTTTATTTCTATCTAGAAAAAATTGTCATTAACATTATCATCTCAAATAAAAAAGCAAGTTAATTTTATATTACAAACTAGATATATGGTTCTTTATCTCTCCTTCTCTCTTTCTCTCTCCTTCTCTCTCCCTTTCCTCCTATCTCCCTCACTCTCTTTCCATATTTCCCTTATCATTCCCTCTCTCTCTCTCCACCTTTCTCCCTCTACATCGTTCTCCTTCCCTCCCTCTCTCTCCCCCTCAAACACCATATCTCTCACCTTCTCTCTTTTCAGTCTTCTCTTCCTTCCTCTCCCTCCCTCTCTCTCCCCCTCAAACTCCATCTCTCTCACCTTCTCTCTTTTGAGTCTTCTCTTCCTTCCTCTCCCTCCCTTTCTCTCCCACACCCCTCTATCTCTCCCCCCATCACTTGCTCTCTCCCTCTTCCCTCTAGCTATTTCATTATCTCAATCCCTCTCTCCTTCTCACTCTCCCCTCATTTTTTGTGTCTCCCTCTCTCTCTCTTCCCCTTTTCTCCGTTAGAAAATCAAAAGGCATAAAATATTTTCTTACTTTGATAGCAACTTGTGATAATTTGTAATTATATTGTCTTCTTATGTCTTATTTTCATCAAGCAACTATCAAACCATAAAGAACATGAAGGTCGAAACAACAATAAAACATATTATGTAGGATCTCACCTAGGGAAAACACCTCTCCTAGGGGAAAACCACATTAAAATTCTCTTCTTCTTATAGAACCAAGACAAAAAGAGAGCTTCAAGACCTTTAGACCAAGACAAAGATTCGATCCAAGCACCAAGTCATCCTTCCAAGAAATAATTCTTCATATCAGCCTAAGTCAATGAAACTCAAACTTCTATTTTGTTGGTCAAATCATATTTTGGGACCTCAACTGTAGGTTTGCAACTTAGTCTGCATCTTTTAGCCTTACAATAGGTCAAAAACTCTTGCCCTTTTTCATGTGTGAGCAAAAATAGTTAAGAATTAGGTCTTCCTTCCGTCGCTAAGGATTCTTCTTCTCTTCTAGTCTCTTCACACTTCCTTTCTTATTGTTTCTATTTAGATTGAACTAAGTAATTGTGTTAAATGAAGACAAATTTCACTTCTATATATAAATTTCCATGTGGTCGAATAGGCCTTCCTAGTATGAGTTTTTGAGGAGAGGCCGACTTGGTCTTGGAGGACTCTTTTGACACTTTAAACACAAAAATAAATCTTCTCTTTTGATGTAAAATGGCCACTAGGATATTATACACATAACAATGACTCTCTTGATTTATGAAAAATAATATTTTTACTTGAAAAGACCTAAAAGCATGAAGAACATGCTTGACCTAATTAGCTTGAACATGAAACCCGTGCTTATAAAACAATAAATATTTTTCTCCTTTTTCTTTTTACATTAAATACAAAATATCAAGAGTACATGAGTGATTATGAAGAATGAACCTAATTATATTTTTCAATGCTCTCCCTATCTCCTTCCTCTCCTCTTCTCTTCCCTCCTCTCCTCTCTACCTCACATTCTCTCAATCTCTCCATTGTCACTCCCTCTTTCTCTCCACATTTATCTCTCTGTGCCTTTGTTATTTCCTCCCTCTCTCTCCCCCCTCTGTCTCTATCTCTCTCTGCCATCCAAATTTGTTACTATCCCCTTCTTATCTCTCTTAAATTTGATCACGTCTTATTTTCTTTAAGGAATTATGTAAATTAAAAAATTTGAATTGGTTGTAAAATATTAAACCTATATTTTGGATAAATCATGTCAAAGAAAATAAAATAATGAAAAACTTAAACAAATCATGCTCTATCTTTCCTCTATTATTGTTAGTCACTTTTCTTGCTCTCATCACTTGGATCTTTAGTTAGGATGGATCTATGTTGTTTCTTCATAATATCATTTATATTATATAAAGTTCACGTCATTATACATAAAAGTATTCTCATTTTTAATTTTATTAAAACCTTGATTTAATTTCTATAGAAATATTTTTAGTAGTTGAGGGTTTAGATATATCTCAAAACTACTTATAACATTTTTCCTTTTAGATTCCATTGAAAAAATGTTATCAAATTAAATTAATATAAGATATTTCGATTGTGAAATAACTTATGGTATTTGGGCATGTGGTACTAATAATTCATGGTATTGGCCCATGGTATTATACAAATCATATTGGAAATTAATAATATCTATTTTCAAGTGGGGGCCAATATTCATAGTTAAGAATCTTGTCATATTGTTATAAAAAAATTTGAGTGCGAAATAAGTTATGATTTTTTGGCATGTAGTATTGAAAAGCCATGGTATTGGTCCATGGTATTGTAACAAAATCTATTCACATTCATAATATGAATGGAAAAGTGGGGGTTAATATCTATAGTTAAGGATCTCATGATAAGCCGTGGTATTGGCCCATGCTATTATCAGAAATATTATTTACAGGTTAATAATATATCTGGTAAAGTGAGGATGAATATCCATGGTTAAGAAACTTTTCGTGTTGTTAATAAAATATTTTGATTGTGAAATAATTCATGTCCTTCAGGGTATGTTGTATTGGTAAGTCGTGGTATTGGCCCACGATATTGTAACAAGGCCTATTTACAAGTTAATAATATCAACTGTAATATGGGGGTCAATCTCAATGGTTAAATTTTTTGTCATATTGCTATAAAATATTTTGGTCGTGAAATAAGTTATTGTTTTTGGGAATGGGGTATCTATAAGTCATGGTGTTGGCCTATGGAATTGTAACTAATCCTATTCACAAGTTAAATTAATTGTAAGATACTTTTCCTTTTTTTCAACATTATTTTTCTTTTATTTCGTTAAAATTTAGTGGGGATTTTTTGGAATGATAATTTTGACCTCTTTATCCACACATTTAAGTGTCTCACATTTTTGAAAATGTTGATGTGAGGTGGTTTTGGGATATGAAACTGTAGCAAGTGTCAACTACTTTTGTACTACTTGTTTGTCACACGATATAAATTATCTATAACAAAATGAATTTTATTATTTTTATTAATTTAACCTTTTATTATTAATTGAGCAAACATTTTAATGTTGAAATTTATCATTTTAACTTTTTATTATTAATTGAAACAATATTTAAATGTTTAAACTCATTTCCAATATCACTTTTATTTTTTTATTAAATTTTAATAAAACCAACATTTAAAATTATTTACATACTTGCACTACACTTTACACGTGCACATATACCTTAACTTGTAGAGCCGCCTTTTAACAAAATAAATTGCAGTTACATAAATAATTCAAAAATATTTAAAAATTCAAAAAATACTATATTTGAAAATTAATTTATTAAAATAAACATTAGAAAAAATTAACTATTGTGATCAGACTTGCAAAGCTAGCTCTCAGCAAAATAAATTAAAATTACATAAATAATTCAAAAATATTTAAAAATTCAAATAATATTATATTTTTAAATTAATTTATTAAAATAAACATCCGAAAAAATTAGCATTGTGATCATATATTACCATTGTATATATAAATAAATAAAACAAGTACCAGGAACTTTCCTCACTTGATATTTTATTAACTTTTTATAAGTTTCAATAATAGGAGGATTATTTTTTTTTTTTAGGATTTAAGGCTTATATATATAATATTTATAATTTAAAGTTCCATTTAATTTAACTGTATAATTTGAAATATTACGAACATAAATCAATATAATCACTGAATTTCGATTTTTTATTTAACTTTTGAAATAGTTTTAAAATTTACAAATTTATTTACATAAAATTGTGATTATTTTACTGTTTCAAAATTCATGCAATAAAATTAGTATATTCTTTTAATACATTTTATGGAGTAAGGATTATTGGTTTGAAAAAAATTCTGGTGAAAGATGATAACAAAATGTTAAAGGAAAAAGATGTCTGGAATAAAACCATTTAGACATAATATCTATTTAACCTCCTTATCATTAAAATAAAATTAAGAAATTAATTCAACTAAATAGTAACACCTTGTATTTTTTTAATCACAATATAATATATAATATAATATAAATTTCACCTTTAAGTGGTTTTAACAACAGGCAAATATTAAGAACTATGCACTTTTTCCAATTACATCTGACTACTCAATTACATATCATAGTTTCATTTGGTATAAAAGTTAAAATTATATCAACAGTATAGATAATAGCTAAGTAGCCCGAAAAATAACCAAGAAAACTATAACATACATCCAAAATATCAAGCATTAATGTTTCAGTCATTAGTGCGAGATTTGTAGTTTGAGCTTTTTCTTCAGGTGGAGAAGGAAGGGTGAAACAGAATCGGCCATAGATGCAAACTGGAAATAGATAAGCATAGAATAGATAACAAACAACCATTGAGGATGTAGGTAGAGGAATATAAAATGTAAGGAGAGAGATAGAGGATGAATGCAACAATGTTAAAAAGATCTAATGATAAAAGAAAATGAAAAATAATGGGTAGAGCTATAATATTAAGGAAAGGATTCCAAAGGAACAAAACGAATATTTAAAAATAAATTATCCACCTAATCTAGGAAATGAATTGTCCAATGAACCTGACATAATAAATGTGACCACTAAATTATTAGACAATAGTGAACAAAATGAACAAACACTTCGAGAAAAAAGAACAATGTAGAAAAACTACAAGGGGAATTTGAAAAATTGATGCCATCGATTTTCGAAAGAGATTCTAAAGAGAAAAAAGCTCATGGCTGAGTATTATAAGAAAATATTTTCATCTTTATCAACATTCTAACAACCCAAAAGCTAGGCTTACTACATACCAATTAAATGGTGAATCCAATATTTGGTTGGAGAATACCAAAATTTCTAATGTAATTAATAAAAAGGAAACAACATGGAAACATTATAAAGAGGTATTTGAGGGTTTAGATATATCTCAAAAACTACTTGTAACATTTTTCCTTTTAAATTCCATTGAAAAAATGTTATCAAATTAAATTAATATAAGATATTTTGGGTGTGAAATAACTTATGGTTTTTGGGCATGTGGTACTAATAATTCATGGTATTGGCCCATGGTGTTATACAAATCATATTTTCAAATTAATAATATCCATTTTCAATTGGGGGCCAATTTTCATAATTAAGAATCTTGTAATATTGTTATAAAAAAAATTTAATGTAAAATAAGTTATGATTTTTTGGCATGTAGTATTGATAAGCCATGGTATTGGCCCATGGTATTGTAGCAAAATCTATTCACATGTCCATAATATGAATGGAAAAGTGGGGGTGAATATCTATGGTTAAGGATCTCATGATAAAACATGGTATTGGCCCGTGCTATTATAGGAAAATTTGTTTACAACTAAATAATATGTATGGTAAAGTGGGGGTGAATATCTGTGGTTAAGAAAATTTTGCCGTTGTCAATAAAATATTTTGATTGTGAAATAATTCATGTCTTTCAGGGTATGTTGTATTGGTAAGTCATGGTATGGGCCCATGATATTGTAACAAAGCCTATTTACAAGTTAATAATATCCACTGTAATATGGGGGTCAATCTCCATGGTTAAAAATTGCCATATTGCTATAAAATATTTTGGTTGTGAAGTAAGTTATGGTTTCATATTTTGATTGTGAAATAATTCATGTCTTTCAGGGTATGTTGTATTGGTAAGTCATGGTATTGGCCCATGATATTGTAACAAAGCCTATTTACAAGTTAATAATATCCACTGGAATATGGTGATCAATCTCCATGGTTAAAAATGGTCCTATTGCTATAAAGTATTTTGGTTGTGAAATAAGTTATGGTTTCTGGGAATACAGTATTTATAAGCCATGGTGTTGGCCAATGGAATTGTAACAAATATTATTCACAAGTTAAATTAATTGTAAGATGTTTTTCATTTTCTTCAACATTGTTTTTCTTTGATTTCGTTAAAATTTAGTGGGAATTTTTTGGAATGATAATTTTGAGCTCTTCATTTGCGCATTAACTATCTCGCATTTTTTAAAATGTTGATATCGACATCAGGGATTTTTTTATATGTAACCGATTGCAAGTGTCAACTACTTTGTAGTACTTGCTTGTCACACTATATAAATTATCTATAACAAATTGAGTTTGTTAATTTGAATTTTTATTATTAATTGAGCCAATATTTAAATGCGCATTTCAAGTGTCCACATGGAGATGGTTTTGCGGTATGAAGATGTAGCAAGTGTCAACTACTTTTGCAGTACTTGTTTGTCACATGATATAAATTATCTATAACAAATTGAATTTATTATTAAATTATTATTTTAACTTTTCATTATTAATTGAGCAAATATTTTAATGTTTACCCTTATCATTTTAACTTTTTATTATTAATTGAGGCAATATTTAAATGTTTAAACTCATTTCGAATATCACTTTTACTTTTTATTATATTTTAATCAAACCAACATTTAAAATTATTTACATACTTGCACTACACTTTACACTTGCACATCTATTTTCACTTGTAGAGCCGCCATTTAACAAAATAATTTGCAATTACATCAATAATTCAAAAAATATTGTATTATTAAATTAATTTATTAAAATAAAGATTAGAAAAGGTTAACTATTGTGATCCTGTATTACCATCATATATATATATATATATATAAATAAGTGCCAGGAACTTAACCTTTTATAAGTTTCAATAATAAGGGGATTATTATTTTATAGGATTTACGGCTTATATTTATAATATTTATAGTTTCAAGTTGAATTTAATTTTATAAATATTATGAACATAAATCAATATAATCACTTTATTTCCATTTTTTCATTTATCTCTTGAAATAGTTTTAAAATTTAGAAATTTATTTACATAATTTTATTTTTTTCTTAAAGGTTATTTTACAATTTCAAAACTCATACAATAAAGATTAGTATATTCTCTTAAAACATTATGTAGTGTAAAGATTATTGGTTTGGAAAACATTCTGGTGAAAGATGATAACAAAAGGTTAAGGGCAAAGGTGTCTGGAATAAAACCATTTAGACATAATACCTATTTAACCTCCTTATCATTAAAATAAAATATTCGAAAAATAAAATTAAAAAATTAATTCAAGTAAACAGTAACTCTTTTTTGGGCCGTGGCACAGGTTCCTTTTAAGTTAGATTTGCTTTAAATAAAACACCTTGTATTTTTTTAATCACAATATAAATATTTTGAATGTGAAATAAGTTCTGATTTTTTGGCATGTAGTACTCATAAGCCATGGTATTGTAGCAAAATCTATTCACATGTTCATAATATGAATGGAAAAGTTGGGGTCAATATCCATGGTTAAGGATCTCGTGATAAGCCATGGTAAATGCCCATGCTATTATAAGAAATTTTATTTACAAGTTAATAATATATATGGTAAAGTGGGGGTGAATATCCATCGTTAAGAAACTTTTTGCATTGTCAATAAAATATTTTGATTGTGAAATAATTCATGTCTTTCAAGGTATGTTGTATTGGTAAGTCATGTTATTGGTCCATGATACTGTAACAAAACCTATTTACTAGTTAATAATATCCACTGTAATATGGGGGGTCAATCTCCATGGTTAATAATTGTCATATTGCTATAAAATATTTTGGTTGTGAAATAAGTTATTTTTTTTTGGAATGCGGTATTTATAAGCCATGGTGTTGGCCCATGGAATTGTAGAAAATCTTATTCACAAGTCAAATTAATTGTAAGATGTTTTTCATTTTTTTCAACATTGTTTTTCTTTCATTTCGTTAAAATTTAGTGGGGACTTTTTGGAAAGATAATTTTGAGCTCTTTACATGCACATTTAAGTGTCTCGCATTTTCTAAAATGTTGATGTCGACATCAAGGTTTTTTTTTTATATGTAACCGGTTGCAAGTGTCAACTACTTTGTAGTACTTTCTTGTCACACTATATAAATTATCTATAACAAATTGAATTTGTTGGGCACCGGATCCCCCACATAATGGTTTTGGGGCTTAAAGCCCACATTTTTGGGTAATGGTATTGTAAAGGCTCTGCGAAGTGTGCGGAGCATGAAGTACAATAAGTCAAGTCAAAGGGTTGTCTGCCTGAAAATAATGCAAAATAATAGAAAGAGAGTCGGCCCGCCCATGGCCTACGGACCATGGGAATGTATAAATAGAGCAAGGTTCTAGGTGTAGAGATCAGTTTTTTGGTAGGTTTTGTTCAAATCTGAAAGTATATGGGTTTCTGAAAGTGATAATCTTTGTAAGTATGTATGTCCAAGTTGAGGGTTGTAGTTGTAGAAGAGGCTCTGCAGTTGTGTGCGCAGAGGCCTGGTAGAGTCTGCAATTGTGTGTGCGGACCCCTGCAACTGACTGTGCAGGGTGGAGTTGCATTGTACTAGAATGGAAGATTAATAAAGTATAAGTGTTTCTGAAATGTTGTACATTTGCTCATAGATCTGTGTGGTTATTCTTATGTTATGATTTATGCATCTCTTTAAGGTTTACGTTTATGCACTTGTCTATTTATGTTGAATGGTAAAGGAAAAAATTGGGCCCACTTATTTTAACTCAAGATCTATAATACTAATAAGCACTATAGAGGGTAAAGACAAGTCGTGCTTCTCATCCAAACCGCGCAATGGTAGTTTCATAGAGAAGGCCGCTATGCGAAAGTAGCCCAACGCAAAGGACTAGTTTATGAACTGTCTAGACTTCATCAAGACATCCCTAGGGTGCGGAAACCTGGTTCCAGCACCCTCCCATACTACCTCAGGTGAGACCTCAGACAGTGCCCCGCAGACTATTACCAAAAGGTATGGTAGTTTCAGAATTTTTTTGGCTAAAACACTTCTGAACCTGGGTCAGGCCCTAATAAGCCAACAAATGGTTCCGTTACTGAGACCGGGATATTCCTAAGGGATGTCAGTTGTCGGAACATTGGAACCCTACGAAGAAAGAAATTGAAGATTGGTTGGATCAAAAGCATCATGATTTCGTGATACAGGAAAACAAAACCCCGCAAATATCCAAGAAGAGGTGGTTGGATTGCTACGTATACACGAAAATCCATGAAATGTTCTACGCAACCTTCTCTTTGGAGTTGTATGATTGGATCGCAAGGCTACCCAATAGCGAGGGAAGGTGCAAGCTTGATCAACCAATAGTGTGGACTACGGAGTTGGTGCACAGGCTAGAGGCTTCAAATGATAAGATTGCACGGGTAGTAGACCATTGGCTCGATCAGATAATAGGAGGGTTTATCACCGAATTTCTGATAGACATGACTATAAGCTACAACGAAGCAGATATGCGTTTTCTCAAGGGACCGTGAGGTAAGTACATCAAATCTTTTAATACCTAGATTAAGATGTTGTTATGTGAATACATTAATGAGGGGAATGACACAAACCGGAAAGGTCTACAAACAATCCTTTAATTTCACCTCCACTTGTGAGCGACGAAGAGCATGCTTGGGTTTCTCCAAGGAGTGCGGTTAGTTTGATAAGGCAATGCATTCTATAGCTACCATCCCCACTTACGCCACCACTCATGATGCCTCCTTCACCTCCATCTTCACCCACACCACCTCAACCAAACCAGCAATTCAGCTTGGCGAGCACGATCAAGCTACCTGTTATTTAGAGTAGCGAACAAAGATCTAGATCAGTTTTGGTTTGTATTAAGAGAAATATGGGATGCACACAGGGTTACGGATGATAACATTAAGAAGGCCACATTGATAAGCGTGTTGTAGGACTGTGCATTGACTTGGTATATCAAGCACTCGAATGATCACCCAAATGCAAGAATAGCGGAGATCCAGATCGCGTTGAACAAAGAATTTAGCAGGCCGAAATCTGAAACACAGTCGATTATCTTATTTAAGGAGATTGCAATGCTTCCAGGCGAAACCCCCTAGGAGCTGGATCACAGGATAAAAAGTAAGATCTGCAAGGCTAATATGACACTGACAGATGCACAACACTGTTCGTGGTTTTTGGCATCTTTGACACCACATCTGAGGACGGCGATGTCATAGTAGAAGCTCTCAACCCAGGCAGAAGCCTTGGAAATGGCTATGAGGTTGCATGAAACATTGATATAAGATCCGGGGTTGGGAATCCAAAAAATCCACTGGCTAGAAGCATGTGAAGAAGTGTGGTGCATAAAATGTAAAGGCCACGGCCAAGATAAGGACCACTGTCCAGTCTTTGTGACCTATTTGACAGGGGGAGGACCAATGTCGTTGAGACCAGAGGCACAAGCAAGGCCAAGTGAAGTACCTACGCTCTAGTGTGCGTTTTGTCAGGTGGGAGGAAAGCACACCATAGACAACTGTCACCTATTGAAGAAGTATACACAGCCTCTACAACAACTATTTTACAATTTCTGGAGATCAGTGGGCCAAGATGAGCGGACGTGTCAGAGTTATGAGCTAATGATGGATAGGAACCCTTCTTATCAAATGCAGATAGAAATGCGAGGCCTCGAACCAGCCACAGTAATAGCACATGGGGGATTTCAAGGGTGAAGATGAGGATGAGGAGGAATGGGGCCTAGAAGGGGCCGCGAACAGTTAATCTGTTACAATTATGGAGGACCATGACACTACACTTGTAATTGTACCAACCCAATGAGAATATCTTGTCTGTAATGTGAGCAGTTTGATAATGAAATGGTATATTTTCCAACGTTGATCGCACAAATGAGCGAGAAAAGGGTACTACAATATACTCTGACTCAAAATATCCAAATGATGACGTCTGAACTACGTGAAGAAGACCCCAATGTGAACATGGTGCTCAAAAGCGCAGCAACCACAGGGGATGATAAGGGAAAGAAACCTGAGGATGATACATGGGTTCGCAAATCTCCTATGAAGGAACTTGAGTTTGACTTGGAATGCGCAAAGGAAACATTTATGGAAGCTAAGAAGAGCTTCACGGAGGCCTCTACTTCAGGTAGTAATGATGAACCAGAGCCGGGAACGGATCCTTCTATTCTTACTACCTTTCAGAGACATGCATGAAGTTGCTACATGACAATAAGGTGATTAAAGGATTACAGGAGTTGATAACTAGGTGCACAAGGTTAGGGCAAAAACGGTTAGTCTGAAATCTAGGAAAGAATGCATTGCGCACTAGTAGGGAAATGTGGTTGATAGTGCCAATTGGTGAATATGTGATGGATCAGGTCATCCTAGACCTAGAATCAGATGCAAATGTGTGACCAAAGTAGACATGGTAACAATGTATATTGAAGGTGCGAGCACACAAACTAACTTTGAGGTAATAGAGATTGTGGATGATAGCAACCCCTACCCCATGTTGTTAGGGATATATTAGGCTATGGATATGAATGGAGTCATCAAAGTAGTAAATCAGAAAATTATTTTCAATAAAAAGTCCCTACACGTACTAGTTCCGCTCGATCCAGCCAAAGGGACGCGCTACACTAAACCTGTGCGCGAAGATGATAGTCATGATGAGCTGGATTGCATTTACCAGATAATGGCGCAAGACCAGGATCAGGTGAACCCAACTAAAGATGGGAGAATCTCATGGGAGCGTGATAGTTCCTGTACTTTGGATTCCGATGAAGAAATAGAACATTGGTAGAACCGGTTGCACAAAGTTACAATGCTGAATTGCAACATGATGATCCGATCCCTATGGCACATGATGACCAAAGCAAGGGAAATGCCAGTGGATGACGGGGTAACAAGAATGAATGCACCCCTAAACAAATTTGAAAGTATTGTATCAGAATAGCAGCAGTGCAGCTCGCTCGCATGGGTGTTGCACACATATACGTCAGAAGGATATCGGGAATTAACGCAAATATAGAAGACGAATGTGCTTACAATTTGGAAGACCCCATAGTGGAAAAAGATAGAACAGCTTGCAAGCACACGCTTGTGAATGGGTACATATGTATATAGAATAGACTGTTCTAGCGCGCAACAATATTACAATAGAAGGCCCAAACAGGATGCATTGGAGGAAGAAAGGGATCGCTCTACCAAGTGTGCAGGGGAAAGCATTCACCAAGGTATGAAACGTCATGAACAAGGATCAACGAATACCATGTAAAAAAGGGAACCTGCATGCCCCAGTGGTCATATGGGCATCTACGACACTATGCAAGAACCTGGCCACGAAGTTGAGTCCAAGGCTGCAGAATGGTATAAGAACTGAGGTCCTTGAAGAACCTCTGCAGAAGGCCATGGACATAAAGAGAACAGTGCATGGAGTTCGGACTGAAGAACTCATAAGACCATGCAAAGAATAATATGAAGGGATTTAGGAAGATATTTGGTAAGGGAATGTGCAACTTCGGGAACTAGAAAGAAACAAGGCACTACTCTGAACGAAGTTATGATGTTGGGTGCAGAGATTAAATAACTGGAAAAGGAACTAAAGGAGGGCTTTCTGAACAAAAAACTTGGAAAGTTGCAGCCAGATATGCACAAAACTAAGGATGAATTGGAGGAGTATCACCACAAGGTAATTGGTCGAATTCCATGGTTAAGGCAATGAGTCACTCTTAAGGGAAATCAGGATAGCGCACTACTTCCAATAGCTGTATAGCAGCGACAATAAATACCATGTCGTGGGTTGCTCATCAAGACATGATATCGATGCACCAAGGGGGTGCGACCACCTAACTAACCAAAGAAGAGACAGTCTAAGTGCTCTAGACAATTGAAAGAGAACACAGGACTATAAAACAAATCGTTACGGAGCTGTGTGATAGCAAGGGTGTGCACAGGGTCGATATGTCACAAGGGTCGTGGTCGCGTAGAAGGGGCTATGCTACCATGTGGATAACAAGGAAGTGACCATTGAAATCACTGTTCATGACAAGACGTCCGAGTTAAGGAAAAAAGAAGTGGGCGGTGGGGATTTAAGACATAAATTCAGAACTAGATTTGAAACAATCTGCCCGCAGTATAACATTAATGAGCTAGAATATGGGGGGACATTTAAATTTGAATTTCAACAGGCCTATAAATTACAGATTTCTCTCCACCAAAAAACCCTTGGCATGTTCAAATAAAATTGTTGTGTTATCAAGCAGGTATGAAACTGATGAATGAGGAGGTCGTAAGAGCAAGCTCGTGGTTTGAAGCATTACCGAAGGATACACAGGAGTCCTTGATTAGAATCATGTCAACAACCAAGGGAGCCACGTGGATTCCTACGCCAGCGATAGGGGATGCACTAGAAATCCCTAAATCACCCCAAATGACGAGGCCTAAGAAGGACCCACAGGTAGCAAGACTGCTCCATATCTCTTTGCGAAATCTACTGTTTATAAAACTGTCGATGGAAGAAAAGGGAAAAATAGTTAATATTGAGAGTGATGATGAGGAACAAGATCATCTCACCTTTGTCAAAGAGATGGAACCAGAGGAAGAGATGGGAGAAGATATCCAGCCAATACGTACTGCAGTAAAAATGCCCAAGTATGTCCCTTCATCGAAAGGAAGGGTAAAGGAACCTAAAGACTTGGATGTCATTAAAAGCACACTTAACACCGCATCCCTCCCCGAGAGGGTTCTGTTCAATGGAGTGGCTGTGGGCCGCATTCCCACTATGAAGTTTGAAGACTGGGACCTTGCGGATAGCGAGAAGTTTCCTCATTTGGAAACTAGCGAGCTAAAGGAATAAAGCACGGAGGGGGTTGTTACAACACTACATCTGTAGACGTGGTTGTGTGGGGTGGAGGAGGCCAGACTACTCCACCTCCTATCAATTCCACACTTTCATCAGGCCCTAATCACGATATTAGTCATCAACAAATTGCTCTTCCTAGTGCGCGAAGGGTAATTATGGCTAGAAGAGCCCATTCCCATAATAGCGGAGCTCATTCATAGGATTTCTCGACTTCCCTGTGCAGAAAGGGACATTGCGGAAATAGCTGGCACAAGTGGCAACTTGACAATTATGGAGGCCATGAAAATGAAATATAAGTTGGAGAAAAAGCAGCGGGGGTACATTATTACTAGTATTCAAGATAAAGGGGTCTACGTTGCTACCTAGTCGTTGGCAAGAAAGGTGATGAGAAAATTCTGGGGCAATGTACCAACAATGGTCATCATGCTAGCCGAGCAATGCGCAGAAGGGTACAGTTCAATTGGGCGTAGTTCCTCCATGATGAGTTCTTGACAAACTATAAGGAGGCCAAACACCAAGGTAAGACCCTCCACTACACGTGGTTGCTCTTATCCATCCTATTGGTCACACGTGAACTCAATGAGGATAGTTAGTTTCCTCCGCTTGACCAAGATTATACAGAGGTAGCAAAATATGCGTCGCTATGGGCAATGAAAGATGTTACAAGAATTTGAGAAGTCAGTATCTTCTGGATATTGATGGAGGAAAGAATATGACCGAGGATTAACAAACGACTGTGCCTATCCACCTCGGTATATGACAGTGTAAAGAGCTTTACAGATTTTAAAGCAGATATGCACCATGTGTATATCAAGGCACGAAAGGATCTAGAGCAGAAATGGACCACGCTAACATTCATCACAATATATGACGATGTCTTCACGGTGCTCGACACATGGACATAAGAATGGCATGCGCCAGATGCGGTGGTGTGCAATGAGACGGAGATTCAAACATAGAAGGCTGTCGCAAAGTTTCTAGCA
Organism: Pinus tabuliformis; assembly: GCA_031772625.1. Classification (NCBI taxonomy): domain Eukaryota; kingdom Viridiplantae; phylum Streptophyta; class Pinopsida; order Pinales; family Pinaceae; genus Pinus; species Pinus tabuliformis. The sequence continues at coordinate 1,240,775,067 of CM062818.1, forward strand.
CAACATGAGCGGAATGAATAGCCAGTTGAAGAAGTACGGGCATCCCGAGAGGCAACAAAGGCCACTACAGAAGAAGACATAGGCCCGAACGTGACCACAGGACCTGGGATAGATAATATGCCGGAAGGTGCGGACCCAAGCACCACATCTACACACTTAAAATGGCTACACGTGATAGAACAAATAGGGCCATAAAAGAATAACAAGGCATCCAAGCTGGATGGGGATCCTATCGCATTGACTGAGGGTGACCAATGTGACATCGGTGATACAGTTTGCGAAGTCACCAGGGAGGCGCTCCAAGAGGCAATGACAGAGTAGCAGATTGTGTTGGGGGCACTCACAATGCAACTTCAAGAACTTCAGGTGCGGCCTCAACAACAGGGAATGGTTTCCGCCTATGGGGCTATGGGTAAATCAACAAATTAGTAGTTGCTACGGGCCAAAATGGCTAATATTGTCGCGTTGCCAGAAGGAGCACTAATAGCAGACAGCGCGAAGGACAAAGCCGTGGTAGGACGGCTCAAGGGACTTGGCTTAAACTTGGCTACCCCCCCATGAGAAATATTATACCAACAACAAGATGGAGTGACAACAGGGCTCCACACTAGGGAAGGACGCGCAGTATAGTTGCTTAGTGAACAACGCATCAACATTGAGTAGCTAAGCCTCCAATGCGATGAAGCAATAGCACAGACTTGGTAGTTGGAGCAAATCGTTGAGGAAACATGTAGCCGTGTCCCCGAGCTCGAGATTGCAGCAGACTTACCAGTAGGCTTACAAATCCACAAATTGGCCAGTGGGTTCCACGAGGCAAAGGAAAAGGAAACGAGGATCCAGTTGGACCTCAACTTGCAGATCGCGGCACTGAGGCTGAAGGCGCAACCCACTACACCGCTGGAGGCCAGAGAATAGCGACACCATGCCATTCAAGCAGGGTTGGAAGTAATAGAGTGTGCCACACAGGATTTCCCTGGCTTTCTCGATCAATCACTCGTCACTCCCACTTCACTACAGGAAGACCCAACACTCGAACGCCTAGAGACAGTGTTAGGTCCCTATACTACCAGTGTAACCCCTTATAGTTATTATTACAACCCCCTTATTATATTGTTGTGCCCATGTAGTCCCCATATTGTTATTATTGTGCCCCATAGAAGCCCACTATTGTTATTATTGTGCCCTTACATTATTATTGTTAACTCAGCTCTGATTATATTATGACCGTTTAGACTGCTATATATAGAAAGGAGGTCTTGTCATTTGTATCATCCAAGAATTGTCTATTTTTTTAATGTAAAGGAGGTTGCCCCCTCCAAGAGGATGAATTCTAAGGCGTTCAACTATCTTTTCTATCATTTTGTGTGCTGGTTTCATAACATTTGGTATCAAAACTTTGGATTCTAGGGTTTCGCTACTCTAAACATGTCATCATGGAATTTGCAATATAACTTTTTTCTGCGATGTTTCAGACGCTACAAAAAAAACCCATTTCGGTCGAAATTGCTCTAAACCATGTGTCTGATTTTTAGATATTTTTGCGCTATATTTGTGGATATATGATCTGAGGAAGTTGGCCTTTTTGCAGACTCCCGAATTACATTCCAAACAGGTGACCTAGGAAAAACTTTCATAACTTTTGTTTTGAGAATCAGATTAAAATTTCGTAAGAAGTAATAGAAAGAGAATGGACTATAGTTTCTTCTATATATTTTTTAGATCCAAAGGTAAAAACAGTGACACATGGCACTTCATACAAGTTTTCTCTTCTTAAGAGGTATATAGTCAAGTAATCTTGGGAGATTGTGCATAACTCTTTATTGGAGAATCTAAATTTGATCAGACTGGTGGCACTAGAAAGAGGATGCAGAGAGCTACTACAAGTCACAATTTCAAAAATTAAAGATCAGAAAATGCAGAGTTAAAGTCATTTCAACATTGAGCTCGTAAAATCAGGAAAAAAACGAGATGAGGAGGGTTGATGGCAAGGATCCGGTAAATTGGATACTACAGAGGGAGAAATATTTTGATCTACAAGGGGTACCACTGTTACAAAAGATATGTATTGCATCTTCATATTTAGAACAAGATCAATTTTTATGGTATAAAGGGCTTTGTTCTCATAAACAACTTGTTACTTGGTCAATTTTCGCGGAGGAAATTATAGCACATTATGAGAATACAAAGAGCAACACCTTCTTTAGAGCAACACCACAACAATTGGAAGAAAAAAGAGAAAAAAGGCTTTGTTACAAAGTGGAGAGAAAAATTATGGAAACAAAGAATTGTACCCCTCATAACTATAAAGATTGAAGTTTTGTTTCTCCTAGCCTTCCACAACCTACAGGGGTTACACCACAAAAATTAGAAGAAAAAAGAGAAAAAGGACTTTGTTATAATTGTGATATCAAATGCACTAAAGGTCATAATTGTGTTGAGAATAAATTATTTTACATAGAGTATGAAGAGGAGGAATAAAAGAATCAAGATATATCAAAAGAATAGGATATACATGAGGACCCAACCCCAGAGAAAGAAGAAATGAATCCGACCATATCTTTTCGAGCATTGGCAAGAAGTACCACTCCACAAACTCTTAAGATAGAAGGACATATCAAGAAGAAAAAAGTTAGAAGTGAAATATCACATCAAGAAAGAAGATATGAATCCAACCATATCTTGTGATGCATTGTCCAGAATTACCACTCCTCAAATATCTAGATAGAAAGACATATCAAGAAAAAAAATGTTCAAGTGAAATATCACATCGAGCATCAAGAAATGAATCCGACCATATCTTGTAAAGCATTGGAAGAGATTATCACTCTTCAAACTCTCAAGATAGAAGGATATATCAAGAAGAAAAAGGTTCAAGCAGTGAAAGATCACATCGAGCATCAACAAAAATTCTCCAGCTTTTAAAGGATAACACTACTTTGGTGAAAAATCAAATGAAACAGGTAGATCAACATCATAGTGAAAAATGTTTTGATGTAGATGATTGGGTATTTTTACTGCTACATCTCAAGCAAGCTATTTATGAGAAGGAAATGTTGGCAATACTACATGCACTTAAGAAATGGCGACCTTACCGAATGGAAAGATACTTCAAGGTAAAAATGGATCATGATAGTCTTAAATACTTTTTAGAACAACTATTATCTTTAGAAGAACAGAAAAAATGGGTCACAAAAATGTTAGGTTATGACTTTCACATCATCTATAGAAAATGGAAGCAAAATTTTGTTGCAGATGCACTCTCAAGAAAGGATGAGGATGTGGAAGCATTGTTTTGCGCTATTTCTATTATCCAACCAGATTTGATAAATGAAGCAAGGGATGAATGGAAGAAGGACGAAGAACTATGGCCACTCATTCAAAAGTTGCACAAGATCCCAATTTAAACAATATTGCCAGGACTTGAAGAGGAAGGAAAAAATCATATTGGAACTTAAAGAATTCATAGAAATAAGAACATAACAGCTACAAAATCGATCAATTTTAGTGTATCTCATAAAGTGGAAGAACTTACCTGCTGAAGATTCCACATGGGAGGACAAGAATTCTGTACAGAAGCATCAAGAACTACTCAAGCATTGAAGGCAACACTTTTTGAAGGAGAGGGGCATGTTAGGTCACTATACTACTAGTGTAACCCCTTATTGTTATTAGTACAACCCTCTTATTATATTTTTCTGCCCATGTAGTCCCCATATTGTTATTATTGTGCCCCATAGAAGCCCACTATTGTTATTATTGTGCCCTTACATTTTTATTGTTATGTCAACTCTGATTATATTATGACCCCTTAGACTTCTATATATAGAAAGGAGGCCTTGTCATTTGTATCATTCAAGAATTGTTCATTTGTGTAATGTAAAGGAGGTTTCCCCCTTGAAGAGGTTGAATTCTAAGGCGTTCAACTATCTGTTCTATCTTTTTGTGAGTTGGTTTCATAACAGACAGAAGCGTAAGAGTTGCAATAGGATTACGACAATATCTGGGGGATCGTGCAGACAGTCGCCCTTACTCAGTGGCTGGCCAAGATGAGGGAATCCGAGGCCTTAAAGGCCTAGGTGGATGCCGCACATAAAAAAGAAATAGTGCTTAAAGAACGTATCTAGCCTTGGCTAGAGGAAGCATTCATGGTCACAGCCAAGATCGAGGGAAAGTTGGCACACATGCAGGGCGTATATGCACGCAGGCAAGGACATGCACTGGAAAATCAAACATCAGAGATACGCGCACAACAGGTACAACAGATAGCAAAAGAATGTGTTGCGGATGTAAGCGAAGCGCAGAGATTATTGGATGAAATTCACATGAACATCACCGCACCAGCCAACTGACTTAAGACGAGTCACGAAGATTGTGTTGGGAGCGTGTTGGGCAAGGGATCCCTCGCATAATGGTTTTGGGGCTTAAAGCCCGCATTTTTATATAATGGTATTATAAAGGCTCCACAAAGTGCGCAGAGCACAGAGTACAATAAGTCAAGTCAAAGGGTTGTCTACCCAAAAATAATGCAAGATAATAGAAAGGGAGTTGACCTGCCCATGGTCCGCAGACCATGGCAATGTACAAATAGAGCAAGGTTCTAGGTAGAGAGGTCAGTTTTTTAGTAGGTTTTGTTTAGATCTGAAAGTATATGGTTTTCTGAAAGTGATAATCGCTTTGAGTCTGTAAGTCCAAGTTGAGGGTTGTAGTTGTACAAGAAGCTCTGCAGCTATGTGCACAAAGGCCTGGTAGAGTCCGCAGCTATGTGCGAAAACCCTTACAGCTGAGTGCGCAAGGTGGAATTGGATTGTACTAGAACGAAAGATCAATAAAAGATAAGTGTTTCTGAAATATTATGCATCTGCTCATAAATCTATGTGGTTATTCTGCTGTTATGATTTATGAATCTCTTTAAGGTTTACGTTTACGCGTTTGTCTATTTATGTTGAATGGTAAAGGAAAACATTGGGCCCACTTAATTTAACTCAAGATCTATAATACTAATAAGTACTATAGAGTGTAAAGACCAGTCACGCTTGTCATCCAAACCACACAAAGGTAGTTGCATAGAGAAGGCAGCTGTGCGAAAGTAGACCAGCACAAAGGACTGGTTCACAAATTGTCTAGACTTGATCAAGACATCCCTGGGGTGTGGAAACCTGGTTCAAGTTCAATTTATTTTTACTGTATAATTTGAAATATTACGAACATAAATCAATATAATTCTCGATTTCCATATTTTTCATTTATTTATAATATTTATAATTTCAAATTGAATTTAATTTTACTATATAATTTGAAATATTACTAACATAAATCAATATAATCACTTGATTTCCATTTTTTCATTTATCTCTGGAAATAGTTTTAAAATTTACAAATTTATTTAAAACATTCTGTAATGTAGAGATTATTGGTTTGGAAAAAGTTCTGGTGAAAAATGATAACAAAACGTTAACAGACAAAGATGTCTAGAATAAAACCATTTAGACATAATATCTATTTAACCTCCTTATCATTAAAATAAAATATTCGAAAAATAAAATTAAAAAATTAATTCAAGTAAACAATAACTCTTTTTTGGGCGCACACGTTCCTTTCAAGTTAGGTTTTCTTTAAATAAAACACCTTGTATTTTTTTAATCACAATATAATATATAATATGAATATAAATTCGATCTTTTAAGTGGTTTTAACAACAGGTAAATATTAAGAACTATGCGCTTGTTTCAATTACATCCGACTACTCAATTACATATCGTAGTTTCATTTGGTACAAAAGTTAAAATTATATCAACAGTATATATAATAGCTAAGTAGCCCCTAATAATAGTATGTTTGAAATTATAACATAAATATCAAGCATTAATGTTTCAGTCATTAGTGCGAGATTTGTGGTTTGAGCTTCTTTGGAGCATTTTTGCGTTAGAAAGCAATTTCTTCAGGTGGAGAAGGAAGGGTGAAACTTATGCACTCACGAGTGATTGGATCCACTTTTTTGAGGCAGAGACAACAGCGATACAGTGACGTTGTCAGATTGTGGTGGGACGAGCTCCTTGGCAGATTTTGTATCACAAGCAGGCACCACTCAGAGATATCGTGAATCCGTCTTTAAAGTCACCCAACGCCACTGGATAGTATTACTAGTATTACTAGTGTTTTATTAAGTTGCAGTTAAAACAACTCATATTTTTATTTATTTCCTAGGTTTCGGATTTTTCTCTTTGATGGGACGAGTTTCATGGCCGATTCTGTATCACATGTAGGCACCACTCATTATTTGAAACTATTATTCGGTGAATTTAAAGACGCATTCACAATCTATGAGTGGTGCCTGCATGTGATACTGAATCGGCCATGAAACTCGTCCCATCAAAGAGAAAAATCCCAAACTTAGTAAATAAATAAAAATACAAGTTGTTTTACCTGCAACTTAATTCATTGGAGATTGCTGCGGCATTGGGTGACTTTAATAACGGATTCACGATATCTGACGGGTGCCGGCATGTGATACAGAGTCGGTCATGGAGCTCGTCCCACCAAAATTTGATAACGTCATTTTATCGCAGTTGTCTCTGGCTCTAAAAATCGATCCAACCACTGGTGAGTGCATAAGTTTCACAATTTCTTAAAATCACAACTCTCATTATAATCGTTAGAAATATCTTGAAATCAGATTTTTCGTTCAGAAGAAACCTCAAACTCAAAATAAGAAATCAAATATTTTCACGAGAAAGTAAAATACTTTAACGGTCAAACATAAAATACGAAATGGTACAAATCCTCAAATGTAGTCGATAAAACAACTCAAGACGTTAAATTTTGACATCAAAGCAAAATACTTTAACCATCAAATACAAAATACCAAATGCAATGTCAGAAATGATCCAAATCCTTAAAACGTTAAATTTTAATGGAAGCAACGTAAATTCTTCCTAATTAAAGCTTAAATTTCGCAGTTCAAAATCACTAGAATTCAAACTTGACCGAAAGTAACTTTTACAATTCAATAGCGAGCTCATTAAACAGCCTTTAACTTCAACAGACGTTATTTTGTCAAACGAAACCATAATGAATGCCATATCCCTCAAAAATTCATTGCAGAAAGCCAATAAAATATTCCTGCATACAAGGTTTCTCATATTGCAACTAAATTTGAGCCACCCACCCACATTTTTCTTCATGCATTTAATTTGGCTTATCCAATGTGATAGGACCCACATAAATATCAGACTGAAATGAGAAGAAATGTTCTAAGAGAAGAGATATTTCCTAGATTTTGGTGATTTAACCTTATATTAGACTAATAAAAGCAAGTTTGAAGATATCCAGTGAAGATTTGTCTCCCCGTCCAAAAGCTAGTGTATTTTATTCTAAGCGTAAACGAGATGTCATAACCAGAAATTGAAATAACCCCAATTTTAATAAATATGGAATTTACGTCGCAAGTCCCCCGAAAACACACGATTCAAATGAGCAACATCCAAAAGCAGCCTCATTGTTTACTATTACTCATCAAATCAATAACTACAATTCCATAAAAACAACCTTTCCCTCTCTCTCTCTTCCCCTTTTCTCCGTTAGAAAATCAAAAGGCATAAAATATTTTCTTACTTGTGATAATTTTTAATTATATTGTCTTCTTATGTCTTATTTTCATCAAGAAACTATCAAACCATAAAGAACATGAAGGTCAAAACAACAATAGAACATATTATGTAGGATCTCACCTAGGGAAAACACCTCTCCTAGGGGAAAACCCCATTAAAATTCTCTTCTTCTTATAGAACCAAGACAAAAAGAGAGCTTCAAGACCTTTAGACCAGGACAAAGATTCGATCCAAGCACCAAGTCATCCTTCCAAGAAATAATTCTTCATATCAGCCTAAGTCAACAAAGAAAATGAAACTCAAACTTCTATTTTCTTGGTCAAATCATATTTTGGGACCTCAACTGTAGGTTTGCAACTTAGTCTGCATCCTTTAGCCTTACAATAGGTCAAAAACTCTTGCCCTTTTGCACTTGTGAACAAAAATAGTTAAGAATTAGGTCTTCCTTCCTTCGCTAAGGATTTTTCTTCTCTTCTAGTCTCTTCACACTTCCTTTCTTATTGTTTTTGTTGTGGATTAAACTAAGTAATTGTGTTAAATGAAGACAAATTTCACTTCTATATATAAATCTCCATGTGGTCAAATAGGCCTTCCTAGTATGAGATTTTCAGGATAGGCCAACTTGGTCTTCGAGGACTCTTTTGACACTTTAAACACAAAAATAAATATTGTCTTTTGATGTAAAATGGCCACTAGGATATTATATACATAACAATGACTCTCTTGATTTATGAAAAATAATATTTTTACTTGAAAAGACCTAAAAGCTTGAAGAACATGCTTGACCTAATTACCTTGAGCATGAAACCCGCGCTTATAAAAAAATAACTATTCTTCTCCTTTTTCTTTTTACATTAAATATAAAATATCAAGAGTACATGAGTCATTATGAAGAATGAACCTAATTACATTTTTCAATGCTCTCCCTATCTCCTTCCTCTCCTCTTCTCTTCCGTCCTCTCCTCTCTACCTCACTTTCTCTCAATCTCTCCCTTCTCACTCCCTCTTTCTCTCCGCATTTATCTCTCTGTGCCTTTGTTATTTCCTCCCCCTCTCTCCCCCCTCTGTCTCTATCTCTCTCTGCCATCCAAATTTATTACTATCCCCTTCTAATCTCTCTTAAATTTGATCACGTTTTATTTTGTTTAAGGAAGTATATAAATTAAAAAAGTTGAATTGGTTGTAAAATATTAAACCTATATTTTGGATAAATCATGTCAAAGAAAATAAAATAATGAAAAACTTAAACAAATAATGCTCTATCTTTCCTCTATTATTGTTAGTCACTTTTCTTGCTCTCATCGCTTGGATCTTTAGTTAGGATGTATCTATGTTGGTTCTTCATAATATCATTTATATTATATAAAGTTCACATCATTATACATAAAAGTATTCTCATTTTTAATTTTATTAAAACCTTGATTTAATTTCTATAGAAATATTTTTAGTAGTTGAGGGTTTAGATATATCTCAAAACTACTTATAACATTTTTCCTTTTAGATTCGATTGAAAAAATGTTATCAAATTAAATTAATATAAGATATTTCGATTGTCAAATAACTTATGGTATTTGGGCATGTGGTACTAATAATTCATGGTATTGGCCCATGGTACTATACAAATCATATTTGTAAATTAATAATATCTATTTTCAAGTGGGGGCCAATATTCATAGTTAAGAATCTTGTCATATTGTTATAAAAAAATTAGAATGTGAAATAAGTTATGATTTTTTGGCATGTAGTATTGAAAAGCCATTGTATTGGTCCATGGTATTGTAACAAAATCTATTCACATTTTCATAATATGAATGGAAAAGTGGGGCTTAATATCTATAGCTAAGGATCTCATGATAAGCCATGGTATTGGCCCATGCTATTATCAGAAATATTATACAAGTTAATAATATATCTGGTAAAGTGAGGATGAATATCCATGGTTAAGAAACTTTTCGTGTTGTTAATAAAATATTTTGATTGTGAAATAATTCATGTCTTTCAGGGTTGTTAATATTTACCTGTTGTTAAGTGGTTTTAACAACAGGTAAATATTAAGAACTATGCGCTTTTTTCAATTACATCCGACTACTCAATTACATATCGTAGTTTCATTTGGTATAAAAGTTACATATCGTAGTTTCATTTGGTATAAAAGTTAAAATTATATCAATAGTATAGATAGTAGCTAAGTAGCCCGAAAAACAACGAAGAAAACTATAACATACATCCAAAATATCAAGCATTAATGTTTCAGTCATTAGTGCGAGATTTGTAGTTTGAGCTTTTTCTTCAGGTGGAGAAGGAAGGGTGAAACAGAATCGGCCATGGATGCAAACTGGAAATAGATAAGCATATAATAGATAACAAACAACCATTGAGGATGTAGGTAGATTAATATAAAATGTAAGGAGAGAGATAGAGGATGAATGCAACAATGTTAAAAATATCTAATGATAAAAGAAAATGAAAAATAATGGGTAGAGCTATAATATTAAGGAAAGGATTCGAAAGGAACAAAAGGAATATTTAAAAATAAATTTTCCACCTAATCTAGGAAATGGATTGTCCATTGAACCTGACATAATAAATGTGACCACTAAATTATTAGACAATAGTGAACAAAATGAACAAACACTTTGAGAAAAAAGAACAATGTAGAAGAACTACAAGGGGAATTTGAAAAATTGATGCCATCGATTTCTGAAAAAGATTCTAAAGAGAAAAAATCTCATGGTTGAGTAATATAAGAAAATATTTTCATCTTTATCAATATTCTAACAACCCAAAAGCTAGGCTTACTACATACCAATTAAATGGTGAATCCAATATTTGGTGGAAGAATACCAAAATTTCTAATGTAATTAATAAGAAGGAAACAACATGGAAACATTATAAAGAGGTATTTTAGGGTTTACATATATCTCAAAAACTACTTGTAACATTTTTCCTTTTAGATTCCATTGAAAAAATGTTATCAACTTAAATTAATATAAGATATTTTGATTGTGAAATAACTTATGGTTTTTGAGCATGTGGTACTAATAATTCATGGTATTGGCCCATGGTGTTATACAAATCATATTTGCAAATTAATAATATCCATTTGCAAGTGGGGGCCAATATTCATAGTTAAGAATCTTGTCATATTGTTATAAAATATTTTTAATGTGAAATAAGTTATGATTTTTTGGCATGTAGTATTGATAAGCCATGGTATTGGCCCATGGTATTGTAGAAAAATTTATTCACATGTTCATAATATGAATGGAAAAGTGGGGGTGAATATCTATGGTTAAGGATCTCGTGATAAGCCATGGTATTGGCCCATGCTATTATAGGAAAATTTGTTTACAACTTAATAATATATATCGTAAAGTGGGGGTGAATATCCGTGGTTAAGAAAATTTTGGCGTTGTCAATAAAATATTTTGATTGTGAAATAATTCATGTCTTTCAAGGTATGTTGTATTGGTAAGTCATGGTATTGGCCCATGATATTGTAACAAATCCTATTTACAAGTTAATAATATCCACTATAATATGGGGGTGAATCTCCATGGTTAAAAATTGTCATATTGCTATAAAATATTTTGGTTGTGAAGTAATTCATGGTTTCATATTTTGATTGTGAAATAATTCATGTCTTTCAAGGTATGTTGTATTGGTAAGTCATGGTATTGGTCCATGATATTGTAACAAAGCCTATTTACAAGTTAATAATATCCACTGTAATATGGTGGTCAATCTCCATGGTTAAAAATTGTCCTATTGCTATAAAATATTTTGGTTGTGAAAAAAGTTATGGTTTCTGGGAATACGGTATTTATAATCCATGGTGCTGGCCAATGGAATTGTAACAAATATTATTCACAAGTTAAATTAATTGTAAGATGTTTTTCTTTTTATTCAACATTGTTTTTTTTATTTCCTTAAAATTTAGTGGGGATTTTTTGGAATGATAATTTTGAGCTCTTCATTTGCACATTAAAATATTGATGCTGACATCAGGGATTTTTTTATATGTAACGGTTGCAAGTGTCAACTACTTTGTAGTACTTGCTTGTCAGACTATATAAATTATCTATAACAAATTGAGTTTATTAATTTGACTTTATATTTTTAATTGAGCCAATATTTAAATGCACATTTCAAGTGTCCACATGGAGATAGTTTTGCGGTATGAAGATGTAGCAAGTGTCAACTACTTTTGCAGTACTTGTTTGTCACATGATATACATTATCTATAACAAATTGAATTTATTATTTTTATTATTTTAACTTTTTATTATTAATTGAGCAAATATTTTAATGTTTACCCTTATCATTTTAACTTTTTATTATTAATTGAGGCAATATTTGAATGTTTAAACTCATTTCCAATATCACTTTTGTTTTTTATTATATTTTAATGAATCTAACATTTAAAATTATTTACATACTTGCATTACACTTTACACTTGCACATCTCTTTTCACTTGTAGAGCCACCTCTTAACAAAATAATTTTCAATTACATTAATAATTAAAAAATACTATATTATTAAATTAATTTATTAAAATAAAGATTAGAAAAGATTAACTATTGTGATCATGTATTACCATCATTCATATATATATATATATATATATATATATATATATATAAATAAGTGCCAGGAACTTAACCTTTTATAAGTTTCAATAATAAGGGGATTATTTTTTTATAGGATTTACGACTTATATTTATAATATTTATAATTTCAAGTTGAATTTAATTTTATAAATATTATGAACATAAATCAATATAATCACTTGATTTCCATTTCTTCATTTATCTGTTGAAATAGTTTTAAAATTTAGAAATTTATTTACATAATTTTATTTTTCTCTTAAAGATTATTTTACTATTTCAAAACTCATACAATAAAAATTATTATATTCTCTTAAAACATTCTATAGTGTAAAGATTATTGGTTTGAAAAAAATTCTAGTGAAAGATGATAACAAAACGTTAAGGGATAAAGATGTCTGGAATAAAACCATTTAGACATAATACATATTTAACCTCCTTATCGTTAAAATAAAATATTTGAAAAATAAAATTAAAAAATTAATTCAAGTAAACAGAAACTCTTTTTTGGGCCGTGGCACAGGTTCCTTTTAAGTTAGATTTTCTTTAAATAAAACACCTTGTATTTTTTTAATCACAATATAAATATTTTGAATGTGAAATAAGTTATTATTTTTTGGCATGTAGTACTGATAAGCCATGGTATTGTAGCAAAATCTATTCACATGTTCATAATATGAATGGAAAACTTGGGGTGAATATCCATGGTTAAGGATCTCATGATAAGCCATGGTATTGGCCCATGCTATTATAAGAAATTTTATTTACAAACTAATAATATATATGGTAGAGTGGGGGTGAATATCCATGGTTAAGAAACTTTTTTCATTGCCAATAAAATATTTTGATTGTGAAATAATTCATGTCTTTCAAGGTATGTTGTATTGGTAAGTCATGGTATTGGTCCATGATATTGTAACAAAGCCTATTTACTAGTTAATAATATCCACTGTAATATGGGGGGTCAATCTCCATGGTTAATAATTGTCATATTGCTATAAAATATTTTGGTTGTGAAATAAGTTATTGTTTTTGGGAATGCAGTATTTATAAGCCATGGTGTTGGCCCATGGAATTGTAGCAAATCTTATTCACAAGTCAAATTAATTGTAAGATGTTTTTCATTTTTTTCAACATTGCTTTTCTTTGATTTCGTTAAAATTTAGTGCGCATTTTTTCGAATGATAATTTTGAGCTCTTTATATGCACATTTAAGTGTCTCGCATTTTCTAAAATGTTGATGTCGACATCAAGGTTTTTTTTATATGTAACCGATTGCAAGTGTCAACTACTTTGTAGTACTTTCTTGTCACACTATATAAATTATCTATAACAAATTGAATTTGTTGGGCACCGGATCCCCCACATAATGGTTTTGGGGCTTAAAGCCCACATTTTTGGGTAATGGTATTGTAAAGGCTCTGTGAAGTGTGCGGAGAATGAAGTACAATAATTCAAGTCGAAGGGTTGTGTGCCTGAAAAAAAATGCAAAATAATAGAAAGAGAGTCGGCATGCCCATGGCCTACGGACCATGGGAATGTATAAATAAAGCAAGGTTCTAGGTGTAGAGGTCAGTTTTTTGGTAGGTTTTGTTCAAATCTGAAAGTATATGGGTTTCTAAAAGTGATAATCTCTCTGAGTATGTAAGTGCAAGTTGAGGGTTGTAGTTGTAGAAGAGGCTCTGCAGGTGTGTGTGTAGAGGCCTGGTAGAGTCTGCAATTGTGTGTGCGGACCCCTGCAACTGAGTTTGCAGGGTGGAATTGCATTGTACTAGAATGGAAGATCAATAAAGTATAAGTGTTTCTGAAATGTTGTACATCTGCTCATAGATCTGTGTGGTTATTCTTCTGTTATGATTTATGCATCTCTTTAAGGTTTACGTTTATGCACTTGTCTATTTATGTTGAATGGTAAAGGAAAACATTGGACCCACTTAATTTAACTCAAGAACTATAATACTAATAAGCACTATAGAGGGTAAAGACCAGTCGTGCTTGTCATCCAAACCGCGCAAAGGTAGTTGCATAGAGAAGGCAGCTATCCGAAAGTAGCCCAATGCAAAGGACTAGTTTATGAACTGTCTAGACTTCATCAAGACATCCCTAGGGTGCGGAAACCTGGTTCCAGCACCCTCCCATACTACCTCAGGTGATACCTCAGTTTGTACCCCGCGGACTATTACCAAAACATACGGTAGTTTCAGGATTTGTTTGGCTAAAACACTTCTGAACCTGGGTCAGGCCCTAATAAGCCAAAAAATGGTTCCGTTGCTGAGATCGGGATCTGCCTAAGGATGTCAGATGTTGGAACATTAGAACCCTACGAAGAAAGAAATTGAAGATTGGTTGGATCAAAAGCTTCATGATTTCGTGATACAGGAAAACAATACCCCGCAAATATCCAAGAAGAGGTGGTTGGATCGCTAAGTATACACGGAAATCCATGAAATGTTCTACACAACCTTCTCTTTAGAGTTGTATGATTGGATCGCAAGGCTAGCCGATAGCCAGGGAAGGTGCAAGCTTGATCAACCAATAGTGTGGACTGCGGAGTTGGTGCGCAGGCTAGAGGCTTCAAATGATAAGATTGCACGGGTAGTAAACCATTGGCTCGATCAAATAATTGGATGGTTTATCACCGAATTTGTGATAGACATGACTATAAGCTACAGCAAAGCAGAAATGCATTTTCTCAAGGGACCGCGAGGTAAGTACATCAAATCTTTGAATACCTAGATTAAGATGTCGTTATGTGAAAAATGGGTGATGTGAATACATTAATGAGTGGAATGACGCAGAGCGGAAAGGTCTACAAACAATCCTTTAATTTCACCTCCACTTGTGAGCGAGGAAGAGCACGCTTGGGTTTCTCCAAGGAGTGTGGTTAGTTTGATAATGCAATGCATTCCACAGCTACCATCCCCACTTACGCCACCACTCATGATGCCTCCTTCACCTCCATCTTCACCCACACCACCTCCACCAAACCAACAATTCAGCATGGGGAGCGCGATCAAGCTACCTATTATTTAGAGTAGGGAACAAAGATCTAGATCAGTTTTTGTTTGTATTAAGAGCAGTATGGGAAGCACACAGGGTTACGGATGATAACATTAAGAAGGCCACATTGATAAGCGTGTTGTGGGACTGCGCATTGACTTGGTATATCAAGCACTCGAATGATCACCCAAATGCAGGAATAGCGAAGATCCAGATCACGTTGAACAAATAATTTAGCAGGCCGAAATCTGAAACGCAATCGATTATCATATTTAAGGAGATTGCAATGCTTCCAGGCGAAACCCCCTAGGAGCTGGATCAGAGGCTAAAAAGTACGATCTGCAAGGCTAACATGACACTGACAGATGCGTAGCACTGTGCGTGAATTGTGGCATCTTTGAAACCACATCTGAGGATAGCGATGTCATAGTAGAAGCTCTCAACCTAGGAAGAAGCCTTGGAAATGGCTATGAGGTTGCATGAAACATTGATATAGGATCCGGGGTTGGGAATCCAAAAAATCCACATGTAGCTACAAAACCTATGCTTGGAGATGCAGAGTTTGAAACAGGATAGGGCGCACTGGCCAGAAGCATGTGAAGAAGTGTGGTGCATAAAATGTAAATGCCACAGCCAAGATAAGGACCATTTTCCAGTATTTGTGACCTATTTGACAGGAGGAGGACCAATGCCGTTGAGACCAGAGGCACAAGCAAGGCCAAGTGCAGCACCTACGCTCTAGTGTGCGATCTGTCAGGTGGGAGGAAAACACACTATAGACAACTGTCACCTATTGCAGAAGTATACACAGACTCTACAACAGCTGTTTTGCAATTTCTATAGATCAGTGGGCCAAGATGAGCAGACGTGTCGGAGTTATGAGCTAATGATGGATAGGAACCCTTCTTATCAAATGTAGATAGAAACGTGAGGCCTCAAACCAGCCCCAACAACAACACGTGGGGGATTTCAAGGGTGAAGACGAGGATGAGGAGGAATGGGGCCCAGAAGGGGCCGCGAACAGTTAATCTGTTACAATTATGGAGGACCATGACACTACACTTGTAATTGTACCAACCCAATGAGAATATCTTGTCTGTAATGTGAGTAGTTTGATAATGAAATGGTAGATTTTCCAACTTTGATCGCACAAATGAGCGAGAAAAGGGTACTACAGTATACTCTGGCTCAAAATATCCAAATGATGAGGTCTGAACTGCGTGAAGAAGACCCCAACGTGAACATGGTGCTCAGAAGCGTAGCGAAAATAGGGGATGCTAAGGGAAAGAAACCTGAGGATGATACATGGGTTCGCAAAGCTCCTATGAACGAACTTGAGTTTGACTTGGAATGCGCAAAGGAATCATTTATGGAAGCTAAGAAGAGCTTCACAGAGGCCTCTACATCAGGTAGTAATGATCAACTACAGCCGAGAATGGATCCTTCTATTCTTACTACCTTTCAGAGACATGCATGAAGTTGCTACATGACAATAAGGTGATTAAAGGATTACAGGAGTTGACAACTATGTGTGCAAGGTCAGGGGAATAATGGTTAGTCTAAAAGCTAGGAAAGCATGCATTGCGCACTGGTAGGGAAATGCGGTTGATAGCGCAAATTGGTGAATATGTGATGGATCAGGTCATCCTAGACCTAGGATCAGATGCAAATGTGTTACCAAAGTAGACATGGTAACAGTGGATATCGAAGGTGCGAGCACACATACTGACTTTGAGGTAATAGAGATTGTGGATGATAGCAACCCCTACCCCATGTTGTTAGGGATAGATTAGGCCATGGATATAAATGGAGTCATCAAAGTAAAAAAGCAGGGACGCACTACACTAAACCTGTGCGCGAAGATGATAGTCACAATGAGCTGGATTGCATTTACCAGATAATGGCGCAAGAACAAGATCAGGTGAATCCAACTAAAGATGGGAGAATCTCATGGGAGCGTGATAGTTCCTATACTTTGGATTCCGATGAAGGAATAGAACATTGGTAGAACCGGTTGCACAAAGTTACAATGCTGAATTACAACATGAAGATCCGATCCCTACGGCACGTGATGACCGAAGCAAGGGATATGCCAGTGGATGATGGGGTAACAAGAATGAATGGACCCTTAGACAAATTTGAAAGTACTGTATCGGAATAGCAGCAACGCAGATCGCTCGCATGGGTGTTGCACACATATACGTCAGAAGGATATCAGGAATTAGCGCAAATATAGAAGACGAATGCGCTTACAATTTGGAAGACCCCATGGTGGAAAAAGATAGAACAGCTTGCAAGCACACCCTTGTGAATGGGTACAAATGTATATAGAATAGACTGTTCTACCACGCAGAAATATTACAATAGCAGGCCCAAACAGGATGCATTGGAGGAAGAAAGGGATCGCTCTACCAAGTGTGTAGGGGAAAGCATTCGCCAAGGTATGCAAAGTCATGAACAAGGATCAACGAATACCATGTAAAAAAGGGAACATGCATGCCCCAGTGGTCATATGGGCATCTACGGCACTATACAAGAACCTGGCCGCAAAGTTGAGTCCAAGGCTGCAGAATGGTATAAGAATTGAGGTCCTTGAAGAACCTCTACAAAAGGCCATGAACATAAAGAGAACAGTGCATGAAGTTCGGACTGAATAACTCATAAGACCGTACAAAGAATAATATGAAGGGATTTACGAAGCTATTTGGTAAGGGAATGTGCAACTTCGGGAATAGAAAGAAACAAGACACTACTCCAAACGAAGAATATGATGCTGGGTGCAGAGATTAAACAACTGCAAAAGGAACTAAAGGAGGACTTTCTAAATAAAAAACCTGGAAAGTTGCAGCCAGATATGCGCAAATCTAAGGATTAATTTGAGGAGTATGACCACAAGGCAATTGGTCGAATTCCATGGTTAAGGCAATGTGTCACTCTTAAGGGAAATCAGGATAGCGCACTACTTCCAGTAGCGTGCATAGCAGCGACAATAAATACCATGTCGTGGGTTTCTCATCAAGACACGATATTGATGCACCAAGGGGGTGCGACCACCTAACTAACCCAAGAAGAGACAGTCTGAGCGCTCCAGACAATTGAAAGAGAGTGCAGGACTATAAAACAAATCATTACGGAGCTGTGTGATAGCAAGGGTGCGCACAGGGTCGATATGTCACAAGGGTCGTGGTCACGTGGAAGGGGCTATGCTACCACGCGGATAAACAAGGAAGTGACCATTGACATCATTGTTCATGACAAGATGTCCGAGTTAAGGAAAAAAGAAGTGGGCGGTGGGAATTTAAGACATAAATTTAGAACTAGATTTGAAATGATCTACCCGCAGTATAACATTAATGAGCTAGAATATGGGGGGACATTTAAATTTGAATTTCAACGGGCCCATAAATCATACATGGCTCTCCACCAAACAACCTTTGGCATGTTCAAATAAAATTGTTGCGTTATCAAGCAGGTATGAAACTGATGAATGAGGAGGTCATAAGAGCAAGCTTGTGGTTTGAAGCATTACTGAAGGATACCCAAGAGTCCTTGATCAGAATCATGTCAACAACCAAGGGAGCAACGTGGAGTCCTACGCCACCGATATGGGATGCACTAGAAATCCCTAAATCACCCCAAATGCCGAGGCCTAAGAAGGACCCACAGGGAGAAAGACTGCTCCATATCTCTTTGCAAAATCTGCAGTTTATAAAATTGTCGATGGAAGAAAAGGGAAAAATAGTTAATATTGAGAGTGATGATGAGGAACAAGATCATCTGACCTTTGTCAAAGAGATGGAACCAGAGGAAGAGATGGGAGAAGATATCCAGCAAATACGTACTACAGTAAAACTGCCCAAGTATGTCCCTTCATCGAAAGGAAGGGTAAAGGTACCTAAAGACTTGGATGTCATTAAAAGCACACTTAACACCGCATCCCTCCCTGAGAGGGTTCTGTTCAATGGAATGGCTGTGGGCCGCATTCCCACTATGAAGTTTGAATACTGGGACCTTACGGATAGCAAGAAGTTTCCTCATTTGGAAACTAGCGAGCTGATGGAACAAAGCACAGAGGGGGCCGTTACAACACTACATTTGTAGACGTGGCTGTGTGGGGTGGAGGAGGCCAGACTACTCCACCTCCTATCAATTCCACACTTTCATCAGGCCCCAATCACGATATTTGTGATTAAGAAACTTCTCTTCCTGGTGCGCGATGGGTAATTATGGCTAGAAGAGCCCATTCCCATAATAGCAGAAGCTCATTCATAGGATTTCTCGACTTCCTGTGCAGGAAGGGACGTTGCGGAAATAGCTGGCACAAGTGGCAACTTGACAATTGTGGAGGCCATGGAAATGAAATGTAAGTTGGAGAAAAAGCAGCGGGGGTACATTATTACTAGTATTCAAGATAAAGGGGTCTACATTGCTACCTAGTCGCTGGCAAGAAAGGTGATGAGAAAATGCTGCGGCAATGTACCAACAACGTTCATCATGCTAGCCGAGCAATGCGCAAAAGGGGTACAGTTCAATTGGGTGTAGTTCCTCCATGATGAGTTCTTGACAAACTATAAGGAGGCCAAAGACCAAGGTAAGACCCTCCACTACGCGTGGTTGCTCTTATCCATCCTATTGGTCACAGGTGAACTACATGAGGATAGTTAGTTTCCTCCCCTTCACCAAGATTGTACAGAGGTAGCAAAATATGCATCGCTATGGGCGATGAAAGATGTTACAAGAATCTGAGAAGCCGAGATCTTCTGGATATTTATGGAGGAAAGAATATGACCGAGGATTAACAAACGACTGTGCCTATCCACCTCTGTATATGACAGTGTGAAGAGATTTACAGATTTTAAAGCAGATATGCACCATGTGTATATCAGGGCACGAAAGGATCCAGAGCAGAAATGGACCACGCTCCCATTCATCACAATAGATGACGATGTCTTCATGGTGCTCGACACATGGCCATAAGAATGGCATGCGCCAAATGTGGTGGTGCGCGATGAGACGGAGATTCAAAGATAGAAGGCTTTCGCGAAGTTTCTAGCACAACATGAGCAGAATGAATAGCTAGTTGAAGAAGTACGGGCATCCCGAGAGGTAGCGAAGGCCACTGCAAAAAAGGCAATAGGAGGAGGCACCACCACAACAAAAGAAGACAGAGGCCCGAACGTGACCACAGGACCTGGGATAGATAATATGCCGGAAGGTGCGGACCCAAGAACCACATCTACACACTTAAAATGGCTACACGTGATAGAACAAATAGGGCCATAGAAGAAGAACAAGGCATCCAAGTTGGATGGGGAGCCTTTCACACTGACTGAGGGTGACCTATGTGACATCAGTGATATAGTTTGCGAAGTCACCAGGGAGGCGCTCCAAGAGGCAATGACAGAGCAGCAGATTGTGTTGGGGGCACTCACAATGCAACTTCAAGAACTTCAGGTGCGGCCTCCACAACAGGGAATGGTTACCGCCTATGGGGCTATGGGTACATTAATAAATTAGCAGTTGCTACGGGCCAAAATGGCTAATATTGTCGCGTTGCCAGAAGGAGCACTAATAGCAGACAGCACAGAGGATAGAGCCGTGGTAGGACGACTCAAGTAACTTGGCTTAAACTTGGCTACCCCTGCATGAGAAATATTATACCAACAACAAGATGGAGTGACAACAGAGCTCCGCACTAGGGAAGGACGTGCGGTATAGTTGCTTAGTGAACAACAAATCCACATTGAGTAGCTAAGCCTCCAATGCAATGAAGCAATAGCACAGACCTGGTAGTTGTAGCAAATCGTTGAGGAAACATGTAGCCGTGTCCCTGAGCTCGAGATTGCAGCAGATTTACCAGTAGGCTTTCGAATCCACAAATTGGACAGTGGGTTCCACGAGGCGAAGGAAAAGGAAACGAGGATCCAGTGGACCTCAACTTGCAGATCGCGGCACTGAGGCTGAACACGCAACCCGATACACCGCTGGAGGTTAGAGAATAGCGACACCATGCCATTCAAGCAGGACTGGAAGTAATAGAGTGTACCATACAGGATTACATTGGCTTGCTTGATCAGTCACTCGTCACTCTCACTTCACTATAGGAAGACCCAACACTCCAACGCCTAGAGACAGTGTTAGGTCCCTATACTATCAGTCTAACTCCTTATAGTTATTAGTATAACCCCCTTATTATATTGTTGTGCCCATGTAGTCTCCATATTGTTATTATTGTGCTCCATAGAAGCCCACTTTTGTTATTATTGTGCCCTTACATTATTATTGTTATCTCAGCTCTATGACCCTTTAGACTCCTATATATAGAAAGGAGGTCTTGCCATTTGTATCATCCAAGAATTGTTTATTTTTTTAATGTAAAGGAGGTTGCCCCCTCCAAGAGGCTGAATTCTAAGGCGTTCAACTATCTTCTCTATCATTTTGTGAGCTCGTTTCATAACATTTGGTATCAAAACTTTGGATTCTAGGGTTTCACTACTCTAAACATGTCATCATGGAATTTGCAATATAACGTTTTTTTTGCGATGTTTCAGACGCTACAAAAAAAACCCATTTGGGTAAAAATCGTTTTGAACCACGGGTCTAATTTTTAGATCTTTTTGCGCTATATATGTGGATATATGATCTAAGGAAGTTGGCCTTTTTGCAAACTCCCGAATTACATTCCAAACAAGTGACCTAGGAAAAACTTTCATAACTTTTGTTTTGAGCATCAAATTAAAATTTCGTAAGAATTTGTGGAAAGAGAATGGAATATAGTTTCTTGTATATATTTTTCAGATCCGAAGGTAAGAAAAATGACACATGACACTTAATACAAGTTTTCTCTTCTTAAAGGTTATATAGTCAAGTCATCTTCGGAGATTGTGCATAACTCTTTATTGGAGAATCTAAATTTGATCAGACTGGTGGCACTAGAAAGAGGATGTAGAGAGCTACTACAAGTCACAATTTCAGAACTTAAAGATCAGAAAATACAGAGTTAAAATCATTTCAAGATCGAGCTCCTAAAATCAGGAAAAAAACGAGATGAGGAGGTTTGTGGCAAGGATCCGATAAATTGGATACTACAGAGGGAGAAATATTTTGATCTACATGGGGTACCATTGTTACAAAAGATATGTATTGCATATTCATATTTAGATTATGGTATAAAGGGCTTTGTTCTCATAAACAACTTCTTACCTGGTCAATTTTCATGGAGGAAATTATAGCACATTATGATAATACAAAGAGCAACACCTTCTTTAGAGAAACACCACAACAATTGGAAGAAAAAAGAGAAAAAAGGCTTTGTTACAAAGTGGAGGGAAAATTTATGGAAATAAAGAATTATACTCCTCATAACTATAAAAATGGAAGTTTTGCTTCTCCTAGCCTTCCACAACCTACAGGGGTTACACCACAAAAATTAGAAGAAAAAAGAGAAAAAGGACTTTGTTATAATTGTGATATCAAATGCACTAAAGGTCATAATTGTGCTGAGAATAAATTATTTTACATAGAGTATGAAGAGGAGGAATAAACGGATCAAGAAATATCAAAAGAAGAGGATATACATGAGGACCCAACCCCAAAGAAAGAAGAAATGAATCCGACCATATCTTGTAAAGCATTGGCAAGAAGTACCACTCCTCAAACTCTTAAGATAGAAGGACATATCAAGAAGAAAAAAGTTAGAAGTGAAATATCACATCAAGAAAGAAGATATGAATCCAACCATATCTTGTAGTGCATTGACCGGAATTACTTCTCCTCAAATATCTAGATAGAAGGACATATCAAAAAAAAAATGTTCAAGTGAAAGATCACATCGATTATCAAGAAATGAATCCGACCATATCTTGTAAAGCATTGGAAGAAATTATCACTCTTCAAACTCTCAAGATAGAAGGATATATCAAGAAGAAAAAGGTTCAAGGAGTGAAAGATCACATCGAGCATCAACAACAAATTCTCCAGCTTTTAAAGGATAACACCACTTTGGTGCAAAATCGAATGAAACAGGTAGATCAACATCATAGTGAAAAATGTTTTGATGTAAGTGATTGGGTGTTTTTACTGCTACATCTCAAGCAAGCTATTTATGAGAAGGAAATGTTGGCAATACTACATGCACTTAAGAAATGGCGACCTTACCGAATGGAAAGATACTTCAAGGTAAAAATGGATCATGATAGTCTTAAATACTTTTTAGAACAACTATTATATTTAGAAGAACAGAAAAAATGGGTCACAAATATGTTGGGTTATGACTTTCACATCATCTATAGAAAAGGGAAGCAAAATTTTGTTGCAGATGCACTCTGAAGAAAGGATGAGGATGTGGAAGCATTGTTTTGCGCTATTTCTATTATCCAACCAGATTTGATAAATGAAGCAAGGGATGAATGGAAGAAAGACGAAGAACTATGGCCACTCATTAAAAAGTTGCAGAAGATCCCACTTTAGACAATATTGCCAGAACTTGAAGAGGAAGGAAAAAATCATATTGGAACTTAAAGAATTCATAGAAATAAGAGCCTAACAGCTACAAAATCGATCAATTTTAGTGTATCTCATAAAGTGGAAGAACTTACCTGCTGAAGATTCCACATGGGAGGACAAGGATTCTGTACAGAAGCATCAAGAACTACTCAAGCATTGAAGGCAACACTTTTTGAAGGAGAGGGGCATGTTAGGTCACTATACTACTAGTGTAACCCCTTATTGTTATTAGTACAAACCCCTTATTATATTTTTGTACCCATGTAGTCCCCATATTGTTATTATTGTGCCCCATAGAAGCCCACTATTGTTATTATTGTGCCCTTACATTATTATTCTTATGTCAGCTCTGATTATATTATGACCCCTTAGACTCCTATATATAGAAAGGAGGCCTTGTCATTTGTATCATTCAAGAATTGTTCATTTGTGTAATGTAAAGGAGGTTGCCCCCTTGAAGAGGTTGAATTCTAAGGCGTTCAACTATCTGTTCTATCTTTTTGTTAGTTGGTTTCATAACAGACAAGCGTAAGAGTTGCAGCAGGTTTACGACAATATCTGGGGGATCGTGCAGACAGTCGCCCTTACTCAGTGGCTGGCCAAGATGAGGGAATCCGAGGCCTTAAAGGCCCAGGTGGACGACGCACATAAAAAAGAAATAGTGCTTAAAGAACGTATCTAGCCTTGGCTAGAGGAAGCATTCACGGTCACCGCCAAGATCGAGGGAAGGTTGGCACACATGCAGGGTGTATATGCACTCAGGTAAGGACATGCACTAGACAATCAAACATCAGAGATACGCGCACAACAGGTACAACAGATAACAAAAGAATGTGTTGCGGACGTAAGCGAAGTGTAGAGATTATTGGATGAACTTCGCATGAACATCACCACACCAGCCAAGTGACTTAAGACGAGTCACGAAGATTGTGTTGGGAGCCTGTTGGGCAAGGGATCCCTCGCATAATGGTTTTGGGGCTTAAAGTCCACATTTTTAGGTAATGGTATTATAAAGGCTCCACAAAGTGTGTAGAGCACAAAGTACAATAAGTCAAGTCAAAGGGTTGTCTGCCCGAAAATAATGCAAGATAATAGAAAGAGAGTTGACCTGCCCATGGTCCGCAGACCATGGGAATGTATAAATAGAGCAAGGTTCTAGGTACAGAGGTCAATTTTTTAGTAGGTTTTGTTTAGATCTGAAAGTATATGGGTTTCTGAAAGTGATAATCGCTTTGAGTCTGTAAGTCCAAGTTGAGGGTTGTAGTTGTAGAAGAAGCTCTGCAGCTATGTGCACAGAGGCCTGGTGGAGTCTGCAGCTATGTGCGCAGACCCTTACAGCTGAGTGCGCAAGGTGGAATTGGATTGTACTAGAACGAAAGATCAATAAAAGCTAAGTGTTTCTGAAATATGCATCTGCTCATAAATCTATGTGGTTATTCTTCTGTTATGATTTATGCATCTCTTTAAGGTTTACGTTTATGCGCTTGTCTATTTATGTTGAATGGTAAAGGAAAACATTGGGCCCACTTAATTTAACTCAAGATCTATAATACTAATAAGTACTATAGAGTGTAAAGACCAGTCACGCTTGTCATCCAAACCACACAAAGGTAGTTGCATAGAGAAGGCAGCTGTGCGAAAGTAGACCAGCACGAAGGACTAGTTCGCGAACTTTCTAGACTTGATCAAGACATCCCTAGGGTGTGGAAACCTTGTTCAAGTTGAATTTATTTTTACTATATAATTTGAAATATTACGAACATAAATCAATATAATCACTCAATTCCATATTTTTCATTTATTTATAATATTTATAATTTCAAATTGAATTTAATTTTACTGTATAATTTGAAATATTATGAACATAAATACGTCAAGACGTTAAATTTTGACATCAAAGCAAAATACTTTAACCATCAAATACAAAATACTTTAACCATCAAAGCAAAATACTTTAACCATCAGAAATGATCCAAATCGTCAAAACGTTAAATTTTAATGGAAGCAACGTACATTCTTCCTAATTAAAGCTTAAATTTCGCACTTCAAAATTACTAGAATTCAAACTTGACCGAAAGTAACTTTTCAAATTTAAGAGAATTTAATTTCAACAGCGAGCTCATTAAACAGCCTCAAACTTCAACAGACATTTACTGTGAAACTCAATTTCTCGCTCTGTTCGAACAACATCAATCATGTGTTGCATTGCTTGGAATGTTATTCGACATTATGGATCTTCCGAAAGAAAACCGAACAAACTGTTGTAAAAGGAAAATATTATCCAGGAAAGTGCCCTCTACGTTAAACGAAACAATAATGAATGCCATATCCCTCAAAAATTCATTGCAGAAAGCCAATAAAATACTCCTGGATACAAGGTTTCTCATATTGCAACTAAATTTGCGCCACCCACCCACATTTTTCTTCATGCATTTCATTTGGCTTATCCAATGTGATAGGACCCACAAAAATATCAAACTAAAATGAGAAGAAATGTTCTATGAGAAGACATCTTTCCTAGATTTTGGTGATTTAACCTCGACTAATAAAAACAAGTTTGAAGATATCCAGTGAAGATTTGTCTCCCTCTCCAAAAGCTAGTCTCTTTTATTCTAGGCATAAACGAGATGTCATAACCAGAAAACACACGATTCAAATGAGCAACATCCAAAAGCAGCCTCATTGTTTACTATGACTCATCAAATCAATAAGTGCAATTCCATAAAAACAACCTTTCCCAAATCATTTCGTTGTCTAGTGTGCTTAAAAATATTTAACTGTATAACAAAATACAAAGCATGAATTCCTATAGTTAGATATGCTTAACTAAATATGATCTTTCCAAATCTTTCATTTATTAAGTGTACCGTTGCACCTTTACCGACAATGACTAGTTAACACCCATTATTAATACAGTTGAAGCGAATTTTGTCTATACAGTTCTTGTATTAGTAGCGAATTTTGTGTGAAGTATAAAGTTAATAGACAAGTGTATATCTATTGTACAGGTAGATTAACATTCTTAAATAAACTGTGTCACTCATCTTACAAATTATTCTCTTCTACGTCAAAGTGATCGTAGAAAGGAAAAAGTATTCTCATCTACGTCAAAGTGACAGTAGAAAAGAAAAACTTATCAATATTTCAAGATGGTATGCAGATATCAGACATCAAGCCGTGGTGCAGACACTTGTTTCCAATCCAAACTGCGTGATTCTCATGTTAACATCCTCTAATGCTTTGGTTCTCTTTTTGACCATGAACTCTATGCAGTGGATCTAAGAAACACATTTGAACGTAGCAACAATGTACTCTAATATATCCACAAGTCGAAGACCATAATCTATTGGGCCTTCAATAATAATTATATCTGATCAACAAAAGACACTTTTCAAGAGCCAAATAATTATGCTGAGCCTATTGTTATGCTTTATGTACTTGCCCATCGTACATCATCTCAACCCTCAATTTCACTTGATATGTATAGAATTATAACATTAACCAACACATCCAATAAGACATAATAGATGTATTAAGAAACCTGACAATAAAGTTATGGTTCTATTGGAAAGGCTTAGGAGAGAAAACATGAATTCACACATAAAACACGAGTTGCTGCTTTTTTATTGATCACACAAAACATGATGCTTACAATGAACCCAGTGAAGAGTATTTATCCTTTTCCAACTAGCTACTTGCCTTGACATGTAACGACATGCAACCACACACTAAAAGTCCTATATCATCCACTTGCACAAATACTCAATCACTCAATTAACTCACTCTCTATGTTTACCCAACTCAAGAGTAATTATCTTATTTTAACAAGTCCTCTATGGAGGCCATTCCCAGAATAGAAAACCTGTGATTCAGATTTTTAATATTTATATCTATTGCATAGTAAGCTTAAGGAGGGTAGTGGAAATCCCCCTTCTAACATTCTTTGAATAAAAGTGACTTTGTATAGTGGACGTTGCCACCACCCTCGTTAAGTTTAATGAACCGGTTGCAATAGAATAGATATCTGTAGTGAAGATCTCAATCACGGGATTGCTAACTGATTTTCAATCATGACATCGTCCACGGTCATAACTGATTGTCATTTGTTTTTGGGCATCACTGGGATGTGACTGATTGTCATTTGTTTTTCGGCATCAGTGGGATCTGTTGGATAATGTTGTAATTCTATGCATAAACGCTACACAAAGCGAAATGAACTGAGCGAACCAGAACTGGAATAAAGGTACTGAACTGGCAGCCAAAATCCTGGCCGTAAAGATGGAGGGCGATGTATTGATTAATCATTGTTATGTCTAATACGTATCCCATTCAATACTGATCACTGTAGTACCCATTCAGAATTAGCCCAAATTAATACAGTTATACCTAGGAATTTCAATTTCTGAAAAATTGAATATTAAAAATCAACTTCGCAAACCATCAAACCTCGTATGATGTGGATCTTTGGAATCTGAAATAACCAATTCAAAAAATCCTTCAAGAGAGTAACAAATAATATTAAAAATAAACCGCTGACCTTAAACAGCGTTGGTGGTATTCCTCGCGACCTCACCCATTGTATGAGACATCTCTCATGATGAGATGCAAAAGTGACAGAGGGAGCGATCTTTTGATCTCACTTGTCATCAGCTCTAGTATCATATCAAGTTTCATCTCCGCCCAAACTCTAACAAACTCTATCAACCAAAAAAAATGAAGAAAAGATCAACCAGCAAAACGAGCTACACGTTTTTGCTACGACCAAAAAGAACAGTAAAAGAAAACCGACTGTAAAAAACAACTAACCAAAAGCAAACCGACTGTACAGAGGAAGCTGATACAAGCCAAACGAAAAAGAAACCAACGCAATTTAGAGAAGATGAAACGAATGAGATGAATCTAGCGTAATGTTGGCCTTATATCATTTCCATGTGAAACGGCCGTAAACATTCTGACGTTTACATTCTATATATCATTTCCATTTGAAACTGTTTTAAACATTGTAACGTTTAATTTCCTTGTATCATTTCCATTTGAAACCGTCATAAGAATTCTAA
This sequence comes from Pinus tabuliformis, assembly GCA_031772625.1. Classification (NCBI taxonomy): domain Eukaryota; kingdom Viridiplantae; phylum Streptophyta; class Pinopsida; order Pinales; family Pinaceae; genus Pinus; species Pinus tabuliformis. The sequence continues at coordinate 1,240,803,844 of CM062818.1, forward strand.
TGTTTACTTTCTTATTATCAAATCCAGTACCATCTCCTTCGAAAAATTGGTCCGAATACAGCTTTCTTTATAGAATGGGATGAGGGAGTTGACAATTTACATTAAACCGGAATTTTAAATCGCTTAGAGAATCCTTTTACATTAAATCGGATTGGGAGGTTTGATGGTTTTGTTTTTTTTATTATCAAATATGAAATTTAAATTTACATTTAGATCTTCTTTCATCTTTATCTTTACATTGGGATCTTTTTTATTCTAGAAATTAACCCAAAAAAATAGAGCCTAATTTTGTTATATATTATTAATTTTATTTATTATTTATTGTTATAACATTATATTTTATTATAAAAATTAGATAAATCATTCATATTTATATTCTGCAAAAAAATATTATCAATTAACTTAATTTAAATAATTGAAAAAAAAATACAAATTATATTTTTAACAATTAATAAATATATTATTATTTAAATTATTAATGCAGAAAAGTTACATGGATTGTTAGAGCTATAGTCTAAGTTCCATTCTCTCAGTAAATAGATACGATGGTTTTTCTTTACAAATGAATATTACTTTAGGATACCATATTGCTATTCACTTTACTAAATAAAAGTACGAAAAATAAATTATGAGAAAGATAAGTTATTACTAAAATTAATGTTTTTTTTTAATCTTTTAAAACTTAAATCATAATGTTTTGATATTTTTTTCATTAAATTTTGTAGAATATGATTTTGGAGATTTATAGATCATTTTCCTTTGATTTTTCAAATCTAAAAGGAGATATACCTTTAAGACCAAATTTTTAAGAGCATAAGAGTGGTAAGGTCCATACGCATATGTGTTGCAAGATAAGAGGTGGGAAAGGTGAGGTATAGAAATCCTAGGAATCAAAGAAAAAGATTCCAAGAAACTAACTCAAAAAGAAAGAAAATAAGAATAATTGATTTTAATAGTAATATTAATAATTAATTGTATAGTTGTTATGAATAATATACAAATAGAATAGAGATGATAGGAGTACTCATAATGAAATTAGACCACAGACTCACCATTTTTTGGATGGTGACTCCATCCATCATGAGGGACCAGAGAATCACCATGTTTTGGATGGTGACACCATCCATCATGAAGGACCATAGAGTCACCATGCGAAATGTTGGAAACCTTGGATAGATCAACTGTGAAGGTCTCCAATAACTAATAAAATGACTTAAAATCATATTATCATAATGATAAAATTAGAAAATGTACAAAAGACATAATGTAATTAGAGATATAAACTGTAGTGCACCTTCAAATTTACACATTAATTTTTTTTGGCTTATATTTAATCTAGTAATAACATGTTATCATTATTAAGGTGAAGTGAACTTTCCTCTTAAACAAGCGTTCGGAAGTTCCGAGTTCATATAGAGTTAGTTTTCCCCTCTAAATGTTTCTAAATGGTTTCCATAAGTAAAATGGTATAGAGACATTCTTGGATGAAGATTCATTCTCTTTTAATTTTTGAAAAACAATAATTCTCTCTATCTAAAATAGGATGAGATTTCACTATGGGTTCCACAACATTTAAACAAATTTTGAGTCTCTATAATATCCCATCGCAATGTGGTATGGCTTCCCCTTGAGAATAAAATAATGTGTTTGGGGATTATTAAGACATTTCGTCATTTCCACCTAGCCCTATTAAAACTCAAGACATGTTTAATGTGAATCATGCTTATAACTCATATTAAACTCGATCCCTCACGTCATATGAGATATGGATGTCTCTGATATAGCTCACAACCTCCACTATACGTTTTAGACCCTTTTTCTTGAGTCACTAATGGTGAACATAGTGTGCAGGTTCACTTTCTACATGTCAAGTATAGAAACATGGTTAGCCATCCATGTAACAAAGCCACAATATGATGTCTGAGATGAGACAAGGTATTTTAATGGTGTTTCTTAAGCACTACAACAAATTGGTGAGATTGACTACAATCCCATACTTGTCATTTGACATTGCTTGATTTTCGCAGACAAATATTTCCATATCGGTAGACTAGTGTTTCAGCAATACACTTATTTGATTATTCATGTCACCTTATTTTTACAAGGTGCATGACTTTCAATTCACCCTATGAAATTAGCTCAGGCTGCAATGGTAAGTAAAGATTAGTCAAATGGTATTAGATTAATTTATGTTGCTAACGATTTTATAAGTTTTATATTTTTCTTATTTTGTTATCATACGTGAGGAAAGTAATTTCAAGTAATGAGTTTTTCCAATGAGCCATTCAATAAAAATTATCTAGCTAACATTTGATTCGGTATTACAGGTGTTTGAGATGACATAACAAAAATAACATGCTATCCATTACTATCACAAGTTGCTTTAACTTTCAGTTTCTGAACATAAGCTTACTTTAATTATGGTTGAAAGGTCTCGAAACTTTAAATTTCAAAAATAATAATGTAATAAATATTGTAGACAATTTGATTTTATTAATAATAAATAAATAGATACAATTTGATGAGCGATGTTTATGAGTATGGATTTTGATTTTATATGAGGTGGCTCTGCTTGACTCATGACAAGCTAGGAATGGAAAATATAGAGTCGAGGAATTTTTATTCTCTAAAAATAAATTTGAAAGGGGGATAAACAACATATCTTCAGGGGGCATGTATCACAAAAGGGATATGGCCTCATGGTGGAACAAGTCCTAGGAAATAAATAGTTGTTAGTGGGATATTTTCCACATGTTATGAGGCTAAGAAGGATCAACAATGAATTTATAAGTACCCGAGGAAGAGAGAGGAGTCTCATGTTGTGAGAGAATAAGTGAAAGGTTGAGCTTGATCTGTGAATACCACCATCTAATACTTGAAAGTGAAAATCCACAGAGCTAAAATAGGCATGAGGAACTCATCTCTATAAAATCACAACCTACGGCTTAGGGGTGTGTTGGTAAAGAAATTTGTGTTATTGATCTGCTACAGATAGGTGGAACATCCCCCATAAATTTGTATCATCCATATGGTTGTTGGTTCATCCCATCCTTAATGCGTGTGTTCAAGTAGTGATTTCAATTCATCACTATTGATGTTACATGTAAGATATATTAAATCATGCAGAAGTTTATAAAATAAGGTTGCTTAGAATGCTAGTGCCTTTTTAAAAAAATTGACAAAAATGAATATCTTGTAGGTTTTACTACCAATCATTATAACCCTTAAGAGAAGGTTATTATCCCACCCAAGAATGTCATATCAATCTTATTGTCTACACGTTTTCAAGGTTAAAAAGAAATATGGATAATGTATAAAGCTAAATGGTTGTTCACTAGATTGATGGGCATTTGAATTGTTGATGGGAAGGGTTAAAAAAAATATACACTATAACAAGAAATTAGATTTATGTATTGAATATTAGGAAATACCAAGATAGTCCCAAAGGGAAGCCACTTGAATTTCGATAAAATTCTAAATCCTCCTTCATTGCTTGTCCAGAAAGAATATGCTAGGCCCAAAATATTACATATGGAAGGATTACACATCCTCCTAGACTTAACACAAATGTGATGTATTAGATTAAATTATAGATATAAGTGACAAATGTATTGAGAAGAGTATATGCCAAAACTATAGCATAGGGATAAACTCAATGTTGTTTATTGAATATCATAAAACAAGGGAACTAATGGTAACAACATTTATGAATGGAAGCAAAGGATAAATGTAAAACCTATGATGTTTCCTACAAGAACCTATTTAGACCATGCAAACTCCAAGAATCAGAATAAATCCTTGAGCACCCCAAGTAAACGGCAAGTTACAACCTAGAAGCACGAGATTCTTAGGAAAGGTGGGATGCCCTATCAGATATTTTGTGTCGATAACTAAGAAAAGTGGATACAAGGATAAACCTAGTATGTAACTATTCACTCCAAAAGCATAAAAACAAAAAAACAAAAAAAAACAAAAAACAAAAAAAAAGAACAAAAACAAAAAAAAACAAAAACAAAAAAAACAAAAACAAAAAAAGAAAAACAAAAAAATAAAAACAAAAAACAAAAACAAAAAAAAACAAAAAACAAAAACAAAAACACAAAAAAAAAAAAAAAAACCATTTTTTATGCATTCCTAGAGTTTTAGCCACAATGGAAAAGTAAAACCACATTCCTAATGTGAGAAAAACATGGTCATGGTTCCTTAAATACAACCCTAAATTTATTGTTATTATCAATATCTAGCGAGGGCAGGGGAGGGGCCAAAACTCAAATAAGATTCCAAACTCAAAACTGTGGAGAATAATAAACAATGCATACACTTTATATTAGAATTTATACACATTTGGAGCACTGTAAACAGAATCAATATTATATAATGGAAGAATGATAGGGCTATGGTATGATACCCTTACCCTCTCCATTGCTAAATGGAATCACAAAATAACCCATTAGTAAATAACCATAAAACAATATTAAACTAAATGATGTCTTTCCATTTCTCCAAGCGGACGGATAAGTAACATTATAAGTATGAAGAACGGGGTCCTAGTGTTTTAACCCTCTTTGACGTATTTCATTACAAAAAAATGTCTTACGGATACCCAATAACCATATAAACTAGAGATAGCTGAAAATGAGTCCATTCACAATAAGTGAAAATAGAAGCCATGCAAGGAGATGGTTGAAAAACAAAGCAAGGGAAGGAAGTTATCATCATCTCATCATCATACTAAGGGAAAGTATTTGGGAAGTATGTCCATGGGACAACATACATCCCCTCCTTAGTTTATATCTTAGCATTATCAGAAACTCACCTCCAAATAACAAACCTCCTGCCCAAACCATGCCAAGTAGAATTTAGTGTCTTAGAAAAATGAAAAGAAAGTGAAAAACGAAAATAGATAGCAAAAAAAAGTAGTTATTACCCACCTTGCTTCCCATTCCTTTCAAATCCTCTACATAGTGTAGGAAAGATAAAGTTAATCCAATTTTACATTTCATAGAAAGAATAAAACTTGATGTGGGTAATCTTGGTTGATTGCAATCTGAGATTTGGGATGCATAAGAGGGAAGGTGGAAAGCTAAAAATAAAATGAAGAAAATGGATTGTAGGAAATTAGTAACGGAATGAAGGAAAACAATTCAGAGAGTCAAAAAATATTGGGACAATAATAATGAAAACTCTAGAACCATAACTGTGAAAGGATATGTTCAAAACCTAATTTCAAAATGTGCTTACTGAGGAAGCCAATCCATTTTCCACATTTCAATTACCTATTAAGCCTCAGATTACCTTTGTTCAAAATGACAAAAAAGGTTTCTATTAAGCCCATAGAAAACATTGCATTTGGGACAAGAAGGGGAATCAAAATTAGTCAATTATTTAAGATCCGAAATACCATTTGAGCACATGAGCATAGTGATAAGTAAGCATAAATTAAACCCAAGTGTCATGCGAGACACTACATCGAACAGATATCCCCCTGGTATAACATAAAACCTTGTTCAAATCAATTGAGGGAAGGGGAAAACCATATGAGGGTTGGGTTAGCATATAATCTTCCCCATTGTGCCTCAATGAGTCACTCAATGAGTCACCAAATAACATGGTAGAGTGAATTTTTTTATGAAAATTTATAAGGTAACAAAATTCAACCTATAGTCAATAATAAACTTAGATAAGGGCAACTCATAATCTAATTTATATCTTGTGTTAAAACCAAAAGAAAAAAAAAATTAGGAGAGCTATAAAGAGAGTAATGAGAAATCGTATCAAACAACTGGTTTACAACACTTGGACCTACATGGGCGTAAAATAAAAATATAATAACTAATAAGTTTTATTACAACTCTTACACGTTAAATGGTTGAGGAGGGAGAAAGAGAGGCTCTGTATTGAAGCTGTGAAAGGAGTGAACATCATTGAGGTAAAGAATCATGAAAAGGGATATCTATTGAAATACTAATCTCTAGGAACCAAGATATCCAAGATATTTAGTAATTCCTTTAAGAAACTATTAAAAGGATGCAAACTAGAAATACATAAGCATAGAATAGATAACAAACAGCTATTGAGAAGGTAGGTAGAGTAATATAAAATGTAAGAAGAGCAATAGAGGATGAATTCAACAATGTTAAAAAGGTCTAATGATAAAAAAACAATGAGAAATAATGGGTAGAACTATAATATTAAGGAAAGGATTCCAAAGGAATGAAAGGAAGATTTAAAAATAAATGATCCACCTAACCTAGGAAATGAATTATCAAATTAAACTAACATAAAAAATGTGACCACTAAATAATTAGACAATAGTGAACAAAATGAACAAACACTTCGAAAAAAAAGAACAATGTAGAAGAAATATAACGGGAATTTAAGAAATTGATGCGATCGATTTTTGAAAGAGATTCTAAAGAGAAAAAAATGCATGGTTGAGTAATATAGGAAAATATTTTTATCTTTGTTAATATTATAACAACCCAAAAGCTAGGTTAACTACATACCAATTAAATGATGAATCTAATATTTGGTGGGAGAATACCAAAATTTCTAATGTAATTAATAAAAAGGAAACAACATGGAAACATTTTAAGGAGGTATCTGAGAAAAAATATTTACGTCAAAGATACATTGATAATAGAGCCAAGGAGTTTCATGATTTGAAACTGGGAAGTATGAATATAGATGTCACCACCACCAAATTTTTAAGGTTGTTTATGTATGTACCCTACCTTTGGGGAGCAAATGAAAAGGTGAATAGATAAATCTAATTCTTACCCTCCTTATAATAGAATCAAATTGAATTTTACAACCAAAAGAGAATGGATAAAGTTATGAGAGGATAAAATTTGTGTTATTAGCAATTTAGTCACAAGACAGAACAATGCAAGCCATGGTCTACTAATAAAAAGTAGATGTCATATTTCATAGGAAAGGGATTCTAATACCCATAATTTATGATATGGATTTGATTATTATATTTTTTTTCTCCATCTCGATGCTTTTAGAATGAAAAAATTAGAAGAATCAACTCACGAGACCCTTTTTACTTGTAGGACCCAATTTGTCAAATTGGGGACTAAAACATTATCAAAGAATTTTAAGGCATTAAATGACAATTTTTTAAGGTAAAATCTTTGCCTCCTTAGCATCACACATTGTCTTCCTATCGTACACACAAATACCTTTCTAACTATGAATGAATTTCAATAATCAGAGTTCGTATGTGAAAATTATGTTGCTCAGAATTCAACATTCCTACTTTCACCACAATAATTTGAGAGCATCCTATGTAATCCCATCTTATTCATGAAAAATGGACTAGCGGCATTATTACAGGGAACTAGATCCTAGAAAAGTATATATTGTAACTCTCATTAATAGATGAGGTAGTCAAACCTAGCCAGTAATAGGCTATTGGGTTGTAGTATAACCAGGCGACTCGGAAGAAAAGGGGTTCCATTATTTAGAGTGCATTTTTTCCACTGATGTAAAAAATTAGCTAAGAGGAATAGGAGATAGAGAATATGGAGATGATTTGTAAACTATAGTAGTCCATCGACCACAAGCCATAATTCTTTGTACTCACAACCATTTTTTTATTAGGGAAAGAGAATAGGGGAGACTCACCTTCTAACTAGGTTTTCCTCTCAACAAGGTTTCTTGGTGTCAAATATTTTCATGTGTCACATCTCCCTTTGTTACTATTTTTTTAAATCATCTGTCTCGATATAGTACTTTTCTTTCTCTTATATTACATATTTTTTCTCACCTCTAATAGTTTATTTCTTTCTCTCTCTTTCTCTCTCCCTTTCCTCCTCTCTCCCTCACTCTCTTTGCATCTTTCCCTTATCATTCCCTCTCTCTCTCCACCTTTCTCCCTCTACATCGTTCTCCTTCCCTCCCTCTCTCTCCCCCTCAAACACCATCTCTCTCACCTTCTCTCTTTTGAGTCTTCTCTTCCTTCCTCTGCCTCCCTCTCTCTCCCCCTCAAACTCCATCTCTCTCACCTTCTCTCTTTTGAGTCTTCTCTTCCTTCCTCTCCCTCCCTTTCTCTCCCACACCCCTCTATCTCTCCCCCCATCACTTGCTCTCTCCCTCTTCCCTCCAGCTCTTTCATTATCTCAATCCCTCTCTCCTTCTCACTCTCCCCTCATTTTTTGTGTCTCCCTCTCTCTCTCTCTTCGCCTTTTCTCCGTTAGAAAACCAAAAGGCATAAAATATTTTCTTACTTTCATAACAACTTGCGATAATTTTTAATTATATTGTCTTCTTATGTCTTATTTTCATCAAGCAACTATCAAACCATAAAGAACATGAAGGTCGAAACAACAATACAACATATTATGTAGGATCTCACCTAGGGAAAACACCTCTCCTAGGGGAAAAACACATTAAAATTCTCTTCTTCTTATAGAACCAATACAAAAAGAGAGCTTCAAGACCTTTAGACCAAGACAAAGATTCGATCCAAGCACCAAGTCATCCTTCCAAGAAATAATTCTTCATACCAGCCAAAGTCAACAAAGTCAATGAAACTCAAACTTCTATTTTGTTGGTCAAATCATATTTTGAGACCTCAACTGTAGGTTTGCAACTTAGTCTGCATCTTTTAGCCTTACAATACGTCAAAAACTCTTGCCCTTTTGCATGTGTGAGCAAAAATAGTTAAGAATTAGGTCTTCGTTCCTTCGCTAAGGATTCTTCTTCTCTTCTAGTCGCTTCACACTTCCTTTCTTATTGTTTCTATTGTACATTGAACTAAGTAATTGTGTTAAATGAAGACAAATTTCACTTCTATATATAAATTTCCATGTGGTCGAATAGGCCTTCATAGTATGAGTTTTTCAGGATAGGCCGACTTGGTCTTGGAGGACTCTTTTGACACTTTAAACACAAAAATAAATCTTCTCTTTTGATGTAAAATGGCCACTAGGATATTATATAAATAACAATGACTCTCTTGATTTATGAAAAATATTATTTTTACTTGAAAAGACCTAAAAGCATGAAGAACATGCTTGACCTAATTACCTTGAGCATGAAACCCGTGCTTGTAAAACAATAAATATTTTTCTCCTTTTTCTTTTTACATTAAATATAAAATATCAAGAGTACATGAGTGATTATGAAGAATGAACCTAATTACATTTTTCAATGCTCTCCCTATCTCCTTCCTCTCCTCTCCTCTTCCCTCCTCTCCTCTCTACCTCACTTTCTCTCAATCTCTCCTTTGTCACTCCCTCTTTCTCTCCACATTCATCTCTCTGTGCCTTTCTTATTTCCTCCCTCTCTCTCCCCCCTCTGTCTCTATCTCTCTCTGCCATCCAACTTTGTTACTATCCCCTTATCTCTCTTAAATTTGATCACATTTTATTTTGTTTAAGGAAGTATCTAAATTAAAAAATTTGAATTGGTTGTAAAATATTAAACCTATATTTTGGATAAATCATGTCAAAGAAAATAAAATACTAAAAAACTTAAACAAATCATGCTCTATCTTTCCTCTATTATTGTTGGTCACTTTTCTTGCTCTCATCGCTTGGATCTTTAGTTAGGATGGATCTATGTTGTTTCTTCATAATATCATTTATATTATATAAAGTTCACGCCATTATACATAAAAGTATTCTCATTTTTAATTTTATTAAAACCTTGATTTAATTTGTATAGAAATATTTTTAGTAGTTGAGGGTTTAGATATATCTCAAAACTACTTATAACATTTTTCCTTTTAGATTCGATTGAAAAAATGTTATCAAATTAAATTAATAATTCATGGTATTGGACCATGGTATTGGACCATGGTATTATACAAATCATATTTGCAAATTAATAATATCTATTTTCAAGTGGGGGCAAATATTCATAGTTAAGAATCTTGTCATATTGTTATAAAAAAATTTGAATGCGAAATAAGTTATGATTTTTTGGCATGTAGTATTGAAAAGCCATGGTATTGGTCCATGGTATTGTAACAAAATATGTTCACATTCATAATATGAATGGAAAAGAGGGGGTTAATATCTATAGTTAAGGATCTCGTGATAAGCCATGGTATTGGCCCATGCTATTATCAGAAATATTATTTACAAGTTAATAATATATCTGGTAAAGTGAGGATGAATATCCATGGTTAAGAAACTTTTCGTGTTGTTAATAAAATATTTTGATTGTGAAATAATTCATGTCCTTCAGGGTATGTTGTATTGGTAAGTTGTGGTATTGGCCCATGATATTGTAACAAGGCCTATTTACAAGTTAATAATATCAACTGTAATATGGGGGTCAATCTCCATGGTTAAATTTTTTGTCATATTGCTATAAAATATTTTGGTTGTCAAATAAGTTATTGTTTTTGGGAATGGGGTATTTATAAGTCATGGTGTTGGCCTATGGAATTGTAACTAATCCTATTCACAAGTTAAATTAATTGTAAGATACTTTTCCTTTTTTTCAACATTATTTTTCTTTTATTTCGTTAAAATTTAGTGGGGATTTTTTGGAATGATAATTTTGAGCTCTTTATCTACACATTTAAGTGTCTCACATTTTTGAAAATGTTGATGTGAGGTGGTTTTGTGATATGAAACTGTAGCAAGTGTCAACTACTTTTGTAGTACTTGTTTGTCACACGATATAAATTATATATAACAAAATGAATTTTTTTATTTTTATTAATTTAACCTTTTATTATTAATTGAGCAAACATTTTATGTTGAAATTTATCATTTTAACTTTGTATTATTATTTGAAACAATATTTAAATGTTTAAACTCGTTTCCAATATCACTTTTATTTTTTTTATTAAATTTTAATAAAACCAACATTTAAAATTTACATACTTGCACTACACTTTACACATGCACATATACTTTAACTTGTAGAGCCGCCTTTTAACAAAATAAATTGCAGTTACATAAATAATTCAAAAATATTTAAAAATTCAAAAAATACAATATTTGAAAATTAATTGATTAAAATAAACATTAGAAAAAATTAACTATTGTGATCTAACTTGCAGAGCTGCCTCTTAGCAAAATAAATTACAATTACATAAATAATTCAAAAATATTTAAAAATTGAAAAAATATTATATTTTTAAATTAATTTATTAAAATAAACATTAGAAAAAATTAACATTGTGATCATATATTACCATTATATATATAAATAATTAAAACAAGTACCAGGAACTTTCCTCACTTGATATTTTATTAACTTTTTATAAGTTTCAATAATAGGAGGATTAATTTTTTTTTCTAGGATTTAAGGCTTATATATATAATATTTATATTTTAAAGTTCAATTTAATTTAACTGTATAATTTGAAATATTATGAACATAAATCAATATAATCACTTTATTTCTATTTTTCATTTAACTTTTGAAATAGTTTTAAAATTTACAAATTTATTTATTTTATTTTATGATTATTTTACTGTTTCAAAATTTATACAATAAAATTAGTATATTCTCTTAAGAAATATTGTGGAGTAAGGATCATTGGTTTGAAAAAAATTCTGGTGAAAGATGATAACAAAACGTTAAGGGAAAAATATGTCCGGAATAAAACCGTTTAGACATAATATCTATTTAACCTCCTTATCATTAAAATAAAATTAAAAAATTAATTCAACTAAACAGTAACTCTTTTTTGGGCCATGGCACAGGTTCCTCTTAAATTAGATTTTATTTAAATAAAACACCTTGTATTTTTTTAATCACAATATAATACATAATATAATATAAATTCCACCTTTAAGTGGTTTTAACAACAGGTAAATATTAAGAACTATGCGCTTTTTTCAATTACATCCAACTACTCAATTACTATCATAGTTTCATTTGGTATAAAAGTTAAAATTATATCAACAGTATAGATAATAGCTAAGTAGCCCGAAAAATAACGAAGAAAACTATAACATACAACCAAAATATCAAGCATTAATGTTTCAGTCATTAGTGCGAGATTTGTAGTTTGAGCTTTTTCTTCATGTGGAGAAGGAAGGGTGAAACAGAATCGGCCATGGATGCAAACTGGAAATAGATAAGCATAGAATAGATAACAAACAGCCATTGACGATGTAGGTAGAGTAATATAAAATGTAAGGAGAGAGATAGAGGATGAATGCAACAATGTTAAAAAGATCTAATGATAAAAGAAAATGAAAAATAATGGGTAGAGCTATAATATTAAGGAAAGGATTCCAAAGGAACAAAATGAATATTAAAAAATAAATTATCCACCTAATCTAGGAAATGAAATGTTCAATGAACCTGACATAATAAATGTGACCACTAAATTATTAGACAATAGTGAACAAAATGAACAAACACTTTGAGAAAAAGAACAATGTAGAAGAACTACAAGGGGAATTTCAAAAATTGATGCCATCGATTTCTGAAAGAGATTCTAAAGAGAAAAAAGCTCATGGTTGAGTAATATAAGAAAATATTTTCATTTATCAATATTCTAACAACCCAAAAGCTAGGCTTACTACATACCAATTAAATGGTGAATCCAATATTTGGTGGGAGAATACCAAAATTTCTAATGTAATTAATAAAAAGGAAACAACATGGAAACATTATAAAGAGGTATTTGAGCATTTAGATATATCTCAAAAACTACTTGTAACATTTTTCCTTTTAGATTACATAAAAAAAATGTTATCAAATTAAATTAATATAAGATATTTTGATTGTGAAATAACTTATGGTTTTTGGGCATATGGTACTAATAATTCATGGTATTGGCCCATGGTGTTATACAAATCATATTTGCAAATTAATAATATCCATTTGCAAGTGGGGGCCAATATTCATAGTTAAGAATCTTGTCATATTGTTATAAAAAAATTTGAATGTGAAATAAGTTATGATTTTTTGGCATGTAGTATTGATAAGCCATGGTATTGGCCCATGGTATTGTAGCAAAATCTATTCACATGTTCATAATATGAATGGAAAAATGGGGGTGAATATCTATGGTTAAGGATCTCGTGATAAGCCATGGTATTGGCCCATACTATTATAGGAAAATTTGTTTACAACTTAATAATATATATGGTAAAGTGGAGGTGAATATCCGTGGATAAGAAAATTTTGGCGTTGTCAATAAAATATTTTGATTGTGAAATAGTTCATGTCTTTAATGGTATGTTCTATTGGTAAGTAATGGTATTGACCCATGATATTGTAAAAAAGCCTATTTACAAGTTAATAATATCCACTATAATATGGGGGTCAATCTCCATGGTTAAAAATTGTCATATTGCTATAAAATAGTTTGGTTTTGAAGTAAGTTATGGTTTCATATTTTGATTGTGAAATAATTCATGTCTTTCAGGGTATGTTGTATTGGTAAGTCATGGTATTGGTCCATGATATTGTAACAAAGCCTATTTACAAGTTAATAATATCCACTGTAATATGGTGGTCAATCTCCATGGTTAAAAATTGTCCTATTGCTATAAAATATTTTGGTTGTGAAATAAGTTATGGTTTCTCGGAATACAGTATTTATAAGCCATGGTGTTGGCCAATGGAATTGTAACAAATATTATTCACAAGTTAAATTAATTGTAAGATTTTTTTCATTTTCTTCAACATTTTTTTTCTTTGATTTCGTTAAAATTTAGTGGGGATTATTTGGAATGATAATTTTGAGCTCTTCATTTGCACATTAACTATCTCGCATTTTTTAAAATATTGATGTCGACATCGGGGATTTTTTTATATGTAACGGTTGCAAGTGTCAACTACTTTGTAGTACTTGCTTGTCACACTATATAAATTATCTATAACAAATTCAATTTATTAATTTGGCTTTTTATTATTAATTGAGCCAATATTTAAATGCACATTTAAAGTGCCCACATGGAGATAGTTTTGCAGTATAAAGATGTAGCAAGTGTCAACTACTTTTGCAGTACTTGTTTGTCACATGATATAAATTATCTATAACAAATTGAATTTATTATTTTTATTATTTTAACTTCTTATTATTAATTGAGGCAATATTTAAATGTTTAAACTCATTTCCAATATCACTTTTATTTTTTATTATATTTTAATGAAACCAACATTTAAAATTATTTACATACTTGCATTACACTTTACACTTGCACATCTATTTTCACTTGTAGAGCCACCTCTTAACAAAATAATTTGCAATTACATCAATAATTCAAAAAATACTATATTATTAAATTAATTTATTAAAATAAAGATTAGAAAAGATTATTTTTTTATAGGATTTACGGCTTATATTTATAATATTTATAATTTCAACTTGAATTTAATTTTATAAATATTAGGAACATAAATCAATATAATCACTTGATTTCCATTTTTTCATTTATCTCTTGAAATAGTTTAAAATTTAGAAATTATTTACATAATTTTTTTTCCTTAAAGATTATTTTACTATTTCAAAACTCATACAATAAAAATTAATATATTCTCTTAAAACATTCTATAGTGTAAAGATTATTGGTTTGAAAAAAATTCTAGTGAAAGATGATAACAAAACATTAAGGGACAGAGATGTCTGGAATAAAACCATTTAGACATAATACCTATTTAACCTCCTTATCATTAAAATAAAATATTCGAAAAATAAAATTAAAAAATTAATTCAAGTAAACAGTAACTCTTTTTTGGGCTCTTTTTTGGGCCGTGGCACAAGTTCCTTTTAAGTTAGATTTGCTTTAAATAAAACACCTTGTATTTTTTTAATCACAATATAAATATTTTGAATGTGAAATAAGTTCTGATTTTTTGGCATGTAGTACTGATAAGCCATGGTATTGTAACAAAATCTATTCACATGTTCATAATATGAATGGAAAAGTTGGGGTGAATATCCATGGTTAAGGATCTCGTGATAAGCCATGGTATTGGCCCATGCTATTATAAGAAATTTTATTTACAAGTTAATAATATATATGGTAAAGTGGGGGTGAATATCCATGGTTAAGAAACTTTTGGCATTGTCAATAAAATATTTTGATTGTGAAATAATTCATGTCTTTCAAGGTATGTTGTATTGGTAAGTCTTGGTATTGGTCCATGATACTGTAACAAAGCCTATTTATTAGTTAATAATATCCACTGTAATATGGGGGGTCAATCTCCATGGTTAATAATTGTCATATTGCTATAAAATATTTTGGTTGTGAAATAAGTTATTGTTTTTGGGAATGCGGTATTTATAAGCCATGGTGTTGGCCCATGGAATTGTAGCAAATCTTATTCACAAGTCAAATTAATTGTAAGATGTTTTTCATTTTTTTCAACATTGTTTTTCTTTGATTTCGTTAAAATTTAGTGGGGATTTTTTGGAACGATAATTTTGAGCTCTTTATATGCACATTTAAGTGTCTCGCATTTTCTATAATGTTGATGTCGACATCAAGGTTTTTTTTTTATATGTAACCGGTTGCAAGTGTCAACTACTTTGTAGTACTTTCTTGTCACACTATATAAATTATCTATAACAAATTGAATTTGTTGGGAATCAGATCCCCCACATAATGGTTTTGGGGCTTAAAGCCCACAGTTTTGGGTAATGGTATTGCAAAGGTTCTGCGAAGTGTGCGGAGCATGAAGTACAATAAGTCAAGTCGAAGGGTTGTCTGCCTGAAAATAATGCAAAATAATAGAAAGAGAGTCGGCCTGCCCATGGCCTATGGACCATGGGAATGTATAAATAGAGCAAGGTTCTAGGTGTAGAGGTCAGTTTTTTGGTAGGTTTTGTTCAAATCTGAAAGTATATGGGTTTCTGAAAGTGATAATCTCTCTGAGTATGTAAGTCCATGTTGAGGGTTATAGTTGTAGAAGAGGCTCTGCAGCTGTTTGTACAGAGGCCTGGTAGAGTCCGCAGTTGTGTGTGCGAACCCCTGCAACTGAGTGTGCAGGGTGGAATTGCATTGTACTAGAATGGAAGAGCAATAAAGTATAAGTGTTTCTGAAATGTTGTACATCTACTCATAGATCTGTATGGTTATTCTTCTGTTATGATTTATGCATCTCTTTAAGGTTTATGTTTATGCACTTGTCTATTTATGTTGAATGGTAAAGGAAAACATTGGGCCCACTTAATTTAACTCAAGATCTATAATACTAATAAGCACTATAGAGGGTAAAGACCAGTCGTGCTTGTCATCCAAACCGCGCAAAGGTAGTTGCATAGAGAAGGAAGCTATGCGAAAGTAGACCAACGCAAAGGACTAGTTTATGAACTGTCTAGACTTCATCAAGACATCCCTAGGTTGTGGAAACGTGGTTCTAACACCCTCCCATACTACCTCAGGTGAGACCTCAGTCCATGCCCCGCGGACTATTACCAAAAGGTACGGTAGTTTCAGGATTTGTTTGGCTAAAACACTTCTGAACCTGGGTCAGGCCCTTAGAAGCCAACAAATGGTTCCGTTGCTGAGACTGGGATTTTCCTAAGGGATGTCAGATGTCGGAACATTGGAACCCTACGAAGAAAGAAATTGGAGATTGGTTGGATCAAAAGCTTCACGATTTCGTGATACTGAAAACAAAACCCTGCAAATATCCAAGAAGAGGTGGTTGGATCGCTACGTATACACGGGAATCCATGAAGTGTTCTACGCAACCTTCTCTTTAGAGTTGTATGATTGGATCGCAAGGCTAGCCGATAGCCAGGGAATGTGCAAGCTTGATCAACCAATAGTGTGGACTGTGGAGTTGGTGCGCAGGCTAGAGGCTTCAAATGATAAGATTGCACGGGTAGTGGATAATTGGCTCGATCAGATAATACCAGATATGCGTTTTCTCAAGGGACCCCAAGGTAAGTACATCAAATCTTTGAATACTTAGATTAAGATGTTGTTATGTGAAAAACGGGTGATGTGAATACATTAATAAGTGGAATGATGCAGAGTGGAAAGGTCTACAAACAATCCTTTAATTTCACCTCCACTTGTGAGCGAGGAAGAGCACGCTTGGGTTTCTCCAAGGAGTGTGGTTAGTTTGATAAGGCAATGCATTCTACAGCTACCATCTCCACTTATGCCACCACTCATGATGCCTCCTTCACCTCCATCTTCACCCACACCACCTCCACCAAACCAACAATTCAGCATGGCGAGTGCGATCAAGCTACCTGTTATTTAGAGTAGGGAACAAAGATCTAGATTAGTTTTGGTTTGTATTAAGAGCAGTATGGGAAGCACACAGGGTTACGGATGATAACGTTAAGAAGGCCACATTGATAAGTGTGTTGTAGGACTGCGCATTGACTTGGTATATCAAGCACTCGAATGATCACCCCAATGCAGGAATAGCGGAGATCCAAATCGCGTTGAACAAAGAATTTAGCAGGCCGAAATCTGAAACGCAGTCGATTATCATATTTAAGGAGATTGCAATGCTTCCAAGCGAAACCCCCTAGGAGCTAGATCAAAGGCTAATAAGACATTGACAGATGCGCATCAATGTGTGTGGTTTGTGGCATCTTTGACACCACATCTGAGGACAGCGATGTCATAGTAGAAGCTCTCAACCCAGGCAGAAGCCTTGGAAATGGCTATGAGGTTGCATGAAACATTGATATAGGATCCGGGGTTGGGAATCCAAAAAATCCACGTGCAGCTACAAAACCTATGCTTGGAGATGTAGAGTTTGAAACAGGATAGGGCGCACTGGCCAAAAGCATGTGAAGAAGTGTGGTGCATAAAATGTAAAGGCCACGGCCAAGATAAGGACCACTGTCCAGTATTGGTGACCTATTTGATAGGAGGAGGACCAATGCCATTGAGACCAGAGGCACAAGCAAGGCCAAGTGTAGCACCTATGCTCTAGTGTGCAATCTGTCAGGTGGGAGGAAAGCACACAATAGACAACTGTCACCTATTGCAGAAGTATACACAGACTCTACAACAACTGTTTTGTAATTTCTGTAGATCAGTCGGCCAAGATGAGCGGACGTGTCGGAGTTATGAGCTAATGATGGATAGGAACCCTTCTTATCAAATGCAGATAGAAACGCGAGGCCTCGAACCAGCCACAGCAATAGCACGTGGGGGATTTCAAGGGTGAAGACAAGGATGAGGAGGAATGGGGCCCAGAAGGGGTTGCAAACAGTTAATTTGTTACAATTATGGAGGGCTATGACACTACACTTGCAATTGTACCAACCCAATGAGAATATCTTGTTTGTACTGTGAGCAGTTTGATAATGAAATGGTAGATTTTCCAACGTTGATCGCACAAATGAGTGAGAAAAGGGTACTACAATATACTCTGACTCAAAATATCCAAAT
Source organism: Pinus tabuliformis (assembly GCA_031772625.1). Taxonomy (NCBI): domain Eukaryota; kingdom Viridiplantae; phylum Streptophyta; class Pinopsida; order Pinales; family Pinaceae; genus Pinus; species Pinus tabuliformis. The sequence goes on from CM062818.1 coordinate 1,240,822,146, forward strand.
GATCAGGTCTGAACTGTGTGAATAAGACCCCAATGTGAACATGGTACTCAGAACTGTAGCTCCTATGGGTTCGCAAAGCTCCTATGAAGGAACTTCAGTTTGACTTGGAATGCACAAAGGAAACGTTTATGGAAGCTAAGAAGAGCTTCACGGAGGCCTCTACTTCAGGTAGTAATGATCAACCAGACCCGGGAACGGATCATTCTATTCTTACTACCTTTCAGAGACATGCATGAAGTTGCTACATGAAAATAAGGTGATTAAAGGATTACAGGAGTTGATAACAAGGTGCGCAAGGTTAGGGGAACAACGGTTAATCTGAAAGCTAGGAAAGCATGCATTGTGCACTGGTAGGGAAATGCGGTTGATAGCGCAAATTGGTGAATATGTGATGGATCAGGTCATCCTAGACCTAGGATCAAATGCAAATGTGTGACCAAAGTAGACATGGTAACAGTGGATATCGAAGGTGTGAGCACACAGACTGACTTTGAGGTAATAGAGATTGTGGATGATAGCAACCCCTACCCCATGTTGTTAGGGATAGATTAGGCCATGGATATGAATGGAGTCAACAAAGTAAACCTGTGCTGGATGAATGGAGTCATCCAGCCAAAGGGACGCGCTACACTAAACCTGTGCGCGAAGATGATAGTCACGATGAGCTGGATTGCATTTACCAGATAATGGCGCAAGACCAGGATCAGGTGAACCCAACTAAAGATGGGAGAATATCATGGGAGCGTTCCTGTACTTTGAATTCCGATGAAGAAATAGAACATTGGTAGAACCGGTTGCACAAAGTTACAATGCTGAATTGCAACATGATGATCCGATCCCTATGACACATGATGACCGAAGCAAGGGAAATGCCAGTTGATGATGGGGTAACAAGAATGAATGGATTCCTAGACAAATTTGAAAGTACTGTATCAGAATAGCAGCAGTGCAGATCGCTCGCATGGGTGTTGCACACATATACGTCAGAAGGATATCGGGAATTAGCGCAAATATAGAAGACAAATGCGCTTACAATTTGGAAGACTGTTCTAGCGCGCAGCAATATTACAATAGCAGGCCCAAACAGGATGCATTGGAGGAAGAAATGGATCGCTCTACCAAGTGTGCAGGGGAAAGCATTCGCCAAGGTATGAAAATTCATGAACAAGGATCAACGAATACCATGTAAAAAAGGGAACCTGCATGCCCCAGTGGTCATATGGGCATCTACGGCACTATGCAAGAACCTGGCCGCGAAGTTGAGTCCAAGGCTGCAGAATGGTATAAGAACTGAGGTCCTTGAAGAACCTCTCCAGAAGGCCGTGGACATAAAGAGAACAGTGCATGAATTTCGGAGTGAAGAACTCATAAGACCATGCAAAGAATAATATGAAGGGATTTAGGAAGCTATTCGGTAAGGGAATGTACAACTTCGGGAACTAGAAAGAAACAAGATACTACTCCAAATGAAGAATATGATGCTGGGTGTAGAGATTAAATAGCTGGAAAAGGAACTAAAGGAGGGCTTTCTGAACAAAAAACCTGGAAAGTTGCCGCCAGATATGCGCAAAACTAAGGATGAATTGGAGGAGTATGACCATAAGGTAATTGGTCAAATTCCATGGTTAAGGCAATGCGTCACTCTCAAGGGAAATCAGGATAGCACACTACTTCCAGTAGCTGCATAACAGCGATAATAAATACCATGTCATGGGTTGCTCATCAAGACACGATATCGATGCACCAAGGGGGTGCGACCACCTAACTAATCGAAGAAGAGACAGTCTAAGCGCTCCAAATAATTGAAAGAGAGCGCAGGACTATAAAACATATCATTACGGAGCTGTGTGATAGCAAGGGTGCACACAGGGTCGATATGTCACAAGGGTCGTGGTCACGTAGAAGGGGTTATGCTACCACGTGGATAAATAAGGAAGTGACCATTGAAATCACTGTTCATGACAAGATGTCCGAGTTAAGGAAAAAAGAAGTGGGTGGTGGGGATTTAAGACATAAATTCAGAACTAGATTTCAAACGATATGCCCGCAGTATAACATTAATGAGCTAGAATATGGGGGGACATTTAAATTTGAATTTCAACGGGCCTATAAATCACAGATGGCTCTCCACCAAACAACCCTTGGAATGTTCAAATAAAATTGTTGCATTATCAATCAAGTATGAAACTGATGATGATGAGGTTGTAAGAGCAAGCTCGTGGTTTGAAGCATTACCGAAGGATACACAGGAGTCCTTGATCAGAATCATGTCAACAAACAAGGGAGCCACGTGGAGTCCTACACCACAGATAGGGGATGCACTAGAAATCCCTAAATCACCCCAAACGCCGAGGCCTACGAAGGACCCACAGGTAGCAAGACTGCTCCATATCTCTTTGTGAAATCTGTAGTTTATAAAACTGTCGATGGAAGAAAAGGGAAAAATAGTTAATATTGAGAGTGATGATGAGGAACAAGATCATCTGACCTTTGTCAAAGAGATGGAACCAGAGGAAGAGATGGGAGAAGATATCCAGCAAATACGTACTGTAGTAAAACTGCCCGAGTATGTCCCTTCATCGAAAGGAAGGGTAAAGGTACCTAAAGACTTGGATGTCATTAAAAGCACACTTAACACCGCATCCCTCCCCAAGAGGGTTCTGTTCAATGGAGTGGTTGTGGGCCACATTCCCACTATGAAGTTTGAAGACTGGGACCTTACGAATAGCGAGAAGTTTCCTCATTTGGAAACTAGCGAGATGATGGAACAAAGCACGGAGGGGGCCATTACAACACTACATCTGCAGACATGGTTGTGTGAGGTGGAGGAGGCCAGACTACTCCACCTCCTATCAATTCCACACTTTCATCGGGCCCTAATCACGATATTTGTCATCAAGAAACTGCTCTTCCTGGTGCGCGAAGGGTACTTATGGCTAGAAGAACCCATTCCCATAATAGCAGAGCTCATCCATAGTATTTCTCGACTTCCCTGTGCAGGAAGGGACGTTGCAGAAATAGATGGCACAAGTGGCAACTTGACAATTATGGAGGCCATGAAAATGAAATATAAGTTGGAGAAAAAGCTGCGGGGGTACATTATTACCAGTATTCAAGATAAAGGGGTCTACGTTGCTACCTAGTCGTTGGCAAGAAAGGTGATCAGAAAATGCTGGGGCAGTGTACTAACAACGGTCATCATGCTAGCCGAGCAATGCGCCGAAGGGGTATAGTTCAATTGGGCGTAGTTCCTCCATGATGAGTTCTTGACAAACTATAAGGAGGCCAAAGACCAAGGTAAGACCCTCCACTACGCGTTGTTGCTCTTATCCATCCTATTGGTCATAGGTGAACTCAATGAGGATAGTTAGTTTCTTCCCCTTGAACAAGATTGTACAGAGGTAGCAAAATATGCGTCACTATGGGCGATGAAAGATGTTACAAGAATCTGAGAAGCCAGTATCTTTTGGATATTGATGGAGGAAAGAATATGACCGAGGATTAACAAACAACTGTGCCTATCCGCCTCGGTATATGACAGTGTGAAGAGCTTTACAGATTTTAAAGCAGATATGTACCATGTGTATATCAGGGCACGAAAGGATCCAGAGCAGAAATTGACCACGCTCCCATTCATCACAATAGATGACGATGTCTTCACGGTGCTCGACACATGGCCATAAGATTGGCATGCGCCAGATGCAGTGGTGTGCAATGAGACGGAGATTCAAAGATAGAAGGTTGTCGCAAATTTTCTAGCACAACATGAGCGGAATGAATAGCTAGTTGAAGAAGTACGGGCATCCCGAGAGGCAGCGAAGGCCACTGCAGAAAAGGCAACAGGAGGAGGCACCACTACAACAGAAAAAGACAAAGGCCCGAACGTGACCACAGGACCTAGGATAGATAATATACCGGAAGGTGCAGACCCAAGCACCACATCTACACACTTAAAATGGCTACACGTGATAGAACAAATAGGGCCACAGAAGAAGAACAAGGCATCCAAGCTGGATGGGGAGCCTATCACACTGACTGAGGGTGACCTATGTGACATCGGTGATACAGTTTTCGAAGTCACTAGGGAGGTGCTCCAAGAGGCAATGAGAGAGCAGGAGATTGTGTTGGGGGTACTCACAATGCAACTTCAAGAACTTCAGGTGCGGCCTCCACAACAGGGAATGGTTGCCGCCTATGGGGCTATGGGTACATCAGAAAATTAGCAGTTGCTACGGGCCAAAATGGCTAATATCGTCGCGTTGCCAGAAGGAGCACTAATAGCAGACAGCGCGGAGGAAAGAGTCGTGGTAGGATGGCTCAAGGGACTTGGCTTTAACTTGGCTACCCCCCCAGGAGAAATATTATACCGAAAACAAGATGGAGTGACAACATAGCTCCACACTAGGGAAGGACGCACAGTATAGTTGCTTAGTGAACAACGAATCAACATTGAGTAGCTAAGCCTCCAATGCGATGAAGCAATAGCACAGACTTGGTAGTTGGAGCAAATCGTTGAGGAAGCATGTAGCCGTGTCCCCGAGCTCCAGATTGCAGCAGACTTACCAGTAGGCTTACGAATCCACAAATTTGCCAGTGGGTTCCACGAGGTGAAGGAAAAGGAAACGAGGATCCAGTTGGACCTCAACTTGCATATCGCAACACTGAGGCTGAAGGCGCAACCCACTACACCGCTGGAGGTCAGAGAATAGCGACACCATGCCATTCAAGCAAGGTTGGAAGTAATAGAGTGTGTCATATAGGATTGCACTGGCTTGCTCGATCAATCACTCGTCACTCTCACTTCACTACAGGAAGACCCAACACTCCAACGCCTAGAGACAGTGTTAGGTCCCTATACTACTAGTGGAACCCCTTATAGTTATTAGTACAACCCCCTTATTATATTGTTGTACCCATGTAGTCCCCATATTGTTATTATTGTGCCCCATAGAAGCCCACTATTGTTATTATTGTGCCCTTACATTATTATTGTTATCTCGGCTCTGATTATATTATGACCCTTTAGACTCCTATATATAGAAAGAAGGTCTTGTCATTTGTATCATCCAAGAATTGTTTATTTTTGTAATGTAAAGGAGGTTGCCCCCTCCAAGAGGCTGAATTCTAAGGAGTTCAACTATCTTTTCTATCATTTTGTGAGCTCGTTTCATAACATTTGGTATCAAAACTTTGGATTCTAGGGTTTCGCTACTCTAAACATGTCATCATGAAATTTTCAATATAACTTTTTTTATGCGATGTTTCAGACGCTACAAAGAAAACCCATTTGGGTCGAAATCGTTCTGAACCATGGGTCTAATTTTTAGATCTTTTTGCGCTAAATTTATGGATATATGATCTAAGGAAGTTGGCCTTTTTGCAAACTCCCGAATTACATTCGAAACAGGTGACCTAGGAAAAACTTTCATAACTTTTGTTTTGAGCATCACATTAAAATTTCGTAAGAAGTTGTAGAAAGAGAAAGGACTATAGTTTCTTCTGTATATTTTTTAGATGCGAAGGTAAAAACAGTGACACATGGCACTTCATACAAGTTTTCTCTTCTTAAAAGGTATATAGTCAAGTCATCTTGGGAGATTGTGCATAACTCTTTATTGGAGAATCTAAATTTGATCAGACTGGTGGCACTAGAAAGAGGATGCAGAGAGCTACTACAAGTCACAATTTCAGAACTTAAGGATCAGAAAATACTGAGTTAAAGTCATTTCAAGATTGAGCTCCTAAAATTAGGAAAAAAACGAGATGAGGAGGTTTGATGGCAAGGATTCGGTAAACTAGATACTACAGAGGGAGAAATATTTTGATCTACATGGGATACCACTGTTACAAAAGATATGTATTGCATCTTCATATTTAGAACAAGATCAATTTTATGGTATAAAGGGCTTTGTTCTCATAAACAACTTGTTACTTGGTCAATTTTCACGGAGGAAATTATAGCACATTATGAGAATACAAATAGAAACACCTTCTTTAGAGCAACACCACAACAATTGGAAGAAAAAAGAGAAAAAAGGATTTGTTACAAAGTGGAGAGAAAAATTATGGAAACAAAGAATTATACCCCTCATAACTATAAAGATGGAAGTTTGGTTTCTCCTAGCCTTCCACAACCTACAGGGGTTACACCACAAAAATTAGAAGAAAAAAGAGAAAAAGGACTTTGCTATAATTGTGATATCAAATGCACTAAAGGTCATAATTGTGTTGAGAATAAATTATTTTACATAGAGTATGAAGAGGAGGAATAAAAGGATCAAGAAATATCAAAAGAAGAGGATATACATGAGGACCCAACCCCAGAGAAAGAAGAAATGAATCCGACCATATCTTGTAGAGCATTGGCAAGAAGTACCACTCCTCAAACTCTTAAGATAGAAGGACATATCAAGAAGAAAAAAGTTAGAAGTGAAATATCACATCAAGAATGAAGATATGAATCCAACCATATCTTGTAATGCATTGACTGGAATTACCACTCCTCAAATATCTAGACAGAAAGACATATCAAGAAAAAAAATGTTCAAGTGAAAGATCACATCGAGCATCAAGAAATAAATCCGACCATATCTTGTAAAGCATTGGAAGAAATTATCACTCTTCAAACTCTCAATATAGAAGGATATATCAAGAAGAAAAAGGTTCAAGTAGTGAAAGATCACATCAAGCATCAACAACAAATTCTCCAGCGTTTAAATGATAACACCACTTTGGTGCAAAATCGAATGAAACAAGTAGATCAACATCATAGTGAAAAATGTTTTGATGTAGATGATTGGGTATTTTTACTGCTACATCTCTAGCAAGCTATTTATGAGAAGGAAATGTTGGCAATACTACATGCACTTAAGAAATGGCGACCTTACCAAATGGAAAGATACTTCAAGGTAAAATGGATCATGATAGTCTTAAATACTTTTTAGAACAACTATTATCTTTAGAAGAACAGAAAAAAGGGGTCACAAATATGTTGGGTTATGACTTTCACATCATCTATAGAAAAGGGAAGCAAAATTTTGTTGCAGATGCACTCTCAAGAAAAGATGAGGATGTGGAAGCATTGTTTTGCGCTATTTCTATTATCCAACCAGATTTGATAAATGAAGCAAGGGATGAATGGAAGAAGGACGAAGAACTATGGCCACTCATTCAAAAGTTGCAGAAGATCCCAATTTAAACAATATTGCCAGAACTTGAAGAGGAAGGAAAACATCATATTGGAACTTAAAGAATTCATAGAAATAAGAACCTAACAGCTACAAAATCGATCAATTTTAGTGTATCTCATAAAGTGGAAGAACTTACCTGCTGAGGATTCCACATGGGAGGACAAGAATTCTGTACAGAAGCATCAAGAACTACTCAAGCATTGAAGGAAACACTTTTTGAAGGAGAGGGGCATGTTAGGTCATTATACTACTAGTGTAACCCCTTATTGTTATTTTTTTTTTTTTTTCTCAGTAAGACTACTCTAGGAAATTATATTATATACAGAGAGAAATTACATGCATTGAGACAAGTTTTCCAAGGCCATCGATGGCACTGTGGTGTGGCAGCTGACAGTTGCTTGCATTGAGCACTAGATGCCCCAAAAACTTGACAGAAGGACACTGTTTTAACTTTAACAATGCCCACGCAGGGGCGGAGACTCAAGAACACTACCCACGCAGGGGCGACTCTGTAGATTCGCAGAATTCCATAGTAAACTGAGGGACGTAATTGAAAACAGAGTAGGACCTAAACTAAGATAACCAGACCCGTTCATAATGTGCGACCGAGACAGAGGACTGCAAAACATGACCAGAAGACTAAGACATGAGACAGCAAAACAGGACCTGAGAGGAGGGAGGATGATGGTGCTATTCCTCTGGCTCCAAATCTCCCGGGTCCATCTCCACGATCGGGTACCCAAAGCCTTCGAGGGGATCTTCCTGGACCTCGTTCGCTTACGCGTTGGACGAAGACACCCCCGCTTTGGACGCTGAAGCCACCTGGATGGGCACCTTCCCTTTTGCAGCAGCTGCTTGATCTTCGGCTCTGTCCAGCGGATTCGCAGAGGGTAATTCTTTGTTACGTGCTCCCTCGAGGTCCTCCTCTGTGTCTCGAACAAAAAGGATTGAAACATGGGCACTAAGATTGCCCTGTTTGAAGACTGCTGTGCCGAACGCTGGAAGCATAGGCTGCCTTGGTGGTTCCTCATTCGGGATGGAGGTGTCCATGTACTGGGAAACTTGCAGCTGGGGAATTCCAAACCTTCGAAAACAGTAGGAGCAACAACAGTGGTGATGCTCTTCTGCCACTGCAGGAGGGCGAGAAGGAGCCCCACGACCAAGCCCTCTGCGACATGGCTGCCTTTCTCGCGTTCGTGCCATACAAACAGCGAAACTACCCAGAATGTCCTCCTCACAAATCGAATTCCTGATCTCCAGAGTTTTCCGCGAGCAGAGAATGTTCCTGCTCGATTGCAGGTGAAACTGAACTTGCCAGGAATGTTGCTGCAGCATCCTTGCTCCAGCTTTAACATCTGCTTCCCTCTCTTGGAGTCTGAGCGCCATGAATGCGCTGCGCTCTCCCTTCCTGCCAACATAAATGCTCATTCAATTCTCGGAGCAGAGGCTCCCTTACTTATGCCAGCGGCCTGAGGTGCCTCGTCCCTCCACGGGTTGGCTCGTGGCAGCTCGTGTTGGCCATGTGGCCTCACCGTGGGTGCCGTCTTATCACCCGCATCCGGGTGGCTTGCATCTTTCTGGATGAGGCTGATGAGATCCTTTACTTGTTGTTGGTTTTGAATGATGGCCAAAGATCCTGAGCAGAGGATCTGGTTGTTTTCAACCCCAACATTGGCTAATAAATCAACACTCTTATTACCTTCTCTCCGTATGTGAGTGAAAGAGATGGCCTTGTTGTTTCTGAGAAATTGCTCCATGTTCTGTAGCCTGGCTTCTAGTCTCCAGCTTGGGGCGATTTTTCTAGCTTGGGATCCATTCTGTAGGTGAGTAGCTATGTTGATGAGCAGTTGGGAATCCCCTTCAACTATCAGGGGCTGGAGATTGAGCTGGTCCGCTAATAGGAGACCTTGCCATAAGCCCTCTAGCTCGGCCGAGTTGTTGGTATCCCACCCCATGTTTCCAAAGTAGATTTGCAAGGTTGCGCCTGTGTGGTTTCTTAGGATTCCTCCAAATCCTGCCTCCCCCGGATTTCCTTTGGACGCGCCATCAAAGTTGAGTTTGAAGGAGTTGTTGGGGGGGGGGGGGGGGTCCAGCAGCTATCCTCTGCACTGGTGCCTCTGGGAGATTGCTGCCTGTTGTCTATAAGAGGCAATTGTAACTGCCAATTGTTGAGGATGTTTCGTTCATTGTCAGCAGAGGGGTAGTCTTCCTTCGACCAGTTTCTGAGCATGATGGTTTCCTGGAGATTTGCCTGAATTTTGTGCCAGATGTCCTCAAAGCGGGAACTTGCATTTTTGAAGATGCGCTTATTGCTCTCCTTCCAGATGTTCCAGAGAGCTATGCCTGGGATAATTCTCCATAAGTGGTTGAGGAGCTCGTAGTTGTAGGGATTTTTTGGCCACAGCCTGAGAGTGTTGATGAGGTCGTCATCTGCAATGCATCTTTTTTGACATCTAAAACTTATTTTTTCCCATATCTTGTTGGCTAGAGGGCAGGAAGCTAGAAGATGTTGGAGGTTTTCTTCATGTTGAAAGCAGTTATGACAGAGGGAAGGGCCTTGGAAGCCTCTTCTTCTGAGTTTGTCCCAGGTGAGAATTTTCCGGTGCCCTACTAGCCAGAGGAAGTGGGAGATTTTGGGCCAGGCTCCTATATCCCATAGATTGTTCCATAGAGGATCAGTAGTAGGTGGAGGGTTACTGATCAGCTTGTAGGCTTCTGCTGCGGTATAGGTTCCTTTGGGTTTATATCCCCATCTGAGAATGTCTAGGCCCTCATGATGACGAATTCTTCTTTTCCTTAATATTTCCTCAAGGTTCTCAACTTCTCTGCTGCTAGCGTGAGTGAGAATTTGATTACCTTGTTTCCAAGTCCTTTATCCCTGCTCCCCTTCCTGTGTCCAGAAGAGATGAATGTTTTCCCTAAGCTGCTCCTGTCTTGTTGGAATTAGAGTTGGCGTGAGAGTGCTAGTTAGTCTGGGCATTTGATTCCATGCATCAGACCAAAATCTTGCGAATTTCCCATTCCTGATTTCCCAGAAGCTATGATGTTGGATTAATTGATAGTGCTGCTTGGCAGCATTCCAAATCGAGGATCCTTTCTCCGTGGGCGTGAACCTGATTAGTTCTTCTGGAGGCCTGTGATTGGCATACTTGGCCGTCCAGATTTTGACCCAAGGCTTTTCCTGGTTCGTCATCCATTGCCACCAGATTTTAGCATTCATGATAGCATTGCTTAGTTCTGGATCTCGAAGGCCAATGCCACCATTGCCTTTGGGCTGGCAAGCAGTGGACCATTTGACCAGAGCCCATTTGCGGTTTGTGGCTGAGCTGCCCCAGAGAAATGCGCGCTGTAGGTTTCTGATTCTTTTGATGACCCACTTAGGAGCTGCAAGCACTGAAAAGAGATAAAGCGGCATAGATTGAAGGACGGATTTAATAAGCACTGCCCTGCTGGCTAGGTTGAGAGATCTGAAGGTCCAGTGATTGAGGCGGGCGTCAAGCTTTTCAAGAAGGATGTTCCAAGCTGGCTGTTTTAAGGCAGTGGCGGTGAGGGGAGCGCCAAGATATTTGGAGGGGAGCGATGCTGCAGAGATGCCCAGAATGCGAGTTATGGCAGATTTGACTTGAGGCGGGGTGTGAAAGAAAAAAATCTGTGATTTGGAAACATTGACATGGGTGCCTGAAGCCTCAGCAAAATCGTTAAGGAGGGATTTGAATTGGGCTGCTTCCTGGGCAGAGGGATAGCCATAGAGCATAGTGTCATCAACAAATTGTTGATGAGAGGAGGCAGGGGTTTGATGGATCGAGATGCCCTTGAGCTTGTGCGTCTGGAGCGCATTCTTTATGTGTCTGCCAGGACCCTCCGCCATCAGAACAAAGAGGAAGGGGGATAAGGGATCCCCTTGCCTTATGCCGCGAGAGGGCCTGAAGGGGCGGGAAGGGATACCATTGATCAGGATGGAGAATTGCGAGGAGGTGATGAGATTCATGATCCAACGGATCCATAAAGAGTCAAATCCAAAGGCTTTTAACATCTGCTGAATGTAAGACCAACTAAGCTTGTCAAAGGCTTTTGAAAGATCCAGTTTGAGAATCATACCTGCTTGTTTTGAGTGCTTGAGGGAATGGATGATCTCATGCGTGAGGAGGATACCATCCATTATTTGACGCCCTTCCACATACCCGGACTGTTCCGGCGAGATTAGCATGGGAAGCAGGGGCTTCAATCTGTTGGCAATGACTTTGGTGATGACCTTGTAAATAACATTGCATAGGGCAATGGGTCTGAACTTGTCAGGTGTGATGGAGTTCTCCTCTTTGGGGATGAGTGCTATGAAAGTGGAGTTGAGGGATGGGAGGAGCCATTTTGTAGTTCTAGATTCCTCGACTATTTGCCAAACCTCTTGTTTGATCAGGTCCCAGAAAGCATGGAAGAAAGTGGAGGTAAATCCGTCCGGGCCTAGGGCTTTTCCTTCTTTGAGCTGCTTCACTGCTTCGTCAACCTCCTAGGGAAGAATGGGACTCATGAGAAGTTGGTTGTGATCCTCCGTTATGAGTTTAGGCACATTGCTGATTATTTTTCCAATTGCCGGCTGCCTATCATTTGCTGGCTCCTTGTGGACAAGCTGGAAATGATTCAGGAGTGCTTCTTCAATTTCTTCATGCGATTCTACTTTTTCCCCTGTCGGTTTTTGAATGAAGGGGATGGAGTTGTGTGTTCTTCTTTGCACCGTGGTTCTGTGAAAAAACTTTGTGTTGCGCTCCCCTTCTTTCAGCCACCTTACCCTGGATTTTTGTTTCCAGTAAATTTCCTCTTGTTTCCTCCCTGTTTCCATTTGACTGTTGATGAGTCGTTCTTGCTCCAGGGTGGTCTCCGAATGTCCCTCTGTTATTATTTTTTGTTGGAGGTTTTTTAGTTCTTGTTGTAGCTCTTGCTGCGCTGTGAAAATATTTCCAAAGACTTCCCGATTCCATCTTTTGAGTTGAGTTTTGAGGAATCGCAATTTCTGTTGAAATTGATACATCTTAGCGCCTTCCGGTGGAACGAATGAGGTCCAGGTTGTTTTGACGAAGTCCTTGAATGCAGGATGAGTTAGCCAGAAGCTTTCGAATCGAAATGGCCTTTTTGTCTGATCTCCGGGTCTTCTCCATTGCAGAGCTATGGGCCAATGATCTGACCCTGAGTGGGCGAGAATTTCTGCTGAGAAGTCACCGCCAAGATGCACTGAGTTGTCAGAAATAAGAAATCGGTCCAGTTTGGAGGCGATACGGGAGTTACCAGCTCTGCGGTTGCTCCAGGTGAAGGTTCCATTGCAAAATGGCATGTCAATGAGGGAAGTTGCTTGGATGAATTCTTTGAAGTGTGCTGCATCCGGCTCCAATCTGTGTCTTCCTCCCAGCTTTTCCTCACTTTTAGTAATCATATTAAAATCCCCTGCCATTATCCATAATGGATGGCTTCTGTTGTGGCTGAGGGCTTCGATTGTGTCGAGAAGCCTGATTTTGCTACCTGTGTCTTGCGAAGAGTAGACGTTGGTTAAGTTGCCATGAATATTGGTGCCCAGGATGTGGAAGGCAGCTTGAATGAAATGGTGAGAGGCGTGAAAGTCTTTTAGTGCAACCGCTTGGGAATTCCAGACTATAGCTAGCCCCCCTGAGGCCCCTATAGCGTCAACAGAAACCGATCTACATCCTGGCCAAGCCTTGGAGAGTATCTCTTCTAGGGTGGTGCTGTTGCACTTTGTTTCCTGGAGAAAGCACATCTGAGGCTTTTCCATTTTTATCATATTCTTCAGCATCCGTAATTTTCCGGGGCTGTTGAGCCCTCTTAGATTCCATGATGTGAGCTTCATCGATCAACTACTTGTAGAGGGGCTGTAGTACTTCGTTAGCTTTGCATATCTGCCTGAATCAACTAGGATCTTTCCAACTTCGATGGTTCGCTGAAGATATGTCTTCCATCCTCTTTTCTTGAAGTCTTTTGGCTTTAGGTGGCTGTCCCAATGGCTGCCTGGTTGTATCCCCAGTTGGTGTTGCTGGAAGGCTTTGGAAGCCCACTTATTGTTATTAGTACAACCCCTTATTGTTATTAGTACAACCCCCTTATTATATTTTTGTGCCCCATAGAAGCCCACTATTGTTATTATTGTGCCCTTACATTATTATTGTTATGTCAGCTCTAATTATATTATGACCCCTTAGACTCCTATATATAGAAAGGAGGCCTTGTCATTTGTATCATTCAAGAATTGTTCATTTGTGTAATGTAAAGGAGGTTTCCCCCTTGAAGAGGTTGAATTCTAAGGCGTTCAACTATCTGTTCTATCTTTTTGTGAGTTGGTTTCATAACAGACAGAAGCGTAAGAGTTGCAGCAGGCTTACGACAATATCTAGGGGATTGTGCAGACAGTCGCCCTTACTCAGTGGCTGGCCAAGATGAGGGAATCTGAGGCCTTAAAGGCCCAGGTGGACGCCGCACATAAAAAATAAATAGTGCTTAAAGAACGTATCTAGCCTTGGCTAGAGGAAGCATTCACAGTCACCGCCAAGATCGAGGGAAAGCTGACACACATGCACGACGTATATGCACGCAGGCAAGGACATGCACTAGAAAATCAAACATTAGAGATACGCACACAACAGGTACAACAGATAGCAAAAGAATGTGTTGCGGACGTAAGCCAAGCGCAGAGATTATTGTGTTGGGAGCCTATTGGGCAAGGGATCCCTTGCATAATGGTTTTGGGGCTTAAAGCCCACATTTTTAGGTAATGGTATTATAAAGGCTCTACAAAGTGTGCAGAGCACAAAGTACAATAAGTCAAGTCAAAGGGTTGTCTGCCCGAAAATAATGCAAGATAATAGAAAGAGAGTTGACTTGCCCATGGTCCGCAGACCATGAGAATGTATAAATAGAGCAAGGTTCTAGGTACAGAGGTTAGTTTTTTAGTAGGTTTTCTTTAGATCTAAAAGTATATGGGTTTCTGAAGGTGATAATCGCTTTGAGTCTGTAAGTCCAATTTGAGGGTTGTAGTTGTATAAGAAGCTCTGTAGCTATGTGCACAAAGGCCTGGTAGAGTCCGCAACTATGTGCGCAGACCCTTACAGCTGAGTGCGCAAGGTGGAATTGGATTCTACTAGAACAAAAGATCAATAAAAGATAAGTGTTTCTGAAATATTATGCATTTGCTCATAAATCTATGTGGTTATTCTTCTATTATGATTTATGCATCTCTTTAAGGTTTACGTTTACGCGTTTGTCTATTTATGTTGAATGGTAAAGGAAAACATTGGGCCCACTTAATTTAACTCAAGATCTATAATACTAATAAGTACTATAGAGTGTAAAGAGCAGTCATGCTTGTCATCCAAACCACACAAAGGTAGTTGCATAGTAGTTGTGCGAAAGTAGACCAGCACGAAGGACTAGTTCGCAAACTGTCTAGACTTGATCAAGACATCCCTAGGGTGTGGAAACCTGGTTCAAGTTGAATCTATTTTTACTATATAATTTGAAATATTACGAACATAAATCAATATAATTCTCGATTTCCATATTTTTCATTTATTTATAATATTTATAATTTTAAATTGAATTTAATTTTACTGTATAATTTGAAATATTACTAACATAGATCAATATAATCACTTGATTTCCATTTTTTCATTTATCTCTGGAAATAGTTTTAAAATTTACAAATTTATTTAAAACATTCTGTAATGTAAAGATTATTGGTTTGGAAAAAATTTTGGTGTCTAGAATAAAACCATTTAGACATAATATCTATTTAACCTCCTTATCATTAAAATAAAATATTCGAAAAATAAAATTAAAAAATTAATTCAAGTAAACAATAACTCTTTTTTGGGCGCACAAGTTCCTTTCAAGTTAGATTTTATTTAAATAAAACACCTTGTATATTTTTAATCACAATATAATATATAATATGAATATAAATTTGATCTTTAAGTGGTTTTAACAACACGTAAATATTAAGAACTATGCGCTTGTTTCAATTACATCCGACTACTCAATTACATATCGTAGTTTCATTTGGTACAAAAGTTAAAATTATATCAACAGTATAGATAATAGCTAAGTAGCCCCAAAAACAACGAAGAAAATCAACCAGTATTATTGTTTGAAATTATAACATACATCCAAAATATCAAGCATTAATGTTTCAGTGATTAGTGCGAGATTTGTGGTTTGAGCTTCTTTGGAGCATTTGTGAGTTAGAAAGCAATTTCTTCAGGTGGATAAGGAAGGGTGAAACTTATGCACTCACGAGTGATTGGATCCATTTTTTTGAGGCAGAGACAACAGCAATACAAGGACGTTGTCAGATTTTGATGGGACGAGTTCCATGGCAGATTCTGTATCACAAGCAGGCACCACTCAGAGATATCGTGAATCCGTCTTTAAAGTCACCCAACGCTGCTGGAACAATGAATAATAGCTTCATAGTATTACTAGTGTTTTATTAAGTTGCAGGTAAAATAACTAATATTTTTATTTATTTTCTAGGTTTAGGATTTTTCTCTTTGATGGGACGAGTTTCATGGCCGATTTTGTATCACATGCAGGAACCACTCAGATATCGTGAATCCGTCTTTAAAGTCACCCAATGCCACTGGAAGCTCCAATGAATAATGTGCCTATCAACACAAAGTCAATAATTATCTGAAACTATTATTCATTGAAGCTTCTAGCGGCATAGGGTGACTTTAAAGATGCATTCACAATATATGAATCGGTGCCTGCATGTGATACAGAATCGGCCATGAAACTCGTTCCATCAAAGAGAAAAATCCTAAACCTAGAAAATAAATAAAAATATTAGTTGTTTTACCTGCAACTTAATAAAACACTAGTAATACTATGAAGCTATTATTCATTGTTCCAGTAGCGTTGGGTGACTTTAAAGACGGATTCACGATATCTCTGAGTGGTGCCTGATTGTGATACAGAATCTGCCATGGAACTCGTCCCATCAAAATCTGACAACATCATTGTATCGTTGTTGTCTCTGCCTCAAAAAATCACAAACTTAGTAATAGTAAATAAATAAAAATCCCAAACTTAGTAAATAAATAAATATACAAGTTGTTTTACCTGCAACTTAATAAAACAAAAGTAAGACTGAAACTATTATTCATTGGAGATTCCAGCGGCATTGGGTGACTTTAATAACGGATTCACGATATCTGAGTGGTGCCGGCATGTGATAAAGAGTCGGTCATGGAGCTCGTCCCACCAAAATTTGATAACGTCATTTTATCGCAGTTGTCTCTGGCTCTAAAAATCTATCCAACCACTGGTGAGTGCATAAGTTTCACAATTTCTTAAAATCACAACTCTCACTATAATCGTTAGAAATCATATATAACATTAAATTCAATCAAATATCTTGAAATCATATTTTTCGTTCAGAAGAAACCTCAAACTCAAAAATGCCCAATGCTCAAAATAAGAAATCAAATACAGAATGACCATGACAGAGGCTCATATGAGAGAGATGAGCATGTACCAGGAACACTAAAAGCTCACTAATTTACCTTTGCACAAAGTTGTTAATACACTGACAGAGTGCATATATAGTAAGTGACAATGAATGCACATAAAAGGATCTACTTTACCAATAAAAAACCGTTGTAAAGGCTTCTCTTCGGTGCTCCTTTCCTGCGATGTCTTTTACTCTGCATTTCATTAAAAGAAAGACAAACATAGTGGGAATCAGTAACAACCCACAACCATAAATACTAACAGATTAGGAATCACTACTTTTGAGTTAACAATAAGCTAATTGGGTGGTAGGCGGCACTCTGGGTCACTGTGTTGAAGCTCACAAGCTCTCTCATCCACTGATTCGGCGTCGCCACTCACACTGCTCTCCCCTCTCCCTATGGGGGAGTGCTTTGGTGGGAGGTCGCGCTCTGGGGCACTGTGTTGAAGCTCACAAGCTCTCTCATTCCTCTTACGAACCATTGACTTGGTGTCGCCACTGACACGGCTCTCCCCTCTCCCTATGGTGAAGCGCCTGCGCTTTGTGCCCCAGCAGATGAGGATACCGGCAACCTCAGTTTCATTCTCTACCTCTACCTCTACTTCTAATGCTATGGGGATATTTAGCTTAATATCCCCATAGCATTTGTCAAAGATAATTGAAAAATACTTCATATATTTATACAAAATACAGGATAAAACAGAGGTAGAGGTAGAGAATGAAACTGAGGTTGCCGGTATCCTCATCTGCTGGGGCGCAAAGCACAGACGCTCCACCATAGGGAGAGGGGAGAGCCGTGTCAGTGGCGACGCCGAGTCAATGGTTCGTAAGAGGAATGAGAGAGCTTGTGAGCTTCAACACAGTGCCCCAAAGCGCGGCCTCCCACCCAAGCGCTCCTCCATAGGGAGAGGGGAGAGCGGTGTGAGTGGTGACGCCGAATCAATGGATGAGAGAGCTTGTGAGTTTCAACACAGTGACCCAGAGCGTCGCCTACCACCCAATTCCCTTCTTGGCAACTCAAAAGTTAGTGATTCCTAATCTGTTAGTATTTATGGTTGTGGGTTGTTTTGATTTTGTATTTATGGTTGTGGGTTGTTACTGATTCCCACTATGTTTGTCTTTCTTTTAATGAAATGCAGAGTAAAAGACATCGCAGGAAAGGAGCACTGAAGAGAAGCCTTTACAACGGCTTTTTATTGGTAAAGTAGATCCTTTTATGTGCATTCACTGTCACTTACTATACATGCTCATCTCTCTCATATGAGCCTCTGTCATGGTCATTATGTATATGTATTTTAACGGTCAAACATAAAACACGAAATGGTACAAATCCTCAAATGTAGTCGATAAAACAACTCAAGACCTTAAATTTTGACATCAAATACAAAATACCAAATGCAATGTCAGAAATGATCCAAATCCTCAAAACGTTAAATTTTAATGGAAGCAACGTAAATTCTTCCTAAATAAAGCTTAAATTTCCTAGTTCAAAATTACTAGAATTCAAACTTGACCGAAAGTAACTTTTCAAATTTAAGAGAATTTAATGTCAACAGCGAGCTCATTAAACAGCCTCAAACTTCAACAGACATTTACTGTGAAACTCAATTTCTCGCTCTTTTTGAACAACATCAATCATGTGTCGCATTGCTTGGAATATTATTCGACATTATGGATCTTCCGAAAGAAAACCGGACAATCTGTTGTAAAAGGAAAATATTATCAAGGAAAGTGCCCTCTACGTTATTTTGTCAAACAAAACAATAATGAATGCCATATCCCTCAAAAATTCATTGTAGAAAGCCAATAAAATATTCATGCATACAAGGTTTCTCATATTGCAACTAAATTTGCGCCACCCACCCACATTTTTCTTCATGCATTTCATTTGGCTTATCCAATGTGATAGGACCCACATAAATATCAAACTGAAATGAGAAGAAATGTTCTAAGAGAAGACAGCTTTCCTAGATTTTGGTGATTTAACCTAATATTAGACTAATAAAAACAAGTTTGAAGATATCCAGTGAAGATTTGTCTCCCTCTCCAAAAGCTAGTGTATTTTATTCTAGGCATAAACGAGATGTCATAACCAGAAATTGAAATAACCCCAATTTTAATAAATATGGAATTTACGTCGCAAGTCCCCCGAAACACACGATTCAAATGAGCAACATCCAAAAGCAGCCTCATTGTTTACTATGACTCATCAAATCAATAACTACAATTCCATAAAAACAACCTTTCCCAAATCATTTCGTTGTCTAGTTTGCTTAAAAAGATTTAACTGTATAACAAAATACAAAGCATGAATTATAGTTAGATATGCTTAACTAAATATGATCTTTCCAAATCTTTCATTTATTAAGTGTACCTTTGCACCTTTACCGACAATGACTAGTTAACACCCATTATTAATACAGTTGAAGCGAATTTTGTGTATATAGTTCTTGTATTAGCAGCGAATTTTGTGTGAAGTATACAGTTCTAACCAAGAATTTCAATGTATGAAACATTCAAAGTAAAGTTAATAGACAAGTGTATATCTATTGTACAGGTAGATTAACATTCTTAAATAAACTGTGTCACTCATCTTACAAATTATTCTAATCTACGTCAAAGTGACAGTAGAAAGGAAAAAGTATTCTCATCTACGTCAAAGTGATAGTAGAAAAGAAAAAGTTATCAATATTTCAAGATGTTATGCAGACATCAGACATCAAGCCGAAGCCGTGGTGCAGACACTGGTTTCCAATCCAAACTGCGTGATTCTCATGTTAACATCCTCTAATGCCTTGGTTCTCTTTTTTACCATGAACTCTATGCGGTGGATCTAAGAAACTCGTTTGAACGTAGCAACAATGTACTCTAATATATCCACAAGTCGAAGACCATAAGATATTGGGCCTTTAATAATAATTATATCTGATCAACAAAAGACACTTTTCAAGAGCCAAAGAATTATGTTGAGCCTATTGTACATCATCTCAACCTTCAATTTCACTTGATATGCATAGAATTATAACATCAACCAACACATCCAATAAATGTCTTAAGAAACCTGACAATAAAGTTATGGTTTTATTGGAAAGGCTTAGGAGACAAAGCATGAATTCACACATAAAACACAAGTTGCTTCTTTTCTATTGATCACACAAAACATGATGCTTACAATGAACCCCGTGAAGGGTATTTATCCTTTTCCAACTAGCTACTTGCCTTGACATGTAACCACATGCAACCACACACTAAAAGTCATATATCACTCCACTTGCACAAATAATCAAATAGTCAATCACTCAATTAACTGACTCTCTATGTTTACCCAACTCAAAAATAATTATCTTATTTTAACAAGTCCTCTATGGAGCCCATTGACAGAATAGAAAACCTGTGATTCAGATTTTTACTATTTATATATATTGCATTTAGTTTAGTAAGCTTAGAGAGGGTAGTGGAAATCCCCCTTCTTCTAAGATTCTTTGAATAAAAGTGACTTTGAATAGTGGACGTTGCCACTACCCTGGTTAAGTTTAATGAACCGGTTGCAATAGAATAGATACCTGTAGTGAAGATCTCAATCACGGGATTGCTAAGAAGGGCCTTCATCAACGGTCATGACATCATCCACGGTCATAACTGATTGTCATTTGTTTTTGGCCATCACTGGGATGTGACTGATTGTCATTTGTTTTTCGGCATCAGTGGGATGTGTTGGATAATGTTGTAATTCTATGAATAGCCATAGCCAGAGAAATTGAGGGTTGGAATGATGCCTTTGCTATTTCAGAGGGGCAAGTACACGAAGCAGAACAACATGCGGGACATAATTCTTTGGCACTTGGAAAGGATCTTTTGCTGATGAAAGATATAATTATTGATAAATTCCCAGTAGCTTCTGGTCTTCAAATTGTGGATATATTAGAGTACATTGTAGCCATGTTTAAAAGTTTTTCTAAGAAAGAAAATTGCGCTTAGAGATCATGGTTAAAAAAAAAAGGAAATCGTGCCATGTTCACTTGAGAATCGCTCAGCTTCCATTGGAAATCAGTGTCACCTTGTTCAAAAGTGGAAGACCAAAACTTGACGTTGAAGTTACTCATAACATCTTGAAATATTGATAACTTTTTCCTTTGTATGATGAGAAAAAGTTGTATGATGAGTGACACAATTTACTTAATAAAGTTAAACTACAGGTACAATAGATATACACTTGCCTATTACCTTGAATATCAAAGTCAATCTGTTCCTAACTTGCTTTAGTTTGGGTAAAATTGTCTGATTGTTAATATAAAATTTCTAATTGCACAGGGTTCTATTCTTATTTTTCAGTGTTATCTTAAAGTTTTCTTAGATATTCTACAACCGGTACATATCAGTGTTCCCTACAAATTCAAAATTGCTGAGGCGAAAAGCATAGTGTATGCTTTCTATATTCACCAAAATGTTTATCTTGGCCGGAGAATGTGAGGCAGAAAAATTGCAAATCAGAGAATGTAAATAGGGATTATCGCTCATAACTCTTAAGTACAGAATAGCCAAAATTAGTAATAATCCAGGATCGCGTTCAATACGTGGATAACCCTCACGGGCCAAAATAGAGAATTCCACCAGAAGCCTGGTGGGCCAGAAAATTCAGAGGAACTTCTAGTCAAACGCTACACAAAGCGAAATGAACTGAGCGAACCAGAACTGGAATAGAGGTACTGAAGTGGCAGCCAAAATCCTGGCCGTAAAGATGGAGAGCGATGTATTGATTAATCAGTGTTATGTCTAATACGTATCCCATTCAATACTGATCACTGTAGTAGATAGAGCACATTCAGAATTAGCCCAAATTAATACAGTTATACCTAGGAATTTCAATTTCTGAAAAACCTGACCTAACATAAACAATAAAAGCTTTGGAATCTGAAATAACCAATTCAAAAAATCCTTCAAGAGAGTAATAAATAATATTAAAAATAAACCGCACTAATGGGTATCGACTGCTGACCTTAAACAGCGTTGGTGGTGTTCCTCGCGACCTCACCCATTGTATGCGACATCTCTCATGATGAGATGCAAAAGTGACAGAGGGAGCGATCTTTTGATCTCACTTGTAACAATTAATGATCCTCTTATATCAAGTTTCATCTCCGCCCCTTATATTTTGCTATAAAACAAAATCTATCAACCAAAAAAATGAAGAAAAGATCAACCAGCAAAACGAGCTACACGTTTTTGCTACGACCAAAAAAACAGTAAAAGCAAACCGACTGTAAAAACCAACTAACATGTTTAGCAACGAAAGTACAGAGGAAGCTGATACAAGCCAAACGAAAAAGAAACCAACGCAATTTAGAGAAGATGAAACGAATGAGATGAATCTAGCGTAATGTTGGCTTTATATCATTTCCATGTGAAACGGCCGTAAACATTCTAACGTTTACTTTCTATATATCATTTCCATTTGAAACGGTTTTAAACATTGTAACGTTTAATTTCCATGTATCATTTCCATTTGAAACGGTTTTAAACATTGTAACGTTTAATTTCCATATATCATTTCCATTTGAAACGGTCATAAGCATTCTAATATTTACTTTCTTATTATCAAATCCATTAAACCGGAATTTTAAATCGGTTAGAGAATCCCCTTTTACATTAAATCGGATTGGGAGGTTTGTTGGTTTTGTTTTTTTTATCATCAAATATGAAATTTAAATTTACATTTAGATCTTCTTTCATCTTTATCTTTACATTGAGATCTGTTTTATTCTAGAAATTAACCCAAAAAAATAGAGCATAATTTTGTTATATATTATTAATTTTGTTTATTATTTATTGTTATAACATTATATTTTATTATAAAAATTAGATAAATCATTCATATTTATATTTTGCAAAAAATGTTATCAATTAACTTAATTTAAATAATTGAAAAAAATACAAATTATATTTTTAACAATTAATAAATATATTATTATTTAAATTATTACTCAAACTTCTTTTTATAAACAATTTAACTTTTAGTTACTTGACATAAAAATAAAATGCAGAAAAGTTACATGGATTGTTAGAGGTATAGTCTAAGTGCCATTCTCTCAGTAAATAGATATCATGGTTTTAGAAAAATAAGTTATTGCTAAAGTTAATGTCTTTCTTTAATCTTTTAAAATTTAAATCATAATGTTTTCAGCATTTTTTCATTAAATTTTGTAGAATCTGATTTTGGAGATTTATAGATCATTTTCATTTGATTTTTCAAATCTAAAAGGAGATATACCTTTAAGAACAAATGTTTAAGAGCATAAGAGTGGTAAGGTCCATACGAATATGTGTTGCAAGATAAGAAGTGGAAAAGGTGAGGTATAGAAATCCTAGGAAAAGAAAAAGATTCCGAGAAATTAACTCAAAAAAAGGAAAATAAGAATAATTGATTTTAATAGTAATATTAATAATTATTTGTATACTTGTTATGAATAATATATAAATACAATAGAGATGATAGGAGTACTCATAATAAAATTAGATAATTAATATAAAATAATAAATGAGTAGAATAATTAGGTGATTAATAGTATTAACATATTAGATATAATAATAATAGTAATAAAAGGAAATAAAAAACAAAATAATAATGTGTAATATGAGTGATAACGTTTTGGATGGTGACTCCATCCAATATCACGGACCACAGACTCACCATTTTTTGGATGGTGACTCCATCCATCATCAGGGACCACAGAGTCACCATGTCCATCCATCATGAAGGACCATAGAGTCACCATGCGAAACGTTGGAAACCTTGGACAGATCAACTGTGAATGTCTCCAATATAACTAATAAAATGACTTAAAATCATATTATCATAATTATAAACTTAGAAAATGTACAAAAGACATAATGTAATTAGAGATATAAACTCTACTGCACCTTCAAATTTACACATTAATTTTTTTTTGGCTTATATTTAATCTAGTAATAACATGTTATCATTATTAAGGTGAAGTGAACTTTCCTCTTAAACAAGCGTTCGGAAGTTCCGACTTCATATAGAGTTAGTTTTCCCCTCTAAATGTTTCTAAATGGTTTCCATAAGTAAAATGGTATAGAGACATTCTTGGATGAAGATTCATTCTCTTTTAATTTTTGAGAAACAATAATTCTCTCTATCTAAAATAGGATGAGATTTCACTATGGGTTCCACAACATTTAAACAATTTTTGAGTCTCTATAATATCCCATCGCAATGTGGTATGGCTTCCCCTTGAGAATAAAATAATGTGTTTGGGGATTATTAAGACATTTCATCATTTCCACCTAGCCCTACTAAAACTCAAGATATGTTTAATGTGAATCATGCTTATAACTCATATTAAACTCGATCCCTCACATCATATGACATATGGACGTCTCTGTTATAGCTCACAACCTCCACTATATGTTTTAGACCCTTTTTCTTGAGTCACTAATGGTGAACATAGTGTGTGGGTTAACTTTCTACATGTCAGGTATAGAAACATGGTTAGCCATCCATGTAACAAAGCCACAATATGATGTCTCAGATTTGACAAGGTAATTGAATGGTGTTTTTTAAGCACTACAACAAATTGGTGAGATTGACTACAATCCCATACTTGTCATTTGACATTGCTTGATTTTTGCAGACAAATATTTCCATATCGGTAGACTAGTGTTTCAGCAATACACTTATTTGATTATTCATGTCACCTTATTTTTACAAGGTGCATGACTTTCAATTCACCCTATGAAATTAGCTCAGGCTGCAATGGTAAGTAAAGATTAGTCAAATGATATTAGATTAATTTATGTTGCTAAGGATTTTATAAGTTTTATATTTTTCTTATTTTGTTATCATACGTGAGGAAAGTAATTTCAAGTAATGAGTTTTTCCAATGAGACATTCAAAAAAAATTATCTAGCTAACATTTGATTCGGTATTACAGGTGTCTGAGATGACATAACAAAAATAACATGTTATCCATTACTATCACAGGTTGCTTTAACTTTTGGTTTCTGAACATAAGTTTACTTTAATTATGGTTGAAAGGTCTCGAAACTTTAAATTTCAAAAATAACATTGTAATAAATATTTTATACAATTTTATTTTATTAATAATAAATAAATAGACACAATTGGATGAGCGATGTTTATGAGTATGGATTTTGATTTTATATGAGGTGGCTCTGCTTGACTGATGACAAGATATGAATGGAAAATACAGAGTCGAGGAATTTTTATTCTCTAAAAATAAATTTGAAAGGTGGATAAACAACATATCTTCAGGGGGCATGTATCACAAAAGGGATATGGCCTCATGGTGGAACAAGTCGTTGGAAATAAATAGTTGTTAGTGGGATATTTTCCACATGTTATGAGGCTATGAAGGATCAACAATGAATTTATAAGTACCCGAGGAAGAGAGAGGAGTCTCATGTTGTGAGAGAATAAGTGAAAGGTTGAGCTTGATCTCTGAATACCACCATCTAATACTTGAAAGTGAAAATCCACGGAGCTAAAATAGGGGTGAGGAACTCATCTCTATAAAATCACAACCCAAGGCTTAGGGGTGTGTTGGTAAAGAGTTTTGTCATATTCATCTGCTACGGATAGGTGGAACATCCCCCATAAATTTGTATCATCCATATGGTTCTTGGTTCATCCCATCCTTAATGCATGTGTTCAAGTAGTGATTTCAATTCATCACTATTGATGTTACATGTAAGATATATTAAATCATGCAGAAGTTTATAAAATAAGGTTGCTTAGAATGCTAGTGCCTTTTTAAGAAAATTGACAAAAATGAATATCTTGTAGGCTTTACTACCAATCATTATAACCTTTAACAGAAGGTTATTATCCCACCCAAGAATGTCATATCAATCTTATTGTCTACACATTTTCAAGGTTAAAAAGAAATATGGATAATGTATAAAGCTAAATGGTTGTTCACTAGATTGATGGGCATTTGAATGATTGATGGGTAGGGTTAAAAAAAATATACACTATAAAAAGAAATTAGATTTATGTCTTGCATATTAGGAAATACCAAGATAGTCCCAAAGGGGAGCCACTTGAATTTCGATAAACTTCTAAATCTTCCTTCATTGCTTGTCCAGAAAGAATATGCTAGGCCCAGAATATTACATATGGAAGGATTACACATCCTCCTAGACTTAACACAAATGTGATGTATTATATTAAATTATAGATATAAATGACAAACGTATTGAGAAGAGTATATGCCAAAACTATAGCATAGGGATAAACTCAATGTTGTTTATTGAATATCATAAAACAAGGGAACTAATGGTAATAACATTTATGAATGGAAGCTAAGGATCAATGTAAAACCTATGATGTTTCCTACAAGAACCTATTTAGACCATGCAAACTCCAAGAATCAGAATAAATCCTTGAGCACAACAAGTAAAGGGCAAGTTACAACCTAGAAGCATGAGATTCTTAGGAAAGGTGGGATGTCCTATGAGGTATGTTGTGTTGATAACTAAGAAAAGTGGATACAAGGATAAACCTAGCATGTAACTATTCACTCCAAAAGCAAAAAAAAAACACTTTTTATGCATTCCTAGAGTTTTAGCCACAATGGAAAAGTAAAACCACATTCCTAATGTGAGAAAAACATGGTCATGGCTCCTTAAATACAACCCTAAATTTATTGTTATTATCAATATGTAGCGGGGGCGGGGGAGGGGCCAAAACTCAAATAAGATCCCAAACTCAAAAGTGTGAAGAATAATAAACAATGCATACACTTTATATTAGAATTTATACACATTTAGAGCATTGTAAAAGAAATCAATATTATATAATGGAATAATGATAGGGCTATGGTATGATACCCTTACCCTCCCCATTGCTAAATGGAATCACAAAAGAACCCATTAGTAAATAACCATAAAACAATATTAAACTAAATGATGTCTTTCCATTTCTCCAAGGGAACGGATAAGTAATATTATAAGTATGAAGAATGGGATCCTAGTGTGTTAACCCTCTTTGACGTATTTCATTACAAAAAAAATGTCTTACGGAGACCCAATAACCATATAAACTAGAGATAGCTGAAAATGAGTCCATTTACAATAAGTGAAAATAGAAGCCATGCAAGGAGATGGTTGAAAAACAAAGCAAGGGAAGGAAGTTATCATTATCTCATCATCATAATAAGGGAAATTATTTGGGAAGTACATCCATGGGACGACATACATCCCCTCCTTAGTTTATATCTTACCATTATCAGAAACTCACCTCCAAATAACAAACCTCCTGCCCAAACCATGCCAAGAAGAATTTAGTGTCTTATAAAAATGAAAAGAAAGTGAAAAACAAAAATAAATAGCAAAAAAAAGTAGTTATTACCCACCTTGCTTCGAATTCCTTTCAAATCCTCTACATAGTGTAGGAAAGATAAAGTTAATCCAATTTTACATTTCATAGAAAGAATAAAACTTGATGTGGGTAATCTCGGTTGATTGCAATCTGAGATTTGGGATGCATAAGAGGGAAGGTGGAAAGCTAAAAATAAAATGAAGAAAATGGATTGTAGGAAATTAGTAACGGAATGAAGGAAAACAATTCACAGAGTCAAAAAAAAATTGGGACAATAGTAATGAAAACTCTAGAACCATAACTCTGAAAGGATATGTTAAAAACCTAATTTCAAAATGTTCTTACTCAGGAAGCCAATCCATTTTCCACATTTCAATTACCTATTAAGCTTTAGATCACCTTTGTTCAAAATGACAAAAAAGGTTTCTATTAAGCCCATAGAAAACATTGCAATTGGGAAAAGAAGGGGAATCAACATTAGTCAAATATTTAAGAGCCGAAATACCATTTGAGCACATGAACATAGTGATAAGTAAGCATAAATTAAACCCAAGTGTCATGCGAAACACTACAACGAACATATATCCCCCTGGTATAACATAAAACCTTGTTGAAATCAATTGAGGGAAGGGGAAAACCATATGAGGGTGGGGTTAGCATATAATCTTCCCCATTGTGCCTCAATGAGTCAACAAATAACATGGTAGAGTGAATTTTTTTATCAAAATTTATAAGGTAACAAAAGTCAACCTATAGTCAATAATAAACTTAGATAAGGACAACTCATAAGCTAAGTTATATCTTGTGTTAAAACCAAAAATAAATAAATTAGGAGAGCTATTAAGAGAGGTATCAAAAATGGTATCAAACAGCTAGTTTACAACACTTGGACCTACATGGGCGTAAAATAAAAATATAATAACTAATAAGTTTTATTACAACTCTTACATGTTAAATGGTTGAGGAGGGAGAAGGAGAGGCTTTGTATTGAAGCCGTGAAGGGAGTGAACATCATTGAGGTAAAGAATCATGAAAAGGGATATCTATTGAAATACTAATATCTAGGAATAGAGATATCCAAGATATGTAGTAATTCCTTTAAGAAACTATTAAAGGGATGAAAACTAGAAATAGATAAGCATAGAATAGATAACAAACAGCTATTGAGGAGGTAGGTAGAGTAATATAAAATGTAAGAAGAGCAATAGAGGATGAATTCAACAATGTTAAAAAGGTCTAATGATAAAAAAACAATGAACAGATAAATCTAATTCTTAACAAATGAAAAGGTGAACAGATAAATCTAATTCTTAACCTCCTTATAATAGAATCAAATTGAATTTTACAACCAAAAAAGAATGGATAAAGTTATGAGAAAATAAAATTTGTGTTATTAACAATTTAGTCACAAGACAGAACAATGCAAGCCATGGTCTACTAATAAAAAGGAGATGTCACATTTCATAGGAAAGGGATTCTAATACCCATACTTTATGATATGGATTTGATCATTATAATTTTTTTCTCCATCTCGATGCTTTTAGAATGAAAAACTTAGAAGAATCAACTCACGAGACCCTTTTTACTCGTAGGACCCAATTTGTCAAATTGGGGTATAAAACATTATCAAAGAATTTTGAGGCATTAAATGACAATTTTTTAAGGTAAAATCTTTGTCTCCTTAGCATCACACATTGTTTTCTTATCGTACACACAAATACCTTTCTAACTATGAATGAATTTCGTGAATCAGAGTTCGTATGGGAAAATTATGTGGCTCAGAATTCAACATTCCTATTTTCACCACAATAATTTGAGAGCATCCTATGTAATCCCATCTTATTCATGAAAAATGGACTAGCCACATTATTACAGTGAACTAGATCCTAGAAAAGTATATATTGTAACTCTCATTAATAGATGAGGTAGTCAAACCTAGCCACTAATAGGCTATTGGGTTGTAGTATAACCAGGTGACTCGGAAGAAAACGGGTTCCATTATTTAGAGTGCATTTGTTCCATGGATTCAAAAAATTAGCTAAGAGGCATAGGAGATAGAGAACACGGAGATGATTTGTGCACTATAGTAGCCCATCGACCACAAGCCATAATTCTTTGTACTCAGAACCATTTTTTATTAGGGAAAGAGAATAGGGGAGACTCACCTTCCAACTAGGTTTTCCTCTCAACAAGGCTTCTTAGGTCTTATCTCGTGTCAAATATGTTCATGTGTCACATCTCCCTTTGTTAATATTTTTTCAAATCATCTGTCTTGATATAGTACTTTTCTTTCTCTTATGTTACATATTTTTTCTCACCTCTAATAGTTTATTTCCATCTAGAAAAAACTCTCATTAACATTATCATCTCAAATAAAAATGCAAGTTAATTTTATATTACAAATTACATATATGGTTCTTTATCTCTCCTTCTCCCTTTCTCTCTCCTTCTCTCTCCCTTTCCTCCTCTCTCCCTCACTCTCTTTCCATCTTTCCCTTATCATTCCCTCTCTCTCTCCACCTTTCTCCCTCTACATCATTCTCCTTCCCTCCCTCTCTCTCCCCCTCAAACACCATCTCTCTCACCTTCTCTCTTTTGAGTCTTCTCTTCCTTCCTCTCCCTCCCTCTCTCTCCCCCTCAAACTCCATCTCTCTCACCTTCTCTCTTTTGAGTCTTCTCTTCCTTCCTTTCCCTCCCTTTCTCTCCCACACCCCTCTATCTCTCCCCCCATCACTTGCTCTCTCCCTCTTCCCTCCCGCTCTTTCATTATCTTAGTCCCTCTCTCCTTCTCACTCTCCCCTCATTTTTGGTGTCTCCCTCTCTTTCTCTTCCCCTTTTCTCCATTAGAAAATGAAAAGGCATAAAATATTTTCTTACTTTGATAACAACTTGTGATAATTTTTAATTATATTGTCTTCTTATGTCTTATTTTCATCAAGCAACTATCAAACCATAAAGAACATGAAGGTCGAAACAACAATAGAACATATTATGTAGGATCTCACCTAGGGAAAACACCTCTCCTAGGGGAAAACCACATTAAAATTCTCTTCTTCTTATAGAACCAAGACAAAATGAGAGCTTCAAGAACTTTAGACCAAGACAAAGATTCGACCCAAGCACCAAGTCATCCTTCCAAGAAATAATTCTTCATATCAGCCTAAGTCAAAAAAGTCAATGAAACTCAAACTTCTATTTTGTTGGTCAAATCATATTTTGGGACCTTAATTGTAGGTTTTCAACTTAGTCTGTATCTTTTAACCTTACAATAGGTCAAAAAATCTTGCCCTTTTTCACGTGTGAGCAGTAATAGTTAAGAATTAGGTCTTCCTTCCTTCGCTAAGGACTCTTCTTCTCTTCTAGTCTCTTCACACTTCCTTTCTTATTGTTTCTATTATAGATTGAACTAAGTAATTGTGTTAAATGAAGACAAATTTCACTTCTATTTATAAATTTCCATGTGGTTGAATAGGCCTTCCTAGTATGAGTTTTTCAGGATAGGCCGACTTGGTCTTGGAGGACTCCTTTGACACTTTAAACACAAAAGTAAATATTCTCTTTTGATGTAAAATGGCCACTAGGATATTATATACATAACTGTTAAAATTGGCAACCAGGGAAAAAATTCATGTGGGTCATCTTATTCATGGCTAATAATATTTTCATTAGATTCCTCTCGTCGAGAGGTGTAGGATTGATATAAAGATCATCCAATTCCGATAAATATTCTTGGAGATATGAATTTATTTTGATTATGGAATTATTATCAAGCCGACCTATAACTCATGTAGGCTCAGAAGCCCAACAGTCGCATCTATTCACCCACCAACGTTGTGTATAAATATAAGAGGACTTTTCCTCATTTAGACTCACTCATCTCATCACATCTCTCTCTCTCTACTGCGCAGATATGAGTCTCTTCTCTACTACGGTGAAATGGGTCTCTCTCTCTCTCACAAGTGAAGCCGGAAGCTGTTGAATTTGAAGCTGCAACTGCAGAAGTAAATATTGACTTGCGTGGCCTAGAAGATCTCCTCATCTGAACTGCACTGTAGGTTCATCTGAACCTCCTTTGAAAGCCACAACTTTGGGTGGTGGAATGAATTCAATCCGACGAACGGTTTGCAAGATATCAACTGCCCTAGTTTGAAGCTAGAAACTGCTGAAACTGAAGCTGCAACTGCAGAAGTAAAGATTGACTTGCGTGGCCTAGAAGATCTCCTCATCTGAACTATGTTGTAGGTTCATCTGAACCTCCTCTGGAATCCGAAACTTTTGGTGGTGGAATGAAGTCAATCCGACTGTCGGTTTGTGAGATATGGTCTGCCCTAGTTTGATAATGAAGCCGCTAATGCTGATGCTATTGATCTAGGGTTTGCTACTGCTGATATGAATCATATTTATTGTACTATTTCTCTCTACTGAATTATTGAAGATAAAAGAAGATTTTATCAAAGGGTTTCCCCACACATTGTGGGGTTTGTCCCTGGCTAGCCGCCACATATTGTGTCTCTTGTCTTGGCTTGTTTTCTGTCGATCGTTTAATGTTCTATTTGCACTTTACTTTATGTACATGTGATTGCTAATCGGTGGAATATAATAAGAAAAATAAGTAAACTGTTATAAGCATAGAACATACCATAACTTAACATGGTATCAGAGATGAGGTGAAGACAAAGCCCGAGCAAGAGCATGAGCAATCATTGGCAAGGCTATCCTAAAAGAATTATGGGGTCCTCAACACTCTTTCCTGCCGAAGACAAGCTCCATGAGAAAGCTGACTATCACGGATGAAAGATGTCTATTGATCTAACCCTTGAAGATCAAGGAGTGTTGGACCATGTAAGAGGCAATATTGTTGAGCCTTCATCAAATGCATCTGCTGCTGCCTGGAACAAATGGAAAAATGGAGAAGTCAAAACAAAGAAGATCATCCGGGACTCTATCGACAAGCGCTTGGTGGCCTACATCTCTGATCTAGACACCTCCAAGGAAATCTACGACAGACTGGTCAGTTTATTTAAAGTTAATGATGCAAATCAGGTTTTGTTTCTTAGAAATAAGCTGAGGGAAATCAAGAAGGGTAAAGATGAAAGTATGCAAGCATACTTCTTAAGAATCACCGAGATCCAGAATGATCTCATATCTATTGGGGAAACTATTACTGACAAAGAAATGGCACTCGCAACTCTTGAAGGATTACCATCTGAATGGTATGTGTTCAGGACTACTCTTCTGAACTATAATGTAATTCCTAGTTTCGAGGAATTAATGGCTAGATGCATTCAAGAAGAAACAAGGGAAGAAGTGTAAGAATGCCCATGCCTAAAGGTCCTCCTACTGCCTTTTATTTTCATGCAAAGAAAAGAAATAATTCCGGGACTAAATCAAAAGGAAAGGCTGGACCTAAGGCTAGAAGAAAATGATGATGTTACATTTGCGATAAAGCAAGTCACTATGCAAGGGAGTGCCCTGATAGAAAGGACTCACTCTAGGACGATGATCAAAGTCCCTCTGATAGCAATCAAAGGAATGAAAAATTCAACAGCAAAGGTAAGAGGAGAGCTAGGAATCAGGGAAGAGGACAAGCATTCAAGAAGGCCAGAAATTCCAGGATGTATTAAATGCACCTGACCTCAAAAGGAACCTAGTGTCCATCTTGGGAACGGAAGACAAAGGCTACAAGGTGACCTTCAGCGATGGCAAGATATGTATATGGAAAAATAATGTTAAAGATGCCTTTACTCTTGGGTTTAGTGTTGATTCATTATATCAGGTCGATGGAAGTCTGCTAGGTGTCATGTCTTATGACACATCTCTTCAGTCTGAACTTTGGCATTAGAGGTTTCCCCCCTTCATTATAAATCTATACTCGGTGTAAGACAAATGGTGATAGGGATGCCCGAATTCTGAATAGAGAATGAAGGTGTATGTCCAGGATGTGCTGAAGGAAAGTTCAAAAGGGGACCATTCCGCTCAAGCCAAAGCAAGACCTCTGATATATTACAATTGGTTCACTCAGGCATACCTGAGGTTCACATTAAGAGGGAGACTACTACACCACATACTCCTGAGCAGAATGGTGTGGTGGGAAGGAAGAACCGCACGATGATGGAAGTTGTCTGGGCCATGCTACATGATCAAAGACTTCTGATGTTTTCTACGGGTTGAAACTTCAATCATCGTCGTATATGTACAAAATTGATGCCCTCATCAAGCATTGGGTTCCAAGACTCCTAAAGAAAAGTTCACCGCAAGGTGAACAATATTTCGACTTTGAGGAGCTCTCAAGAAGCCAACACCAGGGAACCGAAAGAAAAGGATGATGAATCAATGCATAATGTAGAAGAACCCATGGATATGATAGATTCTCATCCACATGAGCCTTCCTCTTCTAGGAAGAGGCCTTCATGGCTTAGGGGGATACTTGATGATGCTAAAGGAAATGCTGCACCCTGAGGAAGCTTCCGTCAAAGTAAGAAACTTAATATGTATCAAGGATACCTGACCATCATGAGCACGATCATACAAAATGAGCCTTCGTCATTCTCAGATGCCATCAAGCATCAAGTATGGAAGGATACTATGACTGTAGAATATGAGTCTATTATGGGGAATGATGTCTGGGAAGTAGTTCCCAGGCCATGGACAAGACAATTGTTACTTCAAAATGGTTTTACAAGGTAAAGCATGCAGCAGATGGAAGCACGGAAAAGTATAAGGCTTGTTTTGTTGCTCGAAGTTTCTCCCAAAAGGAAGGTATAGACTATGATGAGATATTTGCACCTGTTGCCAGATATACGACCATCCTCTCGATCATAGCCCTTGCCGCTTCACAAGGATGGAACCTACATCAGAGGGATGTCAAGACTTCATTCTTGCATGGCTCGATCAAAGAAGTGGTCTACGTGGAGCAACCCGAAGGATTTGAGATTTATGATCGAAAATCTCATGTATGCAGGTTGAAGAAAGCTCTCTATGGGTTGAAGCAAGCACCCCGAGCATGGTATGAGAGGATCGATAGCTATTTGATGAAGCTGGGATTTACAAGGAGTGAAGCCGATCCTAACCTTTACTTTAAGGTTGAAGATGTCAAGCCTCTCATACTGGTGTTGTATGTGGATGACCTCTTACTACAGGTGCAGACCCTCTCATTCACAAATGTAAGAGGGAGCTCGCCTCTGAATTTGAAATGAAAGACCTAGGACTGATGCACTACTTCCTAGGACTTGAAGTATGGCAAAAGCCAAGGAAAACTTTCCTATCTCAAGTTAAATATGTGGTAAAGATATTGTAAAGATTTGGGATGATGGACTGCAAGCCTGTGACTACCTCGAGGATCTTAACTTTTAGAAGTTATATGGTAGTGATGTCGGACCAGATTTGGGAAATGCCTTTGAGTTTCATGAACTCATTCGCATTGATGTTCTTGGTGAACCTTCGTCTGAACATATTTTTTGCAGTTAGCATTGTGAGCTCATATTTGGTTGAGCCTCACTGGATTGATGCCAGGAATCTTCTGAGATGTCTTCAGGACATAATCTCTCATGGATTAAGATACATTGCCGGAGATGTGAGACTACTTCGATATATTGATGTTGATTGGGCAGGCAGTGTGGTGGACCGTAAGAGCACTTCCGGGTGTTGTTTCACCTTGGGATCTGCTTCGATATCCTGGATGAGTAGGAAGCAGAAGTCGGTGGCTTTGAGCACCGCCGAAGCAGGATATATTGTTGCTAGCATAACCTCGTGTGAGGTAGTCTGGTTGCGAAATCTCTTCAGTGAGTTGTTTGGATTTACATTGGAAACCACTGTGATTCTCTATTACAACCAGAGGTGGGATTCAATTATTGAGGAATCCTGTATTCGTCGATTGCTCCAGCAGATAAACATCATCTTGGATATGGTAAGTTGATGAGGAAGGAGGCTCCATCACATTAAGATGATGTACAGGTTGATACACCTTGTCAAAGCCCCGAGGAAAGATCTAATCTGTGATTTTCCCAAACGACTTGGAGTCGGTAAGAAACCCTTGTACAAGGATCCTGCATGTTGCATACATTGAGCTCTGGGAGCTCTGAGGGCTTGCGGTTATTACTGGAGCAACATACAACCACAGGGTGACTCAGCCTCCCCTGGTGGTGCACACTGGAACAAGATGATTCGCTCTCTTGTGGGAAAAGATGATTCGCTCTGTTTTTGGAACAGGATGATTCGCTCTCCTATGTAGCAGGATGATTAGTTCTCCTGTGAGGCCTGGATTGATGTGTTCTCCATGGCAATTGTAGCAGGATTGATGTGTTCTCCTGTGAGGCCTGGATTGATGTGTTCTCCATGGCAGCCTGGATTGATATGTTCTCCATGACAATTGTAGCAGGAATGATGTGTTCTCCTGTGAGGCCTGCATTGATGTGTTCTCCATGGCAATTGTAGTAGGATTGATGTGTTCTCCTGTGAGGACAGGATTGATTAGTTCTCCTGTCGAGGCATCCTACCCATGCAGTCTAGGACTCATGGGAAGTACCTCTCATCTGATCAATGAGCAGGGAAATGAAGTTAGGGACCATAGTAGTACCGATGGACGCATCGTTGTGACTACCGTACTCCCTACGCTAGGATGACCTCCATTGATCTGGGATCAACGATACTAGTCTGGGACTAGTGGTAGGAGTTGTACCATACTATGACGCTGACTTCGGGTCAGTTGAGACTGGTGTGGGATCAGTGGTACATACTCTGAGACTAACTTTGAGTCAGTGGAGGATGATATTGGTCTGGGACCATTAGAGTTGTACTTACTATGACGCTGACTTTGGGTTGGTTGAGACTGGTCTGGGACCAGTGGTACATACTCTGAGACTGACTTTGAGTCAGTATGATACATCCTCGATCATTTCTTCTTCTTCATAATTTGGACATAAGCAGAGTAGAACAGAACAATGCAAAAGCAGATTAGAACAGAATAATGCTAGAGCAGAGCAGAATCGAACAAAACAATACAGATTAGTGTAGGGCGGAACAAGACAAAGCAGATCAGGCAAAATAGAGCAGAGTAGGGCAAGGGTTAGGCTGTACAAGGCAGTGCATTTGATGGATGAATAGTAACGACCGATAGACAGATTGCAGATGAAGTTCTCCATGGTTGAGAGGGAGTGTTAAAATTGGAAACCAGGGAAAAAATTTATGTGGGTCATCCTATTCATGGCTAATAATATTTTTGTTAGATTCCTCTTGTCGAGAGGTGTAGGATTGATATAACGATCATCCAATTCCGATAAGTATTCATGGAGATATGAATTTATTTTGATTATGGAATTATTATCAAGCCGACCTACAACTCATGTAGGCTCAGAAGCCCAACAGTCGCATCTATTCACCCACCAACGTTGTGTATAAATATAAGAGGACTTTTCCTCATTTAGACTCACTCATCTCATCACATCTCTCTCTCTCTACTGCGCAGATATGAGTCTCTTCTCTAATGCGCTGAAATGGGTCTCTCTCTCTCACACAAGTGATGTCGGAAGTTGTTGAATTTGAAGCTGCAATTGCAGAAGTAAATATCGACTTATGTGGCCTAGAAGATCTCCTCATTTGAACTGTTCTATAGGTTCATCTGAACCTCCTTTGAGAGCCGCAACTTTTGGTGGTGGAATGAAATCAATCCGACGAATGGTTTGCAAGATATCGACTGCCCTAGTTTGAAGCTAGAAACTGCTGAAACTGAAGCTGCAACTGCAGAAGTAAAGATTGACTTGCATGGCCTAGAAGATCTCCTCATCTGAACTATGTTGTAGGTTCATCTGAACCTCCTCTAGAAGCTGAAACTTTTGGTGGTGGAATGAAGTCAATCCGACTGTCGGTTTGTGAGATATGGTCTGCCCTAGTTTGATAATGAAGCCGCTAATGTTGATGCTACTGATCTAGGTTTTGCTACTGCTGATATGAATCAGATTTATTGTACTAATTCTCTGTGCTGAATTATTGAAGATAAAAGAAGATTTGATCAAAGGGTTTCCCCACACATTGTGGGGTTTGTCCCTGGCTAGCCGCCACATCTTGCGTCTCTTGTCTTGGCTTGTTTTCTGTCGATCGTTTAATGTTCTATCTGCACTTTACTTTATGTACATGTGATTGCTAATCGGTGGAATATAATAAGAAAAAGAAGTAAACTGTTATAAGCATAGAACATACCATAACTTAACAATAACAATGACTCTCTTGATTTATGAAAAATAATATTTTTACCTGAAAAGACCTAAAAGCATGAAGAACATGTTTGACCTAATTAACTTTAGCATGAAACCCGTGCTTATAAAACAATAACTATTTTTCTCCTTTTTCTTTTTACATCAAATATAAAATATCAAGAGTACATGAGTGATTATGAAGAATGAACCTAATTACATTTTTCAATGCTCTCCCTATCTCCTTCCTCTCCTCTTCTCTTCCCTCCTCTCCTCTCTACCTCACTTTCTCTCAATCTCTCCCTTGTCACTCCCTCTTTCTCTCCACATTTATCTCTCTATGCCCTTGTTATTTCCTCCCTCTCTCTCCCCCCTCTATCCCTATCTCTCTCTCCCATCCAACTTTGTTACTATCCCCTTCTTATCTCTCTTAAATTTGATCACGTTTTATTTTTTTTAAGGAAGTATCTAAATTAAAAAAGTTGAATTGGTTGTAAAATATTAAACCTATATTTTGGATAAATCATGTCAAAGAAAATAAAATAATGAAAAACTTAAACAAATCATGCTCTATCTTTCCTCTATTATTGTTAGTCACTTTTCTTGCTCTCATCGCTTGGATCTTTAGTTAGGATGGATCTTTGTTGTTTCTTCATAATATCATTTATATTATATAAAGTTCACATCATTATACATAAAAGTATTCTCATTTTTAATTTATTAAAACTTTGATTTAATTTCTATAGAAATATTTTTAGTAGTTGAGGGTTTAGATATATCTCAAAACTGCTTATAACATTTTTCCTTTTAGATTCGATTGAAAAAATGTTATCAAATTAAATTAATATAAGATATTTCGATTGTGAAATAACTTATGGTTTTTGGGCATGTGGTACTAATAATTCATGGTATTGTCCCATGGTATTATACAAATCATATTTGCAAATTAATAATATCTATTTTCAAGTGGGGGCCAATATTCATAGTTAAGAATCTTGTCATATTGTTATAAAAGAATTTGAATACGAAATAAGTTATGATTTTTTGGCATGTAGTAATGAAAAGCCATTGTATTGGTCCATGGTATTGTAACAAAATGTATTCACATGTTCATAATATGAATGGAAAAGTGGGGGTTAATATCTATAGTTAAGGATCTCGTGATAAGCCATGGTATTGGCCCATGCTATTATCAGAAATATTATTTACAAGTTAATAATATATCTGGTAAAGTGAGGATGAATATCCATGGTTAAGAAACTTTTCGTGTTGTTAATAAATATTTTGATTGTGAAATAATTCATGTCTTTCAGGGTATGTTGTATTGGTAAGTCGTGGTATTGGCCCATGATATTGTAACAAGGCCTATTTACAAGTTAATAATATGAACTGTAATATGGGGGTCAATCTCCATGGTTGAATTTTTTGTCATATTGCTATAAAATATTTTGGTTGTGAAATAAGTTATTGTTTTTTGGAATGGGGTATTTACAAGTCATGGTGTTGGCCTATGGAATTGTAACTAATCCTATTCACAAGTTAAATTAATTGTAAGATACTTTTCCTTTTTTCCAACATTATTTTTCTTTGATTTCGTTAAAATTTAGTGGGGATTTTTTGGAATGATAATTTTGAGCTCTTTATCTACACATTTAAGTGTCTCACATTTTTGAAAATGTTGTTGTGAGGCGGTTTTATGATATGAAACTGTAGCAAGTATCAACTACTTTTGTAGTACTTGTTTGTCACATGATATAAATTATCTATAACAAATTGAATTTTATTATTTTTATTAATTTAACCTTTTATTATTAATTGAGAAAACATTTTAATGTTGAAATTTATCATTTTAACTTTTTATTATTAATTGAAGCAATATTTAAATGTTTAAACTCATTTCCAATATCACTTTTATTTTTTTATTAAATTTTAATAAAACCAACATTTAAAATTATTTACATACTTGCACTACACTTTACACGTGCACATATACTTTAACTTTTAGAGCCGCCTTTTAACAAAATAAATTGCAGTTACATAAATAATTCAAAAATATTTAAAAATTCAAAAAATACTATATTTGAAAATTAATTTATTAAAATAAACATTAGAAAAAATTAACTATTGTGATCAGACTTGCAGAGCTGCCTCTCAACAAAATAAATTACAATTACATAAATTGCTGAGAAATTACAATTACATAAATAATTCAAAAATATTTAAAAATTCAAAAAATATTATATTTTTAAATTAATTTATTAAAATAAACATTAGAAAAAATTAACATTGTGATCATATATTACCATTATATATATAAATAAATAAAACAAGTACCAGGAACTTTCCTCACTTGATATTTTATTAGCTTTTTATAAGTTTCAATAATACGAGGATTAATTTTTTTTCCTAGGATTTAAGGTTTATATATATATAATATTTATAATTTAAAGTTAAATTTAATTTAACTGTATAATTTGAAATACGAAGAACATAAATCAATATAATTACTTTATTTCCATTTTTCATTTAACTTTTGAAATAGTTTTACAATTTACAAATTTATTTTACTGTTTAAAAATTCATACAATAAAAATAGTATATTCTTTTAAGACATTTTGTGGAGTAACGATTATTGGTTTGAAAACAATTCTGGCGAAAGATGATAACAAAACGTTAAGGGAAAGAGATGTCTGGAATTGGATTGTACTAGAACAAAAGATCAATAAAAGATAAGTGTTTCTGAAATATTATGCATCTGCTCATAAATCTATGTGGTTATTCTTCTATTATGATTTATGTATCTCTTTAAGGTTTACGTTTACGGGTTTGTCTATTTATGTTGAATGGTAAAGAAAAACATTGGGCCCACTTAATTTAACTCAAGATCTATAATACTAATAAGTACTATAGAGTGTAAAGAGCAATCATGCTTGTCATCCAAACCACACAAAGGTAGTTGCATAGCAGTTGTGCGAAAGTAGACTAGAACGAAGGACTAGTTCGCAAACTGTCTAGACTTGATCAAGACATCCCTAGGGTGTGGAAACCTGGTTCAAGTTGAATCTATTTTTACTATATAATTTGAAATATTACGAACATAAATCAATATAATTCTCGATTTCCATATTTTTCATTTATTTATAATATTTATAATTTCAAATTGAATTTAATTTTACTGTATAATTTGAAATATTACTAACATAGATCAATATAATCACTTGATTTCCATTTTTTCATTTATCTCTGAAACTAGTTTTAAAATTTACAAATTTATTTAAAACATTCTATAATGTAAAGATTATTGGTTTGGAAAAAATTTTGGTGTCTAGAATAAAACCATTTAGACATAATATCTATTTAACCTCCTTATCATTAAAATAAAATATTCGAAAAATAAAATTAAAAAATTAATTCAAGTAAACAATAACTCTTTTTTGGGCGCACAGGTTCCTTTCAAGTTAGATTTTATTTAAATAAAACACCTTGTATTTTTTTAATCACAATATAATAATATAATATGAATATAAATTCGATCTTTAAGTGGTTTTAACAGCACGTAAATATTAAGAACTATGCGCTTGTTTCAATTACATCCGACTACTCAATTACATATCGTAGTTTCATTTGGTACAAAAGTTAAAATTATATCAACAGTATAGATAATAGCTAAGTAGCCCCAAAAACAACGAAGAAAATCAACCAGTATTATTGTTTGAAATTATAACATACATCCAAAATATCAAGCATTAATGTTTCAGTGATTAGTGCGAGATTTGTGGTTTGAGCTTCTTTGGAGCATTTGTGAGTTAGAAAGCAATTTCTTCAGGTGGATAAGGAAGGGTGAAACTTATGCACTCACGAGTGATTGGATCCATTTTTTTGAGGCAGAGACAACAGCAATACAATGACGTTGTCAGATTTTGATGGGACGAGTTCCATGGCAGATTCTGTATCACAACCAGGCACCACTCAGAGATATCGTGAATTCGTCTTTAA
The DNA here is from genome assembly GCA_031772625.1 of Pinus tabuliformis. Lineage (NCBI taxonomy): Eukaryota > Viridiplantae > Streptophyta > Pinopsida > Pinales > Pinaceae > Pinus > Pinus tabuliformis. Next base: position 1,240,863,384 of record CM062818.1, read on the forward strand.
AGTCACCCAACGCTGCTGGAACAATGAATAATAGCTTCATAGTATTACTAGTGTTTTATTAAGTTGCAGGTAAAACAACTAATATTTTTATTTATTTTCTAGGTTTAGGATTTTTCTCTTTGATGGGACGAGTTTCATGGCCGATTCTGTATCACATGCAGGCACCACTCAGATATCGTGAATCCGTCTTTAAAGTCACCCAATGCCGTTGGAAGCTCCAATGAATAATGTGCCTATCAACACAAAGTCAATAATTATCTGAAACTATTATTCATTGAAGCTTCTAGCGGCATAGGGTGACTTTAAAGATGCATTCACAATATATGAATCGGTGCCTGCATGTGATACAGAATCGGCCATGAAACTCGTTCCATCAAAGAGAAAAATCCTAAACCTAGAAAATAAATAAAAATATTAGTTGTTTTACCTGCAACTTAATAAAACACTAGTAATACTATGAAGCTATTATTCATTGTTCCAGTAGCGTTGGGTGACTTTAAAGACGGATTCACGATATCTCTGAGTGGTGCCTGATTGTGATACAGAATCTGCCATGGAACTCGTCCCATCAAAATCTGACAACGTCATTGTATCGCTGTTGTCTCTGCCTCAAAAAATCCCAAACTTAGTAAATAAATAAAAATCCCAAACTTAGTAAATAAATAAATATACAAGTTGTTTTACCTGCAACTTAATAAAACAAAAGTAAGACTGAAACTATTATTCATTGGAGATTCCAGCGGCATTGGGTGACTTTAATAACGGATTCACGATATCTGAGTGGTGCCGGCATGTGATACAGAGTCGGTCATGGAGCTCATCCCACCAAAATTTGATAACGTCATTTTATCGGAGTTGTCTCTGGCTCTAAAAATCTATCCAACCACTAGTGAGTGCATAAGTTTCACAATTTCTTAAAATCACAACTCTCACTATAATCGTTAGAAATCATATATAACATTAAATTCAATCAAATATCTTGAAATCATATTTTTCGTTCAGAAGAAACCTCAAACTCAAAAATGCCTAACGGTCAAAATAAGAAATCAAATACAGAATGACCATGACAGTGGCTCATATGAGAGAGATGAGCATGTACCAGGAACACTAAAAGCTCACTAATTTACCTTTGCACAAAGTTGTTAATACACTGACAGAGTGCATATATAGTAAGTGACAATGAATGCACATAAAAGGATCTACTTTACCAATAAAAAGCCGTTGTAAAGGCTTCTCTTCGGTGCTCCTTTCCTGCGATGTCTTTTACTCTGCATTTCTTTAAAAGAAAGACAAACATAGTGGGAATCAGTAACAACCCACAACCATAAATACTAACAGATTAGGAATCACTACTTTTGAGTTAACAATAAGCGAATTGGGTGGTAGGCGGCGCTCTGGGTCACTGTGTTGAAGCTCACAAGCTCTCTCATCCACTGATTCGGCGTCGCCACTCACACCGCTCTCCCCTCTCCCTATGGGGGAGCGCTTTAGTGGGAGGTCGCACTCTGGGGCACTGTGTTGAAGCTCACAAGCTCTCTCATTCCTCTTACGAACCATTGACTTGGTGTCGCCACTGACACGGCTCTCCCCTCTCCCTATGGTGGAGCGCCTGCGCTTTGCGCCCCAGCAGATGAGGATACCGGCAACCTCAGTTTCATTCTCTACCTCTACCTCTACTTCTAATGCTATGGGGATATTTAGCTTAATATCCCCCTAGCATTTGTCAAAGATAATTGAAAAATACTTCATATATTTATACAAAATACAGGATAAAACAGAGGTAGAGGTAGAGAATGAAACTGAGGTTGTCGGTATCCTCATCTGCTGGGGCGCAAAGCACAGGCGCTCCACCATAGGGAGAGGGGAGAGCCGTGTCAGTGGCGACGCCGAGTCAATGGTTCGTAAGAGGAATGAGAGAGCTTGTGAGCTTCAACACAGTGCCCCAAAGTGCGGCCTCCCACCCAAGCGCTCCTCCATAGGGAGAGGGGAGAGCGGTGTGAGTGGCGACGCCGAATCAATGGATGAGAGAGCTTGTGAGTTTCAACACAGTGACCCAGAGCGTCGCCTACCACCCAATTCCCTTCTTGGCAACTCAAAAGTTAGTGATTCCTAATCTGTTAGTATTTATGGTTGTGGGTTGTTTTGATTTTGTATTTATGGTTGTGGGTTGTTACTGATTCCCACTATGTTTGTCTTTATTTTAATGAAATGCAGAGTAAAAGACATCGCAGGAAAGGAGCACCGAAGAGAAGCCTTTACAACGGCTTTTTATTGGTAAAGTAGATCCTTTTATGTGCATTCATTGTCACTTACTATACATGCTCATCTCTCTCATATGAGCCTCATGGTCATTATGTATATGTATTTTAACGGTCAAACATAAAATACGAAATGGTACAAATCCTCAAATGTAGTCGATAAAACAACTCAAGACCTTAAATTTTGACATCAAATACAAAATACCAAATGCAATGTCAGAAATGATCCAAATCCTCAAAACGTTAAATTTTAATGGAAGCAACGTAAATTCTTCCTAAATAAAGCTTAAATTTCCTAGTTCAAAATTACTAGAATTCAAACTTGACCGAAAGTAACTTTTCAAATTTAAGAGAATTTAATGTCAACAGCGAGCTCATTAAACAGCCTAAAACTTCAACAGACATTTACAGTGAAACTCAATTTCTCCCTCTGTTCGAACAACATCAATCCTGTGTCGCATTGCTTGGAATATTATTCGACATTATGGATCTTCCGAAAGAAAACCGGACAAACTGTTGTAAAAGGAAAATATTATCAAGGAAAGTGCCCTCTACGTTATTTTGTCAAACAAAACAATAATGAATGCCATATCCCTCAAAAATTCATTGTAGAAAGCCAATAAAATATTCATCCATACAAGGTTTCTCATATTGCAACTAAATTTGCGCCACCCACCCACATTTTTCTTCATGCATTTCATTTGGCTTATCCAATGTGATAGGACCCACATAAATATCAAACTGAAATGAGAAGAAATGTTCTAAGAGAAGACATCTTTCCTAGATTTTGGTGATTTAACCTCATATTACACTAATAAAAACAAGTTTGAAGATATCCAGTGAAGATTTGTCTCCCTCTCCAAAAGCTAGTGTATTTTATTCTAGGCATAAACGAGATGTCATAACCAGAAATTGAAATAACCCCAATTTTAATAAATATGGAATTTGCGTCGCAAGTCCCCCAAAACACACGATTCAAATGAGCAACATCCAAAAGCAGTCTCATTGTTTACTATGACTCATCAAATCAATAACTACAATTCCATAAAAACAACCTTTCCCAAATCATTTCGTTGTCTAGTTTGCTTAAAAAGATTTAACTGTATAACAAAATACAAAGCATGAATTATAGTTAGATATGCTTAACTAAATATGATCTTTCCAAATCTTTCATTTATTAAGTGTACCTTTGCACCTTTACCGACAATGACTAGTTAACACCCATTATTAATACAGTTGAAGCGAATTTTGTGTATACAGTTCTTGTATTAGCAGCGAATTTTGTGTGAAGTATACAGTTCTAACCAAGAATTTCAATGTATGAAACATTCAAAGTAAAGTTAATAGACAAGTGTATATCTATTGTACAGGTAGATTAACATTCTTAAATAAACTGTGTCACTCATCTTACAAATTATTCTAATCTACGTCAAAGTGACAGTAGAAAGGAAAAAGTATTCTCATCTACGTCAAAGTGACAGTAGAAAAGAAAAAGTTATCAATATTTCAAGATGTTATGCAGACATCAGACATCAAGCCGAAGCCGTGGTGCAGACACTGGTTTCCAATCCAAACTGCGTGATTCTCATGTTAACATCCTCTAATGCCTTGGTTCTCTTTTTTACCATGAACTCTATGCGGTGGATCTAAGAAACTCGTTTGAACGTAGCAACAATGTACTCTAATATATCCACAAGTCGAAGACCATAAGATATTGGGCCTTTAATAATAATTATATCTGATCCACAAAAGACACTTTTCAAGAGCCAAAGAATTATGTTGAGCCTATTGTTATGATTCATGTACTTGCCCATCGTACATCATCTCAACCTTCAATTTCACTTGATATGCATAGAATTATAACATCAACCAACACATCCAATAAATGTCTTAAGAAACCTGACAATAAAGTTATGGTTTTATTGGAAAGGCTTAGGAGACAAAGCATGAATTCACACATAAAACACAAGTTGCTTCTTTTCTATTGATCACACAAAACATGATGCTTACAATGAACCCCATGAAGGGTATTTATCCTTTTCCAACTAGCTACTTGCCTTGACATGTAACCACATGCAACCACACAATAAAAGTCATATATCACTCCACTTGCACAAATACTCAAATAGTCAATCACTCAATTAACTGACTCTCTATGTTTACCCAACTCAAGAATAATTATCTTATTTTAACAATGACTCTCTATGTTTACCCAACTCAAGAATAATTATCTTATTTTAACAAGTCCTCTCTGGAGCCCATTGCCAGAATAGAAAACCTGTGATTCAGATTTTTACTATTTATATATATTGCATTTAGTTTAGTAAGCTTAAAGAGGGTAGTGGAAATCCCCCTTCTTCTAAGATTCTTTGAATAAAAGTGACTTTGAATAGTGGACGTTGCCACTACCCTGGTTAAGTTTAATGAACCGGTTGCAATAGAATAGATACCTGTAGTGAAGATCTCAATCACGGGATTGCTAAGAAGGGCCTTCATCAACGGTCATGACATCATCCACGGTCATAACTGATTGTCATTTGTTTTTGGGCATCACTGGGATGTGACTGATTGTCATTTGTTTTTCGGCATCAGTGGGATGTGTTGGATAATGTTGTAATTCTATGAATAGCCATAGCCAGAGAAATTGAGGGTTGGAATGATGCCTTTGCTATTTCAGAGGGGCAAGTACACGAAGCAGAACAACATGCGGGACATAATTCTTTGGCACTTGGAAAGGATCTTTTGCTGATGAAAGATATAATTATTGATAAATTCCCAGTAGCTTCTGGTCTTCAAATTGTGGATATATTAGAGTACATTGTAGCCATGTTTAAAAGTTTTTCTAAGAAAGAAAATTGCGCTTAGAGATCATGGTAAAAAAAAAAAGGAAATCGTGCCATGTTCACTTGAGAATCGCTCAGCTTCCATTGGAAATCAGTGTCACCTTGTTCAAAAGTGGAAGACCAAAACTTGACGTTGAAGTTACTCATAACATCTTGAAATATTGATAACTTTTTCCTTTGTATGATGAGAAAAAGTTGTATGATGAGTGACACAATTTACTTAATAAAGTTAAACTACAGGTACAATAGATATACACTTTCCTGTTACCTTGAATATCAAAGTCAATCTGTTCCTAACTTGCTTTAGTTTGGGTAAAATTGTCTGATTGTTAATATAAAATTTCTAATTGCACAGGGTTCTATTCTTATTTTTCAGTGTTATCTTAAAGTTTTCTTAGATATTCTACAACCGGTACATATCAGTGTTCCCTACAAATTCAAAATTGCTGAGGCGAAAAGCATAGTGTATGCTTTCTATATTCACCAAAATGTTTATCTTGGCCGGAGAATGTGAGGCAGAAAAATTGCAAATCAGAGAATGTAAATAGGGATTATCGCTCATAACTCGTAAGTACAGAATAGCCAAAATTAGTAATAATCCAGGATCGCGTTCAATACGTGGATAACCCTCGCGGGCCAAAATAGAGAATTCCACCAGAAGCCTGGTGGGCCAGAAAATTCAGAGGAACTTCTAGTCAAACGCTACACAAAGCGAAATGAACTGAGCGAACCAGAACTGGAATAGAGGTACTGAAGTGGCAGCCAAAATCCTGGCCGTAAAGATGGAGGGCGATGTATTGATTAATCAGTGTTATGTCTAATACGTATCCCATTCAATACTGATCACTGTAGTAGATAGAGCCCATTCAGAATTAGCCCAAATTAATACAGTTATACCTAGGAATTTCAATTTCTGAAAAACCTGACCTAACATAAACAATAAAAGCTTTGGAATCTGAAATAACCAATTCAAAAAATCCTTCAAGAGAGTAATAAATAATATTAAACAGCGTTGGTGGTGTTCCTCGCGACCTCACCCATTGTATGCGACATCTCTCATGATGAGATGCAAAAGTGACAGAGGGAGCGATCTTTTGATCTCACTTGTAACAATTAATGATCCTCTTATATCAAGTTTCATCTCCGCCCCTTATATTTTGCTATAAAACAAAATCTATCAACCAAAAAAATGAAGAAAAGATCAACCAGCAAAACGAGCTACACGTTTTTGCTACGACCAAAAAAACAGTAAAAGCAAACCGACTGTAAAAACCAACTAACATGTTTAGCAATGAAAGTACAGAGGAAGCTGATACAAGCCAAACGAAAAAGAAACCAACGCAATTTAGAGAAGATGAAACGAATGAGATGAATCTAGCGTAATGTTGGCTTTATATCATTTCCATGTGAAACGGCCGTAAACATTCTAACGTTTACTTTCTATATATCATTTCCATTTGAAACGGTTTTAAACATTGTAACGTTTAATTTCCATGTATCATTTCCATTTGAAACGGTTTTAAACATTGTAACGTTTAATTTCCATATATCATTTCCATTTGAAACGGTCATAAGCATTCTAATATTTACTTTCTTATTATCAAATCCATTAAACCGGAATTTTAAATCGGTTAGAGAATCCCCTTTTACATTAAATCGGATTGGGAGGTTTGTTGGTTTTGTTTTTTTTATCATCAAATATGAAATTTAAATTTACATTTACATCTTCTTTCATCTTTATCTTTACATTGAGATCTGTTTTATTCTAGAAATTAACCCAAAAAAATAGAGCATAATTTTGTTATATATTATTAATTTTGTTTATTATTTATTGTTATAACATTATATTTTATTATAAAAATTAGATAGATCATTCATATTTATATTTTGCAAAAAAATGTTATCAATTAACTTAATTTAAATAATTGAAAAAATTACAAATTATATTTTTAACAATTAATAAATATATTATTATTTAAATTATTACTCAAACTTCTTTTTATAAACAATTTAACTTTTAGTTACTTGACATAAAAATAAAATGCAGAAAAGTTACATGGATTGTTAGAGGTATAGTCTAAGTGCCATTCTCTCAGTAAATAGATATCATGGTTTTAGAAAAATAAGTTATTACTAAAGTTAATGTCTTTCTTTAATCTTTTAAAATTTAAATCATAATGTTTTCAGCATTTTTTCATTAAATTTTGTAGAATCTGATTTTGGAGATTTATAGATCATTTTCATTTGAGTTTTCAAATCTAAAAGGAGATATACCTTTAAGAACAAATGTTTAAGAGCATAAGAGTGGTAAGGTCCATACGCATATGTGTTGCAAGATAAGAAGTGGAAAAGGTGAGGTATAGAAATCCTAGGAAAAGAAAAAGATTCCGAGAAATTAACTCAAAAAAAGGAAAATAAGAATAATTGATTTTAATAGTAATATTAATAATTATTTGTATACTTGTTATGAATAATATATAAATACAATAGAGATGATAGGAGTACTCATAATAAAATTAGATAATTAATATAAAATAATAAATGAGTAGAATAATTAGGTGATTAATAGTATTAACATATTAGATATAATAATAATAGTAATAAAAGGAAATAAAAAACAAAATAATAATGTGTAATATGAGTGATAACGTTTTGGATGGTGAGTCCATCCAATATCACGGACCACAGACTCACCATTTTTTGGATGGTGACTCCATCCATCATCAGGGACCACAGAGTCACCATGTCCATCCATCATGAAGGACCATAGAGTCACCATGCGAAACGTTGGAAACCTTGGACAGATCAACTGTGAATGTCTCCAATATAACTAATAAAATGACTTAAAATCATATTATCATAATTATAAACTTAGAAAATGTACAAAAGACATAATGTAATTAGAGATATAAACTCTAGTGCACATTCAAATTTACACATTAATTTTTTTTTGGCTTATATTTAATCTAGTAATAACATGTTATCATTATTAAGGTGAAGTGAACTTTCCTCTTAAACAAGCGTTCGGAAGTTCCGACTTCATATAGAGTTAGTTTTCCCCTCTAAATGTTTCTAAATGGTTTCCATAAGTAAAATGGTATAGAGACATTCTTGGATGAAGATTCATTCTCTTTTAATTTTTGAGAAACAATAATTCTCTCTATCTAAAATAGGATGAGATTTCACTATGGGTTCCACAACATTTAAACAATTTTTGAGTCTCTATAATATCCCATCGCAATGTGGTATGGCTTCCCCTTGAGAATAAAATAATGTGTTTGGGGATTATTAAGACATTTCATCATTTCCACCTAGCCCTACTAAAACTCAAGATATGTTTAATGTGAATCATGCTTATAACTCATATTAAACTCGATCCCTCACATCATATGACATATGGACGTCTCTGTTATAGCTCACAACCTCCACTATATGTTTTAGACCCTTTTTCTTGAGTCACTAATGGTGAACATAGTGTGTGGGTTAACTTTCTACATGTCAAGTATAGAAACATGGTTAGCCATCCATGTAACAAAGCCACAATATGATGTCTCAGATTTGACAAGGTAATTGAATGGTGTTTTTTAAGCACTACAGCAAATTGGTGAGATTGACTACAATCCCATACTTGTCATTTGACATTGCTTGATTTTTGCAGACGAATATTTCCATATCGGTAGACTAGTGTTTCAGCAATACACTTATTTGATTATTCATGTCACCTTATTTTTACAAGGTGCATGACTTTCAATTCACCCTATGAAATTAGCTCAGGCTGCAATGGTAAGTAAAGATTAGTCAAATGATATTAGATTAATTTATGTTGCTAAGGATTTTATAAGTTTTATATTTTTCTTATTTTGTTATCATACGTGAGGAAAGTAATTTCAAGTAATGAGTTTTTCCAATGAGACATTCAAAAAAAATTATCTAGCTAACATTTGATTCGGTATTACAGGTGTCTGAGATGACATAACAAAAATAACATGTTATCCATTACTATCACAGGTTGCTTTAACTTTTGGTTTCTGAACATAAGTTTACTTTAATTATGGTTGAAAGGTCTCGAAACTTTAAATTTCAAAAATAATATTGTAATAAATATTTTAGACAATTTTATTTTATTAATAATAAATAAATAGACACAATTGGATGAGCGATGTTTATGAGTATGGATTTTGATTTTATATGAGGTGGCTCTGCTTGACTGATGACAAGATATGAATGGAAAATACAGAGTCGAGGAATTTTTATTCTCTAAAAATAAATTTGAAAGGTGGATAAACAACATATCTTCAGGGGGCATGTATCACAAAAGGGATATGGCCTCATGGTGGAACAAGTCGTAGGAAATAAATAGTTGTTAGCGGGATATTTTCCACATGTTATGAGGCTATGAAGGATCAACAATGAATTTATAAGTACCCGAGGAAGAGAGAGGAGTCTCATGTTGTGAGAGAATAAGTGAAAGGTTGAGCTTGATCTCTGAATACCACCATCTCATACTTGAAAGTGAAAATCCACAGAGCTAAAATAGGCGTGAGGAACTCATCTCTATAAAATCACAACCCAAGGCTTAGGGGTGTGTTGGTAAAGAGTTTTGTCTTATTCATCTGCTACAGATAGGTGGAACATCCCCCATAAATTTGTATCATCCATATGGTTCTTGGTTCATCCCATCCTTAATGCATGTGTTCAAGTAGTGATTTCAATTCATCACTATTGATGTTACATATAAGATATATTAAATCATGCAGAAGTTTATAAAATAAGGTTGCTTAGAATGCTAGTGCCTTTTTAAGAAAATTGACAAAAATGAATATCTTGTAGGCTTTACTACCAATCATTATAACCTTTAACAGAAGGTTATTATCCCACCCAAGAATGTCATATCAATCTTATTGTCTACACATTTTCAAGGTTAAAAAGAAATATGGATAATGTATAAAGCTAAATGGTTGTTCACTAGATTGATGGGCATTTGAATGATTGATGGGTAGGGTTAAAAAAAATATACACTATAAAAAGAAATTAGATTTATGTCTTGCATATTAGGAAATACCAAGATAGTCCCAAAGGGGAGCCACTTGAATTTCGATAAACTTCTAAATCTTCCTTCATTGCTTGTCCAGAAAGAATATGCTAGGCCCAGAATATTACATATGGAAGGATTACACATCCTCCTAGACTTAACACAAATGTGATGTATTATATTAAATTATAGATATAAATGACAAACGTATTGAGAAGAATATATGCCAAAACTATAGCATAGCGATAAACTCAATGTTGTTTATTGAATATCATTAAACAAGGGAACTAATGGTAATAACATTTATGAATGGAAGCTAAGCATCAATGTAAAACCTATGATGTTTCCTACAAGAACCTATTTAGACCATGCAAACTCTAAGAATCAGAATAAATCCTTGAGCACACCAAGTAAAGGGCAAGTTACAACCTAGAAGCATGAGATTCTTAGGAAAGGTGGGATGTCCTATGAGGTATGTTGTGCTGATAACTAAGAAAATTGGATACAAGGATAAACCTAGCATGTAACTATTCACTCCAAAAGCAAAAAAAAAAACACTTTTTATGCATTCCTAGAGTTTTAGCCACAATGGAAAAGTAAAACCACATTCCTAATGTGAGAAAAACATGGTCATGGCTCCTTAAATACAACCCTAAATTTATTGTTATTATCAATATGTAGCGGGGGCGGGTGAGGGGCCAAAACTCAAATAAGATCCCAAACTCAAAAGTGTGAAGAATAATAAACAATGCATACACTTTATATTAGAATTTATACACATTTAGAGCACTGTAAAAGAAATCAATATTATATAATGGAATAATGATAGGGCTATCGTATGATACCCTTACCCTCTCCATTGCTAAATGGAATCACAAAAGAACCCATTAGTAAATAACCATAAAACAATATTAAACTAAATGATGTCTTTCCATTTCTCCAAGGGAACGGATAAGTAATATTATAAGTATGAAGAACGGGATCCTAGTGTGTTAACCCTCTTTGACGTATTTCATTACAAAAAAATGTCTTACGGAGACCCAATAACCATATAAACTAGAGATAGCTGAAAATGAGTCCATTCACAATAAGTGAAAATAGAAGCCATGCAAGGAGATGGTTGAAAAACAAAGCAAGGGAAGGAAGTTATCATTATCTCATCATCATACTAAGGGAAATTATTTGGGAAGTACATCCATGGGACGACATACATCCCCTCCTTAGTTTATATCTTACCATTATCAGAAACTCACCTCCAAATAACAAACCTCCTGCCCAAACCATGCCAAGAAGAATTTAGTGTCTTATAAAAATGAAAAGAAAGTGAAAAACAAAAATAAATAGCAAAAAAAAGTAGTTATTACACACCTTGCTTCGAATTCCTTTCAAATCCTCTACATAGTGTAGGAAAGATAAAGTTAATCCAATTTTACATTTCATAGAAAGAATAAAACTTGATGTGGGTAATCTCGGCTGATTGCAATCTGAGATTTGGGATGCATAAGAGGGAAGGGGGAAAGTTAAAAATAAAATGAAGAAAATGGATTGTAGGAAATTAGTAACGGAATGAAGGAAAACAATTCACAGAGTCAAAAAAAAATTGGGACAATAGTAATGAAAACTCTAGAACCATAACTCTGAAAGGATATGTTCAAAACATAATTTCAAAATGTGCTTACTGAGGAAGCCAATCCATTTTCCACATTTCAATTACCTGTTAAGCTTCAGATCACCTTTGTTCAAAATGAAAAAAAAAGGTTTCTATTAAGCCCATAGAAAACATTGCATTTGGGACAAGAAGGGGAATCAACATTAGTCAATTATTTAAGAGCCGAAATACCATTTGAGCACATGAACATAGTGATAAGTAAGCATAAATTAAACCCAAGTGTCATGCGAGACACTACACTGAACATATATCCCCCTGGTATAACATAAAACCTTGTTGAAATAAATTGAGGGAAGGGGAAAACCATATGAGGGTGGGGTTAGCATATAATCTTCCCCATTGTGCCTCAATGAGTCAACAAATAACATGGTAGAGTGAATTTTTTTATCAAAATTTATAAGGTAACAAAAGTCAACCTATAGTCAATAATAAACTTAGATAAGGACAACTCATAAGCTAAGTTATATCTTGTGTTAAAACCAAAAATAAATAAATTAGGAGAGCTATTAAGAGAGGTATCAAAAATGGTATCAAACAGCTAGTTTACAACACTTGGACCTACATGGGCGTAAAATAAAAATATAATAACTAATAAGTTTTATTACAACTCTTACATGTTAAATGGTTGAGGAGGGAGAAGGAGAGGCTTTGTATTGAAGCCGTGAAGGGAGTGAACATCATTGAGGTAAAGAATCATGAAAAGGGATATCTATTGAAATACTAATATCTAGGAATAGAGATATCCAAGATATGTAGTAATTCCTTTAAGAAACTATTAAAGGGATGAAAACTAGAAATAGATAAGCATAGAATAGATAACAAACAGCTATTGAGGAGGTAGGTAGAGTAATATAAAGTGTAAGAAGAGCAATAGAGGATGAATTCAACAATGTTAAAAAGGTCTAATGATAGAAAAACAATGAGAAATAATGGGTAGAACTATGATATTAAGGAAAGGATTCCAAAGGAACGAAAGGAAGATTTAAAAGTAAATGATCCACCAAATCTAGGAAATGAATTATTAAATTAAACTAAGATAAAAAAATGTGACCACTAAATCATTAGACAATAGTGAACAAAATGAACAAACACTTCGAGAAAAAAGAACAATGTAGAAGAAATATAAGGGGAATTTAAGAAATTGATGCCATCGATTTTTGAAAGAGATTGAAAAGAGAAAAAATGCATGGTTGATTAATATAGGAAAATATTTTTATCTTTGTCAATATTATAACAACCCAAAAGCTAGGTTTACTACATACCAATTAAATGGTGAATCCAATATTTGGTGGGAGAATACAAAAATTTCTAATGTAATTAATAAAAAGGAAACAACATGGAAACATTTTAAGGAGGTATCTGAGAAAAAATATTTACGTCAAAGATACATTGATAATAGAGCCAAGGAGTTTCATGATTTGAAACTGGGAAGTATGAATACAGATGTCGCCACCACCAAATTTTTAAGGTTGTTTATGTATGTACCCTACCTTTGGGGAACAAATGAAAAGGTGAACAGATAAATCTAATTCTTACCCTCCTTATAATAGAATCAAATTGAATTTTACAACCAAAAAAGAATGGATAAAGTTATGAGAAAATAAAATTTGTGTTATTAACAATTTAGTCACAAGACAGAACAATGCAAGCCATGGTCTACTAATAAAAAGGAGATGTCACATTTCATAGGAAAGGGATTCTAATACCCATAATTTATGATATGGATTTGATCATTATAATTTTTTTCTCCATCTCGATGCTTTTAGAATGAAAAAATTAGAAGAATCAACTCACGAGACCCTTTTTACTCGTAGGACCCAATTTGTCAAATTGGGGTATAAAAGATTATCAAAGAATTTTGAGGCATTAAATGACAATTTTTTAAGGTAAAATCTTTGTCTCCTTAGCATCACACATTGTTTTCCTATCGTAGACACAAATACCTTTCTAACTATGAATGAATTTCGTGAATCAGAGTTCGTATGGGAAAATTATGTGGCTCAGAATTCAACATTCCTATTTTCACCACAATAATTTGAGAGCATCCTATGTAATCCCATCTTATTCATGAAAAATGGACTAGCCACATTATTACAGTGAACTAGATCCTAGAAAAGTATATATTGTAACTCTCATTAATAGATGAGGTAGTCAAACCTAGCCACTAATAGGCTATTGGGTTGTAGTATAACCAGGTGACTCGGAAGAAAACGGGTTCCATTATTTAGAGTGCATTTGTTCCATGGATTCAAAAAATTAGCTAAGAGGCATAGGAGATAGAGAACACGGAGATGATTTGTGCACTATAGTAGCCCATCGACCACAAGCCATAATTCTTTGTACTCACAACCATTTTTTATTAGGGAAAGAGAATAGGGGAGACTCACCTTCCAACTAGGTTTTCCTTTCAACAAGGTTTCTTAGGTCTTATCTCGTGTCAAATATGTTCATGTGTCACATCCCCCTTTGTTAATATTTTTTTAAATCATCTGTCTCGATATAGTACTTTTCTTTCTCTTATGTTACATATTTTTTCTCACCTCTAATAGTTTATTTCCATCTAGAAAAAATTCTCATTAACATTATCATCTCAAATAAAAATGCAAGTTAATTTTATATTACAAACTACATATATGGTTCTTTATCTCTCCTTATCCCTTTCTCTCTCCTTCTCTCTCCCTTTCCTCCTCTCTCCCTCACTTTCTTTCCATCTTTCCCTTATCATTCCCTCTCTCTCTCCACCTTTCTCCCTCTACATCGTTCTCCTTCCCTCCCTCTCTCTCCCCCTCAAACACCATCTCTCTCACCTTCTCTCTTTTGAGTCTTCTCTTCCTTCCTCTCCCTCCCTCTCTCTCGCCCTCAAACTCCATCTCTCTCACCTTCTCACTTTTGAGTCTTCTCTTCCTTCCTCTCCCTCCCTTTCTCTCCCACACCCCTCTATCTCTCCCCCCATCACTTGCTCTCTCCCTCTTCCCTCCCGCTCTTTCATTATCTTAGTCCCTCTCTCCTTCTCACTCTCCCCTCATTTTTGGTGTCTCCCTCTCTTTCTCCTCCCCTTTTCTCCATTAGAAAATGAAAAGGCATAAAATATTTTCTTACTTTGATAACAACTTGTGATAATTTTTAATTATATTGTCTTCTTATGTCTTATTTTCATCAAGCAACTATCAAACCATAAAGAACATGAAGGTCGAAACAACAATAGAACATATTATGTAGGATCTCACCTAGGGAAAACACCTCTCCTAGGGGAAAACCACATTAAAATTCTCTTCTTCTTATAGAACCAAGGCAAAATGAGAGCTTCAAGAACTTTAGACCAAGACAAAGATTCGACCCAAGCACGAAGTCATCCTTCCAAGAAATAATTCTTCATATCAGCCTAAGTCAAAAAAGTCAATGAAACTCAAACTTCTATTTTGTTGGTCAAATCATATTTTGGGACCTTAATTGTAGGTTTTCAACTTAGTCTGTATCTTTTAACCTTACAATAGGTCAAAAAATCTTGCCCTTTTGCACGTGTGAGCAGTAATAGTTAA
This sequence comes from Pinus tabuliformis, assembly GCA_031772625.1. Classification (NCBI taxonomy): domain Eukaryota; kingdom Viridiplantae; phylum Streptophyta; class Pinopsida; order Pinales; family Pinaceae; genus Pinus; species Pinus tabuliformis. The sequence goes on from CM062818.1 coordinate 1,240,878,725, forward strand.
GAATTAGGTCTTCCTTCCTTCGCTAAGGACTCTTCTTCTCTTCTAGTCTCTTCACACTTCCTTTCTTATTGTTTCTATTATAGATTGAACTAAGTAATTGTCTTAAATGAAGACAAATTTCACTTCTATTTATAAATTTCCATGTGGTTGAATAGGCCTTCCTAGTATGAGTTTTTCAGGATAGGCCAACTTGGTCTTGGAGGACTCCTTTGACACTTTAAACACAAAAGTAAATATTCTCTTTTGATGTAAAATGGCCACTAGGATATTATATACATAACTGTTAAAATTGGCAACCAGGGAAAAAATTCATGTGGGTCATCTTATTCATGGCTAATAATATTTTCATTAGATTCCTCTCATCGAGAGGTGTAGGATTGATATAAAGATCATCCAATTCCGATAAGTATTCTTGGAGATATGAATTTATTTTGATTATGGAATTATTATCAAGCCGACCTATAACTCATGTAGGCTCAGAAGCCCAACAGTCGCATCTATTCACCCACCAACGTTGTGTATAAATATAAGAGGACTTTTCCTCATTTAGACTCACTCATCTCATCACATCTCTCTCTCTCTCTACTGTGCAGATATGAGTCTCTTCTCTACTGCGGTGAAATGGGTCTCTCTCTCTCACACAAGTGAAGCCGGAAGCTGTTGAATTTGAAGCTGCAACTGCAGAAGTAAATATTGACTCGCGTGGCCTAGAAGATCTCCTCATCTGAACTGCATTGTAGGTTCATCTGAACCTCCTTTGAAAGGCACAACTTTTGGTGCTGGAATGAATTCAATCCGACGAACGGTTTGCAAGATATCGACTGCCCTAGTTTGAAGCTGGAATCTGCTGAAACTGAAGCTGCAACTGCAGAAGTAAAGATTGACTTGCGTGGCCTAGAAGATCTCCTCATCTAAACTGTGTTGTAGGTTCATCTGAACCTCCTCTGGAATCCGAAACTTTTGGTGGTGGAATGAAGTCAATCCGACTGTCGGTTTGTGAGATATGGTCTGCCCTAGTTTGATAATGAAGCCGCTAATGCTGATGCTATTGATCTAGGGTTTGCTACTGTTGATATGAATCATATTTATTGTACTATTTCTCTCTACTGAATTATTGAAGATAAAAGAAGATTTTATCAAAGGGTTTCCCCACACATTGTGGGGTTTGTCCATGGCTAGCCGCCACATATTGTGTTTCTTGTCTTGGCTTGTTTTCTGTCGATCGTTTAATGTTCTATCTGCACTTTACTTTATGTACATGTGATTGCTAATCGGTGGAATATAATAAGAAAAATAAGTAAACTGTTATAAGCATAGAACATACCATAACTTAACATGGTATCAGAGATGAGGTGAAGACAAAGCCCGAGCAAGAGCATGAGCATTCATTGGCAAGGCTATCCTAAAAGAACTATGGGGTACTCAACACTCTTTCCTGCCGAAGACAAGCTCCGTGAGAAAGCTGATTATCACGGATGAAAGATGTCTATTGATCTAACCGTTGAAGATCAAGGAGTGTTGGACCATGTAAGAGGCAATATTGTTGAGCCTTCATCAAATGCATCTGTTGCTGCCTGGAACAAATGGAAAAATGGAGAAGTCAAAACAAAGAAGATCATCCGGGACTCTATCGACAAGCGCTTGGTGGCCTACATCTCTGATCTAGACACCTCCAAGGAAATCTACGACAGACTGGTCAGTTTATTTAAATTTAATGATGCAAATCAGGTTTTGTTTCTTAGAAATAAGCTGAGGGAAATCAAGAAGGGTAAAGATGAAAGTATGCAAGCATACTTCTTAAGAATCACCGAGATCCAGAATGATCTCCTATCTATTGGGGAAACTATTACTGACAGAGAAATGGCACTCACAACTCTTGAAGGATTACCATCTGAATGGTATGTGTTCAGGACTACTCTTCTGAACTATAATGTAATTCCTAGTTTCGAGGAATTAATGGCTAGATGCATTCAAGAAGAAACAAGGGAAGAAGTGTAAGAATGCCCATGCCTAAAGGTCCTCCTACTGCCTTTTATTTTCATGCAAAGAAAAGAAATAATTCCGGGACTAAATCAAAAGGAAAGGCTGGACCAAAGGCTAGAAGAAAATGATGATGTTACATTTGCGATAAAGCAAGTCACTATGCAAGGGAGTGCCCTGATAGAAAGGACTCACTCTAGGACGATGATCAAAGTCCCTCTGATAGCAATCAAAGGAATGAAAAATTCAACAGCAAAGGTAAGAGGAGAGCTAGGAATCAGGGAAGAGGACAAGCATTCAAGAAGGCCAGAAATTCCAGGATGTATTAAATGCACCTGACCTCAAAAGGAACCTAGTGTCCATCTTGGGAACGGAAGACAAAGGCTACAAGGTGACCTTCAACGATGGCAAGATATGTATATGGAAAAATAATGTTAAAGATGCCTTTACCCTTGGGTTTAGTGTTGATTCATTATATCAGGTCGATGGAAGTCTGCTAGGTGTCATGTCTTATGACACATCTCTTCAGTCTGAACTTTGGCATTAGAGGTATCCCCCCTTCATTATAAATCTATACTCGGTGTAAGACAAATGGTGATAGGGATGCCCGAATTCTGAATAGAGAATGAAGGTGTATGTCCAGGATGTGCTGAAGGAAAGCTCAAAAGGGGACCATTCCGCTCAAGCCAAAGCAAGACCTCTGATATATTACAATTGGTTGACTCAGGCATACCTGAGGTTCGCATTAAGAGGGAGACTACTACACCACATACTCCTGAGCAGAATGGTGTGGTGGGAAGGAAGAACCGCACGATGATGGAAGTTGTCTGGGCCATGCTACATGATCAAAGACTTCTGATGTTTTCTGCGGGTTGAAACTGCAATCACCGTCGTATATGTACAAAATTGATGCCCTCATCAAGCATTGGGTTCCAAGACTCCTAAAGAAAAGTTCACCGCAAGGTGAACAATATTTCGACTTTGAGGAGCTCTCAAGAAGCCAACACCAGGGAACCGAAAGCAAAGGATGATGAATCAATGCATAATGTAGAAGAACCCATGGATATGATAGATTCTCATCCACATGAGCCTTCCTCTTCTAGAAAGAGGCCTTCATGGCTTAGGGGGATACTTGATGATGCTAAAGGAAATGTTGCACCCTGAGGAAGCTTCCGTCAAAGTAAGAAACTTAATATGTATCAAGGATACCTTACCATCATGAGCACGATCATACAAAATGAGCCTTCGTCATTCTCAGATGCCATCAAGAATCAAGTATGGAAGGATACTATGACTGTAGAATATGAGTCTATTATGGGGAATGATGTCTGGGAAGTAGTTCCCAGACCATGGACAAGACAATTGTTACTTCAAAATGGTTTTACAAGGTAAAGCATGCAGCAGATGGAAGCACGGAAAAGTATAAGGCTTGTTTTGTTGCTCGAGGTTTCTCCCAAAGGAAGGTATAGACTATGATGAGATATTTGCACCTGTTGCCAGATATACGACCATCCGCTCGATCATAGCCCTTGCCGCTTCACAAGGATGGAACCTACATCAGATGGATGTCAAGACTGCATTCTTGCATGGCTCGATCAAAGAAGTGGTCTACGTGGAGCAACCCGAAGGATTTGAGATTTATGATCGAAAATCTCATGTATGCAGGTTGAAGAAAGCTCTCTATGGGTTGAAGCAAGCACCCCGAGCATGGTATGAGAGGATCGATAGCTATTTGATGAAGTTGGGATTTACAAGGAGTGAAGCCGATCCTAACCTTTACTTTAAGGTTGAAGATGTCAAGCCTCTCATACTGGTGTTGTATGTGGATGACCTCTTACTACAGGTGCAGACCCTCTCATTCACAAATGTAAGAGGGAGCTCACCTCTGAATTTGAAATGAAAGACCTAGGACTGATGCACTACTTCCTAGGACTTGAAGTATGGCAAAAGCCAAGGAAAACTTTCCTATCTCAAGTTAAATATGTGGTAAAGATATTTGAAAGATTTGGGATGATGGACTGCAAGCCTGTGACTACCTGGAGGATCTTAACTTTTAGAAGTTATATGGTAGTGATGTCGGACCAGATTTGGGAAATGCCTTTGAGTTTCATAAACTCATTCGCATTGATGTTCTTGGTGAACCTCCGTCCGAACATATTTTTTGCAGTTAGCATTGTGAGCTCATATTTGGTTGAGCCTCACTGGATTGATGCCAGGAATCTTCTGAGATGTCTTTAGGACATAATCTCTCATGGATTAAGATACATTGCCGGAGATGTGAGACTACTTGGATATACTGATGTTGATTGGGCAGGCAGTGTGGTGGACCGTAAGAGCACTTCCGGGTGTTGTTTCACCTTGGGATCTGCTTCGATATCCTGGATGAGTAGGAAGCAGAAGTCGGTGGCTTTGAGCACCGCCGAAGCAGGATATATTGTTGCTAGCATAACCTCGTGTGAGGTAGTCTGGTTCCGAAATCTCTTCAGTGAGTTGTTTGGATTTACATTGGAAACCACTGTGATTCTCTATTACAACCAAAGGTGGGATTCAATTATTGAGGAATCCCGTATTCGTCGATTGCTCCAGCAGATAGACATCATCTTGGATATGGTAAGTTGATGAGGAAGGAGGCTCCATCGCATTAAGATGATGTACAGGTTGATACACCTTGTCAAAGCCCCGAGGAAAGATGTAATCTGTGATTTTCCCAAACGACTTGGAGTCGGTAAGAAACCCTTGTACAAGGATCCTACATGTTGCATACATTGAGCTCTGGGAGCTCTGAGGGCTTGCGGTTATTACTGGAGCAACATACAACCACAGGGTGACTCACCCTCCCCTGGTGGTGCACACTGGAACAAGATGATTCGCTCTCTTGTGGGACAAGATGATTCGCTCTGTTTTTGGAACAGGATGATTCGCCCTCCTATGTAGCAGGATGATTAGTTCTCCTGTGAGGCCTGGATTGATGTGTTCTCCATGGAAATTGTAGCAGGATTGATGTGTTCTCCTGTGAGGCCTGGATTGATGTGTTCTCCATGGCGGCCTGGATTGATATGTTCTCCATGACAATTGTAGCAGGAATGATGTGTTCTCCTGTGAGGCCTGCATTGATGTGTTCTTCATGGCAATTGTAGTAGGATTGATGTGTTATCCTGTGAGGACAGGATTGATTAGCTCTCCTGTCGAGGCATCCTACCGATGCAGTCTAGGACTCATGGGAAGTACCTCTCATCTGATCAATGAGCAGGGAAATGAAGTTAGGGACCATAGTAGTACCGATGGACGCATCGTTGTGACTACCGTACTCCCTACGCTAGGATGACCTCCATTGATCTGGGATCAACGATACTAGTCTGGGACTAGTGGTAGGAGTTGTACCATACTATGACGCTGACTTCGGGTCGGTTGAGACTGGTGTGGGATCAGTGGTACATACTCTGAGACTAACTTTGAGTCAGTGGAGGATGATATTGGTCTGGGACCATTAGAGTTGTACTCACTATGACGCTGACTTTGGGTTGGTTGAGACTGGTCTGGGACCAGTGGTACATACTCTGAGACTGACTTTGAGTCAGTATGATACATCCTCGATCATTTCTTCTTCTTCATAATTCGGACAAAAGCAGAGTAGAACAGAACAATGCAAAAGCAGATTAGAACAGAACAATGCTAGAGCAGAGCAGAATCGAACAAAACAGTACAGATCAGTGTAGGGCGGAACAAGACAAAGCAGATCAGGAAAAATAGAGCAGAGTAGGGCAAGGGTTAGGCTGTACAAGGCAGTGCATTTGATGGATGAATAGTAACGACCGATAGACAGATTGCAGATGAAGTTCTCCATGGTTGAGAGGGAGTGTTAAAATTGGAAACCAGGGAAAAAATTCATGTGGGTCATCTTATTCATGGCTAATAATATTTTTGTTAGATTCCTCTCGTCGAGAGGTGTAGGATTGATATAAAGATCATCCAATTCGATAAGTATTCATGGAGATATGAATTTATTTTGATTATGGAATTATTATCAAGCCGACCTACAACTCATGTAGGCTCAGAAGCCCAACAGTCGCATCTATTCACCCACCAACGTTGTGTATAAATATAAGAGGACTTTTCCTCATTTAGACTCACTCATCTCATCACATCTCTCTCTCTCTACTGCGCAGATATGAGTCTCTTCTCTAATGCGCTGAAATGGGTCTCTCTCTCTCACACAAGTGATGTCGGAAGCTGTTGAATTTGAAGCTGCAACTGCAGAAGTAAATATTGACTTATGTGGCCTAGAAGATCTCCTCATTTGAACTGTTCTATAGGTTCATCTGAACCTCCTTTGAGAGCCGCAACTTTTGGTGGTGGAATGAAATCAATCCGACGAATGGTTTGCAAGATATCGACTGCCCTAGTTTGAAGCTAGAAATTGCTGAAACTGAAGCTGCAACTGCAGAAGTAAAGATTGACTTGCATGGCCTAGAAGATCTCCTCATCTGAACTATGTTGTAGGTTCATCTGAACCTCCTCTAGAATCCGAAACTTTTGGTGGTGGAATGAAGTCAATCCGACTGTTGGTTTGTGAGATATGGTCTGCCCTAGTTTGATAATGAAGCCGCTAAAGCTGATGCTACTGATCTAGGGTTTGCTACTGCTGATATGAATCAGATTTATTGTACGAATTCTCTGTGCTGAATTATTGAAGATAAAAGAAGATTTGATCAAAGGGTTTCCCCACACATTGTGGGGTTTGTCCCTGGCTAGCCGCCACATCTTGCGTCTCTTGTCTTGGCTTGTTTTCTGTCGATCGTTTAATGTTCTATCTGCACTTTACTTTATGTACATGTGATTGCTAATCGGTGGAATATAATAAGAAGAAGAAGTAAACTGTTATAAGCATAGAACATACCATAACTTAACAATAACAATGACTCTCTTGATTTATGAAAAATAATATTTTTACCTGAAAAGACCTAAAAGCATGAAGAACATGTTTGACCTAATTAACTTTAGCATGAAACCCGTGCTTATAAAACAATAACCATTTTTCTCTTTTTTCTTTTTACATCAAATATAAAATATCAAGAGTACATGAGTGATTATGAAGAATGAACCTAATTACATTTTTCAATGCTCTCCCTATCTCCTTCCTCTCCTCTTCTCTTCCCTCCTCTCCTCTCTACCTCACTTTCTCTCAATCTCTCCCTTGTCACTCCCTCTTTCTCTCCACATTTATCTCTTTGTGTCTTTGTTATTTCCTCCCTCTCTCCCCCCTCTATCTCTATCTCTCTCTTCCATCCAACTTTGTTACTATCCCCTTCTTATCTCTCTTAAATTTGATCACATTTTATTTTTTTAAGGAAGTATCTAAATTAAAAAAGTTGAATTGGTTGTAAAATATTAAACCTATATTTTGGATAAATCATGTCAAAGAAAATAAAATAATGAAAAACTTAAACAAATCATGCTCTATCTTTCCTCTATTATTGTTAGTCACTTTGCTTGCTCTCATCGCTTGGATCTTTAGTTAGGATGGATCTTTGTTGTTTCTTCATAATATCATTTATATTATATAAAGTTCACATCATTATACATAAAAGTATTCTCATTTTTAATTTATTAAAACTTTGATTTAATTTCTATAGAAATATTTTTAGTAGTTGAGGGTTTAGATATATCTCAAAACTACTTATAACATTTTTCCTTTTAGATTCGATTGAAAAAATGTTATCAAATTAAATTAATATAAGATATTTCGATTGTGAAATAACTTATGGTTTTTGGGCATGTGGTACTAATAATTCATGGTATTGTCCTATGGTATTATACAAATCATATTTGCAAATTAATAATATCTATTTTCAAGTGGGGGCCAATATTCATAGTTAAGAATCTTGTCATATTGTTATAAAAGAATTTGAATACGAAATAAGTTATGATTTTTTGGCATGTAGTAATGAAAAGCCATTGTATTGGTCCATGGTATTGTAACAAAATCTATTCACATGTTCATAATATGAATGGAAAAGTGGGGGTTAATATCTATAGTTAAGGATCTCGTGATAAGCCATGGTATTGGCCCATGCTATTATCAGAAATATTATTTACAAGTTAATAATATATCTGGTAAAGTGAGGATGAATATCCATGGTTAAGAAACTTTTCGTGTTGTTAATAAATATTTTGATTGTGAAATAATTCATGTCTTTCAGGGTATGTTGTATTGGTAAGTCGTGGTATTGGCCCATGATATTGTAACAAGGCCTATTTACAAGTTAATAATATCAACTGTAATATGGGGGTCAATCTCCATGGTTGAATTTTTTGTCATATTGCTATAAAATATTTTGGTTGTGAAAATAGTTATTGTTTTTTGGAATGGGGTATTTACAAGTCATGGTGTTGGCCTATGGAATTGTAACTAATCCTATTCATAAGTTAAATTAATTGTAAGATACTTTTCCTTTTTTCCAACATTATTTTTCTTTGATTTCGTTAAAATTTTGTGGGGATTTTTTGGAATGATAATTTTGAGCTCTTTATCTACACATTTAAGTGTCTCACATTTTTGAAAATGTTGTTGTGAGGCGGTTTTATGATATGAAACTGTAGCAAGTATCAACTACTTTTGTAGTACTTGTTTGTCACATGATATAAATTATCTATAACAAATTGAATTTTATTATTTTTATTAATTTAACCTTTTATTATTAATTGAGAAAACATTTTAATGTTGAAATTTATCATTTTAACTTTTTATTATTAATTGAAGCAATATTTAAATGTTTAAACTCATTTCCAATATCACCTTTATTTTTTTATTAAATGTTAATAAAACCAACATTTAAAATTATTTACATACTTGCACTACACTTTACACGTGCACATATACTTTAACTTTTAGAGCCGCCTTTTAACAAAATAAATTGCAGTTACATAAATAATTCAAAAATATTTAAAAATTCAAAAAATACTATATTTGAAAATTAATTTATTAAAATAAACATTAGAAAAAATTAACTATTGTGATCAGACTTGCAGAGCTGCCTCTCAGCAAAATAAATTACAATTACATAAATTGCTGAGAAATTACAATTACATAAATAATTAAAAAATATTTAAAAATTCAAAAAATATTATATTTTTAAATTAAATTATTAAAATAAACATTAGAAAAAATTAACATTGTGATCATATATTACCATTATATATATAAATAAATAAAACAAGTACCGGGAACTTTCCTCACATGATATTTTATTAGCTTTTTATAAGTTTCAATAATACGAGGATTAATTTTTTTTCCTAGGATTTAAGGCTTATATATATATAATATTTATAATTTAAAGTTAAATTTAATTTAACTGTATAATTTGAAATACGACGAACATAAATCAATATAATTACTTTATTTCCATTTTTCATTTAACTTTGGAAATAGTTTTAAAATTTACAAATTTATTTACATTATTTTATTATTATTTTACTGTTTAAAAATTCATACAAGAAAATTAGTATATTCTCTTAAGACATTTTGTGGAGTAACGATTATTGGTTTGAAAACAATTCTGGCGAAAGATGATAACAAAACGTTAAGGGAAAGAGATGTCTAGAATTGGATTGTACTAGAACAAAAGATCAATAAAAGATAAGTGTTTCTGAAATATTATGAATCTGCTCATAAATCTATGTGGTTATTCTTCTATTATGATTTATGCATCTCTTTAAGGTTTACGCGTTTGTCTATTTATGTTGAATGGTAAAGGAAAACATTGGGTCCACTTAATTTAACTCAAGATCTATAATATTAATAAGTACTATAGAGTGTAAAGAGCAGTCATGCTTGTCATCCCAACCACACAAAGGTAGTTGCATAGCAGTTGTGCGAAAGTAGACCAGCACGAAGGACTAGTTCGCAAACTGTCTAGACTTGATCAAGACATCCCTAGGGTGTGGAAACCTGGTTCAAGTTGAATCTATTTTTACTATATAATTTGAAATATTACGAACATAAATCAATATAATTCTCGATTTCCATATTTTTCATTTATTAATAATATTTATAATTTCAAATTGAATTTAATTTTACTGTATAATTTGAAATATTACTAACATAGATCAATATAATCACTTGATTTCCATTTTTTCATTTATCTCTGGAAATAGTTTTAAAATTTACAAATTTATTTAAAACATTCTGTAATGTAAAGATTATTGGTTTGGAAAAAATTTTGGTGTCTAGAATAAAACCATTTAGACATAATATCTATTTAACCTCCTTATCATTAAAATAAAATATTCGAAAAATAAAATTAAAAAATTAATTCAAGTAAACAATAACTCTTTTTTGGGCGCACAGGTTCCTTTTTAAATAAAACACCTTGTATTTTTTTAATCACAATATAATATATAATATGAATATAAATTCGATCTTTAAGTGGTTTTAACAACACGTAAATATTAAGAACTATGCGCTTGTTTCAATTACATCCGACTACTCAATTACATATCGTAGTTTCATTTGGTACAAAAGTTAAAATTATATCAACAGTATAGATAATAGCTAAGTGGCACCAAAACAACGAAGAAAATCAACCAGTATTACTGTTTGAAATTATAACATACATCCAAAATATCAAGCATTAATGTTTCAGTGATTAGTGCGAGATTTGTGGTTTGAGCTTCTTTGGAGCATTTGTGAGTTAGAAAGCAATTTCTTCAGGTGGATAAGGAAGGGTGAAACTTATGCACTCACGAGTGATTGGATCCATTTTTTTGAGGCAGAGATAACAGCAATACAATGACGTTGTTAGATTTTGATGGGACGAGTTCCATGGCAGATTCTGTATCACAAGCAGGCACCACTCAGAGATATCGTGAATCCGTCTTTAAAGTCACCCAACGCTGCTGGAACAATGAATAATAGCTTCATAGTATTATTAGTGTTTTATTAAGTTGCAGGTAAAACAACTAATATTTTTATTTATTTTCTAGGTTTAGGATTTTTCTCTTTGATGGGACGAGTTTCATGGCCGATTCTGTATCACATGCAGGCACCACTCAGATATCGTGAATCCGTCTTTAAAGTCACCCAATGCCGCTGGAAGCTCCAATGAATAATGTGCCTATCAACACAAAGTCAATAATTATCTGAAACTATTATTCATTGAAGCTTCTAGCGGCATAGGGTGACTTTAAAGACGCATTCACAATATATGAATCGGTGCCTGCATGTGATACAGAATCGGCCATGAAACTCGTTCCATCAAAGAGAAAAATTCTAAACCTAGAAAATAAATAAAAATATTAGTTGTTTTACCTGCAACTTAATAAAACACTAGTAATACTATGAAGCTATTATTCATTGTTCCAGTAGCGTTGGGTGACTTTAAAGACGGATTCACGATATCTCTGAGTGGTGCCTGATTGTGATACAGAATCTGCCATGGAACTCGTCCCATCAAAATCTGACAACGTCATTGTATCGCTGTTGTCTCTGCCTCAAAAAATCCCAAACTTAGTAAATAAATAAAAATCCCAAACTTAGTAAATAAATAAATATACAAGTTGTTTTACCTGCAACTTAATAAAACAAAAGTAAGACTGAAACTATTATTCATTGGAGATTCCAGCGGCATTGGGTGACTTTAATAACAGATTCACGATATCTGAGTGGTGCCGGCATGTGATACAGAGTCGGTCATGGAGCTCGTCCCACCAAAATTTGATAACGTCATTTTATCGCAGTTGTCTCTGGCTCTAAAAATCTATCCAGCCACTAGTGAGTGCATAAGTTTCACAATTTCTTAAAATCACAACGCTCACTATAATCGTTAGAAATCATATATAACATTAAATTCAATCAAATATCTTGAAATCATATTTTTCGTTCAGAATAAACCTCAAACTCAAAAATGCCCAACGCTCAAAATAAGAAATCAAATACAGAATGACCATGACAGAGGCTCATATGAGAGAGATGAGCATGTACCATGAACACTAAAAGCTCACTAATTTACCTTTGCACAAAGTTGTTAATACACTGACAGAGTGCATATATAGTAAGTGACAATGAATGCACATAAAAGGATCTACTTTACCAATAAAAAGCCGTTGTAAAGGCTTCTCTTCGGTGCTCCTTTCCTGCGATGTCTTTTACTCTGCATTTCATTAAAAGAAAGACAAACATAGTGGGAATCAGTAACAACCCACAACCATAAATACAAAATCAAAACAACCCACAACCATAAATACTAACAGATTAGGAATCACTACTTTTGAGTTAACAATAAGCGAATTGGGTGGTAGGCGGCGCTCTAGGTCACTGTGTTGAAGCTCACAAGCTCTCTCATCCACTGATTCGGCGTCGCCACTCACACCGCTCTCCCCTCTCCCTATGGGGGAGCGCTTTGGTGGGAGTTCGTGCTCTGGGGCACTGTGTTGAAGCTCACAAGCTCTCTCATTCCTCTTACGAACCATTGACTTGGTGTCGCCACTGACACGGCTCTCCCCTCTCCCTATGGTGGAGCGCCTGCGCTTTGCGCCCCAGCAGATGAGGATACGGGCAACCTCAGTTTCATTCTCTACCTCTACCTCTACTTCTAATGCTATGGGGATATTTAGCTTAATATCCCCATAGCATTTGTCAAAGATAATTGAAAAATACTTCATATATTTATACAAAATACAGGATAAAACAGAGGTAGAGGTAGAGAATGAAACTGAGGTTGCCGGTATCCTCATCTGCTGGGGCGCAAAGCACAGGTGCTCCACCATAGGGAGAGGGGAGAGCCATGTCAGTGGCGACGCCGAGTCAATGGTTCGTAAGAGGAATGAGAGAGCTTGTGAGCTTCAACACAGTGCCCCAAAGCGCGGCCTCCCACCCAAGCGCTCCTCCATAGGGAGAGGGGAGAGCGGTGTGAGTGGCGACGCCGAATCAATGGATGAGAGAGCTTGTGAGTTTCAACACAGTGACCCAGAGCGTCGCCTACCACCCAATTCCCTTCTTGGCAACTCAAAAGTTAGTGATTCCTAATCTGTTAGTATTTATGGTTGTGGGTTGTTTTGATTTTGTATTTATGGTTGTGGGTTGTTACTGATTCCCACTATGTTTGTCTTTCTTTTAATGAAATGCAGAGTAAAAGACATCGCAGGAAAGGAGCACCGAAGAGAAGCCTTTACAACGGCTTTTTATTGGTAAAGTAGATCCTTTTATGTGCATTCACTGTCACTTACTATACATGCTCATCTCTCTCATATGAGCCTCTGTCATGGTCATTATGTATATGTATTTTAACGGTCAAACATAAAACACGAAATGGTACAAATCCTCAAATGTAGTCGATAAAACAACTCAAGACCTTAAATTTTGACATCAAATACAAAATACCAAATGCAATGTCAGAAATGATCCAAATCCTCAAAACGTTAAATTTTAATGGAAGCAACGTAAATTCTTCCTAAATAAAGCTTAAATTTCCTAGTTCAAAATTACTAGAATTCAAACTTGACCGAAAGTAACTTTTCAAATTTAAGAGAATTTAATGTCAACAGCGAGCTCATTAAACAGCCTAAAACTTCAACAAACATTTACTGTGAAACTCAATTTCTCGCTCTGTTCGAACAACATCAATCATGTGTCGCATTGCTTGGAATATTATTCGACATTATGGATCTTCCGAAAGAAAACCGGACAAACTGTTGTAAAAGGAAAATATTATCAAGGAAAGTGCCCTCTACGTTATTTTGTCAAACAAAACAATAATGAATGCCATATCCCTCAAAAATTCATTGTAGAAAGCCAATAAAATATTCATGCATACAAGGTTTATCATATTGCAACTAAATTTGCGCCACCCACCCACATTTTTCTTCATGCATTTCATTTGGCTTATCCAATGTGATAGGACCCACATAAATATCAAACTGAAATGAGAAGAAATGTTCTAAGAGAAGACATCTTTCCTAGATTTTGGTGATTTAACCTCATATTACACTAATAAAAACAAGTTTGAAGATATCCAGTGAAGATTTGTCTCCCTCTCCAAAAGCTAGTGTATTTTATTCTAGGCATAAACGAGATGTCATAACCAGAAATTGAAATAACCCCAATTTTAATAAATATGGAATTTACGTCGCAAGTCCCTCGAAACACACGATTCAAATGAGCAACATCCAAAAGCAGCCTCATTGTTTACTATGACTCATCAAATCAATAACTACAATCTATGTTACCAGAAACGTCACGATTGGCAGCGTTTCTGCGAAAAACAGCTCCAGAAACCATACGCGACAGGAAACCACGTTTTATACGGGCATTCTCGTTTTTATTGACAGGAAACTGGTTTTTGGCGAAACTGATCGTTTCCCCCAACGTTTTATGCAAAAACGTTTATCCGTTTTCCCTGCAACGTTTTGGTTCCGTCTCCGTTTTTTTGTTAAATCCCATTTAGAAAACAAAAGTTGCCGAGTTCGTCCATTTGAAAAATAGTGGTTTCCAACTTGAGTTTTGTGAGTCAGTGGCTGTGTGAGCACGATTTACGCTGAGAGGAGCGTAGTGCCTGCCCGTAACGCGAGGTGTGAGCACAATTTAAGCTGAGAGGAGCGTAGGTTCGTCATTCAACCGACACCGGTCAAGAGCAGTTTAATCAGAGAGGAGCGCATCGAACAGAGTCCATAGCATTTTGGATTTGTGAGAATTCCCAATTCACTGGTATGTTTCAATGAACCTAGGCTAGCAATTGATCTTTAACTGTAAAGGGTGTTCTTATTTTAGCTGTGGTTTCGAATTTTTGTTGAATTTAAAAAATATCTTGACAAAATAAACTGTAATAGGTAAACCGTAACCGTAACATCTATTTTCAAGCAGAGACAAAATGCCCCTGCTGCTGAGAGCCTTTTATATAACAGGTCTTGCTGCTTGCATAGTACAAAATAATTCATTCAAAATTTCAATGTATTTAAATGATTGCAACTGTTGGTAAGTCCACTGATTTCTGGTCTCTGTGGTCACATATTTACTCAAATTAAGTATTAGAAATCAAACAATGATGCTCATGAAGATTTAATAGATCCAGCACAGTGTGACTGAAATGAGCACTATACTGATAATAATTTGCTCTCACTCTACCGCCAAGGGTCCAGATAATGGACATATTTAGTTTTAAAAGGAGATTAGCGAAAAGAAACCAAGATATTGCACTTGCTGATTGACAGACGCTTTTAAGATGGACAGTTAAGTGCTTGCTTTTTGGCTGGCAAGAAAATGACCTCGCTGCGTCAGTATTGCCTTTTTCCCGGCCGTACAATGGCCAAGCAAGAAAATGGCCTTAACATAGATTAAAATTTTGAATAGCCTAGTATGATTTAATTAGGTTTAACGTTTATTGGTTAAGAATATATTTCTTAAAGAAGATAGTTTCCAAATTAAATCACACAATCTTTGGTTCATAAACAAATATGAGTAATTTTTATCGTCTACAGCCAATTCACCATGGAATTCATGAAATCCAATTCACCATAGAATTCATGAAGGACTGCTTTAGTCAGTTCAACCATAGGTTTTTTAGATTCCAAAAGTTTTAGCTTATCAGGATTTTTCAATCTGGACCACTAGATTTGCAGATTACATTGGAATCCCCAATGCCCATGTAATTCTAAATTTCACAGATCTTCCAAAGGCTATATATATTCACGAATAAAAACAATTATCATTTTTTTTCAAACATTAGATTTTTATGATTAAAATTAAATCACTCTTTATAGATGTTTCTTTAAAACTTCACATGTGGAAACATTAGATTTTTATGATTAATGTTGTGTTTTATATTGTTAACATTTAATCTTGTTTTTTCTCTCTCCTCGTTTCTTATACAAGAAACCTGCAAACTCTGTTTCTCGTACCATTCTCGTTTCTCGTTCCGTTTCCCGTTTCTGGTAACATAGTTGCTAATCATGTTAGTTGGTTTTTACAGTCGTTTTTCTTTTACTGTTTTGCTGGTTGATCTTTTCTTCATTTTTCTTGGTTGATAGATTTTGTTTTAGAGCAGAATATAAGGGGCGGAGATGAAACTTGATATAAGAGGATCATTAATTGTTACATTGGAGATAGGTCAGTGTTTGAGATCCACATCATACCAGGTTTGATGGTTTGCGAAGTTGATTTTTAATATTCAATTTTTCAGAAATTGAAATTTCTAGGTATAACTGTATTAATTTGGGCTAATTCTGAATGGGTTCTATCTACTACAGTGATCAGTATTGAATCAATACATCGCCCTCCATCTTTACGGCCAGGATTTTGGCTGCCAGTTCAGTACCTCTATTCCAGTTCTGGTTCGCTCAGTTCATTTTGCTTTGTGTAGCGTTTGACTAGAAGTTCCTCTGAATTTTCTGGCCCACCAGGCTTCTGGTGGAATTCTATATTTTGGCCCGTGAGGGTTATCCACGTATTGAGTGCGATTCTGGATTATTACTAATATTGGCTAATTCTGTACTTACGAGTTATGAGCGATATCCCCTGTTTACATTCTCTGATTTGCAATTTTTCTGCCTTACATTCTCCGGCCAAGATAAACATTTTGGTGAATATAGAAAGCATACACTATGCTTTTCGCCTCAGCAATTTTGAATTTGTACGGAACACTGATATGTCCCGGTTGTAGAAATATCTAACAAAACATTAAGACAACACTGAAAAATAAGAATATAACCCTGTGCAATTAGAAATTTTATATGAACAATCAGACAATTTTACCCAAACTAAAGCAAGTTAGGAACAGATTGACTTTGATATTGAAGGTAATAGACAAGTGTATATCTATTGTACCTGTAGTTTAACTTTATTAAGTAAATTGTGTCACTCATCATACAACTTTTTCTCATCATACAAAGGAAAAAGTTATCAATATTTCAAGATGTTATGAGGAACGTATGAGGAACTTCAACGTCAAGTTTTGGTCTTCCACTTTTGAACAAGGTGACACTGATTTCCAATGGAAGCTCGTGACACTGATTTCCAATGGAAGCTGAGCGATTCTCAAGTGAACATGGCACGATTTCCTTTTTTTTTTTACCATGATCTCTAAGCACAATTTTCTTTCTTAGAAAAACTTTTAAACATGGCTACAATGTACTCTAATATATCCACAATTTGAAGACCATAATTATATCCACAATTTGAAGACCATAAGTTACTGGGAATTTATCAATAATTATATCTTTGATCAGCAAAAGATCCTTTCCAAGTGCCAAAGAATTATGTCCCGCCCCTCTGAAATAGCAAAGGCATCATTCCAGCCCTCAATTTCTCTGGCTATGGCTATACATAGAATTACAACATTATCCAACACATCCCACTGAAGCCGAAAAACAAATGACAATCAATCACATCCAGTGATGCCCAAAAAAAATGACAATCAGTTATGACCGTGGATGATGTCATGACCGTTGATGAAGGCCCTTCTTAGCAATCCCGTGATTGAGATCTTCAGTACAGATGTCTATTCTATTGCAACCGGTTCATTAAACTTAACGAGGGTGGTGGAAACGTCCACTATACAAAGTCACTTTTATTCAAAGAATCTTAGAAGAAGGGGAATCTCCACTACCCTCCTTAAGCTTACTAAACTAAATGCAATAGATATAAATAGTAAAAATATGAATCACAGGTTTTCTATTCTGGAAATGGCTCCCATAGAGGACTTGTTAAAATAAGATAATTACTTTTGAGTTGGGTAAACATAGAGAGTCAAGTTAATTGAGTGATTGAGTATTTGAGTATTTGTGCAAGTGGAGTGATATATGACTTTTAGTGTGTGGTTGCATGTGGTTACATGTCAAGGCAAGTAGCTAGTTGGAAAAGGATAAATACCCTTCACGGGGTTCATTGTAACCATCATGTTTTGTGTGATCAATAGAAAAGCAGCAACTCTTGTTTTATGTGTGAATTCATGCTTTGTCTCATAAACCTTTCCAATAGAACCATAACTTTATTGTCAAGTTTCTTAAGACATCTATTGGATGTGTTGGTTGATGTTATAATTCTATGCATATCAAGTGAAATTGAGGGTTGAGATGATGTACGATGGGCAAGTACATGAAGCATAACAATAGGCTCTGCATAATTCTTTGGCTCTTGAAAAGTGTCTTTTGTTGATCAGATATAATTATTATTGAAGGCCCAATAGCTTATGGTCTTCGACTTGTGGATATATTAGAGTACATTGTTGCTACGTTCAAACGTGTTTCTTAGATCCACCGCATAGAGTTCATGGTAAAAAGGAGAACCAAAGCATTAGAGGATGTCAACATGAGAATCACGCAGTTTTGATTGGAAACCAGTGTCTGCACCACGGGTTGATGTCTGATGTCTGCATAACATCTTGAAATATTGATAAATTTTTCTTTTCTACTGTCACTTTGACGTAGATGAGAATATTTTTTCCTTTCTACTGTCACTTTGACGATGTAGATGAGAATACTTTTTCCTTTCTACTGTCACTTTGACGTAGATGAGAATAATTTGTAAGATGAGTGACACAGTTTATTTAAGAATGTTAATCTACCTGTACAATAGATATACACTTGTCTATTAACTTTACTTTGAATGTTTCATACATTGAAATTCTTGGTTAGAACTGTATACTTCACACAAAATTCGCTACTAATACAAGAACTATATACACAAAATTCGCTTCAACTGTATTAATAATGGGTGTTAACTAGTCATTGTCGGTAAAGGTGCAAAGGTACACTTAATAAATGAAAGATTTGGAAAGATCATATTTAGTTAAGCATATCTAACTATAGGAATTCATGCTTTGTATTTTGTTATACAGTTAAATCTTTTTAAGCACACTAGACAACGAAATGATTTGGGAAAGGTTGTTTTTATGGAATTGTAGTTATTGATTTGATGAGTCATAGTAAACAATGAGGCTGCTTTTGGATGTTGCTCATTTGAATCGTGTGTTTTCGGGGGACTTGCGACGTAAATTCCATATTTATTAAAATTGGGGTTATTTCAATTTCTGGTTATGACATCTCGTTTATGCCTAGAATAAAATACACTAGGTTTTGGAGAGGGAGACAAATCTTCACTGGATATCTTCAAACTTGTTTTTATTAGTCTAATATAGTCTAATATGAGGTTAAACCACCAAAATCTAGGAAAGATGTCTTATCTTAGAACATTTCTTCTCATTTCAGTCTGATATTTATGTGGGTCCTATCACATTGGATAAGCCAAATGAAATGCATGAAGAAAAATGTGGGTGGGTGGCGCAAATTTAGTTGCAATATGAGAAACCTTGTATGCAGGAATATTTTATTGGCTTTCTGCAATGAATTTTTGAGGGATATGGCATTCATTATGGTTCCGTTTGACAAAATAACGTAGAGGGCACTTTCCTGGATAATATTTTCCTTTTACAACAGTTTGTTCGGTTTTCTTTCGGATGATCCATAATGTCGAATAACATTCCAAGCAATGTGACACATGATTGATGTTGTTCGAACAGAGCGAGAAATTGAGTTTCACAGTAAATTTCTGTTGAAGTTTGAGGCTGTTTAATGAGCTCGCGGTGAAATTAAATTCTCTTAAATTTGAAAAGTTACTTTTGGTCAAGTTTGAATTCTAGTAATTTTGAACTGCGAAATTTAAGCTTTAATTAGGAAGAATTTACGTTGCATTTGGATCATTTCTGACATTGCATTTGGTATTTTGTATTTGATGGTTAAAGTATTTTGCTTTGATGTCAAAATTTAACGTCTTGAGTTGTTTTATCGACTACATTTGAGGATTTGTACCATTTCGTATTTTATGTTTGACCGTTAAAGTATTTTACTTTCTCGTCAAAATAATTGATTTCTTATTTTGAGCGTTGGGCATTTTTGAGTTTGAGGTTTCTTCTGAACGAAAAATCTGATTTCAAGATATTTGATTGAATTTAATGTTATATATGATTACTAACGATTATAATGAGAGTTGTGATTTTAAGAAATTGTGAAACTTATGCATTCACCAGTGGTTGGATCGATTTCTAGAGCGAGAGACAACTGCGATAAAATGACATTATCAATTTTTGGTGGGACGAGCTGCATGGCCGACTCTGTATCACATGCCGGCACCACTCAGATATCGTGAATCCATTATTAAAGTCACCCAATGCCGCTGGAATCTTCAATGCACAATAGTTTAAGTCGTACTTGTGTTTTACTAAATTGCAGGCAAAACACCTTCTATTTTTATTTATTTACTAAGTTTGGGATTTTTCTCTTTGATGGGATGAGTTTCATGGCCGATTCTGTATCACATGTAGGCACCACTCATATATCGTGAATGCATCTTTAAAGTCACCCTATACCGCTAGAAGCTTCAATCAATAATAGTTTCAGATAATGATTGACTTTGTGTTGATAGGTGTTGAAATTATAATTTCAACTGCAGTGAACAAAATGGCAGCAGCTACTTTATTTATTGTTCCTGATCCAGCGCCCCACATTTATTCCCGATCTTTTAAGTCACCGCCATTACCATCTTTTCACTCTTTAATTATTTTTGTGTTTCCAGAAGGAGGAAGATCAGATCCAACGCTACACCATTACTTCTCAACAACCATATTAATGAGTAGAACGGCTGAAAGAGAAAAGAACCAGCCTCGAGCTGTTGTAGCATTTATCAGCCATAGATTTCATCACCACCGACTCAAGAAATACAGCAAAAGATCAGATTTTATTCATTATGAGCAGCTGAGTACAACAGAGACTTCATCAGCAAGTTAAAGCGGTGATGACCCTTTCCCACACTATAAACTGCAGACACAACAGTATAGAAATAAAAATAGAAGTAGAAGACAGAGGAAACAGATTGAGAGTTTTTTTTTTGTATTGCACAACAGTGCTGAAATTGTAATTTTCTGAGATAGCTGGTTTGTGGAACTGAAACATTCCTACTGTAATCCCTCTGTCAAAAGGAAGATGCTCTTTAGCATAATATTTTGTGAGGATCCCTCTACGTGAGGAAGACTTATTTTATCAGTTAGTTTATCATTTATAAATAGAAGTTTCTTTCTAAGCGTTGCTGTTACACCAAAAGTTATTGCGTCAAAAATCCCCGTTGCTGTTACACCAAAAGTTATTGCGTCAAATCATCGTTGTTGTTACACTGTAACTCAAAAAATACTTGACGTCAAAAATTTACGTTGCTGCAACACCACAAATAGCAACTGAAAAAAAATTGTGTTGTTGCAACACCAGTTACAGCAAAGTGATTTTTTTTTTCTGTTTTCGCTATATTAAAATAGAGTATTATTTTGATTAGTTTTTGATCCTGAGGCAAAGTAGAGTATTATTTTATGCTCTGTTCTTGTGTTTTTGAATTATCAGAAATCCCGAAAACAGAGTATTACTCTCTGTTCACATTTTTTTTGTTGTTTCAGAATTTATCAGAAAATTCCCAACAGTGGTAATAGAGGATTTTTCCATTGTATTTTGTTTGGAATAACCAGAAATTCTCGACATGGTATCGGAGCTTGTCCAGGCTCTTTTGAAGACATCAAAGAAGCTGAAAGAAGATTTCTTGCTGCAGCAAATTATCCAACAGAGTGAAAATGCTGTCAAGGTATTTTTCAGATTAATTTTTTGTGTAGATGTTGAAGACAATTAAGTGTTTTTTTTACACAGTCATGTATTGAAAGAATGGCCAGCACCAGCGTGGTTATGTTTAATACCCAGCTTCCACAGTTCAATGGGAAAAACTATGACTACTGGGAAATAAACATGAGAGCCCTGTTTGCCTCACAAGATTTATGGGAACTTGTTGAATATGGATTTGAAGAGTCAGCAAATGAAGAAGAGTTTATTGGATTAGCTCGGGCAGAGAAAGAGTTGTTGAAGAGCAATAAGAAGAAGGATTCAAAAGCCCTTGTATTATTATATCAAGCAGTGCATGAGAGTGTGTTTCCAAGGATAGCAGCAGCCAAGACATCTAGAGAAGCATGGCAAACTCTCAAGACAGCCTATCAAGGTATGGAGAGAGTGAAGAAAAAAAAACTACAGTTGCTGAGGAAAGATTTTGAGAACCTGCGTATGAAGGAGTCAGACAATATTGACTCATTCTTCACACAAGCAATTGGTTTGGTCACACAGATAAGGTCTCATGGAGAAACTCTTGAAGAAGGAAGGATTACGGAGAAACTATTGAGGTGTCTACCCTCAAAGTTTGATGTGATTGTTACCACCATAGAAGAGACAAAGGATCTCTCAAATTTTTCAGTTGATGAACTTCATGCATCACTGATAACACATGAACAGAGGTTCAGTAGAAATGAAAAATCATCTCTAGAGCAAGCCTTCAAGACCCAGATGTCATTTGGAAGAGGAAGAGGTCAAGGGAGAGGAGACAGGAGAGGAAGAGGCAGAAGCCAACACAGAGGCGGAAGAAACAGTCCAACAAACGTTCAAGGAAGAGGCAGCAATCCAAATCAGAACCAAGGCCCTGGCAGCAGGCAACAAAGTGTACAACATCATGCTCAAGGACAAAGGTATGAAAAATCCAATGTCCAATGTTATTATTGTAAAAAATATGGGCACTATGCAAATGAATGTAGGAAGAAGCAACATGGTATGAGTAATAGATCTACTGCAAATACCACTAGAGAAAATATCAGTCAAGATAATGTGTTGTTAGTTTATAATATGGCTGAAACAAATAGTGAGGATATATGGTTTCTAGATTCTGGTTGCAGCAACCATATGTCATGAAACATAGCCCTGTTTCCTGCTTTAGATCAGAGTGTGCAGTCACAAGTCACACTTGGGACTAATAATAAAATTTCTGTTATGGGAAAAGGAGAAGTTAAAATATTTACAAAGAAAGGTGAAAAGAAAACCATAGCAGATGTTTATTATGTTCCCTGAATGAAGTGTAACCTCTTGAGTATTGGACAGCTTGTTCAGAAGGTTTACAATGTTTTCTTTGAAAATGATGTCTGCACCATCATGGATAGATTACCCAGCAAACGTTGTATTGTTGAAGTGAAGATGACAAGGAACAAGATGTTCCCTCTCAGAATAAGGGCATATTTGAAAAATAAAGAAGTAATTGCAGCAGTGACACAAGAGGCTCTCCAAAGCGTACCAAAGGATGAAAATTGGTTGTGGCATTTTAGATTTGCACATCTCAACTTTGGAGGTCTTAATTTGTTGAGTAGAAAATGAATGGTAAGAGGATTACCATTGATAGAAAAGCCAGACAACCTTTGTGAAGGTTGTATATTGGGGAAACAACACAGAGAAAGTTTTCCAATTGGAAAAAGCATAAGGGCAAAAGCACCCTTAGAAATTATCCACTCAGATTTATGTGGACCGATGCAAGCTCCATCACTTGCAGGAAGCCAATATTTTCTAACATTTATTGATGACTTTACCAGAAAGACTTGGGTTTATTTTCTGAAGAATAAGAGTGAAGTGTTTGAGAAATTTCAAAATTTCAAAGCACTTGTAGAAAATCAAAGTGGGCTGCATATCAAGGTTTTGAGAACTGACAGAGGAGGTGAGTATATTTCCAAAGAATTTTTACGTTTTTGCAGAGAAAATGGAATTCATAAGCAATTTACAGTAAGGTACACCCCGCAGCAAAATGGAGTTGCTGAAAGGAAAAACAGAACAATCATGGATATGGCGAGGAGCATGTTGAAAGCAAAGCATTTGCCAAATGATTATTGTGTTGAAGTTGTACACTGTGCAGTATATATTTTGAATAGGTGTCCTACAAAATTAGTAATGAATAAAGTGCCAGAAGAAGCATGGAGTGGGAGAAAGCAAGGAGTCACCCACATGAAAGTTTTTGGTTGTGTGGCTTATGCACACATTCCAGATCAGCTAAGGAAGAAATTGGACAACAAAGGGGAGAAATGTATTTTCATTGGATACAGTGAGGAATCCAAAGCTTACAGGTTGTATATCCCATCCACCAAGAAGTTTTTTGTGAGCAGAGATGTTCAATTTATTGAGGAGGAAGCTTGGGATGGAAGCATAGAGAAAATAGTGAATGTTAAAACTGTTTGTCTCATAATGATGAAGATGAGCAGTTGGCTGAATCACATCCCCAAATAGCAACGCCAACACCATAACAGCAAGAGACACCCTTGAGGAGAAATGAGAGTGCTTCTCCAAGCACACCACAAGGAGGAAATTCAAGTGCATCTACAAGCACTTGCACACCGAATAAAAGAGGTAAGAAATTCAGAAATTTAAGTGATATTTATGATGAAGGTATGAATTCCCTGTTTGCCTTGTATTGTCATGTTGATGACCTTGTTCATTTCGAAGAAGCAATTAAAGATAAGAAATGGATAGAAGCTATGGATGAGGAGATGAATGCCATAGAAAGAAATAAGACATGGGATTTAGTTGAGCTACCAAAAGGTAAAGAAGTCATTGGAGTTAAATGGGTCTACAAGATCAAGAGTAATGATGAAGACAAGATAGAAAGACACATGGCAAGACTTGTTGTCAAGGGATACAAGCAGGAGTATGTGAGAGATTATGAGGAGACTTTCGCACCGATTGCAAGAATGGAAACCATGAGAGCAGTGTTGTCCATAGCAGCACAAAACAAATGGAAAGTTTACCAAATGGACGCGAAGTCAGCATTCTTGAATGGAGTATTAATGGAATTGGTTTACATTGAGCAACCTCTAGGCTATGAGAAGAAAGGCCAAGAGCACAAAGTTTGCAGATTGACGAAAGCTCTTTATGGGCTGAAGCAAGCACCGAGAGCGTGGTACAGTAGGATAGATTCCTATCTACTGGAGAACGGATTTGAGAAGTGTGAGGGAGAACCCACTGTTTACATCAAAGAAAAGGACTGTAAAATTTTAATTGTTTTGTTATATGTTGATGATGTGATTTTTACAGGTAATGATGACTACCTCATTGAAAATTTCAAATTAGTCATGAAAGAAGAATTTGAGATGACTGACATAGGTTTATTGAGATACTTCTTAGGAATAGAAGTAGATCAAAATAAAAATGGAATTTTTATTTCACAGGCAAGATATGTAAATGAAGTGTTGAGCAGATTTAACATGAAGGACAACAAGGCAGCAATCACTCCCACAATGATGGGATTAAAACTGAGCAATGAGGAAAACAACAAGGATTTTGACCCTAGCATGTACAAGAGCATAGTTGGCAGCCTTATGTATTTAACTGCAACTAGGCTGGACATAATGTATGATGTTAGTTTAATTTCTAGATTCATGGAGAAGCCAAAAGAAACACATTGGCAGGCAACAAAGAGAATTTTGAGGTATGTTAAAGGTACAAAAAGGTATGGCATATTTTTTACTGTTTCAGAATGTTCAGATTTAGTTGGATACACAGATAGTGATTGGGCTGGAAGTGTAGAT
The DNA here is from genome assembly GCA_031772625.1 of Pinus tabuliformis. Taxonomy (NCBI): domain Eukaryota; kingdom Viridiplantae; phylum Streptophyta; class Pinopsida; order Pinales; family Pinaceae; genus Pinus; species Pinus tabuliformis. The sequence goes on from CM062818.1 coordinate 1,240,904,107, forward strand.
GAATGGAAAAGCACATCTAGTTACATTTTTCACATAGGTTCAGGAGCCATTTCATGGGCTTGCAAGAAACAGCCAATTGTGGCATTGTCTACAGCAGAAGCAGAGTATGTGGCAGCTACAGGAGCAGCGTGTCAAGTAGTTTAGATGAGGAGAATGTTAAGAAGTTTATGCCAAGAGCAGGCAACAGCAACAATTATTTTTTGATACAATAGCTCAGCTATTGCATTATCCAAGAACTTTGTATTCCACAAGAGAACAAAACACATAGACACAAAGTTTCACTACATCAGAGAATTGGTGAACAATGGAGAAATTGTTTTACAACACTGTAGGACTCAGGAACAAGTTGCAGATATTCTGACAAAGCCATTGGACCATAAAAGTTTTGAGTTTTTAAGGAAACTTTTGGGTATGACTGATAACCCAGCAGTTGAAATTAAAGGGGAGTGTTGAAATTATAATTTCAATTGCAGTGAATAGAACAATAGCAGCTACTTTATTTATTTGTCCTGATCTGGCGCCCCACATTTATTCCCGATCTTTTAAGTCACCGCCATTACCATCTTTTCACTCTTTAATTATTTTTGTGTTTCCAGGAGAAGGAAGATGAGATCCAACGCTACACCATTACTTCTCAACAACCATATTAATGAGCAGAACGGCTGAAAGAGAAAAGAACCAGCCTCGAGCTGTTGCAGCATTTATCAGCCATAGATTTCATCACCACCGACTCAAGAAATACAGCAAAAGATCAGATTTTATTCATTATGAGCAGCTGATTACAGCAGAGACTTCATCAGCAAGTTAAAGCGGTGATGACCCTTTCCCACACTATAAAATGCAGACACAACAGTATAGAAATAGAAATAGAAGTAGAAAATAGAGGAAACAGATTGAGAGTTTTTTTTTGTATTGCACAATAGTGCTGAAATTGTAATTTTTTGAGATAGCTGGTTTGTGGAACTGAAACATTCCTGCTGTAATCTCTCTGTCAAGAGGAAGATGCTCTTTAGCTTAATATTTTGTGAAGATCCCTCTACGTGAGGAAGACTTATTTTATCAGTTAGTTTATCGTTTATAAATAGAAGTTTCTTTCAGAGCGTTGCTGTTACACCAAAAGTTATTGCGTCAAAAATCCTCGTTGCTGTTACACCAAAAGTTATTGCTTCAAAAATCCCCGTTGCTGTTACACCAAAAGTTATTGCGTGAAAAATCCCCGTTGCTGTTACACCAAAAGTTATTTCGTCAAATCACCGTTCCTGTTACACCGCAAGTCAAAAAATACTTGATGTAAAAAATTTACGTTGCTGCAACACCAAAAAATTACGTTGTTGCAACACCGCGAACAACAACTGAAAAAAAATTGCGTTGCTGCAACACCAGTTAAAACAAAGCAATTTTTTTTTCTGTTTTCGCTATATTAAAACAGAGTATTGTTTTGATCAGTTTTTGATCCTGAGGCAAAGTAGAGTATTATTTTATGCTCTGTTCTTGTGTTTTTGAATTATCAGAAATCCCGAAAACAGAGTATTACTCTCTGTTCATATTTTTTTTGTTGTTTCAGAATTTATCAGAAAATTCCCAACAGTGGTAATAGAGGATTCTTCCACTGTATTTTGTTTGGAATAACCCGAAATTCTCGACAGGCACATTATTCATTGGAGCTTCGAGCGGCATTGGGTGACTTTAAAGACGGATTCACGATATCTGAGTGGTGCCTGCATGTGATACAGAATCGGCCATGAAACTCGTCCTGCAACTTAATAAAAAACTAGTAATACTATGAAGCTATTATCCATTGTTCCAGTGGCATTGGGTGACTTTAAAGACAGATTCATGATATCTGAGTGGTGCCTACTTGTGATACAAAATCTGCCATGGAACTCGTCCCACCAAAATTTGACAACGTCATTGTATTGTTGTTGTCTCTGCCTCAAAAAGTGGATCCAATCACTCGTGAGTGCATAAGTTTCACCCTTGCTTCTCAACCTGAAGAAATTGCTTTCTAACTCAAAAATGCTCCAAAGAAGCTCAAACCACAAATCTCGCACTAATGACTGAAACATTAATGCTTATGCTTGATATTTTGGATGTATGTTATAATTTCAAAAAATAATACTTGTTGATTTTCTTCGTTGTTTTTCGGGCTACTTAGCTATTATCTATACTGTTGATATAATTTTAACTTTTATACCAAATGAAACTATGATATGTAATTGAGTAGTCGGATGTAATTGAAACAAGCGCATAGTTCTTAATATTTACCTGTTTTTAAAACCACTGAAAGATCGAATTTATATTCATATTATATATCATATTGTGATCCTTGAGGGGGAGAGAGAGGGAGGGAAGGAGAACGATGTAGAGGGAGAAAGGTGGAGAGAGAGAGGGAATGATAAGGGAAAGATGGAAATAGAGTGAGGGAGAGAGGAGGAAAGGGAGAGAGAAGGAGAGAGAAAGAGAGAAGGAGAGATAAAGAACCATATATCTAGTTTGTAATATAAAATTAACTTGCATTTTTATTTGAGATGATAATGTTAATGACAATTTTTTCTAGATAGAAATAAACTATTAGACTTGAGAAAAAATATGTAACATAAGAGAAAGAAAAGTACTATATCGAGACTGATGATTTAAAACAATATTAACAAAGGGAGATGTGACACATGAACATATTTTACACGAGATAAGACCTAAGAAACCTTGTTGAGAGGAAAACCTAGTTGGAAGGTGAGTCTCCCCTATTCTCTTTCCCTAATAAAAAAATGGTTGTGAGTACAAAGAATTATGGCTTGTGGTCGATGGGCTACTATAGTGCACAAATCATCTCCGTGTTCTCTATCTCCTATGCCTCTTAGCTAATTTTTTGCATCAATGGAACAAATGCACTCTAAATAATGGAACCCCTTTTCTTCCGAGTCGCCTGGTTATACTACAACCCAATAGCCTATTAGTGGCTAGGTTTGACTACCTCATCTATTAATGAGAGTTACAATATATACTTTTCTAGGATCTAGTTCACTGTAATAATGTGGCTAGTCCATTTTTCATGAATAAGATGGGATTACATAGGATGCTCTCAAATTATTGTGGTGAAAATAGGAATGTTGAATTCTGAGCGACATAAATTTCACATACGAACTCTGATTGACAAAATTCATTCACGGTTAGAAAGGTATTTGTGTGTACGATAGGAAAACAATGTGTGATGCTAAGGAGACAAAGATTTTACCTTAAAAAGGGTCTCGTGAGTTGATTCTTCTAATTTTTTCATTCTAAAAGCATCGAGATGGAGAAAAAAATTATAATGATCAAATCCATATCATAAATTATGGGTATTAGAATCCCTTTCCTATGAAATGTGACATCTCCTTTATATTAGTAGACCATGGCTTGCATTGTTCTGTCTTGTGACTAAATTGCTAATAACACAAATTTTATTTTCTCATAACTTTATCCATTCTCTTTTGGTTGTAAAATTCAATTTGATTCTATTATAAGGAGGGTAAGAATTAGATTTATATGTTCACCTTTTCATTTGCTCCCCAAAGGTAGGGTACATACATAAACAACCTTAAAAATTTGGTGGTGGTGACATCTATATTCATACTTCCCAGTTTCAAATCATGAAACTCCTTGGCTCTATTATCAATGTATCTTTCACGTAAATATTTTTTCTCAGATACCTACTTAAAATGTTTTCATGTTTCCTTTTTATTAATTACATTAGAAATTTTGGTATTCTCCCACCAAATATTGGATTCACCATTTAATTGGTATGTAGTAAACCTAGCTTTTGGGTTGTTATAATATTGACAAAGATAAAAATATTTTCCTATATTACTCAACCATGCATTTTTTTTCTCTTTAGAATCTCTTTCAAAAATAGATGGCATCAATTTCTTAAATTCCCCTTATATTTCTTCTACATTGTTCTTTTTTCTCGAAGTGTTTGTTCATTTTGTTCACTATTGTCTAATGATTTAGTGGTCACATTTTTTATGTTAGTTTAATTTGATAATTCATTTCCTAGATTAGGTGGATCATTTATTTTTAAATCTTCCTTTCGTTCCTTTGTAATCCTTTCCTTAATATTATAGTTCTACCCATTATTTCTCATCATTTTTTTATCATTAGACCTTTTTAACATTGTTGAATTCATCCTCTATTGCTCTTCTTACATTTTATATTACTCTACCTACCTCCTCAATAGCTGTTTGTTATCTATTATATGCTTATCTATTTCTAGTTTGCATCCTTTTAATAGTTTCTTAAAGGAATTACTAAATATCTTGGATATCTTGGTTCCTAGAGATTAGTATTTCAATAAATATCCCTATTCATGATTCTTTACCTCAATGATGTTCACTCCCTTCACGGCTTCAGAATAGAGCCTCTCCTTCTCCCTCCTCAACCATTTAACATGTAAGAGTTGTAATAAAACTTATTAGTTATTCTATTTTTATTTTACGCCCATGTAGGTCCAAGTGTTGTAAACCAGTTGTTTGATACCATTTCTAATACCTCTCTTAATATCTCTCCTAATTTTTTTTTTTTTTGGTTTTAACACAAGATATAACTTAGCTTATGAGTTGTCCTTATCTAAGTTTATTATTGACTATACGTTGACTTTTCTTACCTTATAAATTTTGATAAAAAAAATCACTCTACCATGTTATTTTGTGACTCATTGAGGCACAATAGGGAAGATTATATGATAACCCCACCCTCATATGGTTTTCCCCTTCCCTCAATTGATTTCAACAAGGTTTTATGTTATACCAGGGGGATATGTGTTCGATGTAGTGTCTCACATGACACTCTGGTTTAATTTATGCTTACCTATCACTATGTTCATGTGCTCAAATGGTGTTTCGGATCTTAAAGAATTGACTAATGTTGATTCCCCTTCTTGTCCCAAATGCAATGTTTTCTATGGGCTTAATAGAAACCTTTTTTTTCATTTTGAACAAAGGTGATCTGAAGCTTAATAGGTAATTGGAATGTGGAAAATGGATTGGCTTCCTCAGTAAGCACATTTTGAAATTAGGTTTTGAACATATCCTTTCAGAGTTATGGTTCTAGAGTTTTCATTACTATTGTCCCAATTTTTTTTTGACTCTGTGAATTGTTTTCCTTCATTCCGTTACTAATTTCCTACAATCCATTTTCTTCATTTTATTTTTAGCTTTCCCCCTTCCCTCTTATGCATCCCAAATCTCAGATTGCAATCAACCGAGATTACCCACATCAAGTTTTATTCTTTCTATGAAATGTAAAATTGGATTAACTTTATCTTTCCTACAGTATGTAGATGATTTTAAAGGAATGGGAAGCAAGGTGGGTAATAACTACTTTTTTTTTGCTATCTATTTTTTTTTTTCACTTTCTTTTCATTTTTCTAAGACACTAAATTCTTCTTGGCATGGTTTGGGCATGAGGTTTGTTATTTGGAGTTGAGTTTCTGATAATGCTAAGATATACACTAAGGAGGGGATGTATGTTGTCCCATGGACATACTTCCCAAATACTTTCCCTTAGTATGATGATGAGATGATGATAACTTCCTTCCCTTGCTTTGTTTTTCAACCATCTCCTTGCATAGCTTCTATTTTCAGTTATTGTGAATGGACTCATTTTCAGCTATCTCTAGTTTATATGGTTATTGGGTCTCCATAAGACATTCTTTTCCTAATGTAATACGTCAAAGAGGGTTAACACACTAGGACCCCGTTCTTCATACTTATAATATTACTTATCCGTTCCCTTGGAGAAATGGAAAGACATCATTTAGTTTAATATTGTTTTATGGTTATTTACTAATGGGCTCTTTTGTGATTCCATTTAGCAATGGAGAGGGTAAGGGTATCATACCATAGCCCTATCATTCTTCCATTATATAATATTGATTCTATTTACAGTGCTCTAAATGTGTATAAATTCTAATATAAAGTGTATCCATTGTTTATTATTCTCCACACTTTTGAGTTTGGGATCTTATTTGAGTTTTGGCCCCTCCCCCGCCCCCCTAGATATTGATAATAACAATAAATTTAGGGTTCTATTTAAGAAACCATGACCATGCTTTTCTCACATTAGGAATGTGGTTTTACTTTTCCATTGTGGCTAAAACTCTAGGAATGCATAAAAATTGTTTTTTTTTTTGTTTTTTTTGTTTGTTTTTTTTTTTTCTTTTTTTTCTTTTTTTCTTCTTTTTTGTTTTTGGATTTTTGTTTTTGTTTTTTGTTTTTTGTTTTTTTGTTTTTTGTTTTTTGTTTTTTGTTTTTGTTTTTTTGTTTTTGTTTTTTTGTTTATTGTTTTTTTTGTTCTTTTTTGTTCTTTTTTTTGTTTTTTTTTCTTTTTTTTTTACTTTTTTTTTTCTTTCTGCTTTTGGAGTGAATAGTTACATACTAGGTTTATCCTTGTATCCACTTTTCTTAGTTATCGACACAACATACCTCATAGGGCATCCCACCTTTCCTAAGAATCTCATGCTTCTAGGTTGTAACTTGACCTTTACTTGGTGTGCTCAAGGATTTATTCTCATTCTTGGAGTTTGCGTGGTCTAAATAGGTTCTTGTAGGAAACATCATAGGTTTACATTTATCCTTAGCTTCCATTCATAAATGTTATTACCATTAGTTCCCTTGTTTTATGATATTCAATAAACAACATTGAGTTTATCCCTATGCTATAGTTTTGGCATATACTCTTCTCAATATGTTTTTTCACTTATATCTATAATTTAATCTAATACATCACATTTGTGTTAGGTCTAGGAGGATGTTTAATCCTTCCATATGTAATATTCTGGGCCTAGCATATTCTTTCTGGACAAGCAATGAAGGAAGATTTAGAAGTTTATCGAAATGCAAGTGGCTTCCCTTTGGGACTATCTTGGTATTTCCTAATATGCAATACATAAATCTAATTTCTTTCTATAGTGTATATTTTTTAACCCTTCCCATCAACCATTCAAATGCCCATCAATCTAGTGAACAACCATTTAGCTTTATACATTATCCATATTTCTTTTTAACCTTGAAAACGTGTAGACAATAAGATTGATATGACATTCTTGGGTGGGATAATAACCTTCTCTTAAAAGTTATAATGATTGGTAGTAAAGCCTACAAGATATTCATTTTTATCAATTTTCTTAAAAAGGCACTAGCATTCTAAGCAACCTTATTTTATAAACTTTTGCATGATTTAATATATCTTACATGTAACATCAATAGTGATGAATTGAAATCACTACTTGAACACATGCATTAAGGATGGGATGAACCAACAACCATATGGATGATACAAATTTATGGGGGATGTTCCACCTATCTGTAGCAGATCAATAAGACAAATCTCTTTACCAACACACCCCTAAGCCTTGGGTTGTGGTTTTATAGAGATGAGTTCCTCATGCCTATTTTAGCTTTGTGGATTTTCACTTTCAAGTATTAGATGGTGGTATTCACAGATCAAGCTTAACCTTTCACTTATTCTCTTACAACATGAGACTCCTCTCTCTTCCTCGGGTACTTATCAATTCATTGTTGATCCTTCGTAGCCTCATAACATGTGGAAAATATCCCACTAACAACTATTTATTTCCTAGGACTTGTTCCACCATGAGGCCATATCCCTTTTGTGATACATGCCCCCTGAAGATATGTTGTTTATCCCCCTTTCAAATTTATTTTTAGAGAATAAAAATTCCTCGACTCTTTATTTTCCATTCCTAGCTTTTCACTAGTCAAGCAGAGCCACCTCATATAAAATAAAAATCCTTACTCATAAACATCGCTCATCAAATTGTATCTATTTATTTATTATTAATAAAATAAAATTGTCTACAATATTTATTACATTATTATTTTTGAAATTTAAAGTTTCGAGACCTTTCAACCATAATTAAAGTAAGCTTATGTTCAGAAACCAAAAGTTAAAGCAACTTGTGATAGTAATGGATAACATGTTATTTTTGTTATGTCATCTCAAACACCTGTAATACCGAATCAAATGCTAGCTAGATAATTTTTATTGAATGGCTCATTGGAAAAACTCATTACTTGAAATTACTTTCCTCACGTATGATAACAAAATAAGAAAAATATAAAACTTATAAAATCCTTAGCAACATAAATTAATCTAATATCATTTGACTAATCTTTACTTACCATTGCAGCCTGATCTAATTTCATAGGGTGAATTGAAAGTCATGCACCTTGTAAAAAAAAGGTGACATGAATAATCCAATAAGTGTATTGCTAAAACACTAGTCTACCGATATGGAAATAGTTGTCTGCAAAAATCAAGCAATGTCAAATGACAAGTATGGGATTGTAGTCAATCTCACCAATTTGTTGTAGTGCTTAAAAAACACCATCCAATTACCTTGTCTCATCTAAGACATCATATTGTGGCTTTGTTACATCGATGGCTAACCATGTTTCTATACTTGACATGTAGAAAGTGAACCCACACACTATGTTCACCATTAGTGACTCAAGAAAAGGGGTCTAAAACGTATAATGGAGGTTGTGAGCTATAACAGAGATGTCCATATGTCAAATGATGTGAGGGATCGAGTTTAATATGAGTTATAAGCATGATTCACATTAAACATGTCTTGAGTTTTAGTAGGGCTAGGTGGAAATGATAAATGTCTTAATAATCCCCAAACACATTATTTTATTCTCAAGGGGAAGCCATACCACATTGCGATGGGATATTATAGAGACTGAAAAGTTGTTTAAATGTTGTGGAACCCATACTGAAATCTCATCCTATTTTAGATAGAGAGAATTATTGTTTTTCAAAAATTAAAAGAGAATGAATCTTCATCCAAGAATGTCTCTATACCATTTTACTTATGGAAACCATTTAGAAACATTTAGAGGGAAAAACTAACTCTATATGAACTCGGAACTTCCGAACGCTTGTTTAAGAGGAAAGTTCACTTCACCTTAATAATGATAACATGTTATTACTAGATTAAATATAAGCCAAAAAAAAATTAATGTGTAAATTTGAAGGTGCACTAGAGTTTATATCTCTAATTACATTATGTCTTTTGTACATTTTCTAATTTTATCATTATGATAATATGATTTCAAGTCATTTTATTAGTTATTGGAAACCTTCACAGCTGATCTCTCCAAGGTTTCCAACGTTTTGCATGGTGACTCTATGGTCCTTCATGATGGATGGAGTCACCATCCAAAACATGGTGACTCTGTGGTCCCTGATGATGGATGGAGTCACCATCCAAAAAATGGTGAGTCTGTGGTCTATGATATTGGATGGGGTCACCATCCAAAACGTTATCACTCATATTACACATTATTATTCTTTTTTTTTTATTTCCTTTTATTACTGTTATTATTATATCTAATATGTTAATACTATTAATCACCTAATTATTCTACTCATTTATTATTTTATATTAATTATCTAATTTTATTATGAGTACTCCTATCATCTCTATTATATTTATATATTATTCATAACAACTATACAATTAATTATTAATATTACTATTAATAATCAATTATTCTTATTTTCTTTTTTTTTTTGAGTTAGTTTCTCGGAATCTTTTTCTTTGATTCCTAGGATTTCTATACCTCACCTTTCCCACCTCTTATCTTGCAACACATATGCGTATGGACCTTACCACTCTTATGCTCTTAAACATTTGGTCTTAAAGGTATATCTCCTTTTAGATTTGAAAAATCAAACGAAAATGATCTATAAATCTCCAAAATCAGATTCTACAAAATTTAATGAAAAAAATCTCAAAACATTATGATTTAAATTTTAAAAGATTAAAGAAAAACATTAATTTTAGTAATAAATTATTTTTCTCACAATTTATTTTTCGTACTTTTATTTTGTAAAGTGAATAGCAATATGGTATCCTAAAGTAATATTCATTTTTAAAGAAAAACCATCATATCTATTTTCTGAGAGAATGGCACTTAGACTATACCTCTAACAATCCATGGGACTTTTCTGCATTTTATTTTTATGTCAAGTAACTAAAAGTTAAATTGTTTATAAAAAAAAGTTTGAGTAATAATTTAAATAATAATATATTTATTAATTGTTAAAAATATAATTTGTATTTTTTTTCAATTATTTAAATTAAGTTAATTGATAATAATATTTTGCAAAATATAAATATGAATGCTTTATCTAATTTTTATAATAAAATATAATGTTATAACAATAAATTATAAATAAAATTAATAATATATAAAAAAATTATGCTCTATTTTTTTGCATTAATTTCTAGAATGAAAAAGATCTCAATGTAAAGATAAAGATGAAACAAGATCTAAATGTAAATTTAAATTTCATATTTGATAATAAAAAAAACAAAACCAACAAACCTCCCAATCCGATTTAATGTAAATTTTCAACTCCCTCATCCCATTCCATACAGAAAGCTATTTTCCGACCAATTTTTCGAAGGAGATGGTAGTGGATTTGATAATAAGAAAGTAAACATTAGAATGCTTATGACCATTTCAAATGGAAGTGATACATGGAAATTAAACGTTACAATGTTTAAAACCGTTTCAAATGGAAATGATATATAGAAAGTAAACGTTAAATGTTTACGGCCGTTTCACATGGAAATGATATAAAGCCAACATTACGCTAGATTCATCTCATTTGTTTCATCTTCTCTGAATTGCGTTGGTTTCTTTTTCGTTTGGCTTGTATGAGCTTCCTCTATACTTTCATTGCTAAACATGTTAGTTGGTTTTTACAGTCGGTTTTCTTTTATTGTTTTTTTTGGTCGTAGCAAAAACGTGTAGCTCGTTTTTCTCGTTGATCTTTTCTTCATTTTTTTTTGTTGATATATTTTGTTTTATAGTAGAATGTAAGGGGCGGAGATGAAACTTGATATAAGAGGATCATTAATTGTTACATTGCAGATATGATACTAGAGCTGATGATAAGTGAGATCAAAAGATCGCTCCCTCTGTCACTTTTGCATCTCATCATTGGAGATATCTCATACAATGGGTGAGGTCGCGAGGAACACCACCAACGTTGTTTAAGGTCAGCAGTCGATACCCATTAGTGCGGTTTATTTTTAATATTATTTGTTACTCTGTTGAAGGATTTTTTGAATTGGTTATTTCAGATTCCAAATCTTTTATTGTTTATGTTAGGTCAGGTTTTGAGATCCACATCATACTAGGTTTGATGGTTTGCGAAGTTGATTTTTAATATTCAATTTGATGGGGCTAGGCCACGTTGTCTCGCCGTTCCAAAGCTGATGTGTAATGTACTTACGATCTGGACAGTAATGCAATTGATTTGGTAATAAATATTATTTGATTTTTAATCTCCTTGGGTTACGGCATGGGTACCTTGATGGTCTGTCGGGTGGACAACTGTCCCTCCTCGGGATTTTGTAAATCCGCCTTGGTTTGGGTTTTTACTCCGTTCGTGCTCCTTCGGTGGTCATTGTTACGCTGGTCTTTGGCTCTGCGAGCTCCTGGCGATTCTTTGTAACTTCTGTAATTTTTGTGGTGAATGTGTGAACTCTGCCTGCCTGGTCGATGGTGTGGTGTGCGTTTGGTTGCGGTCGTGGTCTCAGTCGTTCCAAGTCTCGGCCTGTATGCTATCGTTTGTTTGGTGAAGCCCTGGTAAGGTTTGCATTACGGTTCTGTTTGCATGTGTTTTCGTTGCCACTGTGGTGTATATCCAGCTTTAATTTTTGCCTCTGTGTATTCTAGTCACTGTCTGCTCGTATCTCACAAGGGCTTACAACGAATCGAGAGCTGTAAGGTTAATGGGGACATTTCCTTCAGCCCTGGTTTGTCGGCTTCCAAATTCGAGAGGTCGTGTGGCATGCTTAGCTCGTCCCGCTTCCAACTTAACTCGGTAAGCTTATGTTCCTTGCTGGACTTTATTTTTGCTATTTGTTTTGAGACTAATGGCTCGGCTCCTCTGTGAGCAGGGGCTTGTCCAGGTGAGGAATTTAGAGCTACGGCTTGCCTATCAGGTAACCCTTGTTTAACTTTCTCAATAGCTTCTTCCCAATTCTCCGTTCTTGTTTTTGCTGTGGTTGGAAACTAACCCTTCCTCCATTTGCCTTTATGCAGGTGGAGCCGTTCGTTGGTCTGAACGCTTGGACTTCCGGCCGCCCTGGACAGTATACGGGTAGAATAGTTTTGTTGTTCTAACTATGCTTGGCTGGGTTCTTGTATGGTCTACTTGGTTTTCATTGGCCCTGTGCCGCTGTCTGTTGTTGGTTTCTTAGGTGCTAAGCTTAGAGGTAACTTCAGGAGATGGGCTCGAACTCTTTACTGAGGGCTTTTTTTTACAATTGTGTGAGTTCCCATGTTTGCAAACTGGGTTGGTTTTGTAGTTATTTTGAACAGAGAATGTTAATGCTGATACAGATTATTAATGACTATGTTATATCCTGTGATTTATATGGAAATAAATCTGGAACCGCTCTTATGGTTTTGTTTGCATACGTGTTAAATGTGTATACACCTGAACGCTATGCCCACGTGGCCTGTGCTGGTCGTTGTGGCTCTTCGTTTGATTATTTGACTTTTTGTTCTAGTTCGGAGTCTGTAGTGAAACTTTTAACAATGTTTTTGTATCATAAAGAAAAAAAAAAAGAACGCACAACATTGAATTTTTACAATATTTGAGGACGCTCGTGGAATTGTATGTGCACTGAAAATAATGAATATATTTCTTTCTGTTAATTATCTTTTTCACCGTCGAACCCGTATTGGGCTTGTTTTTCCTCCTTTTGTATCACTGTTCTCGAACAGTTGGATAACTGCTGTTAGTTGTTTTGTTGTCAGTTACAATAGTTAATTCGTATTTGAGACTTATTCTTAACTAGCATGTTCTCCTTTGCTTATATTTACAACAATAATATAATTGTTTGGAAACAAATGACTCTAACTAATTACTATTGTTCCTAATTAGAACTCATTACATTTTTCTTGGCATTTTTAACAGAAAAGTAAAATAAAAACAACAAATAAAAATAAAGACAGACACGTTGTCTGTCCAGTGAGCCATTTTCTCTGTCCTTCTCAGAAACATGGATGTCAACCTTCTTTCCGTCTTCGCCCTGTTAACTAACAGATGCTCCTGCATCACAATTTTTCAGAAATTGAAATTCCTAGGTATAACTGTATTAATTTGGGCTAATTCGGAATGGGCTCTATCTACTACTGTGATCAGTATCGAATGGGATACGTATTAGACATAACACTGATTAATCAATACATCGCCCTCCATCTTTATGGCCAGGATTTTGGCTGCCAGTTCAGTACCTCTATTCCAGTTCTGGTTCACTCAGTTCATTTCGCTTTGTGTAGCGTTTGACTAGAAGTTCCTCTGAATTTTCTGGCCCACCAGGCTTCTGGTGGAATTCTCTATTTTGTCCCGTGAGGGTTATCCACGTATTGAACGCGATTCTGGATTATTACTAATTTTGGCTATTCTGCACTTACGAGTTATGAGCGATAATCCCTGTTTACATTCTCTGATTTGCAATTTTTCTGCCTTACATTCTCCGGCCAAGATAAACATTTTGGTGAATATAGAAAGCATACACTATGCTTTTCGCGTCAGCAATTTTGAATTTGTACGGAACACTGATATGTACCGGTTGTAGAAATATCTAAGAAAACTTTAAGATAACACAAAAAAATAAGAATAGAACCCTGTGCAATTAGAAATTTTATATTAACAATCAGACAATTTTACCCAAACTAAAGCAAGTTAGGAACAAATTGACTTTGATATTCAAGGTAATAGACAAGTGTATATCTATTGTACCTGTAGTTTAACTTTATTAAGTAAATTGTGTCACTCATCATACAAATTTTTCTCATCATAGAAAGGAAAAAGTTATCAATATTTTAAGATGTTATGAGGAACTTCAATGTCACGTTTTGGTCTTCCACTTTTGAACAAGGTGACAATGATTTCCAATGGAAGCTGAGCGATTCTCAAGTGAACATGGCACGATTTCCTTTTTTTTTACCATGATCTCTAAGCACAATTTTCTTTCTTAGAAAAACTTTTAAACATGGCTACAATGTACTCTAATATATCCACAATTTGAAGACCATAAGCTACTGGGAATTTATCAATAATTATATCTTTGATCAGCAAAAAATCCTTTCCATGTGCCAAAGAATTATGTCCCGCCTATTGTTCTGCTTCGTGTTCTTGCCCCTCTGAAATAGCAAAGGCATCATTCCAGCCCTCAATTTCTCTGGCTATGGATATGCATAAAATTACAACATTATCCAACACATCCCACTGATGCCGAAAAACAAATGACAATCACTCACATCCCAGTGATGCCCAAAAACAAATGACAATCAGTTATGACCGTGGATGATGTCATGACCGTTGATGAAGGCCCTTGTTAGCAATCCCGTGATTGAGATCTTCACTACAGATATCTATTCTATTGCAATCGGTTCATTAAACTTAACGAGGGTGGTGGCAACGTCCACTATACAAAGTCACTGTTATTCAAAGAATCTTAAAAGAAGGGGGATTTCCACTACCCTTCTTAAGCTTACTAAACTAAATGCAATAGATATAAATAGTAAAAGTATGAATCACAGGTTTTCTATTCTGGCAATGGCCTCCATAGATGACTTTTTAAAATAAGATAATTACTCTTGAGTTGGGTAAACATAGAGAGTCAGTTAATTGAGTGATTGAGTATTTGAGTATTTGTGCAAGTGGAGTGATATATGACTTTTAGTGTGTGGTTGCATGTGGTTACATGTCAAGGCAAGTAGCTAGTTGGAAAAGGATAAATACCCTTCACTGGGTTCATTGTAAGCATCATGTTTTGTGTGATCAATAGAAAAGCAGCAACTCTTGTTTTATGTGTGAATTCATGCTTTGTCTCATAAACCTTTCCAATAGAACCATAACTTTATTGTCAAGTTTCTTTAAGACATCTATTGGATGTGTTGGTTGATGTTATAATTCTATGCATATCAAGTGAAATTGAGGGTTGAGATGATGTACGATGGGCAAGTACATGAAGCATAACAATAAGCTCTGCATAATTCTTTGGCTCTTGAAAAGTGTCTTTTGTTGATCAGATATAATTATTATTGAAGGCCCAATAGATTATGGTCTTCGACTTGTGGATATATTAGAGTACATTGTTGCTACGTTCAAACGTGTTTCTTAGATCCACCGCTTAGAGTTCATGGTAAAAAAGAGAACCAAAGCATTAGAGGATGTTAACATGAGAATCACGCAGTTTGGATTGGAAACCAGTGTCTGAACCACGGCTTGATGTCTGATGTCTGCATAACATCTTGAAATATTGAAAACTTTTTCTTTTCTACTGTCACTTTGACGACGTAGATGAGAATACTTTTTCCTTTCTACTGTCACTTTGACGTAGATGATAATAATTTGTAAGATGACTGACACAGTTTATTTAAGAATGTTAATCTACCTGTACAATAGATATACACCTGTCTATTAACTTTACTTTGAATGTTTCATACATTGAAATTCTTGGTTAGAACTGTATACTTCACACAAAATTCGCTACTAATACAAGAAATGTATACACAAAATTCGCTTCAACTATATTAATAATGGGTGTTAACTAGTCATTGTCAGTAAAGGTGCAATAGTACACTTAATAAATGAAAGATTTCGAAAGATCATATTTAGTTAAGCATATCTAACTATAGGAACTCATGCTTTGTATTTTGTTATACAGTTAAATCTTTTTAAGCACACTAGACAACGAAATGATTTGGGAAAGGTTGTTTTTATGGAATTGTAGTTATTGATTTGATGAGTCATAGTAAACAATGAGGCTGCTTTTGGATGTTGCTCATTTGAATCGTGTGTTTTCGGGGGACTTGCGACGTAAATTCCATATTTATTAAAATTGGGGTTATTTCAATTTCTGGTTATGACATCTCGTTTATGCCTAGAATAAATTGCACTAGCTGTTGGAGAGGGAGACAAATCTTCACTGGATATCTTCAAACTTGTTTTTATTAGTCTAATATGAGGTTAAATCACCAAAATCTAGGAAAGATGTCTTCTCTTAGAACATTTCTTCTCATTTCAGTCTGATATTTATGTGGGTCCTGTCACATTGGATAAGCCAAATGAAATGCATGAAGAAAAATGTGCGTGGGTGGCACAAATTTAGTTGCAATATGAGAAACCTTGTATGCAGGAATATTTTATTGGCTTTCTGCAATGAATTTTTGAGGGATATGGCATTCATTACGGTTTCGTTTGACAAAATAACGTAGAGGGCACTTTCTTGGACAATATTTTCCTTTTACAACAGTTTGTTCGGTTTTCTTTGGGGAGATCCATAATGTCGAATAACATTCCAAGCAATGTGACACATGATTGATGTTGTTCGAACAGAGCGAGAAATTGAGTTTCACAGTAAATGACTGTTGAAGTTTGAGGCTGTTTAATGAGCTCGCTGTGAAATTAAATTCTCTTAAATTTGAAAAGTTACTTTCGGTCAAGTTTGAATTCTAGTAATTTTGAACTGCGAAATTTAAGCTTTAATTAGGAAGAATTTACATTGCTTCCATTAAAATTTAACGTTTTGAGGATTTGGATCATTTCTGACATTGCATTTGGTATTTTGTATTTTATGGTTAAAGTAGTTTGCTTTGATGTCAAAATTTAACGTCTTGAGTTGTTTTATCAACTACATTTGAGGATTTCTACCATTTCGTATTTTATGTTTGACCGTTAAAGTATTTTACTTTCTCGTCTGCGTTGGGCATTTTTGAGTTTGAGGTTTCTTCTGAACGAAAAATCTGATTTCAAGATATTTTATTGACTTTAATGTTATATATGATTTGTAACGATTATAATGAGAGTTGTGATTTTAAGAAATTGTGAAACTTATGCACTCACCAGTGGTTGGATCGATTTCTAGAGCCAGAGACAACTGCAATAAAATGACGTTATCAAATTTTGGTGGGACGAGCTCCATGGCCGACTCTGTATCACATGCCGGCACCACTCAGATATCGTGAATCCGTTATTAAAGTCACCCAATGCCGCTGGAATCTCCAATGAATAATAGTTTTAGTCTTACTTGTGTTTTATTAAGTTGCAGGTAAAACAACTTGTATTTTTATTTATTTACTAAGTTTGGGATTTTTCTCTTTGATGGGACGAGTTTCATGGCCGATTCTATATCACATGCAGGCACCACTCATATATCGTGAATGCGTCTTTAAAGTCACCGTATGTCGCTGGAAGCTTCAATGAATAATAGTTTCAGATAATGATTGACTTTGTGTTGATAGGCACATTATTCGTTGGAGCTTCCAGCGGCATTGGGTGACTTTAAAGACAGATTCACGATATCTGAGGGGTGCCTGCATGTGATACAGAATCGGCCATGAAATAAAAATATGAGTTGTTTTACCTGCAACTTAATAAAGCACTATTAATACTATGAAGCTATTATTCATTGTTCCAGTGGGTGACTTTAAAGATGGATTCACGATATCTGAGTGGTGCCTGCTTGTGATACAGAATCTGCCATGGAACTCGTCCCACCAAAATTTGACAACGTCATTGTATCGATGTTGTCTCTCCCTCAAAAAATGGATCCAATCACTCGTGAGTGCATAAGTTTCACCCTTCCTTCTCCACCTGAAGAAATTGCTTTCTAACTCAAAAATGCTCCAAAGAAGCTCAAACCACAAATCTCGCACTAATGACTGAAACATTAATGCTTGATATTTTGGATGTATGTTATAATTTCAAACAATGGTTGATTTTCTTCGTTGTTTTTGGGGATACTTAGCTATTATCTATACTATTGATATAATTTTAACTTTTATACCAAATGAAACTACGATATGTAATTGAGTAGTCGGATGTAATTGAAACAAGCGCATAGTTCTTAATATTTACCTGTTGTTAAAACCACTTAAAGATCGAATTTATATTCATATTATATATTATATTGTGATTGAAAAAGTACAAGGTGTTTTATTTAAATAAAATCTAACTTAAAAGGAACTTGTGCCACGACCCAAAAAAGAGTTACTGTTTAGTTGAATTAATTTTTTAATTTTATTTTTCGAATATTTTATTTTAATGATAAGGAGGTTAAATAGATATTATGTCTAAATGGTTTTATTCTAGACATCTTTGTCTGTTAACGTTTTGTTATCATTTTTCACCAGAATTTTTTCCAAACCAATAATCTTTACATTACAGAATTTTTTAAATAAATTTGTAAATTTGTAAATTATTTCCAGAGATAAATAAAAAAATGGAAATCAAGTGATTATATTGATTTATGTTCATAATATTTCAAATTATGCAGTAAAATTAAATTCAATTTGAAATTATAAATATTATAAATAAATGAAAAATATGGAAATCGAGTGATTATATTGATTTATGTTCATAATATTTCAAATTATACACTAAAACTAAATTCAACCTGAAACAGATTTCCACACCCTAGGGATGTCTTGATCAAATCTAGACAGTTCGCGAACCAGTCCTTCATGCTGGTCTACTTTCGCACACCTGCCTTCTCTATGCAACTACCTTTGTGTGGTTTGGATGACAAGCGTGACTGGTCTTTACACTCTATAGTACTTATTAGTATTATAGATCTTGAGTTAAATTAAGTGGGCCCAATGTTTTCCTTTACCGTTCAACATAAATAGAGAAGCGCGTAAACGTAAACCTTAAAGAGATGCATAAATCATAACAGAAGAATAACCACATAGATTTATGAGCAGATGCATAATATTTCAGAACACTTATCTTTTATTGATCTTTCGTTTTAGTACAATCCAATTCCACCTTGCGCACTCAGTTGTAAGGGTCTGCGCACATAGCTGCGGACTCTACCAAGCCTCTGTGCACATAGCTGCAGAGCTTCTTCTACAAATACAACCCTCAACTTGGACTTACAGACTCAAAGCGATTATCACTTTCAGAAACCCATATACTTTCAGATCTAAACAAAACCTACTAAAAAACTTACCTCTGTACCTAGGACCTTGCTCTATTTATACATTCCCATGGTCTGCGGACCATGGGCATGTAAACTCTCTTTCTATTATCTTGCATTATTTTCGGGCAGACAACCCTTTGAATTGACTTATTGTACTTTGTGCTCTGTGCACTTTGTGGAGCCCTTACAATACCATTACCTAAAAATGTGGGCTTTAAGCCCCAAAACCATTATGCGAGGGATCCCTTTCCCAACAGGCTCCCAACACAATCTTCGTGACTCGTCTTAAGTCACTTGGCTGGTGTGGTGATGTTCATGCGAAGTTCATCCAATAATCTCTGCGCTTCGCTTACGTCCGCAACACATTCTTTTGCTATCTGTTGTACCTGTTGTGCGCGTATCTCTGATGTTTGATTGTCCAGTGCTTGTCCTTGCCTGAGTGCATATACGCCCTGCATGTGTGCCAACTTTCCCTCGATCTTGGCGGTGACTGTGAATGCTTCCTCTAGCCAAGGCTAGATACGTTCTTTAAGAACTATTTCTTTTTTATGTGTGGCGTCCACCTAGGCCTTTAAGGCCTCAGATTCCCTCATCTTGGCCAGCCAATGAGTAAGGGCGACTGTCTGCACGATCCCCGAGATATTGTCGTAAGCCAGCTGCAACTCTTACGCTTCTGTCTGTTATGAAACCAACTCACAACAAGATAGAACAGATAGTTGAATGCCTTAGAATTCAACCTCTTCAAGGGGGCAACCTCCTTTACATTACACAAATGAACAATTCTTGAATGATACAAATGACAAGGCCTCCTTTCTATATATAGGAGTCTAAGGGGTCATATATAATCAGAGCTGACATAACAATAATAATGTAAGGGCACAATAATAACAATATTGGGCTTATATGGGGCACAAAAATATAATAATGGGGTTTTACTAATAACAATAAGGGGTTACACTGGTAGTATAGTGACCTAACATGCCCCTCTCCTTCAAAAAGTGTTGCCTTCAATGCTTGAGTAGTTCTTGATGCTTCTGTACAGAATTCTTGTCCTCCCATGTGGAATCTTCAGCAGGTAAGTTCATCCACTTTATGAGATACATTAAAATTGATCGATTTTGTTGCTGTGAGGTTCTTATTTCTATGAATTCTTTAAGTTCCAATATGATTTTTTCCTTCCTCTTCAAGTTCTGGCAATATTGTTTAAATTGGGATCTTCTGCAACTTTTGAATGAGTGGCCATAGTTCTTCATCCTTCTTCCATTCATCCCTTGCTTCATTTATCAAATCTGGTTGGATAACAGAAATAGCGCAAAACAATGCTTCCACATCCTCATCCTTTCTTGAGAGTGCATCGGCAACAAAATTTTTCTTCCCTTTCCTATAGATGATGTGAAAGTCATAACCCAACATATTTGTCACCCATTTTTTCTGTTCTTCTAAAGATAATAGTTGTTCTAAAAAGTATTTAAGACTATCATGATCCATTTTTACCTTGAAGTATCTTTCTATTCGGTAAGGTCGCCATTTCTTAAGTGCATGTAGTATTGCCAACATTTCCTTCTCATAAATAGCTTGCTTGAGATGTAGCAGAAAAAACACCCAATCACCTACATCAAAACATTTTTCACTATGATGTTGATCTACCTATTTCATTCGATTTTGCACCAAAGTGGTGTTATCCTTTAAAAGCTGGAGAATTTTTTGTTGATGCTCGATGTAATCTTTCACTGCTTGAACCTTTTTCTTCTTGATATATCCTTCTATCTTGAGAGTTTGAAGAGTGATAATTTCTTCCAATGCTTTACAATATATGGTCAGATCCATTTCTTGATGCTCGATGTGATCTTTCACTTGAACATTTTTTTCTTGATATGTCCTTCTATCTAGATATTTGAGGAGTGGTAATTCCGGTCAATGCATTACAAGATATGGTTGGATTCATATCTTCTTTCTTGATGCGATATTTCACTTCTAACTTTTTTCTTCTTGATATGTCCTTCTATCTTAAGAGTTTGAGGAGTGGTACTTCTTGCCAATGCTTTACATGATATGGTCAGGTTCATTTCTTCTTTCTCTGGGGTTGGGTCGTCATGTATATCCTCTTCTTTTGATATTTCTTGATCCTTTTATTCCTCCTCTTCATACTCTATGTAAAATAATTTATTCTCAGCACAATTATGACCTTTAGTGCATTTGCTATCATAATTATAACAAAGTCCTTTTTCTCTTTTTTCTTCTAATTTTTGTGGTGTAGCCCTTGTATGTTGTGGAAGGCTAGGAGAAACAAAACTTCCATATTTATAGTTATGAGGGGTATAATTCTTTGTTTCCATAATTTTTCTCTCCACTTTGTAACAAAGCCTTTTTTCTCTTTTTTCTTCCAATTGTTGTGGTATTGCTCTAAAGAAGGTGTTGCTCTTTGTTTCCTCATAATGTGCTATAATTTCCTCAGTTAAAATTGACCAGGTAACGAGTTGTTTATGAGAACAAAGCCCTTTATACCATAAAAATTGATCTTGTTCTAAATATGAAGATGCAATGCATATCTTTTGTAACAGTGGTACCCCATGTAGATCAAAATATTTCTCCATCTGTAGTATCCAATTTCTCCTTTTGATCTTTAAGTTCTGAAATTGCGAATTGTAGTAGCTCTCTGCATCCTCTTTCTAGTGCCACCAGTATGATCAAATTTAGATCCAATAAAGAGTTATGCATAATCTCCCAAGATGACTTGATTATATACCTTTTAAAAAGAGAAAACTTGTATGAAGATCCATGTGTCACTATTTTTACCTTCGGATCTAAAAGATATACACAAGAAACTATAGTCCATTCTCTTTCTATAACTTCTTATGAAATTTTAAACTGATGCTCAAAACAAAAGTTATGAAAGTTTTTCCTAGGTCACCTGTTTGGAATGTAATTCGGGATTCTGCAAAAAGGGCAACTTCCTTAGATCATATATCCACAAATATAGTGCAAAAAGATCTAAAAATCAAACCCATGGTTCAGAATGATTTCGACCCAAATGGGTTTTTTTTGTAGCATCTAAAACATAGCATAAAAAAGTTATATTGGAAATTCCATGATGACATGTTTAGAGTAGCAAAACCGTAGAATCAAAAGTTTTGATACCAAATGTTATGAAACCAGCTCACAAAATGATAGAAAAAATAGTTGAACGCCTTAGAATTCAGCCTCTTGGAGGGGGAAACCTCCTTTACATTACAAAAATAAACAATTCTTGGATGATACAAATGACAAGACCTCCTTTCTATATATAGGAGTCTAAAGGGTCATAATATAATCAGAGTTGAGATAACAATAATAATGTAAGGGCACAATAATAACAATAGTGGGTTTCTATGGGGCACAATAATAGAAATATGGGGACTACATGGGCACAACAATATAATAAGGGGGTTGTACTAATAACTATAAGGGGTTACACTGGTAGTATTGGGACCTAACACTGTCTCTAGGCGTTGGAGTGTTGGGTCTTCCTGTAGTGAAGTGAGAGTGACAAGTGACTGATCGAGCAAGCCAGTGCAATCCTATATGGCACACTCTATTACTTCCAATCCTACTTGAATGGCACGGTGTCGCTATTCTCTGACCTCCCGCAGTGTAGCGGGTTGCGCCTTCAGCCTCAGTGCCACGATCTGCAAGTTGAGGTCCAACGGGATCCTCGTTTCCTTTTCCTTCGCCTCGTGGAAGCCACTAGCCAATTTGTGGATTCGTAAGCCTACTGGTAAGTCTGCTACAATCTCGAGCTCGGGGACGCGGCTACATGTTTCCTCAACGATTTGCTCCAACTACCAAGTATGTGCTATTGCTTCATCGCATTGGAGGCTTAGCTACTCAATGTTGATTCATTGTTCACTAACCAACTATACTGCGCGTCCTTCCCTAGTGCGGAGCTCTGTTTTCACTCCATCATGTTGTTGGTATAATATTTCTCGTGGGGGGGTAGCCAAGTTTAAGCCAAGTTCCTTGAGTCGTCCTACCACGGCTCTGTCCTTTGCGTTGTCTGCTATTAGTGCTCCTTCTGGCAATGCGATAATATTAGCCATTTTGGCCCGTAGCAACTGCTAATTTGTTGATGTACCCATAGCCCCATAGGCGGCAACCATTCCCTGTTGTGGAGGCCACACCTGAAGTTATTGAAGTTTCATTGTGAGTGCCCCCAACACAATCTTCTGCTCTGTGATTGCCTCTTGGAGCGCCTCCCTGGTGACTTCGCAAACTGTATCAGTGATGTCACATAGTTCACCCTCAGTCAGTGTGATAGGCTCCCCATCCAGCTTGGATGCCTTGTTCTTCTTTTGTGGCCCTATTTGTTCTATCATGTGTAGCCATTTTAAGTGTGTATATGTGGTGCTTGGGTCCGCACCTTCCGGCATATTATCTATCCCAGGTCCTATGGTCACATTTGGGCCTCTGTCTTCTTCTATTGTAGTGGTGCCTCCTCCTATTGTCTTTTCTGTAGTGGCCTTCGCTGCCTCTCGGGATTCCCGTACTTCTTCAACTAGCTATTCATTCCACTCATGTTGTGCTAGAAACTTTGTGACAACCTTCTATCTTTGAATCTCCATCTCATTGCGCACCACTGCATCTGGCGCATGCCATTCTTATGACCATGTGTCGAGCACTGTGAAGACATCGTCATCTATTGTGATGAATGGGAGCGTGGTCCATTTCTGCTCTGGATCCTTTCATGCCCTGATATACACATGGTACATATCTGCTTTAAAATCTGTAAAGCTCTTCACACTATCATATACCGAGGCGGATAGGCACAGTCGTTTGTTAATCCTCGGTCGTATTCTTTCCTCCATCAATATCTAGAAGATCTTGGCTTCTCAGATTCTTGTAACATCTTTCATCGCCCATAGCGACGCATATTTTGCTACCTCTGTACAATCTTGGTCAAGGAGAGGAAACTAACTATCCTCATCTAGTTCACGTGTGACCAATAGGATGGATAAGAGCAACCACGCATAGTGGAGGGTCTTACCTTGGTCTTTGGCCTCCTTATAGTTTGTCAAGAACTCATCATGGAGGAACTACACCCAATTGAACTGTACCCCTTCTGCGCATTGCTCGGCTAGCATGATGACCGTTGTTGGTACATTGCCCCAGCATTTTCTCATCACCTTTCTTGCCAACGACTAGGTAGCAACGTAGACCCCTTTATCTTGAATACTAGTAATAATGTACCCTCGCTGCTTTTTCTCCAACTTATATTTCATTTTCATGGCCTCCACAATTGTCAAGTTGCCACTTGTGCCGGCTATTTCCGCAACGTCCCTTCCTGCACAGGGAAGTCGAGAAATCCTATGAATGAGCTTCTGCTATTATGAGAATGGGCTCTTCTAGCCATAAGTACCCATCGCGCACCAGGAAGAGCAGTTTCTTGATGACAAATATCGTGATTGGGGCCTGATGAAAGTGTGGAATTGATAGGAGGTGGAGTAGTCTGGCCTCCTCCACCCCACACAGCCACGTCTGCAGATGTAGTGTTGTAACGGCCCCCTCCGTGCTTTGTTCCATCATCTCGCTAGTTTCCAAATGGGGAAACTTCTCGCTATCCGCATGGTCCCAGTCTTCAAACTTCATAGTGGGAATGCGGCCCACAACCACTCCATTGAAAAGAACCCTCTCGGGGAGGGATGCGGTGTTAAGTGTGCTTTTAATGACATCCAGGTCTTTAGGTACCTTTACCCTTCCTTTCGATGAAGGGACATACTTGGGCAGTTTTACTGTAGTACGTATTGGCTGGATATATTCTCCCATCTCTTCCTCTGGTTCCATCTCTTTGACAAAGGTCAGATGATCTTGTTCTTCATCATCACTCTCAATATTAACTATTTTTCCCTTTTCTTCCATCGACAGTTTTATAAACTGCAGATTTCACAAAGAGATATGGAGCAATCTTGCTACCTGTGGGTCCTTCTTAGGCCTCGGCATTTGGGGTGATTTAGGGATTTCTAGTGCATCCCCTATCAGTGGCGTAGGACTCCACGTGGCTCCCTTGGTTGTTGACATGATTCTGACCAAGGACTCCTCTGTATCCTTCGGTAATGCTTCAAACCACGAGCTTGCTCTTACGACCTCCTCATTCATCAGTTTCATACCTGCTTGATAACGAAACAATTTTATTTGAACATGCCAAGGGTTGTTTGGTGGAGAGCCATCTGTGATTTATACGCCCGTTGAAATTCAAATTTAAATGTCCCTCCATATTCTGGCTCATTCATGTTATACTGCGGGCAGATCGTTTCAAATCTAGTTTTGAATTTATGTCTTAAATCCCCACTCCCCACTTCTTTTTTCCTTAACTCGGACGTCTTGTCATGAACAATGATGTCAATGGTCACTTCCTTGTTTATCTGCGTGGTAGCATAGACCCTTCTACGTGACCACGACCCTTGTGACATATCGACCCTGTGCGCACCCTTGCTATCACACAGCTCCGTAACGATTTGTTTTATAGTCTTGCACTCTCTTTCAATTGTCTGGAGCGCTCAGACTGTCTCTTCTTCTGTTAGTTAGGTGGTCGCACCCCCTTGGTGCATCAATATCGTGTCTTTATGAGAAACCCACGACATGGTATTTATTGTCGCTGCTATGCACGCTACTGGAAGTAATGCGCTATCCTGATTTCCCTTGAGAGTGACGCATTGCCTTAACCATGGAATTCGACCAATTACCTTGTGGTCATACTCCTCCAATTCATCCTTAGGCTTGCGCATATCTGGCTACAACTTTCCAGGTTTTTTGTTCAGAAAGTCATCCTTTAGTTCCTTTTCCAGCTGTTTAATCTCTGCGCCTAGCATCATATTCTTCATTTGGAGTAGTGTCTTGTTTCTTTCTATTCCCGAAGTTGCACATTCCCTTACCGAATAGCTTCCTAAATCCCTTCATATTATTCTTTGCATGGTCTTATGAGTTCTTCAGTCTGAACTTCATGCACTGTTCTCTTTATGTCCATGGCCTTCTGCAGAGGTTCTTCAAGGACCTCAGTTCTTATACCATTCTGCAGCCTTGGACTCAACTTTGTGGCCAGGTTCTTGCATAGTGCCTGTTGGATAGGTAAATCCCCTCTGCGGACATAGGTGATCCCACTAGCCTAAAACAGAACTAGCCACAATCAATTCACGCTGCTACGCAAGTTCCTAGTTGTACACTAAAAGTGAATTAAGAAGACCAACCTGGAATCCAATGCTATAGTCAAAGCAGAGTTGGTATTCCCGCTCCCTCGCTCCAGCAGGTCACAATCCTTGCGATCCTTGCAAACGGACACCTACACATGCAAAGGAAGAAACATATACAAGCATAAAATCCACCAAGGCACAACTATATTTCAGTCAAAAAGGAAATAAATCAAACATCATTATAATAGACAATGAGATTGGAACCATAACAGCAGTCGTTCATTAATAAATAATAGACGGGAAAAGATACAACCAAGGTTCTGACGTTGAACCTTTCCTCTGGCTGGGCGAGAAGCTATGTGTGTCTTGTAGTATACCTCCTCTCCAGCAGCATAACCTCTCTATGCTTCACTATTGTTCACGACAAGCATAACCACAACTAGCATTCCTCCAAAAACTAGCTTGTCTAATGCATGAGGACAGATATTTATAGATGGAGAAGGGAGAAAGATTCGATGAACCAGGTGTTATAGACATTTTTGTGCCTATCAGCATGGAGCATGAAATGTCAATAATCTGAGGGATCCAAAGTCCCTAAACATGTTGTTCTTACCCTTAAAGGAACAAAGTCTGCAAACCACAGCACTGAAAATCAGTTCTCCACCTGAAAACACTCAAAAACAGGCTATTTCTGGATCATGTCAGCTGCTCCACTGAGCATCTGCGCTGAATGTCAACTGCTCCTCCTTGTACCTGCGCTGAAGGTCAAAATCAATGAAGGCTACCTGCGCTAGGCGAGATTGGCCAAGTGGCACAGTCATTCTGCAAGGTGTCAACTGCCGAGGAAGCTTCCAAACTGACACTTGGGTCAAGGAATTCGCCTAGTGATGAGTAAGAGGGTCTTGAACTCCAAGTGGAAGCAAGATTCTCCAAGTGGACTCAAGAACTGAAGATTAACTAAAGTGGGAGAGGACACAAGTCACCTTCAGGCCAGTCTCAAGATGACTCATCCTTTCTCCAAAAACCTATATATAGATCTCTCTCATGAGGTCTAGGGAGGCTGGAATTTTGTGCAAGTAAGGAAGTGTTGTTGGTTTGAGAACAGAGCTATTGGGTGTTTTGCTTGAAGGAGGTGAAGAGGAGATTTCTTTCAGCTGGGAGGTGTTGCTGGATTGGGGCCTATTATGGTTGTAACTCTCTCAGAACTTTACTTCTATTATTAATAAAGCTTTGAGATTCTTCTATATGCATGTATCTTGATGATGAGTTGATGCTTGTATATTTGGTTTATGCTAATCCTTAGATCGATTATGGATGCATGCTTCTTGTAGTTTCCTTTTCTTGTGCTTTTACAGGATCTGTGTGTAGCGGGGCCAGTGAAAGGGCAAGGAGCTAGGAGCAAGCAGCAAGGAGTGAAGACTGGATCGACTATTAGCGCAAGATAACGGTTAGTAGATCATCCTTTTCTTCCCTCTCTCATCCCATAAAGAAGAATTCTTGATTAGCTTTGCATTCAGTTGTTGCTGAGGTACTATCACCCTTAGAGTGGGATAGAGGCATTCTGCATTAGATACTTTTCCCCCCAACAAATTGGCGACTCCGCTGGGGAGAAAAGTTTGTTGGTTGTTTGTGTTTTTGCTATTCATTTCATAAACAAAGGGAGTACCGAATCAAACTGTATTTGGATCTATCAAATACAAAGTAGAGGGCAGCTACTCTAGCTCAGTTTCTGGGCAAGTTTATGATTTGAATAGCTGATCCACAAGGACTCTAATAAGCTCTTAGTGATAGCTTTTCATCCTCCTTTACATCCCTTAGTGTGTCCTTGACTGATAGCTTCTGATTTGAGCAAAAACTGTGAATTTTTTAGCAATCTGTGACCCGGAAACCAAGACGGACGAAAGTCTCGTTCTTCAGTGCAGGCTGTACAAAGGCATTCTGCATTTCAGCGCAGGTCCCGTGAAGGCTACCTGCGTTGAATGTCAAACTGACAGTGTACCACCTGCGCTGAACCAATTTTGCCTAGTGCTACTGGGGTTCCCTGCTGTTTATTGCCATGTTTTCATCCTTGTTTTTGCAGCCTGTTATCAGTCAATGTACCTATCTAAAACCACCTTTCTTGGCCTCTATTCCGCCTCGGTTGTATAAAGAAACTGTGTTTGTTCTTTGTGTATTTCTTGTATCATTTACAGTTTCCCATAACGAAAGTGAACTAGTCTTGCTGTGGCCTCTTAGATCTAGACCTGTGATTAAGTGTCGTTTTGATCTTAAGAGTTAGTTTATTTGCTGTTCATAGCTGATTGAGCTTTTGCTTTCGTCATATGGTTTGATTTTATATATTTCCAGTGTCGAAACAAGTAAATCTTGAGGTGTCTTTTGATTTTGGACAAGCTCGTTTGCTTTCACTTGAAATTGGATTCAAAATTATACAACAGCTTTCTTTTTGTATCACACAAACATTAAGAAAGAGAAAAGAAATACTTGCATTTTGCATTTTGCATATAAGTTTGTATGTTGATTTAGGGAAAAAGTGCATTAGTGTATGCTCTTTGATCTGTGTGAAAAGATTTTATCTCTCTTTTCCCTCAGTAGTTAAGATGTTCATAAGTCGAAAAGATTGAAAAAGCTTGCTTCTCATCTTAGACTGCATTTAGGAATTTGTATCAAAACATCTCGTGGTGAACCTTGAAAGGCAAACTTTAAAAAGATCAACTTAAAATATATTGAATGAACCTAACAATGCTTTGAAACATAACGCAAACACATAGAGGTCTAAGCTAGAGACGTGTTCCGGCGTCGTTAAACGTAGTGACTGTCGATCTCTACGAAGGTGGGTGATTCCTCCTGAGAGTCGGTGGCACTAATACGGACTTGTGCTCCCATGTACCGTCGCGTATATATTGGGAGACCCCTATAGGAATAAAGCCTTTATCCATAGGAAGCCGTGTCGGCCGCCCTACTGATCGCAATGCAGTGAACACAGCATTCACGAAGATCGACCACTCGTACCGTAAAACGTATTCTATGGTTTTGCGAAAAGTTTGACACACCCTCTGCCTAGATCTCCAGAGTAGTTTCTTTTGGCCTTTTTCAAACTCTATAACTGAAAAAGTCCATCCGAGCATTTGTCACTTTGGGCTCGTTAAAACATCGAAGGAGACTAGAGTCATCTTTAGCTTTTTCTCGACTCTTTAAAACTGAAAAAGCAAGTTGTGTCTAAAGCGTCGTTATAAAATTTATTTTAAGCGGAATAATCATCACCTTTCCCTCGTTGATCTTCGAAGTTAGTCCACCACAAGTGGAAGTTCCTGTAGAATCGCTAAGAAATCTTTTGGATAGACTAGATATGTCTTAACAACCGTCGACATCTAGGACTGTGTCGTCCGACACAGTAGCGGCAGAGCCTCCTGCTGCTACTCCAACGATGTTCGCTGGTATACCATCTGTCCCGGCAAATTTTCAACAACAAGCCGGAGTCCAATTAGGGACGACGACATGGTTAGTTCCTATTTCTTCATCTGGATTATCATCTGGTATTTCTTATGTTGAAACTCAACAAATTGATCCAATGTGTCTTCAAGGGCAATTTGCCCTTTAAGTACTGGATTTCCACCATATGGAGGGCAGTATGCTCTTTCATTGTTCCCTCCCAGAGAACAACCATATGGGAGTTTACAACAAAGTTCAGGTCAAACTGGAATTACACCCAGCGGTTGGGTACCAATACTACCTCAACAACCAGGGGTTGTATATTCAATGCAACCAGTACACCCTGTGTCGAATATTCCCACCACACCTACTATGGTGAATGCGTCGCAAGTACAAGCGCTACCTGTTGTATGTCGACCCCAAGTTTCTCAAGTTGCAATACAACAACCTCTTGTCTCAACGACTCAATCACAATCTCAGGGTAGTGCCTCCTTATCTGGAGCGACTCCGGCTCAAACAAGTACTGTGACTCCTCATCTTGGTCAATCATCCAGTATTGGTCAACAGCAAATGGTCCAACAACTAGAGCTGGTTCAATCTCAACAACCGCCATTCCAACAATCATATCAAGGACCTGAGCAACAAGTCTTTGTAAGTAATGGGCAACCATAATATAATGGTTATGCCCATCAACCTTGTCAAAGTTGCCAGCATTATGCTGGTCTGCAAAGACCCATTGCTCAGGCGATACCATCTTATCCTCGATATGCTTCGCCTAACCTGAACCAACAGTTGCCCTTTGTAGCAACTCTAGAATTACCAGATCTAAACCGGCTGACGAATGATCCAATTGCTTATGCCCCTTGGTGGCCAACGATTCCGCATAAACTTCCGTCAGATATTCCTAAATTTAATGGAAATTTGGGTGAAGATCCGTCAAATCATGTGATGAAATTCCATCTATGGTGTTCATCGAACACCCTGAATGATGATTCGATAAGACTTCGCCTCTTTCAGAGGATGTTAACGGGTCCAGCGGCAAAATGGTACATTGAATTGCCTAGAGCTTCGTTCGACAACTTCAGTACCTTAGCCACAACCTTTTTAACCCATTTTCAATTACCGATAAGGTATGAAACGGGAACAGAACTCCTTACCAACTTCAAACAGACGACCGCTACCCACATATCTGATCATATACATGAGTGGCGACGTCGTCGTAGGATGGTAAAAACGTACGTTCCCGATCAGCTATTAGCTGAATGGTTTATCAAGTCATTACTTCCTGCCATCACGGAAGATGTGGCAAAGGGGGGAGTCGTAACGGAAGAGCAGGTTATCGCTCGTGCACAATATCTGGACTTGGTATATACTCAGTCCGGCACGCTCTACGACAAAATACCTGACGCCCCTAGACCGGAATTCTCAATTCCTCCTCCTCCTAAATCAAACAATGACTCTCATGTCGGCGATGGCGTGATTGGCAAACACAAAATTTCTAGTCAAAATGCAAATGAGGAACTTCTTGCCTCGGAAGTAAATGCCATGTCGACCGACAAAGGCAAACGACTGAAGCAACCAGGGGGCAAGAAGAAAAAAGGGAGGAAAAGGAAACCCCCTGCAGGGTGTCATATATGCGATGAGGATCATTGGACGAAAGATTGTCCACATATAGCTGAAGTTAAGAAACTCTTTAAGAGTCCAAAAACCCCAGCAGTATTGACTGATCCATTTCCCAATCCAGGTCAAAATCTGGTTGCTAATCAAAATGCTTCCCGATCCCAAGTGCTTATGTTGTCTGTATCAAAGCAGCAAAATGATGCTTTGACGAGGAATAAGGATTACAGGAATCCAAAGCTGTCGAACAACAAGGCTAATGAACAACTTGGTAGTTCGACAACAACTTCGACAGAAGTTGTAGCACCAATCATACCTGAATTAACAATAAAACTGCCAAAGGGTGTAGTACACAAATCGACATTTAATCCTCGCGCCAGAGCGGCGCAGCATTATAACATAGTGGAAGATCTGGCCCAATTGCCATCCGCTATGTCGACTCTTGAAGTGCTACAAAATTTTCCAACCCAAAGGCAGGCGTTGTTATCAGCAATTGGTGGAGTAGATCCTAAGGATTCAAATCTGGTATCCTTTGATCACAAGGGATATGATCCTCAGTTATCGGCTCAATTAGCTTTCCTTATTCAAGTGAAAGCCCTCAACAAAACTGTTCACAGAACGATAATTGATGAGGGGGCATCAACATGTATTATGTCGATGAGCTGCTGGAAAACTTCAGGATCTCCAACCTTGTCGCGATCGTCGACGACATTAAAGGCTTTCGACGGAAGGACTTATACCCCTTACGGTATCCTTAACAACTTGAAAGTTGAACTAGAAGGAAAGACATTAGAAATTGATGTAGAAGTCATTGATGGAAATCTTGATTATAACTTCCTACTGGGAATACCATGGATTTATGCCATGGCAGCTGTCGTGTCGACTTATTTTAGGAAGATCGCATTCCTGTTTGAAGGAGGGATTACGATCGTCGACCAACAGAATTTCCTCCCAAATGGTTCACAAGTTACAGGAAGCATTCCCATGATCCATGAAAGTAACCATTCAATTCAAGATATCGGAGTAGGATTATTGAAAGACCCCCTTTTGATGGAAACTTTCACGCTACCACCTCCTGTTTATTCAGGGAATGTACCGTTTGTAGCAACCTGCAACATGATATCTTCCACGAAGGTCAACATGGATCATGCAATGGTATTGTCCCCAAGCCCTTTGGAAATATTGTAGCAATCAATGTTTCAGGCATGGGAGGCGAGCCCAAATCAACGCTCGTCAAGCGTTTGGGTAGATAGGTCTAGAGAATATGGAACCCCACTAGATCCTTGGTCGAAAGTACATGGGACTGACGAAGGAATCTTACAATCAATGATGATTGAGGGGACACCATGGAATGATCACCACCATCGTTCCCTTCTTCCGAAATATGAAGAAGATACTCAGAGTGACCTTTATCACCCTTCAGTATTTGAATTCCTAACCAATACTGTAAATACGGTGGATTTCGAGCAGTTTTAGCATAAAGTTCATGCTCGCTAAAAAATAAACACAAGATCCGAGCAGTTTTAACGCGGTCTTCATGCTCGTTAAAAAATAAATAGAAGCAGTGAGCAATGTTTCCTCCAGAGTTTAAGCTCATTTTTATCTAAAAAAAAGAACCTATTTCGGTAAATAACCATTGTGATCGTAAATTTATTAGCCATAAAAGCCTTGGTCGTGTTTGTGCACCCGCCACCTCCATTTCATTTGGCCAATCGTTCACCTCCATATGATTGTTTACCCATTTTGAGGAACAGCTGCGAAGAGTGATTTCACTTAGCCATCCTTGTGACACTGCCGAGATTGGAAAATTCCAACCTGTACCTGGAATCTGCTGCTATCCATGTTTATCACTCATTCCTCAAAAGACGAGTCTTCTTTGAGCTCTTTTCATCTGACTCGTAAAATATGAAAAGTTTGCCGAGTTTTCGCCTTCCAGCTCGTTAAAGTGACCGGAAGAGCTATCCCTCCTCTAGATTTTAATCTTTTTGGACCTGAGGGATTATTACACAAAAAGGTCGAGTGCTTATTTTATTCGGCTCGTTAAAGTTATCGAAAATTCATCCCTTTTGTATTGTTTTATACTTTTTCGGACTTAAGGGATTAGATGACGAAAAAGGAATTTTGGAGTTAACTTTCTGTACCTTTTCAGACTCTCTAAAAATGAAAAGGACCGAGTTGTCTTTGTCGCTAGACTCGTTAAAATGATTAAATAGCGACAAACTTGTCTTTAGACGAGAACGAGTTTCCCTATCGCTAGGCTCATTAAAACATAGCGATGGGCTTGCCCGAAGGGCAGGTTATAGAACAAGCATATGTTATCCTCCTCAAGCTTGACAAAAATAAAGAGGTACTGGTCAGAAATGACTGGGGAAAAATTGGGAGAAACTCAAAGCTTAATGGTAGCAAGTCACTCTTGAACATGACACTTTGTCCTCTGTACCACATCGGGTTGGGTTGTTTCATTCACCGGTCTCACCACCATGGTCCTCGTCAAACCATCCGTATTTGGGGTAATGCTACCGATCCATCACATTAGTGTCGTTATATGTTCAAGAGATGTGTTCAAAAAGAGTCAACCATGTCCCATCCACCGCCATACATTATCCTTCATCCACCCATGATCGCCACCCTAAATCATATCTCACAGGTTGTTTTCACCTCCACTAAGTCATTAGCTCCGTTCCGTGTCACTGATGTGGGATTCATTAAGGCCCTCCTTTGACAGATCACTTCTTGTCGACTTCAGCTCATTATCCAAGAAGTTGATCTAGGAACACCCCCCCCCCCCCAGTACTTTGAAGCTTGCATGCCTCAATGGCAAGTTTCTCACTTCCGGCGACAGGTATACATCAATGACCTTCGACCTAAAGATTTTGCGTGGTGTTTGATGCCAAGTCCTTTATTCACACCACGTGAATTGTACTGCAGTACCTTGAGGGTCATTGTCATTATTGGTGATTCCTCTCGCGCTTGTTAACGGTTTACATTATTGACCGGTAATCAAGCGATGTCTTTCCATGTTCGACTTCAACGCAATTCTCACATGGATCGACTTGTACTTAGAGTGAAGATCAAATGAGATTGAAGACCCCGGATCTAGTTTCATCCATCCGGGCTGCGATATATATTCAGGAAATATAAAGACATTTGATATGTACATCGTTGCAGCAGATGATCATCCTACTCAAAGGATGATAATATCAGCAGAGAATTATCAGTCTATCATCAGACGGTTGTCTGTTATATGTACTAAAATGACTTTATAAAGCTGAGCATGGGAATGCCCGCCTCAGCTAGATCATGAAAGCAGAATGAAAAATAATGTATTGTATTGTATTTTATTGCAGGGCACCTCTCAGCGATTGAATGAACTTCAGATCCTCCTAATAAAGAATTTCACCCGATAAACGACCTCATACTTTGTGCCTATCAGCATGGAGCATGAAATGTCAATAATCTGAGGGATCCAAAGTCCCTAAACATGTTGTTCTTACCCTTAAAGGAACAAAGTCTGCAAGCCACAGCACTGAAAATCAGTTCTCCACCTGAAAACACTCAAAAACAGGCTATTTCTGGATCATGTCAGCTGCTCCACTGAGCATCTGCGCTGAATGTCAACTGCTCCTCCTTGTACCTGCACTGAAGGTCAAAATAAATGAAGGCTACCTGCGTTAGGCGAGATTGGCCAAGTGGCACAGTCATTCTGCAAGGTGTCAACTGCCCAGGAAGCTTCCAAACTGACACTTGGGTCAAGGAATTCGCCTAGTGATGAGTAAGAGGGTCTTGAACTCTAAGTGGAAGCAAGATTCTCCAAGTGGACTCAAGAACTGAAGATTAACTAAAGTGGGAGAGGACACAAGTCACCTTCAGGCCAGTCTCAAGATGACTCATCCTTTCTCCAAAAACCTATATATAGATCTCTCTCATGAGGTCTAGGGAGGCTGGAATTTTGTGCAAGTAAGGAAGTGCTGTTGGTTTGAGAACAGAGCTATTGGGTGTTTTGCTTGAAGGAGGTGAAGAGGAGATTTCTTTCAGCTGGGAGGTGTTGCTGGATTGGGGCCTATTATGGTTGTAACTCTCTCAGAACTTTACTTCTATTATTAATAAAGCTTTGAGATTCTTCTATATGCATGTATCTTGATGATGAATTGATGCTTGTATATTTGGTTTATGCTAATCCTTAGATCGATTATGGATGCATGCTTCTTGTAGTTTCCTTTTCTTGTGCTTTTACAGGATCTGTGTGTAGCGGGGCCAGTGAAAGGGCAAGGAGCTAGGAGGAAGCAGCAAGGAGTGAAGACTGGATCGACTATTAGCGCAAGATAGCGGTTAGTAGATCATCCTTTTCTTCCCTCTCTCATCCCATAAAGAAGAATTCTTGATTAGCTTTGCATTCAGTTGTTGCTGAGGTACTATCACCCTTAGAGTGGGATAGAGGCATTCTGCATTAGATACTTTTCCCCCCAACACCAGGACACCCATTGTGGATTGGCATTATCTCTGAAAGGATAGATGATGAGGATAGATGATGACTCTCGACCTCTATCCGATGGATTTTACCCTGAAAAGACTTCGTGATCTGAAGGGAAAAAACATATGGGCGTGCGTTTGTCAAAAATCATTACCAAACTGGGCTGGCGCGGGTGTTGTTCTGTGACAGAGCGCCAATGGTCGCGCCCTCTTTTGAGGATCTCAGTGATTGGCGCGGGTAAGATAATGTGGAACTGCGCCAATGGAAAAAGAGTACTTTTCAGGGATAATTTGTAGAAGGTGTCTTCAGGGAAAATGAAGTACATACTCAGGGGAACATAATGCAAGTGTTTTTGGGTTATGTCACTGCTCACAGGTCCCGGAATGCGTCCTCTAATGTACGGAAACGGGGCGATAGGGACGGTGACCAATGGTGACAAATTACTGTGTAATAGATGCCCCCTAAAGCATGAAGTCCGAGAGGGAGAGAGAGGGGTGAAATGCTTTATAAGAACACACAAGAACACATATAGCTGCCGCCAAGGATCTGCATCGAGAGATACGACTGATAGTTCAATTACATGATGTACATGGTATGGTCGCAGCCATCCATAAGAGAGTACATAAAGAATCTAGATCCATAGTATGGACGCAACCATCAGGTTAGGATCGATGAATAGACTCAGGCATGGTCGCAGCCATCCAGTGAATGAGTCATGTATCAAGAATCACGCCTAGATTACAACAGACACAATCCAGGGTCTTGCGCTCCATCTCGACCCGAACAAGAGTACAAGTTCAAGCATGCGAATATATGAGCTGAAGTCGAACATGCATGAACATTGTCTGATTACCAGACAATGGCCCTCAAGGTACTATAGGTACAATCTACGGCGTGCGAATTAATGAGCTGGCGTCGAACACCCGTAGAATCATTCGATCGGAGGCCACTGATGAAAACCTCACGTCGAACACGAAGAACCTGCCATTGAGGCATGCAGGCTCCAAGGCACCGGAAGGGAGTCTCTAGATCAGCTTCCTGGATAATGAGCTGAAGTCGACAGGAAGTGACCTTGATCGAAGGTGGGCCATAATGTTTCCCACATCATCGACGCGAGACAGAGAGATAATGTTGTGAATCAAGATTATATGAACTATCAGATGGCGGTTGTTTCTTTTCAGAGGTCAACTTCTCTTGAACATATCGGCAGCACGATAGTGGAATCGGCAGTATTTGACATCAATGGATCAGAGGTCATGATGACGAGGCAATGAGCAGATGAGAGGTCAAATAGGATTACCCAAATCCCCGGAGGCCAGTGAAAAATGAGATGATATATCCCCACCCAGACACGAAAGCAGACAAGTGCCATGTTCAAGAGCGACATACTGCCGACACGATAATAATTATTGTTCCAAAATTTTCTTTTCCCCCACCATTTCTGGCGAGTACCCCAGTTATTTTTAACAAGCTTGATGGGGATAGCATATGCTTGTGGTGTGTCATTTCGACAAAATCCGATGTCATCAGGTTTTAACGAGTCTGACAAAGGAAGAACTCGGCGTCTTTTCATGTTTAGAGAGTTTGAAAAGACAGTAGAAAAGGAAACTCTAGGGGTGTCCTTTTTCGTAAAGTTGTGTCTCCCGAGCTCGAAAAAGTATAAAACAATGCTCGAAAGAACCACCCGACCATTACGATCGAGGAGTACTTTTCATAACTAGTGATTTCATAAAAGCGGTCAAAACCATGTCGTTTCATGACCATTAACGAGTTTGAAATGACAAAACTCGGTAATCTTTTTATGTTTTAACGGTCGACAAAAAGAACTTAAAACGACCACCCCTTATTAACGTTTAACGAGTCAAGAGGAGTAACTCGGCAATCTTTTCTCTTTAAACGGTCAGAAAAGAGCTAAAAACAGACCTTAGAGTAACCTTTTCATTTGTTTTACTGAGCCTGAAAAAGTAGGAAAATGAGCTCGTTACGTGGCTTGAGTTGCACCAAACCCTGTCATCATTCAAAAAACAGCGTAAAACCCACTTTGACATAAAAATATCCAAAAAAACATTATTTTAATGTATTTTTAAGCCAAAAGAAGCTATAAATATTGAAATGGTCAAAAATAAAATTACTTTTCACTTTTTACCTTGTGAGTTTACCATTGGAGGGTTTTGGGTGAAAAGTTCAAGTGCTGATTGCGATCAATCCAGGAGACCATTCGAGCCGCCGTCTGAAGCAGGTAAGAGGCCTCATCCTTAGCTCCATTTTTATTCCATTTCTTTAGTGTTCCATCCACAGAATGATCCTCTGCAAGAGGAATTGTAAAAACTACGGTTGCGCCGATTGGCGCGAGTTTCCCGCGCGGGTCCGCGCCAATGGGCAATTTTCCTAAAATGAGTCGCGCCAATTGCGCGAACCAATTTTTACACAATTTTGACCGTTGAACCTGCAATTTTTCTTGATTTTTGGTTTCACCATTGATTTCTTGATGACATCTTCGGCTTTTTGGTTGCAGGTATTGGTCAGAATGACTATAGAATGGAGAGAAAGGGAACATGAGGCCATAGATGCCATGGCATTGGAAGATGATGCATGCATGGATTCTTTGCGACATTGCGGCTTGAAAAAATTCTTTCTTACCTCGTACTTACGTGCACAGCCTGAGTTACTGAGGTTCATTGTGGATGCTTGGGACACGGAGGATCAGGTATTCCACCTGAAGGACCAGACATTGGAGTTGGATGTCTCTGATGTCTATTTTATTACTGGACTATCTCGGCTGGGTGCACGGCCCATCTTGACCGGTAGCAGGCCTTCCGGGGAAAAGATGGGTGAGGTAATGGAAAGGGTTTGTCCTGGGGACCAGTTTGGATCCAACATCGCCAAGGTAGATATTGTCACTATTCCGGATCTGGTGCTACGAGTGGTACTATTTACTATCACCTGGACGGCTGGGGTACAGGCACCCCACGAGGCCAGCAAGAACCACTTGCTGCTGGCGACTGAGTGTCTGCACCCTACACTGTTTGACTGGGTAACGACAGTGACAACAAACATAAAGAGGCAGCTTACCAAGTGTAAGCGTGATGGCAATAAGCAGTTTGGATATGGATCCATCATAGTACTGGAATAGAGGTACTGAACTGGCAGCCAAAATCCTGGCCGTAAAGATGGAGGGCGATGTATTGATTCAATACTGATCACTGTAGTAGATAGAACCCATTGAGAATTAGCCCAAATTAATACAGTTATACCTAGGAATTTCAATTTCTGAAAAATTGAATATTAAAAATCAACTTCGCAAACCATCAAACCTGGTATGATGTGGATCTCAAACACTGACCTATCTCCAATGTAACAATTAATGATCCTCTTATATCAAGTTTCATCTCCGCCCCTTATATTCTGCTCTAAAACAAAATCTATCAACCAAGAAAAATGAAGAAAAGATCAACCAACAAAACAGTAAAAGAAAAACGACATTAAAAACCAACTAACATGATTAGCAATTTAGCAATGAAAGTACAGAGGAAGCTGATAGACGCCAAACGAAAAAGAAACCAACGCAATTTAGAGAACATGAAACGTAATGTTGGCTTTATATCATTTCCATGTGAAACGGCCGTAAACATTCTAACGTTTACTTTCTATATATCATTTCCATTTGAAATGGTTTTAAACATTGTAACGTTTAATTTCCATGTATCATTTCCATTTAAAACGGTCATAAGCATTCTAATGTTTACATTTTTATTATCAAATCCACTACCAGAATACAGCTTTCTGTATGGAATGGGTCGAAAAATTGGTCGGAATACAGCTTTCTGTATGGAATGGGATGAGGGAGTTGACAATTTACATTAAACCGGAATTTTAAATCTCTTAGAGAATCCCCTTTTACATTAAATCGGATTGGGAGGTTTGTTGGTTTTGTTTGTTTTATTATTAAATATGAAATTTAAATTTACATTTAGATCTTCTTTCATCTTTATCTTTACATTAAGATCTTTTTTATTCTAGAAATTAACCCAAAAAAGTAGAGCATAATTTTCTTATATATTATTAATTTTATTTATTATTTATTGTTATAACATTATATTTTATTATAAAAATTAGATAAATCATTCATATTTATATTTTGCAAAAATTTATTATCAATTAACTTAATTTAAATAAT
Source organism: Pinus tabuliformis (assembly GCA_031772625.1). Lineage (NCBI taxonomy): Eukaryota > Viridiplantae > Streptophyta > Pinopsida > Pinales > Pinaceae > Pinus > Pinus tabuliformis. The sequence continues at coordinate 1,240,943,979 of CM062818.1, forward strand.
TGAAAAAAAATACAAATTATATTTTTAACAATTAATAAATATATTGGTATTTAAATTATTACTCAAATTTCTTTTTATAAACAATTTAACTTTTAGTTACTTGACATAAAAATAAAATGCAGAAAAGTCACATGGATTGTTAGAGGTATAGTCCAAGTGTCATTCTCAGTAAATAGATAAGATAGTTTTTCTTTAAAAATGAATATTACTTTAGGATACCATATTGCTATTCACTTTACTAAATAAAAGTACGAAAAATAAATTATGAGAAAAATAAGTTATTACTAAAATTAATGTCTTTCTTTAATCTTTTAAATTTTAAATCATAATGTTTTGAGATTTTTTTCTTTAAATATTGTAGAATCTAATTTTGGAGATTTATAGATCATTTTCGTTTGATTTTTCAAATCTAAAAGGAGATATACCTTTAAGACCAAATGTTTAAGAGAATAAGAGTGGTAAGGTCCATACGCATATGTGTTGCAAGATAAGAGGTGGGAAAGGTGACGTATAGAAATCCTAGGAATCAAAGAAAAAGATTCCGAGAAACTAACTCAAAAAAAAGAAAATAAGAATAATTGATTTTAATAGTAATATTAATAATTAATTGTATAGTTGTTATGAATAATATATAAATAGAATTTTGATGATAGGAGTACTCATAATAAAATTAGACTAGAGACTCACCATTTTTTGGATGGTGACTCCATCCATCATCAGGGACCACAGAGTCACCATGTTTTGGATGGCGACGCCATCCATCATGAAGGACAATAGAGTCACCATGCGAAATGTTGGAAACCTTGGACAGATCAACTGTGAAGGTCTCCAATAACTAATAAAATGACTTAAAATCATATTATCATAATGATAAAATTAGAAAATGTACAAAAGACATAATGTAATTAGAGATATAAACTCTAGTGCACCTTCAAATTTACACATTAATTTTTTTGGCTTATATTTAATCTAGTAATAACATGTTATCATTATTAAGGTGAAGTGAACTTTCCTCTTAAACAAGCGTTCGGAAGTTCCGAGTTCATTTAGAGTTAGTTTTCCCCTCTAAATGTTTCTAAATGGTTTCCATAAGTAAAATGGTATAGAGACATTCTTGGATGAAGATTCATTCTCTTTTAATTTTTGAAAAACAATAATTTTCTCTATCTAAAATAGGATGAGATTTCACTATGGGTTCCACAACATTTAAACAACTTTTGAGTCTCTATAATATCCCATCGCAACGTGGTATGTATTCCCCTTGAGAATAAAATAATGTATTTGGGGATTATTAAGACATTTCGTCATTTCCACCTAGCCCTACTAAAACTCAAGACATGTTTAATGTGAATCATGCTTATAACTCATATTAAAATCGATCCCTCACATCATATGACATATGGATGTCTCTGTTATAGCTCACAACCTCCACTATACGTTTTAGACCCTTTTTCTTGAGTCACTAATGGTGGACATAGCGTGTGGGTTCACTTTCTACATGTCAAGTATAGAAACACGGTTAGCCATCCATGTCACAAAGCCACAATATGATATCTCAAATGAGACAAGGTAATTGAATGGTGTTTTTTAAGCACTACAACAAATTGGTGAGATTGACTACAATCCCATACTTGTCATTTGGCATTGCTTGATTTTTGCAGACAAATATTTCCATATTGGTAGACTAGTGTTTTAGCAATACACTTATTTGATTATTCATGTCACCTTATTTTTACAAGGTGCATGACTTTCAATTCACCCTATGAAATTAGCTGAGGCTGCAATGGTAAGTAAAGATTAGTCAAATGGTATTAGATTAATTTATGTTGCTAAGGATTTTATAAGTTTTATATTTTTCTTATTTTGTTATCATATGTGAGGAAAGTAATTTCAAGTAATGAGTTTTTCCAATGAGCCATTCAATAAAAATTATCTAGCTAACATTTGATTCGGTATTACAGGTGTTTGAGATGACATAACAAAAATAACATGTTATCCATTCCTATCACAAGTTGCTTTAACTTTTGGTTTCTGAACATAAGCTTACTTTAATTATGGTTGAAAGGTCTCGAAACTTTAAATTTCAAAAATAATAATGTAATAAATATTGTAGACAATTTTATTTTATTAATAATAAATAAATAGATACAATTTGATGAGCGATGTTTATGAGTATGGATTTTGATTTTATATGAGGTGGATCTGCTTGACTGATGACAAGCTAGGAATGGAAAATACAGAGTCGAGGAATTTTTATTCTCTAAACAACATATCTTCAAGGGGCATGTATCACAAAAGGGATATGGCCTCATGGTGGAACAAGTCCTAGGAAATAAATAGTTGTTAGTGGGATATTTTCCAGATGTTATGAGGCTACGAAGGATCAAAAATGAATTTATAAGTACCCGAGGAAGAGAGGTTGAGCTTGATCTGTGAATACCACCATCTAATACTTGAAAGTGAAAATCCACAGAGCTAAAATAGGCATGAGGAACTCATCTCTATAAAATCACAACCTAAGGCTTAGGGGTGTGTTGGTAAAGAGATTTGTCTTATTGATCTGCTACAGATAGGTGGAACATCCCCCATAAATTTGTATCATCCATGTGGTTGTTGGTTCATCGCATCCTTAATGCATGTGTTCAAGTAGTGATTTCAATTCATCACTATTGATGTTACATGTAAGATATATTAAATCATGCAGAAGTTTATAAAATAAGGTTGCTTAGAATGCTAGTGCCTTTTTAAGAAAATTGACAAAAATGAGTATCTTGTAGGCTTTACTACCAATCATTATAACCTTTAAGAGAAGGTTATTATCCCACCCAAGAATGTCATATCAATCTTATTGTCTACACGTTTTCAAGGTTAAAAAGAAATATGGATAATGTATAAAGCTAAATGGTTGTTCACTAGATTGATGGGCATTTGAATGGTTGATGGGAAGGGTTAAAAAAAATATACACTTTAAAAATAAATTAGATTTATGTATTGCATATTAGGAAACACCAAGATAGTCCCAAAGGGAAGCCACTTGAGTTTCGATAAAATTCTAAATCCTCCTTCATTGCTTGTCCAGAAAGAATATGCTAGGCCCAGAATATTACATATGGAAGGATTACACATCCTCCTAAACTTAACACAAATGTGATGTATTAGATTAAATTATAGATATAAGTGACAAACGTATTGAGAAGAGTATATGCCAAAACTATAGCATAGGGATAAACTCAATGTTGTTTATTGAATATCATAAAACAAGGGAACTAATGGTAATAACATTTATGAATGGAAGCAAAGGATAATTGTAAAACCTATGATGTTTCCTACAAGAACCTATTTAGACCATGCAAACTCCAAGAATCAAAATAAATCCTTGAGCACACCAAGTAAACGACAAGTTACAACCTAGAAGCATGAGATTCTTAGGAAAGGTGGGATGCCCTATGAGGTATGTTGTGTTGATAAATAAGAAAATTGGATACAAGGATAAATCTAGTATGTAACTATTCACTCCAAAAGAAGAAAGAAGAAAAAAACAAAAAAAAAAAAAAACAAAAAAACTAAAACAAAAAAAAACTAAAAAGACAAAAAAAACAAAAAAAAACAACAAAAAAAAAAAAAAAAAAAACAAAAACAAAACAAAAACAAAAAAAAAACAAAAAACAAAAAAAAACAAAAACAAAAACAAAAAAAACATTTCTTATGCATTCCTAGAGTTTTAGACACAATGGAAAAGTAAAACCACATTCCTAATGTGAGAAAAACATGGTCATGGTTCCTTAAATACAACCCTAAATTTATTGTTATTATCAATATCTAGCGAGGGCAGGGGAGGGGCCAAAACTCAAATAAGATCCCAAACTCAAAAGTGTGGAGAATAATAAACAATGGATACACTTTATATTAGAATTTATACACATTTAGAGCACTGTAAACAGAATCAATATTTTATAATGGAAGAATGATAGGACTATGGTATGATGACCTTACCCTCTCCATTGCTAAATGGAATCACAAAAGAACCCATTAGTAAATAACCATAAAACAATATTAAACTAAATGATGTCTTTCCATTTCTCCAAGGGAATGGATAAGTAATATTACAAGTATGAAGAACGGGGTCCTAGTGTGTTAACCCTCTTTGACGTGTTTCATTACAAAAAAAGTGTCTTACGGAGACCCAATAACCATATAAACTAGAGATAGCTGAAAATGAGTCCATTCAAAATAAGTGAAAATAGAAGCCATGCAAGGAGATGGTTGGAAAACAAAGCAAGGGAAGGAAGTTATCATCATCTCATCATGATACTAAGGGAAAGTATATGGGAAGTACGTCCATGGGACGACATACATCCCCTCCTTAGTTTATATCTTAGCATTATCAAAAACTCACCTCCAAATAACAAACCTCCTGCCCAAACCATGCCAAGAAGAATTTAGTGTCATAGAAAAATGAAAAGAAAGTGAAAAACAAAAATAGATAGCAAGAAAAAGTAGTTATTACCCACCTTGCTTCCCATTCCTTTCAAATCCTCTACATAGTGTAGGAAAGATAAGGTTAATCCAATTTTACATTTCATAGAAAGAATAAAACATGATGTGGGTAATCTTGGTTGATTGCAATCTGAGATTTGGGATGCATAAGAGGGAAGGGGGAAAGCTAAAAATAAAATGAAGAAAATGGATTGTAGGAAATTAGTAACAGAATGAAGGAAAAAAATTCACAGAGTCAAAAAAAAATTGGGACAATAGTAATGAAAACTCTAGAACCATAACTCTGAAAGGATATGTTCAAAACCTAATTTCAAAATGTGCTTATTGAGGAAGCCAATCCATTTTCCATATTTCAATTACCTATTAAGCTTCAGATCACCTTTGTTCAAAATGACAAAAAAGGTTTCTATTGAGCCCATAGAAAACATTGCGTTTGGGACAAGAAGGGGAATCAACATTAGTCAATTATTTAAGATCTGAAATTCCATTTGAGCACATGAACATAGTGATAAGTAAGCATAAATTAAACCCAAGTGTCATGCGAGACACTACATCGAGCACATATCCCTCTCGTATAACATAAAACCTTGTTGAAATCAATTGAGGGAAGGGGAAAACCATATGAGGGTGGGGTTAGCTTATAATCTTCCCCATTGTGCCTCAATGACTCACCAAATAACATGGTAGACTGAATTTTTTTTATCAAAATTTATAAGGTAACAAAATTCAACCTATAGTCAATAATAAACTTAGATAAGGACAACTCATAAGCTAAGTTATATCTTGTGTTAAAACCAAAAAAAAAAAATTAGGAGAGCTATTAAGAGAGGTATCAGAAATGGTATCAAACAACTGGTTTACAACACTTGGACCTACATGGGTGTAAAATAAAAATATAATAACTAATAAGTTTTATTACAACTCTTACATGTTAAATGGTTGAGGAGGGAGAAGGAGAGGCTCTGTATTGAAGCCGTGAAGGGAGTGAACATCATTGAGGTAAAGAATCATGAAAAGGGATATCTATTGAAATACTAATCTCGAGGAACCAAGATATCCAAGATATTTAGTAATTCCTTTAAGAAACTATTAAAAGGATGCAAACTAGAAATAGATAAGCATAGAATAGATAACAAACAACTATTGAGGAGGTAGGTAGAGTAATATAAAATGTAAGAAGAGCAATAGAGGATGAATTCAACAATGTTAAAAAGGTCTAATGATTAAAAAACAATGAGAAATAATGGGTAGAACTATAATATTAAAGAAAGGATTCCAAAGGAACGAAAGGAAGATTTAAAAATAAATGATCCACCTAATCTAGGAAATGAATTATCAAATTAAACTAACATAAAAATGTGACCACTAAATCATTAGACAATAGTGAACAAAATGAACAAACACTTCGAGAAAAAAGAACAATGTAGAAGAAATATAAGAGGAATTTAAGAAATTGATGCCATTGATTTTTGAAAGAGATTCTAAAGAGAAAAAAATGCATGGTTGAGTAATATAGGAAAATATTTTTATCTTTGTCAATATTATAACAACCCAAAAGCTAGGTTTACTACATACCAATTAAATGGTGAATCGAATATTTGGTGGGAGAATACCAAAATTTCTAATGTAATTAATAAAAAGGAAACATGGAAACATTTTTAGTAGGTATCTGAGAAAAAATATTTACGTGAAAGATACATTGATAATAGAGCCAAGGAGTTTCATGATTTGAAATTGGGAAGTATGAATATAGATGTCACCACCACCAAATTTTTAAGGTTGTTTATGTATGTACCCTACCTTTGGGAAGCAAATGAAAAGGTGAACAGATAAATCTAATTCTTACACTCCTTATAATAGAATCAAATTGAATTTTACAACCAAGCCATGGTCTACTAATAAAAGGAGATGTCACATTTCATAGGAAAGAGATTCTAATACCCATAATTTATGATATGGATTTGATAATTATAATTTTTTTCTCCATCTCGATGCTTTTAGAATGAAAAAATTAGAAGAATCAATTCACGAGACCCTTTTTACTCGTAGGACCCAATTTGTCAAATTGGGGTCTAAAACATTATCAAAGAATTTTGAGGCATTACATGACAATTTTTTAAGGTAAAATCTTTGTCTCCTTAGCATCACACATTGTTTTCCTATCGTACACACAAATACCTTTCTAACTGTGAATGAATTTCGTCAATCAGAGTTCGTATGTGAAAATTATGTCACTCAAAATTCAACATTCCTATTTTCACCACAATAATTTGAGAGCATCCTATGTAATTCCATCTTATTCATGAAAAATGGACTAGCCACATTATTACAGTGAACTAGATCCTAGAAAAGTATATATTGTAACTCTCATTAATAGATGAGGTAGTCAAACCTAGCCACTAATAGGCTATTGGGTTGTAGTATAACCAGGCGAATCGGCAGAAAAGGGGTTGCATTATTTAGAGTGCATTTGTTCCATTGATGCAAAAAATTAGCTAAGAGGCATAGGAGATAGAGAACACAGAGATCATTTGTGTACTATAGTAGCCCATCGACCACAAGCCATAATTCTTTGTACTCACAACCATTTTTTTATTAGGGAAAGAGAATAGGGGAGACTCAACTTCCAACTAGGTTTTCCTCTCAACAAGGTTTCGTAGGTCTTATCTTGTGTCAAATATGTTCATGTGTCACATCTCCCTTTGTTACTATTTTTTTAAATCATCTCCCTCGATATAGTAGTTTTCTTTCTCTTATGTTACATATTTTTTCTCACCTCTAATAGTTTATTTTTATCTAGAAAAAATTGTCATTAACATTATCATCTCAAATAAAAATGCAAGTTATTTTATATTACAAACTAGATATATGGTTCTTTATCTCTCTTTCTCTCACCTTCTCTCTCCCTTTCATCCTCTCTCCCTCACTCTCTTTCCATCTTTCCCTTATCATTCCCTCTCTCTCTCCAACTTTCTCCCTCTACACCGTTCTCCTTCTCTTCCTCTCTCTCCTTCTCACTCTCCCCTCATTTTTTGTGTCTCCCTCTATCTCTCTTCCCCTTTTCTCCGTTAGAAAATCAAAAGGCATAAAATATTTTCTTACTTTGGTAACAACTTGTGATAATTTTTAATTATATTGTCTTCTTATGTCTTATTTTCATCAAGCAACTATCAAACCATAAAGAACATGAAGGTCGAAACAACAATAGAACATATTATGTAGGATCTCACCTAGGGAAAACACCTCTCCTAGGGGAAAACCACATTAAAATTCTCTTCTTCTTATAGAACCAAGACGAAAAGAGAGCTTCAAGACCTTTATACCAAGGCAAAGATTTGATCCAAGCACCAAGTCATCCTTCCAAGAAATAATTCTTCATATCAGCCTAAGTCAACAAAGTCAATGAAATGCAAACTTCTATTTTGTTGGTCAAATCATATTTTGGGACCTCAACTGTAGGTTTGCAACTTAGTCTGCATCTTTTAGCCTTACAATAGGTCAAAAAATCTTGCCCTTTTGCACGTGTGAGCAAAAATAGTTAAGAATTAGGTCTTCCTTCCTTCGCTAAGGATTCTTCTTCTCTTCTAGTCTCTTCACACTTCCTTTCTTATTGTTTCTATTGTTGATTTAACTAAGTAATTGTGTTAAATGAAGACAAATTTCACTTCTATATATAAATTTCCACGTGGTGAAATAGGCCTTCCTAGTATGAGTTTTTCAGGATAGGCCGACTTGGTCTTGGAGGAGTCTTTCGACACTTTAAACAAAAAAATAAATCTTCTCTTTTGATGTAAAATGGCCACTAGGATATTATATACATAAAAATGACTCTCTTGATTTATGAAAAATAATATTTTTACTTGAAAATACCTAAAAGCATGAAGAACATGCTTGACCTAACTAGCTTGAGCATGAAACCCGTGCTTATAAAACAATAACTATTTTTCTACTTTTTCTTTTTACATTAAATATAAAATATCAAGAGTACATGAGTCATTATGAAGAATGAACCTAATTACATTTTTCAATGCTCTCCCTATCTCCTTCCTCTCCTCTCTTCCCTCCTCTCCTCTCTACCTCACTTTCTCTCAATCTCTCGCTTGTCACTCCCTCTTTCTCTCCACATTTATCTCTCTATGACTTTGTTTTTTCCTCCCTCTCTCTCACCCCCCTGTCTCTATCTCTCTCTGCCATCCAACTTTGTTACTATCCCCTTCTTATCTCTCTTAAATTTGATCACGTTTTATTTTGTTTAAGGAAGTATCTAAATTAAAAAAGTTGAATTGGTTGTAAAATATTAAACCTATATTTTGGATAAATCATGTCAAAGAAAATAAAATAATTAAAAACTTAAACAAATCATGCTCTATCTTTCCTCTATTATTGTTAGTCACTTTTCTTGCTCTCATCGCTTGGATCTTTAGTTAGGATGGATCTATGTTGTTTCTTCATAATATCATTTATATTACATAAAGTTCACATCATTATACATCAAAGTATTCTCATTTTTAATTTTATTAAAACCTTGATTTAATTTCTATGGAAATATTTTTAGTAGTTGAGGGTTTAGATATATCTCAAAACTACTTAAACATTTTTCCTTTTATATTCGATTGAAAAAATGTTATCAAATTAAATTAATATAAGATATTTCGATTGTGAAATAACTTATGGTATTTGGGCGTGGTACTAATAATTCATGGTATTGGCCCATGGTATTATAAAAATCATATTTGCAAATTAATAATATCTATTTTCAAGTGGGGGCCAATATTCATAGTTAAGAATCTTGTCATATTGTTATAAAAAAATTTGAATGCGAAATAAGTTATGATTTTTTGGCATGTAGTATTAAAAAGCCATGGTATTGGTCAATGGTATTGTAACAAAATCTATTCACATGTTCATAATATGAATGGAAAAGTGGGGGTTAATATCTATAGTTAAGGATCTCGTGATAAGCCATGGTATTGGCCCATGTTATTATCATAAATATTATTTACAAGTTAATAATATATCTGGTAAAGTGAGGATGAATATCCATGGTTAAGAAACTTTTCGTGTTGTTAATAAAATATTTTGATTGTGAAATAATTCATGTCTTTCAGGGTATGCTGTATTGGTAAGTCATGGTATTGGCCCATGATATTTTAACAAGGCCTATTTACAAGTTAATAATATCAACTGTAATATGGGGATCAATCTCCATGGTTAATTTTTTTGTCATATTGCTATAAAATATTTTGGTTGTGAAATAAGTTATTGCTTTTGGGAATGGAGTATTTATAATTCATGGTGTTGGCCTATGGAATTGTAACTAATCCTATTCACAAGTTAAATTAATTGTAAGATACTTTTCCTTTTTTTCAACATTATTTTTCTTTGATTTCGTTAAAATTTAGTGGGGATTTTTTGGAATGATAATTTTGAGCTCTTTATCTACACATTTAAGTGTCTCACATTTTTGAAAATGTTGATGTGAGGTGGTTTTGTGATATGAAACTGTAGCAAGTGTCAACTACTTCTTTAGTACTTGTTTGCCACACGATATAAATTATCTATAACAAAATGAATTTTATTATTTTTATTAATTTAACCTTTTATTATTAATTGAGCAAACATTTTAATGTTGAAATTTTCATTTTAACTTTTTATTATTAATTGAAGCAATATTTAAATGTTTAAACTCATTTCCAATATCACATTTATTTTTTTATTAAATTTTAATAAAACCAACATTTAAAATTATTTAACTTGTAGAGGCGCCTTTTAAAAAAATATACTTTAACTTGTAGAGGCGCCTTTTAAAAAAATAAATTGCAGTTACATAAATAATTCAAAAATATTCAAAAATTCAAAAAATACTATATTTGAAAATTAATTTATTAAAATAAATATTAGAAAAAATTAACTATTGTGATCTAACTTGCAGAGCTGCCTCTTAGCAAAATAAATTACAATTAGATAAATAATTCAAAAAATATTAGATTTTTAAATTAATTTATTAAAATAAACATTAGAAAAAATTAACATTCTAATCATATATTACCATTATATATATAAATAAATAAAACAAGTACCAGGAACTTTCCTCACTTGATATTTTATTAACTTTTTAGAAGTTTCAATAATAAGAGGATTAAATTTTTTTTTTTAGGATTTAAGGCTTATATATATAATATTTATATTTTAAAGTTCAATTTAATTTAACTGTATAATTTGAAATATTACAAACATAAATCAATATAATCACTTTATTTCCATTTTTCATTTAACTTTTGAAATAGTTTTAAAATTTACAAATTTATTTACATTATTTTATTATTATTTTACTGTTTCAAAATCTATACAATAAAATTAGTATATTCTCTTAAGACATTTTGTGGAGTAAGGATTATTGGTTTGGAAAAAAAATTGGTGAAAGATGATAACAAAACGTTAAGGGAAAAAGATGTATGGAATAAAACCATTTAGACATAATATCTATTTAACCTCCTTATCATTAAAATAAAATTAAAAAATTAATTCAACTAAACAGTGACTCTTTTTTGGGCCATGGCACAGGTTCCTCTTAAATTAGATTTGATTTAAATAAAACACCTTGTATTTTTTTAATCACAATATAATACATAATATAATATAATTTCCACGTTTAAGTGGTTTTAACAACAGGTAAATATTAAGAACTATGCGCTTTTTTCAATTACATCCGACTACTCAATTACATATCATAGTTTCATTTGGTATAAAAGTTAAAATTATATCAACAGTATAGATAATAGCTAAGTAGCCCGAAAAATAACGAAGAAAACTATAACATACATCCAAAACATCAAGCATTAATGTTTCAGTCATTAATGTGATATTTGTAGTTTGAGGTTTTTCTTCAGGTGGAGAAGGAGGGGTGAAACAAAATCGGCCAAGGATGCAAACTGGATATAGATAAGCATAGAATAGATAACAAACAGCCATTGAGGATGTAGGTAGAGTAATATAAAATGTAAGGAGAGAGATAGAGGATGAATGCAACAGTGTTAAAAAGATCTAATGATAAAAGAAAATGAAAAAAAATGGGTAGAGCTATAATATTAAGGAAAGGATTCAAAAGGAACAAAAGGAATATTTAAAAATAAATTATCCACCTAATCTAGGAAATGAATTGTCCAATGAACCTGACATAATAAATGTGACCACTAAATTATTAGACAATAGTGAACAAAACGAACAAACATTTTGAGAAAAAAGAACAATGTAGAGGAACTACAAGGGAAATTTCAAAAATTGAGGCCATCGATTTCTGAAAGAGATTCTAAAGAGAAAAAATCTCATGGTTGAGTAATATAAGAAAATATTTTCATCTTTATCAATATTCTAACAACCCAAAAGCTAGGCTTACTACATGCCAATTAAATGGTGAATCCAATATTTGGTGGGAGAATACCAAAATTTCTAATGTAATTAATAAAAAGGAAACAACATGGAAACGTTATAAAGAGGTATTTGAGGGTTTAGATATATCTCAAAAACTACTTGTAACATTTTTCCTTTTAGATTCCATTGAAAAATGTTATCAAATTAAATTAATATAAGATATTTTGATTGTGAAATAACATATGGTTTTTGGGCATGTGGTACTAATAATTCATGGTATTGGCCCATGGTGTTATACAAATCATATTTGCAAATTAATAATATCCATTTGCAAGTGGGGGCCAATATTCATAGTTAAGAATCTTGTCATATTGTTATAAAATATTTTAAATGTGAAATAAGTTATGATTTTTTGGAATGTAGTTTTGAGAAGCCATGCTATTGGCCCATGGTATTGTAGCAAAATCTATTCACATGTTCATAATATGAATGGAAAAGTGGGGGTGAATATCTCTGGTTAAGGATCTCGTGATAAGCCATGGTATTGGCCCATGCTATTATAGGAAAATTTATTTACAACTTAATAATATATATGGTTAAGTGGGGGTGAATATCCGTGGTTAAGAAAATTTTGGGGTTGTCAATAAAATATTTTGATTGTGAAATAATTCATGTCTTTTAGGGTATGTTGTATTAGTAAGTCATGGTACTGGCCCATGATATTGTAACAAAGCCTATTTACAAGTTAATAATATCCACTGTAATATGGGGGTCAATCTCCATGGTTAAAAAATATCATATTGCTATAAAATATTTGGGTTGTGAAGTAAGTTATGGTTTCATATTTTGATTGTGAAATAATTCATGTATTTCAGGGTATGTTGTATTGGTAAGTCATGGTATTGGTCCATGATATTGTAACAAAGCCTATTTACAAGTTAATAATATCCACTATAATATGGTGGTCAATCTCCATGGTTAAAAATTGTCCTATTTCTATAAAATATTTTGGTTGTGAAATAAGTTATGGTTTCTAGGAATACGGTATTTATAAGCCATGGTGTTGGCCAATGGAATTGTAACAAATATTATTCACAAGTTAAATTAATTGTAAGATGTTTTTCATTTTCTTCGACATTGTTTTTCTTTGTTTTCGTTAAAATTTAGTGGGTATTTTTTGGAATGATAATTTTGAGCTCTTAATTTGCACATTAACTGTCTTGCATTTTTAAAATATTGATGTCGACATCGAGGATTTTTTTATATGTAACGGTTGCAAGTGTCAACTACTTTGTAGTACTTGCTTGTCACACTATATAAATTATCTATAACAAATTGAGTTTATTAATTTGACCTTTTATTATTAATTGAGCCAATATTTAAATGCACATTTCAAGTGTCCACATGGAGATAGTTTTGCGGTATGAAGATGTAGCAAGTGTCAACTACTTTTGCAGTACTTGTTTGTCACATGATATAAATTATCTATAACAAATTGAATTTATTATTTTTATTATTTTAACTTTTTATTATTAATTGAGAGAATATTTTAATGTTTACCCTTATCATTTTAACTTTTTATTATTAATTGAGGCAATATTAAAATGTTTTTTTTTCCAAGGAAAAAAACGGTAACCTTTTATTAAAAAATTAATGAAAAGTTACACTAGCAGATGCAATGAAGCATTCAGTAAGTTACCACATGGGCTCGAGTGCTTTCGCACCCCACACAACGTTAGGAAAATAACGTGCACAAAGAATAAGGAAAAGAAGAGAAAAGAGACAGAAAAAAGGGTAAAAGCCTGAATTCCGGCAGTGAGTAAAACTCACGCTTCAGGATTTTCTCCCCTTTTTCTTTTAAACCTTGCGCCACTCTCCCACAGTGGGCTCGATCGAAGCAATGACTAACTGTGTTGTTGCATTCAGATGCACTGTTTCTTTGTCTGAGTCTGAAGTACCTGAGTGATGCTGCCGTTTGATGCTCCCATGCTTTGATCCACGTTTGTCATAAGGCAATATTAAAATGTTTAAACTCATTTCCAATATCAATTTTATTTTTTATTATATTTTAATAAAACCAACATTTAAAATTATTTACATACTTGCATTACACTTTACACTTGCACATCTATTTTCACTTGTAGAGCCACCTCTTAACAAAATAATTTGCAATTACATCAATAATTGAAAAAATACTATATTATTAAATTAATTTATTAAAATAAAGATTAGAAAAGATTAACTATTGTGATCCTGTATTACCATTATATATCTATATATATATATATATATATATATATATATATATATATATATATATATATATATATATATATATATATATAATATATATATATATAAATATATAAAATAACTGCCAAGAACTTAACCTTTTATAAGTTTTAATAATAAGGGGATTATTTTTTTATAGGATTTACGACGTATATTTATAATATTAAGTTGAATTTAACTTTATAAATATTATGAACATAAATCAATATAATCACTTAATTTCCATTTTTTCATTTATCTCTTGAAATAGTTTTAAAATTTAGAAATTTATTTATATAATTTTATTTTTTTCCTAAAGATTATTTTACTATTACAAAACTCATACAATAAAAATTAGTATATTCTCTTAAAACATTCTATAGTGTAAAGATTATTGGTTTGAAAAAAATTCTAGTGAAAGATGATAACAAAACGTTAAGGGACAAAGATGTCTGGAATAAAACGATTTAGACATAATACCTATTTAACCTCCATCATTAAAATAAAATAAAAAAATTAATTCAAGTAAACAGTAACTCTTTTTTGGGCCGTGGCACAGGTTCCTTTTAAGTTAGATTTTCTTTAAATAAAACACCTTGTATTTTTTTAATCACAATATAAATATTTTGAATGTGAAATAAGTTCTAATTTTTTGGCATGTAGTACTGATAAGGCATGGTATTGTAGAAAAATCTATTCACATGTTCATAATATGAATGAAAAGTTGGGGTGAATATCCATGGTTAAGGATCTCGTGATAAGCCATGGTATTGGCCCATGCTATTATAAGAAATTTTATTTACAGGTTAATAATATATATGTTAAAGTGGGGGTGAATATCCATGGTTAAGAAACTTTTGGCATTGTCAATAAAATATTTTGATTGTGAAATAATTCATGTCTTTCAAGGTATGTTGTATTGGTAAGTCATGGTATTGGTCCATGATATTGTAACAAAGCCTATTTACTAGTTAATAATATCCACTCTAATATGGGGGGTCAATCTCCATGGTTAATAATTGTCATATTGCTATAAAATATTTTGGTTGTGAAATAAGTAATTGTTTTTGGGAATGTGGTATTTATAAGCCATGGTGTTGGCCCATGGAATTGTAGCAAATCTTATTCACAAGTCAAATTAATTGTAAGATGTTTTTCATTTTTTTCAACATTGTTTTTCTTTGATTTCGTTAAAATTTAGTGGGGATTTTTGGAATGATAATTTTGAGCTCTTTATATGCACATTTAAGTGTCTCGCATTTTCTAAAATGTTGATGTCGACATCAAGGTTTTTTTTATATGTAACCGGTTGCAAGTCTCAACTACTTTGTAGTACTTTCTTGTCACACTATATAAATTCTCTATAACAAATTGAATTTGTTTGGCACCGGATCCCCCACATAATGGTTTTCGGGCTTAAAGCCCACAGTTTTGGGTAATGGTATTGTAAATGCTCTGCAAAGTGTGCGGAACATGAAGTACAATAAGTCAAGTCGAAGGGTTTTCTGCCTAAAAATAATGCAAAATAATAGAAAGAGAGTCGGCCTGCCCATGGCCTACGGACCATGGGAATGTATAAATAGAGCAAGGTTCTAGGTGTAGAGGTCAGTTTTTTGGTAGGTTTTGTTCAAATCTGAAAGTATATGGGTTTCTGAAAGTGATAATCTCTCTAAGTATGTAAGTCCAAGTTGAGGGTTGTAGTTGTAGAAGAGGCTCTGCAGCTGTGTGTGTAGAGGCCTGGTAGAGTCCGCAACTGTGTGTGCGGACCCCTGCAACTAAGTGTGCAGGGTGGAATTGCATTGTACTAGAATGGAAGATCAATAAAGTGTAAGTGTTTCTAAAATGTTGTACATCTGCTCATAGATCTATGTGGTTATTCTTCTGTTATGATTTATGCATCTCTTTAAGGTTTACGTTTATGCACTTGTCTATTTATGTTGAATGGTAAAGGAAAACATTGGGCCCACTTAATTTAACTCAAGATCTATAATACTAATAAGCACTATAGAGGGTAAAGACCAGTCATGCCTGTCATCCAAACCACGCAAAGGTAGTTTCATAGAGAAGGCATCTATGCAAAAGTAGCCCAATGCAAAGGACTAGTTTATGAACTGTCTAGACTTCATCAAGACATCCCTAGGGTGCGAAAACCTGGTTCCAGCACCCTCCCATACTACCTCAGGTGAGACCTCAGTCCGTGCCCCGCGGACTATTACCAAAAGGTACGATAGTTTTAGGATTTGTTTGGCTAAAACACTTCTGAACCTGGATCATGCCCTAATAAGCCAACAAATAGTTCCGTTGCTGAGAACGGGATTTGCCTAAGGGATGTCAGATGTCGGAACATTGGAACCCTATGAAGAAAGAAATTGAAGATTGGTTGGATCAAAAGCTTCACGATTCTGTGATACTAGAAAACAAAACCCCGCAAATATCCAAGAAGAGGTGGTTGGATCACTACGTATACACGGAAATCCACGAAATGTTCTATGCAACCTTCTCTTTAGAGTTGTATGATTGGATCGCAAGGCTAGCCGATAGCCAGCGAAGGTGTAAGCTTGATCAACCAATAGTGTGGACTGCAGAGTTGGTGCGCAGACTAGAGGCTTAAAATGATAAGATTGCACGGGTAGTAGACCATTGGCTCGATCA
This sequence comes from Pinus tabuliformis, assembly GCA_031772625.1. NCBI lineage: Eukaryota > Viridiplantae > Streptophyta > Pinopsida > Pinales > Pinaceae > Pinus > Pinus tabuliformis. The sequence goes on from CM062818.1 coordinate 1,240,960,770, forward strand.
TATAATAGGAGGGTTTATCACCGAATTTGTGATAGACATGACTATAAGCTACAGCAAAGCAGAAATGCATTTTCTTAAGGGAACGCGAGGTTAGTAAATCAAATCTTTGAATACCTAGATTAAGATGTTGTTATGTGAAAAACGGGTTATTTGAATACATTAATGAGTGGAACGACGCAGAGCGGAAAGGTCTACAAACAATCCTTTAATTTCACATCCACTTGTGAGCGAGGAAGAGCACGCTTGGGTTTCTCCAAGGAGTGCGGTTAGTTTGATAAGGCAATGCATTCCACAGCTACCATCCCCACTTACGCCACCACTCATGATGCCCACTTCACCTCCATCTTCACCCACACAACCTCCACCAAATCAGCAATTCAGCATGGCGAGCGGGATCAAGCTACCTGTTATTTAGAGTAGGGAACAAAGATCTAGATCAGTTTTTTTTTTTGTATTAAGAGCAATATGGGAAGCACACAGCGTTACGGATGATAACATTAAGAAGGCCACATTGATAAGCGTGTTGTAGGACTGCGCATTGACTTGGTATATCAAGCACTCGAATATTCACCCAAATGCGGGAATAGCAGAGATCCAGATCGCGTTGAACAAAGAATTTAGCAGGCTGAAATCTAAAACGCAGTCGATTATCATATTTAAGGAGATTGCAATGCTTCCAGGTGAAACCCCCTAGGAGCTGGATCAGAGGCTAAAAAGTACGATCTGCAAGGTTAATATGACACTGACAGATGCACAACATTGTGCGTGGTTTGTGGCATCTTTGACACCACATCTGAGGACAGCGATGTCATAGTAGAAGCTCTCAACCTAGGCAAAAGCCTTGGAAATGGCTATGAGGTTCATGAAACATTGATATAGGATCCGGGGTTGGGAATCCAAAAAATCCACGTGCAGCTACAAAACCTATGCTTGGAGATGCAGAGTTTGAAACAGGATAGGGCGCACTGGCCAGAAGCATGTGAAGAAGTGTGGTGCATAAAATGTAAAGGCCACGGCCAAGATAAGGACCACTATCCAGTATTTGTGACCTATTTGATAGGAGGAGGACCAATGCCATTGAGACCAGAGGCACAAGCAAGGCCAAGTGCAGCACCTACGCTCTAGTGTGCGACCTGTCAGGTGGGAGGAAAGCACACAATAGACAACTGTCACCTATTGCAGAAGTATACACAGACTCTACAGCAGTTGTTTTGTAATTTCTGTAGATCAGTGGGCCAAGATGAGCGGACGTTTCGGAGTTATGAGCTAATGATGGATAGGAACCCTTCTTAACAAATGCAGATAGAAACACGAGGCCTCGAACCAGCCACAACAATAGCACGTGGGGGATTTCAAGGGTGAAGACGGGGATGAGGAGGAATGGGGCCCAGAAGGGGCCGCGAACAGTTAATCTGTTACAATTATGGAGGACCATGACACTACACTTGCAATTGTACCAACCCAATGAGAAAATCTTGTTTGTACTGTGAGCAGTTTGATAATGAAATGGTAGATTTTCCAACGTTGATCGCACAAATGAGCGAGAAAAGGGTACTATAGTCTACTCTGACTCAAAATATCCAAATGATGAGGTCTGAACTGCGTGAAGAAGACCCCAATGTGAACATGGTGCTCAAAAGTGCAGTGACCACAGGGGATGATAAGGGAAAGAAACCTGAGGATGATACATGGGTTTGCAAAGCTCCTATGAAGGAACTTGAGTTTGACTTGGAATGCGCAAAGGAAACATTTATGGAAGCTAAGAAGAGCTTCACGGAGGCCTCTACTTCAGGTAGTAATGATCAACCAGAGCCGGGAATGGATCCTTCTATTCTTACTACCTTTCAGATACATGCATGAAGTTGCTACATGACAATAAGGTGATTAAAGGATTACATGAGTTGATAACTAGGTGCGCAAGCTCAGGGGAACAACGATTAGTCTGAAAGCTTGGAAAGCATGCATTGAGCACTGGTAGGGAAATGTGGTTGATAGCGCAAATTGGTGAATATGTGATGGATCAGGTCATCCTATACCTAGGATCAGATGCAAATGTGTTACCAAAGTAGACATGGTAACAGTGGATATCGAAGGTGCGAGCACACAGACTGACTTTGAGGTAATAGAGATTGTGGATGATAGCAATCCCTACCCCATGTTGTTAGGGATAGATTGGGCCATGGATATGAATGGAGTCATCAAAGTAAAAAAGAGGAAAATTATTTTCAATAAAAAGTCCCTACACATACTAGTTCCGCTCGATCCAGCCGAAAGGACGCGCTACACTAAACCTGTGCGCGAAGATGATAGTCACGATGAGCTGGATTGCATTTACCAGATAATGGCGCAAGACCAGGATCAGGTGAACCCAACTAAATATGGGAGAATCTCATGGGAGCATGATAGTTCCTGTACTTTGGATTTCGATGAAGAAATAGAACATTGGTAGAACCGGTTACACAAAGTTACAATCCTGAATTGGAACATGATGATCCGATCCCTACGGCACGCGATGATCGAAGCAAGGGAAATTCCAGTGGATGATGGGGTAACAAGAATGAATGGATGCTTAGACAAATTTGAAAGTACTATATCGGAATAGCAGCAGTGCAGATCGCTCGCATGGGTGTTGCACACATATACGTCAGAAGGATATCGCGAATTAGCGCAAATATAGAAGACGAATGCGCTTACAATTTGGAAGACCCCATGGTTGAAAAAGATAGAACAACTTGCAAGCACACCCTTGTGAATGGGTATAGATGTATATAGAATAGATTATTCTAGCACGCAGCAATATTACAATAGCAGGCCCAAACAGGATGCATTGGAGGAAGAAAGGGATCGCTCTACCAAGTGTGTAGGGGAAAGCATTCGCCAAGGTATGAAAAGTCATGAACAAGGATCAGCAAATACCATGTAAAAAAGGGAACCTACATGCCCCAGTTTTCATATGGGCATCTACGACACTATGCAAGAACCTGGCCATGAAGTTGAGTCCAAGGCTGCAGAATGGTATAAGAACTGAGGTCCTTGAAGAACCTCTACAGAAGGCCGTGGACATAAAGAGAACAATGCATGAAGTTCGGACTGAAGAACTCATAAGACCATGCAAAGAATAATATGAAGGGATTTAGCAAGTTATTCGGTAAGGGAATGTGCAACTTCGGGAACTAGAAAGAAACAAGACACTACTCCAAACGAAGAATATGATGCTGGGCGCAGAGATTAAACAGCTGGAAAAGGAACTAAAGGAGGACTTTCTGAACAAAAAACCTGGAAAGTTGTAGCCAGATATGTGCAAACCTAAGGATGAATTGGAGGAGTATGAACACAAGGTAATTGGTCGAATTCCATGGTTAAGGCAATGCGTCACTCTCAAGGGAAATCAGGATAGCGCACTACTTCCAGTAGCGTGCATAACAGCGACAATAAATATCATGTCATGGGTTGCTCATCAAGACATGATATCGATGCACCAAGGGGGTGCGACCACCTAACTAACCGAAGAAGAGACAGTCTGACCACTCCAGACAATTGAAAGAGAGCGCAGGACTATAAAACAAATCGTTACGGAGCTGTGTGATAGCAAGGGTGCGCACAGGGTCGATATGTCACAAGGGTCGTGGTCATGTAGAAGGGGTATGCTACCACGTGGATAAATAAGGAAGTGACCATTGACATCACTATTCATGAAAAGACGTCCGAGTTAAGGAAAAAAAGAAGTGGGCGGTGGGTATTTAAGACATAAATTCAGAACTAAATTTGAAATGATCTGCCCATAGTATAACATTAATGAGCTAGAATATGGGGGGACATTTAAATTTGAATTTCAACGGGCCTATAAATCTCAGATGGCTCTCCACCAAACAACCCTTGGCATGTTCAAATAAAATTGTTGCGTTATCAAGCAGGTATGAAATTGATGAATGAGGGGTCATAAGAGCAAGCTCGTGGTTTGAAGCATTACCGAAGGATACACAGGAGTCCTTGATCAGAATCATGTCAACAACCAAGGGAGCCACGTGGAGTCCTACGCCACCGATAGGGGATGTACTAGAAATCCCTAAATCACCCCAAACGCCAAGGCTTGACAAGGACCCACATGTAGCAAGACTGCTCCATATCTCTTTGCAAAATCTGCAGTTTATAAAACTGTCGATGGAAGAAAAGTGAAAAATAGTTAATATTGAGAGTGATGATGAGGAACAAGATCATCTGACCTTTGTCAAAGAGATGGAACCAGAGGAAGATATGGGAGAAGATATCTAGCCAATACGTACTGCAGTAAAACTGCCCAAGTATGTCCCTTCATCGAAAGGAAGGGTAAAGGTACCTAAAGACTTGGATGTCATTAAAAGCACACTTAACACCGCATCCCTCCCCGAGAGGGTTCTGTTCAATGGAATGGCTGTGGGCCGCATTCCCACTATGAATTTTGAAGACTGGGACCTTTCGAATAGCCAGAAGTTTCATCATTTGGAAACTAGCGAGCTGATGGAACAAAGCATGGAGGGGGCCGTTACAACACTACATCTGCAGACGTGGCTGTGTGGGGTGGAGGAGGCCAGACTACTCCACCTCCTATCAATTCCACACTTTCATCGGGCCCCAATCACGATATTTGTCATCAAGAAACTACTCTTCCTGGTGCGCAATAGGTACTTATGGCTAAAAGAGCCCATTCCCATAATAGCAGAGCTCATTCATAGGATTTCTTGACTTCCCTGTGCAGGAAGGGATGTTGCAGAAATAGCTGGCACAAGTGGAAACTTGGCAATTGTGGAGGCCATGAAATGAAAATATAA